>CM051236.1:53806372-55227622 GCA_027917425.1 Gastrophryne carolinensis | reverse complement strand
TTTAGTCGGAGTGCTAAAATCTTACGCAAGAGAGGGACTAGTCTATAGGAGCCGCAGGAATCTGGAGGCTTCCCATCCTTGTAAATCAGTATAATAGTTGCTTGTGCAAAGGATCCAGGGAGAGTCTCCTATTGCAGGGTCTCAGAGAAAACCTCCAGCAGTCTCTGTGTAACTTCACTATTCTTCTTGTTCTTGTTTTTAGGGCAAACCGTCCTGACCAGGGGTCTTCCGATTAGACATTTGGATAATAGTTTTTTCAATTTCAGCACAAGTTATGGGACTCTAGAGCTATGGCTCTATATACATTTTGCATGGAAGATTTATGGTTGCAAGATAAGTAGTTAAATGGGTCCAGGAAAGGAGAGGCAGTTACCCCAGCACCATGCAGCCCACAGGGAGGCTGCCAGTGTCGCTGAGCTGTCCAGATATAACAATTCCAATAAGGCAACAGAGTTGGGTAGAAGAAGGAATGCTCCTTGGTCAGAGCTTCCATGAAGGTCTCAGCAGAACTGGGTGTCTGACAAAACAGTGTTCCAGTGGTATATATTACCTCAGCTGAGCTGACGATGCAGAGCATCTGGAATAAAATGCTAATCTTGCGCTATTAAATAGGATATCCTGCTTCTTCCCAGTGTCCCAGTCTCTGAAGTTCATCAGCTTCAAGATGAAAGGGTGGGGGGGGGGGGGCTAAATGGGATTCGGTGCACCCTTTCCACACGCAAAAAAGGTGAGAGGCCCTTGGGTGCTAGCACATTTTTGATAACATTTTCAACAAAACTTTCAGGAGAATCCTTTTCCGCCCTTTCCGGTATCCAGAGTATTCTAAAGTTGTTGCAGCGACACCAGTTCTCCGCTCGCTCCATGAGGGTCTTCACTTGCCGTGTCAGTTTCCACTGCGGAGGTGACAGTTATTAAACTATACTCCGCCTCTCCAATTCTTCTTTCTGACTCATTCGCTCTGTTTTTCATCTTGTCTAGTTCATGTTTAAAGTAGTAGCCCGCCAGAGGTCACAGGATGGTGAGGAGTCTTAAAGCGCCCATCATCTGAGTGGCGGGACACAGCTCCCCAGCACCCCTTCTCACTTAAGATGGCACAACATGCCCATGTGCGGACGGCCTCAAAACACACAGGGGGACCTTATGGGATAGCTTCGTCCCCACAATAGCTAGCAGGGGTTCAGGGGTAAATAAAGAAGAGTCTCATTAGTTTTCAGATGGTGTTTGTGGTGAATTCTAGGGTTTTTCCAGAATGTTTTCAGGAGCCCTCATCCCACACGTCTTTCCTGCTCAGTTACATAACACCCGTAATGCCAAGGATTTGCTTAAAATTTTGCTCAGCCTAACACCTTCCACTTGGAAGGTGGAATTGTATTTAGGCTTGTGGCCCTCACCAGTACAAGGCTAGACGTTTTTGGTTGTATGCTTTAGGACCTGTGCTCTGTGCATGCATTACAAATTATGCTGACCATACACCTGGCTAGCTATCTGAACAACCATTAGGCAATACAGGCAAAGCAAATCAACGTATTCTATTTATAAACAGTCAGACCGGGCCTAATATTGTGTATTGTTTGCCTATATTACAGTGGTGTTTCAACCAGATTCTTGTTTTCTGTAGGCAACCACAAACACAGAAGTCCAACTATATTATTCAACGGGACTTTCCTACCAAAAACAATTTTACACGACTTCGGCTCCTGTAGGCCTCATCTCTTGTAGTCTTGTGGGCTGCAGTGATGCCTTTTTGAAAGCAGTCCACTTGAACTGAGATTACAAGGCGCCCCTGCTGCCAGTTGAGGAGGGAGCCTGCTCCCTCATAACTGAATGCAGTGTTCTTGTACCGCGTGGAAAGAAGGGACTGCTGCAGCAGTAGAAGAACTTTGTGGGCCCAAGTTTGCAGATGGAGATGTGGGCCCAAGTTTGCAGATGGAGAGCTGTTTTTTTCCCTTTTGGCTGGCTGGAGGATGATACCACAGAAAATCAAAGCCTACTTGGATGACCATATGACAGCATTTCCGCATTGCGAGTTACAAATTACATGATTTCATAAGCTTGCCTATTGTATTTTTGTCCTTTTAAAGGTCGAAAATATTTATTGCAGCTTAACTGTTTTGTTGCATTTTACTTCTGACTCATCGACTGATTTGCATGTCTTTTGTCTATTGTACAGCGCAGGGAAAGCCGAAAGGTTCCTGTATAGTCAATTTATTATTTTAGGGTTGAGGATGTTAGAGGGACCGTTAAATAAATAAACTTCATTTTTTTTTTTTTCAGGATGCTCCTACGTTACGCATTTTCTCAGCTACGCTCCACGCAGATTGCCACAATTCACTGCAGCGCTCAGACCTCCTCCCGCCATGTCTTACAGAAGCTGACACAGACCTGCTTGGTCATCAGCACCAACACTGGCAGAGTGTACAGGCCCAAAGACTGTGAGAGACTGGTCCTGTACTTAAAGGACATCAATCTCCCAAAACCTGACAAGTGGGGGACAAATACACTGGTAGCCTTCCTGCAGCAGGTGAGATAAATATGAAACCCTCTGGTTCCTACACAATTGTATTATGTGAAATCAATGACTACACAGACAAACTCAAAACACTACGAAAATCAGCACTCTCGTCCGAGTTGGCACCGTGGGACCGGACGGACGGTGAGTGAAACGGGGCGACCTGGGGGGGTTACACACAGCGGGGCATCCCAATCTGCGATGCTGCCGCAGAGAGGAACAACACACAGGAAATTGAAATTCATGTGTGTTGTTCCCCTTTAAGATAACGCTGACATCCAAAATGCAGTGAGGGTGGGGGGAGGGATTGTCTGAGAGCAAAATCAGAAAAGGTTTAATGTTCCTTTTTAAGGATGGATAGGAGAAAGGAAATATTGCCACTGTGCAACTATGTTTATACGAAATGGGTTATATACAGCTTCTTAAATAAGTAACTAATTCCATAAATGTTTGCATGTTTCAGGTTTTAACTTACCATGGCTTCTATGATGACAATCTGGAATGGGTTGGCTTAGAAAATATTCAGATTGTGGCCTCCATGTCTGCTGGTGGCTCTGTCGGGAGGCATAAACTAACAACCAGGTTTACATCTGTGGTGCGAATTTGTGCTGTGGAGTGAGTATTTTATTTCATTGTTTTACTTTGCTATTTTAAAGTAATTTGAAAGCAGTCCAACAGTATTGTAGCAATGCTGCAGGCAGCTGTCTAAAAGGTTCCCTCCTGGGGTGCAATGGATGGTTTGGGTCGTGCAGCAAATGGGTACAGTATATGTTTGTTACTGAGGGAAGGGAGGGGGATTTTGTTTTTTTTTTGTTTTTAGATAAAGAGGCATATAACCTCATATGTATAAAGACCTTAGTCATCCAGTTCAGCTTGTTTTAAAAAAAATCTCCTTCCATTGGTCTAGTAGCCCCAGCTGGGAATGATATTACATGCAAGGAAGCCGTCCAGGCCACTTTTATATTCTTCATGACTATCTCTGGCAGGAGTTCTATAGTCTCACTGCTCTTACAGAAAGAATCCCCTCTTATGTCTGTGGAGGATGCACCTTTCCCCTAAACTTAGTGAATGCCCTTGGGTTATGGTTACACTTCAGGGTATAAATAGATTGTGGGACAGATCTTTGCATAGACCCTGGATATATTTATACATAGTTATTATATCACCCCTCAGGCGTCTCTTTTCCAAACTAAATAAACCTAACTTTGACAATCTTTCACGATACTCTAGTTTTGGCACTCTATTTATTAATTTAGTGGCTCGTGGACACGCTCCAGTTCTGATGTGTCCTTCTAACGCACTGGTGCCCAGAACTGTGCACAATATCCCATACGTAGTCTGACCAGTGACTAATACAGGGGTAAAATGATGTTCCGGTCATGTGCACCTATGCCCCTCTGGATGCGCTCCATGATCCTATTTTAACCACCCGCTTCATGGATAATGACTAAAAGAGTGCCATTAAACATGTTCTTTATCCTTAATATACATCACGTCCCGTTCCGAAAGATATCCTTACACATGGGTTAATCATCTTCAGATGTCATGTGACTGCAGAGCAGAAAAAGTGGCCCCTCCCGGCCCATATATACCAAGGCACCTCCCACAGAACCCCAGATTTTCTCTGCAGTCTCGGACTGCCAGGACGAGAAAGTGTCTCTCTCTATTTCAGGCAGGTGAGCGGGGTCTTATGGCCCTACGGCCCTGTGAAGCTATTCCCACCAGTCCTGTCTTTATTATACTGCCTCCCAGCCTCAGCTGTAGTGTTTTGGTGACAATAGACAGCACCATATTTAGGTGCTAAGGAGCTGTGCTCCGCCGCAAATCCAACACCAAAGGGTAGACGGTTCAGGCCATGGTGAGCCTTATGGGATGCCCTGCCGGCATTACGTGTGCCTATCACCCCATATCCCTCAGTGGGTTCCCTTATGGATGACTGCTGACTCCCCTCGTTCCTCTGAGTCCCTTAGGGGAAGGGGGGGGGGGGGGGGATTCTATATATAAATTGTGTTATGTGGCACCATTTGTTATGCTCCCGCTTATGGGAGCGCATTATGCAGTGATCTCCGTTTAAATTGGTAGCACTGTTTTTCTTTTATTCTGATACCGCGCTCTTGTACACCGCTCTGCATATGGCGGCGACATTTACATCAGGCGCTACAGCGCAGTCATTGGCTGTTTAGTTCACGTGGGCGCGTCTTTTCGCGCTCTTTGGAGGGAGGCGGACGGGACGAGTGACGCTTTTTGCGTCACTCCTTCGCGGCCCGCCCCTTGAGGTGTATGTGGGCGTCATCTTGTCTCAGTGGTGCTGCGTAGCTGGCGTCTCTGTTTTCGCGGCCTGTAAGTGCCCTCGCGGGATATCTTTTCTTAATACTCCTACGTTATATGTATGTCTTACGGGATCCTCTCATGTCTTTCAGGCCTATAGAACTAGTGGTTTCTCCCGGCCTATACATTTGATTGAGGGAATTTTTTATTTTTTTTTTAATACCTTAAATCCTCCCACTTCCCTTGCGGTGCATTGGGGCATCCCGGGTTTGCTCTAGCATTATTTCCAGTTGGCCAATTGAGCCACGATAATCACCATATGGAGGCTTCTCAAGACAATGAGTCCGGGGTTCCTTTGGGACAAGGCCGGTTCTGTAATGATTGTGGGGTTTCCCCTGTACCTTGTGACTTCAAGGTCTGTCTTTCCTGCGCCCAGCAGACTGTTGCGCGGTTGTCTGGGATGTCCCTTCTGGGGGCTGCGTCCCCTGAGGCCTTGTCTACTCCCCCTCGCTTACATACAGCTCAGGTTGTGGCGCACGCTAGCAGGGATGCTCAATCTGATTTTACTACTAGATTGTCCAATCTTGAGAGGCGGATGGGCGGTTCTGAGCCGCGCAAAGCCATCGGCAAGACACGGCATTTGATTGATAATGTGTATGTTTGCCCTATGACTTCTGAAGCGATGGATGACATTGTTAGGTTTTCCCCTGAGGATGAATTATTCTCCGAGTCTGAATCTGAGGATCAGAATAGATCCCATGATGATCCCATGACGGGGTCCAAGCCTTGGGATGCAGCTGATACTGACAGGCTGCTAGCCCATTTATTTTAAGTGCTTGAAATCTCTCCCCCTGTTGCTCCTCCGCAGCAGCAGGGAGAATTATTTTATGCTGCTAAACTGTGCTGGGAGTTCCCTGCACAGGCACATTTCAACAATCTCTTTTCCCAGGAATGGGAATGGTGTACCTAAAAGCTGGGGTAAGAGGTATCCCTTTCCTCTGGAAACAGCTAAATTATGATGTTCCCCACCTGAGGTTGAGGCACCAATACTTGGACTATCTCATCCCTCTCTGGTGCACTCACCTGACACTACCACTTTAAAAGATGTGGAAGACTGGCGCATTGATCAGCTGGCCTCTCATGGTTTTACCTGTGCTGGGACCGCACTACGCCCTGTGTGTGCATCTGCTATTACAACTGTTGCGATCAGAAGATTGATCAGAAGTGCCTTAGAGGGCGGTTCTGCGGCTTTGGGCAAAGATGTATTTAACTGGCTTATGTATTGTGAGGAATTTACTTCATATGCTCTTGCTGCCCTGGAAGATGCCTTTAGAATGTGCGGCAGAACCTCTGCCCTGCTGGTTGCTATACGCCGTTCTGTTTGGCTGCGCCAATGGATGGCTGATATTGCTGCTAAGAAGGCTCTTACTGGGGCTCCCTTTAAAAGACTGCACCTTTTTGGGGAACATCTGGATCTGTTTGCCAAAGATGGCAAGCTGCCTCAGCGCAAGAAGCCACTCAGGCCCTTTCGGGGTTCCAGAGTTGCTCTGTCCCCCTTTTATTCCCCCAGGAGAGGAAGGGGGGCTCCCCCTGCTGGGGGCTGGGGTGAGTTATGGGGCAGGGGCAGAGGACGTGGCAGGCCCGGTCCTTCCTGGGGTTCCAAGCCTAAATCCTCCCCCAAGCCACCTCAGGCATGAAGGGGCGCCCTCACCTATCCGGGTGGGGGGACGGCTACGTTTTTTTGCTCACGTCTGGAGACACCTTGTCTCAGACCGGTGGATTCAGGAGTTAGTGTCCTCCGGTTACAAGATAGAGTTTGCAGCCTGGCCACCCCCAAGATTCATAAAATCCCAGATGGATCAAGACCCGCTGTCAGCTCAGGGTCTGTGTCTTGCTGTCCAAAACCTACTGGAATTGGGGGTCTTTTGCCCTGTTCCTCTGCGGGAAAGGGGCAAAGGCTATTATTCCAATATTTTCACTGTCCCCAAAAAGGACGAATCCATCAGGCCTATCCTGGATTTAAAGCTCCTTAACAAATTTATCAGATTCAGGCACTTTCGCATGGAGACTCTGCGTTCTGCCATAAATTCTCTTCGCCCAGGGGATTTCTTGTCCTCTATAGACATCAAGGATGCTTACCTTCATGTGCCAATTTTTGCAGGCCATCAAAAATTTCTCAGGTTCGCAGTGGAAGATTACCATTTTGTGGCTCTGCCATTTGGTCTTACCTCTGCTCCCAGATGTTCACAAAGGTGCTGCAGGAGTGATGGCTCTGTTGAGATCTCAGGGCATTCGCATTCTTCCTTACCTGGACGACATTCTTGTAGCTTCTCAAACTTTGCAACAAGCAGAGATGGACGTTCAGACAGTGGTATCCACTCTGGAAACATTTGGCTGGGTGATCAGTCTTCCCAAATCTTCCCTGTCTCCTTCCAGGGTAAAGTCATTTCTGGGCATGACTCTGGATACATCTCAGGTCAAGGTCTTTCTCCCTCAGCTGAAGGTAGAGAGTCTTCAGTCACGAACACAGCTCCTTCTGTCTTTCCCTCATCCATCCATCAGACAGGCAATGCAGCTGGTGGGTTTGATGGTGTCCAGCTTCGATGCTGTCCCATACGCTCAGTTTCACATGAGGCCTCTCCAGGTTCTTCTCTTGTCAGTATGGGATCGGGACCCAGG
The DNA here is from genome assembly GCA_027917425.1 of Gastrophryne carolinensis. Lineage (NCBI taxonomy): Eukaryota > Metazoa > Chordata > Amphibia > Anura > Microhylidae > Gastrophryne > Gastrophryne carolinensis. The sequence goes on along the minus strand of CM051236.1, from coordinate 55,220,166 downwards.
GTCCCTGGATCAGGTATTTGTGCTGTCCCCTCTGGCCAGGCGCTCTCTGTCATGGTTGCTGGATCCAAGGAGTCTGCTAGTGGGCAGATCTTTTCTGACTCCTTGCTGGGAGGTGGTCACCACGGATGCCAGTCTGACTGGTTGGGGGGCTTTTTGAAGTCCCTGAAATTCTAGGGGCAGTGGGGTCCTCAGGAGGCCCATGCCCCAATCAACATTCTGGGACTGAGGGCAATAAGGTTAGTGCTTTCCCATCTGACCACGCGCCTTCGGGTCTGGCGGTACAGATCCGCCCAGACAACCAGACGGCGGTTGCCTACATCAATCATCAGGGAGGAACCAGGAGCAAGCGGGCTCTCAAGGAAGTATCCCTGATTCTGTCATGGGCAGAAGACAATGTTCCCTGCATCTCGGCTGTGTACATTCCGGGGGGGGGGGGGGGGGGGGGGGGGAATCTTGAAGGAGACTCTCTGAGCAGGGGGCTTCTCGCATGGGAGAATGGTCCCTCAGCAACATGGTGTTTCACTCTCTGTGCCTCCATTGGGACCAGCTGGATGTGGACCTGTTTGCGTCCCTTCACAATCACCCCTTTCAGTGGATGCTCTAGCAATGTCTTGGAAGAGCTTTCAGCTCCTTTGTTTTTCCTCCATTTCCTCTGCTGGGCAGGGTGCTGCGCAAAATAGCCCAGGAAGGGGTGTCAGCCATTCTGATGGCCCCATGTTGGGCAAGAAGAATTTGGTTCGCAGAACTCGTACAGTTGGCAGTAGATTGTTTCGTCCTGCCCCTGGTGCCAGACCTGCTTACTCAGGGGCGGCTGCGCCACCCCCAATTTACAAACGCTGGATTTGACAGCCTGGCTGCTGAAACCTCCATCTTGATGGACAAAGGGTTGTCTGCCTCTGTAGTTAATACCATTATCAGAGCGAGGAAGAAGTCGTCTACCATTTACTACAGGGTTTGGCGTGCTTACATTGACTGGTGAGAGTCTAGGTCACTTCCATGTCGGGTGTTCTCAATTCCCAGGATATTGGAATTTTTACAACATGGCTTGGATCTGGGTTTTCAGCTTAGTACTCTGAAGGGCCATGTTTCTGCTCTGGCTGTTTTTTTTCCAAAGATCTTTTGCTCAGCATTATCTGGTCAAGACCTTCTTTCAAGGCGTTACTCATTTGCGTCCTCCATGCAAGCCCATGTTACCTGCTTGGGATTTGAACTTGGTTTTGTCTGCCATGCAAGGGTCTTCTTTTGAACCTTTGCAGGATGCGGCTTTGTCCACTCTCTGTCAAGGTAGCCTTTTTGGTGGCTATTACCTTCCCCCCTGGGTGTTGGTCCACTTTAAGAAGAAACTTAATGATAGAACAAGGGGCCCAACCTGAAGCTAGTCGGGGGGAAGATCAGGAGCAATGTTAGAAAATAATATTTTACAGAAAGAGTAGTAGTTGCTTGGAACAAACTTCCAGCAGAGGTAGTTGAAAAATAAACAGTCACTGAATTTAAACATGCCTGGGATAAGCACACATCTATCCTAAGATAAAGAGCACATATAGTATATACATAAGGGCAGACTAGATGGACCGTATGGTTCTATGTTTTTATGTGTTGTAAATGTATTGCAGCTATCCTGACAGAGAACAACTGCAGACAATTTGCACTTCATATCTGGAGCCCGTCCTTCATAAGAGTCTAAAGAAACACCCAGTATGGAGTTCTGTACCCAAAATCCACCAGTTAGCTGGGTCCATGGTCCAAGTCTATGAACAGGTAGATTTATTTTAATTCCTTTTATTGTGTATTTACTATTAATGTTATAAATGAGTAGGCTAGTATTATCAGCCTTTCTACAACACTTGCTCCCATGTAAAGGATGCATTAAGTCATGTAAAGGGGACCTGTATTCTTTTGCTGTTGAAAATTAGGTAACATAGTATGTGCGGCTGAATAAAGACTTTAGTCCATCCAGTTCAGCCTTTTTATCTCCTTCCAGTGGTCTAGTAGCCATAGCTGGAAATGTTATTACCTGCCAGGAAGGCATCCAGGCCACTTTTGAAATTTTTTACTGTATCCTTCATTCCTACCTCCTCTGGCAGTGAGTTCCATAGTCTCACTGCTCTTACAGAGAAGAATCCCCTCCTATGTCGGTGGAGAAAGCACCTTTCCTCTAACCTTAGTGGATGCCCCTGGGTTATAGTTACACTCCAGGGTATAAATAGATTGTGGAACAGATCTTTGTATTGATCCCGAATATATTTAAATATTTTATACATACAGTTATTAGATCACCCCTCAGGTGTCTTTTTTTCTAAACTAAATAAACCTAACTGTGAGGTACTGCGAGTTACCTGCTACTTTAATTAAGAAGCCCTGTCGCGAAATTGTGTAATAATAAAAGTCCATATAAAGACGTTGGCTAATTAGAGGAGGGGGTCACTTATACACCCAAACTGAATCAAACTCCCGCCAAGCTTGTGTATTTTTTCTCCTGGTAGGAATAACATTCAGGGGTGGCAGGTTTGAGTGTATCAGGGGGGACAAAACGTGTCATCCCTGATTTGCTCTCCATTCAATTAAAATAACGAAACAAGCCTGGCTGTAAATTTCTTCGTGCCAGGTGTATAACAGACCTCTCCTCCCGCCATCCAGCATATTTATATGTATTTTTATCTCTGGCCCATTTTTTTGAGATAGTGGTTCGTTAAAGTGGACCAAAACCCTAAATGACTGGTCCTAGAGTCTAAAAACAACTCCCTGTCCCTGGGGCACCCCAATTTGGTATGCCTTACTTTGTGAGAACCCCCGGGTTTGTCATCTATAATCAATAATAAGTCTATTCCGGGCTGCATATACATATAGCATTCTATGCCATTCATTAACATGCACAAAGCGCCTGCACAGGTGCCATGGGTTTTCTGGGAGGTGAGTAAACTAGGTGAACAGGGGGTTTCACAAAGCAGGGATATCCAAAATCAGACCAATTAAAACTGGGTTCAGTCCACAGCTCCCTAGCTTAAATTGGACCAACACCCAGGATTTTGACTATCTTGGGTTTTGGTCCACTTCCCCGGGGCACCATGCTGGCGGCCGCATCTGGCGCTTCCCTCATTCACAAATGGCCAGCGCATGCGCCGTTGGACCGGGATTCAGGTAAGGTTTGCTGGCATCCCGGGGGGTGTCACACAGCGGAGTATCCCGATTCGGGATGCCCTCGCGGGAAGGAATTGGATTGGCCCGGGAATCTTATAGATCCGGCTGAGTGTTGGTCCACTTTAAGTCCCTGTTCTCCTGCAAGCTTCGGGGTGAAAACCTGATGCGAGGGGTTAAAGTTAGCTATGAAGATGTGCAGGAGCTCACAGCTCACCACCAAAATAAACCAAGCGGGGTACCTGACGTGTTCAGTGCGCATGGGGCTCTAAAGCAGGCAGATGGTCACTGCACCTCAACTAATGAAGTTCCTTTAACAAAAAGGCTTCACTTGTTACAGCACTATTGGAATTAGGTCTCTGACAGAGTACAAACACACTGCAACCACTGTTGGTGGTGGCAGCGTTATGGCCTGCAGAATGTTTTTGTGGCATTATCTGGGCCTCACTCATCCATGTGGAAGGCTCTCTCAACCAATTTGGGTCCATCCTTGCAGATCAGGTACATCCAAACATGCTGATTTCCTTCTCTGGGGTGCATGGGATCTTCCAGCAAGGCAATGCAATATGCCACAAGCTAGAAACATTTAACTTTGGTTGAAAGAGCAGGGCCAAGTACTAGTCTGGCCCCGTAATTCCCCAGACTTATGGCCCATTTACACGGAAAGATTATCGAGCGAGAAGGCAACTGCAATTGAGCGATAATTGCTCAGTGGAAACGTCCGCTGTGATCAACCGATGGACAAGAATTGGTTAACCGGTCGGTCATCATATCGTTTTGGCTGTCCAAAAAATTCTCGTTCATTGCTTGATGGTTGGAGTGTGTAAACAGAAGTCACCTTCAAAGCAATGGCCTTGATTCACTAAGATAGGAAGTCAATGAAAGTCAATGGCATTTTTCTGTTATCCAGTACGGGTTGCTTCATCTGTAATTCTTCACATCTGGGTAATCCGCCACCAGGTGGCGCAGTCGACTGCAGGAAGACTTGTGGCTCCTCCCGGCCCATAAAAGGGCAGGAATTACCCAGAAGATCCAGAGTTTTTTTGCAGTCCTGACTGCGAAGACAGAAGATTTCCTCTCTCTGGTTATTCGCAGGAGAGCTGGGCATCCCAAGCCCGTCGGCCCTGCAAGCCTATTCCCACCTGTTCCAGACCCCTTTTCTGCCTCCCGGCTGACGATTCAGGTGAAGGTAGGGGAACACCTGGGGTCGGGTGTTCATAAAGCTCTGGGCTGCAGACCCTGTACCCAAAGGGTAGCTGGCCATAGACTAATGGTGAGCCTAGATGGGGGAAGGGAGAAACCACCCTGGATTGTTTTATCACAAATGCTTTATTAGTTGTCTTGTGATTGTGTTCACATGTGTCTGTCTTTTACTCCACTTGCCATTTTAGCTGTGTGTGTGTGTGGGGTTTCCATGCGTTCGCACCCCCCCTTCCTTCTTCCCTCCCCCCCCATCATCACTGCGTGGGCCGCCCCTCGAGGTTTTCGGTGACCGGCGCCATTTTGTGCTTGCTCCTGCGCTCTGCAGCGGGTCTTCTTGTCCTGGCTGCTGCTGGGCCGATACGTGTGTGCCCACACAGGGACGCCCCCTCACTCCTGCCTGCTGCTCCATTCCTGGAAGGCTTCGGAAGGCTCCCTCCCCCAGCTCGTCCGTGAGTCCGCTCCTGGTTTTTATTTCACTATGTGTTATTCAGGTGCTGTGCATGTGCTGTGGGATGCTCATTGGCCCCCTTTTTTCTTCAGACGGGCCTCCTTCTTTTGCTTGTGGTTTCTCCCGGTCTAGTCCTTTCCCCCCCCCCCCCCCCCCGTTTTTTGTTAGGGGACCCTTTGGGGGTATCCCGGGTGGGGTCTTAGCCCTGATTGCCCGTGTTTTGGCTTATTTTTGCTATTACTGTAATCGCCGCGCGGGCTCAGCTGTGTCTCGTGTGGGGCATCCCCTTTGTGCGGTCGCAGCGCGGTTTGTGTCCCCTGCACCCAGAGCGTCATTGCGGATCAGGATGGGGCAAACGCTACTCTCCCCAGCCCTATCCTGCCTTCGGCATCGCCAACACCCCCACACCTGCATTTAGCCCCCAGCAAGGGGGAAGCTAGCAGGGGGTCCCATTCGGACCTGGCGCTGCGCATGGCCAGCCTTGAGCGGCAGTTGGCCTGCGCGGCCTCCGGCAAGGCCTCCAGTAAGAGGAGACATTTGGATCCGGCTTATTCTCTTCTCACCGATGATGATGTTTTTGATACCTTTGGCTGCTGTGATTCCATGGAGTTGTTCCATGATTCCGACTCCTCCGGGGAACGTCCGGGTGATTTTGACAGTGACCTCGGGTCTTCATCGGACGAGGACACTTGGCTCCCTGATGATACGGATAGACTGTTTGTCCACGGTTTTTGAGACCTTGCACATTGCCCCCCCCCCCCCCCCCCCCCCCCCCAAGGTGGCCAAAAAGAAGCAGGGTGATCTCTTCTGTCCTGATAGGCAACGCCTATAGTTTCCGGAGCAGGGACATTTCTCCAAGATGGTCCTTAAAGAATTGGAATGCCTTCGGTACCTAAGGGACTGGGTCGAAGGTTTCCCTTCTCCGCAGATTTGTTCCGCCTTTGGTCTTGTCCACCGGAGGTGGACGCTCCCGTCCTGGGGCTCTCCAATACCTCTGTTATGCCGTCTCCTGACACCACTACGTTACGCGACAATGCTGATCGGCGCATGGATCAACTCGCTTGCCATGCTTTCACCTTTTGTGGGGGCTGGTCTTCGCCCGGTCTGTGCCACGGCTGTTGTTGCCATTGCTATCAAGAAGAACATTAAGCGCCTTGTTGAGGCCGCCAGATCCCGCAAGCAAGTGGACGAGTATAAGGAACTTTTGCTTTGCACTGACTTTATTGCCTTTGTGATCTCTGCCATGGATGATGCTGTCCAGCTTGGTGGTAGGGCTTCGGCCCTGTTGGTAGCCATGCGTTGGTCTGTCTGGCTGCGGCAGTGGGCGGCCGACGCTGCTGCTAAGAAGTCCCTCACCGGGCTTCCTTACACGGGACTCCGGCTTTTTGGGGAGCGTCTTGATGTATTGGCCAAGGATGGTTGGCTCCCGCAGCGTAGGAAGCATTCTCGGCCCTTTTGGGGGTATTCTTCCTTTCGCCCGGGCTACAAGATAGAGCTGGCAGCTTGGCCGCCCCCAAGATTCATTCGGTCCCGGATCTCCCAAAATCCCATGACGGCGCAGGGCCTGAGGTTGGCCATCCAACGTCTTCTTTTGTTAGGAGTGGTTTGTCCTGTGCCTCTTCAGAAACAGGGTCGGGGGTTCTACTCCAATCTGTTCACGGTGCCCAAGAAGGACGGTTCCCTGAGGCCCATCCTGGACCTAAAGGGTCTCAAGATATTTGTCAGGTTCAAACATTTCCGCATGGAGACCTTACGGTCGGCGGTGAGCTCTCTTCGGCCAGGTGACTTTATGACCATGGTGGACATCAAGGATGCCTATCTGCACGTTCCTATCTTCCTAGGACATCAGAAGTTCCTGAGGTTCGCTCTGGGGGATCAGCACTACCAGTTTGTGGCTTTGCCCGTTCGGTATCACTTCGGCCCCTCGGGTGTTCACCAAGGTGCTGGCGGGTGTCATGGCCCTCCTGAGGAGCCAGGGCATTTGCATTCTCCCTGGATGACCAGTTGATTGCTGCTTAATTTTTCCATCAGGCCGAGAGGGATACTCAGGTGGTTGTGTCCACCCTTGAGTCCTTCGGTTGGGTGATCAATTATCCCAAGTCTTCGCTCACTCCGTCATTGGTGAGGTCCTTCCTGGGCATGACGTTGGATACTTCTCAGGTCAAGGTGTTTCTTCCTCAGCAGAAGGTGGAGGGCCTTCAGATGCAGGGTCCTCATCCCTCCATCCGTCTGGGGATGCAGCTGGTGAGCCTCATGGTGTCTTGCTTTGAGGCTGTACCCTTCGCCCAGTTCCACATTAGACCTCTTCAGTTGAACCGTTTGGGATCGGAAACAGGAATCCCTGGAGCAGGAATTCGCTCTGTCCCCTCTGGCCAGACAGTCCCTCTCATGGTGGTTGGACTCGAATCTTCTAGAGGGCATGTCCTTTCTACCTCCGTGCTGGGAGATTGTCACCACAGACGCCAGTCTGACCGGTTGGGGAGGGTTTTGGCACTCACTGAAGTTCCAGGGTACTCATGTACGTCCACCGTGTAAGCCCCTGCTACCGGTGTGGGATTTGAACTTGGTGCTTTCTGCTCTCCAGGGTCCACCCTTTGAGCTCCTGTGCGATGCCACTCTGTCCATTCTGACTCTTAAGGTGGCCGCCTTGGTTGCTATCACGTCGGTGCATCGCGTTTTAGAGCTGGCGGCGCTTTCTATGAAGCCTCCTTATTTTGAGCGGCATCAGGATAAGGTGGTGTTCCGTCTTAAACCGGAATTCTTGCCCGAGGCTTTCATCTCAATGAGGACATTTTCTTGCCTTCCTTGTGTCCTGCCCCTTCAAATTCTAAGGAACGGAACCCTTATTCTCTGGATGTGGTCAGGGCGCTCAGATATTATTTGGTTGCCACTAAGTCTTTTAGGAAGTCGCAAAGGGGGGGTGGCAGCCGCTCAGACCATTTTATAACTAACCTGGGAGGTGCACGTTAGCAGGGCAATTAGTACACACAAGTCTTAAAGGAGCCACAGCACTCAACCCTGTTAGCTTGCAGACCAGCCTATAATCTGTCTCTAAACTTGGTTAAAAACAGAGGACTCGGTCACACACATCTGCAGAGGTATGCTTAAGCTGCACCACTACGCCAAAGTGCCTCTGTGGGGTGCAGTCCTAACTCTAATCTCTGAGAGCCCATCTGGGACATACAGTGCAATAGATAAATTGGGAGCAGGCTTACCACAGAGGCACTTTGGCGTAGTGGTGCAGCTTAAGCATACCTCTGCAGATGTGTGTGACCGAGTCCTCTGTTTTTAACCAAGTTTAGAGACAGATTATAGGCTGGTCTGCAAGCTAACAGGGTTGAGTGCTGTGGCTCCTTTAAGACTTGTGTGTACTAATTGCCCTGCTAACGTGCACCTCCCAGGTTAGTTATAAAATGGTCTGAGCGGCTGCCACCCCCCCTTTGTTTCTTTTGAATTTGTGCAAGCACATGGTGTGTGGGGTCTAGGCTGTATTGCAAGGTCTTTGACCCTTCCACCCCATGGCTTGCACTTGAGAGGTTTAGGGCAACCTCAGGTAAGCCTGCTCCCAATTTATCTATTGCACTGTATGTCCCAGATGGGCTCTCAGAGATTAGAGTTAGGACTGCACCCCACAGAGGCACTTTGGCGTAGTGGTGCAGCTTAAGCATACCTCTGCAGATGTGTGTGACCGAGTCCTCTGTTTTTAACCAAGTTTAGAGACAGATTATAGGCTGGTCTGCAAGCTAACAGGGTTGAGTGCTGTGGCTCCTTTAAGACTTGTGTGTACTAATTGCCCTGCTAACGTGCACCTCCCAGGTTAGTTATAAAATGGTCTGAGCGGCTGCCACCCCCCCTTTGTTTCTTTTGAATTTGTGCAAGCACATGGTGTGTGGGGTCTAGGCTGTATTGCAAGGTCTTTGACCCTTCCACCCCATGGCTTGCACTTGAGAGGTTTAGGGCAACCTCAGGTAAGCCTGCTCCCAATTTATCTATTGCACTGTATGTCCTCTTTTAGGAAGTCGGATTCTCTGTTTGTTCTCCCTGCCGGGCCTTGGAAGGGCTTGCCTCCGGCCAAATCCACTATCAGCAAGTGGATCAGGCAGGCGGTGGTGCAAGCATACTCTGCCAAGGGGAAGTAACCCCCTTTCCATGTTACCGCTCACTCCACCAGGGCTATTGGTTCCTCTTGGGCCTTCCAGCACCAGGCTTCAGTTGAACAGGTTTGTAAGGCCGCTACTTGGTCTTCAGTTCATACATTTTCTAAGTTTTACAAAGTTAATGTTAGGGCCTCTGCCGATGCTGTTTTTGAGCACAAGGTGCTTCAGGCGGTAGTGGCTTGAACTTCCTGCCGTTGCTCACTGGGGATCCCACCCTTCTTCCTGGACAATGCTGTTGGATGTCTCAAATGTGAAGAATTACAGATGAGGCAACCCGTGCTGGATACCAGAAAAATACAATTCTGTGATTACTCACCTGTAGAATTGTTTTTATGGTAATCCAGCACGGGTTGCTTCATCCCACCCTTGTTATCATTATCCTCTTTTGCCTTGTTATGGTGATTTTTGTTGAGAGAGTTCGTTTTTAGTGGGCTGTGTTTTTTCTTAACATGGTCTTTGCCTCCCGGCTTCTTGCATTACTGCTTTTCAAACACTGGGTCTTCTGGGTAATTCCTGCCCTTTTATGGGCCGGGAGGAGCCACAAGTCTTCCTGCAGTCGACTGCGCCACCTGGTGGCGGATTACCCAAATGTGAAGAATTACAGATGAAGCAACCCGTGCTGGATTACCATAAAAACAATTCTACAGGTGAGTAATCACAGAATTGTATTTTTTTTACTGTTGAGAAAAGTATTGAACTTTTTACCCCTTTTTACCTGTAGTAAAAAATGCCATTGACTTTCATTGCCTTCCAATCTGGTGATTCACTAACAGTGACATTCTCAGACTTTTTTTGCAGTAATTGAATTTTTTAGTACCATGAGAATTTTTTTTTAACTCTTAGTGAATCTAGGCCAATGTGTTTTGCTACGATCGTTCTAGTGACAGATGGACCAACACATCTTCGGTGATTTGTATGGTCGGTTGCTTGCTGCTTGATCTGCTTGTGTAAACCCAGCATTAAAGTGGACTGTCACCCACCCCTGATCGGCCCGGGAATCTATAAGATTCCCGGGCCGATCACCTCCCTCACCGCGGGACATCCGAGATCGGGATGTCCCGCGGTGAGGGACCCCCCCCCAAAACCCCCAAAAAAAACGCCTCCCACGAGCTCCTCTAGACGTGTCCGCGCCGGCCGTCTGGGAATGGCCGGCACGGGCGCGCGCCCTGTCAGAGCGACGTGCGGGAGGCGGCGGCGGGCGCACTGTGTTGTCCGCCGCTTGTCCGTGGCTACGTGGGAGCGTGGTGAGGTGCGTTTTGGGGGCTTTCTGGGGGGTTTTACACAGCGGGACACCCCTAATCGGGGTGCCCCCCTGAAGTGGACCAAAACCCAGGATAGTCAAAATCCTGGGTGTTGGTCCACTTTAATCCCAACTGAGCATCTGTGGGACCATCTTCAAAGTCTTGTTGGCTTCATGGATCCTCCTCAGACGCCCTCTAGCAGCTATAGGGGTGCACTGCAAATTCCTGTGACAATCTACCAGCACCTTATTTAGTTACTCCCAGCTTGTCTTGCTGCTGTCCTGCTGCACATGGCGGTTATCCTGGAAATTACCTGGTGGTCCTAGTAATGTGCCTAATTATTTTGGGTAACAAGTTGCCGTACTGTTAGTAAGTTACATTTTTATCTTCCTGCAAAATATAGACTTGGCTGAAGTGAACTGATTCTGATTCAGCTGAACATACTAAATGTTTCCACCATTCACCTTTACAATGATTCTTCATTGTATCATGCAGTATTTTTATATAACACATTTTTATCCTTTTATATTAAATGTAGGTGCGTGCAAAGTTTTCAGTAGATGATTATAGCCATTATCTGTTCACGCCGTGTATTCTGACACAGTGGGTTCTGGGGCTCTTCAGATATGATTTAACTGCAGGTAAGAAATTGTTGTGTTTTTTTTTTATCATAAGTATCTCTATTCATAGTTGGTCATAGAATGACCATTGCCTTGTATTGTAATTAAAGTGGAACATAACCCAGGATTTGGTCCTTGCCCCGGGGACATCACGATTTGTGGTGTCCCGCTATATGAAACCTTCCCGATTTGTCATAATAACCTACCTTTCCCTGGTCACACGGTGCGTGCGCTGGCTAAAGCTCAATCAGCTGCGTATGCTCTGCGTATTTATGCCCAGCATACGGCTTTGCTCAGACAGAGGCCGGCAGTAAGGGGCAGCCGCATCCTCAGTTTCCATTTCGACGGAGGAGCACTTCTGCCTGCCTCACCTGGGGACACGGACGGCATTGTTTATATTGCAAGAAGTGGTTTCACACAGTGGGGCATCCTGATTTGGGATGCCCCAAGGATAGGGCATAGACTGATCATGCTTTTTTCCCCCACTTTAAAGCAGAACAAAACCAACCAGCAAGCAGGCCTGGAATCTAAAAGATTCCAGGGCCAGCTGCTGGCTTTCCCCTAGGACAGAATCCTGAATCAGGATGCCCCATTGTGTGAAACCCCCAGGAAAGCTGGTAATCACTCACCTTTCCCTGGTCCAACGGTGCCTGCGTGGGCTCTCGCCAATAAGAGCCGCCTGCTGAACTGATGTATTTCGCCTCTGATTGTTTACTTAGGGGAACGAGAGCAGCTGCATCCCCGCATCCACAGGCTGTACCCGCGCTCCTGCACCAGCCATTCTGATAGGCTGTGGCACGTGTGCAGGGAAGCAGGGGATGCGGACGCTGCTTGCTGGATTACGGCCTTTCAGTGGGCGGCTCTGATTGAACAGGAGCAAACGCAGGCACCATTAGACCGGGAAGAGGTGTCACACAGTGGGGCATCCTAGCTTGGGAAGCCCGGGGGACACAAACAAAACCCGGGAAAGTGAAAATCCTGGGGCTTGTTCCACTTTAACCCTTTAAGTGCCAGCCTTCCTAGAATTTTTGTCACCCTTTGTTGCCAGACCACGTTTCACTATTTGGCACTACATATGTTCAACCTTGATTTTTGAAGGGATTTCCAGGGATTTTCCAGGAAAATGATATATTGTTTTTTTCATAAGAGTCTGAGCTTCAACATATAATGTCTTGTTTGGCCTTTTTTTAGTGTATTCTCAATACTTTTCTGTGAAATATGTGCAAAAAAAATAAAAAAAAAATCAATTTTTTGCAATTTGTAGTGTTTTTTTGTAATAAAACGTAAGTTTGTCAATAAAATCTTATTGCGTGTGAAACCCCAATTTCTCCCGGTAAAAGCGGTACCACATATGTATTAGTAGACACCCTTTCCTGCCAAGAAGACTCCCCCAAACTGAAACAGCGCTTTAGGAGATTCAGATTCAGATAAAATACAACTATGCTACATGCTAAGCGCACCTTGCAGTTTTCCAGAAAAACAACACTCTGGCTCCTGCTTTCCTGCTGCTGCTGGAAGCAGTTTATAGCTGCTGGGTGACAGAGCATAAGGGGTTAATTTTAAAAAATAAACCACATAGGGTCCCCCCTCCCGAGGGGGGGATTTTTTTTTTAATTTTAAGGGTTAGGGTTAGGCTAACCCTAACCTTTACCCTTAAAAATCCAAGAAAAAAATGACGTAGGGTCCCCGCTACCCTTTATAACCAGCCCAGGACCAGGTATGGGGGCTTGTAGGGGCTTTTGTGGCCCCCCACCCTGCAGCCTACAAGCCCACATACCCTGTGTGGGCCCGGGCTCTTCTGCCCCCCCCGGGCTTTGGGGAGGCAGGTAATTGGGGTGCCAGGGGTTAATGGCAAGTCACCCGCTAGCCGCAGGTGACTTTCCAGCCCCCAGCCTTGTGAACTGGTATAGGGGTCTCATGGACCCCTTACCAGTTCACAAGGGGTTAAATGTAATATAAACACATGCAGACACATAAGAAAAAAAAATTACGTTTATTATTTTTTTATTCCAAGTATGTCACACACCCCGCTTCCCATATTCATGACATTTGGGTTGTTACCTGTAGAGGACGAACTTCTGCAGAGATGAAAAGAAAAAGCAGTATCTTCTCTGCAGGACGGCGAGCAAGTCAGAGATGTCTGCTTATCTTCCTTGCAGGTAAGCCGGGCTTACACCCGGCCATTTTTTTGCTCTATTTCTGCCCGGACCCTTATACTTTACGCCCAATACTAGCCTCCCAGCCATGGCTGCAGGTCCGGGTGAGGGTAGACAACGCCTTATTAGGTGTTCAGGGAGCTATGCTCCCCCGTGAGACCCCATATCAAGGGGTAGGCGGAATTCGGGTTGGTGATCCCGGTTGGGATGCCCTGTCCATATATATATATATATATATATATATATATATATATATATATATATATATATATATATATCCCCTACACCCATGGTGCGGGATTTCCCCCCTTCCGGGCCCCTCGGGTTAACCCTCGGGGGGGGGTGTACTTTCTCCTTCTTCATTCTTTTTAATCATCTGTGGGTGAATGTGTGTGTGTGATGTGCGCTTGGGTGCTTCACGTTACAGGGCTGGACACCATTTTTCACTCTTTTGGCTATTTGCTGAAGGGAGCTTCTCACCCATTGCCGCGGCCCGCCCGCGATCCGCGCTGGCCCGCCCCTTCTTCTTCTCTCTCTCCTTCTCTGAGCTGCTGAGCTGGCTGATTGCCATTGTTGCAGACACGTGAGTGCCCTCCGGGGGCCCCCCTTTTATTGTTTACTGACTTAGCCATGTGCCCCATTCAGACAGGGGACAGCGCTGGTCCCTTTTGTCACATTGTATTATGATTTATGATATTATGATATTTTATATGTGTGTGGGCATGTGCTTATGGCCCACTCCTTTGTGTCTTTCAGGAGGACTCCCTGCTTCTTGATTAAAAGGCGGTTCTCCCGGTCCTAGGGTCCCTAGCAGTAAATTGGGCACCTATAAATCCAGGGGCTGTGGGGTCCTCAGGAGGCTCACACCCCCATCTGTCATGCTTGACGCATCACTTACAGGACTTACCGGTTCGGGTTTAACTGCGGTCGCTTACATCAATCACCAAGGAGGGACTCGCAGCAGGAGTGCCCTCAGGGAAGTTTCTCTGATTCTTGCATGGGCGGAGAGCAATGTTCCATGCATCTCAGCGGTATACATTCCGGGACTGGAAAATACGGAGGCGGACTCCCTGAACAGGGGATCCTCTCGCCGAGGGGAATGGTCTCTCAACCACAAGGTATTCCGGTCCCTCTGTCACAAGTGGGGGGACTCCGGAGGTGGATCTCTTTGCCTCACGTCACAATCACAAGCTCCCAACGTTTGTGTCTCTGTCTCAGGATCCTCTGGCCCTGGCAGTGGACGCCATGTCTCTTGCCTGGAGGGATATGGGGTTCCTGTACCTGTTTCCCCCCTTCTCCATGGTAGGCCAGGTGGTGCGCAAGTTGGCTCTAGAGGGTGCGCCAGAAATTCTGGTGGCCCCAAGGTGGCCAAGACAGGTTTGGTTTGCAGATGTCGTAAGACTGGCGGTGGATCAGTACTGGCTGCCCCTGTTTCCGGATCTGATCACTCAAGGTCAACTACGTTACCCCAATTTACAAACGCTGACTTTGACGCGTGGTTGCTGAAACCTCCATCCTAAGGGAGGAAGGTTTGTCTGAGGCTGTGATTCAGACTCTTGTTAGAGCTAGGAAGAAATCTTCTTCTAACATATACTATAGGACTTGGAGGTCCTATATTGACTGGTGTGAGGCTAGGGTGTTTTCGATTCCTAGGATTTTGGAGTTTCTTCAACACGGTCTGGACCTGGGGTTCCAGCTTAGTACCTTGAAAGGGCAGGTCTCTGCTCTGACTGTCTTCTTTCAAAGGTCTTTTGCTTTGCATCCTCTGGTTAAGACTTTTTTCCAGGGGGTCACTCATGTGCAGCCCCTAGAAAGCTTTTGTTGCCCGTTTGGGATTTGAATTTGGTTACATAGTTAATACGGTTGAAAAAAGACATATGTCCATCAAGTTCAACCAAGGGTGTTTTTTTGTCTTTATTTTTATTTTTTTGATAACCGCTAATAGTAACTGTTAATGTTATTTTCTTCTAAATAAGCATCTAATCCTTTTTTGAAGCTGTCAGCGGTTGATGCTGTAACAAGCTTCTGTGGGAGGCTATTCCATAGATTTATAGTTCTTATGGTAAAAAACGATTGTCGCCTCCGGAGACTAAATTTCTTTTTTTTCCAATCGAAGGCAGTGCCCCCTTGTCCTTAGAGAGGATTTTACCTGAAATAGTGTTCCCCCATATTTTTTGTATGGTCCATTTATATATTTATACAAGTTAATCATGTCCCCCCTCAATCGCCTCCTCTCAAGAATAAACAGATTTAATTCTCGTAATCTTTCCTTATAACTAAGATCTTTTATTCCCTTTATTAGTTTGGTGGCTCTCCTTTGCACCCTTTCCAGAGTCAGAGCGTCCTTTCTATGAATGGGCGCCCAGAACTGGACGGCATATTCCAGGTGAGGGCGCACCAGTGCCTTGTAAAGAGGCAAAATTACATGTCCCGTGATTCCATGCCTCTTTTAATGCATGATAGTATCTTGGTGGCCTTGGAAGCAGCTGCTTGGCATTACATGCTGTTATTTAGTCTGTGATCTACTAGTACCCCCACATCCTTCTCAATAAGTGACTCTCCCAGTTTTACTCCCCCGAGGACATATGTGGCCTTCAGGTTATTAGACCCCAAGTGCATGACTTTACGTTTTTCCACATTGAACTTCATTTGCCAAGTGGATGCCCAGACACTCAATGTGTCCAAGTCAGCCTGAAGCTTGTGAACATCTTCAATAGACTGCACTGTGCTACATATCTATTCTTGGTGTGCCACACACCCCGCTTCACCTTTAATATTCTTCACGATTGGGTTAACTCACTGCCAGGTGACGCTGTGCAGAGAGGAAGTCTTGTAACGAGCCCCCTTCTGGCCTATATATACCTGGTACCTCCCATTTATCACCAGTATTTTTCTCTCTGCTTGACGACAAGACAGAAGATTGAAGTCTCCTGCTTACAGGTAGCCGGGGTCTTACCCCGGCACCCCCTTTTGGTCTATTTCTGCCCGGTTTTGATTGTTTATACCTTTATGGTGGATTGGAAGCCTCCCAGTCTAGGCTGCTCACTGGGCAATTGGTAGACGGCACTATAGGTGCCTAGGAGCTTATCTCCTCCGCTCAACCCCCTCTTTTGGGGGCAATGCGGCTATCCGGCATGGTCATCCGGAAATGGGATGCCCCTGTCCCGAGGGTCCCCTTAGCCCCTTACTCTCCCGTTACGGTCCCTTCTCCCTTCACTATGAGGGGGGGGGGGGTTAGAGGGTTGTGTATTGTGTGTGTGTATTTCACTGTATGACTTTTTGTAACATGTGCGTTTTACTTTCATGCACTTAGCAGACTGCACCGCAAGTGTGCCCTCGGTCTGATTGTCCTCTTATTTTTTCCCTTAAAAGGGCTTTCGTTAGGCAGGTCTTGCAAGATAAGTACTGGCCGGCTTGGCCAGCGTTTAGGTCTGCTTTAGGGGGCAGCTGGGGCTTGGCCGTGCTGATTGCAGGCTGGCTTGCTGCCTGAGCCTTTGCTATAGCAGCCTCCCTCCCCCGCTGGTCTCCTTGCCGTTCGCCGCCGCATTGTCAGCGTCGGCTGCGCTGAGTCTTTCCTTCCCTCCCTCCTCCTCCCCCCTCCTCCTGCCTTTGTGTTTGGTCCCGTTGTAGTGGCTCATCTGGTAGTAATCCCTTGATAAATGGGCGCACTGATCGGCCTTGAGGGGGGCGGGCTCCGGTGACGTGGAAACGGGGGCGTGGCACCGGCGGCAGCGTCATGTGACCGGCCCCAGCCTCACTTCCTTCCTTCCTGGCTTAAAGGAAGTCACGTGGGGGGGGCTCGCTGCTACACATGGTTTTGTTTACATCTGGCTCCTACTGCTATTGCTGCTGCTGCTGGCTGCTGCGTCGTCCATACTATTGCTGCGGCCGCCCTCGGTTCCTTGCAGGTAAGCTGCCCCACCTTGTGTGGGGCCGTTGAGTGTCTTTTTAAAAACTATATTGTTTATAGTGTTTTTAGACATGGGGGGGATAGATCTATTTGGGCATTCATCATGTTTGAGGGCAAGGGTTTTTTCCTTTGTATATTTAAATGCACCTTGGTGCCATGCATTAGTATGTTTGCATGTTGCCACATGTTTGGGGATCTGACTGTTGGTTTTTTCTTCCCCTACAGATCCCGGGAACCCCTGATTAAAGCGGCCTCCCGGCTCTATATTACTTGGCTAGTCTATCTTTTTAAAAATAAAAAATAAAAGGAAAGGAAAATTGGGACATATATATATATATATATATATATATATATATATATATATATATATATATATATATATTGACATAAAAATAAAACCCCCAAAAAAATATATATACACAATCTACATTTATATATAGATTATTAAGGGGATCTTCTTTTTGAATTAAATCCTCCCTTCCGGGACATTTACAATAAGGGGGCATCCCGGGTCGGCTTATGCCTTAAAACCGAAAAGAATTGCGAATACCATAAATCACCATATGGAGGCTTCCGTTATTACTGGTTCTTCTGGGCCATCTAGGGGGTGCGCAAGATTGCGCGTCAGTCCGTCGCTTCGGCTGCTGGCCCGTGGCATCTTCCATCATCTCCTACCTCTCCCTCCCTGTTCCGGACCCCGCATGACACTGTCAAGATTGGGGATTCGCAATCCGAGGTGGTGGGGCGATTGGCCAGCCTCCGGAAAATAGTGCCCGTTAAAGCAGGGTCAAAAGCCACTGCAAAACGGAAGCACCTGACTCCGATACCTTCGGCTTCACAGGATGAGGTATGTGAGCCTGTGGAATGGTCCGATGGCTCCCCGGACGAGGGAGAATTCCTGTTGGAGTCAGATGAGCCTGCAGATCAGCTTGAGGCTGATGCTATTGGTGATTGGTCGGCGGGTGTTTCCCTTGACACCTCCTCCATTCTGGCTCAGATGTTTGAAATTCTGAATTAGATCCGCCTGAGGCCAGTTGTTTAAAGAGCCTCAGCCGCGTTGAGTTTTTCCCAGACAACACCACTTTGAGAGGGTGGTCCTTAAGGAATGGGAACATCCCACGCGGTTATCTGGAATCCCTTCCAGTTGGGAAAAGCGTTATCCTTTTCCGCCAGAATTGGTAAAACTCTGGTCCGTCCCTCCTGACGTCGATACCCCTGTGCTAGGGCTCTCCAGCACGGCTATCATACAGTCTGCTGAGACCACTGTCCCTAAAGATGGGGAGGATCGTCGGATTGACCAGTACGCTCGCCATGGTTTTATTTATGCTGGGTCATCGATGCGCCCGGTGTGTGCTTCGACCCTTCTTCTATTGGCGGTTAGGTCTGTAATTCAGGATGAGGATCTAGATCCCACTTGTAAAGAGTTTACTGCGCTCAAGCAGTGTGAATCTTTTATTTCCTATGTTCTATCCGCTCAGGGTGATGCGCTGGCTATGAGTAGCAAGACAGCTGCAATGCTGGTGGCTATTCGTCGGTCAGTATGGCTGCGTCAGTGGTCGGCGGACTCAGCTTCTAAAAGGGTGCTCACAGCTCTCCCCTTTTTGGGCTTGCGTCTGTTTGGTGAGAAAATTGATTCAGTCGCAAAGGGTGGTAAGATGCCACAACGCAAGAGGCCTCGTCGTCCCTTTAAGGGGGCAAGTGCTGGTAGGCCTTCATTTCGGGGATTCAGAGCGGGTAGGGGGGCTTCCTTTCCCGCTACCAGAGGTGCAGGTTGGACTCGGGGGAGGGGTCGTGGCCGTCCCGCCCAGTCCTGGGGCACCAGGACTGGGGGGACAATTACGACACTTCTCCCAGGTTTG
Source organism: Gastrophryne carolinensis (assembly GCA_027917425.1). Lineage (NCBI taxonomy): Eukaryota > Metazoa > Chordata > Amphibia > Anura > Microhylidae > Gastrophryne > Gastrophryne carolinensis. The sequence goes on along the minus strand of CM051236.1, from coordinate 55,201,437 downwards.
GGACCAGGAGATTCCGGACAGATGGATCCGGTAGGTAGTGTCGTCCGGTTACAAACTGGAATTCGACTCTCGCCCTCCTTCACGGTTCTTTCGGTCTCGGGTGCCCATCGATCCTTTGGCCGCACAGGGGCTCCTGGCGTCGGTAAAGAATCTGTTAGAGATGGCGGTCATCCGCCCGGTACCGCGCTTAGAGATGGGCCTCGGGTTTTATTCCAATCTTTTCGCAGTCCCCAAGAAAGACGGGTCAGTCTGTCCCGTCCTGGACCTGAAATTACTCAACAGGTTCATCCGTGTTCGGAAGTTTCGCATGGAAACCTTGCGTACGGCCGTCTGTTCCCTTCGGCAAGGGGACTTCATGACGTCCATAGACATCAAGGATGCTTATCTTCATGTTCCCATCTGCCACGCTCATCAACGTTTTCTTCGATTCGTGATGGAAAATCAGCATTATCAATTCGTGGCACTTCCGTTTGGCCTTACCTCAGCTCCAAGAGTGTTCACCAAGGTGCTGGCAGGGGTCATGGCCATTTTCAGATCTCGGGGCATTCGTGTCGTACCTTATTTGGACGACCTTCTCATCATGGCTCCGTCGCTCAATCAATCGGAGACAGACACCAGGTTGATGGTCTCCACGCTGGAAAGCTTTGGTTGGGTGATCAACTTCCCCAAGTCCTCCCTCGCTCCGGCCAGGGTGGTTTCCGTTCTGGTGATGCAGTTGGACTCTCATCAACACAGAGTGTTTCTCCCCCAGTCCAAAATTCATCTGATCCAGGAGTTGGCTCGGGTCCTACTTTCCAATCCTCGGCCGTCCATCCGTCTGGGGATGAGGCTGATAGGGTTGATGGTCGCCTCTTTCGAGGCAGTTCCTTTTGCTCAATTTCACACGAGGACGCTTCAGCTTTATCTGTTGGTGTCCTGGGACCGGCAGCCTCGGTCGCTGGATCAGCCCTTCCAGTTGTCCTCCCGGGTCCGGCAGTCCCTCCAGTGGTGGTTGGTCTCGACCAATCTTGTGAAGGGCAGGTCTTTCCTGACCCCTCTTTGGGAAATTGTCACCACGGACGCCAGTCTGTCGGGTTGGGGCGGTTTTTGGAAGGAGCTGCAGTTCCAGGGGCAGTGGGGACCTCAAGAGGCCCACTTACCCATCAATGTTCTGGAACTGAGAGCCATCCGTCGGGTGCTTGCTCTCCTGACTCAGCACGTTCTGGGCCTTCCGGTCCAGGTGCGTTCAGACAATCGAACAGCGGTTGCTTACATCAATCATCAGGGAGGGACTCGCAGTCTGAGTGCTCTCAGAGAGGTGTCCCTGATCCTGACCTGGGCAGAGGCCCATGTTCCTTGTCTCTCGGCGGTATACATTCCAGGAGTGGAGAACCAGGAAGCGGACCGGTTGAGCAGGGGCTCTCCCCGTCTGGGAGAATGGGCTCTCCATCCTCGGGTGTTTCGCTCACTGTGTCTCCGGTGGAGGACACCAGAGGTGGACCTGTTTGCCTCTCGTCACAATTACAGGCTCCCGAACTTCGTGTCGCTCTCCCAGAATCCTCTGGCTCTGGCAGTGGACGCCATGTCCCTGAGCTGGGGGGATCTGGGATTTCTATACCTGTTTCCTCCGATACCCATGCTGGGCAGGGTGCTTCGGAAGTTGGCTCTGGAAAAGGTGTCCGCCGTTCTCGTGGCCCCAAGGTGGCCAAGGCGAGTGTGGTTCGCAGACATCGTTCGGCTGGCAGTGGACCAGTTTGTCCTGCCTCTTCGGCCCGATCTGCTCACTCAGGGTCGGTTGTGTTACCCCAATTTACCAGCGCTGGGTTTGACGGCTTGGCTGCTGAAACCTCCATCTTGAAGGAGGAGGGTCTTTCTGACTCAGTTGTCAAGACTCTGATCAGTGCCCGGAAGAGGTCTTCTTCGATCATCTACTATAGGACTTGGAAAGCCTACATCACTTGGTGTGAGATGAGATCTTTTCCTTGTAGGGTCTTTTCGGTCTCCAGGATTCTGGAGTTTTTACAATCTGGGCTGGACTCTGGTCTTCAGCTAAGTACGTTGAAAGGGCAAGTTTCTGCCTTATCTATCTTTTTTCAGAAGCGTTTTGCGCTTCAGCCTTTAGTTAAAACTTTTTTCCAGGGGGTTACGCATGTGCGGCCTCCCAGGAAACCATTACTCCCGGTTTGGGATTTGAATTTGGTTCTTTCTGCTCTTCAGGCTCCTCCTTTTGAGCCTTTGCAAGATATTGCTTTGTCTACCCTGACTCAGAAGATTGTCTTCTTGGTAGCGATCACTTCGTTCCGGGGTGTCTCGGAATTGGCGGCCTTGTCTATCCAGGCGCCTTACTTTGAGAGGCATCAGGATAAAGTGGTCTTTCGGTTCAAGCCAGACTTTCTTCCTAAGGTTGTTTCTGCTTTTCATTTGAACCAAGATATTGTTCTTCCCTCCTTGTGTCCTAATCCTAAGAATGACAAAGAGAGGGTTTTGCATTGTTTGGATGTAGTACGCTGTGTTAAGTACTACTTGATTATCACGTCTCCTTTTCGTAAGACGGATTCCTTTTTTGTTGTGCCCTATGGGCCTAAGAAGGGTTTGGCACCAGCCAAATCTGCCATTAGCAAGTGGATACGTCAGGCCGTTACTGCGGCCTATTCTGCTAAGGGGAAAGTTCCCCCTTTTCGTATCACTGCTCATTCTACTCGCGCCATTGGGGCGTATTGGGCTTTTCAGCACCAAGCTTCTGTTGAACAAGTTTGTAAGGCCGCCACTTGGTCTTCTGTTCATACTTTTTCTAAGTTTTACAAAGTTGATGTGCGAGCCTCAGCGGATGCTGTTTTTGGCCGCAAAGTTCTGCAGACTGCAGTCATTTAAGTTATGCTTCACCTGGCCTTGAGATGCCCATCCCTTGTGGACACTGCTTTTGGATGTCCCAATCGTGAAGAATATTAAAGGTGAAGCGGGGTGTGTGGCACACCAAGAATAATACAATTTTGTGAGTACTCACCTGAAAAATGGATATTGTTGGTGTGCCACACACCCCGCTTCACTCCCACCCTTTTCGGTATTCCGAATCCTTTATATGGTGAAGCTTTTATTTATATTGATTTATTTTGAGGTTACTGTTAAAATACTGGTACCTTGTCTTTCTGCTTTTTAATACACTGGTGATAAATGGGAGGTACCAGGTATATATAGGCCGGAAGGGGGCTCGTTACAAGACTTCCTCTCTGCACAGCGTCACCTGGCGGTGGAGTTAACCCAATCGTGAAGAATATTAAAGGTGAAGCGGGGTGTGTGGCACACCAACAATATCCATTTTTCAGGTGAGTACTCACAAAATGGTATTTTGTGTCATCTGCAAAAATAGAGACAGTGCTTTTAATTCCATCTTCTATGTCGTTTATAAACAAGTTGAATAATAGTGGGCCCAGCACTGAACCCTGGGGTACACCGCTTACAACCGGTAACTATTCAGAGTAGGTATCATTAACCACAACTCTCTGCACACGATCCTTCAGCCAGTTTTCAATCCAGTTACAAACTGCGTTTTCTAATCCTGAAGATCTCAATTTCCCCAATATGTGTCTATGGGAGACAGTGTCAAATGCTTTTGCAAAATCCAGAAAAACTATATCCACAGCCGCCCCTCTGTCCAGGCTTCTACTCACCTCCTCATAGAAGCCAATCAGGTTAGTTTGGCAGCTTCTGTCCTTAGTTAAACCGTGTTGGTTGTCACTTATAATATTATGGACAGTTACATATTTGTTGTCTCTTAATAGTCCCTCGAGCAATTTCCCCACAATGGATGTTAAGCTAACAGGTCTGTAATTGCCCAGAGAAGACCTAGAGCCCTTTTTAAAAATGGGCACCACATTTGCCTTGCGCCAGTCCCTTGGCACTATACCAGTTGCTAGTGAGTCTTTAAAGATCAACAACATGCGAAGACATGAAGTTATCACTCTCTCGCAGGTGAGCGGGCTATTAGCCTGCGGCCCTGTTGGACTATTGCCACCCGTCCTTTGTGATGATCTGCCTCCCAGCCTGGGCTGCGCTGGTCGGGTGAAGGTAGGCAGCACCATGCGTGCTTATGGAGCGCTGCTCCACCGCAGTCCCCCACCAAAGGGTAGGCGGTTTAGGCTGATGGTGAGCCTTATGGGATGCCCCTCCCGCATTACTGCCCCATGCCCCGGTAGCGGTGGGCCCTGTACAAAGGGCCGCCATCCTCCCTCATTCTCCCTTTAGTCTTCGGGGGGAAAGAAAGGGGGGGGGGTGTGGGTGTCAGCGTATCGTGATTACGTGCATATGGCCTTTTGTAATGTCTTTGGACTTTATATGTGATGTCAGCCGCTGCGCTGACTCGTCTTTTTACTCATGGCAAATGCAATGTTCCGCGCCGGGCGGCGGCGTTACCTCAGATTCTTCTGTGTCCTCATTGGCTGCTTGTTGGACTTCGCACCCATCAGGGGGGCGGGACCTGGCTTGGCGCGCTTTGCGTCACGGCCCGCTCTGGCCCGCCCTTCGAGATACTCGGCGCCATGTTGTCAGGTCGCGCGTGCGTGTGACGTTCTTACTTACAGTAGTCCGTAAGTGCCCTCGCGGGCGGCTTTATACTCATTGTAGTGTTTTTCGGTGCTGACACCCTTTCTTCTCATTGTGTCTTTCAGACGGGCGAATCCATGGCTTCTCCCGGCCCGTTGTAATTGATAGTCGGGCCTTGTAAAATTACTCCCACTTCCCTAGCGGGTCATTGGGGCATCCAGGGTTGCTTTATAATCCCTACTGGCATATTGTGCCTAAAAATCACCATATGGAGGCATCTCAGAATAATGTGACCGGGGTCCCCCTGGGACAAGACCGGCTGTGTATGGCGTGTGGACAACCCCAGGCTGACGCTGACAGGGCACGGGTCTGCGTACCCTGTGCTGAGCAAGCGCTGGCCTTGCAGTCTGGCCTGCCAGTGGCTACACCTCGTTGCACTTCACCTACTTCCCCAAGCTTAAATCTCACTCCTGCTGAGTCGCATACAAGTGGGGATTCTCAGCCTGATTTGTCTTCTAGACTGCCTACGGCTGAACAGATTATTGCGAGGTCGAGGGCCCTGGTAAGAAGCGGCACTTGACGCCTTATGTTACTGTTTTCCCTTTGGGATCTCAGGAGTTTATGAATCTGTGTGGCTATACCCCTTCTGATGAAGGAGAGCTCTTTTCTGACTCAGGCTCATCTGATGAGAGACCGAAGGGTCATGACGATTCTGGCTCGGACCCCTGGGCCCAGGATGACACTGACAGATTATTGATCCAGATCTTTGAGGTTCTGTCTATCTCTCCCCCTGGTGAGGCTCCCAGGCAAAGAGGGGAGTGTTTCCATACAGCAACATCGCGTTTGGAATTTCTAGAGCAGGCACATTTCCATACCCTTGTGCTCAAGGAATGGGAGTGCCCCTGTAAAGTATAGTAAAATAGTAAGTATCCTTTTCCCCCTGAGGTGGTTAAATGTTGGTCATTCCCCCCCGAGGTGGATGTTCCGATCATAGGGCTATCTAACACCCCTGTCTTGCATCCCCCTGATTATACTACCCTTCGGGATGCTGAGGACCGGCGCATTGACCTGCTGGCCTCCCACGCCTTTGCATGTGCGGGGACGGCGCTGCGCCCTGTCTGTGCCTCTGCCATTACTGCTGTGGCCACTAGAACCCTCATCAGAAATATGGTTGATAGTGCCCCTGATGATCTCCCTTGTGAGGTGTTTAATGCACTCTCCAGTTGTGATGTGTTTGTAAAATGTATCCTATTAGCATTGGATGACACCATCAGAATGTGTGCAAGAACTTCTGCCCTCGTGGTGGCTATACGTCGCTTGGTCTGGCTGCGACAGTGGGGTGCTGACAATGCTGTGAAGAAGGCCCTTACTGGGCTTCCTTTTAAGGGGCTACGCCTGTTTGATGCCCGTCTAGACCTGTTTGGTAAGAGAGGTAAGTTACCCCAGCGCAGGCAGCTGTCTCGGCCCCTTCGGGGCCAGGGCCCCCCTTCTAACCCCTACCATGGTGTTAAACAGGAACCAGGGGTGTTCTTCGCGGGGGCTCGCGCATATTCCTGCCCCAGGAGCAGCAGACAACGCCCTGGCTCCTCCGGGGGGGCTAAGCCCAAATCTTCTCCCAAGTCCCCTCAAGCATGATGGGGCGCCCTCGCCCGTCAGGGTGAGGGGACGGCTGCGGCACCTTGCTCATGTCTGGAGGCATCACGCCTCAGACCGGTGGATTCAGGAGGTAGTGTCCTCCGGCTACAACATAGAGTTTGCTGTGCGGCCTCCCCCAAGATTATCAGGTCCCGGGTACTCCTGGTCCCTGCCTCTGCTCAGGTGTTGGCGCAGGCCGTGCAAGGCCTGCGGGGTCTGGGGGTCATTTGCAGATTGCCCTTAACAGACAGAGGCAAGGGACTCTACACCAACCTTTCCACAGTTCCCCAAAAGGATGGGTCAGTCTGGCCCATTCTGGATTTACTGATCTTCAGCAAATCGTCAGGTATAGGCGTTTTCTGCATGGAAACTCTGCGCTCGGCCATCAGCTCCTTGCACCCCGGGGGCTTCATGTCGTCTGTAGAGATCAAAGATGTTTATTTTCACAGCCCTGTGCTCACCGAGGTGCTGACGGGGGTGATGTCTCTGATGAGACCAAGGGGCGTCCACGTGCTGCCCTACCTGAACGTCCTCATTACTTCCCAGTCTCTATATCAGGCTAAGTTGGATATTCAGATGGTGCTGTCCATTTGGGAGTCATTTGGATGGGTGATCAACCACCCCAAGTCCTCACTGTCCCCTTCCTTGGTAGCTTCATTTCTAGGAATGAATCTGGATACAGTTCAGGCAAGGATCTTCCTTCCTCAGCAGAAAGTGGACAATCTGGTTGCACGGGCTCAGTCCTTCCTAGCTGTCCCCGTCCCTCCACCAGGCAGGGGATGCAGCTGGTGGGCCTGATGGTGGCGTGCTTGGAAGCGGTCCCTTATGCTCAGTCCCCTCTTGGGGGCTTCTGCAACTTCTCCTGTTGTTTGTATGGGACAAGGACCCAGCATCTCTGGACAGGGTCTGTGGGCCTTCCCCCCTGGTAAGGAAGTCCTTCTTGTAGCGGATGGACTCAAGGAACCTGTTGGGGGGCATATCCTTTCTTGCCCCTTCCTGGGAGACGGTCACCACGGATGCCAGTCTATCAGGTTGGGGGCGGGGGTTTCTGGAAGTCCCTGCGGTTCCAGAGGAGGTGGGGCCCTTAGGAGGCCCGTACACCTATCAATGTTTGAAACTGTGAGCGTTCAGGTTAGTTCTAACTCGCATGACTACTCATCTTCAGGGCCTGCCTGTTCAGGAGCGCTAGGTCTATCTGACGGCAGTTGCCTACATCAATCATCAGGGAGGGGCCCGGAGCAAGAGGGTCCTCCAGGAAGTGTCTCCGATCCTGACCTGGGTGGAGGCCAATGTTCCCTGCATATCAGCGGTATACATTCCGGGGGGGGGGGGGGGGGGTCCCTCTGCAACAGGGTGTTCCATTCCCTGTGTCGCCGTGGGGACCAACCAGATGTGGATCTGTTTGTGTCCCGTCACAATCACAAGCTTCCGGCTCTTGTCTCCCTGTCCCAGGATCCTCTGCCCGTGACCTCGGATGCTTTAGTAATGTCATGGCAGGACATTCTGTTCTGTATGTCTCTCCTCCATTCCCCCTGCTAGGCAGGGTCCTGCTCAAGATTGCTCTGGAAGGGGTACCAGTGATTCTGGTGGCCCCCAGGTGGCCAAGAAGAGTGTGGTTCGCAGACGTGGTACAGATGGCAGTAGATCAGTACGTTCTGCCAGGAGTGCCAGATCTGCTCACTCAGGGCTCCTTACGCCATCCCAATTACAAACTCTGGCTTTGACGGCCTGGCTGCTGAAACCTCCATCTTGATGGAGAAAGGCTTGTCTGTCTCGGTGACTGAGACCATGGTGAAGGCTAGGAAGAAAACTTCTTCTTCCATCTATTATAGGGTATGGCGTACCTACCTTGATTGGTGTGAGTCTAGGTCTCTTCCCTGTTGGGTGTTCTCAGTCCCCAGGGTTCTGGTTTTTACAGCATGGGTTGGAGTTGGGTCTAAACCTCAGTACTCTGAAGGGTCAGGGTTCTGCCCTGTCTGCCTTCTTTCAGAAGTCTTTTGCTCAGTATTCCTTGGTTAAGACTTTCTTCAAGGGGTCACTCATGTGCGCCCCCCCTCGTAAACCTATGGTCCCTGTTGGGATTTGAACTTGGTCTAGTCTGCCTTGCAGGGTGCCCCCCTTTGAGTCTATTCAGGATGCTGCTCTGGCTGTACTTACCCTCAAGGTTGTCTTTCTGGTGGCTACTTTGGTTAGGCGTGGGTCTGAGCTGGCGCCTCTGTCTATCCAGTCCCCATTCCTTGAGAGACACCAGGATAGGGTGGTGTTCCACCTTAAGCCGGAGTTCTGCCTAGGGTGGTGTCTGCTTTTCATTTGAATTAGGTTATTGTTCTTCCTTCATTGTGCCCTAATCCTAGCAACGCTAAGGAAAGGGTTCTGCATTCCTTGGATGTGGTCAGATGTTTGAAGTATTACCTGGTTGTCACTGCGTCCTTTAGGAAAACTGATGCTCTTTTTGTGGTCCCTTCTGGTCCTAGGAAGGGTTTGGCTGCCAAGTCTACTATTAGCGAATGGATTCGTCAGGCTGTGATTCAGGCCTATTCTGCTAAGGGGAGGAGTCCTTCCTTCCACCCTATTGCTCATTCTACTCGTGCTATTGGTGCCTCTTGGGCCTTCCAGCACCAGGCTTCTGTTGGACAAGTTTGCAAGGCCGCTACTTGGTCTTCTGTTCATACCTTTTTAAACTTTTACAAGGTTGATGTTAGGGCCTCAGCTGATACTGTTTTTGGCCGCAAGGTTTTGCAGGCGGCAGTGGTTTAAACTGTCTGCTGTTACCTTTTTTGTTGGGGATCCCACCCTGCTTATGGACACTGCTATTGGATGTCCCAAGTGTAAGTAATCTATCTGGAGCAGGACGTACTCTATACTAAGAATAATACAATTCTGTGAAATACTCACCTGTAGAATTGATATTATAAGTATACAGTACGTCCTGCTCCACCCCACCCTGGTTTTTGCATTATTCTGGATCCCCTGTATGGTGATTGTTATCATTGTTATAGTTACCAGTTTTTGGTGGTTAAATTCTCCCGGCTTCTTGTTCACTGCTTTTCAATGCTGGGGATTTGTGGGAGGTCCCCGGGAGGAGCCTGTTTTGCATGTCTCTGCAGTGCAGCGCCATCTGGCGGAGGATAACCCAAGTCTAAGTAATCTATCTGAGGCAGGACGTACTGTATACGTATATCAATTCTACAGGTGAGTATTTCACAGAATTGTATTTTCTCTTTTCTTTCATTCAGTCACACAGAAATAAAGACTCTGTGGGTCAGCTCCGTCCAAGCTCTGCTCATCTTTTCTTTCATTTGCAATTGCACGTCTGTATTTTGTATTTTTCTGTGTATTTGAGCTGGCATATCTGTGCCATCAGTGGTCCGTTCATTTGTCAGTCTGCATTAACCAAACCACATTCTTGCTCTGTAGGATCTGGGAAACAATCTCAAGACCATGTTTTGGAAATTGTGGCCTATGAAGCCCTGAGGCTGTTTCGGGACAGGATTGTCACCTCCAAAGAGCTCAACGTGTTTGACAATATTTTAATATCGGTGCTGCAAGGAGACTGGGGACTAGATGTCTTTGACAACACGGCAGGTGGGATGTTATATGTTCTAGCTTTTTTGCATTGTTTATTGAAATATTGATTATGCAAATTGATTTTAAGTGAAACGTTTTTGCCAGATGAATAATTCAGATTAACCATTTAAATGCCAGCCAAGTAGAATCTACGGCTGTGCCTCGCCGAAGGTTAAAGCTGGTGAAACTAAAAGACTCCCGCTGTCAACCCCCAATGTCGCTGGTAAACTTAAGTTTTTCAGCGGGTCTCTAGATGCTGTGATCACCCCGACGCCACATCCCCCAGCTTCCCTGTGTCCGTGTGTGCTCCCTCCCAGAAAGGCTGGCTGCGCACGCCAGAGCAGAGAGCCGGCTGGTGCGCATTGCTGTGGCACCTTTGAGATCAGCCAACAGCAGCGCCCAGCTGCTTGGTGGGAGAGGTTTTACGGAGACCAGGGGATGAGTGAAGGAAGTCCAAATGGGTTTCTATCCGCTTTAAGTACCAGTGCCCTAGATTCTTTGGGGCTGGCATTTTCTCCCAAGAACAAAAGCTCACCTCCGTCCAGGATCCAGTTCCGAGGGCCTCCACTTCCTCCAGGGGACCTCCGATTGCCGGTCCGGGATCTCCTGGCTTCTGAGTGAGTTATACATGTGAGTGAGATGACGTCTTCTCACTCTCCGGTATAAAAGGCTCCTCCCTGCAGCAGCGATGGACGATGACGGGCATCGGCGATCAGCGATGGATGGATGTCAGTAGATAAAAGGTCATTAAAGGACTGTTACTCTGTGTGTGTTTTTACCCTTTGTGAAGTGGTAAGAGGTCCTTGACACCCCTTACCAGTTCACAGGGCAGGATGTAAACTGGGATGCCGCTACAGATGTAAACAAGGAGTTGCTAGAAAAAGTGTGTTTTGGGCCAACTGAGGGGGTTTCACAAAGCGGGGCATCCCGATTTGAGATGCCTCAGGAGCCATGGAATCTTTTTGTTAGGTTTTGTTCTGTTTTATCTATTGTTTCTGCTCAAGTATGAAGAACTGAATCCCAGCTCTTGAGACCACTCTTGTTCAACAATTTTTGAATCTTGCCCAGTAGAGGGAATTAGAACTGAATAAAATATACGGCATGATAAAAATCTGAATTACACATTTTAATATTTCCTTGTGTCTCATTTCAGATGCCTTCTATGTGACATGGGGAGCCATGCATGAAGCAGGATCTGTTCTTGCCCCAGGACAGTCTTTACCCCCACATGGAAAGCCACTAGGAAAGCTGATTTCTTCTGACTTTAAAGATGTCATTAAAAAGGTGGGTTGATGTTTTTTAAAAGATCTTAATTCTGTGCATCCTTGAAAAAATGTATATAAAATACGTGAGGTATCCCAATTGCAGGCAGTGTGAGGCATCTCAATTGCAGGCAGTGTGAGGCATCTCAATTGCAGGCAGTGTGAGGCATCCCGATTGCAGGCAGTGTGAGGCATCCCGATTGCCGGCAGTGTGAGGCATCCCGATTGCAGGCAGTGTGAGGCATCCCGATTGCCGGCAGTGTGAGGCATCCCGATTGCCGGCAGTGTGAGGCATCCCAATTGCAGGCAGTGTGAGGCATCCCGATTGCAGGCAGTGTGAGGCATCCCGATTGCAGGCAGTGTGAGGCATCCCGATTGCTGGCAGTGTGGGGCATCCCGATTGCTGGCAGTGTGGGGCATCCAGATTGCTGGCAGTGTGGGGCATCCAGATTGCTGGCAGTGTAAGGCATTCGGATTGCAGGCAGTGTAAGGCATTCGGATTGCAGGCAGTGTGAGGCATCCGGATTGCAGGCAGTGTGAGGCATCCGGATTGCAGGCAGTGTGAGGCATCCCGATTGCAGGCAGTGTGAGGCATCCCGATTGCAGGCAGTGTGCAGCATTCCTTCCCCCCCAAAAAAAATATACTTACCAGCTACCAGCGACCGATTCCCTCTGCCAATCCCTGTGCCTCCGCTGGTTCCCACTGCTGATACTCACGCCTCCGCTGTTGCTGGTGCCCACCACCAATCCTCACGCTGCTGCCCGCCACCGACCCCAATGCTGCCTGGTGCCACACACGTGTTCCCGGCACTGGTACCGGCCCATGGGTGGGCCTGGCTTTGACTTGAACCAGTGATTCCGGCCCTATGCGCCAGAACCAGTAAGGAGAATGTGTGCGGTGGCTGGCAGGGTCGGTGGGCACCGGAGGCGCGGGGATCTGCAGTGGGCACCATCTGAGGTGCGGTAATCTGCTGTAAAGGTGGCTGGTAAGGTGTGTGTGTTTCAGTCATGACGACGGTAGACTGGCTGTTGCAGGAGCCACAGGCCAGCAGCGTAAGGGTACCGAGAATGTAAGGGTCACCCGATAAGACGCAGTGAGATTTTTTCCCCCCACGTTGGGGGAAAAAGGTGTGTCTTAAACAGCGAAAAATACGGTATATATTGCAGGTGTAGTGTTAGTTACTGGTACCCACCAATTACTTTTACTGTTACACTTATATTTGAATATACGTTTAAATATCTGTGGAGAAAGGTATTGCTGTGTTAAAGGAGGACTTTCATAAAAAAGTGTCCCAATGATAAAAATCCATATTAATATGCTGGATGATGGGAGGAGGGGGTCACTTATACACCCGGCATCAAGAAATATCCAGCCAGGCTTGTTTCTGTCTTTTAATGGAAGGGAGAAGAAATCAGGGAGGGCAGGTTTTGTCCCCTCTGATGCACTCAAACCTGTCACCCCTGGATTTTATTCCTGACAAGCTTGGCAGGAGTTTTATTCAGTTCAGGTGTATAAGTGATCCCCTCCTCTCACTAGCCAGTGTTTTTATATGAATTTTTACCCAATCACTTTTACGCTACAGCTCCTTTAAAGCGGTCCAACAAATGCGGGGCTGCATTCCCACCGAGGATCATGGGACAGATAAGAATTGCGGGTGTTCTGGGGGATGATGTGCTTTTGCTTGAGCAATCTGGTTGCCCTCCCGAACCTGTGTTATTGTGACCAGATGTGGACCAACACCTGTTAGCAGGTAAACAGGTGTTGGTCCACTTCAAGTGGGCCACTATAATTATTGTAGACACATAGGCCTCGATTCAATAAGAGTTGAAAAAAAATTCTCATGGTAGTAAAAAATTCACTTTTCTTAAATGCATGGCACGGCCTGCTTCGGTATTCATAACAGATGGGTTATTCGGCCACAAGGTGGCGCAGTAGCACTGCAGAAAGCTGTGGCACCTCCCGGCTCCCTATAAAAACAGGATTAACCAACAAGTTCCCGGTGTTTTCTCTGCAGTGACACTGCGAAGTTACAAGATGGCTATCTCTCTTGCGCAGGTGAGCGGAGCAACCAAGCCTGCGGCCCTGCATGTCTATTTCCATCTGTTTCTGGACCCTCACTGCCTCCCAGCCTCGGCTGACAGATCGGGTGAAGGTAGAAGAGCACTAGGGTCAAATGCTCCAGGAGCGAGCGCTGCTCCAAGCCACAGACCGGTAACCGGCCATAGGCTTTATGGTGAGCCTAATAGGGATGCAGAGTTCTGTCCAGGCTTCTGATGGCGTGAGTTGCTTGGGGGCTGTGTCCCCTTATTTCCCTTTTTTTGGGGTCCCCCCCTCTGGCCAATGGCTGCTCGCCGCTGCCTTCTCGTCTTTCTCCCCCCCCCTCTCTCTGTCTTTGTTCAGGGGGGTGGGGGCGGGCGGTGACGGTGAGCGGTGATATCTGTGGTGTTTTTGACGTTTTTTGGGTATTTTGTGGTGTTTTTAGCGGCTGCACCGCTTTGTACTGCGTTCTGCAGCTGTGGGCGCTATATCTAGAGGTGATTTTGCTTTGTCATGGCGCCGGCCAGGTCACATGAGCGCCATTTTCATGCTCTTCGGGGGGGGGGGCGGGGTCGGGTGATGACACATATGGCGTACCGCCCCCCCCCCAAGGCCCGCCCCTCGAGGTACCTCTGCCGGCGCCATTTTGGACGAGCTGCGTGTCTGGCTTTCTCCCTTCCTGACTGCAGTGACCTTGCGGTGTCTTTGGTCCCTGAGTCCCCCATTGGGGTTTTTTTTTATTGAATGGGGTGTATTTGCTGCGGGATGCTCTTGTGTCTCTTTACTTATGTCTTTCAGGCGGGATACCCTTGGGTTGTGGTTTCTCCCAGCTCCACTCCTTCCTCCCCCTTATCCCCCCCTTCACTACTTCTGGGGGCATCCCGTGGGAGGGCATCCCGGGAGACTTCTGTCTTAGCTTTTACCCACCACTGGCCTATTGTGCCTGTGTTAATCACCATATGGAGGCTTCTGGAGATTGCGTGCTTGGGGGCCCTTCGGGGCAAGCCCGGCTGTGTTCCATGTGTGGGGTATCCCCTGTGAGTAAAAGTGTCACGGTGTGCGTGCCATGCGCTGAAAGTGTCCTTGCTCTCCAAGCTGGTTTGCCTGCTTCGCTTCCCAGCTCTGCGCATCCCTCAGCTTCACCTACTCCCCCGCTCCTGCAATTGGGCCCCAATAAGGGGGACATTAGCAGGGAGTCACGCTCTGATCTGGCTCTGCGGGTGGCCAACATTGAGAAGCAGCTTGCCAGGTCTGTTCCTAGGAAGGCCTCTGGCAAAAAGCGGCACCTGGATCCCAGATCCTCCCCTCCCCTTCCTTAGGTGTATGTGGGAATTGATGATCTTGGAGAATGTCACCCCCTTGAGATGGGAGAGCTTTCCCAGGATTCTGACTCCTCTGGGAACCAGCAGGAGGGTTGCGATAGCGACCCTGGTTCTGCGTCCGGAGAGGAATCATGGTACCCCGAGGACACTGATAATCTGCTGTCACATATTTTTGAAATTTTGCACATTGCTGCCCCTGAGGTAGCTAAGAGAAAGCAGGGGGAGCTTTTTCGCCCTGGTAAACAGCGTCTAGAGTTCCCTGAGCAGGAACATTTCACCACTTTGGTGCTTAAAGAGGGGGGACGTCCTAAAAGGCTGTCTGCTGTGCCCAAGGGTCTGGATAAAAGGTATCCATTTCCTGCTGATCTTGTTAAGAGGTGGTCATTTCCCCCTGAAGTGGACGCTCCCGTGCTAGGTTTGTCCAATACTTTGGTGGTGCCTTCCCCTGACACTACCACTCTGAGGGACAGTGAGGACAGGTGCATGGATCAGTTGGCCTGCCATGCTTTTACTTGTGTGGGGGCTGGATTGTGCCCGGCCTGTGCTGCCTCCATCACGGCTATTGCCCTCAAGAAGCTGCTGAAGCGTCTTCATGATGGAGCTACTGCTGGTAGCGGGGGGGAAGATCATAAGACTCTGTTACTTTGCTCTGATTTTGTGGCCTTTATACTTACTGCTATGGATGATGTTGTGCGGCTGAGCGGTAGGGCCTCGGCCCCCTTGGTGGCTATGCGCCGCTCTGTCTGGTTGCGCCAATGGGCAGCTGACACTGCGGCTAAGAAAGCTCTCACTGGTCTCCCCTTCGCGGGGCTGCGGCTTTTTGGGGAGCGCCTTGATGTTCTAGCCAAGGATGGCAGGCTGCCTCAGGGTAGGAAGCAGTCTCTGCCCTTTAGGGGGTCCTCCGTCCCCCTCCCTTCTTTTTGTACTCCCAGAGGAAGTCGTCTCTAGTGGCCGCAGAGATTCTTGGGCCGTGGCAGATCTTGTGGTTGTCCTGGTCTTTCCTGGAGTGCTAAGCCCAAACCCTCTCCCAAGCCCCCTCAGGCATGAAGGGGTGCCCTCACCCATCCGGGTGGGGATGGCCTTGGCTTTTTATTCATCTCTGGAAGCTTCACGTCTCAGACTGGTGGATTCAGCAGCTAGTATCCTCCAGTTGCATGATAGAGTTTGTAGCCTGGCTGCCCCCAGGATTTATCAGATCCCGGATGTTTTTTTTTTTTTAAACACCCTGTCTGCTCAAGGGGTGCTTCTGGTGGTTCCTTGACTGTTAAACCGGACCTTCACCATGATTTAATGAAAAGCCCCAACTCTTAAAAAACAATTCCTCAGCATCTAAAATTAATATATTTTACATGTTTAGTCACTAATTTATTATACTTTCCCCCACTGGGCTGCAACTCTGTTCGGGAATTTAGGATACGGGCGCCGCCATCTTGACTCAGAAGCATCACACTTACTGAGGAGAGGAGAGTGGGATAAGGTACAGGGGGGCGGGTTATAGCTGTGCTTTGCTCAGACAGAGCAGAGCTGGGGTCAGGGAAAGGTCAGCAGTCCCAGAATGCAGAGCAGCACAGTCACTTCCTGTTTGCAGGCACTTCCTGTTTGCAGGCTGCCTGCAAAAATGGCAGCTTCCATAAGCCGCCATCTTGGATGTTTAAAGGCTTATAAAATGCAGTAGATGCAGGTAGGATGATTTTTAATGTGAGCAATCTGTATGTACAGGGTGTGGGAAACATATAAGATAGACTCTTATTTAGAGTGAAGGTCCGCTTTAAGAGTCAGGAGTCTTTTCATAAGTCCCCCAACAGGAAGGCTTTCTGAGGCCCATTCTGGCCCTGAAGATCCTCAACAAAATTGTCAAATTCAAACATTTTTGCTTGAAGACGTTACGCTGCTGTCAGTACCCTTCGCCTGGGCGACTTCAGGACCACAGTGCACATTTTCCTGTGCCTATCTTTCCAGGTCATCAGAGATTTCTAAGGTTCGCGCTGGAGAATCAGCATTACCAGTTAGTGGTTCTACCCTTCGGTGTCACCTTGGCACCTTGGCTGTTCACCAAGGTAGTGGTAGGGGTGATGGCTCTGCTAAGGAACCATGGCATCCGCATCATTCCTGACCTGGGCGTCATCCTGATTGTGACAAAGTCCTTTCCTCAGGTCGAGCAGGTCACTCAGTCGGTGACCTCCACTCTAAAATCCCTCGGCTGGGTGATTTACCATCCCAAGTCTTCTCTGTTCCCGTCCTTGGTGAGTTCTTTTCTGGGTATGACTCTGGATATCTCTCAGGTCAAGGTGTTCCTTCCTCAGTAGAAGGTGAAGGTCTTCAGATGCAGGCTTGGGCTCTGCTACCGTGTCCTCATCCCTACATCTGTCAGGGGATGCAATTGGTGGGACTGATGGTGTCCTGCTTCGGGTAGTCCCCTTTGCTCGTTTCACATGAGACCTCTTCAGTTGAACCTCTTGTCAGTTTGGGATCGGGAACCTGCGTCCTTGGATCAGGATTTTGATCTGTCTCCTCTGGCCAGACGGTCCTTCTTGTGGAGGCTGGACTCCAGGAACCTTCTGGGGGACAGGTCCTTCCTACCCCCTTGCTGGGAGATGGTCGCCGCAGATGCCAGTCTGACTGGTTGGGGAGACTTCTGGAGATCCCTGAGGTTCCAGGGAAGGTGGGGCCCACATAAGGCCCATGCTTCCATCAATGTCCTGGAACTGAGGGCGATCAGGTTGGTTCTTCTTACCTGACCACTCACCTTCAGGGTTGGCCTGTTCAGATCCGCTCAGACAACCATACGGTGGTTGTCTACATCAACATCAGGGAGGCACTCGGGGCAAGTGAGCCTTCAAGTGAGTGTCCCTGATTCTGTCTTGGGCGGAACAGCATGTTCCCTGCATCTCAGCAGTCTACATTCCGGGGGTGGAGAACCAAGAGGCGGACTCCCTGAGTAGGGGGTTGTCTCGTCTGGGGGAATGGTCCCTCAACAACCGGGTGCTTCTCTCCCTTCCAGATTTTGCCTCTTGTTTTCCAATGAGCTTTTGCCAATCACTGGCTGGTTCATGTTTTTTCCAGGGTGTTTCTCACATGCGTCCACCCCGTAAGCCTTGCTACCAGTCTAGGATCTGAATCTGATGTTGTCCGCTATGCAGGGGCCTCCCTTTGCGCCTATCCGTGATGCCGCCTTGCCCTTTTTTGTCTCTTAGGGTAGCCTTTTTTGGTGGCTATCACTTCTGTAAGGTGAGTTCTCAGCTAGCGGCGCTTTCCATCAAACCTCCTTATTTTGAGTGGCTTCAGGATAAGGCGGTGTTTAGGCTTACAAAAAGTAATGTGAGAGAGAGCGCTGAAAAGAGTGTGAGCCGCTGCCTAGTATAAGAGGTCAATTCTTATCATGAAAAATGTGAAACAGAGCCAATACCATACTTGGGAATGCCTCAATTGAGGTAAAACCTTGTTTGGAATTGGCGCGCTTGAACCACGTGTCAGAAATAATGCTCTGCCTAGTCAAGGATATATGAATTATCCACACAGGACAGATATTCTCTGATGTGTTGATATATCTGCCAGGGTAAACTTTAGTACCGAGTTATCAGTATATGACTAGCAGAATAATAATTTCATATATAACTGCTTATATCATCCACAAAAGGCAAGATATTAATGTAGTACAATATTATGAAACAATGGTTTTGTTTGGGCACTTACCGCTGCGGCCCGGGGGTTCGTAACCTTCCCAGGGCCTCTGATGGTGTGTGTCTCTGGTAAGTGCAAAACCGCAGTGTGAAGATCCATTTTAGTTGGTTATGCTTTCAGGTGTCTGGACGTCTGGATAATGCTTAGATGAATCGGTGGTTGATTTTTACCTTCAAACACACTTTTAAGTCCAGGTATAAAGCAAACCTTAATTTTGCTGGTTTTAGATCATCTTTAGTTGGATCTTCCAACTCTCAGTAAACACACCTTGAAGTAAAGTGCGATTTCTTTATTTGATTTAAAAAGCTTAAAGGTGCGCCAATAAAAATATAATGGGAATAGGAATGGGGGAAAGGATAAGGGTCAGTGAGGGAGTGTGGGCTCCAACAATCCTCCAAAGTAAAGCGCTCTGTGGTGTTCAATGTGAGTGAACACCGAAACGTTGGGATGAGTGAGTGAGCTGAGCTGTGAACTGATGTGTAAAGCGCTCTGTGGTGTTCAATGTGAGTGAACACCGAAACGTTGGGATGAGTGAGTGAGCTGAGCTGTGAACTGATGTGTTGATATATCTGCCAGGGTAAACTTTAGTACCGATTTATCAGTATATGACTAGCAGAATAATAATTTCATATATAACTGCTTATATCATCCACAAAAGGCAAGATATTAATGTAGTACAATATTATGAAACAATGGTTTTGTTTGGGCACTTACCGCCGCAGCCCGGGGGTTCGTAACCTTCCCAGGGCCTCTGATGGTGTGTGTCTCTGGTAAGTGCAAAACCGCAGTGTGAAGATCCCTTTTAGTTGGTTATGCTTTCAGGTGTCTGGACGTCTGGATAATCCTTAGATGAATCAGTGTTTTTTTAGATCATCTTTAGTTGGATCTTCCAACTCTCAATAAACACGCCTTGAAGTAAAGTGTGATTTCTTTATTTGATTTAAAAAGCTTAAAGGTGCGCCAATAAAAATATAATGGGAATAGGAATGGGGGAAAGGATAAGGGTCAGTGAGGGAGTATGGGCTCCAACAATCCTCCAAAGTAAAGTGCTCTGTTGTGTTCAATGTGAGTGAACACCGAAACGTTGGGATGAGTGAGTGAGCTGTGCTTGCATTGGCGGGGAGGAGTAAAATGAATATAACAAGTCCACTCTCGCTCTATTGTCTGTGGTATAGATAAAATCCTCTATTATCCGTAATTGATGATATCCGCTGTGTCAAGTTTGAAGTGGAATCGATGGTTGCTTAGATGAGAAGATTAGAAGTTGGAGTGGTGACTCCTTGTCCCACTCTGTAACCTACGCGCGTTTCGGCGGTGAGCCGTCCTCAGGGTATCAGGGTGTTTAGGCTTAAGCCAGATTTCCAGCCTAAGGTTGTGTCTGCTTTTCATCTCAATCAGGACGTTGTCTTGCCTTCATTGTGTCCCAATCCTGCTAATTCCAAGGAGCGGACTCTGTATTCTCTGGATGTGGTCTGGGCTCTGAAGTTCTATTTGATTGCTACTGAGACTTTTAGGAACTCTGATGTTCTGTTTGTTCTCGCTTTTGAGCCTAGGAAGGGTTTCCTGCTGCACCCGCTGCAGCAAGCTTCTGTTGTACAAGTTTGCGAGGCCACTATTTGGTCTTCTGTTCATACTTTTTTCTAAGTTCTACAAAGTTGATGTTTAGGTCTCAGCGGATGCTGCTTTTGGCCGCAAGGTGCTTCAGGCGGTAGTGACTTGAACTACTGACCGTTACTATTTGGGGATCCCACCCTACTTTTGGACACTGGTTTTGGATGTCCCATCTGTTATGAATACCGAAGCGGGCCATGCCATGCATTTAAGAAAAAAAACAATTCTGCGAGTACTCACCTGTAGAACTGTTTTTGTTCTTGCATGGCACGGCCCGCTTCGCCCCACCCTTGTTATAGTTGTTCTTGGTTGCCTCTTTATGGTGATTGTTCCAAGTTAAATTGGGGGGTTTTACCTTTTTTACATTCTTACCTTTATTCTCTCCCAGCTTCTTGTCTCACTGCTCGTCTACGCTGGGAACTTGTTGGTTAATCCCGTTTTTATAGGGACGCGGGAGGTGCCACAACTTTCTGCAGTGCTACTGCGCCACCTTGTGGCGGAATAACCCATCTGTTATGAATACCGAACCGGGCCGTGCCATGCAAGAACAAAAACAATTCTACAGGTGAGTACTCACAGAATTGCTTTTTATAAGAAAAAAGTCTGAGAATGTCACTTGCTGAATCACCAGACAGGAAAACAATGAAAGTCAAAGGCTCTTTTTTACTCCTAAGAAAAGTAGAGAACTGTTTACTTCTTTCTACACTGTAGTAAAAGCTGCCATTGCCTTTCATTGTCTTTTCATCTGGTGATTCAGTAACAGTGACATTCTCAGGCTTTTTTCTCGTGAATTGAATGTTTTGCTACAATGAGAGTTTTTTTCAACTCTTTGTGAATCGAAGCCATACTCTCAGAAAACCGGGATGCCCCACTATGTGAAACCCCTCATGTATACATCAGGTGGCCGTATCCCTGCATCTTTGGACTGTGAGTGCTACCTCAGCCATTTGGACTGGGGGTGGGAGTGCGCCTGCTGCAGGGGACGCAACTGCTCTTGCTCCAATTGCCACAAACAAGAGACATTTTCTGATTTACTATGCACGGCAAACAGCTCTGATTGGACAAGCATTTTACTGGGCAATCCAGGGGGTTTCACACAGCGCGGCATCCCAAATTGGGCAAGGAACAAAACCTGAAATAGCCAATATCCCTGGAATTGTTCTACTTTAAAGCGGACCAACAGTCAAAAATGCCTTAAACCAGACCAACGCAACAAACAGTGCTCATATGCATCCCTCCCCAGGGCTATTTAGATTGCTGAAAATAAAAAATTAATTTACCTTTTTCTAATGCCTACTGGGATAAATGTTAAAAACAAGATGGTCACTCTTGGGTTTGCAGGCCATCTGCAAACAGGAGGTCATACTGGGCTTCCTGTTACTGTGCATTTCAGTTATGTCAGTTGGGGGAGAGAGCTTCAAAATGGCCGCTACCTTTCTTTTCCTATTGTACTAGGCTGTTGGTCCAAATAACAACAGCAAACATTTGTCTTTTGAAATATACAATTTATTTGCACATTTTTTCAGATCTCTGTAGGGCGGCATGACAAGCAAGTCACTAGCATTTATAAAGGGCTTTTTTTTTACTGTTGTTGCTCCATAGTAACATCTGCTCATTCATTTTGTCCTTCAGTAATTTCTGGTTCACTGTTTTCATTCTAGGGCCTCATTCAGTTTAGTCGGGATAACCGGGAACTGGATCTACTCCTCTTCAATGAAGTTCTAGATTCTATTTCCCGCATAGACCGTGTTCTGAGCTTTCCTGGAGGCTCCCTTCTCCTGGCAGGACGCAGTGGTGTTGGTCGTAGAACTGTCACCTCACTCGTCAGTCAAATGCATGGAGCTGCTTTCTTCACTCCTAAGATCTCCAGAGGCTATGAGCTGAAACAATTCAAGAATGATCTGAAGCAGGTGAGACACTGTTTACTTGAACACAGTGCCAATAGGGAGGAGTCTGTACTTCAAATGTGTTGCATACGTGTCCCTGAAGGGTTTAGCTCCTCAGGCATATGGGGAGTGGGCTCTTTGTTAAGGGGCTTGGGGGACCTCCCGTTGTGGGCTTGCATCCAATAACTCCAAATGAGACCGACTTTATGAAAGTGCACTTACTTTATTAGCAGGAATTCAGGTACACTTGATGGTTACAGCAGGTCATACAGTCTTTATCCACAACAGTTTCATTGGCAGTTCCCATAGCACAGCATTTCATCCAGATGGACTTCAACAGGTGGTGGTCACTCATCTTGGTCCCATAGCAGAATACTGCAGCCTTAGCTTCCTCCCTCAGCATCTCAGGTGGTTCACCTTTCCTGTGGTCACTTGTTAGGTATGAATGTGGCTCCCCTGCTCTCTCTTACACTTCTGACTGCTACCAGTTGACCCTGCTGGTACACCTCCCGGTTACTACAATATTTTAACGTCACTTTCTAACCAGTGGCCTCCTTATATAGATTCCCTTAGACTGCTTCAAGAACCTTCTCTATCCTTACTCACCTTAGCCAATGGCAGCTCAGCTGTACTCCTATGAAATTAGGCGTCTTTTTTTTTCAGGCATATTTTTTTTCTAAACTAAATAAACCTAACTTTGACAGTCTTTCAGGGTACTCTAGCCCCCGCGCTCCTTTTATTAACTTGTTGCCCTTCTTTGAACGCGCTCCAGTTCTGATTTGTTCCGTTCCCCCGGGGGCATCTTGGGCCGACTCAGGATGCCCAGCTGTGCCATCGCAATGGCATCGCAATGGCTCAGCTGGGCATACGCAGATAGAGCTCAGGATGCTGAGAATTTTTTCCTATTTCAGCAAATGTGTGTTTTAGGGAAGCAACCTGCAATTGCTATGGGCAATGTACCGTAGTAAGATGAAGCCAGCCAGTATGTGCCGTATAAAAAATCTAATTTTCCTAGTGCATGGCATGGCCTGCTTCACAAAGTCATAACATCTGGGTATTCCGCCACAAGGTGGTGCAGTGGCACTGCAGAAAGAGTTGTGGCTCCGCCTGGTTCCATATAAAAACGTAATCAACCTAGACTTATCCAGTTGTTCTCTGCAGTGCTTACTGCGAAGATCGAAGATGGCTCTCTCTCTATGCGCAGGTGTGCGGGGCAACCATGCCTCCAGCCCTGCATATCTATTTCCACCCGTTTCTGGTTGCGTCAGTGGGCAGCTGACTCTGCTGCTAAGAAGGCTCTCACTGAACTCCCCTTTGTGGGGCTGCGACTCTTTGGTGAGCGCCTGGATGTCTTAGCCAAGGATGGTAGGCTGCCTCAGCGTGGGAGGCAGCCTCAGCCCTTTCGGGGACCATCTGCTTCAGTCTCCTCCTTTCGTACCCCCAGAGGAGGTCGAGGGTCCCTCTTTTTAGGTACTCACAGTGGTTCTTGGGGCCGTGGCAGATCACGTGGTCGTCCCGGTCTCTCATGGGACCCCAAGCCTTCTCTTAAGGCCCCTCAGGCATGAGGAGGTGCCCTCACCCATCCGGTTGGGGGGGGCGGCTTTGGTTCTTTGCTCACGTTTGGAGACTCCGCGTCTCAGACCGGTGGTTTCAGGAGGTGGTGTCTTCCGGTTACAAGATAGAGTTTGCAGCCTGGCCGCCCCCCAGATTCATCATCCCGGATGCCTCACAACCCTCTCTCAGCTCAGGGGTTGCACCTTGCAGTTCAGCGTCTGCTGGAGTCAGGAGTCAGTTGCCTGGTGCCTTCACAGGAACGGGGTCAGGGTTTCTACTCCAATCTGTTCACGGTCCCCAAAAATGACGGGTCCCTGAGGCCAATTCTGGACCTGAAGAGTCTCAACAGGTTTGTCAGGTTCAAGCACTTTCGTATGGAGACCCTTCGCTCGGCTATCAGTTCCCTCCGGCCGGGCGACTTCATGACCTCCGTGGACATCAAGGATGCTTATCTTCATGTGCCAGTCTTCCCAGGTCATTAGAGATTTCTCAGGTTTGCTCTAGAGGATCAGCATTACCAGTTTGTGGCCTTACCGTTCGGTATCACCTTGGCGCCTCGGGTGTTCACCAAGGTGCTGGCGGGCGTGATGGCTCTGCTGCGGCATCAGGGCATTCGCATCCTTCCTTACCTGGATGACATTCTGATTGCGGCTCAGTCTCTTTGCCAGGCCGAGAAGGATATTCAGGTGGTGACCTCCACTCTCGAGTCCTTAGGCTGGGTGATCAACTATCCCAAGTCTTCACTGTCTCCGTCTTTGGTGAGGTCCTTTCTGGGCATAACTCTGGATACCTCTCAGGTCAAGGTATTCCTGCCTCAGCTGAAAGTGGAGGGCCTTCAGGAGCAGGTTCGGGCTCTGCTGTTGTGTCCCCACCCCTCCATCCGGCAGGGGTTGCAGTTAGTGGGTCTGTTGGTGTCCTGCTTCGAGGCGGTCCCCTTTGCTCAGTTTCACGTGAGGCCTCTTCAGTTGCACCTTTTGTCTGTTTGGAATCGGGACCCTGTATCCCTGGATCAGGAATTTTCTCTGTCCCCCCTTGCCAGACAGTCCCTCTCCTGGTGTCTGGACTCATGGAACCTTCTAGTGGGCAGGACATTTCTGCCCCAGTGTTGAGAGACTGTCACCACAGATGCCAGTCTGACAGGTTGGGGGGGCTTTTGGAAGTCTCTGCAGTTCCAGGGTCAGTGGGGTCCCCAGGAGGCCCATTCTCCCATCAATGTCCTGGAACTGAGGGCAATCAGGTTGGTTCTTGCTCAGCTGACCTTACACCTTCGGGGTCGGGCTGTTCAGATCCCCTCGGACAACCAGACAGCGGTTGCCTACATAAATCATCAGGGAGGGACTCGGAGCAAGCGAGCCCTCAAGGAAGTGTCCCTGATTCTGTCTTGGGCGGAAGAGAATGTGCCATGGTCTCAGCGGTTTACATTCCGGGAGTGGAGAACCTGGAGGCAGACTCCCTGAGCAGGGGGACGTCTCGGCTGGGGCAATGGTCTCTCAGCAACAAGGTTTTTCACTCCCTGTGTCACCGATGGGGGGCTTCCGGATGTGGACCTGTTTGCGTCTGGCCACAATCACAAGCTTCCCAGGTTTGTCTCCCTGTCACAGGACCCTCTGGCCTTCACCACAGATGCGCTAGCAATGACTTGGACGGAGTTTCGGCTCCTCTATGGGTTCCCTCTCTTTCCTCTGCTGGGCAGGGTGCTGCGCAAGATAGCCCAGGAAGGGGTACCAGCCATTCTGGTGGTCCCCTGTTGGCCAAGGAGGGTGTGGGTCACAGACGTCGTGCAGTTGGCAGTGGATCAGTATGCCCTGCCCAAGGATCCAGATCTGCTCACTCAAGGACGACTGTGCCATCCCAATTTACAAACGCTGGCTTTAACGGCTTGGCTGCTGAAACCTCCATCTTGATGGATAAGGGGTTGCCGGCCTCTATTGTTGATACCATGATTAGGGCTAGGAAGAAGTCCTCGCCCTTTATCTACTATAGGATTTGGAATGCTTACATTGCCTGGTGTGAGTCTAGGTCTCTGCCTTGTAGGGTGTTTTCTATTCCCAGGATTCTGGATTTTTTGCAACATGGCTTGGATTCGGGCCTTCAACTTAGTACCCTCAAGGGACAGGTGTCAGCCCTGGCAATTTTCTTCCAAAGATCTTTTGCCAATCACTGGTTGGTCAAGACTTTCTTTCAGGGAGTTACTCATGTGTGTCCACCACGTAAACCTATGCTACCTGTTTGGGATCTAAATCTGGTATTGTCTGCTCTGCAGGGTCCTCCCTTTGAGCCTATCAGTGGGGCTGCTTTGCCCGTTATGACTCTTAAGGTGGCCTTCCTGGTGGCCATTACTTCGGTCAGGCGAGTCTCTGAGCTGGCGGCTCTCTCCATCAAACCTCCTTATTTTGAGCGGCATCAGGATAAGGTGGTGTATCGCAGTAGGAGGAGGAGCAGTATCGCGAAATTTGCATTAAAAAAGATAAATAATTAAATAGCCACATAATAGCTTCTAACATGTGTATAAATAATGTGGCGGTAGAAAAAGAAAAAAAATCTGCCTTTCTTTTAAATTGTATAATTACAATTGCTCAGTCCATTTTCTGAATAGGGGGATCTGCTGGGTTGTTTTTAGTGAGCTGCTTCATTTAGCCCACTGGTCTCCTAGCAACACTTTACCTCAGAGGCTGACACTGTAATCAGTGGTAACGGCTGTGTGTGTGTGAGGTGCTGCTTTTGTTATGAGACCAGGTGACTGAAATGTGTAAAATCTATACAAAATAAACTAAACTGACTGAAAATGACTGAAATTCTTCTTTGAATAACTGTGCAGGAAAATCTAAAGGTATTAAAGTGGAACAAAACCCTAAGTGGCCGACCCTGAAGTCTATAAGACCCGGCCATTGACCTTCCCCCTTGGGCATTCTAAATCGGGATGCCCCACTGTGTGAAACGACCCCTGGATAACCACAGATCCCCCCATTTTTCTGGCGCGCTCATGCAGATAGTCATTTAGACAGGCCGGGTGGCCAGGAAGGTTACTGCTCAGGCTCTCCATCTGCGTGCAAACAGAGCCAGCCAAGCAAACAGTGCTGATTGGATGAGAGCCCGTGCATGCTCTGTGGGACATGGAAAGGTACGTTTTCACAGGCGAACTTGGGGATTTCACATATCAGTCGGGATGCCCCTAGGGGCACAAAACAAAACTCCAGATAGTGAAAATCCTGGGTTGGGCTTTGCTCAAAACACACAAAGCTGAAAGAAAGATCATATGGAAAAATGTGTGGAAAATGGTAAACTGAAAGATTCTGCAGCAGAGCCAACATAAAGGGAAAACTGTCAAAATAAAAAATGTTTAGAGCAAAAAAACAGGATTTAAACCCAAAAATTCCCCAAATGAAAACAGAAAAACTGGCGAGTCTGAGATTTGAACCAATGACTCTGGTTCAAAGACGTTGAATTTACCAATGAGCTAAATGACTTCTAGAGCTTTTCTCTCTGTTTTAGTTATGAGTTCTGGCCAGGCAATGTTGCAATATTATGCTGGACGGCTGCCAGTACTGAACAGCTTATTACTTTGTTACATTGTGTCCCCCTCTCCTCAGCTGGAACAGGCCAGAGTGTCGGGCCCGACACTCAGCAGACATAAACATGAGCTATTAGTCTCCACCTGCACAACAAAGACATCATTTTTTTTTCTACATTTGTAATTCTTACTCCAACACTTACCTACATCCAAAGTACCATTTAAATATAAGTCACCAATAAAAATTTGCGATACTGCTCCTTTAAGCCGGATTTCTTCCCTAAGGTTGTGTCTGCTTCTCATCTTAATCAGGACATTGTTTTACCTTCTCTGTGTCCTAATCCTGCTAATTCAAAGGAGCGGACACTTCATTCTCTGGATGTTGTCAGGGCTCTGAAGTTTTATTTGAGGTGAGCGCTCGCAGCCGCGTTGACATTGTGCTTCATTCTCGCTGGGATTATTACATCGTTCAGGTAGAGCTGACTACAACTTTGTTTGATTACTGGTCCTATGGGCAGTGTACACCAAGTCTGCACTTTTTGTACATTGTCAATAGCTACAGATTGCCGATAGTGAAAGCTGCTTCCATAAAACACACATTTGCATTAGAAAAATAAAATGCTATATCAGATCAGCACCTTTAAAATTGATCTTCAGTGTCATTTACTGAAAAGCCCAAACCCTAAAAAACTATTCCCCAACATCTAAAATTAATATGTTTTTAGTTAGTTATTATTCTTTTCCCCGCTGAGCTTCAACTCTGTTCAGGACTCTAGGATATGGGCACTGCCATCTTGCCTAAGAAGCATCACATACTGAGGAGAGGAGGTGTGGGGGGAATGCAGAGGGCAGGGTTATAGCTGTGCTCTGCACAGACAGAGCAGAGCTGGGGTCAGGTAAAGTACAGCAATCCCAGAATGCAGAGCAGCTTATTCAAAAAACACTCCGTCTGCAAGCAGCCTGAGACTCCACGGGCTGCCAGCTTGGATGTTAAAAGGTTAAAAAAATTGCACTAGGTGCAGGTAGGATGATTTTTAATGTGAGCAATCTGTATGTACAGGGTGGGGGAAACCTACAAGATAGGCTCTTTTTCTGGATGAAGGTCCGCTTTAAGACATGATTTTGACACACAAAAATATACACGTTCAAAAAATTCAATTGAAAGTGGACTTACCCTTTAATGTCAATTACATCAATGTATGTACACAAATATCCATATTAACTATCACCTGTACATTTCTGTATGTATGTATGCACCACATTGCATGAATAAATAACACCACCCTATACAACCAGGTGATGAGGCCCCTTATTTTTTCCAATTTTCCTGTGATGCATCTCCCGTACATGGTGCATCACCTGCTTTGGACATAACAGTGCTAATTCAGGTGATACATCAAATTATTAAATCTCCTCTGCTAAATTTAAGATCATAATAGTCTATAAATATTTTTTCAGCATCCAAAAGTTTGCCATCAGGCAAAGTGAGCAGTTAAGTCCAATTTTTACTGAAATCTGGGCTCATTGCTCCGGTGTATGTGAGCTCCTCATTTGCCGTGTGTGATGTATGTGAGCTCCTCATTTGCCGTGTGTGATGTATGTGAGCTCCTCCTCATTTGCCGTGTGTGATGTATGTGAGCTCCTCCTCATTTGCTGTGTGTGATGTATGTGAGCTCCTCCTCATTTGCTGTGTGTGATGTATGTGAGCTCCTCCTCATTTGCTGTGTGTGATGTAGGTGAGCTCGTCCTCATTTGCTGTGTGTGATGTATGTGAGCTCCTCCTCATTTGCCGTGTGTGATGTATGTGAGCTCCTCCTCATTTGCTGTGTGTCATGTATGTGAGCTCCTCCTCATTTGCTGTGTGTGATGTATGTGAGCTCCTCCTCATTTGCTGTGTGTGATGTAGGTGAGCTCCTCCTCATTTGCTGTGTGTGATGTATGTGAGCTCCTCCTCATTTGCTGTGTGTGATGTATGTGAGCTCCTCCTCATTTGCTGTGTGTGATGTATGTGAGCTCCTCCTCATTTGCTGTGTGTGATGTAGGTGAGCTCGTCCTCATTTGCCGTGTGTGATGTATGTGAGCTCCTCCTCATTTGCTGTGTGTGATGTATGTGAGCTCCTCCTCATTTGCCGTGTGTGATGTATGTGAGCTCCTCCTCATTTGCCGTGTGTGATGTATGTGAGCTCCTCCTCATTTGCAGTGTGTGATGTGTGTGAGCTCCTCCTCATTTGCTGTGTGTGATGTATGTGAGCTCCTCCTCATTTGCTGTGTATGATGTATGTGAACTCCTCCTCATTTGCCTCTGTAATCTAACCAGAATCCTTTGTTTTCAGGTCATGCAGATGGCTGCTATTGAAGGGCAGCAAGTAGTGCTTCTGCTTGAGGACTACCAGTTTGTCCATCCAACATTTTTAGAAATGATCAACAGCCTGCTGTCATCAGGTACAGTGACTAAATGGAGCCTGGTTATGTGTCAGCCCCTGACTACTATGGTTACTGATTTTACTATATTTTATTATTCTCAGTGTGCCACACACCCCGCTTCACTTTAAATATTCTTCACGATTGGGGTTACTCACCGCCAGGTGACGCTGTTGCAGAGAGGAAGTCTTGTAACGAGCCCCCTTCCGGCCTATATATACCTGGTTCCTCCCATTTATCACCAGTGTTTTTCTCTCTGCATGGCGACAAGACAGAAGAATGAAGTCTCCTGCAGTATTTGCATGTGTGTTTTACTGTATGTTTATTTGCATGTATGTTTGACTTATGTTACACTTGTCAAGTGGCACCACAAGCAAGGGTGCACTTGGCTTGACTGTTTCCTCCTTATATTGCATGTTGTATCCCCTCTGGCAGTTCTGCCATTTGTGCTGGCCTGCATGGCAGAGTTTGGGTCAGCTTTAGGGCCGGGGTGGGCCGCGCTGTGCAGGCTTGTTTGAGGCTGTTTGCGTCCTTTCTACAGGTGTTACAGCTCCCCTCCCCCTCCCCCCTTGTCTCCTCTTTTAATTGGCACCGCCGTTAGGCGGGCCGCGTTGTCAGCACCATTGCAGCACAGGCTGCCTAGTTACCTTTTTTGGCTCCCCCCACCCCCCTCCATCTACTGAGGGCGTTGTGCGCCTCTTGTGTTGCGGCACCGCCGTCTGGCGGGCCGCACTGTTTGAATTTGGAGAGGGGCGGGGCCCGGTTGACGTCAGAGGGGGGCGTGGTCACGGCAGCGGCGTCACGGCCCCAGCCGCACTTCCTTCCCTTCATTAGGAAGACAGGTGCGGGGCTCTCGGCCACACATGTGTTTTACCTCCACGGCCGCTACTGCCTCTACTGATGCCATTGCGGCTACTGCTGCTACTGCTAATACTGACATTACTGCTGGTCGGGTGCCTTGGCTTTTTAGCCTCACTTGGGCAGGTAAGCGGCCTCACCTCGCGTGGGGCTGTCCATTATTATCATGACTGATTTTTATTTAAAAAAAAAAAAAAAAAAGAAAAGAAACTATATATATAAGAAGAGGAGGAAAAATAGAGGTCAAGTTTTCTTTTGCCTCTTTAAAGCACTCTAGTGTGCATTATCATGTGTTACTTTGTTGCATGAATGTTGGATTGCATGCTGCCACTTGTTTTTCTGGGGGTCTTACTATTGTTTTTTTTTCCCCCACAGATCCTGGGATTCCCTCAACATCAACACAGTGGCCTCCCGGTTCTATTATACCTGGCTAGTCCTTTTTCTCTAAATTGGGACATATATATATATATATATTACAAAAAAAAAAAAAAATATATATATATATATATATATATATATATATAGATTTATTAAATTAATTATTTTAAAGGGGATTTTTATTATAAATTAAATCCTCCCTCCCGGGACATTAACATAAAGGGGCATCCCAGGTGGCTTATGCCTTAAACCCAGGGTTTTGCGAATACCATAAATCACCATATGGAGGCTTCCAATAATACCGGAAATGGTTCTTCTGGGCCATCCAGGTTGTGTGGGGGCTGCGGGACTCCGCTCCCAGGCGATGTTATATTATGCATTCCTTGTGCAAGGCAGAATATTGCGCGTCAGTCCGTCGCTCCGGCTGCTGGCTCTTCGCAACTTCCATCATCCCCTACCCCTCCCTCCCTGTTCCGGACCCCGTGTGACATTGTCAAGGGTGGGGATTCGCAATCCGAGGTGTCTGCACGATTGTCCAACCTCGAGAAGATAATTTCCGTCAAAGCAGGGTTGAAGGCCACTGCGAAACGGAAGCACCTTTCTCCTGTACCTCCGGCTTCACAGGATGAGGTATGTGAGCCTGTGGATTGGTCCGATTGCTCCCTGGACGAGGAGGGGGAATTCCTGGTGGAGTTAGATGAGCCTGCAGATCAGCTTGAGGTTGATGCTATTGGGGATTTGACTGCGGGGGTTTCCCTTGACACCTCCTCCATTCTGGCTCAAATGTTTGAAATTTTGAATTTAGATCCGCCTGAGGCTGTCACCCTGCCAAAGGGTCAGTTCTTTAATGTGCCTCAGCCGCGTTTGGTTTTTCCCAGACAACAACACTTTGAGAGGGTTGTGCTTAAGGAATGGGAACATCCCACGTGGTTAACTGGGATTCCTTCCAGTTGGGAGAAACGTTATCCTTTTCCGCCAGAATTGGTGAAGCTTTGGTCGGTTCCCCCTGACGTCGATACCGCTGCCCTTAAGGATGGTGAGGATCGTCGGATTGACCAGTACGCTCGCCATGGTTTTATTAGTGCTGGATCAACGATGCACCCGGTGTGCACTTCGGCGCTTCTTCTATTGGCGGTTAGGTCTGTTATTCAGGATCTGTGTGTGGATCTTGATCCCACTTGTAAGGAGTTTACTGCTCTTAAGCAGTGTCTTTTGTTTCTTATGTTCTGACCGCTCAGGACGATGTGCTGGCTATGAGTAGCAGGACAGCGGCAATGCTGGTGGCTATTCGTCGGGCAGTCTGGCTGCGCCAGTGGTCGGCGGACTTGATTTCTAAAAGGGTGCTCACAGCTCTCCCCTTTTTGAGCTTGCGGCTGTTTGGTGATAAAATTGATTCAGTTGCAAAAGGTGGTCCAAAACTATATACAAGATAGGCAGGCGCACACCAATTAATAATGATTTGCAAAGTTTATATTTGAAAAATAAGAATATACAAACAATTAATTTATATACATCTATATACACCACAAAAGAAAATCAAGTATGCAAGGTATCTCCTATCGCTGGAGAAAATAATTCATCAATATGTACATGTATTACAATTATGATACATCCAGGTAACTGTACTACAATACAACATCATATAGAAATTACTGGATATCTGTATATCTTTGTATCAACATAGTAGCTAATCTGCATATAGTGTTTAAATGAAATTTTATATCTAACCAATATACTTCAGTATTGTCACAGTCCTGGATTAATCACACAATGGGTTAATATGTAACAAGTGCTGCAGATCTGGGTAATGATATGCATTCATATGAGTATAATCACAGTGTCAAGTATATCTGCTGCAATGAGTCTTGCACAATCTGTATGCTGTGTGTAAGGTTAGCAAAAGGTGGTAAAATGCCGCAACGCAAGAGGCCTCGTCGCCCCTTTCGGGGGGCAAGTACTGTTAGGCCTTCCTTTCAGGGATTCAGAGCGGGTAGGGGGGCTTCCTTTCCCGCTACCAGAGGTGCAGGTTGGACTCGGGGGAGGGGCCGTGGCCGTCCTACTCAGTCCTGGGGCACCAAGCCCAAACCTGCTGGTAAGCCCGCTCAGCAATGAGGGGCTGCCCTCACCCGTGCGGGTGGGGGGACAATTGCGACACTTCTCCCAGGTTTGGGACCAGGAGGTTCCGGACAGATGGATCCGGGAGGTGGTGTCGTCCGGTTACAAGCTGGAATTCGAGTCTCGCCCTCCTTCACGGTTCTTTCGGTCTCAGGTGCCCATCGATCCTTTGGCCGCACAGGGGCTCCTGGTGTCGGTAAAGAATCTGTTGGAAATGGCGGTCATCCGGCCTGTACCACGCTTAGAGATGGGTTTCTACTCCAATCTTTTCGCAGTCCCCAAAAAAGACGGGTCGGTTCGTCCCGTCCTGGACCTGAAATTACTCAAATTACTCAACAAGTTTATCCGTTTTCAGAAGTTTCGCATGGAAACTTTGCGTACGGCCGTCGGTTCCCTTCGGCAGGGGGACTTCATGACGTCCATAGACATCAAGGATGCTTATCTTCATGTTCCCATCTGCCAGGCTCATCAACGTTTTCTTCGATTCGTGATGAAAGATCAGCATTTTCAATTCGTGGCACTTCCGTTTGGCCTTACCTCGGCTCCAAGAGTGTTCACCAAGGTGCTGGCAGGGGTGATGGCCATTTTCAGATCTCGGGGCATTCGTGTCGTACCTTATTTGGACGACCTTCTCATCATGGCTCCGTCACTCAATCAATCGGAGACAGACACCAGGTTGGTGGTCTCCACGCTGGAAAGCTTTGGTTGGGTGATCAACTTCCCCAAGTCCTCCCTCGCTCCGGGCAGGGTGGTTTCCGTTCTGGTGATGCAGTTGGACTCTCATCAACACAGAGTGTTTCTCCCCCAGTCCAAAATTCATCTGATTCAGGAGTTGGCTCGGGTCCTTCTTTCCAATCCTCGGCCGTCCATCCGTCTGGGGATGAGGCTGGTAGGGTTGATGGTCGCCTCTTTCGAGGCAGTTCCTTTTGCTCAATTTCACACAAGGACGCTTCAGCTTTATCTGTTGGCGTCCTGGGACCGGCAGCCTCGGTCGCTGGATCAGCCCTTCCAGTTGTCCTCCCGGGTCCGGCAGTCCCTCCAGTGGTGGTTGGTCTCGGCCAATCTCTTTCCTGACCCCTCTTTGGGAAATTGTCACCACGGACGCCAGTCTTTCGGGATGGGGCGGATTCTGGAAGGAGCTTCAGTTCCAGGGGCAGTGGGGACCTCAAGAGGCCCACTTACCCATCAATGTTCTGGAACTGAGAGCCATCCGTCGTGTGCTTGCTCTCCTGACTCAACACGTTCTGGGCCTTCCGGTCCAGGTGCGTTCAGACAATCGAACAGCGGTTGCTTACATCAATCATCAGGGAGGGACTCGCAGTCTCAGTGCTCTTAGAGAGGTGTCCCTGATCCTGACCTGGGCAGAGGCCCATGTTCCTTGTCTCTCGGCGGTATACATTCCAGGAGTGGAGAACCAGGAAGCGGACCGGTTGAGCAGGGGCTCTCCCCGTCTGGGAGAATGGGCTCTCCATCCTCAGGTTTTTCGCTCACTGTGTCTCCGATGGGGGACACCGGAGGTGGACCTGTTTGCCTCTCGTCACAATCACAGGCTCACGAACTTCGTGTCACGCTCCCAGGATCCTCTGGCTCTGGCAGTGGATGCCATGTCCCTGAGCTGGGGGGATCTGGGATTTCTATACCTGTTTCCTCCGATACCCATGCTGGGCAGGGTGGTTCGGAAGTTGGCTCTGGAAAGGGTGTCCGCCGTTCTCGTGGCCCCAAGGTGGCCAAGGCGAGTGTGGTTCGCAGACATCGTTCGGCTGGCAGTGGACCAGTTCGTTTTGCCTCTTCGGCCCGATCTGCTCACTCAGGGTCGGTTGTGTTACCCCAATTTACCAGCGCTGGGTTTGACGGCCTGGCTGCTGAAACCTCCATCTTGAAGGAGGAGGGTCTTTCTGACTCATTCGTTAAGACTCTGATCAGTGCCCGGAAGAGGTCTTCTTCTATCATCTACTATAGGACTTGGAAAGCCTATATCGCCTGGTGTGAAATGAGATCTTTTTCTTGTAGGGTTTTTTCGGTCTCCAGGATTCTGGAGTTTTTACAATCAGGGCTGGACTCTGGTCTTCAGCTAAGTACGTTGAAAGGGCAAGTTTCTGCCTTATCTATCTTTTTTCAGAAGCGTTTTGCGCTTCATCCTTTAGTTAAAACTTTTTTCCAGGGGGTTACGCATGTGCGGCCTCCCAGGAAACCATTACTCCCAGTTTGGGATTTGAATTTGGTTCTTTCTGCTCTGCAGGCTCCTCCTTTTGAGTCTCTGCAAGATATTGCTTTGTCTACCCTGACTCAGAAGATTGTCTTCTTGGTAGCTATCACTTCGGTCCAGCGTGTCTCGGAGTTGGCGGCCTTGTCTATCCAGGCGCCCTACTTTGAGAGGCATCAGGATAAAGTGGTCTTTCAGTTCAAGCCAGACTTTCTTCCTAAGGTTGTCTCTGCTTTTCATTTGAATCAGGATATTGTTCTTCCCTCCTTGTGTCCTAATCCTAAGAATGACAAAGAGAGGGTTTTGCATTGTTTGGATGTAGTACGCTGTGTTAAGTACTACTTGATTATCACGTCTCCTTTTCGTAAGACGGATGCCTTTTTTGTTGTGCCCTGTGGGCCTAAGAAGGGTTTGGCACCGGCCAAATCTGCCATTAGCAAATGGATACGTCAGGCCGTTATTGCGGCCTATGCTGCTAAGGGGAAAGTTCCCCCTTTTCGTATCACTGCTCATTCTACTCGCGCCGTTGGAGCGTCTTGGGCTTTTCAGCACCAAGCTTCTGTTGAACAAGTTTGTAAGGCCGCCACTTGGTCTTCTGTTCATACTTTTTCTAAGTTTTACAAAGTTGATGTGCGAGCCTCATGCTGTTTTTGGCCGCAAAGTTCTGCAGACTGCAGTCATTTAAGTTATGCTTCACCTTGCCTTGGGATGCCCATCCCTTGTGGACACTGCTTTTGGATGTCCCAATCGTGAAGAATATTTAAAGTGAAGCTGGGTGTGTGGCACACTGAGAATAATACCATTTTGTGAGTACTCACCTGAAAAATGGATATTGTCAGTGTGCCACACACCCCGCTTCACTCCCACCCTTTTCGGTATCCCGAATCCTTATATGGTGAAGCTTTTATTTATTTTGAGGTTACCGTTGAATTACTGGTACCTTGTCTTTCTGCTTTTTAAATCACTGGTGATAAATGGGAGGAACCAGGTATATATAGGCCGGAAGGGGGCTCGTTACAAGACTTCCTCTCTGCAACAGCATCACCTGGCGGTGAGTAACCCCAATCGTGAAGAATATTTAAAGGGAAGTGGGGTGTGTGGCACACCAACAATATCCATACAATATCCGTACTCACAAAATGGTATTTTCTTTTCTTCATGTAAATATTTAATGGGAAATTATTAAAGACAGTCATGGCCGGCCTTTGGTAAAATGGTACACTTTTC
Organism: Gastrophryne carolinensis; assembly: GCA_027917425.1. Lineage (NCBI taxonomy): Eukaryota > Metazoa > Chordata > Amphibia > Anura > Microhylidae > Gastrophryne > Gastrophryne carolinensis. Next base: position 55,165,650 of record CM051236.1, on the reverse strand, counting down.
CCCAAGGAGTAGAAATCCTCCACCCATGATCCTGGAGGAGTATTTTTTGTTACAAAAAAGTACTCAATTTGCAGAAATTAAACTGAACAATATAGAGGTATAGGTAGTTTTAAAGGGACAATCCAGGCAAAGAGTTAAACTGGACTTCACCCTAAATAAGAGCCTATCTTGTAAGTTTCTCCCACACTGTACATACAGATTGCCCACATTAAAAAATCTTCCTACACGCATCTACTGCATTTTCTGAGAGGTGCAGGCTGCCTGCAAACAGGAAGTGTCTTCTGACTGTGCTTTATATTTTATAACAAGACAAAGCAGCTTGCTTCCTTCCTCTCATGATAGGATCGATCATCAGCTCTGCCTGTATCTGTATGGCAGACTGTAAATTCAAACATGGCACCCTGATAATGAGGTAGAAAAGATGTTGGTTTACCAGGGAATGCAAAATGCAGGTAAATAAAAGATGCTGCCTCTGACAACCAGCATAGGGCAAACTTTAGCAGCTGTGTTGACAGCTTGTATCTGCAGTCTGATTATATAGAGTGTAAGTCTCTCTCGATATAGTCAGACATCATGTTATTAGATCTTTCCGTCAACACCGCTCTTCTGCATATACAAATGGTGAGCACAGAGATACAGAACCTATATTCTATAGGCTGTACAAGTCATATAAGTACCAGGTATAACATACAAAGCTTTCCAGTGACACCCCTCTTCCACAGATAGAAAAAGTCAACACAGCGCCTTTTTATTTTGTAGGCTGTTCACAGTTTACAAAATAAAGGCTGTGTTGAAAGTTTGTATGTGTAGAAGAGGGGTGTCACTGTAAAGCTTTGTATATTATACCCGATATGTATATGACTTATACGACCTTAAAAATAAAGGTTCTGTAGCTCACTCACTGACTGTATATGCAGAAGAGGGGTGTTGCTGGAAAGCTCTAAGAACATGATTTCTGACAAAAAGAGATAGACTTATTTATTATAAACCTATCTCTTTATAGTAAGACATTATGTTAGAGCTTTCCAGTTACACCTTGCATCTAGATATAAAAGTCTACAAAAGATGCAGACCCAATGTCTGCATGCAAAGTTAGCATTAAAAGTTGAGTCATCTTCTCTGCACCAGCTGGTCATGTAACAATTTGCAGCAGCACCCAAAAGATACAATGTATGAGTTTGTTTACGTTAGCTCAGCAGCACATTAACACATTGTAACAAATGATGACTGTGCTCTGTCAGGAATTGCTACTACTGTCATTCATATGAGTATTTGTACACAGTCAAGGTTTTGTGAAACGTTTTAGAGAAAATGTACTTGTAAAATACACTAAATTAGGTGTTATTGCTGCCCCCCCCCCCCGACTCACACATACATTCACATTAAGGAGAGGAAAAAAAAGAGAAAGCAGAAACAAAGAAATAAAGTGGATGGTGCGCAGAACAATAGAGAGAGACTCCAGTTTGGTAGAATAGAGGGAGAAGTGAAAATGTAAAAACGAGAGAGAGCAAAGTAAAGACAGGAAAAAAGAGTAATACATGAGGAAACTGAAAGGAAGGTAAAAAGAAAATAAGAGATAGAAGGATTGTGGAAAAGGCATATGAACAGAAGGTTTAGAAAAGAAGGAGAGAGAGAAGGAGGGAATGTGGAAAAACAGTGGAGGACATAGAAAAGGTGAATTGAGAGAAAGAGGGGAGGTGACAAGAGAATGAGATGTAATGTGGAAGAGACATAGAAGGAGCTGTAAATTAAAGCAGTATGGAATTTGGGAATGGTAAAAAAGGACCAACATAAAAAGGAGCAGGAGATGTGTATGATAAAGGGAAAGTCAAAAAGTGGCGATTAAAAGGTGTTAAAGAAAGCGAGTATTACATAACATAGGCATTTGGATGGCGTTTACTGGCACTCCCTTATAGAAAGACCACAATGGAGCCCTGTGTGACCGCACAGCTGGCACACCCCAAAGGTCGGCTATGAAGACAGTTAACTGAAAGTAGAACGTAAAAATAAAATGTTTTCAAGTCTTTGTACAACAGTGACCCATTCTACACCATGCTGCTAAACTGTCAGGAATGGCAGCCCTGTTGGCAGGGCCCCCTCTCAGGGCAGAGATTGGCCCAGAGTGATGGCGCTTAGAAACCTGAGGTAGCTTGAAAATGTTTATTAACTTAAAGCAAACACAAGCAGAAACCTTAAAGCAGACCAACAGTCAAAAATGACTTAAACCAGACCAAAACAACACACAGTGCTCATATGTATCACTCCCCAGGGCAATTTAGATTGCTGCACATAAATATTCATTTACCCTTTCCTAACTCTTGCTGTGGTAAATTTTAAAAACAAGATGGCGGCTCATGGACTTGCAGGCCACCTGCAAACAGGAAGTGCTGCTGGGCTTACTGTTACTGTGCCATGTCAGTTGGGAGGGGAGGCTCCAAAATGCCTCTACCTTTATTTTCCAACTGTGCCAGGCTGTTGGTCCGGTTTTACTACAGGTACAGGGAAAAACAAAAGCAATATAAACATGAACTAGGCAGGAACCAAACTGATCATAAAATGCAGACAAATAATACACTGGCAAACTAAACAGGAACTAGGTGCAGGATTAAGGCTCTATTCACACCTCTCCGCTTGCACTGCGTTGGGCTACACAGTCAATGCAAAGGAAAATGCTGCCCATTGTTTTTATTAGGCCATTTCACATATATACGCAGCATATTTATGTGAACTGGCCCATTAAAAACAAAGGCAGCATTTTTCTTTGCACTGTGACTGCGTTGCCCAATGCAGTACATGCAGAGAGATGAGAATAGAGCTAAAGCTTACCCAGACAGGGCCCCAGCTACCTGGATTACTAGTGGCCTGCTGGACACAAAGGTGGGATGGGCCCAGCAGCTCATGGCATCACAGAACCTGCTAGCCCAGGAACATCAAGGAGACAAAATACTGCCGCTCTGGCTGGGGGGGAGGAGCCCCTTATATAAAGACCCCTAGCAGTTGCAGCAAATGAGGAGGGCTAACAGGTCATGGCAGCCGTGCAGAACACCTGCTGGTTACATAGTTAATACGGTTGAAAAAAGACGTATGTCCATCAAGTTCAACCAAGGGTGTTGGGGTAGGGGAAGTTATGTTTTATTTTATAGGGGAAGCTATTTATTTTATTTTTTTTTTATTTTTTTTTACTGATAACCGCTAATAGTAACTGTTAATGTTCTTATAAATAAGTATCTAATCCTTTTTTGAAGCTGTCAGCGGGTTGATGCTGTAACAAGTTTCTGTGGGAGGCTATTCCATAGATTTACAGTTCTTATGGTAAAAAACGATTGTCGCCTCCGAAAACTAAATTTCTTTTTTTCCAATCGAAGGGAGTGCCCCCCTTGTCTTTAGAGAGGATTTTACCTGAAATAGTGTTCCCCCATATTTTTTGTATTGGCCATTTATATATTTATGCAAGTTAACCATGTCCCCCCTCAGTCATCTCCTCTCAAGACTAAACAGATTTAATTATCGTAATCTTTCCTTATAACTAAGATCTTTTATTCCCCTTATTAGTTTGGTGGCTCTCCTCTGCACCCTTTCCAAAGTCAGAGCATCCTTTCTATGAATGGGTGCCCAGAACTGGACGGCATATTCCAGGTGAAGAGGCAATATTACATCCCTATCCCGTGATTCCAGGCCTCTTAATGCATGATAATATCTTGGTGGCCTTGGAAGCAGCTGCTTGGCATTGCATGCTGTTATTTAGCCTGTGATCTACCAGTCCCCCCAGATCCTTCTCGACAAGTGACTCTCCTAGTTTTACTTCCCTGAGGATATATGTGGCCTTCAGGTTGTTAGATCTCTAAAATAGCATCTATGCCAAATAACCGCACACAGCCACCGGCCAGATGTCTGCAGAGCTAATGGAGTATGACATAAACCCAAAATTATAATATATAGATAGTTTTTCACTTCTTTCTGCATTGCCCTTTGGCAAGTTTTATTTTTTCATAGACTTCATTGCAGTTTGGTGTATGTGACAAATGTCCTGTTTTATAGGTGAAGTTCCTGGTTTATATACTCTGGAAGAACTGGAGCCACTCTTGTCTCCCCTAAAAGATCAAGCATCAGAAGATGGCTTCACTGGACCAATGTTTAACTATTTTACTTACAGTAAGTAAGCTGCACATATATTAGACAGCATTTTGTCTTTACCTACATTTAGGTCTTGTGTAGCTTTAAAGAAGAACATCAGACCTTTTCTGTTGTACCTCTGTAAACATCTTGTAGCGGGCATGTACCTGGCCGTGGGCACGCGCTCTGGGGCGCGAGGGGGGTTCTTGGACCTAGGGTAGGGCATCCCGTGTTGGTGTGGCATGTGTGGGTGGAGGTGCACTTACTGCGGCAGTCGACGCTGGTCTCCATTGATGACACTCCTTGGTGCAAACAACAGGGTCTTTATTTAAAGGCTTCCATCCATGATAAACAGCATAATCCAGTTACAGGCAATCTCCATTGGTTACAGCAAATAGTACAATCCACAGGCTTCTTCCATGGTTGTCTCTCAACTCCTCCACTACATTAACGCTTCCCCTCATCAAGCATGGTCTTGGCTTAGAACACTCTAGAAGGGTTGGTTTCTCCCTTATATAACCTCTGTATTGTTGCCTTAACAAACTAAGTTGCGAGCCTAAACCAATGGCAGGGCAGGTAATGTTGCCAAGGCCACCTGGCTAAGTCTCTATTTATCTAAATAAAGAGGAATGCCGGACCAATTTAGGGTAGTTAAGTCCATTTCTTAGGCAACACTGCCATCATGTGGTTTCATGATCTTGCCACATATACGTGAGCTGATTCTGAAAAACCATCAAAATTGCCTCAAATATTTAGGTCTGATCCTACCCAAGAATTTAGATCTTCTCTTTAACCCTTCTATTGCCAGCCACGTAAAATTTTACGTGACTGCCTCTCCAACCGTTAAATGCCAGCCACGTAAAATTTCCGTGCCTGACTTTGCCCCCTGCTAGCTCCTCTTCAGCCGGGGGGCCTCCGATCACCCCCCCAGGGCTCTCTATCTTCAGGAGGGAGCCTATCGGGCTCTCTTCCCCTCTTCTTCTGACGGGCGCCGCCATCTTGCCACGAAGCCCCGCCCCTTTTGTGGGTGGGGCTTGTGACGTCACTCGACCAGCGCCCTGACAGCTCCAGGCCTCTCAGCTGTCAGATGCCGGTGAACGGTGGCCTGAGAAGGAGGGGACAGGAGATCCTCTGATCTCCTTCCGCCCCCCTCCTCTGGCTGCCGATCACCGGCATCTGTCAGGAGATCAGCAAGGGACAGAGGAGCTGACATTTGGAGGTGAGTAAAGAAAAAAAATGTTTTTTTTTTAATAAAATAATTTTTACTATGTGTTTGTGTGTTTTATTTTACTGTTAACCCTTTGTGAACTGGTAAGGGGTCCATAAGACTCCTATAGCAGTTCACAAGGCTGGGGGCTGGCAAGTCACCTGCGGCTAGCGGGTGACTTGCCATTAACCCCCGGCCCCCCAATTACCTGCCTCCCCAAAGGCCGGGGGGGGGGGGGGGGCAGAAGACCCGGGCCCACATAGCTGGTCCCGGTTTGGTTAAGCTGGGTAGGGGGGACCTCACACCATTTTTATTTCGGATTTTAAGGGTTTTTAACCCTTAAAATTCCCCCCAAAAAATGGGACCCTATGTAATTTTTTTAAAATTAACCCTATGTTACCTGTCACCCAGCAGGTATAAAAAGCTTCCAGCATCAGCAGGTGAGCAGAAGCCAATTTGCTTTGGGATGGATGGGAGGTAAGTATTAAAAAAAAATTATAATAAAATATTTTTTGTCTGTGTTTTTTTTTTTACATTAACCCTTTGTGGACTGGTAAGGGATCTGTGTGACCCCTATACCAGTTCACAAGGCTCTGGGTCTGGCAAGTCACCTGCGGCAAGCGGGTGACTTGCGATTATCCCCGAGTCCCCTCATTACCTTCCTCCCCAAAGCCTGGGGGGGGGGGGGGGGGGGGGGGCAGAAGAGCCCGTGGCCATAGGCTATGCCGGCTTGTAGCTTGCAGTGGCAGTGCCCACCAAAGCTGGCCCCTGCGCCCTGTTCTACAAGCCCCCATAGCTGGTCACGGGCTGGTCAAGATGTGTAGGGGGGACCCCACGCCATTTTTGGGTTTTTAACCCTTAAAATGTGAGTTTTTAGCCCTTAAAATTCTGGGAGGGGGGACCCTATGTAATTTTTTTTTTAATTAACCCTATGTTACTTGTTACCCAGTAGGTATAAATGGGATGGATGGAAGGTAAGTATTAAAAAAAATTATAATAAAATATTTTTTGTCTGTGTGTTTTTTTTTTACATTTAACCCTTTGTGAACTGGTAAGGGATTTATGAGACCCCTATACCAGTTTGCAATGCCCTCCAATTACCTGCCTCGTCAATCCCGTGGGGGGGGGGGGGGGGCAGAAGAGCCCGGGGCCATAGGCTATGCCGTGCCTCACACCAATTTCTTTTTTTTTTTAATTAACCCTTTATAGTGTGGATATTAGTTGTATTTTATTTGTAAATGTTATAAAGTGCTCTTTTTCAGTTTGGGGAGTCTCCTGGACAGGAAAGGGTGTCTACCAATACATATGTGGTACCGTTGTAATCGAGAGAAATGGGGCTTTCACGTGCAATATGGTTTTCTTTAATAAAATAATTGCAATTTATTTAAAATAAACAAGACAATTAAAAAAAAAAATTATATATATATATATATATTTTATTTAAAAAAAAAAATATTTAAAAAACAGTAGAAAAATTACAAACAAGACATTTCATGTTAAAGCCTAAACTCTACTGCAAAATATATATATAGAATTTTCCTGGAAATTCCTGCAAAAATCACAGTTAAACATGGAACAAAATGGTGAAAATGTCAACAGAGGGTGACAAAATTTCAAGTAGGGTGGCAATTAAAAGGGTTAATATTAGCTATGCATGTTGCGTATTGTTCTGCTCGGGGGAACTTGCGCTTTCAGATTTAGCTTGTTTTTCTTGTTTGCATATTGATATTTAAGGAAAAGATGTTTTTTTATTCTGCTTTTTTATAAATTTTTTAGGGAAACCCTGTGCAACTTAAGAATTCTTCAAGGGATTACTTCCAGAAAGATGAGCCCACTGAAAAAATGCCAGGTATGCCTAGAAAGTTTAACATGTGTACTTTCAGGGAATATATGATTTGTTGGGTACTCCAAATGTAAAGGGTTGTTTTGGTTCAAAAATTGCAAGGTGGGCACTTTGTCTGCAAAGCTGACATTGTCAAGTAAAATTACCGTTATGTGCATGCTTTACTTTGGGGTGTTTGGCAACTCTTCCCTTGACCTATGCATGTTGGGTATTGTTCTGTTCGGGGGATGTTGCTTTTTCAGATTTAACTTTTTTTCTTGTTTGCTTATAGTTTGTTTAGGAAAATGTGGCTTTGATTCTGCTTTTCTATTCTTTTCTTAGGGAAACCTTGTGCAACCAAAGAATTCATTGAGGGATTACTTCCAGAAAACTGCACCCATGTCAACAAGCCTGGTACGCCTAGAAAGCTTGAGGTGTGTACTTCCAGAGAATAGAATAGAATATAGTTTGTTGGGGGTGTTTCAAATGTAAAGGGTTGTTTTTATTGAAAAACTGCAAGGTGTGCATAGCGCTTTGCATAGTTGTATTTTAGCTGAAAATCTCCTAAAGCGATGTTTCAGTTTGGGGGAGTCTCCTGGGCAGGAAAGGGTGTCTACCAATACACATGTGGTACCGTTGTAATCGGAAGAGATTGGGATTTCACACACAATAAGATTTTATTGACAAACTTACAATTTTTATTTCAAAAAGACACTACAAATTGTAAAAAATATTTTTTTTTTTTTTTTTTGTGCACATTTCACCCAAAAATATTGAGAATACACCTAAAAAATTACATACAAGACATGTTCATGTTAAAGCCCAGACTCTTCTAAAAAAAACAATAAGACAATTCTGTGAGTACTCACCTGTAGAATTGCTTTTGCCATGCACGGCACGGCCTGCTTCACGAAGTCATGACATCTGGGTATTCTGCCACAAGGTGGCACAGTGTACTGCAGAAGAGTTGTGGCTCCTCCCGGTAACATATAAAAACGGAATCACCATAGACTTTTCCAGTGTTGACAAGCAGTTATTCAAGAAACCTGGAGATAATAAAAGTAACAAGAAAAACCCCAACTAACTTGGAACAATCACCATACAGAGGCAACCAAGAACAACGATAACACGGGTGGGGTGAAGCAGGCCGTGCCATGCATGGCAAAAGCAATTCTACAGGTGAGTACTCACAGAATTGTCTTTTTCCCAATGCATGGCACGGCCTGCTTCACGAAGTCATGACATCTGGGACACCCAAAAGCAGTGTCCATAAAGTAGGGTGGGATCCCCAAAGAGTAACAACAGGCAAATTAAACCACCACCGCCTGAAGTACCTTGCGGCCAAAAGCGGCATCAGCTGAGGCCTTAACATCAAACTATGAACAGAAGACCAAGTTGCGGCCTTACAAACTTGTTCAACAGAAGCTTGGTGCTGAAAGGCCCAAGACGCACCAATAGCATGAGTAGAATGAGCAGTAATCCTAAAAGGAGGTTCCTTCCCTTTAGCAGAATAGGCCTGTACCACCGCCTGACGGATCCACTTGCTGATAGTGGATTTAGCAGGAGGCAAACCCTTCCTAGGTCCAGCAGGCAGAACAAAAAGAGCGTCAGACTTCCTGAAAGACTCAGTAGCAACCAAATAAAACTTCAGAGCCCTGACAACATCCAAAGAGTGAAGGGTCCGCTCCTTGGAATTAGCAGGGTTAGGACACAAGGAAGGCAGAACAATATCCTGATTGAGATGAAAAGCAGACACAACCTTAGGCAAGAAATCCAACTTAAGCTGAAACACCACCTTATCCTGATGCCTCTCAAAATTAGGAGGTTTGATGGAAAGCGCCGCCAGCTCAGAAACTCGCCTGGCAGAAGTAATGGCCACCAAAAAGGCCACCTTTTAGAGTCAGAATGGGCAAGGCAGCCCAGATCTACTGCCAACTGCATGACGTCTGTGACCCACACCCTCCTTGGCCAACAGGGTGCCACCAGAATGGCTGGTACTCCTTCCTGGGCTAGCTTGCGCAGCACCCTGCCCAGCAGAGGGAACACATAGAGGAGCTGAAACTCCGTCCAAGGCATTGCTAGTGCATCCGTGGTGAAGGCCAGAGGGTCCTGTGACAGGGAGACAAACATGGGAAGCTTGTGATTGTGATGGGACGCAGACAGGTCCACATCTGGCTGACCCCAGCGGTGGCACAGGGAGTGAAATACCCTGTTGCTGAGGGACCATCATTCCCCCAGCCGAGACGTCCCCCTGCTCAGGGAGTCTGCCTCGAGGTTCTCCACCCCCGGAATGTAAACCGCCGAGATGCAGGGGACATTCTCTTCCGCCCAGGACAGTATCAGGGACACTTCCTCGAGGGCTCGCTTGATCCGCGTCCCTCCCTGATGATTGATGTATGCAACAGCCATCTGGTTGTCCGAGCGGATCTGAACAGCCCGACCCCGAAGGTGTGAGGTCAGCTGAGCAACCTGATCGCCCTCAGTTCCAGTACATTGATGGGAGAATGGGCCTCCTGGGGGCCCCACCGACCCTGGAACTTCAGAGTCTTCCAAAAGCCCCCCCAACCGGTCAGACTGTCATCTGCGGTCACGGTCGCCCAGCACGGAGTCAGAAAGGTCCTGCCCACTAGAAGGTTCCCTGAGTCCAGCCACCACGAGAGGGACCGTCTGGCCAGGGGGGGGGGGGGGGGGGGCAGAGCAAATTCCTGAGCCAGGGACACCGGGTCCCGATACCAAACTGACAAGAGCTGCAACTGAAGAGGCCTCATGTAAAACTGAGCAAAACTGAGCACACTAACTGCATCCCCTGCCAGATGGAGGGATGGGGACACGAGAGCAGAGTCCGTGCCTGCTTCTGCAGGCCCTCCACCTTCTGCTGAGGCAGGAATACCTTGACCTGAGAGGTATCCAGAGTCATGTCCAGAAAGGACCTCACCAAAGACAGAGACAGTGAAGACTTGGGATAGTTGATCACCCAGCCAAAGGACTCGAGGGTGGAGGTCACCACCTGAGTATCCTTTTCGGCCTGATGAAGAGATTGAGACACAATCAGAATGTCGTCCAGGTAAGGAAGGATGCGAATGCCCCGATTCCGCAGCAGGGCCATCATGCCCGCCAGCACCTTGGTGAACACCTGAGGTGATACCGAACGGTAAGGCCACAAACTGGTAGTGCTGATCCTCTAAAGCGAACCTGAGAAATCTCTGATGACCTGGAAAGATTGGTACGTGAAGGTAAGCATCCTTGATGTCCACGGAGGTCACGAAGTCGCCCGGGCGCAGGGTACTGACCGCTGAGCGTAGAGTCTCCATGCGAAAATGCTTGAACCTGACAAACTTGTTGAGACCCTTCAAGTCCAGGATGGGCCTCAGGGACCCATCCTTTTTGGGGGCCGTGAACAGATTGATGTAGAACCCTCGACCCCTTTCCTGGGAAGGCACCGGGCAAATGACTCCTGACTCCAACAAACGTTGAACCGCAAGGCGCAAACCCTGAACTGACATAGGGTTTTGAGACATCCGGGATCTGATGAATCTTGGGGGCGGCCAGGCTGCAACCTCTATCTTGTAACCGGAGGACACCACCTCCTGAATCCACCGGTCTGAGACGCGTAGCCTCCAGACGTGAGCAAAGAGCCGAAGCCGTCCCCCCACCCGGATGGGTGAGGGCGCTTCCTCATGCCTGAGGGGGCTTGGGGGAAGGTTTGGACTTGGGGCCCCATGATAGACCGAAGCGGCCACGGGATCTGCCACGGCCCGAAGAATCCCTGCGTGTACCCGAGAATAGGGAGCCGCGACCTCCCCTGCAAGCACGAAAATAGGGAAGGGAAGAGGGGGACCCCTGAAAGGACCGAAGCTGTCTCCTCCGTTGAGGCAGCCTACCATCCTTGGCTAAAACATCCAGACGCTCACCAAAGAGCCGCAGCCCCGTAATAGGGAGCCCAGTAAGAGCCTTCTTAGCGGCAGTATCAGCCGCCCACTGACGCAGCCAAACAGAGCGGCGCATAGGCACCAAAAGAGCAGAGGTCCTACTACACATCCGTACTGCATCATCCATGGCAGTAAGGACAAAATCAGAGCAAAGCAAAAGGGACCTATAATCCTTCCCCCTGTTGCCAGCCGTAGCACCCTCCAGGAGACGCTTGAGCTGTCTTTTAAGGGCAATAGCTGTAATGGCAGCAGCACAGACCCCACGCAGCCCAGCCCCCACACACGCAAAAGCATGGCAGGCCAGCTGATCCATGCGCCGGTCCTCGCTGTCCCGCAGTGTAGTAGTGTCAGGTGAAGGCATGACCGAGGTGTTGGACAGCCTGAGCACGGGAGCGTCCACCTCAGGGGGACACGACCATCGCTTGACCAGTTCGGCAGGAAAGGGATACCTCCTATCCCACCCCTTGGGCACCGCGGGCAATCTACTAGGACGTTCCCACTCCTTGAGCACCATATTAGGGAAATGGCTCTGTTTAGGGAACTCCAGGCGCTGTTTGTCAGGACGAAAGAGCTTACCCTGCTTCCTCTTAGCCACCTCAGGAGGGACAATGTGCAAGATTTCAAAAATGTGAGCTAACAGGCTATCAGTGTCCTCAGAGAACCATGAGTCTCCAGACGGAGACCCAGGATCACTGCCGTAACCCTCCTGCTGGTCCCCAGAGGAGTCAGAGTCCTGAAAGAGTTCCCCCTCCTCTAGGGAGTAAAGGCCAACAAAAGTATCAGGTCCCTCATCCTCCTCAGGAAAGAGGGATGTCACGGAAGCTAGGTGCCGCTTCTTGCCAGAGGTTTTACGTGGGGCAGGCCTGGCAAGTTGCCTTTCAATACTGGCCACACGCAGTGCCAGATCAGACTGTGACCCCCCGCTAGTATCCCCTCACTAGGAGCCAAATGCAGGCGCGGGGGGGTAGGTGATGCCGAAGGAGGCGCAGAGCTGGAAAGCGAAGCGGGCAGCCCAGGCTGGAGCGCAAGGACACTTTATGCGCACTGCACGCACACCCTGACACTGTCACTCACAGGGGATACCCCACACACGGCACACAGCCGGGATTGTCCCGAAGGACCCCCAAGCACGCTATCCCCAGAAGCCTTCATATGGTGATTAACACAGGCGCAATAGGCCAGCACAGGGTAAAGACCACAAGAGGAAGCGTCAAGCAGACCAGGATCACCACTGCAGCTCTGGGATGAGAAGGGCCCCAATGCGCAGCAGAATCAAAATGGCGCCGGCAGAGGAACCCTGAGGGGCAGGCCGCAGGAGGACGACGCGATACGCGTCATCCACTGCCCCCCCCCAAAGAGAGTGAAAACGGCGCTCACGTGACCTCGCCGGCGTCATCACAGTAATAAAAAAAAATACCTCACAAATATAGCGCCGCCCGCCGCGGAGTGTAGTACAAAGCGGCGAGGCGGTGAAAAACGGTTAAAACACAGTAAAAAAAAAAAACGCAGCTACCACCCCCCCCCCCCCCCCCCCCAGCACACTACGGGGAGGGGGCGAGGAAGGCAGGCAAGCAGCGACGAGGGCCCAGGCCAGTGACGGGGGGGGGACCCCAAAACGCCAGAACAAGTAAACAGTCCCCAAAAAACACTCACCCCCTCAGAAGTTAGGGCAGGAACTCCACATCCCAAACAGGCTCACCATAAAGCCTATGGCCGGCTACCCTTTGTGGTACAAGGTCTGCGGCTTGGAGCAACGCTCCTTGAGCACCTGACCCTAGTGCTCTTCTACCTTCACCCGATCCATGAGCCGAGGCTGGGAGGCACAGAGGGTCCGGAAACCGGTGGAAATAGCCATGCAGGGCCGCAGGCTTGTTTGCCCCGCTCACCTGTGCAATATAGAGAGCCATCTTCTATCTTCGCAGAATCACTGCAGAGGAAAACGGGATAAGTCTATGGTGATTCCGTTTTTATATGGTACCGGGTGGAGACACAACTCTTCTGCAGTGCACTGCGCCACCTTGTGGCAGGATACCCAGATGTCATGACTTAGTGAAGCAGGCCGTGCCATGCATTGGGAAAATATAATTTCCCTTGGAAATCCCTTCAAAAATCACAGTTGAACACTTGGAGCGCAAAATGGTCTGGCAACAAAGTGTGACAAAATCTCCAGATAGGCTGGCAGTTAAAGGGTTAATCTGCACCACTTACCTCTGCTTTTCTTCCTAAAAAAATATTATCTTCTGGTCCAGACTTCCCCTAAACATCTTGTTTGTGAAGATGTTCTTTCCCCCCATACCTTCACTACGAGCCAGCACCAGGAAAAGAGTTCCACGCTTGGCCGCCGGCGCATGCATGGCCTATGGTCCCTGGCCACCGGAACGAGCCACCCGTGTGACAGCCGGGCGGCCAATCACAGGACTCCTGTGCCGGTGCTGGCTTGTAGTGAAGGTAAGGATATTGGGTGTTCTGGGGGGTTATGTGCGTGGGGGCTCCAGCATTCTTGATGTCCCCCACCTTTATTCCCAGTATGTCACACACCCCGCTTCCGAATATTCATGACACTTGGGTAACTGTCCTGTAGAGGGCGATCTTGCAGAGATGACATGAAAAAAAGGAGCCCCTCCCGGCCCATAAATACCTGGGACCTCCCACCATTCCCCAGTCTTTCGTCTCTGCAGTCGGCGAGCAAGTCAGAAGATGGTTGTCTCCTCCTTGCAGGTAGCCGGGGTAACCCCCCGGCCTTTTGTTTCTATTGCTGCCTGAACCTTTTTTAATTTAAACTATAGCAGTATGCCTCCCAGCCTAGGCTGAATGTCCAGGCAATGGTAGGCTGCACCTTATGGTGTATATGGGAGCTTGCTCCCCCGTGAGACCCCATACAAAGGGGTAGGCGGTGTCCGGGTTGGTGATCCCGACTTGGGATGCCCCGTCCCTCTTACCCTTTCACCTATTGGTGTGGGTTCTCCCCCCTACCGTGTCCCTCTCTGCCCCTTCGGGGGGGAGGCCTTTTCTCCCGTGGGTTGTTTTGCTTTATTTGGGGGAAAAGGTGTGTGGATTGTGTGTGTTTGTATGTGTTTTTGCGGCCGTTGTGCTGGGCCGGTTTCACTTTCAACAGGTGCAGTTAAGGAGGGGGTGGGGCCGGGCGCTCGGCGTGCTCGTTGTGGCCCATCCACCCCCACCCCCCCACCTCCCCTTGAGGCCGGCTTCTCTCAAGCACTCTTTCCGGCCTCGCTGCCTGCTTTACTGCTCTCCCTCTCATTCCCTTGCTGCTGTGAGGGTTGACTGTCGCTGCTTTGCTGCGGTGAGTGGATTTTATTTATTTCACCATTTTTAACTTATATGGTGGGTGATGGCATGTTGACACTTACCTCAGCGTAAGAGGCAACGTCGTCCCTTTCGGGGGCGGCCTCCTTTAACCCTTCCTTTCGTGGTGCCAGAACTGGCAGAGTTTTGGCCTTCTCTACCCTCAGAGGTGATTCCTGAAGTAGAGGCAAAGGTCGTGCCCGTCCAGGTCAAAATTTGAGTTCCAAACCCAAGCCCGCTGCTAAGCCAGCTCAGCAATGAGGGGGCGCCCTCACCCTTGCGGGTGGGGGGACGGCTGCAGCACTTCTTCCAGGTCTGGGACCAGGAGGTCTCAGACAAATGGATTCTGGAAGTGGTGTCTTCCGGTTAAAAGCTGGAATTCGAGATCCGGCCTCCTCCCAGATTCTTCAGGTCTCGAGTGCCTTCGGATCCACTGGCCGCACAGGGGCTCCGGGTGGCAGTAAGTTATCTGCTGGACATGGATGTCATTTGCCCTGTGCATTTCGCGGAAAGGGGCTTGGGTTTCTATTCCAATCTATTCACGGTGCCCAAGAAGGACGGCTCCATTCGACCCATTTTGGATCTGAAGCTCCTCAATCGGTTTATCCGCTTCAGGAAGTTTTGCATGGAAACCTTGCGGTCAGCCGTCAATTCTCTTCGTCAGGGGGACTTCATGACGTCCATAGACATCAGGGATGCTTATCTGCATGTACCTATCTTCCTGGCACACCAGAGATTCCTCAGGTTCGTGGTGGAAGATCAGCATTTTCAGTTTGTGGCCCTTCCATTCGGGCTTACCTCAGCTCCGAGGGTGTTCACCAAGGTATTGGCGGGGGGTGATGGCCCTCCTCAGAGTCCAGGGCATTCGCATTGTACCATACCTGGACAACCTTCTCATTTTGGCTTCCTCTCTCAACCAAGCGGAGCTAGAGTGGTGGTATCCACCCTGGAGAGGTTCGGTTGGGTGATCAACTATTCCAAGTCCTCCCTCTCCCCGTCCAGGGAGGTTTCGTTTCTGGGCATGACTCTGGATGCCTTTCAGGCCAGGGTGTTCCTTCCTCAGCCCAAGATTCTTCTGATCCAAGATTTGGTTCAGCTTCTGCTTTCCAATCCTCGCCCGTCTATCCGGCTAGGGATGAGATTGGTAGGTCTGATGGTGGCTTCCTTCGAGGCAGTCCCTTTTGCCCAGTTTCACATGAGGATGCTTCAGCTCCATCTTCTAGCGACTTGGGACAAGTGTCCGCTGTCATTGGATCAGTCTTGTCTGCTGTCTCCCCGGGCTCAGCAGTCCCTTCAGTGGTGGCTAGTGTCAAGCAATCTGTTGAAGGGCAGATCCTTTCTGACCCCTTGTTGGAAAATGGTCACCACGGACGCCAGCCTGTTGGGCTGGGGGGGGGGGGGGGGGGGCTTCTGGAGGGAACATCAGTTCCAGGGGTTATGGGGGCCTCGGGAGGCTCATACCCCTATCAACGTTTTGGAGCTACGGACCATTTGGTTGATTCTGTCTCGCTTGACTCTTCTATTGCAGGGATTGCCAGTCCATGTCCGATCGGACAATCGGACGGCGGTCGCTTACATCAATCACCAAGGAGGGACTCGCAGCAGGAGTTCCCTCAGGGAGGTATCTCTGATCCTTGTTTGGGCAGAGAGCAATATCCCATGCATCTCAGCCATTTACATCCCAGGAGTGGAGAACACGAAGGCGGATTCCCTGAGCAGGAGATCCTCTCGCCGAGGAGAATGGTCTCTCAGTTCCAAGGTATTCCAGTCCCTTTGTCACAAGTGGGGGACTCCGGAGGTGGATCTTTTTGCCTCTCGTCACAATCACAAGCTTCCTGCCTTTGTGTCTCTGTCTCAGGATCCTCTGGCCCTGGCAGTGGATGCCATGTCCCTGGCTTGGAGGGAACTGGGGTTTCTGTACCTGTTCCCCCCTTTCTCCATGGTGGGCAAAGTGGTGCGCAAGCTGACTCTAGAAGGGGCACCAGCAATTCTGGTGGCTCCAAGGTTACCAAGACGAGTGTGGTTCGCAGACGTCGTGCGGCTGGCAGTAGATCAGTTTTATCTGCCTCTTCTTCCATATCTTATCACCCAGGGTCAGCTACGCTACCCCAATTTACCAACGGTGGCTTTGACGGCGTGGCTGCTGAAACCTCCATCTTAAAGGAGGAAGGTCTTTCTGATGCGGTGGTTCAGACTCTTGTTAGAGCTAGGAAGAAATTCAACAGGGTCTGGACAGGGTTCCAGCTTAGTACTTTGAAGGGGCGGTTTTCTTTCAAAGGTCTTTTTGCCCTTCATCCCCTGGTTAAGACATTTTTCCAGGGGGTTACTCATGTGCAGCCTTCTAGAAAGCCCTTGCTGCCGGTTTGGGATTTAAACTTGGTTCTGTCGGCTCTCCAGGGGCCCCCTTTTGAGCCGGTGCATGATATTGCTCTTTCTCTGCTCACTCAGAAAGTTGCTTTTTGGTGGCTATTACCTCTGTTCGGCGTGTCTCTGAGTTGGCGGCCTTGTCTATTCAGGCTCCTTACTTTGAGAGGCACCTGGACAAGGTAGTTTTCCGCTTTAAGCCGGATTTCCTTCCTAAGGTGGTTTCGGCCTTCTACCTCAATCAAGATGTAGTTCTCCCTTCCTTGTGTCATAAGCCTAGTAATGACAAGGAGAGAACCTTACATTCTTTGGATGTGGTTCGATGTGTGAAATATTATTTGGTGGCTACTTCTCCTTTTCATAAGACAGAGGCCTTTTTCGTGGGGCCCTCCGGGCCCAGGAAAGGTCTGGCGCCCGCTAAGTTTTCCATTAGTAAATGGATTCGACAGGCCATTGTTGGGGCCTATTCTGCCAAGGGGAAGGTTCCCCCTTTTCGTGTTACTGCTCATTCTACTCGTGCTGTTGGAGCATCTTGGGCTTTTCAGCACCAGGCTTCTGTTGAACAAGTTTGCAAGGCTGCTACTTGGTCTTCTGTTCATACTTTTTCTAAGTTTTATAAGGTTGATGTGCGGGCCTCAGCGGATGCTGTTTTTGGCCGAAAAGTTCTGCAAGCTGCAGTAGTTTAAGTTTGCATTATTGCCTTTTTGGGATCCCCACCCATTATGGGCACTGCTATTGTATGTCCCAAGTGTCATGAATATTCGGAAGCGGGGTGTGTGACATACTGGCAATAATACCATTTTGTGATTACTCACCTGTAAAATGGTTATTACAAGTATGTCACACACCCCGCTTCATCCCGCCCTGTTTTGGTTTTCTGGGATCCTTTATATGGTGAACCTTTTTCGTTGCCGTTTACATTTGGCTCTTCCTGGTCCCTTTACTGCTGTCTTATACTGGGGAATGGCGGGAGGTCCCAGGTATTTATGGCCCGGGAGGGGCTCCTTTTTTACATGTCATCTCTGCAAGATCGCCCTCTACAGGACAGTTACCCAAGTGTCATGAATATTCGGAAGCAGGGTGTGTGACATTCTTGTAATAACCATTTACAGGTGAGTAATCACAAAATGGTATTTTTTTTAGCTTTCTGCAGGATCAGCACTCGTTAAAGAAATAAATGGCGTTGGTCCAGTTTAAATACAAGGTAATTTTTTTGTACCTTTAATAAATCAAGCCTTGGCTTTTCTTAGATGGGATTCATAAAGTTTACAGTGCTGCACCTTAATCTACAACCTGGATTGTACTGTGTATAAACACATTTTTGCTTTTTGTTTCAGGAGTTCTGCAGAACTTACACATTGTCCTCATCATGGATTGCACAAATTCTAATTTCACCATAAACTGTGAGAGTAACCCAGCTCTGTACAAGAAATGTTCTGTGCAGTGGATGGAGGGATGGTCAGATATGACTATGAAGAAGGTATGACATTGCTGTAGCAGTAGACATCCAACATACAAGTCTATTTGTGTTACCACCCGTAAAACTTGTGCGTAATGGCAGTTAGCTTGTAGTGCTTTCAGATTTATTGCAGTTATTATATCTGATAAGGTTAACACCTATTGCAGAGCTGTGTTTAACTAACTGTATGATTGCTGGAAAGCACTTGGGGGAGCATTATGTCCAACCTTTTGAAAAATATTTTGTATGAATATTGGGAAAAGACTTTAGTAAAAAAAAAAAAAAAAAAAAAAAAATGGGCTGCGGGGGTAGAAGGTGATATGTATTTCCTTTCTGAGTATAGGTACAATTTAAAGTAATGAAGTGCTGGAACTTGCACAGTAGTAGAGATGGCTAGAATGTCAGCTCTGTGATTTCCCCAGCCTTCTGCGCAGATATGCTTGTAGCTTTCTATCCGGTAGCAGAGGTGGGCGGACCCAAGAGTGTACAATTCATTTAAGCCTGAAATGCCGGACATGGAGAAGCTGGCCCTTAAAGCAGAAGACTTGTGTTAAATTAACCTACCCAGGCACATTAAGGGGGCGTCCAAAAGGATTCTCACCAAAAATCCTCCAAAGCAGCTTAATCCCGGTCCCTTATTCAGAAATTTCCCAGTCCCAGATCAGGTTCCCAGTGTTTTGATCTGCTCCCACAGCCTCATAAAGATACAATGGCGTACCCCAATAATTGCCATGAAAGGACTTGGCCATGCTTCAGTTACAATGCCTGATGCCGGGAGGTGGCACCTCATCCACCATTAGACGGGGTGGACAAGCTCCAAAGACATCCCGGGGACACTTGCACGTCTCATGATTCTCCGTAAGTGGCATGTTCCTGAACACCAGACATGGATGTAGCAGCTACAGAGGAAAAAAGTGCTTATTACATTTTATTTTAGCATGGGCAGCTCCTTTTTAAATTATTTTTATTTATTTTTAATGAATAATAATGGAATCCCAAAATAGACTTTTTTTCTTTTTTTTTATTATAACAGGGATGGGTCCAAATATAGATATGCTGATTTTAGTATTTGCTTACAGCTGCATATTAAGAGTTAATTTATATCTGCATTGAAATACACCACACCTCTATTGTGGCCAGCAGCTTGTTCATGTTTAATGTCATTAGGAGTGAACTAGACGACACACTAAAACATCTTGCACTAGAACGAGTAATATAATATAATTGATTTTTGTGCAATAAGGTTTTTATGAAAGAGATAGTCCAAGAATTAAAATATTCTCCTCCCAGCACATGAAACCTGAATGGTAGCCGATGGTCATATGACTAGCTGCCATTTGCTGCCAAACTTGTGTATGATGAAGTCATGACTTGACTATAGTGTCCCTCTGTCATGGCGGGGTGACCACTACTCTTCATTAAAGAGGAACATAAAAGTCTAAAAGACTCCAGGGCCTCCCGAGTTCCAATTTGGGATGCCCCGCTGTGTGACACCCCTTGGAACACTCACCCTCTCCTGGTGTCTATGTGCTCCGGCCGCATCCCCGCTCACCTCTAGCCGCGCCCGCCCCTTCCTGAATGGGCGACGATGTCACGCCACAGCTGCAAGGGGGGCAGAGGATGCGGCTGGTGGCGCCGCTCGGCTGCTTAGCCATTGGCGGCGTCGCGAGTGATAGCGAACTTGCTGATTGGCTGAGCGTGTTAGCCAAGTCTGTGCTGTGGGAACAAAAGGAAGGTGAGTGAAATGGGGCGACCTCGGGGGGTACAATTCGGGATGCCCCCACTGAGAGGAAAAACACACAGGAAAGTGAAATTCATGTGTGTTGTTCCTCTTTAAGATGATCTCATTACCTTCACCTTGAGCCAGTCCCGGGAAAGTAGTCCCACGATTGGCCACTGGCGAGTATGTAGGCAGGGCGTTCTGGTGGGCAGTGCCGACCATGGCCCATGTGACCGCCAGGCGACCAATGTTGGGTCTCCTTTCCCGGTGCTAGCTCAAGGTGAAGGTAAGAATTCTGAGGGGGTTATGTGCGGGGGGATACAGCATTCTGGATGTTGGTCCAGTTTGCGTTGCTATCTTGCCATGTATTCCCTGCTTACTGTAACCAGCCATAAAGTATTCCCTGTGCATTAACATCGTGTACTTTGCCTATTAAAGTGATTCCTGATTCTTGAAGCACATAACAGCTAGGCCATCGGGCTTGACTACATTTCTATCCTTCTTCTGTGTTACTGTCTATATGAGAATTATTTCCTTTTACCTTCCTTTTTTAGATTCCAAGAATGTTATTTTCTGACAAAAGTCAAGAGAAGGGGCAAGAATCTGAGTACAAACAGACCTCAGGTAGCTTTTATTTACAGCATTTATCTCCTTCCTTAGAACAACAGTACACCCCCATAACATAAATGTTAATGTTTTTTTAATCTGGTTAACTAGTGCACACATACCTCTACAGCTGCATCTTCTTTACTAGAACCCACCTCCTGTACTACCAGCAAAAGCCAAACAAAACAATATGTATTGCTATGGGGTTCATTTATGCCTCCTGAAGTTCTTTTCTATATGTTTATTTAATTGACCACCATGCATTAATGTGAAAGAGTAGCGACGATAACTAATTTAAAGCAGATGGTCAATTTCTAGCCCCCAGTTCCCCCTATACCAGTACCTCGGGCTTTTTCACAGCCAAAGCCACGCCCTGCTGCACCTTTGAGATTGCTGTTTGCCTGATCTTAAAGGTGCTGCCGTGACAAAGTGTACTCCCGGCATTCTGTTTGGGTGCGCTCCATTGACCAGCCATTCAGAAAGCGCGGATGGCCACAGGGAATGATCGCATGATCCATCTGGTCACCTTTACCAGATGGATCATGTGATTATTCCCTGTTACCCCCGGGGTTTCATACAGTGGATCTTCCTGCTATAGTATGGCCTGGGGTGGAGCTAGCGGTCGGCCCTGGATTTTTTTAAATTCTAGGGCACGGCCGCTCCAGTTTTAATCTGTGGGTAAATATAGACAAATCTTCTCATCTAACTTCCCCCAGCCTTCATCCCACATAGCTCCAAGACAACAGGTCTTCAGTGGTCAGTGACACCATCTCAGCTGTTGTAGGTCTGTGTCTACAGAAGTTGTCAAGAGAGTTCGCTACAAGCCCCACTGAGCGAATGGTGCTCCTTGGGATCAAACCTGAGTGAATAATTTTTTTCACCACAATTGATCTTTGAAGAGACTAACCATTTAGGTTTAGGTCTCCTTTTTTTTTTTTAAGCCCCCTCTCCCCAGCGCTGAGATGGGACATAGGATTAAATAAAAATCTCGCCTAGTCTTTAAATATAGCATTGGTCTTCAGTGGGAGCTGGGGAGTGCCACAGGACAGAGGATGCTGCTTTGTAAAGCTTGCTGCTGAAGCTCTGAATTCTGGGACCATTGTTGGCAATCCTCTGAACCTCCCCCCTCTCTGCACGCTAAAGGAAAGTCTCATGCTAATACATGCAGTACTCCCAGGAAGAGGACATGTCCAGTGCCTGGGAAGAGTAGAAATTGGTACAAAACAATAAGTAAGTTATTCTTAGTATACAGTACGTCCTGCTCCAGATAGAATACTTACAAGTGGGTATTACTCTGCCAGATGGCGCGGGACTGCAGAGACATCGAAAATAGGCTCCTCCCGGCCCCTCAAATACCCAGGGACCTCCCACAATCCCCAGATTTTCTCTGCAGTCTGGACTGCGAAGGACAAGAAATGGCTCTCTCTACTCGCAGGTGAGCGGGGCTATTAGCCTGGGGCCCTGTAAGACTATTCCCACCCGTTCCATTAGTAATGTGCCTCCCAGCCTTGGCTGCGCTGGTCGGGTGATGGCAGACCGCTGTTAGGTGCTTAGGAGCGCTGCTCCACCGCAATCCCCCACCAAAGGGTAGGCGGTTCAGGCATATGGTGAGCCTCTAGGGGATGCTCCTCCTGCACTATTGCCCCTGTCCTGGCTGACTTGTTTTACAATTATTATGCATAAAATTGCAGCCGCCGCGCGCCTTTTTTTTCCCCCTATGTTCCGCGCATGGCGGCGGCGTTACGGAGGGGCGGGGCCTGTCTCTGGCGCGTTCCGCATCATTGCTCGTGCGGGCCCGCCCCTCGAGGTATACTGACGCCATTTTGTCTGCTTGGTCGGCTTCTGCGTGACGGGCTTCTACCTACCGCGGTCCGTAAGTGCCCTGGCGGGCGGCATTATTACCACCTTTTAATTATTGTCTGCTTACGGCTCATTTGATTGTGTCTTTCAGACGAGCGAACCCATTGGCTTCTCCCGGCCCTCTATTAGTTGGTTAACTTGTGAGGCCTAGTGTAATTACTCCCACTTCCCTAGCGGGTTATTGGGGCATCCCGGGTTGCTGTATAGCGTTAATCCCTATCGGCCTATTGTGCCGCTATAATCACCATATGGAGGCATCTCAGGATAATGTGAACGGGGTTCCTTTGGGACAAGCCCGACTTGTGTAGCTTGTGGGGTGTCACCTATTAGCGCTGACAATGTGCGGGTCTGCGTACCTTGTGCCGAGCAGGTGCTTGAGCTGCAATCTGGCCTTCCAGTGGCTGGGCCTGCACCTCGTTTCACTTCACCTACCCCCCCAAGCTTAAATCTCACTCCTACTGAGTTGCATACAAGTGGGGATTCTCAGCCTGATGTGTCTTCTAGACTGGCTAGTGTTGAGAAGTTAATTGCTAATACCTTGGCGCGTAGGGCCCCTGCAAAAAAGCGGCACTTAACGCCTGATGTCACTCTTTTCCCTATGGAAGCTGATGAGTTTTTGCATTTATGTGGCTATACTCCTTCGAACGAAGGGGAGCTATTCTCTGACTCAGGGTCATCTGATGAGAGGCCCAGGGGTCATGACAATTCTGGCTCTGACCCCTGGGCCCCGGATGATACTGATAGATTGCTGGCCCAGATTTTTGAGGTTCTGTCCATTTCTCCCCCTGTTGCGGCTCCCAGGCAAAGGGGGGAACTTTTTCATTCCGCTAAGTCATGCTTGGAATTTCCGGAGCAAGCACATTTCAATAACCTTGTGCTCAAGGAATGGGAACGTCCCAGTAGACTTCCCGGTGTACCTAAGTGTTGGGATAGGAAGTGTCCCTTTCCTGCTGATGTGGTAAAGTGTTGGTCATCCCCTCCCGAAGTGGATGCCCCGGTCCTAGGGTTATCTAACACCTCTGTCATGCACTGCCCTGACTCTACTACCCTGCAGGATGCTGAGGACCGGCGCATTGACCAGCTGTCGTCCCATGCCTTTGCATGTGTGGGGACCCTGCTCAGAAGTATACTTGATAGTGCCCCTGATGATTTGCCTTGTGAGATGTTTAATACACTCTTTAGTTGTGATGTTTTTGTAAATTTTGTCCTCTCTGCCTTGGATGACACCATTAGAATGTGTGGCAGAACATCTAACCTTGTGGTGGCTATACGCTGCTCGGTTTGGCTGTGCCAGTGGGCTGCTGACAACGCTGCCAAGAAGGCCCTCACTGGTTTTCCCTTCAAAGAACTACGCCTGTTTTGGGACCGCCTGGACCTTTTTGCTAAGGAAGGCAGGTTACCCCAGCGCAGGCGGCAGTCTCGGCCCTTTCGGGGTCAGGGCTCCTTTTCCTCCCCCTACCGTGGTGCTAGACAAGGGAGGGGGGTTTCCTTTACTGGGGCCCAGGGGGGGCCTCTGGGGTAGGGGCAGAGGACGTGGACGTCATGGCTCCTCCTGGGGCCCCAAGCTTAAGTCCTCTCCCAAGCCCCCTCAGGCATGATGGGGCGCCCTCACCCATCCGGGTGGGGGGACGGTTTCAGCACTTTGCTCACGTCTGGAGGCTTCATGTCTCAGACCGGTGGATTCAGGAGGTAGTGTCCTCCGGTTACAAGATAGAGATTGCTGCCTGGCCG
Organism: Gastrophryne carolinensis; assembly: GCA_027917425.1. Taxonomy (NCBI): domain Eukaryota; kingdom Metazoa; phylum Chordata; class Amphibia; order Anura; family Microhylidae; genus Gastrophryne; species Gastrophryne carolinensis. The sequence continues at coordinate 55,141,536 of CM051236.1, read as the reverse complement.
CCCCCAAGATTCATCAGGTTCCGGATTCCTCAGGACCCTGTGTCAGCTCAGGATCTAGTGCAGGCAGTGCAAAGCCTCCTGGAGCTGGGGGTCATATGCAAGGTCCCTTTAAGAGAAAAGGGCAAGAACTTCTATTCCAACCTCTTCACAGTGCCCAAAAAAGATGGTTCACACAGGCCCATCCTGGACTTGAAGATCCTCAACAAATTTGTCAGGGGCAGGCGCTTTCGCATGGAAACTCTGCGCTCTGCCATCAGTTGCCTGCGCCCAGGGGATTTCATGACCTCTGTGGACATCAAAGATGCTTACTTTCATATTCCTGTATTTCCAGGTCATCAAAGGTTCCTCAGGTTTGCTCTGGAGGATCAACACTACCAGTTTGTGGCATTGCCCTTTGGTCTCACTTCAGCCCCAAGGTGTTCACCAAGGTGCTGACTGGAGTGATGTCTCTGCTCAGGTTTCAGGGCATCCGCATGCTGCCTTATCTGGACGACATTCTCATCACCTCCCAGTCTCTACATGAGGCAGAATTGGATACTCAGCTGGTGGTGTCCACCCTGGAGTCATTTGGATGGGTGATCAACCACCCCGAGTCCTCGCTGTCCCCCTCCTTGGTGACTCCATTCCTAGGAATGAATCTGGATACAGTTCAGGCAAGGATTTTTCTTCCTCAACAGAAGGTGGACAGTCTGATTGCGCAGGTCCATTTCCTGCTATCTTGTCTTCATCCCTCCATCAGGCAGGGAATGCAGCTGGTGGGCCTGATGGTGGCGTGCTTCGACGCGGTCCCTTATGCTCAGTTCCACTTGAGGCCTCTGCAACTCCACCTCTTGTCAGTGTGGGACAAGGACCCAGCTTCCCTGGACCGGGTCTGTGTGCTTTCCCCCCTGGTCAGGCGGTCCCTCTCGTGGTGGATGGACTCCAGGAACCTGTTGGGGGGCAGATCCTTTCTGACCCCCTCCTGGGAGACGGTCACCATGGATGCCAGTCTGTCAGGTTGGGGGGGTTTCTGGAAGTCCCTGCGATTCCAGGGGAGGTGGGGCCCTCAGGAGGCCCACACACCTATCAATGTCTTGGAGCTGCGGGCGATCAGGTTAGTTCTGGCTCAGTTGACTACTCACCTTCGGGGCCTGCCTGTTCAGGTGCGCTCGGACACTCCAGGAAGTGTCTCTGATCTTGACCTGGGCGGAGACCAATGTTCCCTGCATATCAGCTATGTACATCCCGGGGGTGGAAAATCTCCTGGCAGACTCTCTGAGCAGGGGGACCTCTCGCCAGAGAGAATGGTCCCTCTGCAACAGGGTGTTCCAATCTCTGTGTCACCGTTGGGGCCAACCAGATGTGGATCTGTTTGCGTCCCGTCACAATCACAAGCTCCCGGCCTTTGTCTCCCTGTCCCAGGATCCTCTGGCCTTGACCACGGATGCTCTCGCAATGTCATGGCAGGACTTTCAGTTTCTGTATGTCTTCCCTCCATTCCCCCTGCTGGGCAGGGTTCTGCGCAAGATTGCTCTGGAAGGGGTGCCAGCAATTCTGGTGGCCCCCAGGTGGCCAAGAAGAGTGTGGTTCGCAGACGTGGTGGAGCTGGCAGTAGATCAGTACGTTCTACCCATGGTGCCAGATCTGCTCACTCAGGGCTCCTTACGCCATCCCAAGTTACAAACTCTGGCTTTGACGACCTGGCTGCTGAAACCTCCATCTTGATGGAGAAGGGGCTGTCTTCCTCAGTGGTTGATACCATGATAAAGGCTAGGAAGAAGTCTTCTTCTTCCATTTATTACAGGGTTTGGCGTGCCTGCATTGACTGGTGTGAGTCTAAGTCTCTTCCCTGTCGTGTATTCTCTATTCCCAGGATTCTGGTCTTCCTACAGCATGGGTTGGAGATGGGGCTCCAACTTAGTACTCTGAAAGGTCAGGTTTCTGCCCTGGCTGTTTTCTTCCAGAAGTCCTTTGCTCAGCACCCTCTGATCAGGACTTTTTTCCAGGGGGTTACTCATGTGCGTCCTCCACGTAAGCCTATGGTGCCTGTTTGGGATTTGAACTTGGTTTTGTCAGCCTTGCAGGGTGCTCCCTTTAAACCTGTGCAGGATGCTGCCCTGGTCATTCTTACTCTCAAAGTTGTCTTTCTGGTGGCTATCACTTCTGTTAGGCATGTGTCTGAGTTGGCGGCGCTTTCCATTCAGCCCCCCTACTATGAGAGACACAAGGACAAGGTGGTGTTCCGCTTTAAGCCAGATTTTCCACCTAAGGTAGTGTCTGCTTTTCATTTGAATCCGGACATTGTTCTTCCTTCATTGTGCCCTAATCCTAGTAATGCTAAGGAGAGGGTTTTGCATTCTTTGGATGTTGTTAGGTGTCTGAAGTACTATCTGGTGGCTACTGCACTTTTTGTGGTCCCTTCTGGTCCTAGGAAGGGTTTGGCTCCTGCCAAGTCTTCTATCAGCAAATGGATATGTCAGGCCTACTCTGCTAAGGGGAAGAATCCTCCCTTCCGCCTTACTGCTCATTCTACACGTGCTATTGGTGCCTCTTGGGCTTTTCAGCACCAGGCTTCTGTTGAACAAGTTTGCTAGGCTGCTACTTGGTCTTCTGTTCATACCTTTTCAAAGTTTTACAAGGTTGATGCTCAGCTGATGCTGTTTTTGTCCGCAAGGTTTTGCAGACGGCAGTGGTTTAAACTGTCTGCTGTTACCTTTTGGGGATCCCACCCTACTTTATGGACACTGCTATTGGATGTCCCGATTGTAAGTATTCTATCTGGAGCAGGATGTACTGTATACTAAGAATAATACAATTCTGTGAATACTCACCTATATAATTGCTATTATGAGTATACAGTACGTCCTGCTCCACCCCACCCTTGGTTTTTGCATTATCTTAGATCCCCTGTATGGTGATTGTTATCATTGTTATAGTTACTAGTTGGGTTGTGTTATTTCTCCCGGCTTCTCGTTAACTGCTTTCCAATTCTGGGGATTGTGGGAGGTCCCTGGGTATTTGAGGGGTCGGGAGGAGCCTATTTTCGATGCCTCTGCAGTCCAGCGCCATCTGGCGGAGTATTACCCGATTGTAAGTAATCTATCTGGAGCAGGACGTACTGTATACTCATAATACCAATTCTACAAGTGAGTATTCACAGAATTGTATTTTCTCTGCATTGCAAACCTCATTTTTTAAAACAATTGGGAGTGTGAGGAGATGTAGGACTACTTGGTTATTAGGTTAACAGCAAATACATTTCTACTATCCACTTTGTTCTATATATAGTTTGTGATAATGATGTCAGATATACTTAGGGCTTTACACCACAATACATGCATTACACTGTGTTTTCCTGCATGGTGTTGCATTTTTTCATTCCAGACCAACAGACGGTTAGTTTTCTATAAACAAGCCCATTGGAGATAATAGATCCACCTTTCTCTAAAAAACATGAATTTAAATGTGTGACCTGCCTCAAGCTTTAATGCTGTTTTCTGTTCTGACCTCAAAGGTGAGACTGACTTTTATAACTCCTTTTTGATGATTCACGAATCCTGCAAACCTTATGGCGCTACTCCGAGACGATACATGACCTTCCTTCATGTATATGAGACGCTCTTTGACATCAAAAAGACTGAGCTGACCAAGAAACAGAAACATCTGCAGGTATGTCAAGGAAAAGTTCTTAGTATAAGTTAGGGGAACTTCTGTGATGGTGAAACCTTGACATCTTGATATTCTTAAAGGAGTTGTATTGCAAAATTGTGTAATATTAAAAATCCATATAAACATGTCAGCTCATGAGAGGAGGGGTCACTTATACACTGAACTGAATAACTCTTGCCAAGCTTGTGTTTTTTTTTCTTCAGGAAGGAATAAAATCCAGGGGTGAAAGGTTTGAGTGTATCAGAGGTGACAGAACCTGTCCCCCAGTTGTCCTCTTCCTTCCATTAAACGAAAGAAAGAAAGCCTGGCTGGATATTTCTTGATGCCGGGTGTATAACTGACCCCTCCTCCCACCATTCCAAATATTTATATTGATTTTTATAATTGGGACACTTTTTCACGATAATCCTACTTTTATCTGTATTTTATTCCCTGGGCCAGTCAATAGCCTTTGTTCATATGACAACCTCAAATTTTATTTTGCGTTTCTCACCAAGAGTTCAACACCAGTGTGCGAAAGGGAATTGTAGTAAGTTTCCTTTTTCTTATCTGTACTTGCACCAAGAGTTTTTACAATAGCGTTATATGCTTCTGTTGCCAGGAGAGAGGCCAGGCTGGAGATTATGCAAAGCTTCATTCCTTCTCCAGTCGGCTCCTCCTTCAATAGAAGGATACGCCCCAGCCTGTGTTAAAACGAACCTTCACCCTGAATAAGAGGTTATCTTACATGTTTCCCCCACCCCGTACCTACAGATTGCCTACATTAAATATCATCCTACCTGCATCTACTCCATTTTCTGAGCCTTTAAACATCCAAGATGGCAGCACATTGATTCTCAGGCTGCCTGCAAACAGGAAGTGACTTCTGACTGTGGCGCTCTGCACTCTGGGATTGCTGTCCTTTTCCTGTCCCCAGCTCTGTTCTGTCTGAGCCCAGTGGGGAAAAGAATAAAAAGTAAATGGCTGAAAATGTAAAATACATTAATTTTAGATGCTGGGGAATAGTTTTTTTAAAAGCTTTGGGCTTCGATTCAAAGAGACTGAACAGGTTAAACTATAATTTTAACTTTAATATCCTCCATTATCATGGGGCTTTTCTAGATGTTCAGCAAACACTGGTGAAAACTTCCTGCTCACCTAGCTGTTGGTGTGCCAGCGTTGGCCATTCAGAAAGACCTGATGTGGGTATGTTGATTGGGTGAGTGGCCTGCATCAGCGCTTTCAGTTAAACTAGCCGCACATCAGCAAAGGAGCTGAATGAAGCTTAGCCGACTCGCGCCGGCCATTCAGAAAGGCCTGATGCAGGTACGTTCTACAGCTAGAGGTGAGTGGGGATGCCGCGCCAAGGGCTCTGGAAACCTGGTGATCCGGGGTTTCATACAGACCCTGCCTTGAGAAAGGGGTACTGCACTACCCCCAAAACAATGGCTTTTTCTTCAAATTGCAATATTAGAATATGTTGCAAAATTTGGAGTACATGCTCATCTGTTCCTCTTTTGATTGTAATTACGGTACTGGCGGAAGCCGGGGCACCCAGAACTCTATTGGAAAAGAAAAGTGTGGTGGTTTGTGCAATATCTAGATACATTGTTCATTGGTCTCCTTGGCACTCCCTTGACCCTTGCCTGTCCATGACCTAGCTTTATGGATTCCACCTTATCTTGGTGGTTTAGTATTTATAACCATAATAGTAAAAGAGGAAGTTTAGTTACATCCTCCTAAAAGTGAAGCTATCATTAGTACTAACACTATTCGCTACAATCTTGAACATCCAGGGGCATCTCTGGTTTTATCTTGAATGGCTACCACCTTGTGTGTACAGCCAGTAGGCAGCAGACATGCTGCCAGGTGGTGGCAGTGCCAGAGCGGGGATGTCCCTGCTCTGGCTTCCAGCGCTGCCACTGCCTCTCGGGTGTCAGCGCGCACTGACACCCAAGAGACAGTGGTGGCGCCGGAAGCCAGAATGGGGGCAGCGTTCATTTAAATCAGACCTGGGCAGTGTAAGGTCCCAGGGCCACATATGACCCTTTGATTGGCTCTGACTGGCCCACGGCCAGCGTTCCCTGTAAGGTGCAAGGCCCCACGCTGCCGCCGCCCACTATACGCGCAGTCTTGCCAGAAAAGATAGTGCCGGGTTTGAACAGCACTTTTGCCCCTCTGTAGTGAGTCTAATTTAGCGGGGGCGTGCGTGGATTAGAGCCTGCTCTCCTATTGGACAGCTCCCTCCTGCAGGTTTGGCTGTGGGCGGAGTTTCTCTTCCCGGCCTTGGCCTGTACTGTGTGGCATGTGTCAGTCACTGCAGAGCTGACGCTGGAGATGGAGGTACTGCAGCCACTTGTCTGTGCCTCACATAGCAGGCTGCTGGTACTGCCATTTTTCATGTTGCTACTGAGTAAAAAGGGTTTCACACAGTGGGGCATCCTGATCTGGGATTTCCAGGGGGAAGACACAAACACTCGGGTGTCGGTGAGCGCCCGCCTGATAGGCGGTGGCGGCGCCAGAAGCCAGAATGGGGACAGCGTTCATTTAAATGACACAAACACTCGGATGTCAGTACGCGCCCGCCCGATAAGCGGTGGCGGCACCAGGAGCCAGAGTGGGGACAGCGTTCATTTAAATGAATGACAGTGGACAGCGTTCATTTATCCTGCCCATCCGCCCACTGTTTGGCTGGCCTCCCGGTGACCGCGGCTCGGGTGCGAGATTCATGTAAGTATACTTTTTTTTTCCCTCTTCCAATAGGACGCACCGCCCCGCTTTTGGGGGGAAAATGGTGCGTCTTATAGGGCGTTAAAACTGTACATGAAAATGTGTTTTCAGTTCACTGGCACAGTAAATATCACTAATCCAATACATTCCTGAAGTTTTCCCAAAAAGACCTTAAATGTTACAGGCAGTTAATACATGATAGGTTAGTTACAGTACAATCAATGTTATAATGGAGAGAGAGTGAGAGATCACAGGTAGATACTTAGCCAATATGCTTTAGGGGGGGGAACTGAATATCAAATAATATCAAATGTAAGGTCTTATAATCCTGTATAAGACTCATTCATACAGTCATAACTGTCATGTTTCAGGAGTTACATCACTCTTCATAAATATCATGCACAAATATGTATGTGTGTCTAGGAGTTGAATGTGAATTCAATGGGCTCGATTCAACAAAGGTAGAAATGAATTCATGTCACTCGAAAAATCAGATCGCATGCACAAAGTTTTAACTTTTTCGAGTGATTCAAAAAAGGGGTTGAATTAAATACTTGCACTCGAAAATGCAATCGTAAAATTTTGTAATCACTCGTAAAATTTTCAAATTGCTCGTAAAAAGGCTGTCGCAACGAAAATGATTGGAAAATGTACTCACATTTTTTTTCTATTGTTTTCTGACTGTTGCATGGTGTTGTAAGGCTTTTTAATGGGTAAATGTAAATGCATAATTTTTTTTCAACTTTTTAAGTTACCTGTGTAGCCGTATGTACATGGCTAACATTGTGGATACATGTAATAAAGAGGCAAGGTATGCTGTAGTGGAAGTACTAATTAAACAGTAATATTTGTAAGAGGCATATATGTAGTTTTTTTTTGGGGGGGGGGTTGGTTGGATTGCCAGGGACCTGTATTAAAAATGTTTCCTTTAATGCAGAAATGTGGCCATTGTTTTCTATACAAAGCTTGCTCACATAGCACCACATGTCCCTGGGTGCAGGGAGCAGCTCTTTGCTAGCTTTAACCTCATGGTACGGCATTCTTATGCTTACTCTATAACGTGGACCAAAAGCCAGGATTTTGACTATTCTGGGTTTTGGTGCACCGCAATGTAAAAACCCAAAGGTCGACCAAAGGTCTTCTACCAGTTAATGGTGCCAAATATGGATTCCAAAGCTGCACGATTTAGCCTAGTAAGCTGGAAACGTGCTTGATATGGCAGCTGATCCACTTCCAAATGTGTCCGAAAATATGGGAATATGTTCGAAGTCAATGGCCTCGATTCACAAATCATTGAAAAAAATTCTCATGGTAGTAAAAAATTTAATTCATGAGAAAAAAGCCTGAGAATGTCACTGTTACCAAATCACCAGATAGGAAGACACTGAAAGTCGATGGAACTTTTTACTACTAGTAAAAAAGGGTAAAAAGTTCAGTATTTTTTTCAGGAGTAAAAAAGTGCCATTGACTTTCATTGTCTTCCTAACTAGTGATTCACAAACAGTGGAATTCTCTGGCTTTTTTCTTATGAATTGAATTTTTTACTACCATTGCAAAGAAAGTAGAAGGGCTCCATTGTGAGAGAGCAAAATGAGTTTTCTCCTGCTGAAAGCTGCATCAAAAAACTAGTGTGAAACACTCTAATTTATATCATGTGTGCGGCTCATCAAGTCCACCTGAATCAGTAGTAAAATTTTCGAATTGTAAAATGCACTAGTAAATTTTTCGATCCACTAATTTAATTCACACTTTTACAATCACACTCGAATTTAATTCAAGTGACTCGTGTTTTACAATGGTTCCAGGTAGCTGAATCACTCGTAAAAAAATATAGCAAAATCGCAACTTTTTAAGCACAAAACACACGAAAAATCCATTTTCGACCTTTGTTGAATCGAGCCCAATGTCTGAGTCTGGGTTCAACCTGATTAGAAATTCAAGGATTCCTTTTCAACAGGAAATGACATACAGCTCAGCGCACACTTCAGCTATTCAGGCTAGTGAGTTGGATATAGGTGTAAATATAAACTCATTACCATGCAGCCCAGTCTATTGGCATGGCCTTTTTGCTATAGACAAATGACAGGATTCTCCTATTTGGGTGTATTTCTGGAGGATACTTTGGGGAATATCTGTAATCATATAAAGTATAATAAATATACCTATATTTATTACACTTTCTTTCCCCCTTAACAGGGGCCCTGCCATGGCTCATACAGTAACTTTTTCCTGTTGTTTTAACTAAATATGGAAACAGTCGAGACGCATGGTGCTTCTTTTTTCATTACATGGTTTCAGTGAGCTCAAATCTGCTAAATGAAAGTGAAGAAGCAACAATGGAACCCGGTGCAGTCGCACCCACTATAGTTACGTCCCTGTATATAATCTTGGTTTTTAATGACTTTTTGTGTGTTGCCTGGGAGAATACTTGACCAGAGACTGCAGTAGTTTTACTACTTTCTTTTGCAGGCAGGAGTTTCCAAACTCAATGAAGCCAAGTCTCTGGTGGATGAACTAAAAAGGAAAGCTGGAGAACAAAGCTTACTGCTAAAAACAAAACAGGCTGAGGCTGATTCTGCTCTTCAGGAGATCACCACCTCCATGCAGGTAGTAAAGGAATACGTGATTAGTTTTCTGCATGAATATTTATGGAAAACTCATTACATATAATGCAAAATCTGTTCAAAATAAAGCTGTGGCGGCAGCGGCTTGTGTCCTAATTCACTCTTTTAGGCTGCTTCTAACTTCCCTGTGTAGGTTGTAAACAAGTTAATACGGTTACTGATGTTTTTCGTGTTTCTCACTTTTATTATTTCATTGCAGTTTGAATGGGCTGTTTAAGTAAGAGCTGGCTTGCATAATGTAGTGCTGGTATTGTTTTTGGTATTCAGACACCTACAAACTTTGTGCAGTTTGCTGGACTAGTTTTATTTCTGATTTCTAGTTCCCTATAGCTAACCACTTGAATCTGACACCCTCACATTTACCTACGCTTAGAATATAGCACCCAGATATTCTATAACCTGTTATCTATAACCATGCTGTTGGACTTTTAAAAACAGCGTACTAAAACTAGGATTTTCACCCTCCTGGGTTTTGGTTCACTTTACAGGGGCATCCTGATTTGGGATTCCTGTGTGTATATGAAACACCCAATTTTCCTGGTAACTATACTCAATCCATAATCCCATAGCCCATGTGTGAGGCTCTCCTCCAACCAGCATTAATTTCCATGTATATTAATGCCCAGTAATGAATGTTAAATGAAGTGATAGAGCATCCTTGCTGGTCACTTCCAGCCCTGCCGGCTGCACAGAGGACAGAGGGATGGTGGTATAACAGAATAGTTCAGCCTCTTTTACGTTTCAATTTGTGTTGGTGCAGCTGGAGAAAAAGTAAAGTGGGTAAATAGGCTGTTTGGTTTTGAATACCCTAATGTGCAGATTGTTAGGTGCTGGCAAAAAGCTCCTTTTATCGAAAGAGTTAGGAGATTAAACAACTTAGATCTTTTAAAGAGGAGCAACCACGTTTAGAATTTCCCGAGCTGGCTCATTTCCATAACCTTGTGCTCAAGGAATGGGAGCGCCCCAGTAAACTTCCCGGGGTTCCTAAAAGTTGGGATAGGAAGTATCCCTTTCCTGCTGATGTGGTAAAGTGTTGGTCATCCCCTCCCGAAGTGGATGCCCCGGTCCTAGGGCTATCTAACACCTCTGTCATGCATTCCCCTGACTCTACTACCCTGCGGGATGCTGAGGACCGGCGCATTGACCAGCTGGCATCCCATGCCTTTGCATGTGTGGGGACGGCGCTGCGCCCGGTCTGTGCCTCTGCTATTACTGCTGTGGCCACTAGAACCCTTACCAGAAATATACTTGATAGTGCCCCTGATGATTTGTCTTGTGAGGTGTTCAATGCACTCTCCAGTTGTGATGTTTTTGTAAATTTTGTCCTCTCTGCCATGGATGACACCATCAGAATGTGTGCCAGAACATCTGCCCTTGTGGTGGCTATATGCCGCTCGGTTTGGCTGCGCCAGTGGGCTGCTGACAACGCTGCCAAGAAGGCCCTCACTGGTTTTCACCTGTTTGGGGACCGCTTGGACCTTTTTGCTAAGGGAGACAGGTTACCCCAGCGCAGGCGACAACCTCGGCCCTTTTGGGGTCAGGGTTCCTTCTCCTCCCCTTACCGTGGTGCTAGACAAGGGAGGGGGGTTTCCTTTCCTGGGTCCTGGGGAGATTTCTGGGGTAGGGGCAGAGGCCGTGGGCGTACTGGCCCCTCCTGGGGTTCCAAAGCAAAATCATCCCCCAACCCCCCTCAGGCATGATGTGGTGCCCTCACCCATCCGGGTGGGGGGACGGCTGCAGCACTATGCTCACGTCTGGAGGCTTCATGTCTCAGACAGGTGGATTCAGGCGGTAGTGTGCTCCGGTTACAAGATAGAGTTTGCTGCCTGCCCGCCTCCAAGATTCATCAGATCCCGGTTCCTCAGGACCCCGTGTCAGCTCAGGAGCTAGTGCAAGCAGTGCAAGGCCTTCTGGAGCTGGAGGTCATCTGCCAGGTCCCCTTAAGAGAAAAAGGCAAGGGCTTTTATTCCAACCTATTCACAGTACCCAAAAAAGATGGTTCAGTCAGGCCTATTCTGGACTTGAAGATCCTCAACAAATTTGTCAGGGGCAGGCGCTTTCGCATGGAAACTCTGCGCTCTGCCATCAGTTGCCTGCGCCACGGGGACTTCATGACTTCTGTGGACATCAAAGATGCTTACCTTCATATTCCTGTATTCCCAGGTCATCAAAGGTTCCTCAGGTTCGCTCTGATGGATCAACACTACCAGTTTGTGGTGTTGCCCTTTGGTCTCGCTTCAGCTCCCAGGGTGTTCACCAAGGTGCTGGCTGGCGTGATGTCTCTGCTCAGGTATCAGGGCGTCCGCGTGCTTCCCTATCTGGACGACATTCTCATCACTTCCCAATCTCTTCATCAGGCAGAGTTGGATACTCAGCTGGTGGTGTCCACTCTGGAGTCATTTGGATGGGTGATCAACCACCCCAAGTCCTCACTGTTCCCTTCCTTGGTAACTCCATTCCTAGGAATGAATCTGGATACAGTTCAGGCAAGGATTTTCCTTCCTCAACAGAAGGTGGACAGTCTGGTTGCACAGACTCAGTTCCTCCTATCTTGTCCTCACCCCTCCATCAGGCAGGGGATGCAGCTGGTGGGCCTGATGGTGGCGTGCTTCGAAGCGGTCCCTTATGCTCAGTTCCACTTGAGGCCTGTGCAACTTCACCTATTGTCAGTATGGGACAAGGATCCAGCGTCCCTGGACGGGGTCTGTGTGCTCTCCCCTCGGGTCAGGAGGTCCCTCTTGTGGTGGATGGACTCAAGGAACCTGTTGGGGGGCAGATCCTTTCTTGCCCCTTCCTGGGAGACGGTCACCATGGATGCCAGTCTGTCAGGTTGGGGGGTTTCTGGAAGTCCCTGCGGTTCCAGGGGAGGTGGGGTCCTCAGGAGGCCCACACACCTATCAATGTCTTGGAACTGCGGGCGATCAGGTTAGTGCTGGCTCACTTGACTACTCACCTTCGGGGCCTGCCTGTTCAGGTGTGCTCGGACAACCAGACGGCAGTTGTCTACATCAATCATTAGGGAGGGACCCGGAGCAAGGGGGCCCTCCAGGAAGCGTCTCTGATTCTGACTTGTGCGGAGGCCAGTGTCCCCTGCATATCAGCTGTGTACATCCCGGGGGTGGAAAATTGCCTGGTGGACTCTCTGAGCAGGGGGACCTCTCGCCAGGGAGAATGGTCTCTATGCAGCAGGGTATTCCAATCCCTGTGTCACCGCTGGGGCCAACCAGATGTGGATCTGTTTGCGTCCCGTCACAATCACAAGCTTCCAGCCTTTGTCTCCCTGTCCCAGGATCCTCTGGCCTTGACCACGGATGCTCTCGCAATGTCATGGCAGGACTTTCAGTTTCTGTAGGTCTTCCCTCTGTTCCCCCTGCTGGGCAGGGTTCTGCGCAAGATTGCTCTGGAAGGAGTGACAGCGATTCTGGTGGCCCCCAGGTGGCCAAGAAGAGTGTGGTTCGCAAAAGTGGTGCAGCTGGCAGTAGATCAGTATACTCTGCCCTTGGTGCCAGATCTGCTCACTCAGGGCTCACTACGCCATCCCAATTTACAAACTCTGGCTTTGACGGCCTGGCTGCTGAAACCTCCATCTTGATGGAGAAGGGGCTGTCTTCCTCGGTTGTGGATACTTTGATAAAGGCTAGGAATAAGTCTTCTTCTTCCATTTATTACAGGGTTTGGCTTGCCTTCATTGACTGGTGTGAGTCTAAGTCTCTTCCCTGTCGTGTGTTCTCTATTCCCAGGATCCTGGAGTTCCTGCAGCATGGGTTGGAGATGGGGCTCCAACTCCGTACTCTGAAAGGGCAGGTTTCTGCCCTGGCTATTTTCTTCCAGAAGTCCTTTGCTCAGCACCCTCTGATCAGGACTTTTTTTCCAGGGGCTCACTCATGTGCGCCCCCCACGTAAGCCTATGGTGCCTGTTTGGGATTTGAACTTGGTTTTGTCAGCCTTGCAGGGTGCTCCCTTTGAACCTGTGCAGGATGCTGCCCTTGCCATTCTTACACTCTTTCTGGTGGCTATCACTTCTGTTAGATCAAAACAGCTGGTAAGGGGCACTACAATGGTCCTAACACAAATAATTCAAAACTGCTTGGGTGCTCACTGAGTTCCACAGACACATAGTAGTACACAAAAAAAGAAAAAATGGAACTCCAAGATAAAGGCACACCAGCAGATATTTAAGAAATAGAAAATGTATTTTATTACTGGCATAAGAAAGTTAAAAAATACACAAAAGGACAAGACAAAATGTCATTTTTAATTATGTACTAATTGATTGATTATTTGCGTTTACATTGGGGTTAGGATCCATTTATTGACCCATTGCACTGTTAATTATAGGATTTATCCAGCACAGTTTGGTGCTAGTGCTGGTACTTGCATTATTAGTAGGAGATAATTATCAGGAGACTGCTGTTTTAATCTTGTCTTGTCCTTTTGTGTATTTTTTAACTTTCTTATGCTAGTAATAAAATACATTTTCTATTTCTTAAATATCTGCTGGTGTGCCTTTATCTTGGAGTTCCATTTTTTCTTTTTTTGTGTACTATCACTTCTGTTAGGCGTATGTCTGACTTGGCGGTGCTTTCTATTCATGCCCTCTACTATGAGAGACACCAGGACAAGGTGGTGTTTCGTTTCAAGCCAGACTTTCTGCCTAAGGTAGTATCTGCTTTTCATTTGAATCAGGACATTGTTCTCCCTTCTTTGTGCCCTAATCCTAGTAATGCTAAGGAAAGGGTCTTGCATTCTTTGGATGTGGTTAGGTGTCTGAAGTACTATCTGGTGGCTACCGCACCCTTCAGGAAAATTGATGCTATTTTTGTGGTCCCTTCTGGGCCTAGGAAGGGTTTGGCTCCTGCCAAGTTCACTATCAGCAAATGGATCCGTCAGGCTGTGATTCAGGCCTACTCTGCTAAGGGGAAGAATCCTCCCTTCCGCCTTACTGCTCATTCCACTCGTGCTATTGGTGCTCCTTGGGCTTTTCAGCACCAGGCTTCTGTTGAACAAGTTTGCAAGGCCGCTCCTTGGTCTTCTGTTCATACCTTTTCAAAGTTTTACAGGGTTGATGTTAGGGCCTCAGCTGACGCTGCTTTTGGCTGAAAGGTTCTGCAGGCGTCTGCTGCTATTTTTTCTTGGGGATCCCACCCTACTTTATGGACACTGCTATTGGATGTCCCACTTGTAAGTAATCTTTCTGGAGCAGGACGTATGGTATACTAAGAATAATGCAATTCTGTGATTACTCACCTGTAGAATTGGTATTATGAGTGTACAGTACGTCCTGCTCCACCCCACAATTGGTTTTGCATTATCTTGGATCCCCTGTATGGTGATTGTTATCATTGTTATAGTTGATAGTTTGAGTTGTTTAATTCTCCCGGCTTCTCGTTAACTGCTTTTCAATGCTGGGGATTTGTGGGAGGTCCCTGGGTATTTGAGGGGCCGGGAGGAGCCTGTTTTCGATGTCTCTGCAGTCCAGCGCCATCTGGCGGAGTAATACCCACTTGTAAGCAATCTTTCTGGAGCAGGACGTACTGTATACTGTTTTTTATTCCCAACAGCAGGTGATATGCGCATTGTCTATTACAGCGAGTACTAATATCTCCTTTTGTCACTCTGCCAGCTAACACATGCATGCTTTCCACAAGATTATTTGTTGAGTGGCGTGGTGATGGGATGCCTGACATGGAGTAGATTCAGGATGAGAGTTGCAGCAGACATCTGCTCCTTGTTGCGCTTGTTGTGAGTGAAGTGCTAGGTAAACGCATCTCTTTATCTTTCAGAATGCCAGCGATCAAAAAACAGAAATGGAGAAGATCAAACACAGAATAGCAGAGGAGTCTGCGAAGATTGAAGAAAGAAAGAGACAAATTGATGATGAGCTTAAAGATGTTCAGGTATAATGCGCCAGACAGTTGCAAATATAGTAAACATGCCGAAAAAGGAAACGCTAAGGAGGCGAGATCCCTAGATAACCCAAAAGCAGGCATTGAGCTCTCTAGGACAGGGGATAGGAAATGCCTCCTTTAGGAATATATGGCTGCTGCACATGAGTGCTGCTGTGACTATTTCTCGAATGCTCGTAGTGGTAAACAAGTGCAGGTGCAGTTTTATCTATAATAAAAGCTTGAATTTGATACTGAGATGTGTTCCTCCTAAAACCTCCATACTCAATATGTCAAAAGTATACATTAGGATATGTTCACTGTATGGATTGGGGCATAGCTCACTTCTTCACTTTATTGATGGGGGCATAGCTCACTGCTGAGTTCTTCACTGTATTGATGGGGGGCATACCCCCTGGCTGACTCCTACACTGTATAGAAGGATGCATAGCTCACTGCTTCACTCCTTCACCGCATTTATGGGGCAAAGCCCACTGCAGACCTCTTCACTGTTAGGATACTCACTGCGTAGATGAGGGAGGGGGCATAGGCCACTGCCAACCCCCTTACTCTATGGATGGGTGGCAAAGCCACCAAATCCCCCCTCACTGTGTAAATGAGCGTATATTACTTTGTAAAGCGCTACGGAAGATGATGGCGCTATATAAATAAACAATAATAATAATAATATAGCCTCAATGGGGCCATCTATTATAAAGAAAACCCTTTCCAGTTTTTGCATGCCAAGCTGTTTCTAAAGATGACACTGTCAACCGCTGGATAAGAAGTTGCAGGCAGTGGCATTTGCTCAGATGGCCACCATTAGAATGAAGGTGAAGCTTTAGGGCCTGTTCACTCCTATTTATTTTTCAGCCTCATGGTGTTCAATACTGGCTCTTTCCATGTCTATAGGCCCTTTCACATCATTGTGCTGCTTTAGGGAAAGGTCATATCGTTGTAACTCATAGGTGTAAACGTGTCGTTACTGATAACATGTCTCTTCTTGGGCAATGACTATAATTTGAAATTCACAGGTAGCCCCCTTATTTTGTTTTCATGTTTTTCCTCTTAAAATAATGTAGCAATATAAAGTGATTTATTTTATACAGCCACTAGTGGAGGAAGCAAAACAGGCAGTCGGAAACATTAAGCCCGAGTCTTTGTCCGAGATTCGATCGCTGCGTATGCCACCTGACATCATCCGAGACATCCTGGAAGGTGTGCTGAGGCTCATGGGTATATTCGATACTTCTTGGGTCAGCATGAAAAGGTAACTTTTTTCATATTAAATATCAGCGGTCCCCAATCTTTTTTTTATTCTAAGTGTGCCATACACTCCACTTCGATCTTCATGACATGTGGGTAATCTCCAGTAGAGGGCGAAGATGAATATGCAAAAAAAGAAAGCCCCTCCCGGTCCATATATACCTGGGACCTCCCACCAATTTCCCAGTTCCTTCTCTGCAGGGAAGGCGACAAGACAGAAGATGAAGACTTCTTTTACTTGCAGGTAAGCCGGGCCCGCGCCCGGCCGTTTATTGTCCCTATTGCTGCCAGGACCCTTTCTAAATTGTCCCTATCTGAGCCTCCCAGCTTAGGCTGCGGGTCCTGGTGAGGGTAGGAGCACCCTATGGGTGCGGAAGGAGCATTGCTCCACCGTGAGACCTCATTATGGGGTAGGCAGTTACCCAGGTTTTGTTGATCCTGGTGTGGGATGCCCCGTCCCTACATGCCTGTGCCCTATTCGGTCTGGGTCCCCCCCCCTTCCGGCTCCCTTACTTCCCTCTGGGGGGGGGGGGCTGGCGGGCCGTCATCCTCTGCTTCTCCCTTTTACTATATATATATATATATATATATATATATGTGTGTGTTGGTGTTACCACTGTAAGTTGTGTGTGTGTGTGTGAGTTGGTGTGGATCACCTGGAAGTTATTTCTTGATGAATTGGTGCTGTTGCTTGGCCTAGCCTGCTGTGGTTTCTCCTGTCAGCCTGGGGAGCTTCTTTCCCTCAGGCTGTGTTTAGATAAGGGGGCGGGGCCGGGTGCTCGGCGCGGCCTAGCCCCGCCCCCTCGTTCGGCACGTTTTCTGAAGGGCCTCCCTGGCCAGATCTGCGCTGCTGGGAGAGGGATGGGGCTTGGAAAAGCGCGCCTTCGGCGCTGGCCCGCCCCCCTTCTCTTCCTGCTTCTTCCTGATCACCTCAGAGACGGGGGCCATCTTGCT
The DNA here is from genome assembly GCA_027917425.1 of Gastrophryne carolinensis. NCBI lineage: Eukaryota > Metazoa > Chordata > Amphibia > Anura > Microhylidae > Gastrophryne > Gastrophryne carolinensis. The sequence continues at coordinate 55,124,450 of CM051236.1, read as the reverse complement.
GCATTGCTGCTGCTGTTGTTTCTGGGGGACGGTAAGGGCCTGGTGGCCACTTCATTAGTTATTTGGGGGTCCCTCTCTGGTGGGGGGGGGGGGGGGGCTATGGTACAGGCTTATGCTTTTTTTTGTCATTTTGGTATATATATATATATATATATATATATAATTTATTTTGAATGATGTTGTTACGCTGTATATGCCTTATTGTGTGTTGCAGATTGCTTCATAATAGTGCAAATTAAGGGGTTCCTCCTGGTCCTGGGGTCCCTAGTGTTAAATTGATCACCTTAAATCCTCCCACCGGGACTTTTAAGGGGCATTGCGGGTTGTTTAAGCATAATTCCTTGCGGTCTTGGGACTGACCACAAAAATCACCTTATGGAGGCTCCGCAGGATACTGGGCTTGGGCTCTCTCTGGGACAATCCGGGCCATGTGTGGGGTGTGGGGTTTCCCTTACAGGGGAGAATTTGCTGATTTGTATACCATGTGCACAAAAGGCCATAACGCGGCAGTCCGGTACCCAGCCTTCTGGGTCGGCTCCTCCCGCTTCATCGCCTTCCCCTCCCCGCCTTATCCGTACCCCAAGTGTCATTGGTGCCAGCGGGGAGTCACACTCTGATGTTTGTGCTAGGTTGGTCAGCATCGAGAAATGTATTGTTAGCATGGTGGGCAAGAAGGCCCAGGCTAAAAAGAGACATTTGTCGTCGGCCCAGCCCTTGTGGGATGTTGACGATGATTCCATTGATTTGTCAGATTATTCCCCTTTACAGGAGGGGGAATTGTATGAGGAAACGGAGACTGACTATGTACAGTCTGGTAAAGCTTATGTCGGGCAGGCGCTGGGGGATGCCGTTGATACGGCCACTGTTTTGTCACATCTATTGGAGGTGTTGGATATTGACCTGCCTGAGGCGCCTCCTCTCAAGAAGGGGGAATTTTTGGGGGCCCGCAAGCCCCGTCTGAAATTCTCTACCCAGGGTCATTTTGATGCGCTGATCCTGAAAAAATGGGAAAGGCCCAGTCGGCTTCCTGGTGCGCCTCAGGGATGGGATAAGAAGTATCCTTTCCCGGTGGAGGCGGTTAAGCGATGGTCTTCTCCTCCCGAGGTCGATGCGCCAGTTTTGGGTTTGACTAACTCTTCTGTGCTGAACACCCCTGATGCCACTTCCCTTAAGGATGGCGAGGACAAGCGCCTTGATCAGATGGCATGTCACGCATTTGCAAGCGTGGGCTCGGCCCTGCGGCCTGTTTGTGCATCTGCCCTAGTGTCGCTTGCTACCAGGTCTCTTATCAGGGACTGGTTGAATGACGCTCAGTTTGATCTGGCTAGCGTTGAGTTCGCTACCCTTAAGAGATGTGAATTGTTCATGGGTTTTGTCTTGGCTGCTATGGAAGATTCTATTGTCATGTATAGCAGGACTTCAGCCCTATGGGTGGCTATGCGCAGATTGGTCTGGCTCCGACAGTGGACGGTGGATTTTGGGGCCAAGAAGTCGCTTACAGATAAATTGGATGCTGTTGCTAAGGGAGGTAAGTTACCTCAGTGGAAGAAACAGCGCCATCCCTTTCGGGGGGCTGGCTCGTTCACTCCTTCCTTTTGAGGGTCCAGAGCGGCTAGAGGTTTGGCCTCCTCGGGTGGCAGGGGCTCATCCTGGAACAGGGGCAGAGGTCGGGCATGTCCCGCGGCTGCCTGGGGTTCCAAGTCCAAGCCCGCCGTTAAACCGGCTCAGCAATGAAGGGGCGCCCTCACCCGCACGGGTAGAGGGACGGCTGCGGCTCTTCTTCCAGGTCTGGGCCCGGGAGGTCACAGACAGTTGGATTTTGGAAGTGGGAACTGGAGTTCCAGTACTGGCCGCCTCCAAGATTCTTAAGGTCTCGGGTGCCCTCGGACCTTCAGGCTGCACAGGGGCTCCTGTTAGCAGTAAAAAACCTTCTGGACATGGGAGTTATTTGCCCGGTGCCTCAGTTGGAGAGAGGCAGGGGTTACTACTCCAACCTTTTCACGGTTCCCAAAAAGGAGGGTTCGGTGAGACCCATTCTAGATCTCAAGGTTCTCAACAGGTTTATCAGAGCCAAAAAGTTCCGCATGGAGACTCTGCGCTCGGCTATCAATTCTCTTCACCAGGGGGATTTTATGACATCCATAGACATCAAGGATGCGTATTTGCATGTTCCGATTTTTCCGACGCATCAGAGATTCCTCCAGTTTGCGGTGGAGGATCAACATTTTCAGTTTGTAGCCCTTCCCTTCGGACTGACCTCGGCGCCGAGGGTCTTCACCAATGTCTTGGCGGGAATAATGGCTCTGCTCAGAGCTCAGGGCATTCGCATTGTGCCTTATATGGACGACCTGTTGATCTCAGCTTCTTCCCTCCGTCACGCGGAGCTGGACACCCACCAGGTGGTGTCGACTCTGGAGAGGTTCGGGTGGGTGATCAACCGCACCAAGTCTTCCCTCTCTCCGTCACGAGTGATTTCATTTCTGGGCATGAATCTGGATACTATTCAGGCCAGAGTGTTTTTGCCCCAGACCAAGGTGCAGGGGATTCAGGATCTGATCAGCCTTTTTGGGCCAGTCCTTGTCCCTCTATCTGACAGGGGATGAAACTGGTGGGCTTGATGGTGTCCTTCTTCGAGGCGGTACCGTTTGCACAGTTTCACATGAGATCTCTTCAACTTCACCTATTGACGCATTGGGACAGGTGTCCGCAGTCATTGGATCAACCTTTCAGGATGTCTCCCAGGGTTCGGCAGTCCCTTTGGTGGTGGCTGGAGTCGAGCAACCTGTTGAAGGGCAGATCCCTTCTGGTCCCTTGTTGGGAGACGGTTACCACGGATGCCAGCCTGTCGGGTTGGGGAGGTTATTGGAAAAGTCATCAGTTCAGCGGGGTGTGGGGTCCTCAGGAGGCTCACACCCCCATCAATGTCTTGGAGCTCAGAGCCATCCGACTGGTTCTGGCACAGCTGACCTCACATTTACAGGGTCTACCGGTTCAGGTTTGTTCAGACAACCGAACGGCGGTAGCTTACATCAGTCACCAAGGAGGGACTCGCAGCAGGAGTGCCCTCAGGGAAGTCTCTCTGATCATGCACTGGGCTGAGAGCAATGTTCCTTGCATTTCGGCAGTTTACATTCCGGGAGAACACGGCGGCGGATTCCCTGAGCAGGGGATCCTCTCGCCAAGGAGAGTGGTCTCTCAACCCCGAGGTTTTTCTGGATCTTTGCCGCAAGTAGGGGACTCCGGAGGTGGATCTCTTTGCCTCGAGGCACAATCACAAGCTTCCGGCCTTTGTGTCTCTTTCTCAGGATCCTCCATCTCTGGCAGTGGATGCCTTGTCCCTTGCTTGGAAGGATCTGGGTTTTCTTTACCTGTTTCCGCCCGTCTCCATGCTGGGCAAGGTAGTTTGCATACTGGTTCTAGAAGGGGCACCAGTAATTTTTGTGGCTCCAAGGTGGCCAAGAAGAGTTTGGTATGCAGACGTTGTAAGGCTGGCTGTAGATCAGTACCGGCTTCCCATGTTGCCGGATCTGTTATCTCAGGGTCTACTACTTTACCCCAATTTACAAACGCTGGCTTTGATGGCTTGGCTGCTGAAACCTTCATTCTGAAGGAGGGAGGTTTGTCTGTGGCTGTTGTTCAGACCTTGAATAGAGCTAGGAAGCTGTCCTCTTCTGGCATTTACTATAGGACTTGGAGGTCCTATATTGATTGGTGTGAGGCTAGGGCCTTGCCTTGTAGGGTGTTTTCGATTCCTAGGATTTTGGAGTTTCTTCAGCATAATCTGGATCTTGGGTTCCAGCTTAGTACTTTGAAAGGACAGGTTTCTGCTCTGTTTTCTTCCAGAGGCCTTTTGCCTTACACCCGCTGGTTAAGACCTTTTTCCAAGGGGTTGCACATGTGCGGCCCCCTCGGAAGGCTGTGGTTCCTGTTTGGGATTTGAATTTGGTTCTTTCGGCTCTCCAGGGTCCTCCTTTTGAGCCACTACAGGATATTGCTCTTTCTGTTCTCACTCAGAAGGTTGCTTTCTTGGTGGCTATTACCTCTGTTCGGCGTGTCTCTGAGTTGGCGGCTCTGTCGATTCAGACCCCTTACTTTGAGAGACACCAGGATAAGGTGGTTTTTCGTTTTAAGCCAGATTTCCTTCCTAAGGTGGTGTCTGCTTTCCACCTCAATCAGGATATTGTTCCCCCTTCCTTGTGTCCTAAGCCTAACAATGTCAAGGAGAGGGTTCTGCACAATTTGGATGTGGGAAGTACTATTTTGGCTGGCGGAATGGCTATGTGAAGTACTATTTTGTGACTACTTCTTCCTTCCGCAAGACGGACGCTTTTTTCGTGGTGCCCTGCGGGCCCAGGAAAGGTTTGGCGCCTGCTAAGTCTACGATTAGCAAATGGATTTGTCAGGCCATTGTTGGGGCCTATTCTGCTAAGGGGAGGACGCCCCCTTTTAGGGTCACTGCGCACTCTACTCGTGCTGTTGGTGCATCCTGGGCTTTTCAGCACCAGGCTTCTGTTGAACAAGTTTGTAAGGCTGCTACTTGGTCTTCCGTTCATACTTTTTCCAAGTTCTACAAGGTTGATGTGCGGGCTTCAGCGGATGCTGTTTTTTGCCGCAAGGTTCTGCAAGCTGCAGTGGTTTGAGTTGGTACATTCTTTACTGTTTCTGGTTCCCACCCATGACGGACACTGCTATTGGATGTCCTACATGTCATGAAGATCGAAGTGGAGTGTATGGCACACTTAAAATAATACCGTTTTGTGAGTACTCACCTGTAAAACTGGTATTATGAGTGTGCCATACACTCCACTTCGCCCCACCCCTTTTTTTAGGTATTCTGGAGCTTTTATATGGTGAACCATTGGTTTTGATTGTTAAGGTTATAATTGGTTCTTCCTGGTCCCCTTACTGCTTTTTTTCACTGGGAAATTGGTGGGAGGTCCCAGGTATATATGGATCGGGAGGGGCCTTCTTTTTTTGCATATTCATCTCTGCACAAGTTCGCCCTCTACTGGAGATTACCCACATGTCATGAAGATCGAAGTGGAGTGTATGGCACACTCATAATACCCATTTTACAGGTAAGTACTCACAAAACTGTATTTTTTCCATCAAGTACTTGTTATCTCGATGACCAACCCGGATCGCAAGGGATCGCAAGAAATGCATATAAAATAGTTTTCAGCACTTTTTTGGAGAAGTTTTTATTTTTTTGGACAAATTGGACTTGGTTAAGGAATAAATGGCAGCAAATTTGGGCAGTTTGGGGTATAGATCAGTGTGCAGCCTTGCCAAGTACCACCTGATCCCTCTCGTGTACCACCACTCGTCTCTCGTGTACCACCGCTACTACTGCTGCATCTTATTATATATTTAGGAAACGATTATAACTAACAGGATTTGTGTCCTCCTTTTGGGCTTTGGTGGAAAAGAGAGCAAATGGGGACTTGTGACTGTCATCAAGTGACTGTACTGCCACACACTATGTAGAGATCGCAGCCAATCTGCATTTATAATTATTAATAATAATTACATAAGAAAGGTAGACACAGACACTCTGCTGCTCCTGGGATATTTTAAAAATAAATATAGATGCTATTTCTCTGGTAGACAAATGTAAAGAGGCAGATAGGAGACCAGGAATGTCTGGCTACACCAGTGCATCCAGCTACTCTCATCACTTTGTGGGGGTATATTAGGTGAGCAACTTATATTAGGACCACAAATAAGGCCACTTTTATGTAGCTATTGATTACAATTATTTATTTATATTGTACCTTCTTATTCCATAGCAATGTACAAGACAGTAGTTACCGACAGGGTAAAACATACAATACATAAACTATTGCAAAGGAGATGCCACAGAGTTTGAGGTCATAGGAAGAACTATGTAAAGTGATATTCAAAGCAAAGGCAACTGTTACACCATTGCATCGGGCTACATTTGGCACTGTCCTAAAACTGTGTTTTCCATTTTTAAATTGAAGAATAAATGGGCAAGATATGGAGGTTTACAGTTTCACCTTATGATTTATCCTCTGAAGCAAGTGGGTGTGACCCTTGGCTCTGTGATGCTGCCTAATACAATAATAATCAGCATACTGGGGGGGCTGTAAGATTCCCAGAACTTGTTTAAGACTGTGCACATGCACCCACCCTGCACTCCCAAACACATGCATGCATTCCCAAACACATGCACCCACCCCTGCACTCCCAGGATAGGTAGGCAGGCTGGCTGGTGAGCTGGTGGGCAGGCAGAAAGAAGGGAGGGAATTGATGGTGGTGGCGGCACTGAGCGGACGGTGGCCTACCTGCAGGCAACTTCTACTACCGGTGGGTGCATCTGGCGGCTCCAGCGGGGCTCCTCCAGTGAGGGGGCAGCTCCTCTCCCTGGTCTTGTGCCGCAGATCCCACTTCTAGTAACATTTGCCCCGCTGAAAAGATGCAGCGAAAGCGGTCATTTCCACTCCCCATTGAAGCAAATCATAGCTCTATGCCAAATTACATTGCAAATGGCTCTGATTGGATGAGAGCCTGTGCATGCGTTGTTGGACTAGGAAGAGATGAGTTGTTATTGTCGATCTGGGGGGTTTCACACAGTGAGGAATCCCAAAACAGGATGTCCCGGGGGCTGGCCGCTTAGGGTTTTGTTCCGCTTTAATACAGGTTATATGCCTGTCTAAAAAAAGTGAGTTGTTTTAAGGGCACTTTTAAAAGCTTGGATACACCTCAAGCTTTCTAGGCATACCAGGTTTGTTGACATGATTGCAGTAAGTAATCCTTTGATGAGTTCTTTGGTTGCACAGGTTTTCCCTAGAAAAAGATTAAATAAGCAGAATCAAAACCACATTTTCCTAAAAAAAAAAAAAAAAAAAAAAAAAAGTTAAATCTAAAAAAGCAAGGTCCCTCAAACAGAACAATACCCTGCATGCATAGGTACTTTCAAGGGTAGGATTGCTAAACACACCAAAGTAAAGCATGTGCGAAACGGCAATTTTACTTGAAAATGTCAGCTCTTTTTTTCCTAGTGAATGGCTCGGCCTGTTTCATGTAGTCCTTATGTCTGGATGTTCCGCCACAAGGTGGCGCAGTGGACTGCAGAAGATTTGTGGCTCCTCCCGGTACTATATAAAAACAGGAATCACCAATAGACCTCCAGCGTTCCTCTGCAGTCATACTGCGAAGATAGAAGATGGCTCTCTCTATTTTGCAGGTGAGCGGGGCAACCAAGCCTGGGGCCCTGCATGTCTATTTCCACCCATTTCCGGACCCTCTGTGCCTTCCAGCCTCGGCTGTCGGATCGGGTGAGGGTAGAGGAGCACTAGGGTCAGCAGCTCGGGTAGCATTGGTCCAAGCCGAAGACCCTGTACCACAAAGGGTAGCCGGCCATAGGCTTTTATGGTGAGCCTGCTGAGGAATGAAGAAATCCTGCCTTCGCTATGTGAGGGGGTAAGTTGTGCTTGGGGACTTGTGTTGCCTAACCAGTCTCCCTTGTTTGTTCTCTTCCCTGTGGTATGTCTCCCGTCACCCCTCCTCTCCCCTGGGCCCCGTTGGACGGCTCCCGCCGCTGTCTGCCCTCTCCTCCTCTCCCTGTCGGGTGCTCGCCGGGGGGGGGGGGGGGTTGGGGTTGGATTGGTAGTGGTGGGGGGTGTACTATGCTCCACGAGGCGCTTTTTTGCTTCACTTGCTGTGTCCTGTCATGGCGCTGAGAAGGGTCACGGGGGCACGCTTTCGCACTCTTCGGGGGGGGGGGGGCTGCCGGGGGATGACGCATATCACATCATACCTCCGCGGCCAGCCCCTCGAGGTTCTCTGTCTCGCCGCCATTTTGAGGCTGCTGCGGGCGTGTGTCCTGTGTCTGGAGGCCATTCCAACGTGAACTGCTCTGCTTTCCCGGTTGGCCCCGTGGTGCGGTGGTCATCTGTTTGGGCTGCCCGCGCTGTGCCCTTTGGTCCGTGAGTCCCCCATGGGGGTTGCTTTGTCTTCTTGTTGGGGCATGTGCTGCGGGATGCTTATGTGTCTTTTTGCTTATGTCTTTCAGGCGGGATAACTGTATTGTGGTTTCTCCCGGTCCTTCCCCTCCACCCCCCCCCCCTTTTTTCCCTCCTGGCCCTCTCCGCGGGAATCCATTGGGGGGCATCCCGGGTGGCTTTTATTAGCCCTTACCCTATACTGCCCTATTGCGCCTGTGTTAATCACCATATGGAGGCTTCTGGGGATAGCGTGCTTGGGGGTCCTTCAGAGCTACCTCGGCTATGTGTCATGTGCGGGGCATCCCCTTTGAGTGGTAGTGGCGCGGTTTGTGTGGCGTGCGCCCAAAGGATAATTGCGAACCAGGCTGGGATGAGCGCTTCTTTACCCAGTTCTGCGCTCCCTCCGGCATCTCCTACTCCCCCGCGCCTGCATTTAGCCCCCAGTGAGGGGGATACCAGCAGGGGGTCCCAATCTGATCTGGTACTACGCGTGGCCAGCATTGAAAGGAGGCTTGCCAGACCTGGGACGGGCAAGGCCTCTGGCAAGAAGCGGCACCTTGACCCCGCGCCGTCTCTCTTTGCTGAGGAGGATGAGGCCCTTGATGCTTTTGGCGGCCGTGACTCCCTAGAGGAGGGGGAGCTTTTCCATGATTCTGACTCCTCTGGGGACCATCAGGAGGGCTATGACAGTGACCCTGGGTCCGTCTCTGATGAGGATACCTGGCTATTATGCAAACAGTATGTATTTGTTATAACTAATTGGTGTCGCTTGCTGTTCAATACTGATCATGCCCATTGTCTGAGAGGGCTGGATCAATCATGTTATAGTTTATTGTATGTATCTTTTTAACTATGGGCCTTTGAAACCCATGTTATCAATTTGATGTTATTGTATATGTGGTAGTGGGGGTAGGCTATGTTGCCCCTCCTGTTACCTTTTAAATATCTGTTTTAGTAACTGCTAAATTAGCAGAAATAAAGCTTTTTTGTATTAAATATTTTGAATGGTTGAATGAATTTTGTACTAATGGCGTGGTCACACATGGAGGTCGCAGTTGTGTGGGTTTGACCTATACCCAACTCTTCGTTTCCTGACATTTTTAAGACCTTGCACATCGCCCCCCTAAGGTGGTGAAGAGGAAGCAGGGTGAACTTTTTCGCCCTGACAAACAACGCCTGGAGCAGGGCCATTGTCCCCCTGAGGTGGATGCTCCCGTCCTAGGGCTGTCTAACACCTCAGTCATGGTCGGCGTCTGGATGTTCTAGCCAAGGATGGTAGGCTACCTCAGCGTAGGAAGCAACCTCGGTCCTTTCGAGTGCCCTCCTCCTCTTCCTCCTCCTTTCGTGCCTCCAGAGGAGGTCGTGGCTCCCTTTTTCTCGGGTAGCCGCAGAGATTCTTGGGGCCGTGGCAGGTCCTGTGGCCGCCCCAGTCTCTCTTGGGGTTCCAACCCCAATCCCCCTCCCAAGGCCCCTCAGGCATGAGGAGGCGCCCTCACCCATCCAGGTGGGGGGACGGCTTTGGCTCTTTGCTCACGTCTGGAGGCTTCGCGTCTCAGACCGGTGGATTCAGGAGGTGGTGTCCTCCGGTTACAAGATACAGTTTGCAGCCTGGCCGCCCCCAAGATTCCTCAGATCCCAGATGTCTCAAAATCCTCTGTCAGCTCAGGGTTTGCGCCTAGCGGTTCAACGCCTGTTGGAGTCAGGAGTCATCTGCCTGGTACCTTACCAGGAACAGGGTCAAGGGTACTACTCCAATCTTTTCATGGTTCCCTAAAGCCCATCCTGGACTTGAAGGGTCTCAACAGGTTTTTCCGGTTCAAGCACTTTCGCATGGAAACGTTACGCTCGGCTGTCAGTACTCTTCAACCGGGCAAATTTATGACCACTGTGCACATCAAGGATGCCTATCTTTATGTGCCAATCTTTCCAGGTCATCAGAGATTCCTGAGGTTCGCTCTGGAGGATCAGCATTACCAGTTTGTTGCCTTACTGTTCGGTATCACCTCGGCGCCTCGGGTGCTGGCGGGCGTGATGGCCCTGCTGCGGAACCAGGGCATTTGCATCCTCCCTTACCTGGACGACATTCTGATTGCTGCTCAGTCTCTTCCTCCAGCCGAGAAGGATACTCAGGTGGTGACCTCCACTCCCGAGTCCTTCGGCTGGGTGATCAATCTATCCCAAGTCTTCACTGTCTCCTTCTTTGGTGAGGTCCTTTCTGGGCATGACTCTGGATACCTCTCAGGTCAATGTATTCCTGCCTCAGCAGAAAGTGGAGGGCCTCCAGGCTCAGGCACAGGCTCTGCTCTTGTGTCCCCATCCCTCCATCTGGCAGGGGATGCAGTTAGTGGGCCTGATGGTGTCCTGCTTCGAGGCGGTCCCTTTTGCTCAGTTTCACATGAGACCTCTTCAGTTGCACCTATTGTCAGTTTGGGATCGGGACCCTGTGTCCCTAGATCGGGAATTTGCTCTCTCCCCCATGGCCAGGCAGTCCCTCTCATGGTGGCTGGACTCAAGGAATCTTCTAGTGGGCAGAACCTTTCTGCCTCCGTGCTGGGAGACTGTCACCACAGATGCCAGTCTGACCGGTTGGGGGGGGGGGGGGGGCTTTTGGAAGTCTCTGAAGTTCCAGGGTCAGTGGGGCCCCAGGAGGCCCATGCTCCCATCAACATTCTAGAACTGCAGGCAATCACGTTGGTTCTCTCCCAGTTGACCCCACACCTTCGGGGTCGGGCTGTCCAGATCTGCTCGGGCAACAGATGGCGGTAGCCTACATCAATCATCAGGGAGGGACTCAGAGCGAGCCCTCAAGGAAGTGTCCCTGATACTGTCTTGGGCGGAAGAGAATGTTCCCTGCATCTCGGCGATCTACATTCCGGGGGTGGAGAACCAGGAGGTATACTCCCTGAGCAGGGGGATGTCTCGGCTGGGGGAATGGTCTCTCAGCACCAGGGTATTTGGCTCCCTGTGTCACCGCTGGGGTCAGCCGAATGTGGGCATGTTTGCGTCCCGCCACTATCACAAGCTTCCAAGATTTTTGTCCCTGTCACAGGATCCTCTGGCCTTCGCCACGGACGCGCTAGCAATTCCTTGGACCGAGTTTGGCTCCTCTATGTGTTTCCTATGTGTTTCCCTTTCCTCTGCAGGAGGGGGTACCAGCCATTCTTGTGGCCCCCTGTTGGCCGAGGAGGGTGTGGTTCGCAGACGTCGTGCAGTTGGCAGTAGATCAGTACGTCTTGCCCAAGGATTCAGATCTTCTCACTCAGGGACAGCTGCGCCATCCCAATTTACAAATGCTGGCTTTAATGGCTTGGCTGCTGAAACCTCCATCTTGATGGACAAGGGGTTACCTGCCTCTGTTGTTGATACCATGATTAGGGCTCGGAAGAAATCCTCGTTCTTTATCTACTACAGGGTCTGGCATGCTTACATTGCCTGGTGTGAGTCCAAGTCTCTTCCTTGTCGGGTGTTTTCTGTCCCAAGGATTCTGGAGTTTTTTACAACATGGTTTGGATTCAGGCTTTAACTTAGTATTCTCAAGGGACAGGTGTCCGCCCTGGCTATTTTCTTCCGAAGACCCTTTGCCAATCACAGGCTTCAAACCTTCTTTCAGGGAGTTACTCATGTGCGTCCGCCGCGTAAGCCTATGCTACCTGTTTGGGACCTAAATTTGGTGTTATCTGCCTTACAGGGTCCTCCCTTTGAACCTATGCGTGAGGCTGCTTTGCCCATTCTGACGCTTAAGGTGGCTTTTTTGGTGGCTATCACTTCGGTCAGGCGAGTTTCTGAGCTGGCGGCGCTTTCCATGAAGCCTCCTTATTTTGAGCGGCTTCAGGATAAGGTAGTGTTTCGGCTTAAACCGAATTTCTTGCCCAAGGTTGTGTCTGCCTTCCATCTCAATCAGGACATTGTATTACCTTCTCTGTGTCCTAACCCTGCTAATTCTAAGGAAAGGGTTCCTCATTCTCTGGATGTTGTCAGGGCACTGAAGTTTTACTTGGTGGCTACTGAGTCTTTTAGGAAATCTGATGCTCTCTTTGTTCTTCCTGCTGGTCCTAGGAAGGGTTTGCCTCCGGCCAAATCTGCTATTAGTAAGTGGATTCTTGAGGCGGTGGTGCAGGCCTATTCTGCTAAGGGGAAGGAACCTCCCTTTAGGGTTACTGCTCATTCCACTCGTGCTTTTGGTGCTTCTTGGGCTTTTCAGCATCAAGCTTCTGTTGAACAAGTTTGTAAGGCGGCTACTTGGTCTTCTGTTCATACTTTTTCCAAGTTTTACAAAGTTGATGTTAAGGCCTCAGCTGATGCTGCTTTTGGCCGCAAGGTACTTCAGGCAGTAGTGGTTTGAACTGCCTGCTGCTACTCTTTGGGGATCCCACCCTACCTCACAGACACTGCTCTTGGATGTCCCAGACGTAAGGACTTCATGAAGCAGGCCGTGCCATGCACTAGGAAAAATACAATTCTGTGAGTACTCACCTGTAGAATTGTTTTTACTATGCATGGCATGGCCTGTTTCATCCCACCCTTGTTATCGTTATTCTTGGTTGCCTCTTTATGGTGATTGTTCCATGTTAGTTATGGGGTTTTTACCTTTTTTACCTCCCGGCTTCTTGCATAACTGCTTGTCAACACTGGAGGTCTATTGGTGATTCCTGTTTTTATATACCGGGAGGAGCCACAAATCTTACAGACGGATTTTACAGACGTAAGGACTTCATGAAACAGGTCGTGCCATGCATAGTAAAAACAATTTTACAGGTGAGTACTCACAGAATTGTATTATTTAATTTTTAAGGGTTAAAACCTTTTTTAAAATGTTGTTGGGTCCCCCCTTCCCATCATAACCAGTCTGGGCTGCAGCTTTGAGGGTTTGTAGACCAGGGCTCGGACGCCGACCTCTGTGGCCGCCGGCCTTAAAGGCTACAAACCTGCACAGCCTTCATGGCCCTAAGGCTCTTCTGCCTCCCTGGGGTTGGGGAGACAGGTAATGGGGGACCCCATTTTCTTTGTTTTTTTTAAGGGTTAAAAACCCTTATAAATCTCCCCCAAAATGGCGTGGGGTCCCCCCTTCCCAGCATAACCAGCCCAGGGACCAGCTATGCAGAGCTTGTAGGAAAGAGCGTGGAAGCCAGACTTGTTGGCTCCCGGCCCTGGAGTCACAAGCACGCATAGCCGTTGCAACCCCGTGCTTTGGGGATGCAGGGGATGGGGATTTATCGCAAGTCACCCATTAGCCGCATGTAACTTGCCAGTCCCCGAGCCTTGTGAACTGGTATAGGGGTCTCATGGATCCCTTACCAGTTCACAAAGGGTTAACTGTGTAAGAAAAAAAAAAAAGGCACCACACCGAAAATGACGTTTATCATAACCTGAAGCCGGTGGAGCCCGAGGGAGAGGGGGCGGATCAAACCCCTCTTTCCCGGGTGAAGAGGAGATGGATTGAGGGGTCAGATAATTTTTTGGGGGCTGCTGGCAGGGGGAAAAGCCAGGCAAGTAAAATTTATGTGGCTGATGTTTCAATTTTACGCTGCTAGCAGTTAAAGGGTTGAAACATCTTTCATTTTCGTGCAGCTTCTATAAATTGATCTGTGTCCTTGTGCTTTCTTTTATTGTGAAAGCTTTCTAGCCAAGAGAGGTGTGAGAGAAGAGATTGTGACATTCGATGTGAGAAATATAACAAAAGAAATACGTGACAGTGTGGAGGAGCTCCTGGAAAGAAACAGAACATCATTTGATGCCAAGGTACTTTTGTGCTGTTACAATTCTAATTCTATAATTCTAATTCTAATAATCTGGAAGCTCAGTAATTTATATTAGCCATCCATTTTAAAGAGGACCTTACTTATACCCATTTTAAAATGGCTAGTCTGATGGTCCACATGATCAGTCAAGTTCGGGTGCTGGTCATTCACAGTGCAATCTGACCGGTAAACACTACAGCCACCAACAGTAATTTGGGGCATCTGACTGGCTGCCAACAGCAAGGGCACTCTGAAGTGTTAAGTAGATCTGCCTTGTGTTTGCTGTGTGGTGGGGGGGCATCCCATAGATGCAGTGGTGAGCATACCTACAGTCTTTTTTTTTTTTGAATAGAGGTTTACTTTTAATTTTAATCATACAATTTACCAATTTTGTCTGTTCCACAGAATGCCAAGAGAGCCAGTGCTGCTGCAGCCCCTCTTGCTGCTTGGGTGAAGGCCAATGTGCAGTATTCTCATGTACTGGAGAAGATTCAGCCCCTGGAGAAGGAACAAGCTGTGCTCCAGTCGTATGTATTTCCTAAACCTGATCATGTATTTTAGGCATCTTCTGTAGGGTGTCTGCTTTCCTGCTAGGACACGTTCTATCTATTTTTTTGTTCAACCAGACTTCAAGGGGTAAGCTGTTCTTGGTCGAGAATTCAGGCTGCCAGCTGGCAAGCAGTAGTAGGATATGTGTCATGTTGTACAGCGGGAGCTACAGTTGTATCAGAGGTTTTATAGGTGCAACCAGAGCCACCAGATCTTATTCCAGAAAGATTGGTATATTATCCACTCATGCTTTACAGAGGGCTGGCAGAAAATCTGGTTTAGCTTCCTTGGTTAATGTGTTTTACAGGCTAAAGCCAAGCTTTGCCTGGAAGAAAGGAGAAACCCATTTTTTAAAACACCTATTCACGTTAATAGAGACCACTTTCTGTTAATGTATTTTGAGAACAGAAAATACAAAGTGAAAGTAATGCCAATTATTGGCAATTGGAAAATGCAAGCTTTAATTACTCCTTAGGTAGGTCAATATATTCAGTTAGCCAATAAATGGCATTAACTTTGGCCTTTCTTCTTATATCCACAGTACAACAACTTTAATTGCTTATTCTCTAATAATTTGTACGTGAAGGGTCCTTGTAATCTAGGCCTCAAGTTTCAAAAGGGCAAACACAGTGACTTTGCAGGGATTCTCCCCAAGAAAAGGCACATATTTGGTCTGCTGCAGAATAGTAACTATATGACTACTATTACATATCAGCGGATCCTTGAATTGAACCGTGAATAGCAGCAGATAGAGATTTCCCAGAGGCTAGCACTGGAGCAGTCTGTGGACAGGCTGTTCAACAGGTGTAATGACTGGTAACTATGGACTTTAGTGATGGCAGCAGGTACTAGACTTGGGGCTCAAATTGGAACACAGTTGGTGACAGCAGAGCAGAGATGGTCATACGAGCAGAAGAAAGTACAGCTTGGGCTAAACATGGTCGGATAAGCAGAGGTCTGTAACCGCTTGGCACTGGGTGTGGCTCAGGACATGGTCAAACAGCAGAGTTGCAACAGCAAAAAGAAAGATAGGATGTGCTCATCCAGTCAATATATAGCAGTTATTGCAATGTCTTTAGACAGGCTGATTCATGTATTGCATTGCTTGTGCACACACAAGTAAAGAAGTAGCAATTTCTGCACAAACTTTTAAACTTAGTAATATTAGGGACGGGGTACAAATTGGACGGCCTTGACGCGGCTACCTCGCTATTACATTCATTGCAATCTATGTTAACTAACAGTCCATGTTCTTAACAAGTGTTAGCTAGGTTTTTCAATAGTATGAGTGTGCAGAGGGTTAACTTTCTTTTTTTCAAACAGAAGAGTTGGCAGTGGCTTGGCACTGGACATAGCTCTGTTTAATTGTATAATGGTCAATTTAATCTTGTTGTTGGGCCATCATTTGCACTGAGCAATGGGAAATAATCCAACAGCCTAATCCAAGTAATTTGTTTTGACATATTTTAACCAGTATGCGGTCAATGTTGCAAGGTTCACGAGTCCAAACAGCACAATGTTTAAGGGATGTGGGTTTTCTACTTTGTAGTAGATAAGTGATTTGCATGGCTTATGCTTTAATGAGATATAAACACTTTTTGGAAATCATTCCTTACATATTATCTAAATCTCTTTGTGCTCTGATAGTGAGGGGCATACTTTTCATTTCGTTTTTTACTTTGGGTGCACTTTTGGGTGTGATCTGAAACTTGCCTCTCGGTGAGCTTTTCCTACTTTGACACACAAAAAGTGCAATAGAAAAACTAGTTCAAATTTTTCTCTGCATTTTTTCAGGCAATTTACATCATTTTTTCAAATAGGTAAAGATATCTTTTTGATTGTTTGGAAACACCATCAAATTCTTTAGCCTACCTCATAGAGGGGGGCTTTTGTTTCCAAAGAAATTAGCCTTACCTTGGTGGAAAAATGATGTACCTCACCTGTAACAATGCCCCATACAGTTGATTTTTTTTAGAAAAAATTGAATTAACTTTTTTGTTGCACTTTTTTTGTGTTAAAGTAGGAAAAGTTCAGTGAAATCTAAGTTTCAGTTCACATCCAAAGTTAAACCTACTTACCTATAAATAAATAGCATGACCCTCAATAGTACATTTGTTATACTGGCACTGATTTTTAATTTTTTTAAACTTCACCAGAAATTTCCGAAGAACAGAAGAGAGGAAGCTGAAACTGGAAGATCAGCTCAATACAGTTGGTCAGAGGGTGGCAGAGCTAAAAGACAAGTAAGTGTCATTTAACCCTTTCAGTGCCAAGCCCGTAGTTTCTACGTGCTTGCTTCCACTCCACTTAAGTGCCAAGCCCGTAGAAACTACGGGCTTGACTTTCCCCCCTGCTACAGTAAAAGTAAAAAAAAAAAAACACTCACCTGACCCCTTGTTCTATCCGGCCGGGTCTCCTCTTCATCCGGGGGGGCTTCGATCCCCCACCCAGGCCCCCCCGGGTGCAGGGGAGAGCCCGGAATAGCCACCCCCCCCCCCCCTTCAGCAGCCGCCGAAATACATGTAAAAAAAAAAATATATATAAAAATGACATTTACTTACCTTAGTGATCGATTGCTCCCGCCGGGTCTCCTCTTCACCAGGGGGGCCTCCGATCGCCCCCCCCCTGGCTCTCCAGCTGCAGGAGAGGGCCTGAAAGGCCCTCTCCCTGTCCTGCTCGACGGGCGCCGCCATTTTGCCGATAAGCCCCGCCCCTTTGGGGGTGGGGCTTATGACGTCACACCTCCGGGTGTAGTCCTGGCTCCGGGCTGCGATTCTCACACTTGTCATCGCTGGCCACAGGAGGAGGAAGGCAGGTGATGATCTGATCACCTGCCTCCCTCCTCCACTGGCCAGCGATGACAATAACTGTCATCAGAGCTGCGAGGGACACAGAAGCTGAGGATCAGAGGTGAGTAAAGTAAAAAAAAGTTTTTATTTTTTAATAAAGTTATTTTTTAATCTGTGTGGTGTTTTTTTTTTATTACTGTTAACCCCTTGTGAACTGGTAAGGGGTCCATGACCCCTATACCAGTTCACAAGGCTGGGGGGATGGCAAGTCACCTGCGCTAGCGGGTGGCTTGCCATTAACCCTTGGCACCCCCATTACCTGCCTCCCCAAAGGCCGGGGGGGGGCAGAAGAGCCCGGGCCCACATAGGGTATGTGGGCTCGTAGGCTGCAGGGTGGGGGGGCCACATAAGCTGGCCCCCCCACTCTGTGCCTACAAGCCCCCATAGCTGGTCCCGGGCTGGTAATGCTGGGTAAGGGGGACCCCACGTCATTTTTTTTTTTTTTATTTTTAAGGGTTTTAACCCTTAAAAATCAAAAAAAAAAATGGGGTCCGCCCCCCCTGGGAGGGGGGACCCTATGTCTTTTTTTTTTTTTAATTAACCCCTTATGTTCTGTCACCCAGCAGCTATAAAAGGCTTCCAGCAGATGAGCAGAAGCCAGTGATTGGGAGGGGAAGATGGATGGGAGGTAAGTATTAAAAAAATTAATAATAATAATAAAAATTTTTTCTGCGTCTGTGTGGTGTTTTTTTTTTTTACATTTAACCCCTTGTGAACTGGTAAGGGGTCCACAAGACCCCTATATCAGTTCACAAGGCTGGGGGATGGCAAGTCACCTGCACTAGCGAGTGACTTGCCATTAACCCTTGGCACCCCCATTACCTGCCTCCCCAAAGGCCAGGGGGGGGCAGAAGAGCCCGGGCCCACGGGCTATGCAGGCTTTGTAGCCTGCAGGGCCAGGGGCCACAAAAGCTGGCCCCTGTGCCCTGTTCCTACAAGCCCTGCATAGCTGGTCCCGGGCTGGTTACTTTGGGTAAGGGGGCCCCCATGTCGTTTTTTTTTGGATTTTTAAGGGTTTTTAACCCTGGGAGGGGGGACCCTATGTCATTTTTTTCCCCGATTTAACCCTTTGTAGTGTGGATGGTAGTTGTATTTTATTTGTAAATGTTATAAAGTACTTGTTTCAGTTAGGGGGGTCTCCTGGGCAGGAACGGGGGGCTATCGATAAATATGTGGTACCGTTCTAATCGGTAGAAATGGGGCTTTCACATGCAATACGGTTTTCTTTAATAAAATACATTTTTTATTTAAAATAAAGGAGGCAATTTTCTAAAAAAAATTTTATTTATTTACTTTTTTTTAATATCAATAATATTGTAAAAAAACAGAATAAAATTTACATTTACATGTTAAAGCCTAAACTCTGCTGCAAAAAATATATATATATAATTTTCCAGAAAATTCCAGCAAAAATGTCGCAAAACATGGCGCAAAATGGGGAAAAATGACCTGTCAACAGAGGGTGACAAAATCTCAAGTAGGCTGGCAATTAAAAGTAGCTATGCATGTTGGGTATTGTTCTGTTCGGGGGACCTTGCGCTTCTGTTCGGGGGACCTTGCGCTTTCAGACTTAGCTTGTTTTTTCTGGTTTGCATATTTATATTTTAGGAAAAGGTGTTTTTTATTCAGCTTTTTTATAAATTTTTTAGGGAAACCCTGCGCAACCAAAGAATCCTTTGAGGGATCAATTCCAGAAAGATGAGCCCACTACAACAAGCTGGGTACGCTTAGAAAGCTTAACATGTGTACTTTTAGGGAATATATGGTTTATGGGGGATATTCCAAATGTAAAGGGTTGTTTTGGTTGAAAAATCGCAAGGTGTACACCTTGTCTGCAGAGCTGAAATTTTGAAGAAAAATTACCGTTATGCGCATGCTTTACTTTGGGGTGTTTGGCAACTCTTCCCTTGACAGTAGCAATGCATGTTGGGTATCGTTCTGTTCGGGGGAGGTTGCTTTTTCAGATTATACTTGTTTTTTCTTGTTTGTATGTAGTTTTTTAGGAAAATGTGGCTTTGATTCTGCTTTTTTATCCTTTTTTTAGGGAAACTCTTTGCAACCAAAGAATACATTGAGGGATTACTTCCAGAAAACTGTGGCCACATCAACAAGCCTGGTACACCTAGAAAGCCTGAGGTGTGTACTTCCAGAGAATATATAGTTTGTTGGGGGTATTTCAAATGTAAAGGGTTATTTTTCTGGAAAAACTGCAAGGTGCACATAGAGCATATCACAGTTGTATTTTTTTCTGAAAATCCCCTAAAGCGCTGTTTCAGTTTGGGGGAGTCTCCTGGGCAGGAAAGGGTGTCTACCTATAAATATGTGGAACCGCTGTAACCGGGAGAAATTGGGGTTTCACACGCAATAAGATTTTATTGACAAACTTACATTTTTTATTACAAAAAAACACTACAAATTGCAAAAAATAGATTTTTTTTTATTTTTTTGCACATATTTCACCCAAAAGTATTGAGAATACACAAAAAAAAGGCCAAACAAGACATCGCATGTTGAAGCCCAGACTCTTCTGAAAAAAACAATATATCATTTTCCTGGGAATTTGTGGGAGGTCCCTGGGTATTTGAGGGGCCGGGAGGTGCCTGTTTTGCATGTCTCTGCAGCGCCATCTGGCAGAGGATAACCCAAGTGTAAGTAATCTATCTGGAGCAGGACGTACTGTATACTAAGAATAAGGATGTCGTCCAGGTAAGGAAGGATGAGAATGCCCCAGGTTCGTAGCTGAGCCATCACTCTCGCCAGCACCTTGGTGAACAAAAAACACCAAAAAACACACTGTAAATGGCCAAAACACCACAACTAATACCACTCGCCGCTACCACCCGCCCCCCCCCAACAAAGTCAAAGGGGGGGGGGAGAGAGACGAGAAGGCAGTGGCGAGTATCCAGGCCAGTAGGGGGATTCCTGAAGGAAAAGAAGGGGACAAACGCTCACCCCCTCAGAAGCCAGGACAGGAACTGCAGTGAACAGAGGGGGCGTAGCAGTTCACCGTGACTGATGCTGGGGGTGTTGCCATGTCGGAGGGAGTCAAGAAGAGACTCGTGACGAGAGAGCCATGCTGCACAAAGTGCCAGGCAGCGAGGGACCTGGATCCAGCCTTTCAGGTGAGCTCTGCAGCCCTAGACTAAAAACTGTCTGCATGGGAGAAAAGGTGAGTATAGCTTTTTTTTATCTGGCTGAAAATGTACTAAGTAAAAAAAAAAGTCACCCTGCCCTCACTCTCGCAACATGGTGGGTCATCTCCATTTGTGACCCCCCTTTTCTGCAAGCCCAAGACGCCAAAGCCTCTATTTAACATTTTCTGAATGTCATTGTATGGCAAGACTAATGGGTTTTCCTAGGCAGGAGGGGAACATCACGCCTTCTCGCCCAGTCCATGAATCTGATTGTTATCTGGTGGCCACGGACAGCCAACTCTGAAGGAACATGGAGGCAGTATCCAAGCTGCCTGCTTTCAGGCTTGTGTTGCGGGGAGGCGCCGTGGCAGGGCATTCCAAATGCTAAGGGTGACAGGAAGTCTTTATTTTTAATTTGTAATATGCTTTGATGTCTGTGACAACCATACATTCAATGTTAAATGTTCTGTTTCATCCCCTATACACTTCAGAGGTAATAAAAGAGGTTTCGCTCAAGTTTACCTTTTCATGTATATTGTATTTTCTTTATTGCATGGCACGGCCTGCTTCGGTATTCATAACAGTTGGGTTATTCCGCCACGAGGTGGCACAGTGGTACTGCAGAAAGCTTTGGCATCTCCCGTCCCCCTATAAAAATGGGATTAACCATAGAGTTCCCAGTGTTTCCTCTGCAGTGAAACTGCGAAGTTAGAAGATGGCTCTCTCTGTTGCGCAGGTGAGCGGGGCAACCAAGCCTGCGGCCCTGCAAGTCTATTTCCACCCGTTTCTGGACCCTTACTGCCTCCCAGCCTTGGCTGACAGATCGGGTGAGGGTAGAAGAGCACTAGGGTCAAGTGCTCCTGGAGCGCTGCTTCAAGCCCCAGACCCTGTTCCACAAAGGGTAGCCGGCCATAGGCTTTATGGTGAGCCTACTAGGGATGCGGAGTTCCTGTCCTGGCTTCTGAGGGGGTGAGCGTTTGTCCCCTTCTTTTCCTTCAGGAATCCCCCTACTGGCCTGGATACTCGCCACTGCCTTCTCGTCTCTCTCCCCCCCCCCTTTGACTTTGTTGGGGGGGGCGGGTGGTAGCGGCGAGTGGTATTAGTTGTGGTGTTTTGGCCATTTACAGTGTGTTTTTTAGTGTTTTTTGTTCACCAAGGTGCTGGCGAGAGTGATGGCTCAGCTACGAACCTGGGGCATTCTCATCCTTCCTTACCTGGACGACATCCTTATTCTTAGTATACAGTACGTCCTGCTCCAGATAGATTACTTACACTTGGGTTATCCTCTGCCAGATGGCGCTGCAGAGACATGCAAAACAGGCACCTCCCGGCCCCTCAAATACCCAGGGACCTCCCACAAATCCCCAGATTTCTCTGCAGTGCTTACTGCGAAGACATGAAGTTATCACTCTCTTGCAGGTGAGCGGAGCTATTAAGCCTGCGGCCCTGTTGCACTATTCCCACCCGTCTTTTGTGTGAAGTGCCTCCCAGCCTGGGCTGTGCTGGTCGGGTGAAGGTAGGCGGCACCATGCGTGCTAATGGAGCGCTGCTCCACCGCAGTCCCCCACCAAAGGGTAGGCGGTATAGGCTGATGGTGAGCCTCTATGGGATGCCCTTCCCGCATTATTGTCCCATGCCCCGTGTAGCGGTGGGCCCTGTACAAAGGGCCGCCATCCTCCCTCATTCTCCCTGCAGCCCTCGGGGGGAAAGAAAGAGGGGGGGGCGTGTGGGTGTCAGTGTATCGTGATTACGTGCTTATGGCCTTTTGTAATGTCTTTGGACTTTATATGTGGTGTCAGCCGCCGCACTGACTTGTCTTTTTTACTGGCAATGCCGCCGCCGCCCGTGCCTTTTCCTTTATTTGGATGTTCTGCAGACGCTTCTGCGTCCTCATTGCCTACTCTTTGCGCCCTTCGGGGGGGGCGCGGCCTGAACTGGCACGTCCCGTGTCGCGGCTCGCTCTGCCCGACCTTCGAGGTACTCGGCACCGTTTTGTCAGTTCGCGTGCGCGTGACGTTCTTACTTACTGTGGTC
Organism: Gastrophryne carolinensis; assembly: GCA_027917425.1. Taxonomy (NCBI): domain Eukaryota; kingdom Metazoa; phylum Chordata; class Amphibia; order Anura; family Microhylidae; genus Gastrophryne; species Gastrophryne carolinensis. Next base: position 55,102,176 of record CM051236.1, on the reverse strand, counting down.
CGTAAGTGCCCTCGCGGGCGGCTTTATGCTCATTGTAGTGTTTTCTGTTCCGACACCTTTTCCCCTCATTGTGTCTTTCAGACGGTTGAATCCATTCTCCCGGCCCGGTGTAATTTATAGTCGGGCCTTGTAAAATTCTCCCACTTCCCTAGTGGGTCATTGGGGCATCCAGGGTTGCTTTATAGCGTCAATCCCTACTGGCATATTGTGCCTAAAAATCACCATATGGAGGCATCTCAGGATAATGTGACCGGGGTCCCCTTGGGACAAGACCGGCTGTGTTTGGCGTGTGGACAACCCCATGCTGACGCTGACAGGGCACGGGTCTGCGTACCCTGTGCTGAGCAAGCGCTGGCCTTGCAATCTGGCCTGCCAGTGGCTGCACCTCGCTTCACTTCACCTACTCCCCCAGGGTTAAATCTCACTCCTGCTGAGTCGCACACAAGTGGGGATTCTCAGCCTGATTTGTCTCATAGACTGCCTACGGCGGAACAGATTATTGCGAGGTCTTTAGCGCGTAAGGGCCCTGGTAAGAAGCGGCACTTGACGCCTAATGTTACTGTTTTCCCTATGGAATCTGAGGAGTTTATGAATCTGTGTGGCTATACCCCTTCTGATGAAGGTGAGCTCTTTTCTGACTCGGGCTCATCTGATGAGAGACCGGAGGGTCATGAAGACTCAGGCCCTGACCCCTGGGCCCAGGATGACACTGACAGATTATTGATCCAGATCTTTGAAATGCTGTCTATCTCTCTCCCTGGTGAGGCTCCCAGGCAAAGAGGGGAGCGTTTCCATACAGCAACATCACGTTTGGAATTTCTAGAGCAGGCACATTTCCATACCCTTGTGCTCAATGAATGGGAGTGCCCCAGTAAACTTCCAGGGGATTGGGATAGGAAGTATCCTTTTCTCCCTGAGGTGGTTAAATGTTGGTCATCCCCCCCCCCCCCCCAAGGAGGTGGATGTTCCGATCATAGGGATATGTAACCCCCCTTTCTTGCAGCCCCCTGCTTATACTACCCTTCGGGATGCTGAGGATCAGCGCATTGACCTGCTGGCCTCCCACGCCTTTGCACCTTTGCATGTGCGGGGACGGCGCTGTGCCCGGTCTGTGCCTCTGCCATTACTGCTGCGGCCGCTAGAACACTCATCAGAAAAATGCTTGATCGTGCCCCTGATGATATCCCTTGGGATGTGTTTAATGCACTCTCCAGTTGTGATGTGTTTGTAAAATGTATCCTATTAGCATTGGATGACACCATTAGAATGTGTATCCTATTAGCATTGGATGACACCATTAGAATGTGTGCAAGAACTTCTGCCCTTGTGGTGGCTATACGTCGCTTGGTCTGGCTGCGACAGTGGGGTGCTGACGATGCTGCAAAGAAAGCTCTTACCGGGCTTCCTTTTAAGGGGCTACGCCTGTTTGGGGCCCGTCTAGACCTGTTTGGTAAGAGAGGTAAGTTACCCCAATGCAGGCGGTTGTCTCGGCCCCTTCGGGGACAGGGCACCCCTTCTACCCCCTACCATGGTATTAAACAGGAACCAGGGGTGTCCTTCGCGGGGGCTCGCGCGGATTCCTGCCCCAGGAGCAGCAGACAACGCCCTGGCACCTCCGGGGGGGGGGCTAAGCCTAAATCTTCTCCCAAGTCCCCTCAAGCATGATGGGGCGCCCTCGCCCGTCTGGGTGAGGGGACAGCTGCGGCACCTTGCTCATGTCAGGAGGCATCACGCCTCAGACTGGTGGATTCAGGAGGTAGTGTCCTCCGGCTACAACATAGTTTGCTGTGCGGCCTCCCCCAAGATTATCAGGTCCCGGGTACTCCTGGTCCCTCTGCTCAGGTGCTGCTGCAGGCCATGCAAGGCCTGCGGGGTCTGGGGGTCACTTGCAGATTGCCCTTAACAGACAGAGGCAGGGGACGCTACACCAGCCTTTCCACAGTTCCCCAAAAGGATGGGTCAGTCTGGCCCATTCTGGATTCACAGATTTTCTGCAATATGTAAATTACAGGCGGTTTCTGCATGGAAACTCTACGCTCGGCCATCAGCTCCTTGCGCCCCGGGGGCTTCTTGCCGTCTGCGGGGATCAAAGATGCTTATATTCACATCCCTGTGTCTTCAGGACACCAAGGTTCTTCAGATTTGCGTTGGAAGACCAACACTGCCAATTTGTGGCCTTGTCATCTGGCCTCTCTTCAGCTCCCAGAGTGCTCACCAAGGTGCTGACGGGGGTGATGTCTCTGATGAGACCAAGGGGCGTCCGCGTGCTGACCTACCTGGACGTCCTCATCACTTCCCAGTCTCTACGTCAGGCTAAGTTCGATACTCGGCTGGTGGTGTCCATCTGGGAGTCATTTGGTTGGGTGATCAAACACCCCAAGTCCTCATTGTCCCCTTCATTGGTAACTCCATTCCTAGGAATGAATCTGGATACAGTTCAGGCAAGGATCTTCCTTCCTCAGCAAAAAGTGGACAATCTGGTTGCACGGGCTCAGTCTCTCATAGCTGTCCCCGTCCCTCCACCAGGCAGGGGATGCAGCTGGTGGGGCCGTTGGTGGCGTGCTCCGAAGAGGTCCCTTATGCTCAGTCCCCCTTGGGGTTTTCTGCAACTTCTCCTATTGTTTGTACGGGACAAGGACCCAACATCCCTGGACAGGGTCTGTGTGCCTTCCCCCCTGGTGAGGAGGTCCCTCTTGTAGTGGATGAACTCAAGGAACCTGTCTGGGGGCAGTTCCTTTCTTTCCCCTTCCTGGGAGACGGTCATCATGGATGCCAATCTATTAGGTTGGGGGGGGGGGGTGGTTCTGGAAGTCCCTACGGTCCTAGGGGAGGTGGGGCCCCTTGGAGGCCCATACACCCATCAATGTTTTGAAACAGTGAGCGTTCAGGTTAGCTCTAACTTGTTTGACTACTCCTCTTCAGGGCCTGGCTGTTCAGGGGCGCTAGGTCTATCTGACGGTAGTGGCCTACATCAATCATCAGGGAGGGACCCGGAGCAGTAGGGTCCTCCAGGAAGTGTATCTGATCCTGATCTGGGTGGAGGACAATGTTCCCTGCATATCGGCGGTATACACTCCGGGGGGGGGGGGGGGTCCCTCTGCAACAGGGTGTTCCAATCCCTGTGTCACTATGGGGACCAACCAGTTGTGGATCTGTTTGTGTCCCGTCACAATCACAAGCTCCCGGCCCTTGTTTCCCTGTCCCAGGATCCTCTGGCCTTGATCACGGATGCCTTAGTAATGTCATGGCAGGACATTCTGTTCTGTATGTCTTTTCTCCATTCCCCCTGCTAGGCAGGGTCCTGCGCAAGATTGCTCTGGAAGGGGTGCCAGTGATTCTGGTGGCCCCCGGGTGGCCAAGAAGAGTGTGGTTCGCAGACGTGGTACAGATGGCAGTAGATCAGTACGTTCTGCCAGGAGTGCCAGATCTGCTCACTCAGGGCCCCTTACACCATCCCAATCTTTGACGGCCTGGCTGCTGAAGCATCCATCTTGATGGAGACAGGCTTATCTGCCTCGGTGATTGAGACTATGGGAAGACTAGGAGCAAACTTCTTCTTCCATCTATTATAGGGTATGGCGTACCTATATTGATTGGTGTGAGTCTAGGTCTCTTCCCTGTCGGGTGTTCTCGGTCCCCAGGGTTCTGGAGTTATTCTAAGCATACAGCACGTCCTGCTCCATCTATAATACTTACACATGGGTAATCCTCCGCCAGAGGGCGCTGTTCACTGCAGACATGCAAAAACAGGCTCCTCCCGGGCCTTCATATACCGAGGGACCTCCCACAAATCCCCAGATTTCTCTGCAGTGCTAAACTGCGAAGACATGAAGTATCACGCTCTCGCAGGCGAGCGGGGCTTTACAGCCCGAGGCCCTGCGGGACTATTTCTACCCGTCCTCTTTGATGAAGACTATGCCTCCCAGCCTGGGCTGCGTTGATCGGGTGAAGGTAGGCAGCACCTTGGGTGCTTAACGGAGCCATGCTCCACCGCAATCCCCCACCATAGGGTAGGCGGTCAAGGCTAATGGTGAGCCTCTAGTGGATGCCCCTCCCGCTCTACTGCCCCGTGCCCTGAGTAGTGGTGGACCCTGTTGCAGGGTCGCCACCCTCCCGTTTTCCCCAACTAGTTAGGGGGAAAAGAAAGGGTGTGTGTGTGTGTGTGTGTGTGTGAGACAGTGTACTGTTAGTCACGCTTAAGCCTTTATTTCTGCCTCTTTCTCATCCGGGTGTCAGAGCGGCGCTGCTTGCTCTTTATTCTGTTTGGCTGCCGCCGTTTTCCTCTACTACATAGTTTACTGCGTTGCTAGATGCCGCGGCACTTTTTCGCTACAATATCCTTGTGATTTCTTCCTTGCCTTTTTATTTTTTACTCAGAGCTTTGCACTCTTCAGGGTGGGCGGGGACTTGTCTTGGCGCGCTCCGCGTCACGGCCGAGCATTGAGCCCGCCCTTCGAGGTTCGCTGGGCGCCATTTTGACGACTCCTGCCCCAGGAGAGGCAGACAACGTCAGGGGCCTTCTGTTCGGGCTAACACCGACTTCTTCTCAAAAAACCCCCAAGCATGATGGGACGCCCTCACCCGCCTGGGTGAGGGGATAGCCACAGCACCTTGCTCCTATCAGGAGGCACCATGCTTCGTTCTGATGGTTTCAGGAAGTAGTCCCTCTGGTTGTGGGACAGTGTTTGCTGGATGGTTCTTCCCCGAGTGGGCCAGGGTACTTCCGGTTCCTGTCTTTCTTCAGGTATTGGTACAGGCCTTCCTTGGCCTGCTAGGTCTGGGCTCTTTGATAGGATGCCCTTCACGAATAGAGACAGTGGCCTCTACACCAGTTTGTTCCACCTTCTCCTGGAGGATGAGGCGGTGCACATCCTAACCCTCCATGGGTTTGGCGATTGTACCCACAGGCGTTGCCGCTTGGCGTCTCTGAGTTGGGCCTTCGGCGCTCTGTAAATCAGTGGGCCTCTGGCTGCCCGTGGAATGTTAAGATGCTTATTTTGGCTCACATGTGTCTTCAGGACACTGCGGCTTTTACAGGTGGGTGTTGGTGATCATCACCGCTGATTGTGGCCGTGTTATTAGGCCTCTCCCCCTCTCCCTGTGCTCACTACGGCTTGGATGGGAGTGCTGTCTCGAATGAGACCAAGGGTCAGCCGCATAAGGACCTACTAGGTGGTCCTTGCCTACAATGGGGAGTTATTGGGGATGGGTGTTCAGTCACCTTAATTCCTATTTTGTCCCTTTTTCCAGTATATCCTCTCCTAGTATTGCATTTGGATTCGGCTCCGGCTAGTTCCTTCTTCTTTGGCGGTAGAGGACTTTTTGGGACGAATTCTCTGTCCCTCTTTGCTGATATATTACCTTCACCAGGCAGGATTGCAGCTGGTGGGCTCGTTGGTGGCGTATCAGATGCTGTCCCTTATATACCGAGCCCTTGGGCTCTTCTGCACACTAGGTTACTGATCCTACATGGGGTTCCAGCACCCCTGGAGCTAGGGTTGCGATCATTCCCCTGGGTATGGTGGTTCCTCTTGAGCCAATCATACTCAAGGGCCCTGTCAGGGGGCACCCCCTTCTTTGCTTGCATCTTCCGATGACGGGTCACCATGGGGACCCAGTCTCGCAGGTTGGCGGGGGGGGGGATTCTTCCAATACCCCCCGTGGTTCCTTAGAGGGCCCATCTTACCTACTGGTTTGTTAAATCATGAGCCTTCTGTTGACTATATGGCTGGACTTTTTCCTATTTTAGGACATGTGTATTTGGGGAATCTTGACCTGTTGGAAGACAATGGCCTGTTTTTATTACTGGTCTGGAGCTTGAGGTAGGATGATCCCTCTGGAGGGTTCCTGATCCTGATCTGGGTGGGGGCCTACGCCCCCTGCTCCTCAACGATTTTCGCTCCAATGGATGTTTCTCAGTGGCAGGCTGTGCTATCCTGGTGTCAATCTGAGAGCCATCTAGGGTGGCTCTGTTGGGTCTCGCTTATACCACAGGGGCCCCACCCTTGTGTTTACTGTCTCAGAATATTCTGACTCTGGTCATGGGGGTTTAGTAAAATTATACTTGGATTTTCTATCTTATATACCTTCTCTTCATTCACCCTACTATGTGGGGTTCTGCGCACGGTTGGGCCGATTAAGAGACCCGTGAGTTTGTTGAACCCCGGGTGACCTAGTGAACTGTGGTTCGCAGATGCTTCTGCTAAGGTCAGCTGACCTGTTCGCTCTCTCAGGAGTGCGGTTCCGCCCTTGTCAGGCCCCTTCTTTGTCGTCCCAATCTACAGACTCTAGTCTGGGGCTTGACAGCTGATTCATTCACCCCTTGGAGACGGGCTTATCTTCTGGGTGACTTGGTATATGGGGGGCTAGGAGCAAGCTTCCTCTTCCTCCGTCTATTGTGGGTTATTGTGTACCCATACTGATTGGCATGAGTCTTGGTCTCTTCCCTGTTGGACGTCTCGGTTCCCAGGGTTCTAGAGTCATTACAGCATAGGTTGGGGTTGGCTCCCCATCTCGGTACTCTGAAGATTCAGGTTCTGTCCTGTCTGCCTTCCTGTGGAAGTATGGTTCGGTCTTCCTTGCGAGGAGCTCTCTGGGGGTTTGCTCAAGGGCATCTCCCAAGTAGTTCTGTGGCTCCTGTTGGGATCCATTTTCTTTCTGTTTGCCCTGCGGATTGTTCCCTTGGGACTTATGCTGGATGCTGTCTGAGCTGTCTTGTAGTCCAAGTCGCCTTTCTGGGGGCTCTTGCTTCAGTCAGACGTGTGCCTGAGAAGGTGGATCTGATTACTTAGCCTTGGCTCGATATATATATATATATATATATATATATATATATATGTGTATATATATATATATATATATATATATATATATATATATATATATGTCTATATGCACACCATGACGTGGTGGTATTCCGTCTTACGCCGGACCTCTTGTCCAAGTGGTGTTTTATGATCATTGTTTAGGTCCTTTTAGTCTAACTATGGACTATTATTCTTTATAATGCTGAAGTAAAGCATTTACATTCCCTCAACAGGTGTTGCACTTTTTCCTGGTGGTTTCTTGTCCCTTAGGGGGACTGATGCCCTTGGGGTTTGTGGGCGCCTCCTTATGTATATGCGCCTGATATCGCTTGCTTCCAGATCTTACTTGGATGCCTTCCTGGTCCTGAGTAAAGGTTTCGGCTTCTTGCTAATGAAGGGGTCAGTATTCCCGCCTGTCTGACGGGAGACCAGTTCTCATTCCCCTTGGGTAGAGTTCTAAGTTTCCATGAGGCTTCTGTTGCCTGTGGGTTGGTTGGCCGTTACAATGGCCTATTCCTTTAAGGGGGAAGAATCCCCCTTTCTCATTTTACTCCGTTATATTGGTGTTTGTGTACCTTTGGCCCTTCAGCACCAGGTTTTTATGTTGAATAAGTTACTAGACTGTTGCTTGTCTCTGTTCATACCTTTCAAAGGTTTTGTTATGAGATTGACGTTAGAGCCTCTGCTCATGTCGTGCCTGGTTGCAAAGTTTTGCAGGTGACAGCGCCTTTACTGTCTGCTGTGCCTTGTTTTTTGGGGATCCCACCCTACTTTATGGACACTGCTATTGGATGTCCCATGTGTAAGTATTATAGATGGAGCAGGACGTGCTGTATGCTTAGAATAATACAATTCTGTGAAATACTCACCTGTAGAATAGGTATTATACGCATACAGCACGTCCTGCTCCACCCCACCCTGGTTTTACATTCTGGATCCCCTGTATGGTGATTGTTACCATTGTTATTATTCCACTTGGGTGGTTGGTTTCTCCCGGCTTCTTTTTCTCACTGCTTTTCAATGCTGGGGATTTGTGGGAGGTCCCTCGGTATATGAAGGGCCGGGAGGAGCCTGTTTTTGCATGTCTGCAGTGAACAGCGCCCTCTGGCGGAGGATTACCCATGTGTAAGTATTATAGATGGAGCAGGATGTGCTGTATGCGTATAATACCAATTTTACAGGTGAGTATTTCACAGAATTGTATTTTTACAGCATGGGTTGGAGTCGGGTCTCCAACTCAGTACTCTGAAGGGTCAGGATTCTGCCCTGTCCGTCTTCTTTTAGAAGGCTTTTGCTCAGCATTCCTTGGTTAAGACTTTCTTTCAGGGGGTTACTCATGTGCGTCCCCCACGTAAACCTATGGTCCCTGTTTGGGATTTGAACTTGATTTGTCTGCCTTGCAGGGTGCTCCCTTTGGACCTATTCAGGATGCTGCTCTGGCTGTACTTACCCCTAAGGTTGTCTTTCTGGTGGCTATTACTTCGGTCAGACATGTGTCTGAGCTGGCGGCTCTGTCTATCTAGCCCCCATACCTTGAGAGACACCAGGATAAGGTGGTGTTCTGCTTTAAGCCGGACTTTCTGCCTAAGGTGGTGTCTACTGTTCATTTGAATCAAGATATTATTCTTCCTTCATTGTGCCCTATTCCTAGCAACGCTGAGGAAAGGGTTCTGCATTCCTTGAACAGGTGTTGAAAGTATTTCTTGGTAGTCACTGCGTCCTTCAGGAAAACTCATGCTCTTTTTGGGCCTACGGCCACTCCATCCTGAATGCGCCCGATCTCGTTTGATCTCGGGGGCTAAGCAGGGTTGGGCCTGGTCAGTACTTGGATGGGATGTCCCTTCTGATCCTAGGAAGGGTTTTGGCTCCTGCCAAGTCTACTATTAGCGAATGGATTCATCAGGCTGTGACTCAGGCTTATCCCACTAAGGGGAAGAATCTTCCAGCACCAGAATTTTGTTGAACAAGTTTGCTAGGCCGCTACTTGGTCTTCTGTTCATACCTTTTCAAGCTTTTACAAGTTTGATGTTAGGGCCTCAGCTGATACTGTCCTTGGCCGCAAGGTTTTGCAGGTGGCAGTGGTTTAAACTGTCTGCTGTTGTCTTTTTTGTTGGGGATCCCACCCTACTTTTTGGACACTGCTATTGGATGTCCCAAGTGTAAGTAATCTATCTGGAGCAGGACGTACTGTATACTAAGAATAATACAATTCTGTGAAATACTCACCTCTAGAATTGATATTATAAGTATACAGTACGTCCTGCTCCACCCCACCCTGGTTTTTGCATTATTCTGGATCCCCTGTATGGTGATTATTATCAATGTTATAGTTACCATTTTTTTGTGGTTAAATTCTCCCGGCTTCTTGTTCACTGCTTTTCAATGCTGGGGATTTGTGGGAGGTCCCTGGGTATTTGAGGGGCCGGGAGGAGCCTGTTTTGCATGTCTCTGCAGTGCAGCGCCATCTGGCGGAGGATAACCCAAGTGTAAGTAATCTATCTGGAGCAGGACGTACTGTATACTTATAATAACAATTCTACAGGTGAGTATTTCACAGAATTGTATTATTGTGGCTCAGTCCTTTCATCAGGCCGAACAGGACACCCAGGTGGTGATCTCCACTCTGGAGCCCTTCGGCTGGGTGATCAATTTTCCCAAGTCTTCACTGTCCCCGTCCTTGGTGAGGTCCTTTCTGGGAATGACACTGGATACCTCTCAGGTCAAGGTGTTCCTTCCTCAGCAGAAGGTGGAGGGCCCTCAGAAGCAGACACATGCTCTGCTCTTGTGTCCTCATCCCTCCATCCATCTGGGGATGCAGTTGGTGGGCCTGATGGTGTCCTGCTTCGAGGCGGTCCCCTTTGCTCAGTTTCACATGAGACCTCTTTAGTTGCACGTCTTGTCGGTTTGGGATCGGGACCCTGTGTCCCTGGATCAGGAATTTGCTCTGTCTCCTCTGGCCAGGCAGTCCCTTTCGTGGTGGCTGGACTCAAGGAATCTTCTGGTGGGCAGGACCTTCCTGCCCCCGTGCTGGGAGACTGTCACCACGGATGCCAGTCTGATGGGCTGGGGGGCTTTTAGAAGTCCCTACAGTTCCAGTCATTGGGGCCCCCAGGAGGCCCATGCTCCCATCAATGTCCTGGAACTCAGGGCGATCAGGTTGGTTCTGTCCCACCTGACCACACACCTTCGGGGTCGGGGCTGTTCAGATCCGTTCAGACAACCAGACGGCGGTTGCCTACATCAACCATCAGAGAGGGACTCGGAGCAAGCGAGCCTTCAAGGATGTGTCCCTGATGCTGTCTTGGGCGGAACAGAATTTTCCCTGCATCTCAGCGGTATACACTCCCTGAGCAGGGGGACGTCTCTTCTGGGGAAATGGTCCCTCAACTACCAGGTGTTTCTCTCCCTGTGTCACCGCTGGGGTCAGCCGGATGTGGACCTGTTTGCGTCCCGTCACAATCACAAACTTCCCAGGTTTGTCTCCCTGTCACAGGATCCTCTGGCATTCGCCACGGATGCACTGGCAATGCCTTAGACGGAGTTTCGGCTTCCCTATGTGTTCCCTCTGTACCCTCTACTGGGCACGGTCATGCGCAAGATTGCCCAGGAGGGTGTGTCAGTCATCCTGGTGGCCCCCTGTTGGCCAAGAAGGGTGTGGTTCGCAGATGCAGTTGGCAGTAGACCAGTACGTCTTGCCCAGGGATCCAGATCTTCTCACTCAGGGACAGCTACACCATCCCAATTTACAAACGCTTTTTTCCAGGGTGTTACTCATGTGCGTCCACCTCATAAGCCTATGCTACCAGTCTGGGACTTGAATCTGGTGTTGTCTGCTCTGCAGGGTCCTCCCTTTGAGCCTATCTGTGGGGCTGCTTTGCCCATTCTGACTCTTAAGGTAGCCTTTTTGGTGGCTATCACTTCTGTAAGGTGAGTTTCTGAGCTGGCTGCGCTTTCTATCAAACCTCCTTATTTTGAGAGGCATCAGGACAAGGTGGTGTTTCGTCTTAAGCCGGATTTCTTGCCTAAGGTGGTGTCTGCCTTTCATCTCAATCAGGACATTGTCTTGCCTTCATTGTGTCCTAATCCTGCTAATTCCAAGGAGCGGACTCTGCATTCTCTGGATGTGGTCAGGGCTCTGAAGTTTTATTTGGTCGCTACTGAGTCTTTCAGGAAATCTGATGCTCTTTTTGTTCACACTTCTGGACCTAGGAAGGGTTTGCCTCCGGCTAAATCTACTATCAGCAAGTGGATCTGTCAGGCGGTGGTTCAAGCCTATTCTGCTAAGGGGAAGGAACCTCCCTTTAGAATTACTGCTCATTCCACTTGTGCTATTGGTGCCTCTTGGGCTTTTCAGCACCAAGCTTCTGTTGAACAAGTTTGCAAGGCTGCTACTTGGTCTTTTGTTCATACTTTTTCCAAGTTTTACAAGGTTGATGCTAAGGCCTCAGCGGATGCTGCTTTTGGCCGCAAGGTGCTTCAGGCGATAGTGACTTGAACTGCCGGCTGTTACTCATTGGGGATCCCACCCTACTTTTGGACACTGCTTTTGGATGTCCCAACTGTTATGAATACCGAAGCGGGCCGTGCCATGCAATAAAGAAAAAAGCAATTCTGTGAGTACTCACCTGTAGAATTGTTTTTGTTCTTGCATGGCACGGCCTGCTTCGACCCACCCTTATCGTTATTCTTGGTTGCCTCTCTATGGTAATTGTTCCAAGTTAATTGGGGTTTTTTTACCTTTTTTTACATTTTTTACCTTTATTCTCTGCTTGTCTACGCTGGGAACTCTATTATTAATCCCGTTTTTTATAGGGGGCCGGGAGATGCCACAGCTTTCTGCAGTACCACTGCGCCACCTTGTGGCGGAATAACCCAACTGTTATGAATACCGAAGCAGGCCGTGCCATGCAAGAACAAAAACAGTTCTACAGGTGAGTACTCACAGAATTGCTTTTTTACTGATCGCTATGTTTTTCAGATTCCAGACAAGAACAACCGAAGCTGCTAAGCTAGAAGCTGAATTGTCCAGAGCTCAGGAGATCATTCAGTCTGCTGAACAACTGATCAACCAGCTGGATGGCGAACATCGGAGGTGGAACGGACAGGTCTGGAACTTTTGCTGCTAATTGCCTTATTTTGGGCATAACAACCCTATAGGAAGCAGATGACTGCCTTATATTGATCCTTTTTTCGACAAAAGGGCTTGTGAAGAATGGCACCTGGACAGCATTACAGACGGGATTGTAAAGCGCAATAAAACTGCATCTGTGTTTGACCTCTATAAGCTGACTTATCCTTATAGTGGAGCTTTTTTCCTGGTGTACAGTACGGCTTGCTTCATTTCAATTCTTCCCATGTGTGTAATCCGTCACAAGGTGGCGCAGTTGACTGCAGAAAGACTTGTGGCTCCTCCTGGCCCATAAAAAGGGCAGGAATTACCCAGAGACCCCAGAGTTTTTCTGCAGTCTTGACTGCGAAGACAGAAGACTTTCTCTCTCCGGTTATCCGCAGCTGAGCGGGGCATCCCAAGCCCGTCGTCCCTGCAAGCCTATTCCCACCTGTTTCCGGACCCTTCTGCCTTCCAGCCCCGGCTGACGGATCGGGTGAAGGTAGGAGAACGCCTGGGGTCGGGTGTTCAGTGAGCTTAGCTCCGGGCCGCAGACCTTGTAACCAAAGGGTAAGCCGGCCACAGGCTAATGGTGAGCCTGGAACGGGGGAAGGGAGAAACCACTCTTTTTTTGTATTTATCCCACATGCTTTATTGGTATTGGTGCTTGCGTCACTGTCACTTCCCTTTTTGGACTTATTGGTGTGGAGCATCTGGAAGTAATTCCTCAATGAATTTGGTTGTGGGGTCCTCCCCCCCTCCTTGCTGATGATGATGACGCTTATGATATCTACGGCGGCCGTGATTCCATAGAAGAGGGGAAATTGTTTCACGATTCCGACTCCTCCGGGGATCGCCATGGCCATTTTGATAGTGACCCTGGTTCCTCCTCTGATGAGGACTCCTGGCTCCCGGATGATACTGATAGACTATAGTCGGCGGTGTTTGATACCCTACACATTGCTCCCCCTAAGGCCGCAAAGAGGAAACGGGGAGCTTTTCCGCCCTGACCGGCAATGCTTAGAGTTCCTGGAGCAGGGACATTTTTCTAAGATGATCCTTAAGGAATGGGAAGGCCCCTTCGCTCTTGTCCCCCAGAGGTGGACGCTCCGGTTCCGGGATGTCCAATACTTCGGTTATGCCGTCTCCTGACACCACTACCTTACACGACAATGCTGATCATCGCATGGATCAGCTAGCCTGCCATGCATTCACTTTTGTGGGGGCTGGTCTGCGCCCGGTCTGTGCCGCGGCTATTGTTGCCATTGCCATCAAGAAAAAGATTAGACGCCTTGCGGAGGCCGTCAAGTCTCGCAAGCGTGCGGATGAGTACAAGGAACTTCTGCTTTGCTCTGATTCTATTGCCTTTGTGTTATCTGCCATGGATGATGCTGGGCGGTAGGGCCTCGGCCCTATTGGTGGCCATGCGTCGGTCTGTCTGGCTGCGACAGTGGGCGGCTGACGCTGCTGCTAAAAAATCCCTTACCGGGCTTCCATTCACGGGACTTCGTCTCTTTGGGGAGCGTCTTGATGCATTGGCCAAGGATGGTCGGCTCCCTCAGTGTAGGAAGCCTTCTCGGCCCTTTCGGGGGTCTTCTTCCTTTCGTCCTTCCCGTGAGGGATGCGGCCCCCCCCTTCACAAGTAGCCGTAGAGATTCTTGGGGACGAGGTAGAGCCCGTGGTTGCCCCAGTCTGTCCTAGGGATCCAAGCCCAAGCCCCCCACCAAGGCCCCTCAGGTATGAGGGGCCGACCTCACCTGGCCGGGTGGGGGGACAGCTTCGGCTCTTTGCTCACGTCTGGAGACAACATGTCTCGGATGGGTGGATCCAGGAGGTGGTATCCTCCGGTTACAAGATAGAGCTGGTAGCTTGGCCACCCCCCAAGATTCCTTCGATCCCGGATCTCCCAAAATCCCGCGACGGCGCAGGGCCTGAGGTTGGCCGTCCAACATCTTCTGTCATCCGGAGTGGTCTGCACTGTCCCTCTTCAAGAGCGGGGTCGGGGGTTCTACTTCAACCTGTTCACGGTGCCCAAAAGGACGGCTCTCTGAGACCCATACTGGATCAAAAGGGTCTCAACAGATTTGTCTTTTCCAAACACTTCCGCATGGAGACCCTGCGGTCGGCGGTGAGTTCTCTTCGGCCCGGCAACTTCATGACCACGGTGGACATCAAGGATGCCTATCTACACGTTCCTATCTTCCCAGGTCATCAGAGGTTCCTGAGGTTCGCTCTGGAGGATCAACACTACTAGTTTTGGCCTTGCCATTCGGTATCACCTCGGCCCCTCGGGTGTTCACCAAGGTGCTGGCAGGTGTCATGGCCCTCCTGCGGAGTCAGGGCATTCGTATTCTTCCTTACCTGGACGACCTGTTGATTGCTGCTCCATCTCTTCGTCAGGCCGAGAGGGATACTCAGGTGGTAGTGTCCACCCTCGAGTCCTTTGTTTGGGTGATCAATTATCCCAAATCTTTACTCTCTCCCTCCTTGGTGAGGTCCTTTCTGGGTATGATGCACTTCTCAGGTCAAGTTCCTTCCTCAGCAGAAGGTGGAGGGCCTTCAGACGCAGGCGCGGGCCCTGTTATCGTGCCATCATTCCTCCATCCGTCTGGGGATGCAGTTGGTGGGTCTCATGGTGTCTTGCTTCGAGGCGGTGCCCCTCGCTCAGTTCCACATGAGACCTCTTCAGTTGAATCTCCTGACTGTTTGGGATCGGAGTCAGGAGTCCTTGGAGCAGGAGTTCGCTTTATCCTCTCTGGCCAGACAGTCCCTCTCGTGGTGGTTAGACTCGAGAAACCTTTTGGTGGGAAGGTCCTTTCTGCCTCCGTGCTGGGAGATTGTCAGCACGGACGCCAGTCTGACCTATTGGGGGGGGGGGGGGGTTGGCGATCGCTGAAGTTCCAGGGCCAGTGGGGCCCTCTGGAGGCCCACACGCCCATCAACATACTGGAGTTGAGAGCGATCAGGTTGGTTATCTTACAGCTGACTCCCCACCCCCACCTACGGGGTCGTGCGGTCCAGGTCCGCTTGGACAATCAGACGGCGGTCGCTTACATCAATCATCAGGGCGGGACTCGGAGCAAACCAGCCTTCAAGGAAGTGTCCCTGATCCTGTCTTGGGCAGAGGAGAATGTTCCCTGCACCTCGGCGGTTTACATTCCGGGGGTGGAGCACCAGAAGGCGGACTCCCTGAGCAGGGGGTCGTCTTGTCTGGGGGAATGGTCCCTCAGCAACAAGGTCTTTCACGCCCTGTGTCGCCGCTGGGGTCAGCCGGACGTGGACCTGTGTGCGTCCCGTCACAATCACAAGCTTCCAAAATTCATCTCCCTGTCAAGAGATCCTCTAGCTTTCACCACAGATGCGCTAGCAATTCCCAGGACTGAGTCTCGGCTCTTCTATGCATTTCCTCCCTTTCCTCTGCTGGGTCGTGTGCTGCACAAGATAGCCCAGGACGGGGTACCGACCATCCTGGTGGGCCCTCGCTGGCCGAGGAGGGTGTGGTTCGCAGACGTCGTCCAGATGGCGGTGGATCAGTTTGACATGCCCGACGATCCAGGGCTACTCACACAGGGACAGCTGTGTCATCCCAATTTGCGACTGCTGGCTTTGATGGCTTGGCTGCTGAAACCTCCATCCTGATAATAAGGGATTGCCGGCTTTGGTCGTCAATACTTTGATTCAGGCTTGGAAGAAATCTTCTTCTATGATTTACTAGGATTCTATGGATTCCAGGATTCTGGAGTTTCTACAACATGGTCTGGAGTCGGGTCTACAACTGAGTACCCTCAAAGGTTTTGGTTTTGGCCTTGGCAATCTTTTTCCAAAGATCTTTCGCTAATCATAGGCTTGTCAAAACTTTTTTCCAGGGAGTTCTTGGTGCTTTCTGCTCTCCAGGGTCCCCCCTTTCGAGCCTCTGCGCGATGCTGCTCTGTCCATTCTGACTATTAAGGTGGCCTTCTTGGTTGCTATCACGTCTCTGAGTTGGCGGCTCTTTCCATGAAGCCTCCTTATTTTGAGCAGCATCAGGATAAGGTGGTGTTCCGTCTTAAGCCGGAATTTTTGCCTAAGGTTGTATCTGCTTTTCATCTTAATGAGGACATTGTCTTGCCTTCCTTGTGTCCAGCCCCTGCTAATTATAAGGAACGGTCCCTTCATTCCCTGGATGTGGTCAGGGCGCTCAAATTTTATTTGGTCGCCACTGAGTCTTTTCGGATGTCTGGTTCTCTGTTTGTCCTTCCTGCTGGGCCTAGGAACGGCTTGCCTCCAGCCAAATCCACTATCGGCAAGCGGATCAGACAGGCGGTGGTGCAAGCATACTCTGCCAAGGGGAAGGAACCCCCTTTCCGTGTTACAGCTCACTCCACTAGGGCTATTGGTGCCTCTTGGGCTTTTTAGCACCAGGCTTCTGTTGAACAGGTTTGTAAGGCCGCTACCTGGTCTTCCATTCATACTTGTTCTAAGTTTTACAAGGTTGATGTTAGGGCCTCAGCTGATGCTGTTTTTGGCTGCAAGGTGCTTCAGGCGGTAGTGTCTTGAACTGCCTGCTGTTGCTCACTGGGGATCCCACCCTTCTTCATGGACACTGCTGTTGGATGTCCCAAATGTGAAGAATTGAAATGAAGCAAGCCTTGCTGTACACCAGGAAAAATACAATAATGTGATTACCCACATGTAGAATTGTTTTTACTGTGTACAACATGGCTTGCTTCATTTCAATTCTTCACATTTGGGTAATCCGCTTTCTTCATCCCTCCCTTGTTATCGTTTTCCTCTTTTGCCTTGTTATGGTGATTTTTCTTGAGAGAGTTATTTTTAGTGGGGCTGTGTTTTTGGTTAACATGGTCTTGCCTCCCGGCTTCTTGCATACTGCTATTCAAACACTGGGGTCTCTGGGTAATTCCTGCCCCTTTTATGGGCCTGGAGGAGCCACAAGTCTTTCTGCAGTCAACTGCGCCACCTTGTGGCGGATTACCCAAATGTGAAGAATTGAAATGAAGCAAGCCGTTCTGTACACAGTAAAAACAATTCTACAGGTGAGTAATCACAGAATTGTATTTTGCATTTGGAGGAACCTGACCCTGTGACATGTTTGATTTTTCTATGCAAATCAACCACCCCCCTCCAAAAATACCCCAAAGGGAATAGTTAATCGATATACTCAAGATTAAGCAGGATACCAAAAATAGTGATTGGGTTGACTGGTTAAGTGGCCACTAATCTGGGGTGGATTGTAGTAAGAATAAAGTTATTTTGGAAATAGAACCGATGGCAGAGGCACAAACCGGGCGTAGGTCATCTGCCAGGTGAGGGAAAGGGGCAGATGCTACTATTCCCAATTCTAATAACTGTTCCCAAAAAAGATGGGTCCATCAGACCTATCCTGGATTTAAAGTGCCTCAACAAATTTGTCAGATTCAAACACTTTCGCATGGAGACTCTGCGCTCAGCTGTCAGTTCACTGTGCCCAGGGGACTTCATGACCTCTGTAGACATCAAGGACACTTACCTTCATGTACCAATCTTTCCAGGTCATCAGAGATTCCCCAGGTTCGCTCTGGAGGATCAGCACTATCAATTTGTGGCTTTGCCTTTTGGTATCACCTCGGCTCCCAGGGTATTCACCAAGGTGCTGGCGGGCGTACTGGCTCTGCTGAGATCTCAGGGCATTCACATCCTTCCTTACTTAGACGACATTCTTATCATGTCTCAATCTCTCCAGCAGGCCGAGCTGGATACTCAGCTGGTGGTGTCCACACTGGAGTCCTTCGGCTGGGTGATCAACCACCCCAAGTCTTTCCTGTCACCGTCAATGGTGAGGTCCTTTCTGGGCATGACTCTGGATACATCTCAGGTCAAGATTTTTCTCCCTCAGCAGAAGGTGGAGAGCCTTCAGGCCCAAGCCAGGTTCCTTATGTCTTGCCCTCATCCCTCCATCCAGCAGGGGATGCAGCTGGTGGGCCTGATGGTGTCTTGCTTCGAGACGGTTCCTTACGCTCAGTTTCACATGAGACCTCTTCAACTTCACCTCTTGTCGGTATGGGATCGGGACCCTCGGTCCCTGGATCAGGTGTTGGTTCTGTCCCCTCTGGCCAGACGTGGCTGGACTCAAGAAACCTGTTGGTGGGCAGATCCTTTCTGGCCCCGTGCTGGAAGATAGTCACCACAGATGCCAGTCTGACAGGTTGGGGGGAAATCCCTGAAATTCCAGGGTCAGTGGGGCCCTCAGGAGGCCCACACCCCTATCAACGTTCTGGAATTGAGGGAGATAAAGTTGGTTCTCGCCCAATTGACTCCACACCTTCGGGATCGGGCGGTTCAGGTCCGCTCGGACAACCAGGCGGCGATTGCCTACATCAATCATCAGGGAGGGACACGGAGCAAGAGGGCCCTCAAGGAAGTGTCCCTGATACTGTCTTTGGCAGAGGAGAATGTGCCATGCATCTCGGCAATCTACATTCCAGGGGTGGAGAACCAGGAGGCAGACTCCCTGAGCAGGGGGACGGCTAGGCTGGGGGAATGGTCTCTCAGCACCGAGGTTTATCGCTCCCTATGTCACCCTTGGGGTCGGCCGGATGTGGACCTGTTTGCGTCCCGCCACAACCACAAGCTTCCAAGATTTGTCTCCCTGTCACAGGATCATCTGGCTTGCGCAACGGATGCTCTAGCAATTCCTTGGACAGAGTTTAGGCTTCTTTATGTGTTTCCTCCTTTTCCTCTGCTGGGCAGGGTGCTGCACAAGATAGCCCAGGAGTGGGTACCTGCCATTCTGGTGGCCCCCTGTTGGCCGAGGAGAGTGTGGTTTGCAGACGTCCTGCAGTTGGCAGTAGATCAGTAAGTCTTGCCCATGGATCCAGATCTTCTCACTCAGGGACAGCTAGCCACCCCAATTTACAAACGCTGGCTTTAACGGCTTGGCTGCTGAAACCTCCATCTTGATGGACAAGGGGTTGCCAGCTTCTGTTGTTGATACCATGATTAGGGCGCAGAAGAAATCCTCGTCATTTATCTACTACAGGGTATGGCATGCTTACATTGCCTGGTGTGAGTCCAAGTCTTTTCCTTGTCGGGTGTTTTCTGTCCCCCGGATTCTGGAAATTTTACAACATGGCCTGGAATCGGGCCTTCAACTTCGTACTCTCAAGGGCAATTTTTTTCCAAGGATCTTTTGCCAATCACAGGCTTGTTAAGACCTTCTTTCAGGGTGTTACTCATGTGTGTCCGCCGCGTAAGCCCTTGCTGCCTGTTTGGGATTTAAATTTGGTGCTGTCTGCCTTGAACCTATGTGTGAGGCTGCTTTGTCCATTTTGACTCTTAAGGTGGCCTTTTTGGTGGCTATCCCTTCGGTCAGGCGAGTTTCTGAGCTGGCGGCGCTTTCCATGAAACCTCCTTATTTTGAGCGGCATCAGGATAAGGTAGTGTTTAGACTTAAACCGGATTTCTTGCCTAAGGTTGTTTCTGCCTTCCATCTCCATCAGGACATTCTCTGTCCTAACCCGGCTAATCCTAAGGAACGGGTTCTTCATTCTCTGGACGTGGTCAGGGCACTGAAGTTTTACTTGGTGCCTACTGAGTCTTTTAGGTAATCTGATGCTCTTTTTGTTCTTCCTTCTGGTCCTAGGAAGGGTTTGTCTCCGGCCAAGTCTACTATTAGCAAGTGGATTCGTCAGGCGGTGGTGCAGGCCTATTCTGCTAAGGGGAAGGAACCTATTGGTGCTTCTTGGGCTTTTCAGCACCAAGCTTCTGTTGAACAAGTTTGTAAGGCTGCTACACTGCTTTTGGATGTCCCAGACGTAAGGACTTCATGGCCGTGCCATGCAATAGGAAAAACACAATTCTGTGAGTACTCACCTGTAGAATTGGTTTTACTATGCATGGCACTGCCTGTTTCACCCCACCCTTGTTATCGTTATTCTTGGTTGCCTCTTTATGGTGATTGTTCCAAGTTAGGTTTTACTATGCATGGCACGGCCTGTTTCACCCCACCCTTGTTATCGTTATTCTTGGTTGCCTCTTTATGGTGATTGTTCCAAGTTAGGTTTTACTATGCATGGCACGGTCTGTTTCACCCCACCCTTGTTATCGTTATTCTTGGTTGCCTCTTTATGGTGATTGTTCCAAGTTAGTTTTGGGGGTTTTTTACCTTTTTTACCTTTATTACCTCCCGGCTTCTTGTATAACTGCTTGTCAACACTGGAGGTCTATTGGAGATTACGGTTTTTATATGGTACCGGGAGGAGCCACAACTCTTCTGCAGTGCACTGCGCCACCTTGTGGCCGAATATCCCATACGTAAGGACTTCTGGAAACAGGCCGTGCCATGCATAGTAAAACCAATTCTACATGTGAGTACTCACAGAATTGTGTTTTCTCTGTGAAAGCTACTGTATGCTCACACTAGACCTATACTCTACATTGGACCATGGACCTCTCCCCCATCCTTTGATTATTACTATATAGAAACTTGATTACCACCTTTTAGGAAACACTGGGTTCATGGCCTCTCAAAAGGCAGATGGGTCATGCATCTCTTAACCATGGAGTTCTGGCTTAGAACAGATTAAACTAAAGACTTGTGCAGGTCCAATCTGCAGACCTCCTCAATCCAAACTCAAATTATATAAACTAAGCCACTGGAAATGTAGGCAGCCCAGGGGTTTAGTTACCCAAAGTTTTGTAGGATTAACTCCTGAAAATTCATGGCTTGATTGCCATTAGAAATGCTGTCTCTGAACAGGGCATGAATAAATTGTTTTTGACCAATCCTCTATTATCAGGTGGAAGAAATAACGGAAGAGCTAATCACGTTACCAAAGAGAGCGCAGCTGGCGTCTGCTTTTATCACCTACATCTCAGCAGCTCCTGAAGACCAGAGAAAAGACAGCATAGACCAGTGGATGAAGGCCGTGGGCCTGGAAAGTATGTTTTTTTTAAAATATTTTTTATCATAAATACTCTGCATTGCAAGTGACCAAGCCCTTTATAAAATAAAAGGCTTGTTATTAATTCAAGCGGACCTTGAGTCCAACCCCTTACTGATCTTATTAAATGAATACATCTAAATACATGTATATACTCATGTAATGCTTTTCCACCCCTTAGAAGCAAATGGGGCCTATGCTGTGACTGAGTGATAAAAGTGCACTAATTAAATGGAACCACCAGAAAGGTCCCTATGGGACAATATAAACGGCTGCACACCCAAAAAATGCTATCAAAATCAATTTTATTGTTAATAAAAATTATTAAGTGAATGTAAACACTTGTGGATAATTAAGGCTAGTCCGTACACGTACAGATGACAAACATTTAAAATACATAAAATTAAAAGGAAAAGGACCGGCGGAAAAGGTCAGAACGATGACCGGGCTGTACTCCAACATGTATATATATACTTAAACTGTATATATGATATATAAACTGCGCCAGGAATTTGTTAATGGCCGGCACGGCCCATTCAGCTAATGAACTGAGCCATTTTCATTTTAAAAGTAAGGCATAAATGTTTTCCTATTGCATGGCACGGCCTGTTTCAAGAAGTCTGGGTTATTCTGCCACAAGGTGGCGCAGTGGACTGCAGAAGATTTGTGGCTCCCCCCGGTACTATATAAAAACAGGAATCACCAGTGTTCTTCTGCAGTCATACTGCGAAGATAGAAGATGGCTCTCCAAGCCTGCGGGCCTGCATGTCTATTTCCACCCGCTTCCGGACCCTCTTTGCCTCCCAGCCTCGTCTGTCAGATCGGATAAGGGTAGAGGAGCACTTTGGGTCAGGTGCTCGGGAGCGTTGCTCCAAGCCGCAGACCCTGTACCACAAAGGGTAGCCGGCCATAGGCTTTTATGGTGAGCCTGCTAAGGAATGGAGAAACCCTGCCTTCGCTATGTGAGGGGGTGAGTTGTGCTTGGTTTGTTATCTGTCCCCCCTTGTGCTTTTTCTTCATTCTTGTGTCCCTGTCTCCCCTCCACTTCCCTGGCCCCATCGGTCTGCTGCCGCCGCTGCCTGCCCTCTCCTCCTCTCCCCTTCCCCCCGTCGGGTGCTCGCCGGGGAGGTGGCGGGGGGCTTTGGTTGTGGCGGGGGGTATTGGCTTTTGTCCTGCTTGCTATTTTCGCCGCCGCCGCGGTTGTATTGCGTTTTGCGACGGGCGGCGCTTTTTCTTTTCAATGTATGCGCCCTCTCATGGCGCTGCCGTGGTCACGGGGTGCGTGGGTGCGTGACAGCGCGGACTGGCGCATGGATCAGCTGGCCTGCCATGCTTTCACCTTTGTTGTGGCAGGTCTGCGTCTGGTTTGTGCCGCTGCCATTACAGCCATTGCCCTTAAGAAGAAGCTCGAACGTCTCGCGGATGGCACTATGGCTGGTAGGAGGAGGGAGGATTATAGGGCCCTCTTGCTTTGCTCTGATTTTGTTGCTTTTGTACTTACTGCCATGGATGATGCTGTCCGGCTGGGTGGTAGTGCCTCGGCCCTCTTGGTGGCTATGTGCCGCTCTGTTTGGTTGCGCCAGTGGGCAGCCGACACTGCGGCTAAGAAGACTCTCACTGGGCTCCACTTTGCGGGGCTGCGGCTCTTTGCTGAGCATCTGGATGTTCTAGCCAAGGATGGTAGGCTACCTTAGCGTAGGAATCAACCTCGGTCCTTTCGGGGGCCCCCCTCCTCCTCATCCTCCACCTTTCATGCCTCTAGGAGAGGTCGTGGCTCCCTCTTCTCGGGTAGTCGCAGAGATTCTTGGGGCCGTGGCAGGTCCCGTGGCCGCCCCGGTCTCTCTTGGAGTTCCAAGCCCAAACCCCCTAGCAAGGCCCCTCAGGCATGAGGAGGCGCCCTCACCCATCCGGGTGGGGGGGCGGCTTCGGCTCTTTGCTCACGTCTGGAGGCTTCGCGGCTCAGACCGGTGGATTCAGGAGGTGGTATGCTCCGGTTACAAGATAGAGTTTGCAGCCTGGCCGCCCCCAAGATTCATCAGATCCCGGATGTCTCAAAATCCTCTGTCTGCTCAGGGGTTGCACCTAGCAGTTCAACGCCTGTTGGAGTCAGGAGTCATCTGTCTGGTACCTTACCAGGAACAGGGTCAGGGGTACTACTCCAATCTTTTCACGGTTCCCAAAAAGGACGGGTCTCTGAGGCCCATCCTGGACTTGAAGGGTCTCAACAAGTTTGTCAGGTTCAAGCACTTTCGCATGGAGACGCTACGTTCGGCTGTCAGTACCCTTCGGCCGGGCGACTTCATGACCACTGTGGACATCAAGGATGCCTATCTTCACGTGTCAATCTTTTCAGGTCTTCAGAGATTCCTGAGGTTCACTTTGGAGGATCAGCATTACCAGTTTGTGGCCTTACCGTTCGGTATCACCTTGGCGCCTCGGGTGTTCACCAAGGTGCTGGCGGGCGTGATGGCTCTGCTGCGGAACCAGGGCATTCGCATCTTTCCTTACCTGGATGACATTCTGATTACTGCTCAGTCTCTTCATCAGGCCGAGAAGGATACTCAGGTGGTGACCTCCACTCTCGAGTCCTTCGGTTGGGTGATCAATTATCCCAAGTCTTCACTGTCTCCTTCTTTGGTGAGGTCCTTTCTGGGCATGACTCTGGATACCTCTCAGGTCAAGGTATTCCTGCCTCAGCAGAAAGTGGAGGGCCTTCAGGCGCAGGCACGGGCCCTGCTCTTGTGTCCCAATCCCTCCATCTGGCAGGGGATGCAATTAGTGGGCCTGATGGTGTCCTGCTTCGAGGCAGTCCCCTTTGATCAGTTTCACATGAGACCTCTTCAGTTGCACCTTTTGTCAGTTTGGGATCGGGACCCTGTGTCCCTGGATCAGGAATTTGCTCTGTCCCCCCTGGCCAGGCAGTCCCTCTCTTGGTGGCTTGACTCCAGGAATCTTCTGGTGGGCAGGACCTTTCTGCCTCCATGCTGGGAGACTGTCACCACAGATGCCAGTCTGACCGGTTGGGGGGGCTTTTGGAAGTCTCTGAGGTTCCAGGGTCAGTGGGGCCCCCAGGAGGCCCATGCTCCCATCAATGTACTGGAACTGCGTGCTATCACGTTGGTTCTCTTTCAGGTGACCCCACACCTTCGGGGTCAGGCTGTTCAGATCCGTTCGGACAACCAGGCGGCGGTTGCCTACATCAATCATCAGGGAGGGACTCAGAGCAAACGAGCCCTCAAAGAAGTGTCCCTGATACTGTCTTGGGCGGAGGAGAATGTTCCATGCATCTCGGCAATCTACATTCCGGGGGGTGGAGAACCAGGAGGCAGACTACCTGAGCAGGGGGATGTCTCGGCTGGGGGAATGGTCTCTCAGCGTCAAGGTATTTCCCTCCCTGTGTCACCGTTGGGGTCAGCCGGATGTGGACCTGTTTGCGTCCCGCCACAATCACAAGCTTCCAAGATTTGTCTCCCTGTCACAGGATCCTCTGGCATTCGCCACGGACGCGCTAGCAATTCCTTGGACAGAGTTTCGGCTCCTTTATGTGTTTCCTCCCTTTCCTCTGCTGGACAGGTGCTACGCAGGATTGCCCAGGAAGGGGTACCAGCTATTCTGGTGGCCCCCTGTTGGCCGAGGAGAGTGTGGTTCGCAGACATCGTGCAGTTGGCAGTAAATCAGTACGTCTTGCCCAAGGATCCAGATCTTCTTACTCCATCCCAATTTACAAACGCTGGCTTTAACGGCTTGGCTGCTAAAACCTCCATCTTGATGGACAAGGGGTTGCCGGCTTCTGTTGTTGATACCATGATTAGGGCTCGGAAAAAATCTTTGCCCTTTATCTACTACAGGGTCTGGCATGCTTACATTGCCTGGTGTGAGTCCAGGTCTCTTCCTTGTTGGGTGTTTTCTGTCCCCAAAATTCTGGAGTTTTTGCAGCATGGTTTGGATTCTGGACTTTAACTTAGTACTCTCAAGGGACAGGTGTCAGCTTTGGCAATTTTTTTCCAAATATCTTTTGCCAATCACAGGCTTGTTAAGACCTTCTTTCAGGGAGTTACTCATGTGCGTCCGCCACGTAAGCCTATGCTTCCTGTTTGGGATTTGAATTTGGTGCTGTCTGCGTTGCAGAGTCCTCCCTTTGAACCTTTGCGTGAGGCTGCCTTGCCCATTCTGACTCTTAAGGTGGCCTTTTTGGCGGCTATCACTTCGGTCAGGTTTCTGAGCTGGTGGCGCTTTCAAGGAAACCTCCTTATTTTGAGCGACATCAGGATAAGGTAGTGTTTCGGCTTAAACTGGATTTCTTCCCCAAGGTTGTGTCTGCCTTCCATCTCATTCAGGACATTGTGTTGCCTTCTCTGTGTCCTAACCCTGCTAATTCTAAGGAACGGGTTCTTTATTCTCTGGATGTTGTGAGGGCACTGAAGTTTTACTTGGTGGCTACTGAGTCTTTTAGGTAATCTGATGCTCTTTTTGTTCTTCCTTCTGGTCCTAGGAAGGGTTTGCCTCCGGCCAAGTCTACTATTAGTAAGTGGATTCGTCAGGCGGTGGTGCAGGCCTATTCTGCTAAGGGGAAGGAACCTCCCTTTAGGGTTACTGCTCATTCCACTCGTGCTATTGGTGCTTCTTGGGCTTTTCAGCACCAAGCTTCTGTTGAACAAGTTTGTAAGGCTGCTACTTGGTCTTCTGTTCATACCTTTTCCAAGTTCTACAAGGTTGATGTTAAGGCCTCAGCTGATGCTGCTTTTGGCCGCAAGGTACTTCAGGCAGTAGTGGTTTGAACTGCCTGCTGCTACTTTTTGGGGATCCCACCCTACCTTACGGACACTGCTTTTAGATGTCCCAGATGTAAGGACTTCTTGAAACAGGTTGTGCCATACAATAGGAAAAATACAATTCTGTGAGTACTCACCTGTAGAATTGTTTTTACTATGCATGGCACGGCCTGTTTCATCCCACCCTTGTTATCGTTATTCTTGGTTGTCTCTTTATGGTGATTGTTTCAAGTTAGTTATGTTTTTGTTTTTTTTGTTTTTTACCTTCATTACCTCCCGGCTTCTTGTATAACTGCTTGTCAACACTGGAGGTCTATTGGTGATTCCTGTTTTTATATAGTACCGGGAGGAGCCACAAATCTTCTGCAGTCCACTGCGCCACCTTGTGGCAGAATAACCCAGACGTAAGGACTTCTTGAAACAGGCCATTCCATGCATAGTAAAAACAGTTCTACAGGTGAGTACTCACAGAATTGTTTTTTTTTTTTTTTTCTGTTGCCACATTATTTATACACCTTAGAAGCAATTGTGCAACTATTTCATGATTTAGCTTTTTTTTTTAATGCAAATATTAGCAATAGACTAACAGCCGGGCACAGTTGGAAAAGAAAGGTAGGGGCCATTTTGGAACTTCCACTACCAACTGACATAACTGACAATGCACAGTAACAGGAAGCCCAGTTTGCTGTTGGCCTGCAAATGCATGAACTGCCATCTTGTTTATAAAATTGACCCCCAGCAGGAGTTAGAAATAGGTAAATTAATGTTTATGTGTTGCAAACTAAATTGCCCCGGGCAGGGATGCATATGAGCACTGTGTGTTGTGTCGGTTTGGTTTAAGTCATTTTTGACTGTTGGCCTGCTTTAAATAAAAAATAAATCGTTGGTTCTATAGTGTTCAGTGGTGGCTCCTCATCCCTGGTGTATCTTATGTGTTGGAAAGTTTATGGCAAAGTTCCACAGTCGGCCCATTGCAGCAACCACCCAGCAGAGACAGTTCACTTGGCTCAGAGAAAAGCTGTCATCGGTGTATCAAGGTTTTACTGTCATCCCGTGGCTGTATTGTAGGAGAAATGCCGCTCTATAGCTAGTTCCCAATCTGCATCACAAGCAAACAAGAAGCGTTTCTCTTTCTTGTCCCTCTAATATTCTGCGAGTGTTGGAAGCCTCAAGTTTGTTAATTAGGAAGTCTCAAAGAAGCCACAGCACTCAACCCTGTTAGCTTGCAGACAAACCTACAATCTGTCTCTAAATCTGGTTAAAAACAGAGGCTCGGTCACACACATCTGCAGAAGTTTGCTGAAGCTGCACCACCAAATGCCAAGGTGCTTCTGTGTAGGTGCAGTTCTAACTCTAATCTCTGAGACCCCCATTTGGGACATACACTGCAATGGATACATTGGGAGCAGCTTTCCAGTTGCGTTGGGCACAGCCGCACACAGTCGAAACAGGATGCTAGTGATGCCCCCGCCGGTATTGCTGGGATTGCTGGGATTGCACATGGATAACTAATTACCCATGCCAACCGTTATGCAAGGATTGATTATGTTAGATTAAACCTAAGCATCTTTTCGCAGCTCCATGTAACATTTGACACCATAACATGCAGCAATTAAGGCTGGATACATTTATGCAGCAGATTACTGGACACTAAATGTATTGCCTTCTTTGCTTCCAGCTCATTAGCTGACCAGGAACAGTAACATGTATTGATTCTCCTGTTTTCCAGCATTTGATTTAAGGAGATTCTTGTCCACGGAAAGCGAGCAGCTCATTTGGAAAAGCGAGGGGCTGCCCTCAGACGAGCTGTCCATAGAGAACGCTCTGGTGATTTTGCAAGTAAGATCAAAGTCTTTGATTGCTGTCTATGTGTTTGCATATTGATTTTTACACTGGAGTTATTAGCAGGGGATGGAACATGACTTTAGATTTGTAGGTATATCAAATGGATAAATGGTCTCATAGCAATAGCTATGGATGTCTGACATTGATAAACAAATACATATTCATTTAATCTGTGAATGAAAGCCAGTAATTGCAAGCCCTAGGACCACTTGGCAACAGATTAAAATATGCTTGACAGTGAAATGAAGTCAATGCAACATTAATTTTGTTGCTATTGGTTCTGCAATTATTTTTAGGGTTCAGTAACACAGAGTGCATCTACTGCTGTACTTTCGAAGTGCAAGTAAACTACAAGGCAATGATCTCAATTGAAAGCACACTTTAAGTGATTGTCCAGGCACACTAAAAATATTTCCAATTGTGTAGGGCTATACATGGCAATGTGCTCATTTTTAAAAAGAAAAAAAATAATGATACACTGGCCCTGATTCACTAAGAGTTGAAAAAATTTCTCATGGTAGTAAAAAATTAAATTTATGAGAAAAAAGCCTGAGAATGTCACTGTTAGTGAATCACCAGATAGGAAGTCAATGAAAGCCAATGACATTTTTTTTACTTCTGAAAAAAATATATTGAACTTCTTATCCCTTTTTACCTGTAGTATAAAGTGTCATTGACTTTGTTTGCCATTGACATTTTTTTTTTTTTTTTTATACATTTTATTCCTGCTTTTGGCAGGGGTAAAAGGCCCCCCACCCCCCAAAAAAACCTTCCCTGAATCACAGGATTTAAAATTTTAGTGATTTTTTCAATGTGAGAGTTTCCCGCTTGAGTGAAAAATGTCAAGAAATTTTTGCTTGTGCGAAAACATTTTAAAGGAAAAAAAAATTGCACAAAAAATGGGCAGTTAGAAAAGGCTGGGGCGGGAACGCGCTGAGTAGTGGGTGGTGCAGCCAGAGGCTCCATTCAGAATCGCTTGCTGCTCTGAGCTCAAAGCAGAAGCGAAATGGTTCCGGTGATTGTCCTGCACATGTGCCATGGGAATGAAGGAAAGGCAACTTTGCAAGCGATCTGGAGGGGGTGGGGGGGCATCACAAATTTTACAGACGCAGGCAGGAGGAACAATACCCAGTATAGTGAAAAACCTGGGATTTTTTCCATTTTAAGTGGATCTAAATACAGTAAGTGTACAAATATGTTAAATAGACATTTCCCCTATTTATCCTTTGTTATTGAACCTTTTAAACCGGACTAACAGCCTGGCACAGTTGGAAAAGAAAGGTAGCAGCCATTTTGGAGTTTCCTCTTCCAGCATCTCAGACATGCTGCTGCCTGGATTCAACTGACATAACTGACAATGCACAGTAACAGGAAGCCCGGCAGCACTTCCTGTTTGCGGGTGGCCTGCAAATGCATGAGCAGACATTTTGTTTGTAAAATTTACCACAGCATAAGTTATTAAAGGTAAATAATTATGTGCAGCAATCTAAATTGCCCTGGGGAGGCACTGTTTGTTGTGTTTATATAGTTTAAGTCATTTTGGACTGTTGGTCTGCTTTAAAGACCTAAAATGTAACCTTTAGCAAACCCTGCGTTACCAGGCCTTGTCCTGTCTCTTTCTAACCGCTACTATATGTATTTATAAAGCAAATAATATAAATTAAAACTTCAAAATATTAAACCTGTTTTTTTTGGAAACTACACTAAATATGTAATTGATTCTCTAGTTTTATCATTTCAATGTTGTGCTTTTTATTTCTCCATTGTCTTTGCTGCTTTAGATTTGTACTTTGAAAGCATCGGTAAGACTTTGTGTGATAAACTCCCGGCCTTTCCTATCCTGTAGCTCTACGGGTCTGTTATTTGTGGGGTGCACTTTCTATTCTGTCTTGTCTTAGAACATTTACAGTTCCTATAGAATTCCCGCTAATGCACTTGATTTGCACCAGAAGTTGTACTTATTACCCAGACATGGCTATTATTTATATATAAAACAATTAAACACCAAATAAGTAAACTACATACTTAGCATGTAAGGCTGAACAGAGACTTTAGTCCATCCAAATCAGCTGTAGCTGGGAGTGTACTAATGTAAGGAAGGCACCCAGGTCACTTCTGAACTCCATCATGATGACCTCCGCTGGCAGAGAGTTCCATAGACCAATGAGTTGAGAGTGGCAGGATATCCTAAATCGGGATGCCCCTTTGCAGTGGCCATCATTTTTTACTTTTGGTCCGATAACTGGCAGCTCAGTTTGGGTCCCCCCTTCTTTTAAAGAGAAGGATGGAAATGTGTAGATTGCTTGCTGGATCAGCGTTCCTGCTCTTCCCTCATGACACTGTCCAATAGGTTTACTGGGTGCACATGTTGTTGTTCATAGCCAGCAGCACGGCAGGAACCCAGTGGGCTGTGTATTAAAGCCCATTTGCAGGCTTTCTATTTTTTTTTCATACTCCAAAATGTTTAGGCAAAATGGTTTAAAGTAGACCAAAACCCAGCTCGATCGGCCCGGGAATCTATAAGATTCCTGGGCCGATTGCCCCCCGCCCCCCCAATACAAAATCGTCATCCCCCGCTGTGTTACACCCCCTAGGTTGCCCCATTCACTTAACTCTTTTCCCGGTCCCACGGCGCATCTAAGAGCAGCGGCCAAATCCCGCTCTCCCTCTAGCAGGGCGCGTGCCCTGCCTGCTCCAGACATTTGTGAATGGCTGGCGCGAGCACTCTTCCTGTTAGAGGGAAGTGGAGGATGCGGCCGTCAGAGCCACTGCTCTTAAAGTGGACCAACACCCAGGGGTGATCGGCCTGGGAATCTATAAGATTCCCGGGCCGATCACCTCCCTCACCGCGGGGCATCCGAGATCGGGATGTCCCGCGGGGTGAAACACCCCCCCCCCCCCAAAAGCCCCAAAAAACCTTACCTTATCGGCGACGGATCAGCCGTCGCCGCCTCCCGCACGCCCCTCTAGCAGTGCGCGCGCCCGCGCTGGCCGTTTGTGAATGGCTGGCGCGGGCGCGCGCCCTGTAAGAGAGACGCGCGGGAGGCGGCACCGGCGGATTGTCCGTCGCCGAAAAGGTACGTTTTTTGGGGGGGTTTCACACAGCGGGGCATCCTGATCTCGGAAAATCCTGGGTGTTGGTCCACTTTAAACAGGGGAAAGGACCAAAACCCAGAATTTTGACTATCCTGGGTTTTGGACCTTTCCCCGGGGGCACCGTGATCGGGGGGGGGGGGGGGCACTGTGTGAAACCCTCCAGGATGCCGAGACCAGCTCACCTCTACTTGGTCCCATGGCGTGTCTAAGAGAAGCGGCTCTGACTTTAAAACATTTCTTAAAGCGGACCAAGACCCACATTTTTACCTCGCATCACCTGAATTGCTCCCCCCATGAAGATTGCCATTTGCCAATTTTCATTGCTACACTCTAATCCCAGATAATGGCGCCTGTTTTAGCTGTAAAGCTCCGCCTCCTCCTCCAGGACGATTCGAAAAGTGAAAATATCCATTTCTATTTCAGTTCAGTTGGTTTTAGTCCACTTTAACTCTGAAAAGACCTTAGGTACAGTTAGTAGGAACCCTAAGGGGCATCCCAATTTCCATTGTTCCACAGTGTAAATTTAAGAAAGCCCATACTCAATCGCGGGAAAACAACTGCCAGCTGCAGACAAGTCACGTGTAAGCAAAATGTGTAGTAAGATGGCCGCTCCTATGTAATTATAGGAGCGCAGCTATTCCACAACATCTACATGGGATTAAACAGTTTATGCCACTGATAGAGGGGCAGTTTAGGGTAAACATTTACTAAAATTTATTTTTTTGACAGGAGGTCTACTTTAAAGGCTAACAAAACCTGGGAATTCGACTTTCCTGGGTTTTGTTCCATGCCCCCGGGGCATCCCGAATTGGGATGCTCGCTGTGTGAAACCCCTCAGTTCACCCTGTAAAACTCCTATACTCAGTCCAACAGCGCATGCGTGGGCTCCCATCCAGTCATAGCCCTTTGTCATGTTTACATCCCCCCACAACCCCGGCAGTGTGCTTCCAGGGATGCTGAAGCACGGGCTGACGATTTTAAAACAATCAGAGCACTTTGTCAAAAGGCAAACAGCTCTTAGGGGTGAGTTATGCCCCGAGGGAAAGTTGGGATGCGGCATCTCTGCAGCTGGAAGATGTTTTCCCCTTTTCAAAGCTGCCATGGGAACCTGGAAGTAGGTTAGTATTTTGCTCAGTGTTAGATTTACACTGTAGGACAACTCAAATTAGGGTGCCCCCTAGTTTTACTGCAAAGCAATCATAGTCTTATCAGACTTCAGCATTGTTTGAAGTAGACCTAAGGACATTTAGAATGTAGGTTGGCCTTGACCACTCCTTGAATACTCTGGGGCGGGGGGGGGGGCAAAACCCACTGAACTTGTGGAATACGTTTGGACAAA
The DNA here is from genome assembly GCA_027917425.1 of Gastrophryne carolinensis. Classification (NCBI taxonomy): domain Eukaryota; kingdom Metazoa; phylum Chordata; class Amphibia; order Anura; family Microhylidae; genus Gastrophryne; species Gastrophryne carolinensis. The sequence continues at coordinate 55,070,293 of CM051236.1, read as the reverse complement.
GCCCCTGCCGATATTCCCTTCTTAGAGTGTAGAACTAGAAATGTATAACTTAACTTCTGGTGGACCTACAGACCAGGCCTTTTTTTTTTTTTTTTTTTTTTTTTTTTTTAAGATAGTCTGACCTAAGTGTGTCTGGTGCAAATCAAGTCTTCTCTAGCCTTGGTCTATGGTGCTGGGGGATGTAAGTTCTGGGCTCTTTTAGGAGAAAGGTGCAAAGCAGTCTCCTGGTGTTTGCATTGTTGTCTTCTCTCTACCGGCCTTGCCTATAAGAAACTTCTTCATGTACATCACATGTGTTATGTCCAGACATATTCTATGCTTGGAATTTTGGCCAACCTTGGAGACCAGTTTATAGTGTGATGGATATGGTTTGGGGTGGGGCCTATTTGCGGGCTTTTGCAAAATAAATTTTTTTCTCACCACCTTGGAAATGTCCCGCCTCCCTGGCCGGTACGGAGGTCCAGTTGCCGCTGCTGAGGACCCTCAAGCCACTCTGCGGCTGCTCCCAATGCTGCACATGCTGCCACCACTGCCCTCCCATTGCTCTGGACTGGAACCCCTTCAGGTCTTCGTCACCCGGTGTCTCCTCAAAGTCTGGATGGCAATGTCTGCCAACCAAGACAGGAAGCGACGCCGTTACAGCGGCTTGAAATTGCTGAAATTGGCCTTTGGCGTCCATACGAGCAGAAATTTCTTTCCGGGGGTGATGGGGGCCCGCAAAATACCGAGCTACATCAGCAGATTGCCATGTGGGGGGGGGGGGGGGGGGGAATTTTAGGAGACACCTGAAAAAAACGGGTCACTTGGCATTGCTGCAAAAGGATGTATGTATATGCTAAAGTTGTATATAATGTATAGTGGCACATAATCATTTATTTGAAGTGCCTCCCACTTATCTGTAATGGTCAGTCATTTACTTATTCCAAGTATGTCTCACACCCTGCTTCGGAAGTATTCATTATACGTGGGCTATAGCCAGTAGAGGGCGAACTTCTGCAGAGATGACTAGAAAAAAAGAAGCCCCCCCCGGCATAAATACCTGGGACCTCCCACACATTCCCCAGTAATCGTCTCTGCAGATGGCGAGCAAGTCAGAAGATGGCTGTCTCCTTCCTTACAGGTAAGCCGGGTTCGCACCCGGCTAATTATTGCCCTATTTCTGCCCGGACTTATCCTATGCCTCCCAGCCTCGGCTGTAGGTCCGGACGAGGGTCGGTAACACCCTAGGGGTGTTCTATTAGGAGCTATGCTCCCCGTGAGACCCCATTCAAGGGGTAGGCGGTTACCAGGTTTGGGATCCTGGTTTGGGATGCCCTGTCCATATTCCCTGCGCCGCATTAGGTGGCTGGGGTTCCCTTTCCTATCCGTTACCCTCTGTCCCCGGATCAGGGGGGGGGGGGGGAGGGGGGCCATCTCTCCTTTATTGACGTCGCTGATTGATTTTGATGTGAGTGTGTGTGTGCTTGGTTGATTTACTCTGCCAGGCTGTCCTTTGCTTATACAGGCGGCCTGGTGCCCGGGCCGGCTCCGCTGCTATCCAGGGAGCTCGGCCATTTTTCCTTCTTCACACTGAAGGAAGGGGGCGGGGCCGCCAGCTCGGCGCGCTGATGCAGCCCCTCCCTCTCTCCTTGGCGCCGGTGCGGTTCCTCTTCTGTACAGGAGGGGGCGGGGCCACGCGCGGCGCGCAATTCGCGCCGGCCCGTCCCCCCTTCTCTTCCCTCCTGGCTGCTTCTGATGAGACTGCTCCTGTCTGTCCGTCGCCATTTTGCTTCATAAGCGTGAGTGCCCTGCGGGCCCGTTTTTCTTTTCCCTATGGCCTTCTCAGTCGTCCTTGATGCCATTGTATGCTATTTTATCTGTGAATAGATGTATACTTGTTTAATATGTAGATATTTGGAGTGACTGTTATTTTGGCTGGATGTATGCCTTCTGTAATGGCTTCTTGCTTATGGCCCCCCTATTTATTATATCTTACAGGGGGATCTCCTTCATTATAGTTGAAAAGGGGGTTCTCCCGGTCTGGTCTTTTGGTCCCTCACTCTAAATTTGGGGCTATACAAATCCTCCCACTAACGGACGTTAAGGGGCATCCCAGGTAGCTTACTGGCGTAATTCCCATTGGTCATTGCGACTACCATAATAAATCACCGTATGGAGGCTTCCCAGGATACCGGGCTCTGGCTTCCTTCGGGGCAGCCCCGGCAGTGTGTGGTTTGTGGGGCATCCCTTGCAGGGCATAATGTGCTTATTTGCACTCCATGTGCACAGCAGGCCATTACGCGGCAGTCGGGGTCCCAGGCGTCTGGGTCAGCGCCGCCGGCCTCATCACCTACACCCCCACGCCTGATTCTGACCCCAAGTGATGTTGTCATTAGCGGGGAGTCGCAATCTGATGTCTGTGCTAGATTGGCCAACATTTAGAAATTGATTGCTAGCTCTGCGGCCGGAAAGGCCCCAGCTGAGAGAAGGCATGTGGCATCGGGTTTTGATTTTGAGGAATATGACCCCTTTAACTGGTCTGATTATTCCCCGCTGGAAGAAGAGGAATTGTTTTCAGAATCTGATGGTTCTGACGATCAGCAGTACCTGGATGCTGATCCTGGGCAGGAGCGTGGGGATAACGTGGATACCCCCAGATTTCTGGCCCATGTTTTTGAGGTTCTTGCTATTTCCCCGCCTGCGGAGGCCCCTCCGCAAGAGGGGAAATTTTTTTGGGGCCACTAAGCCGCTCTTGGAGTTTCCTGATAAGAAACTTTTTGACAAGTTGATTCTTAAGGAATGGGAAAGGCCCAGCCGGTTTCCCGGCGTTCCTCAGGGGTGGGATAGGAAATATCTCTTCCCGGCAGACACGGTGAAGCGCTGGTCGTCACCCCCAGAAGTCGACCCTCCGATTCTGGGGTTGTCCAACACATCGGTTGACACCACGCTGAAGTATGGTGAGGACCGTCGTATTGATCAAATGGTGTCACACGCCTTTGCCATTTTGGGTTCGGCCCTGCGTCCCGTTTGTGCTTCCGCACTCTCGGCCGTGGCTACCAGATCTGTAATTAGGGGCTTGTTGAATGGTCCCCTTCTTAACCCTGCTAGTGTTGAATTTGCAGCACTTACGCAGTGTGATCTGTTCATTACCTTTGTCTTACCAGCCTTGGACGAGACAATATGCATGTGTAGTAGAACCTCGGATTTGCTTGTAGCTATACGCCGCTCGGTTTTGGTTGCGCCAATGGGCGGCTGATATGGCGGCTAAGAAGGCGCCTACAGGGCTACCCTTCTTGGGTAGGCGCCTGTTTGGAGATAAATTGAACTCGGTGGCGAAAGGAGGAAAGTTGCCACAGCGCAAGGAGCAGCGCCGGTCCTTTCGGGGAGCAGGCTCTTTTAATCCTTCCTTTCGTGGCTCTCGAGCAAGCAGGGGAGTTGCTTACTCTGCGTTCAGAGGTGACTCCTGGGGTAGGGGCAGTGGACGTGTCCCCGCCCCGGGACTGCCTGGGGTACCAAACCCAAGGCTGCTGACAAACCCTCTCAGAATGAGGGGGCACCCTCACCTTCGCGGGTGGGGGGACGGCTAGGGCTCTTCGCCCAGGTCTGGACCCGGGAGGTCACAGACAACTGGATCCTGGAAGTGGTTTCTTCCGGGTACAAGCTGGAGTTCGAGTACCGGCCTACTCACAGATTTCTCAGGTCTCAGGTCTCGAGTTCCTTCGGTCCCTCGGGCCGCGCAGGGGCTGTTATTGGCAATACTAAACCTTCTGGACAGGGGGGTTTGACCTTTTTACAGTGCCCAAGAAGGATGGCTCCATAAGACCCATTCTGGATCTCAGGATTCTCAACAGGTTCATCAGAACCAGGAAATTTTGCATGGACGACCTTCTCATTACGGCATCCTCTCTCAGTCATGCGGAGCTGGACCCCAGGTTGGTGGTGACTACGCTGGAGAGTTTTGGTTGGGTGATCAACTACCCCAAGTCTTCTCTCTCCCCGTCAAGGGAGATTTCCTTTCTGGGCATGAATCTTGATACCATTCAGTCCAGGGTGTTCCTACCTCAGTCGAAGGTGCAGATGGTTCAAAATCTGATACGTCTTCTTCTGTCCCAACCTCGCCCGTCCATCCAGCAAGGGATGAGGCTGGTGGGGTTTGATGGTGGCCTCCTTCGAGGCAGTTCCTTTTGCTCAGTTTCGCAAGAGGTCTCTTTCAGTTATCGGCTTGGGACAGATGTCCTCTGGCCTTGGATCAGTCCTTTGTGATGTCTCCCTTGGACCGGCAGTCTCTTCAGTGGTGGCTGGAACCGAGAAATCTTCTGAGGGGCAGATCCTTTCTGGCTCCTTGTTGGGAGACGGTCAACACGGATGCCAGCCTGTCGAGCTGGGGGGGGGGGGGGTTCTGGAAGAAACATCGGTTCCAGGGGCTGTGGAGTCCTCTGGAGGCGCGCATCCCCACCAACGTCTTGGAGTTGAGGACTATTCGGTTGGTGCTGTCGCACTTGACACATCTTCTCCAAGGATTTCCGGTTCAGGTTCGATCAGACTATCGGACTGCGGTCGCTTACATCGGTCACCAAGGAGGGACTCGCAGCAGTAGTGCCCTCAGGGAAGTTTCTCTGATTCTTGCATGGGCCAAGAGCATTGTTCCATGTATCTCGGCGGTGTACATTATTCCGGGAGTGGAAAACATGGAGGCGGACTCCCTCAGCAGGGGGTTCTCTCGCCAAGGGGAGTGTTCCCTCAACAACAAGGTATTTCTATCCTTTTGTCACTAGTGGGGGTTCCCGGAGGTGGATCTCTTTGTCTCCCGTCACTACCACAAGCTCCCTGCTTTTGTGTCTCTGTCTCAGGATCCTCTGGCTCTGGCAGTGGATGCCATGTCTCTTGCCTGGTGGGATCCGGGTATCTGTTTCCCCCCTTCTCCATGGTAGGCAGGGTGGTGCGCAAGCTGGTTCAAGAGGGTGTGCCAGCATTACTGGTGGCTCCAAGGTGACCAAGACAGGTGTGGTTCGCAGACGTTGTGCGGCTGGCGGTCGATCAGTACAGGTTGCCCCTGTTTCCGGATCTGGTCACTCAAGGTCAGCTATGTTACCCCAATTTACAAACGCTGGCTTTGACGGCGTGGCTGCTGAGACCTCCATCCTAAAAGAGGAAGGTTTGCCTGATGCTGTGATCCAGACACTTGTTAGGAAGAAGTTTTTCCTCTAACATCTACTACAGGACCTAGCGGTCCTATATTGATTGGTGTGAGGCTAGGGCCTTGCCTCGTAGGGTGTTTTTCGATTCCCAGAATTTTGGAGTTTCTCCAACATGGTTTGGACCTGGGTTTTCAGCTTAGTACTTTAAAAGGGCAGGTCTCCGCCCTGGCGGTTTTCTTTCAAAGGTCTTTTGCTCTTCATTCTTTGGTTAAGATTTTTTTCCAGGGGGTCACTCGTGTGCGGCCCCCTCGCAAGCCCTTGTTGCCTGTTTGGGACTTGAATTTGGTTTTGTCGGCCCTCCAGGGGCCTCCTTTTGAGCCGGTGCAGGATGTTGCACTTTCTGTTCTCACATAAAAAGGTTGCCTTTTTGGTGGCTATTACCTTCGTTCGATGTGTTTCTGAGTTGGCGGTTCTGTCTATTCAGGCCCCTTACTTTGAAAGACACCAGGACAAGGTGGTCTTCCGCTTTACGTCAGTCTTCCTACCTAAGGTGGTTTTCTGCCTTCCATCTCAATCAGGATGTGGTTCTCCCTTCCTTGTGTCCTAAGCCTAGCAATGACAAGGAGAGGGCCCTGCACTCTTTGGATGTTTGCCTGTTGGGATCCCCACCCTTTTTAGACACTGCTATTGGATTTCCCACGTGTAATGAATACTTCCGAAGCAGGGTGTGAGACATACTTGGAATAATACCATTTTGTGATTACTCACCTGTAAAATGGGTATTATAAGTATGTCTCACACCCTGCTTCGTCCCACCCCGAGTTGTATCTTGGATCCTCTATGTGGTGAAACTTTTTTCTCATAGATTTTATTGGCTCTTCCTGGTCCCCTTACTGCTTTCTGTATGTGGGAGGTCCCAGGTATTTTTGGGCCGGGAGAGGCTTCTTTTTTTGTAGTCATCTCTGCAGAAATTTGCCCTCTACTGGCTATAACCCACGTGTAATGAATACTTCCGAAGCAGGGTATGAGACATACTTATAATACCCATTTTACAGGTGAGTAATCACAAAATGGTATTATTTGCCGGGCGCTCCCGCTGCATGCTGCATTTTCACGGTTTCAGCTAGGCAGAGGTGTGCTCCAGTGCCCAGCTATTAGGACTAGAGGGTGCACGCCCCACACTAGAGGGAAGCCCAGGTTTAGCCAGTTGGCAATCTCAGATCTTCTGAGTGGGCGGGGCTACCACAGCGAAAGAATGTTTTTTTGTTTTTTAGCCGAGCCAGCAGCATTACCTGAGGTGCTCGGGTGAGGGGCATGCAGGGTTTTTAAAGGGTTTTGGTCCACTTTAAGAAATAAAAAGCACAGCTTAATGAAAGATGCAGCCCCTGAGAGCCAGCATTCCATAAGCCGCCATCTTGGATGTTTAAAGGCTCATAACATGCAGTAGATGCAGGTAGGATGATTTGTAATGTGAGCAATCTGTATATACAGGGTGTGGGAAACATATAAGACAGACTCTTATTCAGAGTGAAGGTCCGCTTTAAAGTTCCTGTGAACCAGGATCTCTCCTGTCACAAGTAGTGGCCAGGGAAGGTTTAGGTCTGTTTTAAATAATATTGGTCCACAAAATCTGTCACACTTTCTATGGATCAGAAGGGTAGTGATGCACTTGGCAGTGACCATTAGGGATTGCAAGAGGATGCAGCGGCCCTGTGCCTGGGGCCTTAGGTTCGCTTTACTGGAGCATCTCTGCCATAACTAGTAGTTTTCTATGGTATATACAAGGTGGTACTCTGTGGCAAAATAATTCCTTAATAAGCCATTTCAATTACAGCTCCTTTTATTTTTATACAGAGCCAGGTGTGTCCATTTTTAATCGATCCATCTTCCCAAGCCACAGAATGGTTAAAGACACATTTAAAAGAGTCTCGCCTGGAAGTGATCAATCAGCAGGTAAGGAGTACCAAAGCAAGTTCCTGTGTATATTAAGTGTGTCTCGGACATTAAAACATGAAAAGTGTGAATAGTTTTATGGGCACTTGTATACTTCTATGTTTGTTCTCTGGATATCTTCACAACCTTTGAGTTTAATGGCGTGTACAATGTCATGTCTTCACACCCCTGCAGGATGCCAACTTCATTACAGTCCTTGAGCTGGCAGTCCGGTTTGGGAAGACGCTCATCATCCAGGAGATGGATGGGGTGGAGCCGGTGCTTTATCCATTACTCAGGAAAGATCTGATTGCTCAGGGTATGTCAGCTGATGCACAACCAGGATAATCTAAGATTGTTCTTCTCTTAAATACTGCTGACTCTGGCATTTTAGATGTCAAAATCCATGTTTTGTGTTTTTTTTTACTTTTTGGAAAATCATTATAAATTGCTTTTACTGTACATAGGTCAAAAGATTGTAAGGACCAGGGCTCCTGCTGCTGTGTACTCCTGTATTAATTTGTATTGGTTGCATCTAACTTATAACACACTGTATATTATAAGTACATTATTCATTTTACCCTCCTTTGATTTCTTCCTTGTACAATGCCAAAGAAGATAATGGTCCTTTATAAATAAATAAAAAATCTGCTAATTTCCAAAAGCAACGTCAATTTAATGCAGGCATCCAGTAGAGGACAGGGGCAAAAAAATCCACCCTGGATTTTACCAGCCCGTGGTCAGTTCGAGATATTCTTTCTGATCCAAACTCCCACCCCCCAACCATGATAACGGGCTATAGCATTGGGAGCTGGGGTTCCATGGCTTGTGGGTACAGTAGGGCAGGGTACAGGGGGCTGAGGGAGAGACTAAGGGGGCAGGGATAAAATGTGGATGTTAAAATCAGCAGCCAAACTGGCACCAAAGCAGTGCGCCCCACCGGGCATTGACCCGGGTCTTCCTATGGCAAGTCCGCCCCTGCAGGCAGCTGACTACAGCAGACGTTCCCTACTAATGATACAACAACCACCGGTGGTACCTGAGCTCCAATAGACTGTGCCAGGTGGCCAAGGAAATTACCACACAAAAGGGTGGAAACAGGTCCATCAGGTCTACCGAAAAATCAATCCCTTACCATCCTATCTTTACTGACTAATTGACTAATCTAATACCTTCCACCAGAAGCAGTCTCAAAGAATCATATGAATTTAGGATAATAAACAAGTCATAAATTTCCTGGTTTAGTTATTGGCACTGGGGAGACTGAGGCAGCTCCAAGCCAAGCAGCCAATTCTTCCCTTGAGGCCATAGCAGTGGTCACTGACTGGGGAGTGGTGAGCAGGGTCACAGGCTGGGCAACATTTGAGCGGAGTGACAGGTTGGGAACATATACACACAAGACAAAAAAAAACGTCAACGCCAAAAGAGAGGCAAGCTGCCGACCACCTGGGGTGTAGGGTGTCGTTCCATAGACTTCAGGCCAGTGGTTGCTCCTCTTTAAATAGAACAGATTGAATAATTTTGCCCAGGTTGCTTTCTGCATTCTTGGCTGACCAAAGGAATTACTCATATGGCTTGAGTACTTTCAAATAGGTGAATAGAAAGAGAATAGAAATAAAGTATAAATTGTTGTGACGTTTTTCTTTCATATGATAGGCCCTCGCTATGTTGTCCAGATTGGTGAGAAAACCATTGACTACAATGAAGAGTTCCGCTTGTTTCTTGCAACCCGCAACCCTAACCCAGTTATACCGCCTGATGCTTCCTCCATCATTACAGAGGTCAATTTTACTACTACAAGAGCTGGTTTAAGAGGACAGGTAAATAATTTGATTGTAATATACTTAGTAATGCACACTCAGCTCAGAGTCATATGTCACCTTCTGGGGTATTTTCCTACAGCTGGGAGTCTTGCTGATTGAAAAGCCTGCAGCAAAGTTGTTACTTGAATATTAAAGCGACCTTCACTCTATCTTATATGTTTCCCACACCCTGTACATACATATTGTCCACATTAAAAATCATCCTACCTGCATTTACTGCATGTTATGAGCCTTTAAACATCCAAGATGGCGGCTTATGGAAGCCGCCATCTTATCAGGCAGCCTGCAAACAGGAAGTGCCTCCTGACTGTGCTGCTCTGCATTGTGGGACTGCTGACCTTTACCTGACCCCTGCTCTGCTCTGTCTGAGCAAAGCACAGCTATAACCCGCCCCCCTGTACCTTATCCCGCTCTCCTCTCCTCAGTAAGTGTGATGCTTCTGAGTCAAGATGGCGGCGCCCGTATCCTAAATTCCTGAACAGAGTTTGGGCTTTTCATTAAATCATGGTGAAGGTCCGGTTTAATTAAGATTAATGTTTATTGAAATGTTTATGAAAACAGGGGTGGGTATTTTGAACCGATACATTAGGTTTCCGATCAGGTTTTGGTCTTCAGTGGCGTCTTTTAGCCTCTCATCATTAGCTGATCACATGATTGCGCCATAAAATGCACCTGACTATAAGACACACCCAGGGTTTAGACAAGGAAGATAAGAAAAAATATTCTGAATTGCCTCATATGAGGCAGTGTGCAGCATCTCCTCTCATTACAGTCAGTGTGCTGCATCCATCCTTGCAGTCAGTGTTTGTCATTCCCCCACTACAGGCTGTGTGCGGCATTCCCCCGCTACAGGCAGTGTGCGACATTCCTCCACTACAGGCTGTGTGCGGCATTCCTCCACTACAGGCAGTGTGCGTAGCATTCCCCCCCCCCCCCCCCCACTACAGGCAATGTGCGCCATTCCTCCACTACAGGCAATGTGCGCCATTCCTCCACTACAGGCAATGTGCGCCATTCCTCCACTACAGGCAATGTGCGCCATTCCTCCACTACAGGCTGTGTGCGGCATTCCTCCACTACAGGCTGTGTGCGGCATTCCTCCACTACTGGCAGTGTGTGCACCATTCCTCCACTACAGGCAGTGTGTGCAGCATTCCTCCCACTACAGACAGGGTGCAGCATTCCCTCATTACAGGCAATGTGCGGCATTCCCCCACTACAGGCAATGTGCGGCATTCCCACACTACAGGCAATGTGCGGCATTCCCACACTACAGGCAATGTGCGGCATTCCTCCACTACACTACAGCATTGCCCCCACTACAGACAGGGTGCAGCATTCCCCCGCTACAGGCAGTGTGCGGCATTCCCCCACTACAGGTTGTGTGCGCCATTCCTCCACTACAGGCAATGTGCGGTATTCCCCCACTGCATGCAATGTGTGGTATTCCCCCACTACATGCAATGTGCGGTATTCCCCCACTACAGGCAATGTGCGGTATTCCCCCACTACAGGCAATGTGCGACATTCCCCCACTACAGGCTGTGTGTGGCATTCCTCCACTACAGGCTGTGTGTGGCATTCCTCCACTACAGGCTGTGTGCGGCATTCCTCCACTACAGACAGTGTGTGCGGCATTCCTCCACTACAGGCTGTGTGCGGCATTCCCCCACTAGAAGCAGTGTGCGTAGCATTCCCCCCCCCCCCACACTACAGGCAGGGTGCAGCATTCCCTCATTACAGGCAGTGTTTGTCATTACCCCACTACAGGCTGTGTGCGGCAATCCCCCTCTACAGGCAGTGTGTGGCATTCCTCCACTACAGGCAGTGTGTGCAGCATTCCTCCACTACAGGCTGTGTGCGGCATTCCCCCACTACAGGCAATGTGCGGCATTCCCCCACTACAGGCAATGTGCGGCATTCCCCCACTACAGGCAATGTGCGGCATTCCTCCACTACAGGCTGTGTGCGGCATTCCTCCACTACAGGCAGTGTGTGCAGCATATTCTCAGTGTGTCACACACCCCGCTTCCCCTTTAATTCTTACGATCGGGTTACTCCACCAGCAGGTGGCGACGTTACAGAGAGAAGTCTTGAAAACGAGCCCCTTCCGGTCTACATATACCTGGGACCTCCCACTTAACACCCAGTGTTTTCTCTCTGCAAGATGCGACAAGACAGAAGAAAGAAGTCTCCTGCTTGCAGGTAGCCGGGGTCAAACCCCGGCACCCCCCTTTTGGTCTATGTCTGCCCAGTCTATTGTTTATATGCCTAGATAGATAACGGAAGCCTCCCAGCCTAGGCTGCTGGCTGGGCAACGGTAGATGGCACTATATGGTGCCTAGGAGCTTATCTCCTCCGCTCGTCCCCACTCGTGGGGCAATGCGCCTATCCGGCATGGTGATCCGGATTTGGGATGCCCCTGTCCCGGTGTTCCCCTTGGCCACCTTCTCCCGCTTGGTCCCTTCGCGTTGGGGGGGAAGGGTGGTGTGTATGGGGTGCTTTACACTTGTGGGTGTGTTTGGGGAGCGCTGGCAGCGGGGTCTGCGCCGCGGCGTGCGGGCGCAGGTCCCGAGCTGCTGGGGCTCTTTGTAGCTTATTTTAAAAATTTTTCCAGGTCTGTGCTGGGGCACTGAGGGCATCTGTTGGCGCCCGTTTACACGCGGCGCCGCTCGTGTCTTAGGGGGCGGGGCCGCGCTCCCTCTCGGCGCTGTATAGTTCTCCGGTGGGGGGCAGGGGCGGAGCGCTTCGCTCGCTGACCCCGGCCCGCCTCCCTTCCTCTTTCACTGGCCTCACTACACGGAGGCACTCGGCAACAGGCAGCGGTCCCTAGCTCGGCTGAGGAGGGCGCCGTCATTCAGAGGGTTTGTTTGTCTTGCATGGTTGTCTGTGTAATGCATACTAATGGCAGTTGCTTGCGAGTTTCCCTGTCACTTAGGCAACAACACTTTGTGAGTGGTATAGCTTCCCTCTCCTGGAGGCACATATTCATTTTATATATATATATATATATATATATATATATATCTTTTTTCATGGGCTGTATATACTTCTCTTGCTTTTGTATATATTGTTTTATATATTTTACCGTTACATTCTGTTTGGTGTATGTGTGTGGCGCATGCTGGCAAACGTTCTTTGGGGGACTGATTGTGGTCTCTTTTCCCTTACAGATTCTGGGATCCCCTCACTGCAGAGGCTCTCTCGGTCTGATATACCTGGCTAGTCTTATTCTCCAAATTGGGATTCTCCTAGGCTTAAAAATCCTCCCACTCCCGGGACTTTAATTATAAAAAGGGGCATCCCGGGTTGCTTAATGCGTAAATCCCTGGGTTATTGCGAATGCCATAATTTCACCATATGGAGGCTTCCGACATTACCGGAAATGGCTCTTCGGGGCAATCCAAGCTGTGTGGGGGTTGTGGGGCTCCGCTCCCAGGCGATGATGTCATAATATGTATTCCATGTGCACAGCAGAATATTGCGCGCCAGTCCGGCATTCCGGTTTCTGGCCCCTCGCAACTTCCGTCATCTCCTAAACCCCCCCCCCCCCACCTATTCCGGACCCCGTGTGACATTGTCAAAGGTGGGGATTCGCAATCCGAGGTGTGTGCACGATTGGCCAACCTCGAGAAAATAGTTTCCGCCGCGGTGGCTCAGAAGGCTGCGGCTAAGCGGAAGCACATTTCTCCGGCATCGCCTGTTCTGGAGGATGAGGTGTTTGAAGTATTGGATTGGTCCGATTGTCCCCCTGCTGAGGAGGGGGAACTCCTTGAGGAGTCGGACGAGCCTGCAGACCAGCAATTGGTTGGTACCGCTGGCGATCAGGCTGCGGGGGTGTTCCTTGACACTCCTTCCATTTTGGTTCAGATGTTTGAAATTTTGGCTTTGGATCCGCCCGAGGCGGTCCCCCCGCCAAAGGGTGAGTTGTTTGATGTGCCCCAGCCGCGTTTTGTGTTTCCCAGGCAACAACACTTTGTGAGGGTTGTCCTTAAGGAATGGGAACAACCCACGCACCTTGTTGGAGTTCCTCCTAGTTGGGATAAGCTTATCCATTTCCGGAGGATTTGGTGAAGCTTTGGTCTGTTCTCCCTGACGTCGATGCCCCTTGTAGCGATAACCCTTATCGCCGGAGGGCTTCACCGCCCGAGACGTCCTTTTCCCAATCGTAAGAGGTGCTGCTGGAATTCCAGAGTCGTCCGTGAGGAAACAGGAACAGCCCTTACAAGGGCTAGTGAATTGTAATATAGCGTTTCCCCCAATAAGAGACAGAACTTCAGTATTGAGGGTGAAGGTGAAGTGAAGTTTATTAGTGCCACACTGTGCCTTATATGCAAGGCTCCATGCAAGGGGACCTCCCCCGTGGACCTGATGGAGGACTGCATGACAAATACACCGACCAATAGCAGTAGGGCACACAATCCCTCAACTCTGCGGGTGACGCAATCAGCAACACAATAGACGTCTGTAACACACTCAATCAGAACAATGCCATTGTCTGTGACGTAATCAATCAATACAATGGCAGTCAGAACAATGAATAACATAATCAATCAACACAATGGCAGTCTGTACATGCTTAAGAAAAGGAAAGTGATGAACCTGTGTAAAGTCCAAAGGGCAGAGAGTCTGTCACAATGCCCCCTTTTTGTGGAACACCCAGCAGACCCGGATTGACCCTGTTCAGGATAACGTGGGGCTGTCCGGACTCTTGTTATGGGCAGAGTTCTGTGTAAGGACAAGTCTGCAAATAGTGAGTAACCGGACTAAACATTGACGTGGGCTGTACATAGGAATCGGTCATGGGTGGGGTCCAAACACTGGGATATTGTGGCGTTGGTGAGTTCAGCACCAAAGTCCTTGGTTGGATGTGTGCACAGGTGCGTTGCTTTCTTATAGCTGGCCCAAGTTTCAATCTCTTTCCATGGAAGCTGATCGGAGAATCCACAATCTTCTGCACATCTACATCATCGTAAAAGTAGACAAAACCATAACCCTTAGAAACGCCAGAGGCATCCCTAATAATTTTGACATTCTTTACAGCGCCATACTTTGAAAAAACATCCTTAATTTCAGGCTGATTAATCCGACGGTCAATGCCCCCAACAAAAATAGTGTTTGGCATAAGTTTCCCTTCTGGAAGGACGTAACCTGATGGCTGATCCTCTTCTTGACTTCGTGTAACAGACATGACGTGATGCAGACGAAACCCCTGGGTCTCCCCGACCAGTGGGCTGGAGTCGGCAGCTCGGGCTGGAGACCGGGTTGTAACAGGGTTGACGCTGGCTGGCCCAGAGGTAGCGTAGGCAGAAGTCATTGGTCCTAGATCATTTCCCAATAGTACTTCTGCTGGTAAGTTGTCCATAAGTCCCACCTGTACCCTGCCGGATCCAGCGCCCCAGTCAAGATGTACTCGGGCGGTGGGGAGTCGAAACACAGCTCCCCCCGCCACCCTTACTGCAACGGTGTGTCCAGTGCGGTCTTTGTTCTTGACCAAATGAGGTTGGAGCAAGGTAAGTGTGGCTCCGGTGTCGCGTAATCCTTGCACGGTGCGCCCATTGACTCAAACCTCCTGGCAATGGTGCTGTCGGTTGTCTTGGATGGCCGCTTGTACGGGATCAGCTTCATACAGTACCCCCAGATACTCTTCCGAACTGCTCTCAGCTTCCAAACAGTGTGCCGCAGGACTACGGGAGGTGGAAGGTTGTGTTTGCCTCCACGTGTTTCGGGGAGGCTCTAGGGCGCAATCACTGCGATAATGTCCCCATTGTTTGCAACGATGGCACTGAACTGTGGAGAGGTTCGGTTGCTGCGCTGGCCTATGTGGCCCAGAGTCACGAGTTGGCGCTGAAGCCACAGGTGCTTGAAATTTGATGGGAGGTGGTGGTTTTGGAGCGGACTGTTCTGTCTGGCGAGCATCGGTGTACTCGTCGGCTAGACGAGCAGCCTCAGGTAGCGTTAGAGGCCTCCGGTCACGTACCCACTCTCTTAGCTCTGGTTGAAGGGCATTGAGAAAATGTTCAAGTAAAAACAACTGTAGTACATCCTCAGCGGTCGTGGCTTTGCATCCAGTGACCCAGTGTGATGCTGTACGATGGAGGCGACATGCCCACTCCGTGTAAGAATCCCCTCCCTTCTTTTGGGATTCCCGAAATCGTCGCCTGTAGGCTTCCGGGGTGACAGCGTACCTGGCTAACAAAGCCTCCTTTACCAGATGGTAGTGTGGTAAGTCCGCATCAGGGATGGCCCGGAAAGCATCGGAAGCTTTCCCAGATAGTTTCCCTGATAATATGGTGACCCATTCCTCCGTGGGTACCCGGTGTAAAGCGCACTGCCGTTCAAAATCGGCCAAAAATCCGTCAATCTCGTTGTCACTTTCCTGGAAGGACTTAAATGCTGCAAATGAAATCTTTCTCCCCCCAGTGTAACTGAGGCTGAGAGGCTGCTGGGTTGAAAGTCGACGATCTTCCCTTCGCTTACTGGCCTCTGCCTCCGCTGCGGCGAAGACTCGGTCGATCAGTTCCTGTGATGGATTCGGGCCATAGACCGACAATCTGTTCCGAACCGCTTGAACGAGAGCAGCGTCTTCATCGATCTCTATATTGGTTTCGGTCCTCACTGCTGCACGATCCATTTCGATCAGCTCGGCTATCAGTTCCCGACGTGGGCGGTTGCTAGCTGACCTTCCCCGGCTCTCTAGTAGATCCTTCAGAGTCAGCCTTTTCAACTTGTCATACTGACTCTCCATCAGGGTAGCACTCTCTCTGGGTAGAAAGGACCATCCGACCGCTTGCCACCAATTGTAGCGATAACCCTTTATCGCCGGAGGGCTTCACCGCCCGAGACGTCCTTTTCCCAATCGTAAGAGGTGCTGCTGGAATTCCAGAGTCGTCCGTGAGGAAACAGGAACAGCCCTTACAAGGGCTAGTGAATTGTAATATAGCGTTTCCCCCAATAAGAGACAGAACTTCAGTATTGAGGGTGAAGGTGAAGTGAAGTTTATTAGTGCCACACTGTGCCTTATATGCAAGGCTCCATGCAAGGGGACCTCCCCCGTGGACCTGATGGAGGACTGCATGACAAATACACCGACCAATCGCAGTAGGGCACACAATCCCTCAACTCTGTCGGTGACGCAATCAGCAACACAATAGACGTCTGTAACACACTCAATCAGAACAATGCCATTGTCTGTGACGTAATCAGTCAATACAATGGCAGTCAGAACAATGAATAACGTAATCAATCAACACAATGGCAGTCTGTACATGCTTAAGAAAAGGAAAGTAATGAACCTGTGTAAAGTCCAAAGGGCAGAGAGTCTGTCACACCCCTGTGTTGGGGCTGTCTAACACGGCTGTGTTGCACTCCCCTGACACTACTACCATTAAGGATGGTGAGGATCGTCGGATTGATCAATTGGCTCGCCATGGTTTTATCAGTGCTGGATCGGCACTGCGGCCGGTGTGTGCTTCGGCGCTTCTTCTGATGGCTGTTAGGTCCATTGTTAGAGATTTGTACGCAAATCTTGATCCCACTTGTGATGAGTTCACTTCTCTCAAGCAGTGTGAGTCGTTTATTTCCTTTGTCATGTCCGCCCAGGACGATGTGCTTGTGATGTGTAGCAGGACCGTGGCCCTGTTGGTTGCTATTCGTCGGTCGGTGTGGCTGCGCCAGTGGACGGCGGACTTTAACTCTAAGAAGTCGCTTACAGCTCTTCCGTTCGTAGGTTTGCGCCTGTTTGGCGATAAGTTGGATTCAGTTACCAAGGGTGGTAAGTTGCCTCAACGCAAGAGGCCTCGTCGTTCCTTTCGGGAAGCGACTTCCTTTAGTCCCTCCTTTCGGGGAGTCAGAGCGGGCAGAGGGGCCTCCTTTCCCGCTACCAGAGGTGCAGGTTGGACCCGGGGGAGGGGCCGTGGCCGTCCCGGTCAGTCCTGGGGCGCCAAGCCCAAGCCTGCTGGTAAGCCCGCTCAGCAATGAGGGGGTGCCCTCACCCGTGCGGGTGGGGGGACGATTGCGACACTTCTCCCTGGTTTGGGACCAGGAGGTTCCGGACAGATGGATCCGGGAGGTGGTGTCGTCCGGTTACAAGCTGAAGTTTGAGTCTCGCCCTCCTTCACGGTTTTTCCGGTCTCAGGTGCCCACCGATCCTTTGGCCGCGCAGGGGCTCCTGGCGTCGGTAAAGAATCTTCTGGAAATGGCGGTCATCCGGCCGGAACCGCACTTGGAGGTAGGCCTCGGGTTTTACTCCAATCTTTTCACAGTCCCCAAGAAGGACGGGTCGGTTCGCCCCGTTCTGGATCTGAAGTTCCTCAACAGGTTCATCCGTACTCGGAAGTTTCGCATGGAAACTCTGCGATCGGCCATCGGTTCTCTTCGGCAGGGGGACTTCATGACGTCCATAGACATCAAGGATGCTTACCTTCATGTTCCCATCTGCCAGGCTCATCAACGTTTTCTTCGGTTCGTGATGAAGGATCGGCATTTTCAATTCGTGGCACTTCCGTTTGGCCTTACCTCGGCTCCGAGAGTGTTCACCAAGGTGTTAGCAGGGGTGATGGCCATTCTCAGATCTCAAGGCATTCGCGTTGTACCTTATCTGGACGACCTTCTCATCATGGCTCCTTCTCTGAATCAATCGGAGACGGACACCAGGACAGTGGTCTCCACGCTGGAAAGCTTTGGTTGGGTGATCAACTTTCCCAAGTCCTCCCTCGCCCCGGCCAGGGTGGTGTCCTTTCTGGGAATGCGGCTGGATTCCTGTCAACACAGGGTGCTTGTGCCTCAATCCAAGATTTGTCTGATTCAGGAATTGGCTCGGTTCCTTTTTTCCAATCCTCGACCGTCCATCCGTCTGGGGATGAGACTGGTAGGGTTGATGGTTGCCTCTTTCGAGGCAGTTCCTTTTGCTCAATTTCACACAAGGACGCTTCAGCTTCATCTGTTGGCGTCTTGGGACTGGCGACCACAGTCGTTGGATCGGCCCTTCCAGTTGTCCTCCCGGGTCCAGCAGTCCCTTCAATGGTGGTTGATCTCTTGAGCGGCAGGTCTTTCCTGACTCCTCTCTGGGAAATTGTCACCACGCGGCCAGTCTTTCGGGATGGGGGGGGGATTCTGGAAGGATCTTCAGTTTCGGGGGCAGTGGGGACCTCGAGAGGCCCACTTGCCCATCAATGTTCTGGAACTGAGAGCCATCCGTCTGGTTCTTGTTCATTTGACTCAGCATGTTCTGGGCCTTCTGGTTCGTTCGGACAATCGGACAGCGGTTGCTTACATCAATCGTCAGGGAGGGACTCGCAGTCTGGGTGCCCTCAGAGAGGTGTCCCTGATCCTGACCTGGGCGGAGGCCCATGTTCCTTGTCTCTCGGCAATTTACATTCCGGGTGTGGAAAACAGGGAAGCGGATCTGTTGAGCAGGTGCCCTTCCCGTCTGGGAGAATGGTCTCTCCATCCTCAAGTTTTTCGGTCTCTGTGTCTCCGGTGGGGGTACACCGGAGGTGGATCTGTTTGCCTCTCGTCACAATTGCAGGCTTCCGACCTTCGTATCGCTCTCCCAGGATCCTCTGGCTCTGGCGGTGGACGCCATGTCCCTGAGCTGGGGGGATCTGGGGTTTCTGTACCTTTTTCCTCCGATACCCATGCTAGGCAAGGTGGTATGGAAGCTGGCTCTGGAAAGGGTGTCCGCCATTCTCATGGCTCCAAGGTGGCCAAGGCGAGTATGGTTCGCAGACATCGTTCGGCTGGCGGTGGATCAGATCGTTCTGCCTCTTCGGCCTGATCTGCTCACTCAGGGTCGGCTGTGTTACCCCAATTTACCAATGCTGGGTTTGACGGCTTGGCTGCTGAAACCTTCATCTTGAAGGAGGAGGGTCTTTCTGACTCGGTTGTTAAGACTCTGATCTGTGCCCGGAAGAGGTCTTCTTCTACCATCTACTATAGGACTTGGAGAGCCTATATCGCTTGGTGTGAGGTTAGATCTTTGCCTTGTAGGGTCTTTTCGGTTTCCAGGATTCTGGAGTTTTGGCAATCAGGGCTGGACTCTGGTCTCCAGCTGAGTACTTTACTGCCTTGTCTATCTTTTTTCAGAAGCCTTTTGCGCTTCATCCTTTAGTTAAAACTTTTTTCCAGGGAGTTACATATGTGCGGCCTCCCAGGAAACCATTGCTCCCTGTTTGGGACTTGAACTTGGTTCTTTCTGCTCTTCAGGCTCCTCCCTTTGAGCCCTTGCAGGATATTGCTCTGTCTACCTTGCCTCAGAAGGTTGCCTTCGTGGTGGCTATCACTTCTGTTCGGCGTGTCTCGGAGTTGGCAGCCTTGTCGATTCAGGCGCCCTACTTTGAGAGGCATCAGGACAAGGTGGTCTTTCGTTTCAAACCGGACTTTCTTCCTAAGGTTGTTTCTGCTTTTCATTTGAATCAGGATATTGTTCTTCCCTCATTGTGTCCTAAGCCTAAGAATGACAAGGAGAGGGTTTTGCATTGTTTGGATGTAGTACGCTGTGTTAAGTACTATTTGATTACTACTTCTCCTTTTCGTAAGACTGATGCCTTTTTTGTTGTGCCCTGTGGGCCTAGGAAGGGTTTGGCTCCGGCCAAGTCTTCCATTAGCAAATGGATTCGTCAGGCGATTGTTGGGGCCTATTAGGCCAAGGGGAAGGTTCCCCCTTTTCGTATCACTGCTCATTCTACTCGTGCTGTTGGAGCATCTTGGGCTTTTCAGCACCAATCTTCTGTTGAACAAGTTTGTAAGGCTGCTACTTGGTCTTCTGTTCACACTTTTTCTAAGTTTTACAAGGTTGATGTGCGTGCCTCAGCGGATGCTGTGTTTGGCCCGCAAGGTTCTGCAGACTGCAGTGGTTTGAGTTATGCTTCATTTTGCCTTCGGATACCCATCCCTTGTGGACACTGCTTTTGGATGTCCCGATCGTAAGAATTAAAGGGGAAGCGGGGTGTGTGACACACTGAGAATAATACCATTTTGTGAGTACTCACCTGAAAAATGGATATTGTCACACATCCCGCTTCACCCGCCCTTTTTGGTATCCTGGATCCTCTATATGGTGAAGCTTTTCTTTATTTTATTTTGAGGTTACCGTTGGGTTTCCTGGTACCTTGTCTTACTGCTGTTTGAATTCACTGGGTGTTAAGTGGGAGGTCCCAGGTATATGTAGGCCGGGAGGGGCTTGTTTTCAAGACTTCTCTCTGCAGCGTCGCCACCTGCTGGTGGAGTAACACGATCGTAAGAATTAAAGGTGAAGCGGGGTGTGTGACACACTGACAATATCCATTTTACAGGTGAGTACTCACAAAATGGTATTTTCTCCACTACAGGCAGTGTGTGTAGCATTCCCCCCACCACAGACAGGGTGCAGCATTCCCTCATTACAGGCAGTGTGCGGCATTCCCCCACTACAGGTTGTGTGCTGCATTCCTCCACTACAGGCAATGTGCGGTATTCCCCCACTACAGGCAATGTGTGGTATTCCCCCACTACAGGCAATGTGCGGCATTCCCCCACTACAGGCAGTGTGCGGCATTCCCCCACTACAGGCAGTGTGCGGCATTCCCCCACTACAGGCAGTGTGCGGCATTCCCCCACTACAGGCAGTGTGCGGCATTCCCCCACTACAGGCAGTGTGCGGCATTCCCCCACTACAGGCAGTGTGCGGCATTCCCCCCACTACAGGCAGTGTGCGGCATTCCCCCCACTACAGGCAATGTGCGGCATTCCCCCCACTACAGGCAATGTGCGGCATTCCCCCACTACAGGCAATGTGCGGCATTCCTCCACTACAGGCAGTGTGTGCGGCATTCCTCCACTACAGGCAGTGTGTGCAGCATTTCTCCACTACAGGCAGTGTGTGTAGCATTCCCCCCACTGCAGACAGGGTGCAGCATTCCCTCATTACAGGCAGTGTGCGGCATTCCCCCACTACAGGCAATGTGCAGCATTCCCCACTACAGGCAATGTGCGGCATTCCTCCACTACAGGCAGTGTGTGCGGCATTCCTCCACTACAGGCAGTGTGTGCGACATTCCTCCACTACAGGCAGTGTGTGCGGCATTCCTCCACTACAGGCAGTGTGTGCGGCATTCCTCCACTACAGGCAGTGTGTGCGGCATTCCTCCACTACAGGCAGTGTGTGCGGCATTCCTCCACTACAGGCAGTGTGTGCGGCATTCCTCCACTACAGGCAGTGTGTGCGGCATTCCTCCACTACAGGCAGTGTGTGCGGCATTCCTCCACTACAGGCAGTGTGTGCGGCATTCCTCCACTACAGGCAGTGTGTGTGGCATTCCTCCACTACAGGCAGTGTGTGCAGCATTCCCCCCACTACAGGCAGTGTGCGGTATTCCCCCACTACAGGCAGTGTGCGGTATTCCCCCACTACAGGCAGTGTGCGGCATTCCCCCACTACAGGTTGTGTGCGACATTCCTCCACTACAGGCAATGTGCGGTATTCCCCCACTACATGCAATGTGCGGTATTCCCCCACTACAGGCAATGTGCGGTATTCTCCCACTGCATGCAATGTGTGGTATTCCCCCACTGCAGGCAGTGTGCGGCATTCCTCCACTACAGGCTGTGTGCGGCATTCCTCCACTACAGGCTGTGTGCGGCATTCCTCCACTACAGGCTGTGTGCGGCATTCCTCCACTACAGGCTGTGTGCGGCATTCCTCCACTACAGGCTGTGTGTGGCATTCCTCCACTACAGGCTGTGTGTGGCATTCCTCCACTACAGGCTGTGTGCGGCATTCCTCCACTACAGGCTGTGTGCGGCATTCCTCCACTACAGGCTGTGTGCGGCATTCCTCCACTACAGGCTGTGTGCGGCATTCCTCCACTACAGGCTGTGTGCGGCATTCCTCCACTACAGGCTGTGTGCGGCATTCCTCCACTACAGGCTGTGTGCGGCATTCCTCCACTACAGGCAGTCTGCGGCATTCCCCCCCACTACAGGCAGTGTGTGGCATTCCCTCATTACAGGCAGTGTGCGGCATTCCCTCATTACAGGCAGTGTGCGGCATTCCCTCATTACACATTGGCTGTGCATAGGCCAAGCCCACCTGCTGGTGCTAGGAATGTGGTCAGTAGCCCTGCAAGGTGTGGCGGTGTGTGTATATGTGTGTGTGAGTGGTGGGTGTGTTTTATGGGGCAGAAAATTTTGCAGATGAAGCAAAACAAAAATCAATCAAAACACTAATCTGGTTACTGTTTTATGTAAAAAGATGTAAAAAGAAGGTGATGTACCTCCTTGTTGCTGCTTTAAAGATCTTGTCATGCAGATCTAGACATTTCCTTTGGAGTAGGCACCTAGCTTGCAGTAATTACACTGCTGTGTATGTAGACGGAACGCTTACAGTACATGGAACGATGGTTTCACAGGCGAGATAGCGGTCACCCTTGAGGGATCAGACAATCATATGCTAAAAACGCACTTTGCAAAACTACAGGTCTCAGTAGAAAAAAATGTAAATCATTCCATGTAATGTATCGCAACATCTTGAGAAAATCCATTACAAAGCATGCTGTATAAGGAGTTTTCTGTTTCATTATTGTTGACTGCACCTAATTCCTCACAAATGTGCTAATACATAAAAATATCATCGTGTTCTAGCTTCTAGCTGTAACCATTCAGCATGAAAAACCCGACCTTGAAGAACAGAAAACCAAATTGTTGCAACAAGAAGAAGATAAGAAAATTCAGCTGGCTAAGCTGGAAGAGTCTCTTCTGGAGGTGAGACTAGCAGAAGCCATTTTATCTGGATTTTCAGCTGGGCCCGCAATTATTATATTCTGCTATTTTATATTTGTATAGGGTCACTGTCTTTCATCATTGTAGTGTTTTTTAATATATTTATTGAGAAAAACATCTAATTTAAATCATCATAAATCAGCATTTTATTCACATTCTAATACAAAGTGCAATAGCAGGAGGATGAAGAACCAGGGAACCCCACATTTTATTATTCCCACACCACTGGAATCAATCCAGGATGGCCCAAAAGAACTGAAAGCCATTCAAAGAAGACTCCCATGTCTCTAAAAATCTCACAATATTGAGTTGGATTTTCCTTGCCCGAGTATTTTCATAATTCATTTACAAACATTTTTGAATAAATTGTTTCAAAGTAGAACGATCTGGAGAGATCCCTACCTGCAAATTATAGACTTACTATTAACCTCCAGTATCTGATCTGCCAAACACTGACCATCCAAAAATCAAGGTAAATAAGTAGTATTTTATGTACCTGATGATGGTCTCTCCTATCTCTGTCTCATGTGAGGTCTCTCCTCTCTGTCTCATGTGAGGTCCCTCCTCTCTGTCTCATGTGAGGTCTCTCTCACCTCGCTTTGTCTCATGTAAGGTCTCTCCTCTCTCTGTCTCATGTGAGGTCCCTCCTCTCTGTCTCATGTGAGGTCTCTCTCACCTCGCTTTGTCTCATGTAAGGTCTCTCCTCTCTCTGTCTCATGTGAGGTCCCTCTCACCTCGCTTTGTCTCATGTAAGGTCTCTCCTCTCTGTCTAATGTGAGGTCCCTCTCACCTCGCTCTGTCTCATGTGAGGTCTCTCCTCTCTGTCTCATGTGAGGTCTCTCTCACCTCGCTTTGTCTCATGTAAGGTCTCTCCTCTCTGTCTCATGTGAGGTCTCTCATCTCTCTCTGTCTCATGTGAGGTCTCTCCTCTCTGTCTCATGTGAGGTCTCTCTCACCTCGCTTTGTCTCATGTAAGGTCTCTCCTCTCTGTCTCATGTGAGGTCTCTCATCTCTCTCTGTCTCATGTGAGGTCTCTCTCACCTCGCTTTGCCTCATGTGAGGTCTCTCATCTCTGTCTCATGTGAGGTCTCTCATCTCTGTCTCATGTGAGGTCTCTCATTTCTCTCTGTCTCATGTGAGGTCTCTCTCACCTCGCTTTGCCTCATGTGAGGTCTCTCATCTCTCTCTGTCTCATGTGAGGGCTCTCTCTTTCTGTCTCATGTGAGGGCTCTCTCTTTCTGTCTCATGTGAGGGCTCTCTCTTTCTGTCTCATGTGAGGGCTCTCTCTTTCTGTCTCATGTGAGGGCTCTCTCTTTCTGTCTCATGTGAGGGCTCTCTCTTTCTGTGTCTTGTGTGAGGTCTCTCCTCTCTCTCTTTCTATCTCATGTAAGGTCTCTCCTCCCTCTTTCTCATGTGAAGTCTCTCTCCCCTCCTGTCTCATGTGAGGTCTCATGTAAAATCTCTCCTCTTTCTCTCTCATGGGAGGTCTCTCTCCTCTCTCTGTCTCATGTGAGGTCTCCTCTCTGTCTCATGTGAGGTCTCCTCTCTCTCTCATGTGAGGTCTTTCTCTCTCTCATGTGAGGTCTCTGCGCTCACTCTTTGTCTCATGTGAGGTCTCTCTTTGCTCTCTCTGTCTCATGTGAGGTCTCTCTTCGCTCTGTCTGTCTCATGTGAGGTCTCTCTGTCTCATGTGAGGTCTCTCCTCTCTATCTCTCTCGTGTGAGGTCTCTACCCTCTCTCTCTCTGTCTCATGTGAGGTTTCTCCTCTCTCTCTCTCTCTCTCTCTCTCTCTCTCTCTCTCTGTCTCACGTGAGGACTCTCCTCTCTCTCTCTCTCTGTGTCTCATGTGAGGTCTCTCCTCTCTCTCTGTCTCATGCGAGGTCTCTCCTCTCTTTCTGTCTCATATGAGCTTCAAAGAGGTCCACTCATCTTGGCAGCACAGGATATCCAAATTCCATAAAGCATATGTGAGGAAACGCGTATCACGTGAGCCTAGCTGACACCACATCTTCTGGAATCAAGCAATACGATTTCTTATCCCTGTCCAGTAACCCTCCCAGTAGCCTGTAATATATATAAGGGGCATGGATGCTGAGTTCCGTTCTAAGCAAAATAACCAGCTCATGTTAAATTATATGTGAAATATGTTTTCATGTGAAAAGTGCACACTAAGCAACAATACAAGTATGAAATATTACATATACAGGTCTGAGAGCGAAATACAGGTTACAGGTAAGTAATGGCAGACAGAAATGTACAGTTGAATCAGATAACCTAAATGAGATTGGATGAGTTGTGCAGCACAACCACCGGGAGGCATGAGACGACTTGCTGGATCCTGGGACCTCTTCTACATGTCATGTAACCCCTGAGAAGAAAGACTGTGTCCCCAGGGAGTTCCCTGTAATTTAACCCTCCTTGGAGGAGTTTCTGCCCCCTCCCTTCATCCCCTAGCTAGGGTAATCTCCAAGTTAATTTGGCTCATAACTTTTGCTGGGAGTGTTGTAGGGCCCTGGTTTTGGTGCCAGACCATTTGGGCCAATGCAGGGCATCTGGGGGTCCAAGGACTGTGGGGTGGGATGGATCAGAACTGGAGATCTCCATATGACCAGTTCTATGTTCGTTATAGAGATGGGACGACTGTGTGTGGATGCATCTGGGCTTCCCGGTTCTGCTCAGATATTCGGCTTGTGGCTAGGGCAAACGGTGACCCAGTAAATCTTTGTATTAGTGTGAGATCTCAAACTCTCCTGCCTTGCGCTCTCCCATTCCTGTTGTCCTGTTGGCTGTGCTGGTTCCACATGGAGGTGGACACAAAAAATTCATATACCATATTTGTCCCCACTATAAGGCACACCTGCCCATAAGACACACCCAGGATTTGGGAAGGAAAATAATAAAAAAATATGAATCAAATGGTGTGCTAATATACCCCCCAAATCACCCCATTAACAACAGTGTGCAGAATCCACCCAATTACCTCATTACAGACCCCAACTTACAGTCAGTGAGTGGCATCCCACATTACAGGTAGTAAGCGGTATCCCAAATACAGGCAGTGTGTGTGGTATTCCCAATACAGGCAGTTTGTGTGGTATTCCCAATACAGGCAGTTTGTGTGGTATTCCCAATACAGGCAGCGTGTGTGGCATTCTCTAATACAGGCAGTGGGTGGCATTCCCTAATACAGGCAGTGTGTGTGTGGCATTCCCAATACAGGCTCGGTGTGTGGCATTTCCAATACAGGCAGCGTGTGTGGCATTCCCAATACAGGCAGTGTGTGCGGCATCCCCAGTACAGGCAGTGTGTGTGGCATCCCCAATACAGGCAGTGTGTGTGGCATCCCCAATACAGGCAGTGTGTGTGGCATCCCCAATACAGGCAGTGTCCTGGCATCCCCAATACAGGCAGTGTGCTGGCATCCCCAATACAGGCAGTGTGCTGGCATCCCCAATACAGGCAGTGTGTGTGGCATCCCCAATACAGGCAGTGTGCTGGCATCCCCAATACAGGCAGTGTCCTGGCATCCCCAATACAGGCAGTGTGTGCTGGCATCCCCAATACAGGCAGTGTGCTGGCATCCCCAATACAGGCAGTGTGCTGGCATCCCCAATACAGGCAGTGTGCTGGCATCCCCAATACAGGCAGTGTGCTGGCATCCCCAATACAAACAGTGTGTGTGGCATCCCCAATACAGGCAGTGTGTGTGTGTGGCATCCCCAATACAGGCAGTGTGCTGGCATCCCCAATACAGGCAGTGTGCTGGCATCCCCAATACAGGCAGTGTGCTGGCATCCCCAATACAGGCAGTGTGCTGGCATCCCCAATACAAACAGTGTGTGTGTGGCATCCCCAATACAGGCAGTGTGTGTGTGGCATCCCCAATACAGGCAGTGTGTGTGGCATCCCCAATACAGGCAGTGTGTGTGGCATCCCCAATACAGGCAGTGTGCTCGCATCCCCAATACAGGCAGTGTGCTGGCATCCCCAATACAGGCAGTGTGCTGGCATCCCCAATACAGGCAGTGTGCTGGCATCCCCAATACAGGCAGTGTGCTGGCATCCCCAATACAGGCAGTGTGCTGGCATCCCCAATACAGGCAGTGTGAGGCATCCCCAATACAGGCAGTGTGCTGGCATCCCCAATACAGGCAGTGTGCTGGCATCCCCAATACAGGCAGTGTGCTGGCATCCCCAATACAGGCAGTGTGCTGGCATCCCCAATACAGGCAGTGTGCTGGCATCCCCAATACAGGCAGTGTGCTGGCATCCCCAATACAGGCAGTGTGTTGGCATCCCCAATACAGGCAGTGTGCTGGCATCCCCAATACAAACAGCGTGCGGAGTCCCCAATACAGGCAGTGTGTGCGGCGTCCCCAATACAGGCAGTGTATGCGGCGACCCCAATACAGGCAGTGTGTGCGGCGTCCTCAATACAGGCAGTGTGTGCGTCGTCCACAACACAGGCAGTGTGCGGCATCCCCAATACAGGCATTGTGTGCGGCATCCCCAATACAGGCAGTGGGAACATCTGGAATGTAAAGGGTTTTTTTGTTTAACATTTGCATTTGATAAGACGCAGTGAGATTTTCCCCTCATGGTGTGGGAGGGGTTTGTCCTATATGGTGAAAAGAGTTTTTATCACTTTTTGAGCAGTTTATTTGAGCAAATTATGTATGGCAGCATCAGGTACAAATCAGTCTGCAGCCTCACCATGTACCACCCTGTAGCATCTTATGTAGTTGGATGCAAATTTTCATTGCATAATATTTTTCTTTTTTAGACATTGGCTACTTCACAAGGAAACTTGCTGGATAACAAAGAGTTAATTAACTCATTAAATCAGACAAAAGCAAGCAGTGCTCTTATACAAGAGTCTCTCAGTGAATCACACCGACTGCAGATCTCCCTGGATCAGGTACCATTGTCTACTATTTGGAGAGGACACTGCACATTTCTTTATAGCCCTGCCACTTTGGCTGGGCCTTTTGGCTTCACCTAGGGATTTATTTGTAAGGCCTCGTTGAGTTTAGCACTGAGCACACAAGACAAAACAGTAATTCTGTCCTCTGTCATGAGATTTATCCCTTGAAGGGCTGGGGAACAAGGGTTTGTCCTCTTTGAAGGAGTCCCCACAGTACTGTATGTGTGACAATGCTGCACTGGCCAACTGCTGGCAGTTATGGTATGTATATGTATTGTTATTATGTTTAGTCCACTATCAGCTTTAACAATGATCTTTTTCCCCTTTCCATTACACATCATTAATCCTAGTTTAAAGAGCCTCCAGTCTATAAGACATAAACTGGACTAAACAGCCTTGCGCAGTTGGAAAAATAATCCTCAAAACTCCCTTACCCCATCTGTATGCATGATACTGAATGATTGGGGCAAGGTGAAAAAACTGACATTCACTTTCATTGTCTCCCAGGTGTAAATTTTAACCTAGCTCTGAATCCGTCCCGAAGTAGATAATGGCAATTTTCTCTCTTAAAAAATAAATGTTTTCTACTCGCTGCTCCTTCAGAAGCTCAAATCTAAAACGCCACCTCACAGATTTTCTCTTGGTAGCGGCTATTTTCCAAGTATACAGCACGTCTTGTTTCACCTATCCCTTACGTCTGGGTTATCCGCCACAAGGGGGCGCAATGGACTGCAGAAGACTTGTGGCATCTCCCGGCCCTATAAAAAGCCAGGAACCTCCCACAAATTCCCAGTATTCTAAGTATGTCACACACCCCGCTTCAGAATAGTCATTACACTTGGGTTATACCGACCTGTAGAGAGCGATCTTGCAGAGATGTCATGAAAAAAAGGAAGCACCTCCCACTCATTACCCAGTCTTTCATCTCTGCAGTCGGCGAGCAAGTCAGAAGATGGATGTCTCCTCCTTGCAGGTAGCCGGGGTAACCCCCGGCCCTCTTGTTGGTCTATTTCTGCCTGGACCCACTTTAATTAAAATTCCCCTTGCCTCCCAGCCTAGGCTGCTGGTCCAGGCAAGGGTAGACGGCACCTTACGGTGCTTAGGAGCTATGCTCCACCGTGAGACCCCATAATAAGGGGTAGGCGGTTGCCCGGGTTGGTGATCCCGGAGTGGGATGCCCCGTCCCTTGCCCTTCCACCTTTGGTGTGATTTACCCTCTCCCGGTCACCCATTGCTCCCTAAATGAGGGGGGGGGGGGGGGCGGCTTTTCCCTTGAGGATTGATTGTTTTTATTGAAACTGTGTTTTATTAGTGTGTGTGTCTTTATGTTACACCTTGGCTGTTGCTGCGGCGCTGGCCATGGACAAGCGTTTTTTTATTTCGTTGGGGGAGCTTCTTCCCCTCAGGTGCGGTGATGTGGGGGGCAGGGCTGGGCGCC
Source organism: Gastrophryne carolinensis (assembly GCA_027917425.1). Taxonomy (NCBI): domain Eukaryota; kingdom Metazoa; phylum Chordata; class Amphibia; order Anura; family Microhylidae; genus Gastrophryne; species Gastrophryne carolinensis. Next base: position 55,041,301 of record CM051236.1, on the reverse strand, counting down.
CGGTGAGATCCTACGGCCCGCCCCCGTGCTGCTGGCGCCGCTGCGGTGCCCGGCCACTGGCTGGGAGCCGCGTTCCTCATCTCACTCTCTGCCTCGCCTCGTGCTCTGCATCTCCATCTGTGGACGGCGCCCTGTGGGCTCCATGCTGTTCTTGATCCTATTATCTGCAGAATTGCTTTTTATTATTAGGCATTTATATATATATATATATTTATATATTTTTATAATGTCACACTGCTCAGTTTATGTGTGGGGCACGTTGTGTGTGTGTGTGTGTGTGTGTGTGTGTGTGTGTGTGTGTGTGTGTGATTAGCCCTTTTCCTTATGTCTCCCAGGTGGACTCTTGTTGGATTTTAAGGGGTCCTCCCGGTCCTAGGGTCCCTGGGTTTGATTAGGGCTCCCAATAAATCCTCCCACGTGGGACTTAAAGGGGCATCCCGGGTTGCTTATTATTGTAATTCCCTTGGTCATTGCGACTACAATTGAAATCACCATATGGAGGCTTCCCAGGATACCGGGCTTGGGCTCCCCTCGGGGCAATCCCGGAAGTGTGTGGGTTGTGGGGCATCCCTTTCGGGGGATAATGTACTACTTTGTATACCATGTGCACAGCAGGCTATAACGCGGCAGTCGGGGGCCCAGGCGTCTGGGTCAGCGCCGCTGGCCTCATCGCCTACCCCACCCAGTCTGATCCGTACCCCGAGTGATGTCGTCACGGGTGGGGAGTCGCAATCTGATGTGTGTGCCAGATTGGCCAATCTTGAGAAATTATTTTCTAGCGCTGTGGCCAGAAAGGCGACGGCTAAGAGAAAGCACTTGTCTTCAGCCGCGCCGGCCTTTGATTTTGATGAGTTTGATTCACTTGACTGGTCTGATTATTCCCCGCTAGAGGAAGGGGAATTATTTGAGGGATCTGATGGTTCTGACGATCAGCAATTTGTTGGCGCTGATACCGAGCAGGGACAGGGGGATGCCGTGGATACCCCTAAGGTCCTAGCTCATCTTTTCGAGGTTCTGGTTATTTCTCCTCCAGAGGAGGCTCCTCTGCAGAAGGGGGAGTTCTTTGGGACTTCTAAGCCGCGCTTGGAATTCCCAAATCAAAAGCATTTTGATGACATCATTCTTAAGGAATGGGAGAGGCCTACTCGGCTTCCGGGTGTTCCTCAGGGCTGGGATAAGAAATATCCTTTTATGCTGGACGCGGTGAAGCGCTGGCCGTTCCCTCCCAAGGTTGATGCCCCCGTGTTGGGGTTGTCTAATTCTTCTATTTTGCATTCTCCTGACTCCACCACCCTAAAAGATGGTGAGGACAAGCGCATTGATCAGATGGCTTGTCACGGTTTTGCCAGTGTTGGTTCGGCCTTGCGGCCTGTTTGTGCTTCCGCGCTTTTGGCGGTAGCTACCAGGTCGGTTGTTAGGGACCTGTTGACTACTTCCAGGCTTGACCCGGCTAGTGATGAGTTCACCGCCCTTAAGCGGTGCGAATTGTTCATGTCCTTTGTGCTGGCCGCCCTGGATGACACCATGGTGATGTGTAGCAGAACTTCGGCCTTGCTGGTGGCTATTCGACGGTCGGTTTGGTTGCGCCAGTGGGCAGCTGATTTTGTGGCTAAGAAGTCGCTTACGGGTCTTCCCTTCGTGGGGTTGCGGCTTTTTGGAGAAAAATTGGATTTGGTGGCGAAAGGAGGCAAGTTACCTCAGCGAAAGAAGCAGTGTCGTCCCTTTCGGGGGGTGGCCTCCTTTAACTCTTCCTTTCGCGGGGCCAGAGCGGGCAGGGGATTGCCATTCTCTTCTTCCAGAGGTTATCCTGGAACAGGTGCAGAGGATGTGCCCATCCAGGTCACACCTGGGGTTCTAAACCCAATCCCGCTGCCAAGCCAGCTCAGCAATGAGGGGGCGCCCTCACCCTTGCGGGTGGGGGGATGGCTGCGACACTTCTTCCAGGTCTGGGACCAGGAGGTCTCAGACAGATGGATTCTGGAAGTGATGTCTTCCGGTTACAAGCTGGAGTTCGAGATCCGGCCCCCTCCCAGATTCTTCAGGTCTCGAGTGTCTTCGGATCCTCTGGCCGCGCAAGGGCTCCGAGCAAATGTTCTGGACATGGCTGTCATTTGCCCAGTTCCTTCCTCGGAAAGGGGCCTGGGCTACTATTCCAATCTGTTCACGGTGCCCAAGAAGGACGGCTCCGTTCGTCCCATCCTGGATCTGAAGCTCCTCAACAGGTTTATCCGTCCCAGGAAGTTCCGCATGGAAACTCTGCGTTCAGCCATAAATTCACTTCGTCAGGGGGACTTCATGACGTCCATAGACATCAAGGATGCTTATCTGCATGTTCCTATCTTCCCGGCACACCAGAGATTTCTCAGGTTCGTGGTGGAAAATCGTCATTTTCAGTTTGTGGCCCTTCTGTTCGGCCTTAACTCGGCTCCAAGGGTTTTCACCAAGGTGCTGGCAGGGGTGATGGCCCTTTTCAGAGCCCAGGGTATTCGCATCGTGGCATATCTGGACAACCTTCTCATTATGGCATCTTCTCTCAGCCAAGCGGAGCTAGACACCAGAGCTGTGGTATCCACTGTGGAGAGATTCGGCTGGATGATCAACTATCCCTAGTCTTCCCTCTCCCCGTCCAGGGTGGTGTCATTTCTGGGAATGTCTCTGGATACTTCTCAGGCCAGGGTGTTCCTTCCTCGTCCCAAGGTTCTGTTGCTTTGGCTTCTTCTGTCCCACCCTCGTCCGTCAATCCGGCTGGGGATGAGACTGGTGGGATTGATGGTGGCTTCCTTCGAGGCGGTTCCCTTTGCTCAGTTTCACACATGGACGCTCCAGCTCCATCTTTTGGCGGTTTGGGACAGGTGTCCGCTGTCGTTGGATCAGTCTTTTCTGATGTCCCCCCGGGTTCCGCATTCCCTTCGGTGGTGGATGGAACCAAGCAATCTGATGAGGGGCAGATCCTTTCTGACCCCTCGTTGGGAGACGGTCACCACGGATGCCAGCCTTTCAGGTTGGGGGGGTTTCTGGAAGGATCTTCAGTTTCAGGGACTGTGGGGGCCTCAGGAGGCTCACGACCCCATCAATGTTTTGGAGCTGAGAGCCATCAGGTTGGTTCTGTTTCACTTGACTCTTCAGTTACAGGGCTTACCGGTTCAAGTTCGGTCGGACAATCGGACGGCGGTCGCCTACATCAATCACCAGGGAGGGACTCGCAGCAGGAGTGCCCTCAGAGAAGTGTCCTTGATTGTTGCCTGGGCAGAGAGCAATGTCCCATGCATCTCGGCGATGTACATTCCGGGAGTGGAGAACACGGAGGCGGACTCCCTGAGCAGGTGCTCATCTCGCCGGGGGAATGGTCTCTCAATCCCAAGGTGTTTCGGTCACTTTGCCACAAGTGGGGGACTCCGGAAGTGGATCTCTTTGCGTCTCTCTCGCGGGATCCTCTGGCTTTGGCAGTGGATGCCATGTCTCTGAGCTGGAGGGATCTGGGGTTCCTGTACATGTTCCCTCCGTTCCCTATGGTGGTCATGGTGGTGCGCAAGCTGGCTCTAGAAGGGGCACCAGCAATCCTGGTGGCTCCAAGATGGCCAAGGCAGGTTTGGTTCGCAGACGTCGTTCGGCTGGCAGTGGATCAGTTCGATCTGCCCCTTCTGCCGGATCTGCTCACTCAGGGTCAACTACTTTACACCAATTTACCAACGCTGGCTTTGATGGCGTGGCTGCTGAAACTTCCATTTTAAAGGAGGAAGGTCTTTCTGATGCTGTGATTCAGACTCTTGTTAGCGCTAGGAAGAGGTCTTCCTCTACCATCTACTATAGGACTTGGAGGTCTTATATTGATTGGTGTGAGGTCAGGGGCTTGCCTTGCAGGGTGTTTTCTATCCCTAGGATTTTGGATTTTCTGCAACATGGTCTGGACTTGGGGTTCCAGCTTAGTATGTTCCAGCTTAGTATGTTAAAAGGGCAGGTTTCTGCCCTGGCGGTTTTCTTTCAAAGGTCTTTTGCTCTTCATCCTCTGGTTAAGACTTTTTTCCAGGGGGTTATGCATGTGCGGCCTCCTAGGAAGCCTCTGCTCCCTGTTTGGGATTTGAATTTGGTGCTTTCTGCTCTTCAGGGTCCTCCTTTTGAGCTATTGCAGGATATTGCTCTTTCTATGCTCACTCAAAAGGTTGCCTTTTTGGTTGCTATCACCTCAGTTCGGCGTGTTTCAGAGTTGGCGGCTTTGTCCATTCAGGCCCCTTACTTTGAGAGGCATCAGGCCAGATTTTCTTCCTAAAGTGGTTTCTGCCTTTCATCTTAATCAGGATGTTGTTCTTTCCTCCTTGTGTCCTAAGCCCAGCAATGACAAGGAGAGGGTTTTGCATTCCTTGGATGTGGTTCGCTGTGTGAAGTATTATTTGGTGACTACTTCTTCCTTTACTTTTGGTGACGCCTTTTTCGTGGTGCCCTCCGGGCCTAGGAAAGGTTTGGCGCCCGCCAAGTCTTCCATTAGTAAATGGATTTGCCAGGCCATTGCTGGGGCCTATTCTGCCAAGGGGAAGATTCCCCCTTTTCGTGTTACTGCTCATTCTACTCGTGCTGTTGGGGCGTCCTGGGCTTTCCGGCACCAGGCCTCTGTTGAGCAAGTTTGTAAGGCTGCTACTTGGTCTTCTGTTCACACTTTTTCCAAGTTTTATAAGGTTGATGTGCGGGCCTCAGCGGATGCTGTTTTTGGCCACAAAGTTCTGCAAGCTGCAGTGGTTTAAGTTTGTGCATTATTACCTTGTTTTGGATCCCCGCCCTTTATGGACACTGCTATTGTATGTCCCAAGTGTAATGACTATTCTGAAGCGGGGTGTGTGACATACTTAGAATAATACCATTTTGTGATTACTCACCTGTAAAATGGGTATTATAAGTATGTCACACACCCCGCTTCACCCCGCCCTTTGGTATTCTGGATCCTTTATATTGTGAACCTTTTTAATGTTACTGTTTATAATTGGCTCTTCCTGGTCATTTTACTGCTGTCTTAATACTGGGTAATGAGTGGGAGGTCCCAGGTATTTATGGACCGGGAGGGGCTTCCTTTTTTTCATGACATCTCTGCAAGATCGCCCTCTACAGGTCAGTATAACCCAAGTGTAATGACTATTCTGAAGCGGGGTGTGTGACATACTTATAATCCCCATTTTACAGGTGAGTAATCACAAAATTGTATTTTTCCTTCTGCAGTCGAACTGCGAAGATAGAAGATGGCTCTCTCTCTTGCGCAGGTGAGCGAGGCAACCAAACCTGCGGCCCTGCAAGTCTAGGGTCAAGTGCTCTAGGAGCACTGCTCCAAGCCGCAGACCCTGTACTACAAAGGGGAGCCGGTCATAGGCTTTATGGTGAGCCTGATTGGGATGTGGAGTTCATGCACTGCCTTCTGAGGGTGTGAGTTATTTGGGGACTATGTCCTCTTCTTTTATTTCTGGGCCCCCCCCCCCTCCCCTCCCTGGCCATGAATACTCGCCGCTGCCTTCCCTCATCTCCCTCTCTTCTCCCCCTCTCTGACTCCATTGTGGGGGGGGGGGGGGGGGGGGGATTGTCAGTGGTGGTGAGTGGTGTTTTCGAAGGTAATTTGGCAATTTTGGTGAGTTTTTTGGTGTTTTTAGCTGCCGTACAGCTTTGTACTATGCTCCGCGGCTGTGGGCGCTATAACCTGAGGTAATTTTGCTTTGTCATGGCCCCGGCAAGGTCACGTGAGCGCAGTTTTCGTGGGGGGCAGGGCCTGGTGATGCTGTGGATCGCGCTGTTCCCCTGCGGCCCGCCCCTCGAGGTACCTCAGCCAGCGCGTGTCTGGTTTTCTTCATTCCTGGCTGCAGCGCTGCTTTCCCTGGTGTATCGCTTTACCTAGCGGTCTGTGCCTGGGTGACCCTGCGGTGTCTTTGGTTCTCCTGGCTTACTCCTTCTTCCCCCTCACTCCCCCTTCACGAAATAGACTTCTGGGGGCATCCCGTGGGAGGGCATCCCGGGTGGCTTCTGTCTTAAGCCTTTACCCACTACTGGTCTGTTGCGCCTGTGTTAATCACCATATGGAGGCTTCAGGGGATAGCGTGCTTGGGGGCCCTGCGGGGCAAGCCCGGCTATGTTCCATGTGTGGGTATCCCCTGTGATTAACAGTGTCACGGTGTGCAAATGCCGTGTGCTGACAGTGTCATTGCGCTACAAGCTGGTTTGCCTGCTTCACTTCCCAGCTCTGCGCCTCCCTCTGCTTCCCCTCTACTCCCCCGCTCCTGCAACTAGGCCCCTGTGAAGGCACTGTTAGCAGGGAGTCTCATTCTGATTTGGCTCTGCTAGTGGCTAACATTGAGAGGCAGCTTGCCAGGCCTGTTCCTAGAAAGGCCTCTGGCAAGAAGCGGCACCCCTTGCTAAGGTGTATGTGGGGATTGATGAGTTTGGTGGCTGTCACCCCCTTGAGATGGGGGGACTTTCCCAGGATTCTGACTCCTCTGGGAACCAGCAGGAGGGTTGCGATAGTGACCTTGGGTCGGTGTCTGGAGAGGTACCCTGAGGACACTGATAATTTGCTGTCACATATTTTTGATATATTACACATTGCTGCCCCTGAGGTGGCTAAGAGAATACAGGGGGAGCTCTTTCGCCCTGGTAAACAGCGTCCAGAGTTCCCTGAGCAGGAACATTTTACCATTTTGGTACTTAAAGAATGGGAATGTCCTAGCAGGCTGTCTGCTGTGCCCAAGGGTTGGATAAAAGGTATCCTTTTCCTGCTGATCTTGTTAAGAAGGCTTGTCCAATACTTTGGTTGTGCCTTCCCCTGACGCTACCTCTCTGAGGGATGGTGAGGACCGGTGTATGGATCAATTGGCCTGCCATGCTTTTACCTGTGTGGGGGCTGGATTGCGTCCAACCAGTGCCGCTGCCATTACTGCTATTGCCCTCAAGAGGCTGCTCAAGCATCTCCTTGATGGTGCTACAGCTGGTAGCGGGTGGGGGGGGGGACTATAGTACTCTTACTTTGTTCTGATTTAGAGGCCATTTCGGGGGTCCTCCATCCTCCTCCCTTCCTTTCGGCTCCCAGAGGAGGTTGTGGCTCCCTCTTCTCTAGTGGCCGCAGAGATTCTTGGGGCCGTGGCAGATCCTGTGGTCGTCCCGATCTCTCCTGGATACCAAGCCCAAACCCTCTCACAAACCCCCTCAGGCATGAAGGGGCGCCCTCACCCATCTGGGTGGGGGGATGGTTTCGGCTCTTTGCTCACGTCTGGAGGCTTCACGTCTCAGACCGGTGGATACAGGGGTCCTCTGGTTACAAGATCTGAAGGGACTTAACGAATTGTCAGATTCAAGCATTTTCGTATGGAGACGCTACGCTCTGCTGTCAGTACCCTTCGCCCGGGCAACTTCATGACCACTGTGGACATCAAGGATGCTTATCTTCATGTGCCTATCTTTCCAGGTCATCAGAGATTTCTAAGGTTCAAGCTGGAGGATCAGCATTACCAGTCTGCGGCTCTGCCCTTCGGTATCACCTCGGCACCTCGGGTGTTCGCCAAGATACTGGCGGGCGTGATGGCTCTGCTACGGATCCAGGGCATCCGCATCATTCTTTACCTGGCTATGAGGCAAGTTGCTGGCACCAGTAGGCTGTATTAATAATTGTGGTGCAATGCTCTGTTTGTTAACCAAAATGCAGACAATAACTAGAAGTTGGGGGATACCCCACTACCAAAATCCCCCCAGAAGGTGATTAACAGAGTCTTATGACTGCACAACACCAAGAAATAAGATTGATATATGATTTTATTGCTCTCAAATGTTAAAAAGGTCCATTTTTTTTACAAGAAAGACAAACTATTAAAAAAACATATACACCATGTTAAAATACATACTGCCAGGAGGGGGCGCTAATCAATCTAACTGCCTAAATACTAAATATATATACAGTGTTATAACATCTATATAAAAAAGGGAAAGTGCTAATTCTTAATAAAGTGCTAAGTGGCCCACAAGTACATCAATTAATAATAGAGCTGAGTGTATACAAAAAAAGACATTGACACTAATCAATGGGAAAAAAAACAGTAATGGTTTTACTTTTACCTTGCACTGTTTTTTTTCCCATTGATTAGTGTCATTGTCTTTTTTTTTTGTATACACTCAGCTCTATTATTAATTGATGTACTTGTGGGCATAAGCACTTAGCACTTTATTAAGAATTAGCACTTTCCCTTTTTTTTATATATGTTATAACACTGTATATATATTTAGTATTTAGGCAGTTAGATTGATTAGCGCCCCCTCCTGGCAGTATGTATTTTAACATGGTGTATATGTTTTTTAATAGTTTGTCTTTCTCATTCTTTACCTGGACGACATCCTGATTGTGGCCCAGTCCTTTCCTCGGGCCGAGCAGGACACTCAGATGGTGACCTCCACTCTGGAGTCCTTCGGCTGGGTGTTCAACTTTCCCAAGTCTTCTCTGTCCCCGTCCTTGGTGAGGTCCTTTCTGGGCAAGACTCTGGATACCTCTCAGGTCGGGGTGTTCCTTCCTCAGCAGAAGGTGGAGGATCTTCAGATGCAGGCTCGGGCTCTGCTATCATGTCCTCATCCCTCCATCCGTCAGGGGATGCAGTTGGTGGGCCTGATGGTGCCCTGCTTAGAAGCAGTCCCCTTTGTTCAGTTTCACATGAGACATTTTTAGTTACTCCTCTTGTCAGTTTTGGATCGGAACCCTGTGTCCTTGGATCAAGAGTTTGCTCTGTCCCCTCTGGCCAGATGGTCCCTCTCGTCGTGGCTGGACTCAATGAACCTTCTAGTGGGCAGGACCTTCCTGCCCCCGTGCTGGGAGAAGGTCACCACATATGCCGGTCTGACCAGTTGGGGAGGCTTTTGGAAGTCCCACAAGAGGCCCATGCTTCCATCAAAGTCCTGGAACTGAGGGTGATCAGATTGGTTCTTTCTCGCCTGACCACTCACCTTCGGGGTCGGGCTGTTCAGATCTGCTCAGTCAACCAGACGGCGGTTGCCTACATCAATCATCAGGGAGGGACTCGGAGCAAGCGAGCCCTCAAGGAAGTGTCCCTGATCCTGTCTTGGGTGAAACAGCATGTTCCCGGCATCTCAGCTGTCTACATTCCGGGGGTGGAGAACCAGGAGGCGGGCTCCCTGAGCAGGGAATGGTATGGGGGAATGGTCCCTCAACAACTGGGTGTTCTCTCCCTGTGTCATCGCTGTGGGCAGCTGGACGTGGACCTGTTTGCGTTTCATCACAATCACAAACTTCCCAGATTTGTCTCTGTCTCTTAGGTTCCTCTGGCCTTCGCCACGGATGCATTGGCTATTCCTTGGAAGAAGTTTCGGCCTCTCTATCTGTTCCCTCTGTTTCCTCTCCTGGGCAGGGTCATGCGCAAGATAGTCCAGGAGCAGGTACCTGCCATCCTGGTGGCCCCTTGTTGGCCAAGAAGGGTTTGGTTCGCAGACGTCGTGCAGTTGGCAGTAGACTGGTACGTCTTGCCCAAGGATCCAGATCTCCTCACTCAGGGGCAGCTACGCCACCCCAATTTACAAACGCTGGCTTTAACAGCTTGGCTGCTGAAACCTCAATCTTGATGGAAAAGGGGTTACTTGCTTCTGTTGTTGATACCATGATCAGGACTAGGAAGAAGTCCTCGTTTTTTATCTATTACAGGGTCTGGCATGCTTACATTGCCTGGTGTGAGTCCAAGTCTCTTCCCTGTAGGGTGTTTTCTTTTCCCAGAATTCTGGAATTCTTGTAACATGGCTTGGATTTGGGCCTTCAACTTGGTACCCTCAAAGACCATATTTCAGCTCTGGCAATTTTTTTCCAAAGATTTTTTGCCAATCACTGGCTGGTTAAAACTTTTTTCCAGGGTGTTTCTCATGTGCTTCCACCCCGTAAGCCTTTGCTACCAGTCTGGGATCTGAATCTGGTGTTGTCTGCTATGCAAGGGCCTCCCTTTGAGCCTATGCGTAAGGCCGCCTTGCCCATTTTGATTCTTAAGGTAGCCTTTTTGGTGGCTATCACTTCTGTAAGGTGAGTTTCTGAGCTAGAGGTGCTTTCCTTCAAACCTCCTTATTTTGAGCCGCATCAGGATAAGGTGGTGTTTCGGCTTAAGCCAGATTTCTTGCCTAAGGTTGTGTCTATCTTTTATCTCAATCAGGACATTGTCTTGCCTTCATTGTGTCCTAATCCTGCTAATTCCTAGGAGCAGACTCTCTGTATTCTCTGGATGTGGTCAGGGCTCTGAAGTTCTCTTTGGTTGCTACTGAGACTTTTAGGAAGTCTGATGCTCTGTTTGTTCTCACTTCTGGGTCTAGGGAGGGTTTGCCTCCGGCTAAATCCACTATCAGCAAGTGGATCCGTCAGGCGGTGGTTCAGGCCTATTCTGCTAAGGGGAAGGATCCTCCCTTTCGTCTTACTGCTCATTCTACTCGTGCTATTGGTGCGTCTTGGGCCTTTCAGCACCAAGCTTCTGTTGAACAAGTTTGTAAGGCTGCAACTTGGTCTTCTGTTCATACATTTTCCAAGTTTTCCAAGGTTGATGTTAAGACCTCAGCTGATGCTGCTTTTGGCCGCAAGGTTCTTCAGGCGGCAGTGGTTTGAACTACCTGCCGTTGCTTTTTGGGGATCCCACCCTACCTTACGGATGTCCCAGACGTAAGGAATAAGTGAAACAGGACGTTTTGTATACTTGGAAAAATACAATTATGTATACTTTGTAGTATACAGCACGTCCTGTTTCATCATTCCCTTGTTATCATTATTCTTGGTCACCTCTGTATGGTGATTTGTTCAAATGTTCATTTTGGGATTTCTTTCATTATTGTTCTCCTGGCTTCTTGTCTAACTGCTTTGTAACACTGGGAATTTGTGGGAGGTTCCTGGCTTTTTATAGGGCTGGGAGATGCCACAAGTCTTTCTGCAGTCCACTGCGCCCCCTTGTGGCGGATAACCCAGGCATAAGGAATAAGTGAAACAGGACGTGCTGTATACTACAAAAACAATTCTACAGGTGAGTACTCACATAATTGTATTCTAATTATGTCACACACCCCGCTTCAAGACATTCATTACATGTGGGGTATACTGACCTGTAGATGGCGATCTTGCAGAGATAACAAAAAAAGCCCATAAATACCTGGGACCTCCCACTCATTCCCCAGAAGATGTCTCCTCCTTGCAGGTAGCCGGGATGACTCCCGGCCTTCTTTTCTTCTATTTCTGCCCGGATCCCATTATTTTAATTACTTGCCTCCCAGCCTAGGCTGCTGGTCCGGGCAAAGGTAGTTGGCACCCCTGGTGCTTAGGAGCCGTGAGACCCCATAACAAGGAGTAGGCGGCTATCTGGGTTGGTGATCCCAGTTTGGGATGCCCTGTCCCTTGGCCCTACCCTCGCATGGATTCCCCCTCTCCCGGATACCCTTAGAGGCGGGGGGGGGGGTCCATTATGGATTCCTCTCCTTAACAGTGTGTGTGTGTGTGTGTGTTCTCTACTGTTTGCCTGCCGCCGGTGGTCCCGCGGCGCCGGCCTCCGGCGTGCTGCATGGTGGCGGTGAGCGCCCATGAGGGATTCTTCTCGCCCGTGCTGCGGGCGCGTTTTCTCATTTCCCGGCTTCTGGCCGGGAGAGACGGGCAGGGGCGGGCCGGGCGCAAACCGCGCCGGCCCGCCCTCCCTCCTCCTGCTGCACACGCGTCCTCCACTTGCGGTACTGTAGGTCGAGTGAGTGGCCTGATGGCCATCTGTTTCATCTGTTGATCACTAATCAACAGATTAGGAATTTGTGCTGTCCGCCCTGGAAGACACATTGGTGATGTGTAGCAGAGCTGCGGCCCTGCTTGTGGCTATCCGCCGGTCGGACCCTCACCCTTGAAGCAGCATGGGAGCTGCGTGCGCGGGTGATTTACACCGTTATTGACCTACCTCTATGTTACCCAGGGTGGCCCTATACTCGTGAGATTTGTGTTTGTATTGTCTGCCAGCACTTGCACTCATATATTTGTTGAGGTTCTTTTTCTTGTATGATTCTAAAAATATTTTTTCACTGGGGATGAATCTATTGTGCAATATAATATTTTGATAGAGTGATATTTGAGGTCTTTATGCATTTGCACTTTTCCATTGTGTATATAGATTGTGATTTATTAACACATTTATAGATAGTAGGATTATTTTGACTCTGTTTGCACTTTATTTAAGATTTTTATATGTTTTTTATGGTCAATGTAAATTTTTGTGCCGGCACAAAAGGTTTGATCAAGGGTGTTAATAATTGTAGGCCATTTAACCTTGAGGTATGAATTAGATAGCCTGGTTCTGGGCAATATTAATTCCATAATTATGGTCATAACGGTTTGTTTTTAATATGTCTTGTATATGTTTTTAGCTTTGTCTTTTTGCACTAATAAAGAAATAGGTCGTATTCATTTTGGTTGTCGTGGTGCTCCTTTTAGGAGGAAGATGTGCCTAGGTGCACGTCCACTCCAGTCTGTTTTGCACGCCGGTCGGTTTGGTTACGCCAGTGGGCGGCTGATTTTGTGTCCAAAAATTCGCTCACGGCCCTTCCCTTTGTGGGATTGCGGCTCTTTGGAGAAAAATTGGATTTGGTGGCAAAGGGAGGTAGGTTACCTCAGCGTAAGAAGCAGCGTCGCCCTTTTCGGGGGGGCGGCTTCCTTCTCTCAATCCTTTCGTGGGGCTAGAGTTGGCAGGGGTTCGTTCCCTTCGTCCAGAGGTGATTCCTGGCCTAGGGGCAGGGGTCGGGCCCATCCAGGACACAGTTGGGGCTCCAAGCCTAGAGCCGCTGCCAAGTCGGCTCAGCAATGAGGGGGCGCCCTCACCCTTGCGGGTGGGGGGGCAGTTGCAATTCTTCTCCCAGGTCTGGGTCCAAGAGGTCTCGGACAGGTGGATTCAGGAAGTGGTGTCTTCCGGTTACAAGCTGGAGTTCAAGTTCCGGCCCCCTCCCAGATTCTTCAGGTCTCGGGTGCCGTCAGATCCTCTGGCCGCCCAGGGGCTTCGGGCGGCAGTAGCAAGTCTTGTGCACATGGCTGTCATCTTTCCAGTGCCCCTCTCATACCGGGGCCTGGGCTTCTATTCCAATTTGTTCACGGTGCCCAAGAAGGACGGATCCGTTCGTCCCATTCTGGATCTGAAGTTGCTCAACAGGTTTGTCCGTCCCCGGAAGTTCCGTATGGAAACTCTGCGCTCAGCCATCCATTCACTTTGTCAGGGGGACTTCATGACATCCATAGACATCAAGGATGCTTACCTGCATATTCCAATATTTCTGGCACACCAGAGATTCCTCAGGTTTGTAGTGGACAATCGCCATTTTCAGTTTGTGGCTCTTCCGTTTGGCCTTACCTCGGCTCCAAGGGTTTTTACCAAGGTGTTGGCAAGAGTGATGGTCATCCTCAGAGCCAGGGGTATCCGCATCATGCCCTATCTGGACAATCTTCTCATCATGGCGTCTTCCATCAGTCAGGCGCAGCTGGATACCAGGACTGTGGTGTCCACTCTGGAGAGTTTCGGTTGGGTGATCAACTATCCCAAGTCCTGCCTCACTCCCTCCAGGGTGGTGGAGTTCCTGGGAATGTCGCTGGATACTTCTCAGGCCAGGGTGTTTCTCCCCCGAGCCAAGGTTCTTCTTATTCAGGAATTGACTCAGCGTCTCCTATCCATCCCCCGCCCGTCCATCCGGCTAGGGATGCGACTGGTGGGATTGATGGTGGCGTCGTTCGAGGCGGTTCCCTTTGCCCAGTTTCACACAAGGACGCTCCAGCTCCATCTCTTGGCGGCCTGGGACGGGTCTTTTCTGATGTCCCCCCGGGTTCGGCGTTCCCTTCGGTGGTGGCTGAAACCAAGCAAATCTGACGAGGGGCAGATCCTTTCTGACCCCTCGTTGGGAGACGGTCACCACGGATGCCAGCCTGTCAGGTTGGGGGGGGGGGGATTTTGGAAGGATCTTCAGTTTCAGGGCCTGTGGGGGCCTCTGAAGGCTCACGATCCCATCAATGTTCTGGAGTTGAGAGCCATCAGGTTGGTTCTGGCTCACTTGACTCATCAGCTGCGGGGCCTACCGGTTCAAGTTCGGTCGGACAATCGGACGGCGGTCGCCTACATCAATCACCAGGGAGGGACTCACAGCAGGCGTGCCCTCAGGGAAGTGTCCTTGATCCTTGCTTGGGCAGAGACCAATGTCCCATGCATCTCGGCGGTGTACATTCCGGGAGTGGAGAACACGGAGGCGGACTCCCTGAGCAGAGGGTCGTCTCGCCGGGGGGAATGGTCGCTCAGCCCCAAGGTGTTTCGGTCGCTTTGCCACCGGTAGGGGACTCCGGAGGTGGACGCGTCAGCAATCCTGGTGGCTCCAAGGTGGCCAAGACAGGTTTGGTTCGCAGATGTGGTAAGGTTGGCAGAGGATCAGTTAGACCTGCCCCTTCTGCCAGATCTGCTCACTCAGGGTCCACTGCTCTACCCCAGTTTACCAACGCTGGCTTTGGCAGCGTGGTTGCTAAAACCTCAATCTTGAGGGAGGAAGGTCTTTCTGATGCTGTCATTCAGACTCTGGTTAGGGCTAGAAAACAGTCTTCCTCTGCCATCTATTATAGAACTTGGATGTCTTATATTGATTGGTGTGAGGTCAGGGCCTTGCCTTGCAGGGCGTTTTCTGTCCCTAGGGTCTTGGAATTTCTGCAACATGGTCTGGACCAAGGTTTGCAGCTTAGTACGCTGAAAGGGCAGGTTTCTGCCCTGGCCGTGTTCTTTCAAAAGTCTTTTGCTCTTCATCCTCAGGTTAAGACATTTTTCCAGGGGGTTATGCATGTGCGGCCTCCTAGGAAGCCTTTGCCCCCAGTTTGGGATTTGAATTTGGTTTTGTCTGCTTTGCAGGGTCCTCCTTTTGAACCTTTGCAGGATATTGCACTTTCTACGCTTACTCAGAAGGTTGTTTTTCTGGTTGCCATCACTTCTGTTCGGCGTGTTTCGGAGTTGGCAGCCTTGTCTATTACGGCTCCTTACTTTGAGAGGCATCAGGACAAGGTTGTTTTTTGGTCTTATGTGTGTGTGACACTGTGTGTGTGTGTGTGAATGTTTTCACTTGTGTTGGTGCTGACAGGTGTTTGCCTTGTACATGGGGCCATAACTGTACTGGCCTCCTTCATTCAGCCTGGGGAGCTTCTCCCCCTCAGGCTTTGTTCGGGGAGGGGGCGGGGCCGGGCTCTCGGCGCGGCCGCGGTAGCCCCACCCCTCGTTTGGCGCAATGCTGCGGCCCAGCCCATGGCTGGGATCCGCGTTGCTGGGAGGGGGGCATGGCCTGGTGAGCGCGCGTTCTGCGCTGGCCCGCCCTCCTTCTCTTCCTCCTCCTCTCATGAGGCTCTTCTCCGGGGGCCATCTTGGTGCTGCTGTGGCTGATCCGGCGTGCTCCTGGCCAGTAAGGGCCTTTTGGCCACTTCCTTAGCTTAAGCGGAGGCCCCTCTTTAGCAGGGGGGCCTCCTTTTTTCTTGCATGTGTGTATATAGGTATTATATGGAGATATATGTAAATATATATATATATATATATATATATATATATATATATTTATTTATTATTATTTTTTTTTTTAGGTGATTGTGCCTTATGATGCCTTCATTGTGTGTTACAGATTGCATCGTATATGTGCATGATAAGGGGATCCTCCTGGTCCTGGGGTCCCTAGTCTTAAAATAGATCACCACAAATCCTCCCACTGGGACTTTTAAGGGGCATCCCGGGTGTTTTTTTACTTAAATCACCTACGGTCTTGCCACTGACCACAAAAAATCACCATATGGAGGCTCCGCAGGATACCGTGTTTGGGCTTCCTTTGGGACAATCCCGGCCATTTGTGGGTTGCGGGGCATCCCTTACAGGTGAGAATGTGCTTATTTGTATACCATGTGCACAAAGGTCATATCGCGGCAGTCGGGTACCCAGCATTCTGGGTCGGCACCCCGCGCTTCATTGCCTTCCTCTCTCCGCCTTATCCGTACCTCAAATGACATTGGTGTCAGCGAGGAGTCGCACTCTCATGTTTGTGCCAGGTTGGCGAGCATCGAGAAATTTATTGCTAGCGCGGTGGGCAAGAAGGCCCAGGCTAAAAAGAGACATTTGATTGGTCGGATTATTTCCCGTTAGAGGAGGGGGAATTGTATGAGGATTCAGAGGCTGACTATGTGCAGTTTTGTGGTGCTGATGTTGGGCAGGCGCTGGGGGATGCCGTTGACACGGCCACTGTCTTGACGCATCTTTTGGAGGTTTTGGATATTGCCCCGCCTGAGGCGCCCCCTCTCAAGAAGGGGGAATTTTTTGGTGCCCACAAGCCTTGCTTGGAGTTCCCTACCCAGGGTCATTTTGAGGCATTGATCCTTAAGGAATGGGATAAACCTAGTCGGCTTCTGGGTGTTCCTCAGGGATGGGATAAGAAGTATCCTTTCCCGGGGGAAGCGGTTAAGCGCTGGTCGCCTCCTCCCGAGGTCGATGCGCCAGTTTTGGGTTTGACCAACTCTTCTGTGCTTCATACCCCAGACGCCACTTCCCTTAAGGATGGCGAGGATAAGCGCCTTGATCAGATGGCATGCCATGCCTTTGCCAGTGTGGGCTCGGCCTTGCGGCCTGTTTGCGCATCTGCACTTGCGTCGATGGCTACTAGGTCTCTGATCAGGGACTGGTTAAACGATGCTCACCTTGAGCTGGCAAGCGCTGAGTTTGCTACCCTTAAAAAAATGTGTATTTTTCATGGATTTTGTCTCGGCTGCTATGGAAGACACTATTGTTATGTGTAGTAGGACTTCAGCCTTATTGGTGGCCATGCGCCGATCGGTCTGGCTCCGCCAGTGGACGGCGGACTTTGCAGCCAAGAAATCACTCACAGCTCTTCCCTTCCTAGGAACGCGGCTGTTTGGAGATAAGTTGGATGCTGTGGCAAAGGGAGGTAAATTACCTCAGCGGAAGAAACAGTGCCGTCCCTTTCGGGGGGCAGGCTCCTTCACTCCTTCCTTTCGGGGTGCCAGAGCTGTTAGAGGTTTGGCCTTCTCGGGGGTTAGAGGCTCTTCCTGGAACAGAAACAGGGGTCAGGCCCGTTCCAAGCCTAAGCCCGCGGTTAAACCTGCTCAACAATGAAGAGGCGCCCTCACCCGTTCGGGTGGGGGGGACGGCTGAGGCTCTTCTTCCAGGTCTGGGCCCGGGAGGTCACAGACAATTGGATCTTGGAAGTGGTCTCCTCCGGGTACAAGCTGGAGTTCGAGTAATGGCCTCCTCCAAGATTCTTAAGGTCTCGGGTGCCCTCGGACCCTCAGGCTGCACAGGGGCTCCTGTTGGCAGTGAAAAACCTTCTGGACATGGGAGTTGTATGCCCGATGCCTCCGTCGGAGAGAGGCAGGGGTTACTACTCCAATCTTTTCACGGTTCCCAAAAAGGAAGGTTCCGTAAGACCTATTCTGGACCTCAAGGTCCTCAACAGATTCATCAGGACCAAGAAGTTCCGCATGGAGACTCTGCGCTTGGCCATCAATGCTCTTCGTTAAGGGGATTTTATGACGTCCATAGACATCAAGGATGCGTATCTGCATGTTCAAATTTTTCCAGCGCATCAGAGATTCCTCAGGTTCGCGGTGGAGGATCAACATTTTCAGTTGGTAGCCCTTCCCTTCGGGCTGACCTCGGCGCTGAGGGTCTTCACCAAGATCCTGGCGGGCATAATGGCCCTGCTCAGAGCTCAGGGCATTCGCATTGTGCCGTATCTGGATGACCTATTGATTTCAGCTTCTTCCCTCTGTCAGGCGGAGCTGGACACCCACCAGGTGGTGTCGACCCTGGAGAGGTTCAGGTGGGTGGTCAACCTCCCCAAGTCCCCTCTCTATCACGGGTGATTTCATTCCTGGGCATGAATCTGGATACCATTCAGGCCAGAGTGTTTCTACCCCAGACCAAGGTGCTGGGGATTCAGGATCTGATCAGCCTTCTTCTGGCCAACTCTTGCCCCTCTATCCGACGGGGGATGTAACTGGTGGGCTTGATGGTGGCCTCCTTCGAGGCGGTCCTGTTTGCGCAGTTTCACATGAGATCTCTTCAACTTCACCTATTGACGCATTGGGACAGGTGTTCGCAGCCATTGGATCAACCGTTCAGGATGTCTCCCAGGGTTCGGCAGTCCCTTCGGTGGTGGCTGGAGTCGAGCAACCTGTTGAGGGGCAGATCATTTCTGGTCCCTTGCTGGGAGACGGTTACCACGGATGCCAGCCTGTCGGGCTGGGGAGGTTTTTGGAAAAGTCATCAGTTCAGTGGGGTGTGGGGTCCTCAGGAGGCTCACACTCCCCTCAATGTCTTAGAGCTCAGAGCCATCCGGCTTGTACTGGCACAGCTGACGTCGCACCTACAGGGTCTACCGGTTCAGATTCGATTAGACAATCGAACGGCGGTAGCCTACATCAATCACCAAGGAGGGACTCGCAGCAGGAGTGCCCTCAGGGAAGTCTCTCTGATCCTGCATTGGGCGGAGAGCAATGTTCCTTGCATTTTGGCAGTCTACATTCCGGGAGTGGAGAACACGGAGGCGGATTCCCTGAGCAGAGGGTCCTCTCGTCAAGGAGAGTGGTCTCTCAACCTCGGGGTTTTTTGGTCCATTTGTCGCAAGTGGGGGACTCCAGAGGTGGATCTCTTTGCCTCACGGCACAATCATAAACTCCCGGCCTTTGTGTCTCTATCTCAGGATCCTCTAGCTCTGGCAGTGGATGCCTTGTCCCTTGCTTGGAAGGATCTGGGGTTTCTGTACCTGTTTCCTCCCTTCTCCGTGGTGGGCAAGGTAGTTCACAAACTGGTTCTGGAAGGGGCACCAGCAATTCTGGTGGCCAAGAAGGGTTTGGTACGCAGACGTTGTAAGGCTGGCCGTACATCAGTACCGGCTTCCCATGTTTCCGGATCTGTTATCTCAGGGTCAACTACTTTACCCCAATTTACAAACGCTGGCTTTGACGGCTTGGCTGCTGAAACCTTCATTCTGAAGGAGGAAGGTTTGTCTGAGGCTGTTTTTCAGACCTTGATTAGAGCTAGGAAGCGGTCCTCTTCTGGCATTTACTATAGGACTTGGCGGTCCTATATTGACTGGTGTGAGGCTAGGGCCTTGCCTTGTAGGGTGTTTTCGATACCTAGGATTTTGGAGTTTCTTCAGCATGGTCTGGATCTTGTATTCCAGCTTAGTACCTTGATAGGGCAGGTTTCTGCTATGTCGGTTTTCTTCCAAAGATCTTTTGCCTTACACCCACTGGTTAAGACTTTTTTCCAAGGGGTCACTCATGTTCGCCCCCCTCGGAAGGCTGTGGTTCCTGTTTGGGATTTGAATTTGGTTCTTTCGGCTCTCCAGGGTCCTCCTTTTGAGCCGTTACAGGATGTTGCTCTTTCTGTTTTCACTCACAAGGTTGCCTTCTTGGTGGCTATTACCTCTGTTCGGCGTGTCACTGAGTTTGCAGCTCTGCCGATTCAGGCCCCTTACTTTGATAGACACCAGGACAAGGTGGTCTTTCGCTTTAAGCCAGATTTCCTTCCTAAGGTGGTCTCTGCCTTCCATCTCAATCAGGATATTGTTCTCCCTTCCTTGTGTCCCAAGCCTAGCAATGACCAGGAGAGGGTTCTGCAATTTGGATGTTGTTCGCTGTGTTAAGTACTATTTGGTGACTACTTCTTCTTTCCGCAAGACGGACACTTTCTTCGTGGTGCCCTGTGGGCCCAGGAAAGGTTTGGCGCCCGCCAAGTCTACAATTAGCAAATGGATTCGTCAGGCCATTGTTGGGGCCTATTCTGCTAAGGGGAGGACTCCCCCTTTTAAGGTCACTGCGCATTCTACTCGTGCTGTTGGTGCGTCCTGGGCTTTTCAGCACCAGGCTTCTGTTGAACAAGTTTGTAAGGCTTCATACTTTTTCCAAGTTTTATAAGGGTGATGTGCGGGCTTCAGCGGATGCTGTTTTTGGCCGCAAGGTTCTGCAAGCTGCAGTGGTTTAAGTTGGTGCATCCTTTACTGTTTATGGTTCCCACCCATGACGGACACTGCTATTGGATGTCCCAAATGTCATGAAGAGTTGAAGCGGAGTGTATGTCACACTTGGAATAATACCGTTTTGTTAGTACTCACCTTTAAAACTGATATTATGAGTGTGACATACACTCCGCTTCACCCACCCTTTTTGGTATTCCGGATCCTTTATATGGTGAACCATTGTTTCTTGGTTGTTAGTATTGTTATATTTGGTTCTTCCTGGTCCCCCTACTGCTATCTTACACTGGGGAATTGGTGGGAGGTCCCAGGTATTTATGGACTGGGAGGAGCTCCTTTTTTGACGGTATTTCCTGCCCCCCCCCCCCCCCCCCCCCCCCCCCCCCAAACTGAGCAGAGCACTTTATAACATTTACCAATAAAATACAACTACTAGCCACACTATAAACGGTTGGTTAAAACCATTAAAAAGTAAAAAAAAAAATGGTGTGGGTTAAAAGGTTAGTACCGTGTTTCCCCGAAAATAAGACCTACTCCGAAAATAAGACCTACTGTGATTTTAGCATGAAGGCTAAATATAAAACCTCCCCCGAAAATAAGACCTCCCCCGAAAATAAGACCTCCCCCGAAAATAAGACCTCCCCCCGCAGCAAGAGTCCTCAGTCAGCTGCGGCCGGCTCTCTCTGATGACGAGTGACGCCCCTGACGTTGCGCATAGGGGGACGTCACTGGGGGACGTCACTCGTCATCAAAGCGGCCGCCATCAAAGTGAAAGCTGCTGTCTGCTGCTCGCTCTCTGACAGTAAGTTAGTGAGTAGTGGCAGCAGACTGTGAAGAAGGAAAAAAAAAAAATTTCTATGGGGGAAATGCCAGGTGAAGTGAGGGGAGGGGGGATGAAAACTAGAGAATTCCCTGTATTCTCTAGACTCTACCCCCACCTCCCCCACCTTCACCCACTGATGATGAGGAGGGGGGGTTGTATGTTTTGGATTCCCCACATATGCCACTACCGGTAGTACAGGAGAAGGGGGGTAAATTGGGACAGGAGGATCAGGGGGGGAGGTAACATGAAATTTTGACAGGAGTCACATTTTGTCTGGTTATGTTGGTTTGTGATGGCAACTACTACTGTTTAACAGTTAATAAATTTCCTTTTTTTGTGAATGCATGTGAATTCTTCTTCATGGAAAAATGTAAGACATCCCCTGAAAATAAGACCTAGCGCATCTTTGGGAGCAAAAATTAATATAAGACACTGTCTTATTTTCGGGGAAACAGGGTATAGCCTTTTTTTCATGCCCGAACAATGACTAAGATTTTACAATGTTCCTGTGGAATGTTTCTTTCGATGGTGGATTGAATATGCCATGTCCACCATGAGGATGGTTCGGTTTAGTCTGCAATGTATGTCATAAACTTGAATCTCAGGAAATTTAGTTAGAGAATTGCCCTTGTAGGCTTTGCCTTAAATTCTGATGTTCAAGCTTGGGAGCAAAGTATCTGAAACGGTAAGATATCAGCAAACGCACTAATAGGCTAAGAAGCTTTTACTCTGCCCATTGAACCACTGCACCCAGTGCCAGCCTTAGGGTCAGTGCTTCCCTGTGCAAGATTTTAGGATGGCGCCCCCATCCTGCAGACGACCAAGGAAACACTAAAAAGACTGAGATGGAGAGATGGGGAAAACAGGTGGAAAGGAGAGAAGAAAAAGGAAATGCGATTGAAAAAAGTAAAAAGCAATGTAATATGATGATGAATGAGTGAATATACATGATATGTAATATGAAGAGAAGGTTAGAGGAGGATAGAGGGAAGTGGAAAATAGAAAGGAACGGAAAATATAAAAAGAGAGAGAAAAAGAGGATGGAGAGAAAGAGAGAGAGAAAGAAAAATAAATATAGCAAGAGAAAAAAATGAAAGATGGAGAGAAAGGAGGAAAGAAAGAGAGAAAAAGAAAAAAGAGAGAAGGATAGATATAAAAAAAATAGAGAGAGATAAAAAAAGAGAGAAGGATAGAAAAAAGTAAGATATCGAGAAAAAAAGGAGGAGAGAGAGAAACTGGAAAGAAAGAAGGAGGTGAGGTAAAACAAGAGGAAGATGTTTAGAAATGGGGGAATGTGTGAATGTAAAATGAATAAGGCCAAGGGGTATGGAAAGGGAGGAAAATAAAATAAAAGAAAGAGGGAAATTCAGGAATTAGGAAAAAAGCATTATAAAGAAATGTCCATAAACAGACAAAAAAATAAGAGATTGGGGTATTTTGAAAAACAAAAAATGGCCTGCTGTTACAGCTGAGAGCTCCTGGTGCCCTGTGCGACTGCACACCCCAAACGCCGTCCATGACTGCACCTATAATTTAATGAACAAAGCAACACATGAAAACACATGGCAATGCACAGAACCCAATGCACCCAATCACTTGCATTTTGGTGTAAAAAAAAAAAAAAAGCTGAAATAAATGATAGATTCAAAGCAGGTTGAACGTTTGGCCATTAGATGGCAGTGAAAGCCTAGTGTGTGACATGACATCTTTTTCTGATTACAGGAGCGGAATGCCTATCTTTCCCTGGCAGAGAGCGCCAGCAGAATGTACTTCATTATCTGTGACTTATCCAAAATTAATAATATGTACCGCTTCAGTCTGGCCGCTTTCCTTAGACTCTTTCAACGCACTTTGCTAAGCAAACAGGTAGGTATTATCCAGCACATGCCATGTACTTTACTAGATTAACAGTCCCAATAGAAGCACATTTTGCTATAGGACAACATATTTTTTTTTAGCTATGGATATAGGTAAATAGATTCTGATAGAATTACTGCACGCATAATAAAGTGTATCTATACAAACCCCTAGGCTAATTGTGCCAGGGATAAATGCAAAGGAGGTCTCTCTTTTTAGATGCTTCATCTACCACACACAGCCCACCTGGGTTAAGAAAGCTTCAGGCCAAACATCTCTGAGATCTCAAGACAGATAAGTACAGTTCAGCTGGTTTGGTCAGTGTGTGGCTGCTAAAATAGTTGACAAGAGTCTTGCTGGAGAGGCAGGCCCTTCTTCTCCTGCAGTGGACCCAGTTCCTTTTAATTAATTAATCTGTGAGTCTTAATGCACCTCTTGTCACGTGATAGTCACCACAGAAATGACCTCAAATCTTATGTAGTTCTCCCAAAGGTAAGATCTCTTATGGGCAAGCCGCTGGACACCCAACAGGCAAGAGTCTTTTTACTGGTGGAGAGGAGACTCTCACTTTAGGCCAAGGTAAGGCCTCTATTAGCAGACTATTCGGCAGGGCAGGTGTCTGCTGGTCCTATATATTCTTGGTGTGCCACACACCCCGCTTCACTTCTTAAATATTCATCCATTATTGAGTTAATCCACCGCAGGTGACGTAGTACAGAGAGGAAGTCTTGTAACGAGCCCCCTTCCGGCCTATATATACCTGGTACCTCCCTTCAATCACCAGTATTTTTTCTCTCTGCTTGCTGACAAGTCAGAAGATGGAAGTCTCCTGCTTACAGGTAGGCCGGGGTATTCTTACCCTGCCACCCCCCTTTTGGTCTATTTCTGCCCGGTTTGAGTTTGTATACCTTTATGGTGAAATGGAAGCCTCCCAGCCTAGGCTGCTCACCGAGCAAATGGTAGATGGCACTTTAAGTGCCTAGGAGCTTATCTCCTACCGCTCGACCTCATGCGTGGGGCAATGCGGCTATCCGGCATGGTGATCCGGAAATGGGATGCCCCTGTCCCGAGGGTCCCCGTAGCCCCTTACTCTCCCGTTACGGTCCCTTCTCCCTTCACTATGGGGAGGGGGGGGGGGGGGGGGGTGTGAGGATGTGTGTTTCACTTGTATCACTGCATTTTAACATGTGTGTGTGTTCATGATTATGCATTCACTGTATTCAGCATGTGTATATTTTTGGGTCTGCTTTAAGGGCAGGCTGCGCTGGGAAGGGCTGGCCACTTCTCTTGCAGTCTGTTGCTTTGTGGCCCCCTACCCCCTCTCCCCGCCTGGCATTTTATGTTTGCGTTTGTACAGCACCATGCGGTCTTTACCCTCCCCCTCCGCCGCCTGGGCGCACGTGCTGTGGCCCAGCTGTAAGTGTTTTCCAGCTGATCGGCGTAGGGGGGGGGGGGGGGGCGCGGCGCCAACGTCATGCGGCGTCTGCGGCGGGCCCAGCGTTCTTGCTTCCTTCAAACACAGGAAGTCGTGTGGGCGCACGGCCGCACTTTGTCTTCGTGCTGGCTGCAGGCTTGCCGGCTGATACCTTTGCTGTCCAGGTAAGCGGCCCCTCCCGTTGGGGCCGTTAAATGGGGAATACTTTTCTTGTAACAATATAGTGAGAAGTCACTTTGTATTAAGGGGGCGCCTCTTAAGGGCACTTGGTGCCATGCTTATATGTTTATACACATGTGAGGATCTGATGTTTTTTTTCTTTGCCTTGCAGATCCTGGGATCCCTGCTTATGGTGGCCCTCTGGCTCTATGTACCTGGCTAATTATTGGGATAGCTTTGAATGTTTATATACATAGACTATATATATATATATATATATATATATATATATATATATATATATATAGTTTCTATTAAAGGGGACCTTAACTTAACTTAAAAAAAAAAAAAAAAAAAAAAATCCTCCCTTCCAGGACATTACCAATAAAGGGGGCATCCCGGGTCGGCTTATGCCTTAAAAGTCCCAGTATTGCGAATACCATAAATCACCATATGGAGGCTTCCGTAAATTCCGGAAACGGTTCTGCCGAGCCGTTTGGGGGGTGCGTAGGTTGTGGGGTTCCACTCCCAGCTGATGATATCTTTATTTGCATCCCTTGTGCAAAACAGACTATTGCACGCCAGTCCGTTGCTTCAGCTGCGGGGCCATCGCATCCTTCATCATCTCCTACCTCTCCATCCCTATTCCGGACCCCGCATGACACTGTCAAAAGTGGGGATTCGCATTCCGAGGCGACAGCACAGCCCAGCCCCCGGAAAGTAATGCCCGTTAAAGCAGCGTTGAAGGCCGCTGCAAAACGAAGGCACCTGACTCCGGTACCTTCGGCTCCACAGGACCAGTTTTGTGAACCTGTGGAATGGTCCGATGGATCCCCGGACGAGGGTGAACTCCCGTCGGAGTCAGGTGAGCCGACAGGTCGGCTTGTGGCTGATGAGATCGGCGATTGGTCAGAGGGGGTTGTTTTTGACACCCCCTCCATTCTGGCTCAAATGTTTAAAATTTTGAGTTTAGATACGCCTGAGGCGGCCGCCCTGCCAAAGGGTCAGTTGTTTAAAGAGCCTCAGCCGCGTTTGGTTTTTCCCAGACAACACCACTTTGAGAGGGTGGTTCTTAAGGAATGGGAACATCCCACGCGGTTATCTGGAATTCCTTCCAGTTGGGAAAAGCGTTATCCTTTTCCGCCAGAATTGGTGAAGCTTTGGTCTGTCCCTCCGGACATCGATACCCCTGTACTAGGGCTCTCCAGCACGGCTATGGTACAATCTGCTGAGACCACTGTCCCCAAAGATGGGGAAGATCGTCGGATTGACCAATACGCTCGACATGGTTTTATCTATTCCGGGTCAGTGTTGCGCCCGGTATGTGCTTCAGCCCTTCTTCTATTGGCAATTAAGTCCCTAATTCAGGGGCTATATGAGGATCTTAATCCCGCTTGCAAACAGTTCACTGCGCTTAAGCAGTGTGAATCTTTTGTGGCTTATGTCCTGGCCGCTCAGGACGATGCGCTGACTATGAGTAGCAAGGCTGCAGCTATGCTGGTGGCTATTCGCAGGTCAGTATGGCTGCGTCAGTGGTCAGCAGACACGGGTAAGATGCCACAACGCAAAAGGCCTCGTGGTCCCTTCAGGGGGGCAAGTTCCGGTAGGCCTTCCTTTCAAGGATTCAGAGCGGGCAAAGGTGCGTCCTTTCCCGCTACCAGTGGCGCAGGTTGGACTCGGGGGAGGGGCCGTGGCCGGCCCACTCAGTCCTGAGGCACCAAGCCCAAACCTGCTGATAAGCTCACTCAGCAATGAGGGGCTGCCCTCACCCGTGCGGGTGGGGGGACTATTGCGACACTTCTACCATTGGAACCATGTGGTTCCGGGCAGATGGATCCAGGAGGTAGTGTCGCCCGGTTACAACCTGTAATTCGAGTCTCACCCTCCTTCACGGTCCATTCATGGGTCGGTTCATCCCGGCCTGAACTCTCATCAAAACGGAGTGTGTCTTTCTTTTGCCCAAATTCTCACAAGAACGCTTCAGCTATTTCTGTTAGCGTGTTGGGACCAGCAACCTCAGTCGTTGGATCAGTCCTTCCAGTTGTCCTCCCGTGTACGGCAGTCCCTCCTGTGGTGATTGGTCTCGACCAATCTTGTATAGGGCAGGTCTTTCCTGACCCCCCTTTGGAAAAGTGTCACCACGGACACCAGTCTGTCGGGATGGGACAGATTCTGGAAGGAGCTGCGGTTTCAGGGGCAGTGGAGGCCCCACTTACCCATCAGTATTCTGAATCTGGGAACCATTTGTCAAGTGTTTACTCTCCTGACTCAGTACGTTCTGGGCCTTCTGGTCCAGATGTGTTCAGACAATCGATCAGCAGTTGCTTACGTCGGTCTTCAGGGAAGGACGCGCAGTCTGAGTACTCTCAGAGAAGTGTCCCTGATCCGGACATGGGCAGTGTTCCATGTTCCCTGTCTCTCGGCGGTTTACATTCCAGAGGTGAGGGAACAGGTAGCGGACCGGTTGAGCAGGGGCTCTCCCCGTCCGGAAGAATAAGCTCTCCATCCTTGGGTGGTTCGCTTATTGTGTCTCCAATGGGAGACCCCGGAGGTGGACCTGTTGGCCCCTCATCTCTATCACAGGCTCCCGAACTTCGTGTCACTCTCCCGGGATCCTCTGGCTCTGGCAGTGGACGCCATGTCCCTGAACTGTTGAGTTCTGGGATTTCTATACCTGTTTCCTCCGATGCCCATGCTGGGCAGAGTTCTTCGGAATTTGGCTCTGGAAAAGGTGTGCGCCGTTCTCGTGGCCCTAAGGTGGCCAAGGCGAGTGAGGTTCGCAGACATCGCTCGGCTGACAGTGGACCAGTTCGTTCTGCCTCTTCGGTCTGGTCTGCGCACTCAGGTTCGATTGTGTTACCTCAATTTACCAGCGCTGGTTTTGATGGCCTGGCTGCTGAAACCTCCATCCTGAAGGAGGAGGGTATTTCTGATTCAGTCATTAAGACTTTGATCAGTGCCCGGAAGAAGTCTTCTTCCATCACCTACTATAGGACTTGGAAAGCCTATATCACTTGGTGTGAGATAAGATCTTTTCCTTGTAGGGTCTTTTCGGTCTCCCAGGATTCTGGAGTTTTTACAATCAGGGCTGGACTCTGGTCTCCAGCTAAGTACGTTGAAAGGGCAGGTCTCTGCCTTATCTATCTTTTTTCAGAAGCGTGTTGCGCTTAAGCCTTTAGTTAAAACTTTTTTCCAGGGGGTTAAGCATGTGCGGCCTCCCAGGAAACCATTACTCCCTGTTTGGGATTTGAATTTGGTTCTTTCTGCTCTTCAGGCTCCTCCTTTTGAGCCTTTGCAAGATATTGCTTTGTCTACCCTGACTCAGAAGATTGTCTTCTTGGTAGCTATCACTTCTGTCCGGCGTGTCTCAGAGTTGGCGGCCTTAACTATCCAGGCGCCTTACTTTGAGAGGCATCAGGATAAAGTGGTCTTTCGGTTCAAGCCAGACTTTCTTCCTAAGGTTGTTTCTGCTTTTCATTTGAACCAAGATATTGTTCTTCCCTCCTTGTGTCCTAAACCTAAGAATGACAAAGAGAGGGTTTTGCATTGTTTGGATGTAGTACGCTGTGTTAAGTACTACTTGATTATCACGTCTCCTTTTCGTAGGACGGTTTCCTTTTTTGTTGTGCCCTATGGGCCTAAGAAGGGTTTGGCACCAGCCAAATCTGCCATTAGCAAGTGGATACTTCAGGCCGTTACTACGGCCTATTCGGCTAAGGGAAGAGTTCCCCCTTTTCGTATCACTGCTCATTCCACTCGCGCTGTTGGGGCGTCTTGGGCATTTCAGCACCAAGCTTCTGTTGAACAAGTTTGTAAGGCCGCCACCTGGTCTTCTGTTCACACTTTTTCTAAGTTTTACAAAGTTGACGTGCGGGCCTCAGCGGATGCTGTTTTTGGCCGCAAAGTTCTGCAGACTGCAGTCATTTAAGTTATGCTTCACCTGACCTTGAGATGCCCATCCCTTGTGGACACTGCTTTTGGATGTCCCAATAATGGATGAATATTTAAGAAGTGAAGCGGGGTGTGTGGCACACCAAGAATAATACCATTTTGTGAGTACTCACCTGAAAAATGGATATTGTTGGTGTGCCACACACCCCGCTTCACTCTCACCCTTTTCGGTATTTCCGAAGCTTTTATATGGTGAAGCTTTTTTATTTATATCAAAATTGATTTTGAGGTTACCGGTGGAATACTGGTACCTTGTCTTTCTGCTTTTTAATATACTGGTGATTGAAGGGAGGTACCAGGTGTATATAGGCCGGAAGGGGGCTCGTTACAAGACTTCCTCTCTGCACTACGTCGCCTGGCGGCGAGTTAACCCATTAAGTGAAGAATATTTAGAAGTGAAGCGGGGTGTGTGGCACACCAACAATATCCATTTTTCAGGTGAGTACTCACAAAATGGTATTTTTGAGAGGCTAAGGTTGTTTTCCGTTTTAAACCGGATTTCCTTCCTAAGGTGGTGTCTGCTTTCCACCTAAATCAGGATATAGTTCTTCCTTCCTTGTCTCCTAAACCTAGTAACGACAAGGAAAGGGTCTTACATTCTTTGGATGTAGTTCGTTGTGTTAAGTATTATTTAGTTACTACTTCGGCCTTCCGTTTGCTTGCTTTCTGGGCCCAAGAAGGGTTTTGCTCCTGCCAAATCTTCCCTTAGTAAGTGGCTAAGGGGAAGGTCCCCCCTTTTCGTGTCACCGCTCATTCTACTCGTGCTATTGGAGCTTCCTGGGCTTTTCAGCACCAGGCTTCTGTTGAACAAGTTTGCAAGGCTGCGACTTGGTCTTCTGTGCATACTTTTTCTAAGTTTTACAAGGTTGATATGCGGGCCTCAGCGGATGCTGCTTTTGGCCGCAAAATTCTGCAAGCTACAGTAATTTAATGCATTTTTCCTTGGGGATCCCCACCCACTATAGACACTGCTATTGGATGTCCCAAGTGTCATGAATATTTGGAAGTGGGGTGTGTGACATACTAGGAATAATACCATTTTGTGAGTACTCACCTGTAAAATGGTTATTACGAGTATGTCACACACCCCACTTCCCCCGCCCTTTTTTTGTTCTAAGGGATCCTTTATATGGTGATTATTATTTTCAAACTATTTTTCAATTATTGAATATAATTGGCTCTTCCTGGTTCTTCACTGCTTTTTAAAAAGACTGAGGAATAGTGGGAGGAACCCAGTACTTATGGATCAGGAGGGGCTCCCTTTTTCCATGTCATCTCTGCAAGATCGCCCTCTACAGGCCGGGTTCCCAAGTGTCATGAATATTTGGAAGTGGGGTGTGTGACATACTCATGGTAATAACCATTTTACAGGTGAGTACTCACAAAATGGTATTTTTGCCCTACTTCTGCCCGGACCTTTATACATTAAGCCCAATATCAGCCTCCCAGCCTTGGCTGCAGGTCCGGGCGAGGGTAGGAATCACCTTAATAGGTGTTTAGGGAGCCATGCTCCTCCGTGAGACCCCATATAGAGGGGTAGGCGGAATCCGGGTTGGTGATCCCGGTTTGGGATGCCCTGTCCCTAATTGTGTGTATATATATATATATATATATATATATATATATATATATATATATATCCCTTACACTATTCTTGGTACAGGATTATCCCCCTTCCGGGTCCCTCTGTTAACCCTCCAGTGGGGGGGGGGGCAGTCTTTTCCTCTTTCTTTCTTTCTTTCTAGTGTGAGTGTGTGTATGTGTGCTTGGTGCTATGCTGACGGGCGCTTCTTCCCTTCAGGCTGCGGTGTTAAGGGGGCGGGGCTGGGCGCTCATGCGTTGCCACGGCCCACCCCCCCCTTCTGGTTCGGAGCCAATTGCGGAGCCCAGCCCACGGCTGGGAACCGCGCTGCTGGTTGTGTTAGTAGGGGGCGGGTCCAGGCGCGGCACCCCTTCTTCCTCTTCCTCTGAGCTGATGAGTGGTGGCAGCCATCATACAGAGCACGTGAGTGCCCTCCCGGGCTCTTACCTTTTATTTACATGACTTTGCCTTGTGCCCCTTTCTGTCAGGGGACAGCGCTAGTCCTTGTCACCTTTTTCCTTGATTGTGATGATATATTTAATATATATATATATATATATATATATATATATATATATATATATATAGTGTGTGTGCATGTGCTTATGGCCACTTCTTTGGGTCTTTCAGGAGGACTCCCTGTGCCTTGCTTAAAAGGGGGTTCTCCCGGTCCTAGGGTCCCTAACAGAAATTTGGGGCACTTAAAAATCCTCCCACTTGGGACTTTGGGGCATCCCGGGTTGCTTACTAGCGTAATTCCCTCGGGTCATTGCGACTACCTTAAAATCACCATATGGAGGCTCCACTGGATACCAGGCTCGGGCTCCCCTTGGGACAATCCCGGCTATGTGTGGGTTTTGGGGTATCCCTTACAGGGGAGAATGTGCTTATTTGCATACCATGTGCGCAACAGGCCATAACGCGGCAGTCGGGACCTCAGGCGTCTGGGTCAGTGCCGCCCGCCTCTCCTACCCTACCCCACCCCACATTATCCGTACCCCAAGTGACACTGTCATTAGTGGGGAGTCGCACTAGGATGTATGTGCCAGGCTGGCCAACCTCGAGAAAATTATTTCTAGCTCAGTGGGCAGAAAGGCCACTGCTAAGAAAAGGCATCCGTCACCGGCTACGCCAGTAATTGATTTTGATGATTATGATTCCCCTGATTGGGCTGATTATTCCCCGCTTGAGGAAGGGGAATTGTTTGAGGAATCTAAGACTGAGGAATTGCAGTTCTTTGATTCTGATGCCGGGCAGGCACTGGGGGATGCTGTTGATACCCCCAGGGTCCTGATCTGTTAGAGGTTATGGATATTTCCCCACCACCGGAGGCCCCTTCCGAAGAAGGGGGAATTCTTTGGGTTCTCTAAGCCCCGCTTGGAGTTTCCAAATCAGGATCATTTTGACAGCATGATTCTTAGAGAATGGAAGAAGCTGTGTCGCTTTCCCGGTGTTCCTCAGGGATGGGATAGGAAGTATCCCTTTCCGATGGGCGCGGTGAAGCGCTGGTCTTCCCCTCCCGAGGTTGATGCGCCCATTCTAGGATTGTCCAACACCTCCGTTGTACATACTCCTGACGCCACTACCCTTAAGGATGGCGAGGAGAAGCGCATTGATCAGATGGCATGTCATGCCTTTGCCAGTGTGGGTTCTGCCTTGCGGCCTGTCTGTGCATCTGCACTCGTGGCTGTGGCCACCAGGTTGGAGATCAGGGACATGTTAAATGGGTCCCAGCTCAACCCGGACAGCGTTGAATTCACAACCCTTAAGAGGTGTGAATTGTTCATGAATTTTGTTTTGTCTGCTATGGACGACACTATTACCATGTGTAGCAGAACAACGGCCCTGTTGGTGGCCATGCGCCGATCGGTCTGGCTGCGCCAGTGGGTGACTGACGTTGCTGCCAAGAAGTCACTTACAGCTTTGCCCTTCTTGGGAACGCGGCTGTTTGGAGACAACTTGGTTTCTGTGGCGAAGGGTGGGAAGCTACCTCAGCGTAAGAAGCTGCGTCGCTCCTTTCGGGGGGCTAGCTCCTTTAATCCTTCCTTTCGCGGTGCCAGAGGGGGCAGAGGTCTTGCCTACTCTGGCTTTAGAGGTGATTCCTGGAACAGAGATAGAGGACGTGCCCGTACAGCCTCTACCTGGGGTTCCAGGACCAAGCTTGCTGCCAAGCCAGCTCAACAATGAGGAGGCGCCCTCACCCTGGCGGGACGGCTGCGGCTCTTCTTCCAGCTCTGGACCCAGGAGGTCACAGACACGTGGATATTGGAAGTGGTCTCGCCAGGGTACAAACTGGAGGTCGTGTCCCGGCCTCCTCCCAGATTCCTAAGGTCTCAGGTGCCATCGGCTCCTCGGGCGGCGCAGGGGCTCCTGTTGGCTGTAAAGAATCTCCTGGACATGGCGGTCATATGCCCGGTGCCTCTTTCAGAGAGAGGCCGGGGCTATTATTCCAACCTCTTCACGGTTCCCAAAAAGGATGGCTCCATAAGGCCCATCCTAGATTTGAAGCTTCTCAACAGGTTCATCAGAACCAAGAAGTTCTGCATGGAGACAATGCGTTCAGCCTTCGGTTCCTTTCGTCAGGGGGATTTCATGACGTCCATAGACATCAAGGATGCTTACCTTCATGTACCAATTTTCCCAGCACACCAGAGATTTCTCAGCCACAAGGTGTTTTGGGCCCTGTGTCACAAGTGGGGGACTCCAGAGGTGGATCTCTTTGCCTCTGGGCACAATCACAAGCTTCCAACATTTGTATCTCTGTCTCAGGATCCTCTGGCCCTGGCAGTGGATGCCTTGTCCCTTGCCTGGAGGGATCTGGGGTTTCTGTACCTGTTTCACCCCTTCTCCATGGTGGGCAAGGTAGTACGCAAGCTGGTGCTAGAGGGGGCACCAGAAATTCTGGTGGCCCCAAGGTGGCCAAGACAGGTTTGGTTCGCAGACGTCGTAAGATTGGCGGTAGATCAGTACAGGCTGCCCCTGTCTCTGGATCTGATCTCTCAGGGTCAACTACGTTTCCCCAATTTACAAACGCTCACTCATGTTTGGCCCCCTAGAAAGCCTTTGGTTCCCGTTTGGGACCTAAATTTGGTTCTGTCGGCCCTCCAGGGGCCTCCCTTTGAACTGATGCAGGATGTGGCTCTTTCTGTGCTCACTCAAAAGGTTGCCTTTTTGGTGACTATTACCTCTGTTTGCCGTGTCTCTGAGTTGGCGGCTCTGTCTATTCTAAATGTGCCATACACTCCACTTCGATCTTCATGACATGTGGGTAATCTCCAGTAGAGGCGAACTTGTGCAGAGATGAATATGCAAAAAAAGAAAGCCCCTCCCAGTCCATATATACCTGGGACCTCCCACCAATTTCCCAGTTCCTTCTCTGCAAGGAAGGTGACAAGACAGAAGATGAAGACTTCTTTTACTTGCAGGTAAGCCGGGCCTGCGCCCGGCCGTTTATTTTCCCTATTGCTGCCAGGACCCTTTCTAAATTGTCCCTATCTGAGCCTCCCAGCTTAGGCTCCGGGTCCTGGTGAGGGTAGGAGCACCCTATGGGTGCGGAAGGAGCATTGCTCCACCGTGAGACCTCATTATGGGGTAGGCGGTTACCCAGGTTTTGGTGATCCTGGTGTGGGATGCCCCATCCCTACATGCCTGTGGCCCTATTCGGGCCGGGTTCCCCCCTCACCCTTACGGGTCCCTTACTTCCCTCTGGGGGGGGGGGGGGGGGGGGATGAGGGGGCTGGCGGGCTCGTCATCCTCGGCCTCTCCCTTTTACTATATATATATATATATATATATATATATATATATATATATATATGTGTATGTGTGTTGGTGTTACCACTGTAAGTTGTGTGTGTGTGTGAGTTGATGTGGATCACCTGGAAGTTATTCCTTGATGAATTGGTGCTGTTGCTTGGCCTAGCCTGCTGTGGTTTCTCCTGTCAGCCTGGGGAGCTTCTTTCCCTCAGGCTGTGTTTAGATAAGGGCGGGGCCGGGTGCTCGGCGAGGCCGCGGTAGCCCTGCCCCTCGTTCGGCGCGTGTTCTGAAGGGCCTCCCTGGCCAGATCCGCGCTGCTGGGAGGGGGGTGGGGCCTGGAAAAGCGCACCTTCGGCGCTGTCCTGCCCGCCTTCTCTTCCTGCTTCTTCCTGATCACCTCAGAGACGGGGACCATCTTGCTGCATTGCTGCTGCTGTCGTTTCTGGGGGATGGTAAAGGCCTGGTGGCCACTTCATTAGTTATTTGGGGGTCCCTCTCTGGTGGGGGGGACCCCTATGGTACAGGCTTATGCTTTTTTTGTCATCAGAGTCTCACTCTGATGTTTGTGCTAGGTTGGTCAGCATCGAGAAATTTATTGTTAGCACGGTGGGCAAGAAGGCCCAGGCTAAAAAGAGACATTTGTCGTCGGCCCAGCCCTTGTGGGATGTTGACAATGATTCCATTGATTTGTCGGATTATTCCCCTTTACAGGAGGGGGAATTGTATGAGGAAACGGAGACTGCTGATGTCGGGCAGGCGCTGGGGGATGCCGTTGATACGGACACTGTTTTGTCACATCTATTGGAGGTGTTGGATATTGACCCACCTGAGGCGCCTCCTCTCAAGAAGGGGGAATTTTTCGGGGCCCGCAAGCCCCGTCTGGAATTCCCTACCCAAGGTCATTTTGATGCGCTGATCCGGAAAGAATGGGAAAGGCCCAGTCGGCTTCCTGGTGCTCCTCAGGGATGGGATAAGAAGTATCCTTTCCCGGTGGAGGCGGTTAAGCGATGGTCTTCTCCTCCCGAGGTCAATGCGCCAGTTTTGGGTTTGACTAACTCTTCTGTGCTGAACACCCCTGACGCCACTCCCTTAAGGATCGCGAGGACAAGCGCCTTGATCAGATGGCGTGTCACGCATTTGCCAGCGTGGGCTCGGCCCTGCGGCCTGTTTGTGAATCTGCCCTAGTGTCGCTTGCTACCAGGTCTCTTATCGGGGACTGGCTGAATGACGCTCAGTTTGATCCGGTAGCGAGTTTGCTACCCTTAAGAAATGTGAATTGTTCATGGGTTTTGTCTTGGCTGCTATGGAAGATTCTATTGTCATGTGTAGCAGGACTTCAGCCCTATTGGTGGCTATGCGCAGATTGGTCTGGCTCCGACAGTGGACGGCGGATTTTGTGGCCAAGAAGTCGCTTAAAGCTCTTCCCTTCCTGGGTGCGCAGCTGTTTGGAGATAAATTGGATGCTGTTGCTAAGGGAGGTAAGTTACCTCAGCGGAAGAAACAGCGCCGTCCCTTTCGGGGGGGCTGGCTCGTTCACTCCTTCCTTCCGAGGGTCCAGAGCGGCTAGAGGTTTGGCCTTCTCGGTTGGCAGAGCCTCGTCCTGGAACAGGGGCAGAGGTCGGGCACGTCCCGCGGCTGCCTGGGCTTCCAAGTCCAAGCCCGCCGTTAAACCGGCTCAGC
The DNA here is from genome assembly GCA_027917425.1 of Gastrophryne carolinensis. Classification (NCBI taxonomy): domain Eukaryota; kingdom Metazoa; phylum Chordata; class Amphibia; order Anura; family Microhylidae; genus Gastrophryne; species Gastrophryne carolinensis. The sequence continues at coordinate 55,006,063 of CM051236.1, read as the reverse complement.
AATGAAGGGGCGCCCTCACCCGCATGGGTGGGGGGGGCGGCTGCGGCTCTTCTTCCAGGTCTGGGCCCGGGAGGTCACAGACAATTGGATTTTGGAAGTGGTCTCCTCCGGGTACAAACTGGAGTTCGAGTACTGGCCGCCTCCAAGATTCTTAAGGTCTCGGGTGCCCTCGGACCCTCAGGCTGCATAGGGGCTCCTGTTGGCAGTAAAAAACCTTCTGGACATGGGAGTTATTTGCCCGGGGCCTCAGTTGGAGAGAGGCATGGGTTACTACTCCAACCTTTTCACGGTTCCCAAAAAGGAGGGTTTGGTGAGACCCATTCTAGATCTCAAGGTTCTCAACAGGTTTATCAGAGCCAAAAAGTTCCGCATGGAGACTCTGCGCTCGGCTATCAATTCCCTTCGCCAAGGGGATTTTATGACATCCATAGACATCAAGGATGCGTATCTGCATGTTCCGATTTTTCCCGCGCATCAGAGATTCCTCCAGTTTGCAGTGGAGGATCAACATTTTCAGTTTGTTGCCCTTCCCTTCGGACTGACCTCGGCGCTGAGGGTCTTCACCAAGGTCTTGGCGGGAATAATGGCTCTGCTCAGAGCTCAGGGCATTCGCATTGTGCCTTATCTGGACGACCTGTTGATCTCAGCTTCTTCCCTCCGTCAGGTGGAGCTGGACACCCACCAGGTGGTGTCGACTCTGGAGAGGTTTGGGTGGGTGATCAACCACCCCAAGTCTTCTCTCTCTCCATCACGAGTGATTTCATTTCTGGGCATGAATCTGGATACCATTCAGGCCAGAGTGTTTTTGCCCCAGACCAAGGTGCAGGGGATTCAGGATCTGATCTGCCTTCTTTGGGCCAGTCCTTGTCCCTCTATCCGACAGCGGATGAAACTGGTGGGCTTGATGGTGTCCTTCTTCGAGGCGGTACCGTTTGCACAGTTTCACATGAGATCTCTTCAACTTCACCTATTGACGCATTGGGACAGGTGTCCACAGTCATTGGATCAACCTTTCAGGATGTCTCCCAGGGTTCGGCAGTCCCTTCGGTGGTGGCTGGAGTCAAGCAACCTGTTGAAGGGCAGATCCTTTCTGGTGCCTTGTTGGGAGACGGTTACCACGGATGCCAGCCTGTCGGGCTGGGGAGGTAATTGGAAGTGTCATCAGTTCAGCGGGGTGTGGGGTCCTCAGGAGGCTCACGCCCCCATCAATGTCTTGCAGCTCAGAGCCATCCAAATGGTTCTGGCACAGCTGACCTCATATTTACAGGGTCTACCGGTTCAGGTTCGTTCAGACAACCGAACGGTGGTAGCTTACATCAATCACCAAGGAGGGACTCGCAGCAGGAGTCTCTCTGATCCTGCACTGGGCGGAGAGCAGTGTTCCTTGCACTTCGGCAGTCTACATTCCGGGAGTGGAGAACACGGAGGCGGATTCCCTGAGCAGGGGATACTCTCGCCAAGGAGAGTGGTCTCTCAACCCCGAGGTTTTTCTGGATCTTTGCCGCAAGTGGGGGACTCCAGAGGTGGATCTCTTTGCCTCGAGGCACAATCACAAACTTCTGGCCTTTGTGTCTCTTTCTCAGGATCCTCTGTCTCTGGCAGTGGATGTCTTGTCCCTTGCTTGGAAGGATCTGGGTTTTCTTTACCTGTTTCCACCCGTCTCCATGCTGGGCAAGGTAGTTCGCAAACTGGTTCTAGAAGGGGCGTCAGCAATTCTTGTGGCTCCAAGGTGGCCAAGAAGGGTTTGGTACGCAGACGTTGTAAAGCTGCCCGTAGATCAGTACCGGCTTCCCATGTTGCCGGATCTGTTATCTCAGGGTCTACTACTTTACCCCAATTTACAAACGCTGGCTTTGACGGCTTGGCTGCTGAAACCTTCATTCTGAAGGAGGAAGGTTTGTCTGCGGCTGTTGTTCAGACCTTGATTAGGGCTAGGAAGCGGTCCTCTTCTGGCATTTACTATAGGACTTGGAGGTCCTATATTGATTGGTGTGAGGCTAGGGCCTTGCCTTGTAGGATGTTTTCGATTCCTAGGATTTTGGAGTTTCTTCAGGATAATCTGGATTTTGGGTTCCAGCTTAGTACTTTGAAAGGACAGGTTTCTGCTCTGTCGGTTTTCTTTCAGAGGTCTTTTGCTTTACACCCGCTGGTTAAGACCTTTTTCCAAGGGGTCGGGCATGTGCGACCCCCTCGGAAGGCTGTGGTTCCTGTTTGGGATTTGAATTTGGTTCTTTCGGCTCTCCAGGGTCCTCCTTTTGAGCCTCTACAGGATATTGCTCTTTCGGTTCTCACTCAGAAGGTTGCTTTCTTGGTGGCTATTTCCTCTGTTCGGCGTGTCTCTGAGTCGGCTCTGTCGATTCAGGCCCCTTACTTTGAGAGACACCAGGACAAGGTGGTTTTTCGTTTTAAACCAGATTTCCTTCCTAAGGTGGTTTCTGCTTTCCATCTTAATCAGGATGTAGTTCTCCCTTCCTTGTGTCCTATGCTTAGCAATGACAAGGAGAGGGTTTTGCACTCTTTGGATGTGGTTAGTTGTGTGAAGTACTATTTGGTTGCTACTTCTCCTTTTCGTAGTACGGACGTCTTGTTCGTGGTGCCTTCTGGGCCCAGAAAGGATTTGGCGCCCGCCAAGTCTACCATTAGTAAATGGATACGTCAGGCCATTGTTCGGGCCTATTCCGCTAAGGGGAGGGTTCCTCCTTTTAAGATCACTGCTCATTCTACTCGTGCTGTTGGGGCTTCCTGGGCCTTTCAGCACCAGGCTTCTGTTGAACAAGTTTGTAAGGCTGCTACTTGGTCTTCCGTTCATACTTTTTCCAAGTTTTATAAGGTTGATGTGCGGGCCTCAGCGGATGCTGTTTTTGGCCGCAAGGTTCTGCAAGCTGCAGTGGTTTAATTTGGTGCATTTTTTGCTGAATTTGGATCCCCACCCATGACGGACACTGCTATTGGATGTCCCATATGTCATGAATAGTGGAAGCGGGGTGTGTGACATACTTGGAATAATACCATTTTGTGATTACTCACCTTTAAAATGGGTATTATAAGTATGTCACACATCCCGCTTCATCCCACCCTTTTTGTATTCTGGATCCTTTATATGGTGAACCTTTTTATGGTTTTAAGAATGTTTTATTAGCTCTTCCTGGTCCCCTTACTGCTGTCATATACTGGGGAATGTGTGGGAGGTCCCAGGTATTTATGGACCGGGAGGGGGCTTTTTTTTTTGCTTTCATCTCTGCAGAAGTTCGCCCTCTACTGGACCATAACCCATATGTCATGAATAGTGGAAGCGGGGTGTGTGACATACTTATAATACCCATTTTAAAGGTGAGTGATCACAAAATGGTATTTTTAACTTTTGACTTTCCAATCACTTTAATGCAACGCTAAATTCATTTTGACATCCGGTCCTCTTTAAGAAAGAATGGCTATCTTTAAGAACATTAAGTTACAAAATGTTCATGGTATCTGTTGAGTTAAAGGCTTTCTGGTCATTGTCGTATTCTTTTTATTCGGCCACAGAGCCATCTGTGCAATGAATTTAAATTTCCATTTTAGCTATAAAATTATTTAAAAGCAGGGAATAAATTGTGCCAGCTTTATTAGATGAGAAGCTCTGGCCGGGCTTTTTCTACCCTTTATGTGAGTCAGCAACACCTTGCCACACTGTTAGAAAGAAAATGTGCCAGGGATAAGCCCATTTAAAATGAGCCATTGCTCTGATGACTTAACATTTCAGACAAGAGGTTAAGTACACGCTTTGTGCGCTGTAAAATTAAATATTTCATATTCGCTTTCCTTGACTTTTAAAATGCAAATAGGGCCTATATAAAGTTCTCCTGGTATGTGCTGACTTGTTGGAAAAGAAAATAGAGGATTATCTTAACATCTTCAACAGTTAAAGAGAAATTATCCAACAAAGTGTACACAAATTAACCTTTTCTTTAAGAATTTATAGTGTGTAGAGGAGTACAACCCATGCGCATAAACTTCCAGTTTGCAGAAAATAAAAATAAAACAAAGATTAGGGGAGAAACCGACAATAAGCCACTGCTAGTGGCATAACTACAGTACAATAGCCTCTAGAGTACAAAAGCATGTGATATATATATATATATATATATATATATATATATATATATATAGTGTTTCATATCATGATATGACATGATATATTATATGCTAATGTTTCTTCTTATAGAGAAAGACTTTTTGGTCTCCCACACAATATATTAGGGTTCGTGGTGCTATATTGCTAGTGTAGGTGAAGCATTATGGATTTTGCGTTTAATTTTATTAGCTAATAGCACTGTGAGCATTGCTAATATTGTTCAGAAAAAGGAAGAGCAGGAGGGACATCAACAGGCTTCCCCTATACTGAAGCCTACATAATGTTTGATAGCGCATGAAGGCTGACTCATTACTAGCGCCACATATCGCCATGTGAACGTCTGTATAGTGGAACTTAGCATGACTGTTAGTAGACGCTGTAAGTGGGTGCCAGGCACTGTAACCTAGCGTAGCGGTCTCTGTAGTATCCTGGCTGGCATTGATGAATTTGATGTGTGGTGGGCGCTGTAGAAGCACTCTCCCTGATTCACTGCAGAACCTTGGAGGATGCTAGGTGGTGTCCCGAGGTCCTAAGGCTACACTACATGTAACAAGAGGACAACACTGCAGTGAGCGATAAGTAGCGCCAGCTTAGTGCGCCCGGCACTCGGCGCTCCACACCATATTTAACATTGATGAATTTGTTGTGTGGAGGGCGCTGTAGAAACACTCTCCCTGATTCACTGCAGAGCCAATCGAGAATGCCAGGTGGTTCCCCGAGGTCAAAGCGCCCAAGACTATGCTACATCTAACAACAGGACAGCGCTGCAGCGAGCAAAATGTAGTGCCAGTTAAGTGCATCCAGCACATGGCGCTGATAGAGGTTATCCTGGGTTTTGGTGCTTTCCCCCGTGTGAAACCCCCCAGATCGCCACTCACAACTTGCCTCTTCCTGGAGAGCTGACGTCACGTCGTCTAAGCCTTCGTCTAAGTCCAGCGGCTCCGAGCACGCTGGTGGCGGCATCTCCGGCTTCCCTCTAACAGGGAGCGTGCCCACGTTGGCCATTCACAAATGCCTGGCGTGAGCACACCCACCGGTAGAGGAATAGCAGGGATTCTGCCGGGGCTTGCGAATGCGCTGTAGGAAGCAAGGTAAGTGTATGGGGCGATCTGGGGGGTCTCAAACAGTGAGGCATCCCAATTTTGGATGCCCGGGGGGAGGGAATCGATCGGCCTAGGAATCTTATAGATTTCTGGACCGATCGCGCTGGGTTTTGGTCCACTTTAAAAGTATTAGAGGTTCGGTTAGCTGTGGAGAGCCACACCAGCTTACCTGTCCCTGCAGCTTCCAGTGCCACACCTTCTAGACTCCTATTTAGTGTTGTGCTGGAAACTGCAGGTCAGCCAACAGATAAGCCAGCATACTTTCTGCCTGCCCTACTCTGCCATTTAACCTTTTTGGAGATATACACATACCACACAAGTATATTCCTAGTATGTCACACACCCCACTTCCAAATCCATGACACTTGGGAACCGGGCCTGTAGAGGGCGATCTTGCAGAGAGCACATAGAAAAAGGAGCCCCTCCTGGTCCGTAAGTACTGGGTTCCTCCCACTATTCCTCAGTCAGTCGGCGAAGCATTCAGAAGATGACTCTCCTTCAAGCTGCAGGTAGCCGGGTTTGCTCCCGGCCCCTTTTTTTCTCTATTTCTGTCTGAAACTCTTTAAACCTGTTTGGTTATATTGTATACCTCCCAGCCCTGGCTGTATGGTTTAGGCAAGGGTAGATACATACACCTTCTGGTGTATACAGGAGTTTTACTCCTCCGTGAGACCCAAATGTGGTTAGGCGGTTTCTGGGTTGGTGTTCCCGGCATGGGATGCCCCTGTCCCTTTATAATCCCCTTGTGCCTTATGGGTGCATTTATATCCTCTCCCCTCTAGTTCTCCTTTACCCTGCTGGGGTAAAAAGGGGGGGGGGGGGGCGTTATCTGGCCTTATTTGTCACCATGCACGCAAAAAAAAAAAAAAAAAAGATATATAGAATAAATCTTTATTACATACTGTATATATTATTATGTATGTTTACTATTCTATTTAATAGGATATGTTTTATTTAGATTTTCCTATTTCTGTCTAGGCAGCATTCTTTTTTGCTTACCTTATAAAGCTTTTTGTTTCTGGCTATGTTCAGATTTGAATTTCCCTCCATTCTTGGTCATGTGATTCTGGGGGTTGGCGGGGCTTAGGCACACAGAATCATTTCATTCCCAGAGCACCCTGGTGTGCTCTCTTTGTCTGCCTGGCTCCTGCTGCTTCCCTATGGTCTTCCCTCATGGTGCGAGCGGATTTCCTGGTGCTGTGAGTACCCCTCAGCTTTCTGAAGGGAGTTCTCTGCCATTTTTTTTTTTTTTTTTCATGCTTTGTAATTTATTGTATTGTGTGCATTGATGACTGTTTGTTTTCTTTGTAGGTGGAAACTCTTTATTTTAAAAGGGGTTTCTCCTGGTCGTTAGCCCTTAAAGCCTTGTTTGGGGGTCCATTTGTGTTAATATCCTCCCACTTGGGACTATTTAAAAGGGCATTCCGGGTAGCAATTGCGTAAATCCCATATATACTTGGCAACTATAATCAATTATAGTATAATACTAAACACCATATGGAGGCATCTCAGGACAACGGGCATGCAGTTCCCTCTGCACAGACTCGGCAATGTTTTGGATGTGGGGCATCCCTTGTTGGGGATAACACAATTCTTTGCGTCCCTTGTGCTCAGTTAACTATTGTGCAGCAAACTGGGGCCCAGGCTTCGGCGTCTGCGGCTTCTGCCTTATCTCCTACTCCGCCATGTCTTGTCCGTACCCCCAGTGATATTGTCATGGGTGGTGAGTCGCATTCTGATTTATGTGCCTGATTGGCTCATCTTGAAAAATGAATGTCTAGCTCTGTGGCCAAGAAGGCCTCAGCTAAAAGGAAACATTTGACTCAGGCCGTTCCGGTAAGTGAGTCGGATAATTGTGAAATGCTTTATTGGTCTGAGGAATCAGATGCTTCTGATGAACAGCAATTTGTTGGTACTGTGATTGAGCAGGGTGAAGCTAGTGTTGTGGATACCCCAAAGGCTCTTGCTCAGTTATTTGAGGTTTTTGGTTATCACTCCTCCTGAAGTAGTCCCTCCTCAAAAAGGGGAATTCTTTGGAGTCTCTAAACCTCGTTTAGAATTTCCAAATCAAAAACATTTTGATGAAATTATTCTTAAAGAATGGGAGAAGCCTGCGCGGCTTCCTGGCATTCCCTTGGGCTGGGACAAGAAATATCCCTTCCCAGCTGATACTGTTAAGCGTTGGTCATAACCACCTGTGGTGGATGCCCCTGTGCTTAATTTATCCAATTCTTCTGTGTTGCATTCTCCTGACTCCACTACACTTAAAGATGGAGAGGATAAGCGTATTGATCAAATGGCGTGCCACGCTTTTTCCAGTGTGGGCTCGGCCTTGCTGCCTGTTGGTGCTTCAGCGCTCATGACAGTGGCTATTAGGTCTGTTGTGAGAGACCTAATGAATTACTCAGGGCTTGATCCAGCCTCTGATGAGTACGCAGCTCTTAAGCGATGTGAGTTGTTTGCATCTTTTGTACTTTCTGCCTTAGATGATACTCTGCTCATGTGCAGCAGAACCTCTGCCTTGTTAGTCGCCATCCAGCGGTCAGTATGGTTGCGGCAGTGGGCAGCTGATATTGTAGCCAAGAAATCGCTTACAGCGCTCCCTTTTGTGGGATTGCGCCTCTTTGGAGAAAAATTGGATTCTGTCACTAAAGGAGGTAAATTACCTCAGCGTAAGAAACAACGTTGTTCCTTTCGTGGAGTGGCCTCTTTTAACCCTTCCTTTCGGGGGTCTAGATCCGGTAGAGGATCGGCCTTTTCAGCCCCTAGAGGGAATGCATGGAATAGAGGAAAGGGACGTGGCCGTCCAAGTCAGAATTGGGGGTCCAAAACCAAATCTGCCACTAAGCCTGCTCAACAATGAGGGGACGCCCTCACCCTTACGGGTGGGGGGACGGCTGCGGTTCTTCTTCCAGGTCTGGGTTCAGGAGTTATCAGACAATTGGGTTCTGGAAGTAGTCTCTTCTGGTTACAAACTGGAATTCGAGCCCCGGCCTCCTCCCAGATTTTTCATGTTCCGGATGCCGTCAGATCCGGCAAATGCGCAGGGACTGCGGGCAGCAATAGCGAATCTGTTAAACATGGCTGTCATCTGCCTAGTGCCTCCAACGGAAAGGGGTTTGGGGTTTTACTCCAACCTATTCACAGTACCCAAAAAGGACGACTCTGTTCGGACTATCCTAGACCTAAGGAGACTCAATCAATTTATCAGTTTCAGGAAGTTCTGCATGGAGTCTCTGCGATCAACGATTGATGCTCTCCGTCAGGGGGACTTCATGACATCCATAGACATCAAGGATGCTTATTTACATTCCTATTTTTCCGGGTCACCAGAGATTTCTCAGGTTCTCGATAGAAGACCAGAATTATCAATTTGTGGCCCTGCCATTCGGCCTTACCTCGGCCCCAAGAGTCTTTACCAAGATGCTGGCAGGAGCTATATTCAGGGTCCAGGGCATCCGCATTGTGCCTTTCCTGGACGATCTTCTTATCGCGGCCTCCTCCCTCGAACAATCGGAGTTGGACACCAGGATGGTGGTCTCTACGCTAGAGAGGTTCGGATGGGTAATAAGTTACCCCAAATCCTCTCTGTCCATCCAGGGAAATTCCCTTCCTGGACCTGATTCTGGATACATTTCAGGCCAAGGTTTTTCTTCCTCAGTCCTAAATGGTTCTGATTCAGGACTTGATTCGTCTATTCTTGTCCAACCCCTTGTCCGTCTAGGGATGAGACTAATGGGATTGATGGTAGCTGCTTTCGAGGCAGTCCCGTTTGCCCAGTTTCACATAAGGATGCTTCAGCTCTTCCTCTTGGCAAAGTGGGACAGGTGCCCACTATCATTAAATCAGACTTGTCTATTGTCTCCCCACGTTTTGCAGTCCCTTCAGTGGTGGTTAATATCGTACAACCTTCAGAAGGGCAAGTCATTTCTGACTCCGCGTTGGGAACTGGTTACCACGGATGCCAGCCTGGTGGGCTGGGGGGGGCTTCTGGAAGAAGCATCAGTTCCAAGGATTGTGGGGGCCTCAGGAGGCTCATTCTCCAATCAATGTATTAGAGCTTCGGGCCATACGTCTTGTTCTACTTCGACTGACCCATTTCTTACAGGGTCTGCCAGTTCAGATTCGGTCAGACAACCGAACAGCTGTTGCATACATCATTCACCAGGGAGGGACTCGCAGTTGGGGTGCCCTCTGGGAAGTGTCTCTGATCCTTCAGTGGGCAGAGATCAATGTTCCCTGCATATCAGCAGTTTACATTCCAGGGATAGAGAATGTGGAGGCAGACTCCCTGAGCAGGGGATGTTCTCGCCAGGGAGAATGGTCTCTCAATCCAAGGGTCTTTCAGTTCCTCTGTCACAAGTGGGGGACTCCACGGTTGGACCTGTTTTGTTTCTCGCCACAATCACAAGCTGCCAGCTTTTGTGTCTCTATCCCAGGATCCTCTGGCAGTGGCAGCAGATGCCATGTCTCTGGCCTGGAAGGATCTGAGGTTCCTATATCTGTTCCCCCCATTCTCCATGATCAGCAAGGTGGTGCGCAAGTTAGCACTGGAGGAGGCGCCAGCAATTATGGTGGCGCCAAGGTGGCCAAGACGTCTGTGGTATGCAGACGTCGTAAGGCTGGCAGTGGATCGTTTCCATCTTCCAGATCTCATCACTCAGGGTCAACTTTGTTACCCCAATTTACAAACGCTGGCTTTGACGGCATGGCTGCTGAAGTCTCCATCTTGAAAGAAGAAGGTCTTTCTGATGCGGTTATTCAGACTCTTATTAGAGCTAGGAAGAAGTCTTCCTATGTCATTTATTACAGGACTTGGAGGTCCTATATTGATTGGTGTGAATCCAGGGCTTTGCCCTGTAGAGTATTTTCTATTCCTAGAATTCTGGAATATCTGCAACGAGGTCTGGATATGGGATTCCAGATTAGTACTTTGAAAGGGCAAGTCTCTGCCTTGGCTATTTTCTTTCAAAGGTTTTTGGTTAAGACCTTTTTCCAAGGAGTCGCGCATGTGCGGCCTCCCAGAAAGCCTATTCTTCCTGTTTGGGACCTTAACCTGGTGCTTTCAGCTATGCAGGCTGCTCCCTTTGAGCCTTTGCAGGATATACCTCTTCCTATTCTTACTCAGAAGGTTGCCTTTTTGGTTGCTATTACTTCTGTCCGCCGAGTTTCTGAACTGGTGGCTTTGTCTATTCTAGCCCCTTATTTTGAGAGGCATCAAGATAAGGTTGTTTTCCGTTTTAAACCGTATCTCCTTCCTAAGGTGGTGTCTGCTTTCCACCTAAATCAGGACATAGTTCTTCCTTCCTTGTGTCCTAAACCTAGTAACGACAAGGAAAGGGTCTTACATTCTTTGGATGTAGTTCGTTGTGTTAAGTATTATTTAGTTACTACTTCGGCCTTCTGCAAGACGGATACCTTTTTTGTTGTGCCTTCTGGGCCCAAGAAGGGTTTTGCTCCTGCCAGATCTCCCCTTAGTAAGTATATACGTCAGGCCATCATTGGGGCCTATATGGCTAAGGGGAAGGTCCCCCTTTTCGTGTCACCGCTCATTCTACTCGTGCTATTGGAGCTTCTTGGGCTTTTCAGCACCAGGCTTCTGTTGAACAAGTTTGCAAGGCTGCGACTTGGTCTGCTGTGCATACTTTTTCTAAGTTTTACAAGGTTGATGTGTGGGCCTCAGCGGATGCTGCTTTTGGCCGCAAAATTCTGCAAGCTGCAGTAATTTAAGTTATGCGTTATTCCTTGGGGATCCCCACCCACTATAGACACTGCTGTTGGATGTCCCAAGTGTCATGGATCTTTGGAAGTGGGGTGTGTGACATACTAGGAATAATACCATTTTGTCACACACCCCACTTCCCCTGCCCTTTTTTGTTCTAGGGATACTTTATATGGTGATTATTATTTTCAAACTTTTTTTCAATTATTGAATATAATTGGCTCTTCCTGGTTCTTCACTGCTTTTTAAAAAGACTGAGGAATAGTGGGAGGCAGTACTTATGGACTAGGAGGGGCTCCTTTTTCCATGTCATCTCTGCAAGATCGCCCTCTACAGGCCGGGTTCCCAAGTGTCATGGATCTTTGGAAGTGGGGTGTGTGACATACTCGCAATAACCATTTTACAGGTGAGTACTCACAAAATGGTATTTTTATGGTGTGGGGCTGAAGACCATCTCTTAGTGCTCAATGTGGCTCTCATGGTAAGAAAGGTTGGGGGCAACAATGTAAATATAGGTGGTAATTGGCACACCAAGATAGAAAGAATTAATGAGTGGGTGCTATTTAAACCCAAGGTGTCTCACCACTGACCACCTCCTCATATGAAACCACTAAAACCACTATGGAGTCAAAAATGGTATATTGTGGAAGCATATACTTGGTTATTACAGGTACAACATATGACCAATTAGTGTAAAAGGATAACAGGTTGTTAGTTTCTGGGAACAGCAGACAAATTGTCATCAGGAGAGTTATTCAACTCAGAGAAAATAGATGAACAATGTAGCGCTAGCATGAACACAATGGACTATAGAAAGGTAAAAAAAAAAAAAAAAAAAAAAATACCATAGTAGTCTATGAAGTGTGTGTGTCTCATTGCTGATGAACACAGTATATGGCAAACTGACCAGTATAATCTCAGCTAAGGAGATCAAAATAACAGATTTAACAATGATGTAAAGGAAGATATTTCTTTTGATGAGTCTCAGTATTAGCCCTGCATCATACCAGAAGACAACCATCCATAACTGTACATGTTACAAAAACAAGCATTAATCATGACGCCATGCAAAGTGCTCATATAACAGATTGCAGCCTTGACAAAGGAGTCGGGGCTCTGGAACGCGGGCTTATCTATGCATTTACTTCTCACTATTGGTTACTTTGACGCTGTTTTCTGTTACATGAGCACTTTGCAAGGGTGTCATGATCGATGCTTGTTTTTTGTAACATGTACTGTTATGGACTACTGTGGTAAATTTTTTTACCTTTTTAGAGTCCATTGTGTTTATGCTAGCGCTACATTGTGTTTATGCTAGCGCTACATTGTGTTTATGCTAGCGCTACATTGTGTTTATGCTAGCACTACATTGTTCATCTATTTTCTCTGAGGTGAATAAGGCTCCTGATGACAATTTGTATGCTGTTTCCAGAAGCTAACAACCTGTATCCTTTTACACTGATTGGTATTATGTTGTACCTGTAAAGTATATGCTTCCACAAAATACTATTTTTGACTTGCAAATTAACCTACTGTGTATGGTGTGCATTTCATTCATATTGGTTTTAGTAAGAAAGGTTGGGGAACCTTGTCCTGCATTGATTCCTGCAAAAAAGTTGGGGGTGGGGTTTAGTGCGATTGTACAAGAGCTTTATAAAACATTACTCTGAAACAAAATCTCACTTATAAGGACCTAAAAAAAGACAGATGTTATAATCATAACCAGTGTAACTGAAATAGAAATTTTGCTGGAGTTGTACAATATTATTGGTCCTGATTTGTTTTCTTATTAGCTAATCTTGTGTTTTATATATTTGTTATTATATATTTGTTTTTTCTTCCTGCTACAGGAATCGGGTAACACTGAACTGAGAATCAAGTCACTGATCAGCTCTTTGAAACACGTAGTCTATGAGTATGTGTGTCGCTCTCTATTCAAGGTAAGTCTACAGTACACAAGTCTTAAAGGTCTGCTTAGCTGTATAAGTCCATAAGAAAATTTACTGTAATCTATTAAAATGATCAATGTCCATTCACAAAGAAATATAACAACATGCTGGCAACCGTTGCATGTCTCAGGCCTGCTGAGCCCCCATCATACAAATGGAAGTATATCCAGATAAGTCTGCTCCAAAACACCTCTCACATATCCAGGATGCCCCCAATCCAAACGTGATCACTGATAAAATGTCCAGCGAAGGATGCAGCAAGAAACTCACTTTATTGTATCCATGACGATCCAAAATACAGCAAAAACGATCACCATAAAATGATAATGTCCATAAAGTGCATCAGCATTTAAAGAGGACCGAAACCCTGAGCTACTGTGGGCATGAATTGACCTATATCGAATTATACACAATGCAAACCACTAAAAATATCAAGATTAGAGTAATACCTAGGGATATTTAAGTGAATCTAAAGCGGATCCAAACCCACCTAATCGAATTTGACCAAAGCTTTTTTTTTTTTTTTTTTTTGCTGTCTCTCTGTGCCAGATTGCATATGTGCGGCAATTACAGTGGCAATGAATGGAGAGGGCAGGGCTTTACAGCTAAAACAAGCAGCATTAGCTAGAAACAGAGTAAAGCAGGAGCAAAGGAAATTGCCAAAAGATACTCCTCATGGGGGGGGGGGGGGGGGGGGGCAGCAATTCAGAGAATGCTAGTTGAAAATGTGGGTTTTGGTTCACTTTAATGTAATAAATGTGCATATTGGACCCTCAGTACCTGTTTTTATAATGTAATAGTAAAGTGGTTCAAAAACCCATGCAGGGAATCTGAAAGATTCCAGGGCCAGCCGCTAAGCTCCCCCTGTGCATCCCCCTATTGCAGGATGCCCCACTGTGTGAAGCTCCCTGAGACGCTGTTAAACTCGCCTTTACCGGGACGCTCCTGCTATGTTGCCGGCGCCACATCCCCGGCTTCCCTGTAGCTGTGTACGCTCCTGCACCCAGCCTCTCTGAGTGAATGGCCGCGGGAGCGCGCACGTACCCGAACAGCGGTGTGTCACCTCGTCACGAAGGCACTTTTGAGAGTCGGCGATCACAAAACACCACAGGGCATGGCTTCAACTGTGGAAAAGGCCAGTTTTATTTGAGAACTGGGCAACCACTGTACCAGCTGCGTAGCCCTGGGTAGTGGGGGGGGGGGGGATGCCTTTCCGTCTACTTTAACTAGTTCATTTTCTTTCCATTGCAATAGAAGCGCACAGATGCACCACAGCACACAGCTGTGTTGTTTCCTGTCCCCCTGGAGTGGCTCAGGCACCTGGAGGCAGCGGTGACGAAGGGGGAGATGAGAGTGGAGCTGAAGGTGGTGGAACCTAACGGCAGCAGGGTCTTCGCTCCTTCCCAAGAAGCTGCACTTTCCAAAGCAGGTCAGGGCTCTGAGGGCCACATATGACCCCGTGCTGCAGGTTGAGCATGTGTGCTCTAAACTATCTGCTGCTAAATGCCCCTTAAAGTGGACCAAAACCCAGGATTTTGACTATCCTAAGTTTTGGTCCATTCCCCGGGGCACCCTGATCGGCGGTGCCCCGCTGTGTGAAACCCCCCAGATCGCCGATGCCAACTCACCGCTTCCCGGTCCTATGGTGCGCTCGGAGCCGCTGTCGTCATGGCGTCTAAGCCTTGGTCTAAGGCCAGCGGCTCTAACAGGGCACGTGCCCGTGGCGGCAGTTCACAAATCCCTGGCGTGGACACGCGCCCTGCTAGAGGCCCTGCTAGATGCAGCCACGGCTCGCACATGCGCCATTGGACCGGGAAACAAGGTAAGTGTATGGGGCGACCTGTGGGGTTTCACACAGCGGGGCATCCCGATATTCTTTGTATACAGTACGTCCTGCTCCAGATAAGATTCTTTATGTCTGGGTATTACTCCGCCAGATGGCGCTGGACTGCAGAGACAGCGAAATTGGCTCCTCCCGACCCCTCAAATACCCGGGACCTCCCACAAATTGACTGCGAAGGACAAGAAGATGGCTCTCTCTCTCTACTCGCAGGTGAGCGGGGCTATTAGCCTGCGGCCCCTGTAGGACTATTCCCACCCGTTCCATTGTTAATTTGCCTCCCAGCCTTGGCTGTGCTGGTGCAGGTGATGGTAGGCAGCACCGCTGCCAGGTGCTTAGGAGCCCCGCTCCACCGCAATCCCCCACCAAAGGGTAGGCGGTATAGGCACAAGGTGAGCCTTTATGGGATGCCCCTCCCGCACTATTGCCCCTTGCCCATGTCTACCGGTGGGCCCTACGTTAGGTGGCCGCTGCCCTCCCTCGCTCTCCCTTGTAGTTCCCGGGGGGGGGGGGGGGGGTGCTTGGTTGCCTTTATTCCGGGCACCGCACAGATTTGGTTTGGTTGCACTGGTTGCTTTTTTGAATATGCCGCCGCGCGCTGGTACAGGGTGCCGCGGCAACATTACCTCAGGCGCTGCTGCGCCATCATTGGTTGATTTTGTCACGTGTGCGGCTTCGCACTCTTCCTCGAGGTATACTTGGCGCCATTTTTGCTTCTTCGTGCTGCGTGGCTGGCACCTACCTACCGTGGTCCGTGAGTGCCCTCGCGGGCTGTTTGTTCCTATTTTTAATGTTATGTATGCATGTCGCTTACAGGGTTTTTTGCTTTATGTCTTGCAGGCAGTTCAAACTCAATTGGTTTCTCCCGGCCCTACCCCTTCTATTTAGTTTATTAAACTTATTGAGGCCTAGTGTGCTAATTCCTCCCACTTCCCTAGCAGGCTATTGGGACATCCCTGGTTGCTTTTATAGCGTCAGTCCCTATCGGCCTATTGTGCCGCTATAATCACCATATGGAGGCGTCTCAGGATAATGTGTTCGGGGTTCCTTCGGGACTGTGTGTGGCGTGTTGGGGTGTCCCCTGCTAGTGTTGAGAATGTGCGGGTTTGTGTACCTTGTGCCCAGCAGGTGCTTGGCCTGCAGCCTGGTTTACCAGCAGCTGGGCCTGCACCACGTATGGCTTCGCCTACTCCCCCAAGCTTACATTTGACTCCCAGTGAGCTGCATACCAGTGGGGATTCTCAGCCTGATGTGTCTACTAGACTGGCCAGTGTTGAAAAGTTGCTTGCTAATACTATGGAGCGCAAGTCCTCTGCTAAGAGGCGGCATTTGGCGCCTGATGTCACTCTTTTCCCTATGGAGGCTGAAGAGTTCTTTGATCTGTCTGGTTATACCCCCCTGGAAGAAGGGGAATTGTTCTCTGACTCAGAATCATCTGATGAACGGCCCAAGGGTTATGCTGATTCTGGCTCTGATCCCTGGGCCCCAAATGATACGGATAGGCTTTTGGCTCAGATCTTTTAAGTGTTTTCTTTTTTTTTTCATCATTGTATTTTTATTGAGTATTACAACAAGGAATACAAAGAAGCAAACCAGAAGTGCACATAAAGGCTCCATACATAAACTTAGCTTTCACATCATTTTTCCACACACGTTATTGCAATAATATACACAACAAGCCCCCGTACGCGGCACTGCGGATGGGGTCCCGTGAGTCCCTACAGTAACTCTAAACCGGAAGATAGTAAACTCGAGTTGTGCACCTAATTGAAATCAAGAAATACTCTACCATTGTTAAAGTGGACCAACACCCAGGATTTTGACTATCCTGGGTATTGGTCCACTTCCCCGGGGCACCCCGATCGGGGGTGCCCCGCTGTGTGAAACCCCCCCAGAAAGCCCCCAAAACTCACCTCTCCCCGCTCCCACGTGGCCGCGCCGTCCAATCGGCGCCGACGGACAAGCTGATTGACAGCAGCGTACAAGCAGCTTGCCCGTCGGCGCCTCCCGCGCGTCACTCTTGACGTGTGCGCACCCGCGCCAGCCATTCAGAGACGGCCGGCGCGGGCACGCGCACGCCTAGAGGGGAGCGAGGGAAGACCAGGTAGGTGGATTTGGGGTGTTCAGGGGGGGTTCACCCCGCGGGACATCCCGATCTCGGATGTCATGCGGTGTGTGAGGTGATCGGCCCGGGAATCTTATAGATTCCCGGGCCGATCACCTCAGGGTGTTGGTCCACTTTAATGTGAGTAACACTCAAAAAGGGGTAAGAGGGGAAAGGGAAGAGGAAAGTCGGGTGGGGGAAGACTTAAACAGGATAAAGTAACAAAAAAAAAAAAAAAAAGGAACAAGGCACCATCTAAGGAGCCCCAGATAATATTGGTGCTCACAGCAACAATAAAGACATATCAAAGTCCGCTGGCATATAGACCCTAAACCATGGAGCCCACACTTCTCGTAATCTCTCCAGACCATGTTCATGAAGCGCCGATAATTTCTCCATAGCCATAATCTGACATACCTTATTCTGGAATTCCCGAAAATGTAAGGTCTCCGTTTTCCAGGATCTAGAAATCACCATTTTGGCTCCAGTAAAGATATGATAAACTAAAAGTCTCTGCAATTTAGAGGCTCCCTCAACGGGGCTATTGAGTAGGGCAATCCATGGGTTCACAACAATATGTTTACCTAACAATTTGCTAACTGTCGTAAAAATTTTAACCCAAAAGCGCTTTACTACAACACAATCCCACCATATATGATAAAATGTCCCATCCGCCTGACAACCCCTAAAGCAAAGCCCCTGATCTACTCCTGAAAAATGACCTATCTGCTTAGGGACCAGGTATCATCTCATCTGAACTTGATCTCCTGAACTCCTGTTGATCCTTGTTCTCGTTGAGATCTCTTTCCCATTTGTTCCTATATCCTAAGATGGCGCTACTACTGCCCCTATTTAACTGATCATAGATTTCAGATATAGCTCCTCTACCTCTAGGGTCCTTCTTGCAACGTTGCTCAAAGAGAGAATATTGAGGTGCACCACTCGTTACTGCAGACTCCCTCAAAACTGAATGCACAAAATGTTTAACTTGCAGATAACTAAATAAAACTTTCACCTGCAGCTGGAATTTATCTCTTAATTGTGGAAAGGTTATTATATCTGTACCCTGAAGACAATCTTCCAACCTCGTAATTCCCGCCCTCTTCCAGTTGTGAAACCTCGCCGGATCCAGAACCACTGGAGGGAACATGGGATTGCCCCACAGCGGAAGCAGAGGCAAATGAGCAGAGGCCAAACCCCCTGAGTACTTAAGAGCATCCCAAACCTTCAAAGAATGGGATAAAATCGGATTCTGAATATGCTTTCTCACTTTTGGGATTACCCACAATAGACCCTCTATTGGCAGTGGAATAGACTGTGACGCCTCAATTTGAACCCAAGAAGGAATGTCCACAGTTGCGTGATAAGAGAGGACTTGGGCTAATTGAGCCACCTGATAGTACTTTGTAACGTCGGGAACTCCCAGACCCCCCCTTGCCTTCGATCTCAACATGACTGACTTTTTAACTCTCGGCCTCTTACCATCCCAGAAAATTTCCAGAATCTTACTCTGTAGCAACTTCAGAAAGTGTGGAGGGATTCTAACAGGTAAGGTCCTTGCTACATATAAAAATGTAGGTAGCAATGCCATTTTGACAGCTGCGATTTTACCAAGCCAGGAAAGGCCACAGTCCTTCCAATCAGACAGCAACTCTGGCTTCTGGCGGAGAGGAGGATAATTAGCCATAAACAAGGTGTCATAGCTGCTGGTCAAATTAACTCCCAGATACTTAAAGTGGACCAACACCCACGGGTGATCGGCCCGGGAATCTATAAGATTCCCGGGCCGATCACCCCCCACCCCGCGGGACATCCGAGATCGGGATGTCCCGCGGGGTGAAACCCCCCCCAAACACCCCAACTCACCTACCTTACCTTCGGCGGCGGCCGGCCGCCGCCGCCTCCCTCGCACCCCTGTAGGCGTGCGCGCCTCCGCGCCGGCCGTCTGCGAATGGCCGGCGCGGGGGCGCGCGCGTTCAAAGTGACGCGAGGGAGGCGGCGGCGGCCGCCGCCGCTTAGACGTTCAAGATCTTACCTTGTACGTCGGCGCTGGGAGCGGGGAGAGGTGAGTTGTTCGGGGGGTTCGGGGGGGTTTCACACAGCGGGGCACCCCGATCGGGGGTGCCCCACCGAAGTGGACCAAGACCCAGGATAGTCAAAATCCTGGGTGTTGGTCCACTTTAAGCGCCCTAGTTTCCCATTGGAAGCTGTAGATTCCCTGCAGCTGGCCCCAGAGATCTGGGGGTATAGATATATTCAGCGCTTTAGACTTGAGTGTATTGACCTGTAGGCCGATACAGCCTCAAAGTCCTTCAGAATCCGTATAAGGGAGGGAAGGGATATAAGAGGATCAGAAATGACCAGCAGTACATCATCTGCAAATAAGCATAATTTATGATTACACTTACCCACCTCTATTCCAGATATATCCGGAGATTCTCTTATTAGTTGGGCCAGAGGCTCCATTACCAGGGCGAACAGGAGGGGAGATAGAGGACATCCCTGTCTAGTACCCCTCAAGAGGGGAAACCTATTAGACTGAAAACCATTATATTTAACATAAGCTATTGGGTTAGCGTATACCGCTCTAATCATACCTAAAAATTTTGGACCAAACCCCCAACGTTCCAACAGAAAGAAAAGGTACTCCCATGAAACCGAGTCAAAGGCCTTTATTATGTCCAGCAAAAGATACATTGATTGCTTTTGACTAGAGCTGGCTAAAAAGGCGAGTTGAATAGCTCTCCTTATATTGTCCCCAGCCTGTCGCCCTGGAATGAAGCCTACTTGGTCAGAATGTACCATGCTTGGCAAAAACTCAGACATCCTGTCCGCCAGAATTTTAGTGAAAATTTTCATGTCAAGATTTATTAAAGAAATTGGCCTTAAGTTGGACCAAACCGTGTGGTCTGTATCAGGTTTAGGTATCATAGAGATCGAGGCTAGAAGGGTTTCTTGGATGAAAGAACCCCCTGCTCTCACAGCATTAAACAACTTAGCTAACTTCGGGGCTAGAATAGAGCTAAAAGCTTTATAATAAGTAGCGGAAAAGCCATCAGGCCCCGGTCTCTTGTTTAATTTCAGTTTAGTAAGGCATGCTCGATCTATGCAGGCCCAAAATCAGCTTCAAGTAACTCAAATAGCTAATTTGGCAGCGCCGGGAAAGAGCATCTATCAAAAAAAGCTTGCAGGTCGCATTGATTCATGGGAGGGGGACCAGCATACAGCTTACTGAGTTGGGTCGCAAATAGATCTGTAATCTTTTTGGGGTTACTAGTTATAATTCCTCTATCACCCTTAAGCCTAATTGGTCGATAGCACTGGTCAGGGAATTTCAGTTTCCTGGCAAGTAATGAATCCGGCTTATTTGCCTTACAATTTGTGTCTAACCCATTTTATGGCCTTTTCCGCCTTGCCCGCCAACGCAAGGTTCAGTTCCTGCGTGACTCTATGAAGTTTTAAACGTAGCGCTGGGGACGAATCATTTTTTACCTTTTCAGCCACCTCAAGATATTCCCTCTCTAAAGCATCTACGTATCTATTCCTTTCTCGTTTTTTATACGATGCAATTTTTATTAAGTGACCCCTAATGGTTGGCTTATGGGCTTCCCAACAAATGGACACAGAAATGTCGGGGGATTCGTTCAAATCAAAATAATCTATGATAGCTTTGGATACAGTATCCACTATCTCTGGGTCTCATAGAAGGGTATTATTGAGAGACCAAGAACCCCCCAAAGTCTACAAAGTAGCGACTCCAGTTTAATGACTACAGCATCGTGGTCAGACCAAGGAATTGGGATTATTTTGGCAGATCTCAAAGCCGGAAGGGACCTCTGGGCCAAAAAAATATGGTCAATTCTTGAATATACTGTGCGGGGATGCGAAAAATGAGTGAAATTTTGCACCCCTGGGTTGGCTTCTCTCCAACAATCTGCTAAATGATGCTTATCAAGCAAAGTCCTAAAGGCTTTAGATGCCGCTGCAGACTGGGGGGAAACCAGGGCATTTGTTGGTGATTGTTTATCTAAGAAGGGGTTCAGAGCAAGGTTTGAATCTCCGCAAATTACTAACTGCCCTAGGGTCACCTCACAGACTTCCTTGAAGAACTTGCTTAAAAATGTTACTTGGTCTACATTAGGGGCATAGTAATTAGCAATGGTGACCTCCACATCCTGCAGATTTCCAACCAAGATTAAGTATCTCCCTTCTGGATCTACTATTTCCCTTTTACATTGGAATTGAGTACCTCTTCTGAAGCCTATTAATACTCCCTTTTGCTTAGTATCTGCACATGCATTAAACACCTGAGGGAATGCCGCATCAAAGTACTTAGGTCTGGAGGATCTCGAGAAGTGTGTTTCTTGCAGACAGATCAGGGCGGAGGGTTTTAAACTTCCTAAAAGCTGTGCTTCTCTTGTATGGAGAGTTGAATCCCTGGACGTTCAAAGATAATACAGACGTCATTGTTACAGCTAGGTTATCATAAAATGAGATTAGATGTAATAAGCCAAAAGAGAATAATAAAAAATAAAAAAATAAAAAAATAGACTGGAGAGAGGGAAGGGGTAGAAAGGAGAGGAAAGGTAGGGGATCCCCTATTTGGGAACTATATATAGATTAAAGCAATCAATTGACCCCGCTTGGGTATAGCAGGGCCAACAAAGCTGTTAAATTTGAAGTAGAACTAGCAAAATAGAATACCTCACATGGAAATAATCCAGATGAAGTAATAGGAGTGCGTCATACATCTGCCGGCGGCCACAGGGGGTGACCAAACTGGCACAAACAATCGCACGCAACATTATATAAAAGAGAGCAGAATAGTATAACTAGAACATGCATTTGTAACAGAGAAAATCAGGCGACCTACTGGGCTCTGCAACCAATTACTTATATATACTGTATATTATAATTAACACCACAGGTAATTTATGTAAACATTCTAATGACTATGCCTTGTGAGCTTGCACTGTGACTAAGGAAACTAAAGAACTACATGCACCGCTCATCCATCCTTGAAAGCCAGGGAGGAACTGCTTCCCGATATACGGCTGTCTTGGCGTTGTCTCTTTCCTGCACGTTGGGACTTAGGTGAGTCTTCTATACCTCTAGGCGACTTAGTCGGGACCGATCTCAAAATGCCAGCAGAGATCATGTGGGATTTCAGTTCATCTATTGAAATCACTGAGTAGGAGAAGGATATGCGGAAGGGGAAACCCCACTTATACTTTATGTTGCGGTCCTGCAGAATAGCTAAAAGCGGTTTCAGCTCTTTCCTTTTAGCGATAGTGGTGGCGGAGAGGTCCGAAAAATCTGATAGGCATGACCTTGAAATGAAAGGGTAGATGCTTGCCGCGAAGCTCTTTGTATCAACTCTTTGGTTCTGAAAAAAATGAAATTTAACTATAATGTCCCTGGAAGAATCATTAGGTTGCCTACGAGGCCCCAGCACCCTATGTATCCAATCAAATTCCAATTGATCAGCAGGGATACCAGGAACCAACTCTTGGCACAAGGCAGTTACTGCAGATGACACGTCCTCAATATTTTCAGGGAGGCCTCTATTCCTAAGATTAGACCATCTATCTCTATTTTCAACGTCTTCAAGCCTTGCTGTCAAAACAGAATTTGCCACTTTAAGCTGATGTACTTCGGAGTCTAGGGCTTCCTGCGCGCTCACCACCTCCCCCAACCTGGTTTCCAGGGACTGCAGACCTAGAGACACTTTGTCTAATCCCTTAGATATATGTTCCTTTAATATAGCGGTGTTGGATAAGAGGGCTTTCTGCAGCATGTTTTCAATTTGCGCAAGGAGCGCTGAACTATCCCCAGATTGCAACTCTGCAGGCTTGGGGCTGAGTCTCCCTACCTCGCTCTCTCTGAAGGTCGCCTCGTTGTTTCTTAAATTCCTCGAGGTCTGCGAAGGACAGCTCGTCCGCCATCTTGGCTGCCAAGGATCCGCGCTACTGGGGCCGACACCCACCTCTCCACACCCGCTCGCCACAATCTGATGTCACTGCTGGCTCACCGGGACTCTCACAACCTCCGCCGCTCAGGTCCACAAAGCAGAGCGCACTGGACTACGCACCGCTCCTCCGTTCTCCAGCCGCCGAGCGCGGAGCCGTCTCGAGCCGCTGCTGGGGCCGACACCCACCTTTCTGCATCCGCTCGCCGCGGTCTGATGCCTCCGCTGGCTCACCGGGTCTCCCGCAATCTCGGTTGCGCAGGTCGGCAAGGCAAAGCGCGCTGGACTACGCACCGCTCCCCCGTTCTCTGGCTGCCGGGCGCGGAGCCGATTCAAGCCGCTGCCATCATCGATCCACACGCATGTGCACTCTTGAAGTGTTTTCTATCTCTCCCCCAGCCGCGGCTCCTAAGCAGCAGGGGGAATTGTTTCATATTGCTAAGCCACGTTTAGAGTTCCCTGAACAATCTCATTTTAATATTCTCGTGCTCAAAGAATGAGAGCATCCTAGCAGGCTCCCTGGAGTCCCTAAGAGTTGGGATAAGAGATATCCCTTTCTTGCTGATGTGGGTAAACGTTGGTCATCCCCTCCCAAAGTGGATGCCTCTATTCTGGGGTTGTCTAAACCTCTGCCATGCATTCCCCTGACTCTACTACCCTGAAGGATAGTGAGGACCGGCGTATTGATCAGCTGGCTTCCCATGCCTTTGCCTGTGTGGGGACGGCACTGCGCCCAGTTTGTGCCTCTGCCATTACTGCTGTGGCTATTAGAACTCTGCTTAAAAGTGTCCTAGATGGAGCTCCTGATGATGATTCTAGTGAAGAGTATAATGCACTCTCGCGTTGTGAGGTATTTGTTGCTTATGTCCTCTCTGCCTTGGATGATACCATTAGGATGGTGTCAGGAACCGCTTACCTGATCCCCGTTCCAGCGACGTCTCCAGGCGGCCAGCTGCAGCTGTCACTGTGCGGCGGCCGCGCCGAGCGGCGTCGGCTCGAGCAGCGTCGGCTCGAGCGGCGCCCAGCTCAGCCACGCCCCCCGCTTCCTCCTCCAGGAGACGTGCTCGCGCGCGGCCGCGAGCACGTGTCTGTTATGCCCTCCGGCGGCGCTGTGATGCGCGCACCCGCCGGAGGATCAATTAAAGGGTTAATGAATCCTAGGGGATTGAGGGCTTCGCCCTCTTCTGCTCTGCAGCCAATTACCCTTGGAATCCTATGTGCTCCAATCAGTACACTGCTTCCCTCAGACCTGTTCCTATAAAGGCAATTCCCTCTCAGTTGTGAATTGCCTGTGATAGCGCTCAGAACCCTGTGTTACCTACTCCTGTGAAGTCTAGCCTGTTGCCAATTTGATTGTACGACCATTCTCGATCCTGAATCCTTGTTGCCGACCTCTGCCTGAATTGACGCCTCTCGATCCTGAATCCTTGTTGCCGAACTTTGCCTGAACTGACGCTTCTAGATCCTGATCCCCAGTTGCTGACCTCTGCCTGAACCCCGACTACGTCTTGCCTGACCCCTGGTGCCGCTACGATCTCTGCCTTCCCGTTATCGACCTATTGCCTGTCTCTGGACTTCCGTCACTCACGCTCTTGCTATTGGTTCTCCAGTCCTCCCACATATAAGCTTACATCCTTTGAGCCATTAAGTCCTGGGGGCAACCGATCCCGGGTAGGCGTATCTTGCGTCCTGGCAAGCGGGGGCTCCTACAGGTGAAGCTGGCTGTGGAGATTGGGGGTTGTGAGCTTATTAAGGAGGGCTGGAGTTACCCCGAGCGTGACATTATCACAGGCCCAAAAATGGATGACCTGGTACAGCAGGTGCAAGCTATGGCCACAGCGATCAACCAACTCGCTCAAAGAGTGGCCACTCAGGAATCTCGTCAAGTGCCAACTTCCTCTGTACCACCTCATTTCTCCGAACCTAAGATTCCACTGCCTGAGAAATTTTTTGGAGAACGAGCAAAATTTTCCAATTTCAAGAATGCCTGCGAACTATATTTTAAGTTAAGACCTATCTCCTCTGGCACAGAGGTCCAACGAGTAGGCCTAGTCATTTCCTTGCTTCAAGGAGACCCACAGTCCTGGGCCTTTAGTTTACCGTCCCATGACATTGCTCTACAATCAGTGACTGCCTTCTTCAATGCTATGGGCGTTTTATACGCCGATCCAGATATACAGTCTACCGCAGAGAATAGGCTTCGGGCCTTAAAACAAGGACGGAATTCGGCTGAAGACTACTGTGCTGAATTCCGCCGCTGGGCTATCGAAGCTAGGTGGAACGATCCAGCTTTGTGTAGTCAGTTCAGGGTGGGACTGTCGGATAGCATCAAGGATGCCTTAGTCAATTTTCCCCCGCCAGCGGACCTAGATCAATTAATGCAGGTCTCCATTAAAATAGACCGACGTCTTAGAGAAAGGGCCAGGGAGAGAGTCGGGGCTCCCACGTCCTTTAGACCAGTCCAGAGTCATAGATCCCCGGTTCCCCGTGGAGAAATTACCTCATCATCTTCCCAGGAAGAACCTATGCAATTAGGGAGAACCCGCTTATCCCAAGAGGAGAAACAGCGTAGGCGATCCGAGGGGTTATGCCTGTATTGCAGGAATTCTGGTCATTTTGCAGGGTCCTGTCCCAACAAGGGGAAACCGGCGGAAAACTTCAGCACCCAGACCAGGTAGAGAGTACTGATCTGGGTGAGTCAGTTTGTAACTCTCGCCAGAATAAGATGCTTGTACCTATTGATTTGTTTTGGGGGTCCTCTAAGCAGACAGTTTCCGCCTTCATAGACAGTGGTGCGGCTGGAAACTTTTTGGACAGGAGCATGATCTCCACCTTAGGGATCCCTGTAGTTCCTCTTGAAAGATCCCTACAAGTTTTAGCTATCAATGGAAAGGCAATCCAGGGAGGTCCTATAAATACCAAGACCCCACCTCTCAGACTAATTGTCGGCTCTTCTCACTCTGAATTCTTAGAATTCTTTATTTTTGATTGTCCGGAAACTCCGGTGGTTTTGGGATACCCCTGGTTGCAACTCCATAACCCGGTGTTAGATTGGCGGGCTGGGGAGTTGGTCAAGTGGAGTGACCACTGTAAAGGTCACTGTTTTAATACAGGCCTCAGAAGCGTTCAAGTCTTACCACAGGAATTACCTCAGCCATACGCTGATTGGATCGATGTATTCTCTGAACGCTCTGCTGATACTCTTCCTCCACATCGGTCCTATGACTGCCCCATTGACTTGCTGCCTGGCACAATTCCCCCGAGGGGAAAGATCTATAACCTTACCCTGCCCGAGGAGCAAGCAATGAGGGAGTATATTACCGAAAATCTTAGGAAAGGATTTATCCGTCCCTCTACCTCGCCTGCTGGGGCCGGGTTCTTTTTTGTAGAGAAAAAAGATGGTGGCTTGAGACCGTGCATAGATTATCGAGCCTTGAATAAGATCACTGTAAAAAAACGATACCCCTTACCCTTGATTGGGGATCTGTTCAATCAAGTCACAGGAGCTCGAATTTTCTCCAAATTGGATTTGAGAGGGGCTTACAATCTGATTCGCATCCGACAGGGGGACGAGTGGAAAACTGCATTTAATGTGAAGGATGGGCACTATGAGTACCTGGTCATGCCCTTCGGTCTTTGTAATGCGCCAGCCGTTTTCCAAGATTTTGTTAATGATATATTCAGGGAATATCTCGGTAGATTTGTAGTCATCTACTTGGATGATATTCTCATTTTTTCTAATTCTTTACCGGAGCACAGACACCATGTTAAGTTGGTGCTACAAAAATTAAGAGAGAACAACTTATTTGCTAAACTGTCTAAGTGTGTGTTTGAAGTCACTACAGTTCCCTTCCTAGGGTATGTTATTACCAACCAGGGTTTGGAGATGGACGCGGGGAAGGTTTCAGCAGTTCAGGATTGGGTCCAACCCAAAACTTTAAAGGAATTGCAACGTTTTCTAGGTTTTGCAAATTTTTATCGGCGTTTCATAAAAGGCTTTTCCCATGTTGTTGCACCCCTTACCAACCTTACCCGCAAGGGGGCTTTTACTGCTAACTGGTCCCCCTCTGCCTGTGAGGCCTTTCTAACCTTGAAACGGGCCTTTACTTCGGCACCTGTCTTAGTGCATCCAGATATTCATAAAGCTTTTATTATTGAAGTGGATGCTTCTGAGCTGGGAGTGGGTGCAGTTTTGTCACAATATTCTGGTAACCCTGAGCGTCTCCATCCATGCGCTTATTTTTCGCGTAAATTCAGTACCGCGGAACAAAATTATGATGTTGGCAATAGGGAACTATTAGCTATTAAACTGGCATTTGATGAATGGCGACACTGGTTGGAGGGTTCATTACATCCTATAACTGTGTATACCGATCATAAAAATCTCGAATACATAGGTTCTGCCAAGAGGCTGAACTCTCGTCAGGCACGTTGGGCATTATTCTTCTCGCGCTTCAATTTTATTATTACTTTCAAGCCGGGTGTAAAAAATACTAAAGCTGATGCTCTATCTCGCATGTTCGGTGAATGTAAGGATCGGGGTGATTCTGGTGAACCAATTTTACCCACAGGTTGTGTGGTGGGGGCGTTACTTCCTGATCTCTCCAATACCTTGGCGCCGTTTCAAGATGAATCCTCTAGTGATGTACCCTTGGGGTGCCAGTTTGTTCCGCCGCACCTGCGTTCGGATGTAATTCGCGAATTTCACGATGCCAAAACTGCTGGTCATTTGGGTAACCGTAAGACGTTTATGCTTGCCCGTCGTCATGTATGGTGGCCTACCATGAGACGCGATATCACTGCCTTTATCGACGCTTGTGCTATTTGTGCTCGAAGTAAAGGAGTTCACAAGGCTCCTAGTGGCAGTTTGGTTCCTCTTGAAATTCCTGCTGAGCCATGGACCCATATTTCTATGGATTTTATTGTAGATTTGCCTCTCTCACATGGTAATACTGTCATTTGGGTGGTCGTAGATCGTTTCAGTAAGATGGCACATTTCGTTCCTTTGGCCAAACTTCCTTCTGCACCTGAGCTTTCGCGGCTGTTTACTTCGCATATTTTTCGTATTCATGGTATTCCGTCCAATATAGTCTCTGATCGGGGTGTTCAATTTACTTCCCGTTTTTGGAAACACTTCTGTTCGCGGTTGGGAATACAGATCTCTCTTTCTTCTGCCTACCATCCCCAGACTAATGGGCAGACGGAAAGAACTAATCAAACTTTGGAACAATACTTAAGGTGTTATGTTTCTGATGCCCAAGAACAATGGGCGGAATTTATTGTTTTCGCCGAATTTGCTTACAATAACGCGCCTAGTGAGAGTACCAAGGTATCTCCTTTTTATTGTAACTTAGGGAAAAATCCTAGAGCTTCTTCCCTTTCAGGGTCACCTTCCAATCTGCCGGCGTTGGAGGAGTGGCTTCAAGAACGGAAGAATATCTGGACACACGTTCAGGAGATTCTTAAGACCACTGGTTTGAGGTATAAGAAATTTGCCGACCGCCGCAGATCACAGGAACCTACTCTTCGAGTAGGCGATCTAGTTTGGGTCTCCACTAAAAATATTGCGCTCCGTCAGCCATCTAGCAAATTAGGTCCAAAATTTATTGGTCCTTTTCCGATCGTCAAGAAGTTGAATAATGTGTCTTTTAAAGTTCAACTCCCGCCAACTATGAAAATACCTAATTCCTTTCACGTTTCACTGTTAAAACCGGCGAAGAATGCTCCTCTTGCTGGTCCTGCACCAATTCTTCTTAATAATGAGCCCGAGTATGAAGTGAATAAGATCTTGGATTCACGTAAAGTGCGTAATTCTTTACAGTATTTGGTGGATTGGGTTGGCTATGGTCCGGAGGAAAGATGCTGGGTGGCAGCGAGGAATGTTCATGCCAAGGCTCTTGTAAGAAGGTTCCATCGTGACAATCCAGGGAAACCGGGTGAGGGTCCGGAGGCCCCTCGTGAAGGGGGGGGTAGTGTCAGGAACCGCTTACCTGATCCCCGTTCCAGCGACGTCTCCAGGCGGCCAGCTGCAGCTGTCACTGTGCGGCGGCCGCGCCGAGCGGCGTCGGCTCGAGCAGCGTCGGCTCGAGCGGCGCCCAGCTCAGCCACGCCCCCCGCTTCCTCCTCCAGGAGACGTGCTCGCGCGCGGCCGCGAGCACGTGTCTGTTATGCCCTCCGGCGGCGCTGTGCTGCGCGCACCCGCCGGAGGATCAATTAAAGGGTTAATGAATCCTAGGGGATTGAGGGCTTCGCCCTCTTCTGCTCTGCAGCCAATTACCCTTGGAATCCTATGTGCTCCAATCAGTACACTGCTTCCCTCAGACCTGTTCCTTACAAAGGCAATTCCCTCTCAGTTGTGAATTGCCTGTGATAGCGCTCAGAACCCTGTGTTACCTACTCCTGTGAAGTCTAGCCTGTTGTCGATTTGATTGTACGACCATTCTCGATCCTGAATCCTTGTTGCCGACCTCTGCCTGAATTGACGCCTCTCGATCCTGAATCCTTGTTGCCGAACTTTGCCTGAACTGACGCTTCTAGATCCTGATCCCCAGTTGCTGACCTCTGCCTGAACCCCGACTACGTCTTGCCTGACCCCTGGTGCCGCTACGATCTCTGCCTTCCCGTTATCGACCTATTGCCTGTCTCTGGACTTCCGTCACTCACGCTCTTGCTATTGGTTCTCCAGTCCTCCCACATATAAGCTTACATCCTTTGAGCCATTAAGTCCTGGGGGCAACCGATCCTGGGTAGGCGTATCTTGCGTCCCGGCAAGCGGGGGCTCCTACAGGTGAAGCTGGCTGTGGAGATTGGGGGTTGTGAGCTTATTAAGGAGGGCTGGAGTTACCCCGAGCGTGACAGATGTGTGGCAGAGCCTCTGCCTTGGTGGTGACTATACGCCGCTCGGTTTGGCTGCGTCAGTGGGCAGCTGACAACGCTGCCAAGAAGGCTCTCACTGGTTTTCCCTTCAAAGGACTAAACCTATATGGGGACCGCCTGGACCTGTTTGCTAAGGGAGGCAGGTTACCCCAGCGCAGAATACAGTCTCGGCCCTTTAAGGGAGCAGGCTCCTTTCCTTCCCCCTACCGTGGATCCAGAACGGGGAGAGGGGTCTCGTTTACTGGGGCCCGAGGAGATTTCTGGGGTAGGGGCAGAGGACGTGGACGCCCTGGCCCATCCTGGGGCTCCAAACCTAAGCCTTCCCCCAAGCCCCCTCAGGCATGAAGGGGCACCCTCACCCATACGGGTGGGGGGACGGCTTCAGCTCTTTGCTCACATCTGTAGGCATCATGTCTCAGACCGGTGGATTCAGGAGGTAGTGTCCTCCGGTTACAAGATATAGTTTGCTGCCTGGCCGCCCCCAAGATTCATCAGATCCCGGATGTCTCACGACCCCATGTCGGCTCAGGCTCTGATTCTGGCGGTGGAAAGCCTTCTGGAGCTGGGGGTCATCTGTCAGGTGCCCTTACGAGAAAGAGGCAAGGGTTTTTATTCCAACCTTTTCACCGTGCCCAAAGGAGATGGGTCAGTCAGGCCCATCCTGGACTTAAAGATCCTCAACAAATTTGTCAGATGCAGGCGCTTTCGCATGGAAACTCTGCGCTCTGCCATCAGTTCCCTGCGTCCAGGGGACTTCATGACCTCTGTGGACATCAAGGATGCTTACCTTCATATTCCCATCTTTCCTGGTCATCAAGATTTCTCAGGATCAGCACTACCAATTTGTGGCATTGCCCTTCGGTCTCACTTCAGCTCCCAGAGTGTTCACCAAGGTACTGGCAGGAGTGATGGCTCTGCTCAGGTCTCAGGGCATTCGCGTTCTGCCCTTTTTGGATGACATTCTCATCACTTCTCAGTCCCTCCAACAGGCAGAGCTGGATACTCAGCGAGTAGTGTCCACATTGGAGTCATTCGGCTGGGTGATCAACCATCCCAATTCTTCCCTGTCTCCCTCCTTGGTGAAGCCATTTCTGGGAATGAATCTGGAGACAGTTCAGGCAAGGATCTTTCTTCCTCAGCAGAAGGTGGACAGTCTGCTAGCACAGGTTCAATTCCTTCTATCTTGCCTTATCCCTCCATCAGGCAGGGAATGCAGCTGGTGGGCCTGATGGTGTCGTGCTTTGAGGCTGTTCCTTATGACCAGTTTCACATGAGGCCTCTGCAACTCCACCTCTTGTCAGTATGGGACAAGGATCCTGCGTCCCTGGACCAGGTCCTTGTTCTATCCCCCCTAGCCAGGCGGTCCCTCTTGTGGTGGCTGGACTCCAGGAACATGTTGGCGGGCAGATCCTTTCTGGCCCCCTGCTGGGAAACGTTCACCACAGATGCCAGTCTGACAGGTTGGGGGGCTTCTGGAAGTCCTTACAATTCCAAGGGCGGTGGGCCCTCAGGAGGCCCACACCCCTATCAACATTCTGGAACTAAGGGCGATCAGGTTGGTTCTGGCTCACTTGACCCAACACCTTCGGGGCCTGCCTGTTCAGATACGCTTGGACAGCCAGACGGCAGTTGCCTACATCAATTATCAGGGAGGGACCCGGAGCAAGGGGGCCCTCAAGGAAGTGTCTCTGATCCTGTCCTGGGTGGAGGACAATGTTCCCTGCATCTCAGATGTGTACATTCCGGGGGTGGAGAATCTCCTGGCAGACTTTCTGAGCACGGGAACCTCTCGCCTGGGAGAATGGTCCCTCAGCGACAGGGTGTTTCACTCTCTGTGTCACCGTTGGGGTCAGCCAAATGTGGATCTGTTTGCGTCCTGTCACAATCACAAGCTCCCAGCCTTTGTCTCCCTGTCCCAGGATCCTCTGGCCTTGGCCTCAGATGCTCTAGCAATGTCATGGCAGGGTTTTCAGCTTCTGTATGTCTTTCCCTCATTCCCCCTGTTGGGCAGGGTTCTGCACAAGATAGCTCAGGAAGGGGTTCCAGCAATCCTGGTGGCTCCCCGGTGGCCAAGAAGAGTGTGCTTTGCAGACATAGTGCAGCTGGAAGTAGATCCGTACGCCCTGCCCAGTGTTCCAGACCTACTCACTCAGGGACATTTACGCCATCCCAATTTACAAACGCTGGATTTGACGGCCTGACTGCTGAAACCTCCATCTTAATGGAAAAGGGGCTGTCTGCCTCTGTTAACACCATGATTAGGGCTAGGAAGAAGTCGTCTTCTTTCATTTCCTATAGGGTTTGGCGTGCCTACATTGACTGGTGTGAGTCTAGGTCTCTTCCCTGTCGTGTGTTCTCTATTCCCAGGATTCTGGAGTTCCTTCAACATGGTTTGGATCTGGGGCTTCAACTCAGGACTCTGAAGGGTCATGTTTCTGCCCTGGCTGTTTTCTTCCAAAGATCTTTTGCTCAGCATTCTCTGGTCAAGACCTTTTTCCAGGGGGTTACTCATGTGCGTCCTCCACGTAAGCCTATGTTGCCTGTCTGGGACTTGAACTTGGTCCTTTCTGCCTTGCAGGGTGCTCCCTTTGAACCTGTGTAGGAGGCTGCCTTGATCATTCTTACTCTCAAGGTTGTCTTTTTGGTGGCTATCACTTCTGTTAGGCGTGTTTCCGAGTTGGCGGCGCTTTCCATCCAGCCCCCCTACTTTGAGAGACACCAGGACAAGGTGGTTTTTCGCTTCAAGCCAGATTTTCTGCCTAATGTTGTGTCTGCCTTTGATCTTAATTAGGACATTGTTCTACCTTCCTTGTGCCCTAATCCTAGTAACACTAAGGAGAGGGTTTTGCATTCCTTGGATGTGGTTAGGAATCTGAAGTTCTATCTGGTGGCTACTGCACCTTTCAGGGAAACTGATCCTCTTTTTGTGGTCCCTTCTGGTCCTAGGAAGGGTTTGGCTCCTGCTAAATCTACTATCAGCAAATGGATCAGTCAGGCTGTGATTCAGGCCTACACTGCTAAGGGGAAGAATCCTCCCTGCCGCCTTACTGCTCATTCCACTCGTGATATTGGGGCCTCTTGCGCTTTTCAGCACCAGGCTTCTGTTGAACAAGTTTGCAAGGCCGCTACTTTTCCAAGTTTTACAAGGTTGATGTTAGGACCTCAGCTGATGCTGCTTTTGGCTGCAAAGTTCTGCAGGCGGCAGTGGTCTAAACTGTCTGCTGTTACTTTTGGGGATCCCATTCTACTTTACGGACACTGCTATTGGATGTCCCAGACGTAAAGAATCTTATCTGGAGCAGGACGTACTGTATACTAAGAATAATACAATTCTGTGATTACTCACCTGTAGAATTGATATTATGAGTATACAGTACGTTCTGCTCCACCCCACCCTTGGTTTTCATTATTCTTGGATCCCCTGTATGGTGATTGTTATCATTGTTGGTTCAGTTAATGGTTGGTTATGTTATCATTCTCCCGGCTTTTGGTTAACTGCTTTTCAATACTGGGAATTTGTGGGAGGTCCCGGGTATTTGAGGGTCCGGGAGGAGCCAGTTTCGCTGTCTCTGCAGTCCAGCGCCATCTGGCGGAGTAATACCCAGACGTAAAGAATCTTATCTGGAGCAGGACGTACTGTATACTCATAATATCAATTCTACAGGTGAGTAATCACAGAATTATATTTTTGGGATGCTGCGGGGGGATGGAATCGATCGACCAAGGAATCTTATAGATTCCCAGGACGATCAGCGTGGGTTTGGTCCACTTTAAGAGGTTTTTCCAAGTATACAGCACATCCTGTTTCACTAAATTCTTTACGCTTGGGATATCCCGCCACAAGGTGGCGCAGTGGACTGCAGAAAAGACTTGTGGCATCTCCCGGCCCTATAAAAGGACGGGAACCTCCCACAAATTCCCAGTCAGGACTGCGAAGATAGACGATGGCTCTCTATTTTAGGCAGGTGAGTGGGGCTTACCAGCCTGCGGCCCTGCAGGATTATTTCCACCCATTCTGGACCCACTGCCTCCCAGCCTCGGCTGCCTGGTTCAAGTGAAGGTAGGATAGCACCAGGGTCGGGTGCTTGAGGAGCGCTGCTCCAACCGCAATCCCTGCACCTACACGGATAGGCGGTTCAGGCTTATGGTGAGCCTTGTGGGATGCCCCTTCCTGCCCTATTATTGTGGGCTTTCCCCTACCCCCCCCCCTCCACTGCCCCCCCCCCCCCCCCCCAGCTAAGACATGCCTGGGTGCGCCTCCCCCTGCTCTTCCCAGCCTTGCTCTCTCTCCGGGGGGGTGGAGTTAGGCGGTGGTGTCCGCATTAGTTTTTTTGCCTGTTTTTTACTTGTTTTGTGCGCGCTCGCTTGCTTTTTCGGGTGGGGGGGTCCCGCGGATGATGCCTTTTGCGTCATTCCTCCGCGGCCCGCCCCTCGAGGTCCGTGAGGGCGCCATTTTGGTTTCAGACTTCTCCTCTTGTCCTGCGGTACTGCGGTGCACTGCTGGCCTGCCTGGATTGTGTGATCGGCTTACTGGCTCGTGAGTCCCCTTCGGGGTTGTATTTCACTTTCTCGCCACATTATGAGATTGTTATGTGTGGTTTTCTTATGTCTTTCAGGCGGGATAAACGTGACTGTGTTTTTTCCCGGCCCTAGCGGGGTTTGGGGCATCCCGGGTGGCTCTTGCTAGCCTTAACCCTATACTGGCCTGTGTGCCCACTCTAATCACCATATGGAGGCTTCCTGGGATAATGTGCTTGGGGTTCCTTCGGGACAAGCCCAGCTGTGTGCCGCGTGTAGGGTATCTCCTGTGAGTGACGGCGTCAGGGTATGTGTGCCCTGCGCCCAGAAGGTACTTACGCTGCAGTCTGGGTTGCCTGCTACATTGCTTAGCTCTGCACCCCCTTCTACATGACCTACCCCCACGCACCTGCATTTGACCCCTAGTGAGGGACATGCTAGCGGGGAATCACATTATGACTTGGCTTTGCAGGTGGCCAGCCTGGAAAGGCATATTACTGGACCTGCCCCCTGTAAGGCTTATGGCAAGAAGTGGCATTTAACTCATGCTGTTTACCTTTTTCCTGAGGGGGATGAGGGACAGTATTCTTTCCCTGGCCTTTCCCCCCTAGATGATACGACATAGTCTTATATATTTGTCTTTATTCTTGACCATGTATCACTCAAGTTTGCCTTAAAGATGCCTGTAAATTATGTCTGTGCATGACCTATGCTTCTTTGTCCCCTCCTTGCCCTCAGGTTGGAGTTCTGCGTCTTTTTCACTTCCCTCTTATAGTGCCTATTTGGGGCGGTGTGTCCGCCGCTGTCTGGTGGCGCCCCAGCTGGTTCACCGGTGTTTGCCACCTAGGACCCTGTTTGTCCCTCCCGATGTTTCCGGCTGGTGCGCTCCTGTCACCTGCTGACACACCGCTCGTTTCTCTCTTTCCCGCGGTGTGGCGTCCTTGCCATTGCCATGACGACACCTCAGGCTTTCCATCTACCATTGGCTGGGCCACCGCCGTCGCCGGCTCTGACGTCACTGCGCTGGCACCCGGAAGTGGTCTACGGCGCGGCCTCCTGGGGGTAAGTCGGTTTTTACACTTTTTGGTATAAATATGTCCCTGTTTTGAATACTCATTATCTAGGACTAAGGACCGTAATGGCGTCCAAAACGCGTTAGATCGCCGTCTGGGCCTTTGATCTTCATACATTTTTTTATGCTGTTTTGGATTATATGCTTTTAATGAGGACACCAATAAATTATTTATTTTACGGAGTGCTGACCTACCAGTGATTCTCTCTAGAGGTCATGGACGCCCCGGTCTCTCATGGGGTCCCGAGTCCAAATCTGTCCCCAAGCCCCCTCAGGCATGAGGAGGCACCCTCACCCATCCAGGTGGGGGGGGCGGTTGCGGCTCTTTGCTCACGTCTGGAGACTGCGCGTCTCAGACCGGTGGATTCAGGAGGTGGTGTCCTCCGGGTACAAGATAGAGTTTGTAGCCTGCCCCCCCCCCCCCCCAAGATTCATCAGATCCCGGATGGTTCGAAATCCTTTGTCAGCTCAGGGCTTGTGGCCTGTGGTCCAAAGCCTTTTGGATTTGGGGATCATTTGCCTGGTGCCCTTCCAGGAAAGGGGCAGAGGTTTCTATTCCAATCTGTTCACTGTTCCCAAAAAGGATGGGTCCCTGAGGCCCATCCTGGATTTGAAGCGCCTCAACAAATTTGTCAGGTTCAAGCATTTTCGCATGGAGACTCTGCGCTCGGCGGTCAGTACCTTGCGCCCAGGCGACTTCATGACTTCTGTGGACATCAAAGATGCTTACCTTCATGTTCCAATCTTTCCAGGTCATCAGAGTTTTCTCAGGTTCGCTCTGGAGAATCAGCACTACCAATTTGTGGCCTTACCGTTCGGTCTTACCTCAGGCCCTGGGGTCTTCACCAAGGTGCTGGCGGGGGGGGGGGGGGGGGGGGGGTGATGGCTCTGTTGAGATCTCAGGGCATTCGCAACCTTCCTTATCTGGACGACATTCTGATTGCGTTTCAGTCCTTCCATCAAGCCGAGCTTGATACCCAGATGGTGGTCTCTACACTCGAGTCCTTCGGTTGGGTGATCAACTACCCCAAGTCTTCACTGTCTCCGTCCTTTCAGGGCATGACTCTGGATATATCTCAGGTCAAGGTTTTTCTGCCTCAGCAGAAGGTGGAGAGCCTGCAGACGCAGGCACGTTCTATACTTTCTTGCCCTCATCCCTCCATTTGGCAGGGGATGCAGTTGGTGGGCCTGATGGTGTCCTGTTTCGAGGCGGTCCCCTATGCTCAGTTTCACATGAGACCTCTTCAGTTGCACCTCTTGTCATTTTGGGATCGGGACCCAGTGTCCCTGGATCAGGAATTTGCTCAGTCTGTCTCTATCGTGGTGGCTGGACTCAAGGAATCTCCTGTCCCCGTGCTGGGAGACTGTCACCACAGATGCCAGTCTGACAGGTTGGGGGGGCTTTTGGAAGTCACTGAAGTTCCAGGGTCAGTGGGGCCCTCAGGAGGCCCATGCCCCCATCAACATTCTGGAACTACGGGCGATAAGGTTGGTTCTTTCCCAGTTGACCCCACACCTTTGTGGTCGGGCTGTTTAGATACGCTCGGACAACCAGACGGCAGTTGCCTACATCAATCATCAGGGAGGGACTCGGAGTAAGCGAGCCCTCAAGGAGGTGTCCCTGATACTGTCCTGGGCGGAGGAGAATGTCCCCTGCATATCGGCAGTTTACATCCCGGGAGTGGAGAACCTGGAGGCAGACTCCTTGAGCAGGGGGATGTCTCGGCTGGGGGAGTGGTCCCTCAGCAGCAGGGTGTTTCACTCCCTGTGCCACCGCTGGGGTCTACTGGATGTGGACCTGTTTGCTTCCCATCACAATCACAAACTTCTTTGTCTCTGTCACAGGATCCTCTGGCCTTTGCCACAGATGCGCTAGCAATGCCTTGGAAGGGGTTTTGGCTCCTCTATGTGTTCCGTCCGTTTCCTCTGCTGGGCAGGGTGCTGCACAAGATAGCTCAGGAAGGGGTGCCAGCCATTCTGGTGGCCCCCTGTTGGCCAAGAAGGGTGTGGTTCGCAGACATCGTGCAGCTGGCAGTAGATCAGTACGTCCTGCCCAAGGATCCAGATCTGCTCGCTCAGGGGCAGCTGTGCCATCCCAATTTACAAACGGTGGCTTTGATGGCTTGGCTGCTGAAACCTCCATCTTGATGGAAAAGGGGTTGCCTGCCTCTGTTGTTGATACTATGATTAGGGCTAGGAAGGAGTCCTCATCCTTTATCTACTACAGGGTCTGGCATGCTTACATTGCCTGGTGTGAGTCCAGATCTCTTCCCTGTCAGGTGTTTTCTATTCCCATGATTCTGGAGTTCTTGCAACATGGTTTGGATTTGGGCCTTCAACTTAGTACCCTCAAGGGTCATGTTTCAGCTCTAGCAATTTTTTTCCAAAAATCTTTTGCCAGTCACCATTTGGTTAAGACATTTTTCTAGAGGGTTTCTCACGTGCATCCGCCACGTAAGTCTATGTTACCAGTTTGGGATTTGAATCTGGTGTTATCTGTTTTGCAGGGTCTTCCCTTTGAGCCTCTCCGCAAGGCCGCTTTGCCCATTTTGACTCTTAAGGTAGCCTTTTTGGCGGCTATCACTGTCAGGCGTTTTTCTGAATTGGCGGCGCTTTCCATCAAACCTCCTTATTTTGAGCGACACCAGGACAAGGTGGTGTTTCGGTTTAAGCCTGATTTCTTGCCTAAGGTTGTGTCTGCTTTTCATCTCAATCAGGACATTGTTTTGCCCTCCTTGTGTCCTAATCCTGCTAATTCCAAGGAGAGGACTCTGCATTCTTTAGATGTGGTCAGGGTTCTAAAGTTTTACTTGGTCGCTACTGAATCATTCAGGAAGACTGATGCTCTTTTTGTTCCTCCTTCTGGACCTAGGAAGGGTTTGCCTCCAGCTGAATCCACTATCAGCAAGTGGATCCGTCAGGCGGTGGTGCAAGCCTATTCTGCTAAGGGGAAGGAACCTCCCTTCTGCCTTACTGCTCATTCCACTCATGCTATTGGTGCCTCCTGGGCTTTTCAGCACCAGGCTTCTGTTGAACAAGTTTGTAAGGCCGCAACTTGGTCTTCTGTTCATACTTTTTCTAAGTTTTACAAGGTTGATGTTAGGGCTTCGGCTGATGCTGCTTTTGGCCGCAAAGTTCTGCAGGCGCAAGTGGTTTAAACTGCCCGCTGTTGTTCTTGGGGATCCCACCCTACTTTACGGACACTGCTTTTGGACGTCCCAAGTGTAAAATATTTAGTGAAACGGGACGTGCTGTATACTTGGAAAAATACAATTCTGTGAGGACTCGCCTGTAGAATTGATTTTGTAGTATACAGCATGTCCTGTTTCAACCCTCCCTTGTTATCATTTTTCTTGGTTACCTCTGTATGGTGATTTGTTCAGATGTTTGGTTGGGGTTCCTTCATGTTTATTCTCCCGGCTTCTTGTCTAACTGCTTTGTAACACTGAGAATTTGTGGGAGGTTCCTGTCATCCTTTTATAGGGCCGGGAGATGCCACAAGTCTTTTCTGCAGTCCACTGTGCCACCTTGTGGCGGGATATCCCAAGCGTAAAGAATTTTGTGAAACAGGACGTGCTGTATACTACAAAATCAATTCTACAGGTGAGTACTCACAGAATTGTATTTTTAGATTGCGTAAACCACACATTTTTTTCTTCTTCAGTCTAGAGTAAAGTTGGCCGACTACAAACACAAACCCTCTTAGTAACCTTTATTTTTTCCTGGGGGAAACCGTTCAGCAGATACTTTTGCTACAGCTGTCTTTTTTTTTTTTTTTTTTTTTTGTTACAGTTTTTTATTTTTTATGCATGCCTTAAACAAAACCCCACCCCTCAAATACGCTGCAAGTTGTTCCTGTGTACGCTCAGCTAGCAGGCAAGATCACCGGCCTTCTAAATTCACCTGCTCCAGCCTTGGATTTCAAATTAATTGAGAATTATGTTTCTATTGCATGTGTAATTAGATGATAAAGCAGATGTCAAGGCTTAATAAGAGCAGAGCTGGAGCATTTAAATTTTCATTAGTATTACACTTCAGCAAATTATTTATATATTTCTCCCCAGTGGACTGGCACTGATTAAAATGTAGTTTGTTTGGGGATCTTATTCCCTCGCTGTTCAAGGTCAATTTGAAGTGAACATAGGATAAATGTAAGACTTTAATAGGTCTTATATAATAATAATATTAAAGGGTTACTAAACCCCCCCAAAAATAAACAGCCACTCACCTTTAATGCTGTGCAGCAGTGGAAATCCTGTCCACCATT
This sequence comes from Gastrophryne carolinensis, assembly GCA_027917425.1. NCBI lineage: Eukaryota > Metazoa > Chordata > Amphibia > Anura > Microhylidae > Gastrophryne > Gastrophryne carolinensis. The sequence goes on along the minus strand of CM051236.1, from coordinate 54,966,530 downwards.
GGGAAACCCTTCCCAGTTTACGAGAACGGCGCTGGGGGCAGAGTTTGAGGGGGGGTCCAACCCCCGTGCCTCTGCCGACTGTTTTAACGATGGGAGGAGCAACGCATCGGGAGCACAGTTCTCTGAAACTCGGAGGTTCCAGGGCATCCAGAATAGGTGTGCAAAACCCCACGGGAAACCCCAAAAAACTCTCCATGGCACATGCATGGGCTCTCGTCCAATGTGTGCCGCCTGCTTTGACTACATCATTCGGCAGGCAACTTTCCCGCCCCAACCATTCACAGTCGGGGGATGTGGCAGTGCGCGCTCCCCATTCATGTAAATGGGAGCTGCCTGCTTGCGCCATTGGTGCCTGGACAGGTGAGTTTTTTTGGGGCTTAATGGGGGGTTTCATACATTGCGGCATCCTGTCAGGTGCTCAGAACAAAACCCAAATTTCAAATTCAAATAAGCAGGTTTTGTTCTGCTTTAAATCAGAGCTATAGTCGAAGACCTGAGGTCTGCTGCACACCCAGGGTATCCCAATATCAAATGCACACTCACCTTATAGCGAACCGAAAGTTTAAAAACAATAAAAATCCCAAGAGACTTACCTTTTCTGGTGCTGGTCTGGGTGTCATCGCAGCACAAATTCAAATGCTAATGGCTGTGCTGCTTCGCTTTCTCGTAGCTTCCCAGTTCATATAGCGTAGAAAGCCTTACTACATAAACCAATAGGAAGCTGCCTAGTCCGCAGCTTTTAAATCCCATGCTGCAGCATACTGGCCTGAATAAAACTGAACTGGCCCACGCTAAGGCTTGGGATTTGCATCAAGCTTCCAGGAGGTTTGTGGGATACAGCAAAATGGCGGAGGCGGTTGATTTCCTGGAGCTTCCAGGTTCCGCAGGGTGACGGAGTTTATGTGACTGCTGGGTCACCCAACCAGTGCTACAGTGGCACGTCAGAATCAGAGGCACTGAAGCCCCCCACCACACACTCACAATTTTTACTATATCCAGTCCAGGTCGTCCCAGAAGTGATGACAGTTGGTAATCCACCGCCAGGTGGCACTCGACTGCAAGATCAAAAGCTGTCACTCCTCCCGGCCCCTATAAAAGCAGGTGTCTCCCTATGATTCCCCAGAGTTCATCTTGCAGTCTGCTGCTAAAGATCATTTGGATACTCTCTCCTGGATACTGCAGCTGAGCGGGGCCTCCTAGACCGTCGGCCGCTGCAACCTATTCCCACTGTTCCCGTGGGCCCACTGCTGCCTCCCAGCTTTGGCTGATCGGGGCGGTGAAGGTAGGGTGAACACCGGGGTCAGGCGCTTAGGCAGACCCTGCCTAAAGGGTAGCCGGCCATAGGCTGATGGTGAGCTTACGGGGGGGGGGGGGTGAACCACTCATGCCCACAGGGTTTTCATGCCCTCCCTGCCCCACAAGCTTTATTATTTGTTTGTGATTGGTGTACTTTACTTCTGCTTGACATGGACCCTGTGGAGTCCCTTTGTGTTTTGACTTGACACCCTCTTTACATACTTATCTCCCTTGCTCCCTCAAGGTTCCTGCTCCTCTCCCCTCTCCATCATGCTGCCGCGCTGTGAGGAGGGGGGGGGGGCGGCGCAGCTCAGGCGGATGCTTTATATGGAGGCCGCGGCCTCCGCTGCGGGTGCTGGGCCCCTCCGTGGGCCGCTCCCGGCCCCCTCCATCTTGGGGGCGGACGCTTTCGTTCGCGCAGAGGCTTGGCCGCATGATGCCGCTTTTCGTGTCACTGCTGTGCAGCCCGCCCCTCGAGGAACGTGTTCGGCTGCCCCTCCGTGCCATCTTGCCCCGCTCCTCCTGCACGCTGTTGTCACCCCCCCCCCAAGCTGATGCCATCGTGGTTGGTTTCGTGAGTCCCTCTTGCTAAACAGCTTTTATTGTGTTGCATTGTGCATGTGCTGTGGGATGCTTATGGTTTGTTTTCTTTATGTCTTCTAGGTGGGCCCCCTTGATAGATTAAGGGCTGTTGTTCCTCCCGGTCACCGACCCCCCCCCCCCCCCCCAATGCGCCCTCTCCCTATTGAGAGGGATCACTAAGAGGGACTAATTCTGAGGGCTTATTATGTTTGGGTCGACAGTGCCTTGTAACCTATTTACCATTACTCTAATCACCATAATGGATGCATCTGGGGATAATGAGCTAGGGGCCCCATCTGGGCGGGTGAAGCTCTGCCCCATGAGCGGTGCCAGTCCTCTGGGTGGACTCAGCACGGTTGTGTCACTTGCGCCAGGAGCATCTTTTTGGAGCACATTCAGGCGGGTGTATCTGCCCCTTGCCTGCAACCTCTCCAGAACCCCCACTACTGCATTTAGCCCCCAGCGAGGGGGAAGCCAGCAAGGGGCCCGTGTTGATTTGGCATACCAGGTGGCCAGCCTTTAAAGACAGATCTCTGGCACGGCTTCTAAGTAGGCCAAGTAAGAAGCGCAATATCGAGCCCGTTTACTTGGATAACGATGATTATGATCTTTTTGGAGGTCTGGGCTCCATGGAGGAGGGCAAGTTGCATGAGGACTGTGGACTGTGGATTATTCTGCTGGCTATGACAGCGGGCCTGGCTCTTCCTCAGGTGAGGATATGTGGCTCCCTGATGATACAGAGATGTTGCTGGCTGCTGTGTTTGAGACGTTGCATATTGTCCCTCCTAAAGCAGCTAAAAGGAAGCAGGGTGATTTATTTCGGCCTGAGAGACAGAGAATTCAGTCTACACAGTCTTCCTGAGCAGGCCCATTTTCCTAATATGGTCTTCAAGGAGTGGGAAAGGCCTAACAAGCTACCGTTGGTGCCTAAGGGCCTGGACAAGCAGTATCCCTTCCCTGGTGAGCTGGTCCATATGTGGTCCCTCCCCCCGATGTGGATTCCCCTGTGTCGGGGTTATCCATCACCCGATACTGCTTCCTTGCGTGATCCAGCTGACAGGCGTATGGATCAGCTAATTTGTCATGCCTTCACCTTTGCTGGTGCTGGGTTTCGCCTTGTGTGTGCTGCGGCTATTGTCTCCTTAGCCATCAGAAAGAAGGTGTGATGTCTTCTGGATATTGTTAAGTCTCGCAAGTGGGCGGAGGAGTATAAAGAACTCAAAGCTTGCATGGATTTTATTGCTTTTGTTGCCTCTGCCATGGATGATGGTGTCCGGCTCGTGCCAGTGTTTCGGCCCTGCTTGTTGCGCTCCGTCGCTCGCTCTGGTTGCGGCAATGGCATGGGGCACATGTTGTTCGAGGAGTGTCCGGATCTCCTGATCAAGGATGGTAGACTCTCTCAGCGGCGCTTTCGGGGTTCTTCTGCCTATCGCTCCTTTCGAGGAGGAAGAGGCTCTTCATTTTCAGGTGGCTGCAGAGAGTTTTGGGGACGAGGTAGGTCCCGCAGTCGACCCAATCCCTCCTGGGGATCCAAGGCCCCTCAGGCATGAGGAGGCGCCCTCACCCATCTGGGTGGGGGGACGGCTTCTGCTATTTGCTCATATCTGGAGACAGCGCGTCTTGGATCGGTGGATTCAGGAGGTGGTGTCCTCCGGTTACAAAATAGAGCTGGCTGTTTGGCCACCTTCAAGATTTTTTCAGTCGCGAATATCCCAGAACCCATTTCAGGCACAGGGCCTACGAATGGCCGTCCAACAACTTCTGCGGTTAGGTGTGATTTGTCCTGTACCTCGTCGGGAACAGGGTCAAGGCTTTTACTCCAATTTGTTAACGGTACCCAAGAAGGACGGAACGCTGAGACCTATCCTGGATCTGAAGGGTCTCAACAGGTTTGTCAGAGTCAGACATTTCCGCATGGAGACCTTGCGATCCGCGGTGAGCTCGCTTCGACCCGGGGGCTTCATGACCAGGGTGGACATCAAGGATGCTTATCTGCATATTAGGCTCGATTCAGAGAGACAAAAAAAAAGTCAGTTTTAGTGCTGATCTGTTTTTTTTTTGTGAAATGTTTCCGTTCTCGTATGAGCGTACGAGTGATTCTATGCATGCATTGAAAACCTTCTGTAAAGTTTCCATCCGTTCGTACGGCAGATTACGAATACGAGGATGTCATTTTCCATCCAGACTTTTCCGTTTCATTTCCACATGTTACAACGTAGGCTTTAGTTTTTGCCCTTTTCCCATCGTATCCTCCAACGAATCCTTTACATTTCCCGTTCGATTCTGTTTCCCTTTTTCAATAAATATTCATCCAGACGGAAATCCTTACGATCTTGCGCCTGCGCACTACAAACTTAAATCATTAAAGTGCTCGCCTACATATTTGCCACCCTCACTTCTACTACAATGTTTAGCTAAACCACTTAGCACTATCCTCCATCTTCCCTTTTGGAACCTTAAAGCTCACCCAAATCACTTATCGGTCATGTGAATATTCATCTTTAAATATTTCTGAGCCCATTAGTTTTGTGTTAATGTATTTTGTAAATGAAATGACACTAACTTTTTTTTTTTGGGATTCCATCATAAAATGTAAAATTTATAAAAATTTTGAAAATTTTTACAACTATAAAAAACAAAATACATAGAAATGGCAGGCCACAGAACATTATTCTTCATCTGTGGTCCCCAACGAGTTGCACAGCTCCTGCAACTCGCCCACCAACTGAAGAACCCTGACACTCAGTTGTGCCACTCTGGCACGTGTGGTCCCTGTTAAAAAAAAACTTAAATTAAAATATTGGTATAACCTTGTTGGGGGTCATACTGCAGTGCCCCCCCCCCGTATGGTCCAAACACCTTAATCTGGACTTCAAAAGCCAGAGGGCCCTCGCCACCACGGGCCGGGTTTTGCATAGTGCCCGATTAGAGAACCCCTGGCCGCATTCTGCAGGCAAAGAACGGGCATCAGGAGCAAGGGCAGGAGTGGATATCCAGAATCCCCTGAAAGGATTTAAAAATAATAACAGAAAATACACATTCTAAGCTACAATATTGTTTAACATGTCATCAAGGGCTAACAACAGCAATAGGTTAAGTCATGAGTCATCAACTATATTCATTGCCATACAGTGAAAATGGATTGATGGAATGTGAGCAAACTTACCCTGGAGCCATCCACCTCCTGACTCAAACTGACAAAATAAGCCGGAGCTCTGCAATATATAAGCATCATGGGACGACCCTGGATGCCCTGCAAGAACACTGAGGAATCGCATAGCTGGACCAATCACTGCTATTATGTTGTGTGAGTGGCACATCTTGTGGTTCCTGCAACCAAATATAAAATAATTACACAAAGCAAAGGTAACCGACTAAAACAATAACTCCTACAACAAATTAAGATTCAAGTTCAATAATCCAAATATAATTCACAAAGGACATAAGTCTAAAAAAATATAGCAATTATATGGATGTGTGGGAAAATAAATGTTTACATGTTGAGGAGGTCAGCATTAAAATGCTTCTATAAGGCATACATGAAAAGTATTGATTCAGGTATGCATTGCTATACAATTTATGGCCTCGGCCAGGCTGATACATGCAATGCTAAAGGCGCGCAGACTCCTCCACATAGCCGCAAAACATGTTCAACAATAGCAATCCGAGCCCTCAAAGGTCCCGTAAGTGGATCGGAAATGAAACGGATTTATAGGGTGGTGATCCGTCGGAAATCAGCTCTCTGAATCAGACAGAAACCCATCCCAACAATGGAAGTTATCTGAACGAACGGAAAATTTCCGATTTTGTTTGGAAAATGATCCGAACTAACGGAAATGTTCCGATTTGCTTCCGTTCATCGAAAGCACATTCCCGAACGTTCGTACGAATGAAAAATGAACGAAAAAAAGCAAAAAAAAATTACAAACACCCACCAAAACTTTCACAGACAGCTACGGAAGTCCGGACGAATGTGTCTTTGAATCGAGGCTATTATCTGCAATATTCCAGGGGCACCAGAAGTTCCTGAGGTTTGCGTTGGAGGATCAGCATTACCAGTTTGTGGCACTGCCGTGGGGATATCCTCTGCCCCCCCCCGTGTCTTCACCAAGGTGCTTGCAGGCATCATGGCTATCCTGAGGAGCCAAGGCATTCGCATGCTGCCTTATCTGGATGATTACTGATTGCGGCTCAGTCCCATCAGCAGGCCGAGAGCGACACCCGGACGGTGTTGTCCACTGTCGAGGATTTCGGATGGGTAGTCATTTACCCCTAGTCTTCCATCACTCCCTGAATGGTGAGGTCCTTTCTGGGCATGACGTTGGACACCTCTCAGGTCGAGGTTTTCCTGCCTCAGCAGAAGGTGGCGGGCCTCCATAGGCAGGTGCAGGCCTTGCTGTCTTGTCAGCGACCATCTATCCATCTGGGGATGAAACTGGTGGGCCTTATGGTGCCATGTTTCGAGGAAGTGCCCTTCGCCCAATTCCACATGAGACCTCTTTAATTGAATCTGTTGACCGGTTGGGACCAGACGCAGGAATCACTGGAACAGGAGTTTTCCCTGTCTCCCCTGGCTAGACAGTCCATCTTGTGGTGGCTGGACTCCAGAAACCTACTGGTAGGCAAGTCCTTTCTGACTCCCCGGTGGGAGATTGTTACCACGGACGCCAGTCTGACCGGCTGGGGAGGTTTTTGGCAAACGCAGAAGTTCCAGGGTCAGTGGTGGGGGCTGCAGGAGGCCCACTTGCCCATAGATCTCTTGAAGCTGAGAGCGATCCGGTTGGTGCTTCTTCGCCTGACTCCCCATTTAAGGGGTCGTGTGATCCAAGTTCGCTCGGACAATCAGACGGCTGTCGCCTGATTACCATTTTTATATTGGACCGTTGTCCTCATCATGGCGGGACTCGGAGCAAGCGAGCCCTCAAGGCGGTGACCCAGATTCTGAGTTGAGCAGAGGAGAATGTTCCCTGCTTATCGGCGGTTTACATCCCCGGGGTAGAGAACCAGGAGGCAGACTCCCTGAGCAGGGGGGCTTCTCATCTTGGGGAATGGTCTCTCATCAACAAGATCTTTCACGCCCTTTGTCTCCGCTGGGGTCAGCCGGATGTGGACCTGTTTGCGTCCAGACACAATCACAAGCTCCCAAGGTTCGTCTCCCTGTCAAGAGATCATCTGGCATTTGCCACAGATGCTCTGACAATTCCTTGGACGGAGTTCAGGTTCCTTTATGCATTCCCTCCATTTCCACTCCTGGGCCGAGTGCTGTGCAAGATAGCCCAGGAGGGGGTACCAACCATCCTGGTGGCTCCTCGCTGGCCAAGACGGAGTTGGTTCGGTCGACATAGTTCAGATGTCAGCCGATCGCTACGTCATGCCCGACGACCCGGGGCTTCTCACTCAGGGATCGCTGCAGCACCCCAATTTACAGACGCTGGCTTTGACGGCCTGGCTATTGAAACCTCAATTATGACGGAGAAGGGGCTGTCTGCCATGGTTGTTCAGACCATGATTCAGGCGCGGAAAAAGTCTTCTTCCATGATTTACTACAGAGTTTGGCATGCCTACACTGATTGGTGTGAGGCCAAGAGTTTCCCTTTTTGCACATTCTCTATCTCTAGGATTTTGGAGTTTTGCAACACAGCTTAGACTTGGGTCTCCAGCTAAGCATCCTCAAGGGCCAGGTCTCGGCCTTGGCCATCTTCTTCCAAATATCCTTTGCCAATCATAGACTGATCAAGACCTTTTTTTCCAAGGAGTTACCCATGTACATCCACCACATAAGCCTGCATTGCCGGTGTGGCACTTGAATTTGGTGCTTTCTGCTCTACAGGGTCCTCCCTTTGATCCTTTGTGCGATGCTGCATTGTCTATTAGCTGTCTGTAGCTATCACCTCGGTGCGTTGCGTGTCAGAGCTGGCCGCGCTTTGTATGAAGCCTCCTTACTTTGAGCGGCATAAGGATAAGGTGGTGTTCTGCTTTAAACCTGATTTTTTTGCTCAAGGTCGTTTTTCCCTTTCATCTTAATGAGGAAGTGGTCTTGCCCTCCTTGTGTCCAGCACCGACTAATTCTAAGGAAAGGACCCTCCATGCCTTGGATGTGGTCAGAGCCATTAAGTATTACCTGGTTGCGACTGAATCCTTCAGGAAGTCGGATTTGCTCTTTGTCCTAACAGAGGGCTCTAGGAAAGGTTTGCCACCTGCCAAGTCCACGTTCAGTAAGTGGATCAGACAGGCGGTGGTGCAAGCATATTCTGCCAAGGGGAAGGAACCCCCTTTTCGTATTACAGCTCATTCTACTAGAACTATTGGTGCTGTTGAGCAAGTTTGTAAGGCTGCCACTTGGTCTTCTGTTCATACCTTTACCAAGTTTTGCAAGGTTGATGTTAGGGCCTCAGTTGATGCTGTCTTTGGCCGAAAGGTGCTTCAGGCAGTAGTGAAATGAACTACATGCTGTTCCGCACTGGGGATCCCACCCTAATGGACACTGCTTTTGGATGTCCCAATTGTCATTACTTCTGGGACAACCTGGACTGGATATAGTGAAAAATACAATTCTGTGAAACTCACCTGTAGAATTGTTTTTGAATATATCCAGTCCAGGTCGTCCCACCCCGCCCTTGTTTCATTATCTCTGTTTGCCTGTTATGGTGATTACCATTTTTATATTGGACCGTTGTCCTTAAGTTTTTTGTTGGAGAGGGGACATGCTGAAGCTATGTGAGGTAACATGGTTTCTTGGCCTCCCGGCCTGTCTCTTTTCTTACTGCTGTTTAACCACTGGGGAATCAGTGAGAGAGACCTGCTTTTATAGGGGCCGGGAAGAGCGACAGCTTTTGATCTTCCAGTCGAGCGCCACCTGGCGGTGGATTACCCAATTGTCATCACTTCTGGGACGACCTGGACTGGATATATTCAAAAACAATTCTACAGGTTTCACAGAATTGTATTTTTGTGTGTAATAAAGCTTACATGATACATTTGATTTGCTCCTTGTCTGTGCTTTCTAGAATTAGCCACATGTGAAGGTTTGTTTTTGCAAGTCAACACAAAACCCACAACTAGCCTTTGGTCCTCCATTCACCCCACAAGTCTATCCAAACTTCAAATGTTATACCCATAACACAGCCCTGACTGTTCAACATCATGTTTATCACAGTAGCCAGTTCTGTTTAAACCGGACCTTCAGCATTATTTAATGAAAAGCTGAAACCCTTAAAAAAACTATTCCCCAGCATCTAAAATTAATATATTTTAAGTTTTTAGTCACTACTTGTTATTCTTTTCCCCACTGGGCTGCAACTCTGTTTAGGACTCTAGGATACAGGCGCTGCCATCTTGCCTCAGAAGCATCACATACTGAAGAGTGGAGAGGGGGCAAAAGTGCAGGGGGCGGGGTTATAACTGTGCTTTGCAAAGACAGAGCAGAGCTGGGGTCAGGAAAGGGACAGCAATCCCAGAATGCAGAGCAGCACAGTTAGAAGACCCTTCCTATTTGCAGGCGGCCTGAGACTCTATGTGCCATCATCTTAGATGTTTAAAGGCTTATAAAATGCAGTAGATGCAGGTAGGATGATTTTATTGTGGGCAATCTGTATGTACAGGGCGGTGAAAACATAAAAGATAAGCTCTCATTTAGGTTGAAGGTCCGGTTCAAGTACTTTTCTTACTCGTATAGACTACATGGAGTTAAAGTCCCTATCCAGGCTATTACAAAACAAACATCACTTACCTTACTTACCAGGCTATTACAAAACAAGCATCACTTACCTTACTTACCAGGCTATTACAAAACAAGCATCACTTACCAGGCTGTTACAAAACAAACATAAGTGCCATACCACAAAGCCTTTTGTGGGCCTCTGCTGTCCGTTTTCAGCGATTTCAGTTCATGTGCCCTCTGTCTGCAGATGATTATGTCCGTTCTAGGCCTCGTATGTTCACCTGATTTAAAGTGGATCAAAACCCACTCAGGCTTACTCCCTCCCCCAGGGGCATCCTGAACTGGGATGCGCCGCTGTGTGAAACCCCCCAGGGTGCTCAGTAAACTCACCTTTTCCTGAGCCCACAAGCACATGCGCGACTGGCACGGCATCACTCGCTTCCTTCCTGAGATGTGTGCGACCCCCATCCCCGTCTGAATGGCTGTGCAGGCCGAAGGGAGGCGAGTGTTCTAGCTGCAGTGTGGGCCCGAGGAGAGGTAAGTGGCCTCTGCGACATGGGGGGTTTTACACAGCGGGGCACCCCAAACCGAGATACCCGAGGGGGAGAGACCAAAACCAGGGATAGTGAAAATTTTGGGTTTTGGTCCACTTTAAAGATCTAGGTCAAAAATGTACATGTGTGCCCCAATGGCCTAATGCCTAATGCAGAGGCAGTGCACCAAGACAGTGTATAGAGCCCTGGTGAGGCCACAGCTGGAATACTGTGTGCAGTTCTGGAGACCTTACCTGCAAAAAGACATTATTTAAATAGAACGGGTCCAAAGGCGGGCAACAAAAATGGTACTTAACTTAAAAATCAGGAGAGACTTATAGAACTTAATTTGTACAACCTAAAGGAAAGAAGGGAGAGAGGGGACATGATTGAGACATTTAAATGTGTAAAAGGATTGAATAAGGTTCTGGATGGAAGTGTTTTTAAGAAGAAACTTAATGATAGAAGAAGGGCCCATCCTTAAGCTAGTCGGGAGAAGATCAGGAGCAATGTTAGAAAATATTATTTTACAGAAAACGTAGTAGATGCTTGGAACAAGCCTCCAGCAGAGGTAGTTGAAAAAGCAAATTAATTTAAACATGCCTGGTATATGCCTCCATCTATCCTAAGATAAAGAGAACATACAGTATACACATAAGGGCAGACTAGATGGACCGTATGGTCTCCTTCTGCCGTCAACCTTTTATGTTTCTATGACAGTGCCTGGCACTAAGCTACACACTCCATGCACTTTGACACCAAACAAGCCACATTTTTTTTCCACCGGTATGCCCTTACAAACCATGGACAACCAGTGAATGATCCAGACTGGGTGCTTGATCAACACCATTAGCTTTCATTATCTACCTTGGGAATGATTCAGAGCCAGGTGAAACTTTACACCCGATAGACAATGAAAGTGAATGGCAGTTTTCTATGCTAAAAAAATTTGAGTTGTCTCACCTGGCACTGAATCAAACCCGATTTGTTAAAGCAAAGCGGACCTTCACCCTGAATAAGAGCATATCTTAAATGTTTCCCACACCCTGTACATACAGCTTGCCCACATAAAAAAGTCATTCTGCCCGCATCCAATGCATGTTATGAGCCTTTAAACGTTCAAGATGGCGGCTCATGGAGCATCAGGCAAGTGCCTTCTGACTGTTGCTCTGCATTCTGGGATTGCTGTCCTTTCCCTGACCCCAGCTCTGCTCTGTCGGTGCAAAGCACAGATATAACCAGCCCCCCTGCACTTTATCCCGCTCTCCTCTGTGCTTCTGAGTCAAGATGGTGGCGTTCGTATCCTAGAGTCCCGAACAGAGTTGCAGCCCAGTGGGGCAAAGAATAATAAGTGAGTAACTTAAAATATATTAATTTTAGATGCTGGGGAATAGTTTAAGGGTTTGAGCTTTTCATGAAATCATGCTGAATGTCCACTAAAAAAAAAAAAAAAAGAATACCCCCCTGGGGTATACCCCCCCCCCCCCTTTCCCCTGGAATAAGCAGGAGACAAGTAAATAGTACAGAAATACTGGTGTAATGTACAAAGAACTACTGCAGATCAAATCAGTAGGCAGAGCTGAGGATGTTGCTTCACAAATGAATCAAGGCTGAATATTTGTTCCTTCCTATAGATGGGGCTTTTGTGTTTACAGATTCCCTTTTCCTATTTAATATTTAGAGTAGCAAAACATAGCCAAGCTTGGTAAGTTGAAGGGCTAATCAAATGTTTGCCTTTCACTGTATGGTACTTTTTTTATTAAATAATAAAATAACGCTGAAAAGAGAGGTAAATGCATATCTGAAAATGTTGGAAAATGCCAAGTTAAAACAAAGAGCTCTCAAAGTTTGACTTTAATGCTCTTGTAGGTTGTCCATTGTTTGCAGAGGGCGGCCATGTTAATAATGCAGCCAGCAGCCTTCATGAACATTCTCCAGTGACAAGAGGCTGGAACACTTCCCTGCTCACCAAGTAACTGGCTGCATTTTTCATGATTTAGCACCATGACCTAAATTAGAGGCAAAGTAGCTTTACATCTTAGAGAAGCTTTCTGTGTGATTACTCTAATTAACTCTGATCCAAAGCTGGAGACAGTGTCTCTTGTGTGTTGAAAGTGTGGCCAAAGTATACAAACACTTATTGCCTGTTCTATAAATGGCGAGATAAAAATGAGGAAAATCTGTAAATTCCAGAGGCAACTTTTCCTTTCACTAGCCAGGGTAATTTTTGATCATTTTTAAACCCTACCACTCGGGGGTTAATGGTACACATCAGGGAAAGAAAAATGTATGGAACTTACCTTCTGCCCCCCACACACAGCAGCTTCCTTGGGCTCTGCTACTTTACAGGAGCGCTATCACAAAATAGTGTAATATTATAAATACATATAAACACGTTGGCTAATGAGAGGAGGGGTCACTTATACAACCCAACTGAATAAATCTCCCATCAAGCTTTTGGTTTTCGTCTTTTGGTAGGAATACAATCCAGGGGTGAGAGGTTTACTCTATTAGGGGTGACAGAGCCTGTCACCCCGGATGTCTTATTCTTAGTATACAGTACGTCCTGCTCCAGATAGATTACTTATACTTGGGTTATCCTCCGCCAGATGGCGCTGCACTGCAGAGACATGCAAAACAGGCTCCTCCCTGCCCCTCAAATACCCGGGGACCTCCCACAAATCCCCAGATTTCTCTGCAGTGCCGACTGCGAAGATATGAAGTATCACTCTCTCGCAGGCGAGCGGGGGCTATTAAAGCCTGCGGCCCTGTTGGACTATTCCCACCCGTCCTCCCTGTGATGTGCCTCCCAGCCCGGGCTGCGCTGGTCAGGTGAAGGTAGGCAGCACCATGCGTGCTTAACGGAGCCATGCTCCACCGCAGTCCCCCACCAAAGGGTAGGCGGTTTAGGCTGATGGTGAGCCTCTAAGGGGATGCCCCTCCCGCATTAATGCCCTGTGTAGCGGTGGGCCCTGTGTAAAGGGTCGCCATCCTCCCTCGTTCCCCCCGTAGCTCGGGGGGAAAGAAGGGGGGGGGTGGTCTCAGTGTATTGGGACACATTTATGGCCTTAGTACTGTCCTTTGACTTTTATAACTGGTGTCAGAGCCGTGTTTTATTGTGTATCTGCCGCCGCGCGCGTCTCTTGCCTTTATTGGATGTGCATGTGCGGGGCGGCGGCGTTGCCTCATTGGCAAATCATCTATTCTAAGTGTGTCATACTCTCGCATTCTCCTGACAGCTTTGACTACTGTCTCAGAGCTTCGCGCTCTTCGGGGAGGGCGGGGACCTGGCTTGGTGCGCTCCGCGTCACTGCCCGCTCTGGCCCGCCCTTCGAGGTTCGCTTGGCGCCATTATTGATGCTCATCGCGCGTGCACGTGGTAACGGTCCTCCTCCTCCCTCGGTCTCGCCTCGCGGGCGATTTTCATCATTCTTGCTTACTGCGTATGGCTTTGACACCCCTATTCCCATTATGTCTTTCAGACGGTTGAATCCAGTGGCTTCTCCCGGCCCGCTGTAATTGCCAGTTGGGTCTAGTATAATTACTCCCTCTTCCCTGCGGGTCTTTGGGGCATTACAGCGTCAATCCCTACTGGCCTATTGTGCCTATTAATCACCATATGGAGGCATCCCAGGATATTGTGAACGGGGTTCCCTCGGGACAAGCCCGGCTGTGTGTAGCTTGTGGGGTCTCGCCTATCAGCGGTGACAATGCACGGGTCTGTGTTCCTTGTGCACAGCAGGCGCTTATGGTACTTCCCGCCCCCCTGTGGCTGGGCCTGCACCTCGCCTCACTTCACCTACTCCCCCAAGCCTGAGTCTAACCCCCAATACAAGTGGGGATTCTCATCCTGATGTGGCTACTAGACTAGCCAGTGTTGAAAAATTGCTAATACTCTAGCGCGTAAGGTCACCGCAAAAAAGCGGCACCTAATCCCTGACTCTGCTCTTTTCCTTACGGAGTCTGATGAGTTTTTGCATTTATATGGCCATACCCCCTCGGACGAAGGGGAGCTGTTCTCTGACTCAGGGTCTTCTGACGAGAAGTCAAGGGGTCATGACGATTCTGGTTCTGATCACTGGACCCCGGATGATACTGATAAACTGCTGGTTCATATTTCTGAGGTTTTGTCCATCTCTCCCCCTGTTGCGGCTCCCAGGCAAAGGGGTGAGCTATTTCATACCGCTAAGACTCAATTGGAATTTCCTGAGCAAACCCATTTCAATAACCTAGTGCTTAAGGAGTGGGAACATCCCAGTAGACTTTCAGGGATCCCTAAGAGTTTGGACAAGAAGTATCCCTTTCCTGCTGATATGGTCAAGTGCTGTCATCGCCCCCCCCCCCCCCCCCCCCCCGAGGCCGATGCTCCTATTCTAGGGCTGTCTAACACCTCTATTATGCACTCCCCTGACACTACTACGCTGCAGGATTCTGAGGACCGGCGCATTGACCAATTGGCATGCCATGCCTTTGCATTTGGAGGGGCGGCGCTGGGCCCGGTTGGCGCTTTGGCCATTACTGCTGTGGCGCTCAGGGCCATGGTCAGGAATGCACTTGACGGCCCAGACGAGTTGCCTCCTGATACTATTAATGCACTAACAGTGATGTGTTTGTGAACTTTATCCTGTCTGCATCGGATGATGCTATTAGGATGTGTGCCAGATCTTCCGCCTTGGCGGTGGCTATACGCCGCGCGGTATGGCTACGCCAGTGGGCTGCTGACAATGCTGCTAAGAAAGCCCTTACCGGGCTTCCATTTAAAGGGCTGCGCCTGTTTGGGGACCGCCTAGACCTTTTTGCTAAAGGAGGTAAGTTACCACAGCGCAGGCGGCAGCCTCGTCCCTTTCGTAACCAGGGCCCCCTTTCAGTTCCCAACAGAGGCGCTAAGCAGGGGAATGGGGGGTCCTTCGCGGGGGCTCGCGCAGATTCCTGGCATAGGAGCAGGGGACGACGTCCTGGCTCCTCCTGGGGGACCATACCCAAAGCCCCTCCCAAGACCCCACAGGCATGGTGGGGTGCCCTCGCCCGCCAGGGTGAGAGCGACGGCTACAGCACTTTGCGCACGTCTGGAGGCGCCAAGTCTCAGACCGGTGGATTCAGGAGGTAGTTTCCTCTGGTTACAAGATAGAGTTTGCTGTGCGGCCCCCCACAAGATTCATCAGGTCCCGGATCCCCCAGGACCCTGTGTCAGTTCAGGTCCTGATGCAGGCCGTGCAAGGACTTCTGGATCTGGGGGTCATTTGCAGGGTTCCCTTGAGAGAATTGGGAGAGGGGTTCTATTCCAACCTTTTCACAGTGCCCAAAAAAGATGGGTCAGTCAGGCCCATTCTGGATTTAAAGATCCTCAACAAATTTGTCAAGAACCGGCGCTTTCGCATGGAAACTCTGCGCTCGCCCATTGGCTCTCTGCGCCCAGGGGATTTTATGACGTCTGTGGACATCAAAGATGCTTACCTTCACATCCCTGTGTTCCCTGGACATCAAAGGTTTCTCAGATTCGCGTTGAAATATCAACATTACCAATTTGTGGCCCTACCATTTGGCCTCACTTCAGCTCCCAGAGTGTTCACCAAGGTGCTGGCGGGGGTGATGTCTTTGATAAGGTCAGGGGGCATTCGAGTGCTGCCCTACCTGGACGACATCCTCATCCCCTCACGGTCTCTACAGCAGGCGGAGCTGGACACTCAGCTGGTGGTGACCACCTTGGAGTCCTTCGGTTGGGTGATCAATCATCCCAATTCCTCTCTGTCCCCTTCGTCGGTGACCCCATTCCTGGGGATGATTCTGATACGGTTCAGTCACGGATATTCCTTCCTCAACAGAAGGTGGAAGCTCTGACTGCGCAGGTGAGGTTCCTGCTCTCGTGCCCCCAGCCCTCCCTCAGGCAGGGAATGCAGCTGGTGGGCCTGATGGTGGCGAGCTTCGAGGTGGTGCCCTTTGCTCAGTTCCATTTGAGGCCTCTGCAGCTTCACCTTCTATCAGTATGGGACAAGGACCCCACGTCTTTGGACTGGGTTTGTGTGCTTCCCCCCTTGGTCAGAAGGTCCCTCTCGTGGTGGCTGGACCACAAGAACTTGCTAAAGGGCAGGTCCTTTCTGGCCCCCTCCTGGGAGACGGTCACTACGGATGCCAGTCTGTCAGGTTGGGGGGGATTCTGGAAGTCCCTGAGGTTCCAGGGGAGGTGGGGCCCTCAGGAGGCCCATTTACCCATCAACATCCTGGAACTACGGGCGGTCAGGTTGGTACTGGAGCAGTTGACCGATCACCTGCAGGGACTCTCTGTGCAGGTGCGCTCAGACAACAGGACGACGGTTGCCTACATCAACGATCAGGGAGGGACCCGGAGCAAGGGTGCCCTCCAGGAAGTGTCACGGATTCTGACATGGGCGGAGGCCAATGTTCAATTGGCCTCCTCCCATACTCTCTGAGCAGGGAGGCTTCCCGTCACGGAGAGTGGTCCCTCTGCAACAGGGTATTCCAGTCCCTGTGTCGCCGTTTGGGCCTACCGGATGTGGATCTGTTTGCATCCCGTCACAATTACAAGCTCCCGGCCTTTGTCTCCCTGTCTCAGGATCCTCTGGCCTTGGCCACGGATGCCCTGTCAATGTCATGGAAGGAATTTCGGCTCCTGTATGTCTTTCCCCCGTTCCCCCTGCTGGGCAGGGTCCTACGCAATATTGCTCTGGAAAGGGTGTCAGTGATTATGGTGGCCCCAAGGTGGCCAAGAAGAGTGTGGTTCGCAGACATGGTACAAATGGCAGTAGACCAGTACGTTTTGCCAGGGGCGCCAGATCTGCTCACTCAGGGCTCCTTACGCCATCCCAATTTACAAACTCTGGCTTTGACGGCCTGGCTGTTGAAACCTCCATCTTGATGGCGAAAGGCTTGTCTGCCTCGGTGGTGGATACCATGGCGCAGGCTAGGAAGAAATCTTCTTCTGCCATCTATTATAGGGTATGGTGTGCCTACATTGATTGGTGTGAGTCTAGGTCTCTTCCCTGTAGAGAGTTCCTAGTCTCTAGGGTTCTGGAGTTTTTGCAGCATGGATTGGAGTTGGGTCTAAAACTCAGTACTCTGAAGGTTCAGGTTTCTTCCCTGTCTGTCTTCTTTCAGAAGTCTTTTGCTCAGCATCCCTTGGTTAAGACCTTCTTTCAGGGGGTCACTCATCTGCGTCCCCCACGTAAACCTTTGGTCCCTGTTTGGGATTTGAACTTGGTTTTGTCTGCCTTGCAGGGTGCTCCCTTTGAGCCTATTCATGATGCTGCTCTGGCTGTACTTACCCTCAAGGTTGTCTTTCTGGTGGCTATTACTTCGGTCAGGCGTGTGTCTGAGCTGGCGGCTCTGTCTATTCAGGCCCCATACTATGAGAGACACCAGGACAAGGTGGTGTTCTGCTTTAAGCCGGATTTTCTGCCTAAGGTGGTTTCTGCATTTCATTTGAATCAAGATATTGTTCTTCCCCCATTGTGTCCTAATCCTAGCAACACTAAGGAAAGGGTTCTGCATTCCTTGGATGTGGTCAGGTGTCTGAAGTATTACCTGGTAGTCACTGCGGCTTTCGGGAAGACTGATGCTCTTTGTGTGGTCCCTTCTGGTCCTAGGAAGGGTTTGGCTCCTGCCAAGTCTACTATTAGCAAATGGATTCATCAGGCTGTGATTCAGGCCTATTCTGCTAAGGGGAAGAGTCCTCCCTTCCGCCTTACTGCTCATTCTACTCGTGCCTCTTGGGCCTTCCAGCACCAGGCTTCTGTTGAACAAGTTTGTAAGGCTGCTACTTGGTCTTCTGTTTATACCTTTTCAAAGTTTTACAAGGTTGATGTTAGAGCCTCAGCTGATGCTGTTTTTGGCCGCAAGGTTTTGCAGGTGGCAGTGCTTTAACCTGTCTGCTGTTACCTTTTGTTGGGGATCCCACCCTGCTTATGGACACTGCTATTGGATGTCCCAAGTGTAAGTAATCTATCTGGAGCAGGACGTACTGTATACTAAGAATAATACAATTCTGTGAAATATTCACTTAGAATTGATATTATTTGTATACAGTACGTCCTGCTCCACCCCACCCTGGTTTTGCATTATTCTGGATCCCCTGTATGGTGATTGTTATCATTGTTATCATTACCAGTTGTTCAGGGTGTTATAATTCTCCCGGCTTCTTGTTCACTGCTTTTCAATGCTGGGGATTTGTGGGAGGTCCCCGGGTATTTGAGGGGCCGGGAGGAGCCTGTTTTGCATGTCTCTGCAGTGCAGCGCCATCTGGCGGAGGATAACCCAAGTGTAAGTAATCTATCTGGAGCAGGACGTACTGTATACAAATAATATCAATTCTACAGGTGAGTATTTCACAGAATTGTATTTTTTCTTCCTTTAATAGAAAGAAAAACAAGCCTGGTTGGATATTTCTTGACGCCGGGTGTATAAGCAACCTTTCCCCCTGCCATCCAGCAAATCTATATGGATTTTTATCATTGGGTCATTTTTCCGCGATAGTGCTCCTTTAAAGTGATTTGGCAAGTCAAAAGTAAAAAAAAAAAAAAAAATAGACACCAGTAGCTTACCTTACATTGAATCCCTCCAGGATTCTACTTCCTGCTATGTTTACTTAGTAAGGAAATCACTTCCTCATTCAGGTTTCAGTCTCTACCTCACTGACCTGGTCCTTCACTCAACCTTCAGTGGACCAAAAACTGACCCCACCCACCCAGACGTCCAGATTGGCTGTCTCTCTCTGCAGCTATGAAATCTCGCCCTCCTCTCTGGTCACACTATGTGGCTGGGCCCTGGTGTGAACAATAAATGGGGTTCCTTCATGGCTCCTACAGTGACCTTTTTCCTGTAATTTTAACTCGCTTAGATACAGCTAGAGAACTGAAACAGCTCAAGCAGCTCCTGTACATCATTCCATGTGAGCGCAAATCTGATAAATAAGGTGGAGAAGCCACCATGATTGGGCACCCTGACCGTATGGGCCCCAGTACAGTCACTACCCCTGTACCCCCCTGTAGTTATGCCCCTGCAACCCTTCCATTTGATGTAAAAGAAGCAAGCCATTTGGAACAAATTGGTGGACAAGCTTCCAAAGAATCACACCTGTACGCTGCGAACCCAAAGGTCAAAACAGATGGACCTAGACAGTCTCTTTAAGAAAACCTCTAATGCAAAACTTTCACCTAGAATGTAACACAAAGTACCATAAGCTGTCCACAGTAATATGACCTTCAATGGCAACTCCAGCTGGGTGTGTCAGTGGACCTGGTGCATCTAGGGGGTAAACATATCTTCCAATTTTGAGGGTGAGAGATAGGGACATTATTTTAAATAAAATTTTAAATGCTGCACCTGGGGCAAGTGCCCCCTCTGTTCCCCCCTAGCTACGCCCCTGGTTACAACAATATAAACACCTTGAATAGGCAAATGAATCCTTTATTGAGGCAGATCTGCATGTTACACCTCAAAGGGGGACAAAATAGACCAACGAGGGACAGGGGGACATGGACTCAAAAGAGAAACAGTTGGCCTCTTCCAGAGCACAACTGCCTATAGCCAGTAGGAGGTCACGCAAGTTAAAATCCCTTAAAAAAACACATAAATCGAACAATAACACACAGGACAAACCAACCTAAAGGTGTGTAGACGATGGGAAGAGTCTCACCACACTAATTCATATGAAATGCCTATATATATATATATATATATATATATATATATATATATATATATATATACTAAATCATTCAAACAGTGCAACTAAACATGTAAACATGTGCAAATCCTGCCTATAATCCGGATCACTATAAAATCTATATATATATATATATATATATATATATATATATATATATATATATAGTGTGTAAAGTGCAAGTGCTCCTAGTCAAACAATCAATTAAGAATTAATATTCCCAACCATAACATATAAACATATCAATCTACTCTATTTACCAATTAAAGAATAATATGAAAATATAATCACCTGTATATATTATTAGGCATCCCAAAGGGGAACCACTGATGTATATCACAATACCAATCAAAAAATTTAAATCACAAAAAACATCACCAGAAATAAAGCCAAGGTATCATTAAAATAACATGTGTGAAGTCTCCCCACTGCCTACCGCACAAGGAGCCACGCGTTCCATGCGCACATCACCGACTTCATCAGGCAGCAAGCATGGCCACCTTCAATTCAATCTATTGTTCGCCAAGTACATCGTGAGATGAACAAGGGATTCTTTTTGGCATATACACAGTGCAAAAAACAGTTAACTACAGTTCCAGTAACATAGGAAGGGGAACATAAAAATAGGGGAAAAAAAAGTAGAAAAGTATCAAAAAAACACTGTTTATTAGACTTCGCAACAGGAGCCTCCTGCCGTGGCTGCCATCTCAGGTGTCATCTTGGATGTTTTCCCTTTCATTGTCAATTTCACATTGCCTGTTTCAGGGTAAAACCCTGACTATCCCCCAACTCACCATATTATGTTGAAACTGAAGGCTGCCTGTTCGTTCTGCTTAAAATGCCCTCTTTAAAACATCTCACAGTGTACTATATAGTCAGAAAAGGAAGGTAAAAGGTGTTCAACCTTAACTCATTTATGAAATACTTTTCAACTCCACTAATATAGACACAGCTCAGGCACTTCAGGAACCTCTCTCGAAACAAATTTAATGTTGATCCTTTCCCTGTCCCCATCCATGTCCAAAAAACACTAAACTAAACACTAAAAACAATAAAAACACATTGGTAGCTAAACAATGCAGTCCCAGTCTGCCAAGCTGCAAGCTGATGATGAGTCTTATCACTCATCCCCCCAGGCAGCGGCAGCCAGAGAGAAGCTGTGGAAACAAAGGACACAGGTGCCCCTCCTCCACCATGGGGGTGGGCGAAAAAACCATGAGTAGGTTTGTGCTTTTTTTTTCTTTAGTACCCAGTTGGAGCAGCAGGTGTGGTAGTAGTCGAATTTATCTTCAGGCTTGAATTTATCCAGCCAGGATAATGACTATCCTGGGCTTTGGTTCTTGCCCCCGGGGTACCCCGATTGGGGATGTCCCGCTGTGTGTAACCCCCCAGATCGCCTGAACAAACTCACCACTTCCCAGTCCTATGGTGCATGCTTGGATCCGCTCACGTCAGCACATCTTAGCCTTCATCTCAGGCAAGCGGATCCGAGCAGACTGGCAGCCACATCCCCCGCTTCCCTCTAACAGGGAGCGTGCTCACGCCAACTATTCACAAATGCCTGGTGCGGGCAAGAGCCCTGCTAGAGGGATAGCGGGGATGCGGCTTGCACATGCACTGTTGGACCAGAGTTTATGGCCGACCTGCGGGGTTTCACACAGCGGGGCATCCCAAGTTTAAATGTGCTGACTGACTATTATCAATCATTATAGGGTCTACCACGGTCTTTGCTTTAACCTTGTTTTTTTTTTCTTCTTTTTTTTAAAGGCTGACCAGCTAATGTTTGCTTTACATTTTGTACGTGGAATGCACCCGGACCTCTTCCAAGAAAATGTAAGTTGCCTACCTGCATATTAAATAAAAGTTTACTATATTCTTAGTATACAGTACGTCCTGCTTCAGATAGATTACTTACACTTGGGTTATCCTCCACCAGATGGCGCTGCACTGCAGAGACATGCAAAACAGGCTCCTCCCAGCCCCTAAAATACCCAGGGACCTCCCACAAATCCCCAGATTTCTCTGCAGTGCCTACTGCGAAGACATGAAATATCACTATCTCGCAGGTGAGCGGGGCTATTAGCCTGCGGCCCTGTTGGACTATTCCCACCCGTCCTTTGTGTGATGTGCCTCCCAGTCTGGGCTGCGGTGGTCGGGTGAAGGTAGGCGGCACCGTGTGTGCTTATGGAGCGCTGCTCCACCGCAGTCCACCACCAAAGGGTAGGCGGTATAGGCTGATGGTGAGCCTTATGGGGTGCCCCTCCCGCAGTATTGCCAAATGCCCCGTTTAGCGGTGGGTCCTGTACAAAGGGCCGCCATCCTCCCTCATTCTCCCCGTAGCCTTCGGGGGGGAAAGAAGGGGGGGGGGTCAGTGCGTATAATGATTACGTGTACGACTAGATATATGGTGTCAGCCGCCGCGCTGACTTGTCTGTTTTTACTATTACATGGCCGTGCGCGTCTTTTCCCTCCTTTGGATGTCCGCGCCGGACGGCGGCGTTGCCTCAGATGCTGCGGCGTTATCATTGGCTGCTGTCTTAGAGCTTTGCGCTCTTCGGGTGGGGGGGGGCAGGGGCCTGGCTTGGCACGCTCCGCGTCATGGCCCGCTCTGGCACGCCCTTGGAGGTTTGCTTGGCGCCATTATGCTGTATAGTCGCGCGCGCATGCGTGTGTAACGGTCCCCCCTTCCGCGGTCTGTAAGTGTCCTCGTGGGCGACCTTTATGCTCATTGCTTACTGTGCATGGTTCTGACGCCCCTTCTTCTCATTGTGTCCTCTGGTTACAAGATAGAGTTTGCTGTGCGGCCCCCCTCAAGATTCATCAGGTCCCGGATCCCCCAGGACCCTGTCTCAGCTCAGGGCTTGATGCAGGCTGTGCAAGGACTTCTGGATCTGGGGGTCATTTGCAGAGTCCCCTTAAGAGAAAGGGGCGCAAGGGGTTCTATTCCAACCTTTTCACAGTGCCCAAAAAAGATGGGTCAGTCAGGCCCATTCTGGATTTGAAGATCCTCAACAAGTTTGTCAAGATCAGGCGCTTTCGTATGGAAACTCTGCGCTCGCATCCCCGTGTTCCCGGGACACCAAAGGTTTCTCAGATTCGAGTTGAAAGACATTACCAATGGCCTTGCCATTTGGCCTCACTTCAGCTCCCAGAGTGTTCACCAAGGTGCTGGCGGGGGTGATGTCTCTGATAAGGTCAGGGGGCATACGCGTGCTGCCCTACCTGGACGACATTCTCATCACCTCTCGGTCTCTACAGCAGGCAGAGCTGGACACTCAGCTGGTGGTGTCCACCTTGGAGTCCTTCGGCTGGGTGATCAATCACCCCAAGTCCTCTCTGTCCCCTTCTTCGGTGACCCCATTCCTGGGAATGATTCTGGATACGGTCAGTCAAGGATATATTCCAAGTATGCCTCACACCCTGCTTCGTTAATGATTCATTACTTCTGGGTTATAGCCACTAGATGGCACTTTTCTAGCAGAGATGGCAAAAAAAGAAGCCCCTCCCGGTCCACATATACCCGAGACCTCCCACACATTCCCCAGTTTAGTCTCTGCTAGAAGGCGATGACAGTCAAGATGATGGCTCCTCTCCTGTCAGGTAGGCCGGGTGCACACCCGGCCCCATTTAATTTCTCTATTTCCACCTGGACTCTTTTTGTTAATTCCCCTACGCCTCCAAGCTATGGCTGCAGGGTCTGGGTGAGGGTAGGTGACACCTTAGAGGTGTTTTTGGCTAAGTAGCCATGCTCCACCGCAAGGCCCTCATAAAAGGGTAGGCGGGCGTCAGGTTATGGTGCTCCTGACATGGGATGCCCTGTCCGTTCTGAAGCCCTCGCTACATTTCCAATTGTGGCTATCAGTATCCCCCTTTTACTCCCTGTTCCCGGTTAGTAAGGGGGGTGGGTCTGTCCCTCCATTGTGTGTTCTCTAGTGTGTGTTCTGTGTGCTTGGTGCAGCTGCGCTGGCTATTGCCAGTGTGCATGTATGTGTGTGTGTGTGGTGTTTTACTAGGCGCGGCCCGCGCGCTCGCTCTCCGGCAGCGGCGGCGGGCCGGTTTCACAGTGAGTGGCCGGCTGTTGTCAGGCGCGGCCCGCACGCTCGCTCTTCGGCGGCGGCGGGCCGATTGCACGGTATGTGGCCGGTCTCTTTCTTGGGCGCGGCCCGCACACTCGCTCCCCGGCGGCGGCGGGCCGGTTGTAATGGCGGTGCCTGGCTCCGCGGCCTTTGCCGGGGAGCGCGGCTCGCTTCTGTCAGGGTAGGGGCGGGGCCTGGCGCTCTTCGCGCCTGTGACGGCCCACCCTTCCCTGTGGCGCTTCGGTCGGCTCTCAGCCCTATTGGCTGGGAGCGCGGCGGCGTAGGTTTCCCGCGTAGTGGGGGGGCGGGGCGGATCGGCGAAATCCGCTTTGGCCCGCCACCCTCCCTCCTCCTTCCTTCCCTCGGGTCTGCGCCGCCATCTTTCTCCGGTTTTGTGAATGTCCCTCGGGGTCATTTTAGTGGTAAGATGATTTGTATAACTTTCAGTGTATGCTGGCTCCCCTGGGGGCCTTTAGATTTTGCCTGGTATATTTACCTATTCATATATCTATGTACATGTCTGTGTATGCTTATATATATATATATATATATATATATATATATATATCTATATTTAGATATAGAATGTCTCTTTTGCCTTATGTATTGTATGCATTATGGAGACGACGTATGCATGTTGTGTTAAAGGGGTCCCCCCGTGGTGTCCTTCTGGTGGGACAACTGTGGCTATTGAGGTCCCTTGTCAAAATTGGGTTCCCTTTTAATTCTAAAAACCTCCCACTAACGGACTCTATGGGGCATCCCGGGTAGCTTATTGCGTAATTCCCATTGGTCAATGCGACTACCTAAAAAATCACCATATGGAGGCTTCCCAGGATAACCGCGCTCGGGATCCCTTCGGGGCAACCCCGGCAGTGTGTGATATGTGGGGTGTTCCTTGATTTTGTGTTACATGTCTACAGCAGGCGATTGTGCGGCAATCCGGGCCCCGTGGTGCCAGGTCGGCCCCGCTGACCTCATCACTTACACTCCCACGCCTGGTCTTGACCCCAAGTGACGTTGTCAATTGTGGGGAGTCGCAATCCGATGTCTGAGCCAGCATGGCTAACATTGAGAGAATGATTGCTAGCTCTGCGGCCAGGATGGCCCCAGCTATAAAACGGCACTCGGCGCCCGCTGCGCCGGCCCGTGACTATATGATTATAATCCTTTTTGTTTGGTCAGTTTATTCCCCGTTTGTGGAGGGGGAATTGCTTCCTGGCTCCGATGCCGGTACGGAGCGTGGGGATACCGTTGATGCATCCCAGGCTCGTTAACCATAATTTTGTAGTGCTTGCCATTTCCTCTCCTGCGGAGGCCCCTGCGCAAATAATAAAAAAAAAAACAAAAAAAAAAAACACTTTTTTGATACCACCGAACCTCGTTTGGAGCTTCCGGATCGAGAAGCACTTTAACTATCTGATTTTTAAGGAATTTTTTTAAGGAATGGGAATGGCCTAGCTGGCTCCCTGGTTTTCCTTAAGGGTGGGATAGGCAGTATCCCCTCCCTGTTGATGTGGTTAAGCGTGGGTCTACATCCCCAGAGGCCAACGCTCCCGTCATGGGATTGTCCAATACGTTGGTCGTGCATACCCCGGATTTCACTACCTTGAGGGGTAGTGAGGACCGACGTCTCGTCCGACTAGCTTCGCATGCCTTCGCTGGTGGGTGTGGCCTTGCGCCCGGTGTGTGCTTCAGCTATTACGGCTGCGGTTACTAGAGCTTTTTAGGGGCCTTCTGGATGGTTCCCAAGCTATTCCTTGCAGCGAGGAGTTTAGACCTTTGACTCATTGTGATTTGTTCATTGCCTTTGTCTTATTAGTCTTGGATGATACTATCCGTCTGTGTAACAGGGCCTCGGCATTGCAGGTTGCTATACGCCGTTTGGTCTGGTTGCGCCAGTAGGCGTCCGATAGCGATGCCAAGAAGGCGCTCACAGGGCATCCCTTCGCGGGTCTGCAACTGTTTGGTGATCGACTAGATTCTGTTATCTAGAGAGGTAGGTTACCTCTACGCAAGTGGCAGGACCGGCCCTTTCGTGGTTCAGGCTCTTTCAACCACTCCTTTCGTTACTCTTGGACGGGCTGGGGAACATCCTTCATTGCATTCGGAAGTGGTACCTGGGGTAGGGGCAGAGGTTTTGCCCGACCTGGGTTTTCCTGGGGTGCTAACCCCAAATACGCTGCCGAGACCACTCGGCATTGAGGGGGCACTCTCACCTTTGCGGGTGGGGGGACGGCTGCCGCTCTTTGCTTTGGTCTGGACTCTAGAGGTCACAGACACTTGGATCCTGGAGGTGGTCTCCTCTGGGTATAAGCTGGAGTTTTCCGGCTTCTTCCTAGATTCCTCAGGTCACGGGTTCCTTGGACCCGTGGGCGGCACAGGGACTATTTTCTGGAGGTGCCAAGCCTTTGGCATATGGGGGTCGTTTGTCCAGTTCTCCCCATAGAGAGAGGTCTGTGTTACTTTTCCAACCTCTTTACTGTGCCCAGGAAGGATGGTTCCGTAGGATCCATTTTGGACTTAAAGATTCTCAACCGGTTCTTCTGAACCAGAAAATTTCGCATGGATTCCATGCGCTCTGCTGTCAATTTCCTATGCCCAGGGGACTTTTTGACCCTGATGGGCATTAGGGATGCTTACCTTCATGTGCAGGTTTTCCCGGGACTCCAATGGTTCCTCAGGTTTGCGGTAGGCGATCAGCACTACCAGTTTGTGGCTCTTCGGGTTGGCCTCGGCACCCAGGGTGTTCGCCAAGGTGTTGGCGGGCGTGCTGGCCCGTCTTAGAGTCCAGGGCATTCGCATTTTGCCTTATCTGGATGACCTTCTCATTACGTCATCTTCTCTCCTCCAGGCGGAACTGGACATCCGGAAGGTGTTGACTACACTAGAGAGGTTCGGGTGGGTGATTATTTGCCCCAAGTCCTCACTCTCTCCGTCAAGGGTGGTTCTCATTCCTGGGCATGACTCTGCATATTATTCAGCTCAGGGTTTTCTTACCCCAGCCGAAGGCGGATGTTCTTCATGCACTAATTTGTTTTCTTATGTCTAACCCTCGTCCGTCCTTCGGACAAGGGATGAGGCTGGTGGGATTGAAGGTGGCTTGCTTGAGGCAGTGCCTTTTGCCCAGTCTCACATGAGTCCTCTTCAGCTCCATTTATTATCGTCCTGTGACAAAGGTCCTCTGTCCCTGGATCGGACCTGCGTCCTGGAGAGACCTTCAGGTCCAGGGGCTGTGGGGTCCTCAGGAGGCTTACGCTTTCATCACCCTCTGTAGCTGGAGGCGGGTTGGTGGTGCTGTCGTACGTGGCACATCGCCTCCAGGTACCGGTTCTGGTTCGCCCCGATTATTGGACCGCGTTTGATTACATCAATCACCAAGGAGGGGCTCGCAGCAAGAGCGCCCTCTGGGAGGTGTCTCTGATTCTTGCATGGGCTGAGAGCATTGTGCAGGCATCTCGGCAGTGTACATTCCAGGGGTGGAGACCCTGGCAGCGGACTCCCTAAGCAGGGGGTCCTCTCGCCGGGGGGAATGGTCCCTCAGCAACGAGGTAATTCTATTTCCCTGTCGCAGGTAGGGGATGCTGGGGGTGGATCTGTTTGCCTCTCGGCACCATCATAGGTTCCCTGCATTTGTTTCTGTCCCAGGACCCTCTGGCTCTGGCGGTGGATGCCATGTCTCTGTTCTGGCGGGAATTTGGTTTCCTGTATCTGTTTCCTCACTTTCCCATGGTGGGCAAGGTGATACGCATGCTGGTTCACGTGGGTGTGCCTGTAATTCTGATGGCCTCGAGGTGGCCAAGACAGATGTGGTTCGCTGACGTCGTGTGGTTGGCAGGCGATCATTACAGACTGCCTCTGGTTTCGGATCTGATTACGCTAGGTCAGCTTGTTACTCCAATTTACAAATGCTGGCTTGACAGTGTGGCTGCTGCAGCCTCCATTCTACTAGAAATGGGTTGGTCCAAACCTGTTGTCCTCACGCTTGTCAGGGCTAGGAAGTTATCTTCCTCTGATATCTATTACAGGACCTGGCGGCTTTACTTTGATTGGTGTGAGGATAGAGTCTTTCCTTGTCGAGTGTTTTTTTCCATCCCTCGAACTCTGAAGTTCCTTTAGCATGGACTGGACATGGGTTTTCAACTTAGCACTCGGAAGGGGCATGTTTCCGCTCTTGTGGTTTTCTTCAGAGGTCTTTCGCTCTTCATCCTTTGGTTAAGATTTTTTTCCAGGGGGTCACTCTTGTGTGCCTTCCTCGCAATCCCTGGTCACCTGTTTGGGATTTAAATTTGGTGTTGTCTGACCTTCAGGGTCCTCCTTTTGAATCTGGGCAGGTTCCGGCTTTTTCCATTTTCACCTTAAAAGATTGCCGTTTTTGGTGGCTATCACCTCTGTTCGACGTGTTTCTGAGTTGGCGGCTCTGTTCATTCAGGGCCCCTTTGAGTGACATCTAGACAAGGTGGTTTTCCGCTTTAGACCGGACCTTCTGCCAATGGTTGTCTCTGCCTTTCAACTCAGTTAGGTCATTGTGCTTGCTTACTTGTGTCCTAAGCCTAGCAACGACAAGGAGAGGGCCTTGCGCTCTCTGGATGTTGTTAGATCTGTAAGGTTCTATCTGGTGGCTACTTCACCATTCCGGAAGGCGGACGCCTTTTGTTGTGGTGCTCTCTGGGCCCAGAAAGGTTTTTGGCGTCCGTCAAGTCTATCTTTAGTGATTGGATTCGTTAGGCCGGTTTTAGGGCCTATGCTGCCAAGGGGAGGGATCCCCCTTTTCAGTTCACTGCTCATTCTACTTGTGCTGTACTTGGTCTTCTGTTCATACTTTTGCCAAGTTTTATGAGGTTGATGTGCGGGCCTCAGCGGATGCTGTTTTTTGGCCGCAAAGTTCTGCAAGCTGCAGTGATTTAATTTGGGCATTTTTGCCTGTTGGGATCCCCACCCATTTTTGGACACTGCTACTGGATGTCCCAGAAGTAATGAATCATTAACGAAGCAGGGTGTGAGGCATACTTGGAATAATACCATTTTGTGATTACTCACCTGTAAAATGGATATTATAAGTATGCCTCACACCCTGCTTCGACCCGCCCTGAGTTGTATCTTGGATCCTCTTTATGGTGAAATGTTTTCATTGTTCATGTTGTTATTTTTATTATTGGCTCTTCCTGGTCCCCTTACTGCTTTCATATACTGGGGAATGTGTGGGAGGTCTCGGGTATATGTGGACCGGGAGGGGCTTCTTTTTTTGCCATCTCTGCTAGAAAAGCGCCATCTAGTGGCTATAACCCAGAAGTAATGAATCATTAACGAAGCAGGGTGTGAGGCATACTTATAATATCCATTTTACAGGTGAGTAATCACAAAATGGTATTTCCTTCCTCAACAGAAGGTGGAAGCTCTGACTGCGCAGGTGAGGTTCCTGCTCTCGTGCCCCCAGCCCTCCCTCAGGCAGGGAATGCAGCTGGTGGGCCTGATGGTGGTGAGCCTCGAGGCGGTGCCCTTTGCTCAGTTCCATCTGCAACTTCACCTTCTGTCAGTATGGAACAAGGACCCAACGTCTTTGGACCGGGTCTGTGTGCTCCCCCCCTTGGTCAGACGGCCCCTTTCATGGTGGCTGGACCACAGGAACTTGCTGGCGGGCGGGTCCTTTCTGGCCCCCTCCTGGGGAGACGGTCACCATGGATGCCAGTCTGTCAGGTTGGGGGGGATTCTGGAAGTCCATGCGGTTCCGGGGGAGGTGGGGCCCTCAGGAGGCCCACCTGCCCATCAACATTCTGAAACTACGGGCAATCAGGTTGGTACTGGAGCAGTTGACCAATCATGGTCTGTCTGTGCAGGTGCGCTCAGACAACAGGACGGTGGTTGCCTACATCAACCATCAGGGAGGGACCCGGAGCAGGGGTGCCATCCAGGAGGTGTCGCGGATTCTGACATGGGCGGAGGCCAATGTTCAATGCATTTCGGCTGTGTACATCCCCGGGGGCAGAGAATCTACTGGCAGATTCTCTGAGCAGGGGGACCTCTCGTCAGGGAGAGTGGTCCCTCTGCAACAGGGTATTCCAGTCCCCTGTGTCACCGTTGGGGTCTACCGGATGTGGATCTGTTTGCATCCCGTCACAATAACAAGCTCCCGGCCTTTGTCTCCCTGTCTCAGGATCCTCTGGCCTTGGCCACAGATGCTCTGTCCATGTCATGGCAGGAATTTCGGCTTCTGTATGTCTTTCCTCCACACCCCCTGCTGGGCAGGGTCCTGCGCAAGATTGCTCTGGAAGGGGTGCCAGTGATTCTGGTGGCCCCCAGGTGGCCAAGAAGATTGTGGTTCGCAGACGTGGTGCAAATGGCAGTAGACCAGTACATTCTGCCAGGAGTGTCAGATCTGCTCACTCAGGGCCCCTTACGCCATCCCAATTTACAAACTATGGCTTTGACGGCCTGGCTGCTGAAACCTCCATCTTGATGGAGAAAGGCTTGTCTGCCTTGGTGGTTGAGACCATGGTGAAGGCTAGGAAGAAAACTTCTTCTTCCATCTATTATAGGGTATGGCGTACCTACATTGATTGGTGTGAGTCTAGGTCTCTTCCCTGTAGGGAGTTCTCAGTCTCTAGGGTTCTGGAGTTTTTACAGCATGGGTTGGAGTTGGGTCTAAAACTCAGTACTCTGAAGGGTCAGGTTTCTGCCCTGTCTGTCTTCTTTCAGAAGTGTTTTGCTCAGCATTCCTTGGTTAAAGACTTTCTTTCAGGGGGTCACTCATGTGCGTCCCCCACGTAAACCTATGGTCCCTGTTTGGGATTTGAACTTGGTTTTGTCTGCCTTGCAGGGTTCTCCCTTTGAGCCTATTCAGGATGCTGCTCTGGCTGTACTTACCCTCAAGGTTGTCTTTCTGGTGGCTATTACTTTGGTCAGGCGTGTTTCTGAGCTGTCAGCTCTGTCTATTCAGCCCCCATACTATGAGAGACACCAGGACAAGGTGGTGTTCCGTTTCAAGCCAGACTTTCTGCCTAAGGTGGTGTCTGCTTTTCATTTGAATCAAGATATTGTTCTTCCTTCTTTGTGCCCTAATCCTAGCAACGCTAAGGAGAGGGTTCTGCATTCCTTGGATGTGGTCAGGTGTCTGAAGTATTATCTGGTAGTCACTGCGTCCTTCAGGAAAACTGATGCTCTTTTTGTGGTCCCTTCTGGTCCTAGGAAGGGTTTGGCTCCTGCCAAGTCTACTATCAGCAAATGGATCCGTCAGGCTGTGATTCAGGCCTATTCTGCTAAGGGGAAGAGTCCTCCCTTCCGCCTTACTGCTCATTCTTCTCTTGCTATTGGTGCCTCTTGGGCCTTCCAGCACCAGGCTTCCGTTGAACAAGTTTGCAAGGCCGCTACTTGGTCTTCTGTTCATACCTTTTCAAAGTTTTACAAGGTTGATGTTAGGGTCTCAGCTGATGCTGTTTTTGGCAGCTCTATTTGGAGTGGACGTGAGAGACCACACCTCCCTCCCTGCGTGGAGCACCAAAAATTACTAAATCTATACAAGAGAATATCTTCAAAAAATAAACTTTATTAATACATAGCTAATCATAAAAAACATGTAAGACACCACAAGACAATTAAAAACAAGGCTGATCCCCCTTCATGTGCTCAATAACGAATATAAATCTTAATTAAATAATCTCTATAGTTTAAAGTGCATGTGCTGTGTGCTCTCTTAAATGGAAAATATACTGAATATACTACTCAATAATACATATTCATGGATGTGAGTGTGTCTGTACACCCAAATCCATAAGAATTATGCCGGCATAATGAACCAAGTAATTATACATACACAAAAAAAAAAAAAAAAATATATATATATATATATATATATATATATATATATATATATATATATATATACATCCCAAAAAATTACAGTAATGAATATAATATAAGTTCCACCCACTAAAGTGCTATGTTGCAATCAATATATAAAAAATGTTTTTTGATGAATGGTGTATTATTACAAAGAAAAAACAATATATGTACAAAATCCAATATTAACAATATAAACCTTATTATCCAATGAATACCATTGTGTTAAACACCAAGTGCTAACTAATACTAATATACAACTACATCTCCCTGTCCAACACAACTGAATAGGTAGTACAAAGTTTCTCAGCCAGCCCAAGATGTTGAAAAATCTTCAATTTTATTAAACTTCCATCAATAAAATCAGCAGTCCAACAGGAACAATCATAGTATAAGCAAGATAAGGCCTAACGCCAACGCGTTTCGGACAACAGGTCCTTAATCATGACATTTAATGGTAGCATTTCCTTCATCCTTATATACATAGTTAGTAATGACCAGGGCCCTCCCATTGATCACGTGATACACTCAATCACAGTAGTTATCTAGAGCAGGTGACTGCCTAGAGTAGTTCAAATTAACCCCACTTAAGCAGGGGTAGAGTCAGACAAACTACAGACAATTGGATCGCACATGATCAAAGTTAGGTTTGCATCTAATCGTCCCATTGGTCATTTGATATTTATCACAACATGTAAACAACATAACTTTAATACATTAAATCTATAAATTCATCAATATATGTTACAACATTGTTTTAAAAATTCATCAATAGAGAACAAGCCCTAAAATAAAGCTGCAAGCAGTGTTTCATAGGGATCATCAAATAACTAGAGGGATATCTTATTCAAAATCTGTCAGCAACCAAAGGGTTAATGTACTGTGTGTTCACACTTGGGACTAAAAAACAACAACTGAATAGGTGGTCATGTGAAACTTTAAACACAATAAAACACTGTGCCAGCAATTTCAAAAAATGATACTACCAGAATCCACACAGAGCCACAGTAACATCAGATGAAGGGGGATCGCACGAAAAGACACCCACACGCCCGCCGCTGCCCGTGCGGCTTCAAAGGGTGTTTTTGGCCGCAAGGTTTTGCAGGCGGCAGTGGTTTAAACTGTCTGCTGTTACCTTCTTTGTTGGGGATCCCACCCTGCTTATGGACACTGCTATTGGATGTCCCAAGTGTAAGTAATCTATCTGGAGCAGGACGTACTGTATACTAAGAATAATACAATTCTGTGAAATACTCACCTGTAGAATTGATATTATGAGTATACAGTACGTCCTGCTCCACCCCACCCTGGTTTTGTATTATTCTGGATCCCCTGTATGGTGATTGTTATCTTGTTATAGTTACCAGTTTTTGGTGGTTAAATTCTCCCGGCTTCTTGTTCACTGCTTTTCAATGCTGGGGATTTGTGGGAGGTCCCTGGGTATTTGAGGGGCCGGGAGGAGCCTGGCGGAGGATAACCCAAGTGCAAGTAATCTATCTGGAGCAGGACGTACTGTATACTCATAATATCAATTCTACAGGTGAGTATTTCACAGAATTGTATTTTTACAGTCCAGGATTTATAGCCTGGTGTTTTTGTTTGTTTTTGCGTTCTGTGACTCGTTTTGGAGGTTTAGTATGCCTTACTGTCTGTAGTGACCAAACAGGAAGTTACAGGGTCTGTCCAGGCAAATACAAATTAAAACATAAAAAAAAAAAATATACACTCCTCTTTTGTGCCTCATCTTTTCAATATTGTATAACTTGCCAACTGTCGAGATTGCACCATCCAGCGCCCATCATGATACACGGACTGCCTACTTCAAGATGAAAGTCCTCCCCTAGGGGGACCTGGGGGCGGCTGTATCCATGTTTAACGAGACCGACACCGGATAACTGGGTCCGCTATCTATGGAACTTTGTAGGCCAGAAGACGAGTGTGTGTGTATAATATATAATATATATTATGTTCATGCCTAGACAAACCTTTAAGGAGGACCACCAGTCAAAGCTGACAGAAGGCTGGCTGCCAATTTCCAAGCTGGCCTTGCTGACAGATAAAACCTGACTGAAGGTCCTCTGCAATAATGGAACATATTTTATACCAGGGCAACCCATAGATTTTAAAGCTGATTTAAATACTTGTCTTTAGTGATTAAATAGATCTTGAAGACTTGTTTTTACCCTGAAGAGACCAATTTCATATACATGTTTGTGACATGACAGTTTAGCCTTATTGGCATTTATGAATACTGAATACTTATGAATAATGAAACTGCAACTCTAAGACTGTGAGAAGAGGTGGATTAGACTGTTGCAGAATGGCCTGTGAAGATTTATGTTCATTTTAACATTATCTTACATCTACTTATCAGTAGACCAGGGGGGATTCAGGTATTCTTATGACTAAGTCGGCCCGAAACACGTAATGTTGTCTTGGAAAAAGTGAGTCTTTTTAATGGATGGATTATTTGTATCTTTTAAAATGGATCAATAAATGACAGGTTTTAGACTTAACCTGAGTGCTGGACTGAGTGCTTGAACTTCATTCTTCATTCTTATCTACCTTGCTGGCAAGTCTCGGTAGTCTATTCTCCAACCTTGGTAAAGATACAGTTAATCCTTAATCTTGTATTTTATTTTTAACTCTAATGATTTTGATTCATAGGAGTGGGATGCATTCACTGGTGTTATCATTGGCGATATGTTCAAGAAATCGGTAAGTTAAATGTATTTTGGAGGAAATAGGAAGAAGGCACACTAGCCTATAGGAGGAAGCAGCACTTTAAATAATGCAAAAATAAACTAAATTTATTAGGTAATTACATTAAAAACACACGAATCACATAGAGAAACACTAAAACCAGAAATGGTGCTTCCATCCTCCTATACATATTTCCTCTGCATCCAAAGGCCAATAAACAATTGTCACAATGTGACCAATAAATGGGGAATGAGGGACAATAATAATAATAAAATACTGTATAAGAACCTCAACACGTGCTAAGTGAACAACCAAACTTAAAGCAGGTCAAAACCCATGTGGCTGGGCCCTGGAGTCTAAAAGACTCCAAGCCTGGCCGCTATCCTACCTGCAGGGCATCCTACACCGGATGCTTTGCTGTGTGAAACCCCCCTGGGGTCGGTGATCCTACCTGATCCCGGCGGCCCCGTGACGATTCAGCCTGTGTCAGCTCCCTGGCTTCTGTGTGGCCGTGCACCTGCATCCAGCCTTTCTGACTATCTGGGAGCATGTGCGCCCAAGCAGCGTGCTGAGGATGTGGCAAGCGCTGCACCCTGTCACAGTGGCACTTTTGAGAGAGCCAATCGGCTCGTTCAAAGGTGCAACGGGGTGTAGATTCGGCGGTAGAAAAGCTGGGTTAACTTTGAAAACCAGGCCACCGTCTTGCCAACAGCAGCGCTCGGGCGGGGGGGCGTGGGGGGGGGGGGGGTCAAACAATGAGGTGGGTTTCCATCCCCTTTAAGCCATAACACTCAGTGATAAATAAAGTGCTAGTTTGAAAAGGGAGAATCAAGATCAAACAACTGTTAGATTAATTAAGTGGATACTATTTGTGCTATTTTGTTTCAGGTAAATAAAAAGGCCAAGTGAATAATATAGCAGTTACTGCCCTGTATAATGCTGCAGAAACAGCCAATGGGATGAAATAGTCCAGACTCCTAAGGCGGCAGAGGGAGGAGAGGAGCGTTCGCTTTCACCACCTACGTTGCGTCTCTTCCCATACCATTATTTAAAGGGTTAGATCTATTTACAGGCTGAACTGGATGGCCTCGGGTCTTTATTTAGCCTTATATACTATGTTACATTAGAACATTACTTTTGAATTTGTTTGGACATTGACTTAAAAAAATGTTTAGGCTGTTTTTTGTGACCTTTGCTACAATATCTAAAATATATATTTCTCTTATTTGTGTTAATGAAAGGACTCCCAAAAGTCTCTACGAGATCAGATTCCATCCTGGATTGAGCAGGAGAGAGCCTGGGCTGTGGCCTTATTAAAGGTAGTTCAGTCTGTTCCTTTGTATGTTGTACATGATTCATTCTGAGGACAAGGAGCTCTGCTGTGCGATGCCGAGATATTGAACTGCAGGACAAATTCTGTTTATTCACCTTCTCCGTAATTCTATTTTATAAATAAGTCCCCGTCTTTGTGGTCATGATCGAGTGTCCTGTTTCCTTCCCCTCTTATCTCATCTCTTATAGTTGCTGTCAGAAACAATTTATTGCTTAATTAAAATAGCAGTGTGTTTTAAATATGTTTCAAGCCATTTGAACGTGAACCAAGTGTTTAATCTTACAGGCCTCTTTGCCGGCTCTTTATCAGAGCCTGAGCTTGGAAGATTCAAATCAGTGGAGTCATTTCTCAAAAAGCTCAGTGTGCGAGCAAGAATTCCCAGCAGCCATTGCCAAGAAACTGTCTCTGTTCCAACAGGTAATTTGTTTTCAAGCCTCTCACCCTTCTAATCCACTGTCTGACTTGACAAACTGTAGTTTTCAAGTTGGCAATCATCAGAAAGTACCAAAATCTTTTATTTCTGTACCTTAAATATTTAAACCAGACAGACAACGTTGCAAAGTTGAAAACAAAAACTCTCTAAAACTAATTTCTTCATCTGCATACATGATACTGAATCAATAGTAACAATTATATTTTCTCCTGCACCCACTCAAAGATGATTTTTCCCTGGTTGCGGCCACCTTGAAGCACCCCAGAGACTTCCTTTGCCAGCCTCCCTGCTGTGCTGTTGCTTGGATTTAAGCGACATAACCCACAATGCACAGCAACAGGAAACCCAGCAACACTTCCTTTGGCAGCTACCTGCTGCTTCATAGGACACCATTTTGGTGGTGAAATTGACCATGGCAGGAGTTAGAAAAAAGTAAATGAATTTGTATGTGCAGCAGTCTGTTTTTTGTAAGGCTCTAACCCTGTCAGACTTGTAGACACTGACCAGAGCCATGTTCCGGTTGGGCATAGCAGGGTGCCTTTGAAGTCAGGTTAACTGGTAGAGTTGGATTAGGGGCATAAGTAGTGAAATTCTGTGTTG
The DNA here is from genome assembly GCA_027917425.1 of Gastrophryne carolinensis. Lineage (NCBI taxonomy): Eukaryota > Metazoa > Chordata > Amphibia > Anura > Microhylidae > Gastrophryne > Gastrophryne carolinensis. Next base: position 54,929,799 of record CM051236.1, on the reverse strand, counting down.
AACCACAAGACTCTGGTAGGGCCCCCGCTACCTCCCTCCCTATTACCAGGTTATTATTTGTTTATGTGTTTCTGGATGGTGGAATACTGTCAGCCAGCAAACCCACAGACTATGGGAGTTCACTACCAGCTGGAGTCCCGATAGGAACACCCTTATAACTTTTTATTGTAACTGGGAAAGTAGTCCTGAGATTGGCCACCAGGCGGCCACACGGGCAGGTCCTGCCAGTGGCCGGTACAGAGGACGTGACTACGGCCCACGTGACCGGCAGCCAGTCGCGGGACTCCTTTCCCAGCACTGGCTCGTAATGAAGGTGAGTATTTTCAGCGTTCTGTGCAGTTAGGTGCGAGGGGGCTCCAGCATTCTGGATTGGGAATTCTTCCTCTGCATTTAACCCATCCGTGCATACGTGCCCCACCCTCCCGTCACAGGGCCAATTCCTTACCTCTAAGCCATGACTGCCCCTGTGAACAAAGTGGACCAAAACCTGGGATTTTTAATATTCCTGGTTTTGGTCCGTTCTCCTCCGTCCCCCAAATTGGGATCCCCCACTTTGTGAAACCCCCCCACTTTTCTCACCTTTCCTTGAACCCACAACGCATGCGCAGCTCTCCTCCAATCAGCTATGTGCAGCTGGAGAACCTGAATGAGATAGATGTGCAGCATCAATTGCATGCTTCGGCTGTGTGCGGCCACACAAGCCATTCAGTTATAGCAGATGTGGCCGCAAGAATAATGAAATCAGGAGGCCCTGGAGTCTATGAGCCTCCAGGGCCTCCTGATTTCCTATCTCTGCAGCCACATCCGCCAAAATTGTGTCAGTTTAAATCGAATGCGGTATGTGTATGCAGTATGCTAGCAGCATAACTATTTTAACCGTCAGGAGAATGTGTTGAGTTGGAATGAAACAAAGGGCTCATTAGTCTCACCACTGTCATGTCTGCAGTGCTGCATATATGGAGGCCAAACATTGATCATCTTTCTGATTTAATCTAAAGGTCGAAATTACCAGGGCTATTGTTTATACTTTACTGCAGATTCCAAATATACTGTCCTTATTTAATTCAGCAAATACCTCTTATCATCGATCTCATATCATTTGCATAAAGAGACATAATTTAAGTCTGATTGCAGCTTTTCAGGAACATATAAAAGGCCGGGCCATTATTAAAAATTTCTGAGCACCATATAATCTAATTGACAGTCCCTGTCCAGTCAAACACTAATGTTCTGCCCTTTGAGAACAGTAAATAATCAGCCAATTCAAAACACCTGAAAATCTTTGGTCTCTTTAGCCACCCCCTATATTAAGCCTAACATCGGTCTCTCCACATTGTATTCTCACTCTCCATACTGCCCCCTAGTGCTGAGAGCCTAAAGCTCGAAACACGTGTCCACTAGTTGGATGTGTTTGGCTGTGTAAATTTACAGCTAATCCTTGGAATTGCACCCTTAGCATTTCTAAGGGTCAGATTGCTCAGAGACATAAAGAGATGATTTGCATAGCTCCGCCTGCTGCAAGGATTGATGGGTAATGCTATTTTCCAAGTATACAGCACGTCCTGTTTCACTTATTTCTTACGTCTGGGTTATCCGCCACAAGGTGGCGCAGTGGACTGCAGAAAAACTTGTGGCATCTCCCGGCCCTATAAAAAGCCAGGAACCTCCCACAAATTCCCAGTTTTCCTTCTGCAGTCGGACTGCGAAGATAGAAGATGGCTCTCTCTCTTGCGCAGGTGAGCGAGGCAACCAAGCCTGCAGCCCTGCTATTCCCATCCGATTCTGGACCCTCACTGCCTCCCAGCCTCGGCTGACAGATCGGGTGAAGGTAGAAGAGCACTAGGGTCAAGTGCTCCAGGAGCGCTGCTCCAAGCCGCAGACCCTGTACTACAAAGGGGAGCCGGTCATAGGCTTTATGGTGAGCCTGATTGGGATGCAGGGTTCATGCACTGCCTTCTGAGGGGGTGAGATATTTGGGGACTATGTCCTCTTCTTTTACTTCTGGGGCTCCCCCCCTCCCCTCCCTGGCCATGAATACTCGCCGCTGCTTCCCCTCATCTCCCTCTCTTCTCCCCCCCTCTCTGACTCCGTTCGGGGGGGGGGGGGGGACAGTGGTGGTGAGTGTTTGTACTACGCTCTGCGGCTGTGGGTGCTATAACCTAAGGTAATTTTGCTTTGTCATGGCACCGGCCAGGTCACGTGTGCTGTTTTCTGAGGTAATTTGGCGATTTTGGTGTGTTTTTGGGTGTTTTTAGCTGCCACACAGCTTTGTACTACGCTCCGCGGCTGCGGGTGCTATAACCTGAGGTAATTTTGCTTTGTCATGGCGCCGGCCAGGTCATGTGTGGTGTTTTCTGAGGTAATTTGGCGTTTAGTGTGTTTTTTGTTGTCATGGCCCCGGACGGGTCACGTGAGCGCCGTTTTCGCGATCTTCGAGGGGGGGGGCGGGGCCTGGTGATGCTGTGAATTGTGCCGTTCCCCTGCGGCCCGCCCCTCGAGGTACCTCAGCCGCCGCCATTTTGTACAACCTGAGTGTCTGGTTTTCTTCATTCCCGGCTGCAGTGCTGCTTTCCCTGGTGTATCGCTTTACCTAGCGGTCTGTGCCTGAGTGACCCCGCTGTGTCTTTGGTCCGTGAGTCCCCCTTGGGGGGGGGGGGGGGGGGGGGGGGGGTTATTGGGGTTTATTGACCCTGGGATTTTCATGTGCTGCGGGATGCTCATGTGTATTTTTACTTATGTCTTTCAGGCGGGATACCATTGGGTTGTGGTTCTCCCGGCTTACTCCTTCCTCCCCCTCACTCCCCCTTCACAAAATAGACTTCTGGGGGCATCCCGTGGGAGGGCATCCCGGGTGGCTTCTGTCTTAAGCCTTTACCCACTACTGGTCTATTGCACCTGTGTTAATCACCATATGGAGGCTTCAGAAAATGGCGTGCTTGGGGGCCCTGTGGGGCAAGCCCGGCTATGTTCCATGTGTGGGTATCCCCTGTGATTAACAGTGTCACGGTGTGCGAATGCCGTGTGCTGACAGTGTCATTGCGCTACAAGCTGGTTTGCCTGCTTCACTTCCCAGCTCTGCGCCTCCCTCTGCTTCCCCTACTCCCCCGCTCCTGCAACTAGGCCCCTGTGAGGGCACTGTTAGCAGGGAGTCTCATCCTGATTTGGCACCTGGATCCCAGCCCCCCCCCCCCCCCCCCCCCTTGCTAAGGTGTATGTGGGGATTGATGAGTTTGGTGGCTGGAATTCTTGTAACATTGTTTGGATTTGGGCCTTCAACTTAGTACCCTCAAAGGCCATGTTTCAGCTCTGGCAATTTTTTTCCAAAGATTTTTTGCCAATCACCGGCTGGTTAAAACTTTTTTCCAGGGTGTTTCTCATGTGCTTCCACCCCGTAAGCCTTTGCTACCAGTCTGGGATCTGAATCTGGTGTTGTCTGCTATGCAAGGGCCTCCCTTCGAGCCTATCCGTAAGGCCGACTTGCCCATTTTGATTCTTAAGGTAGCCTTTTTGGTGGCTATCACTACTATAAGGTCAGTTTCTGAGCTAGCGGCGCTTTCCTTCAAACCTCCTTATTTTGAACGGCATCAGGATAAGGTGGTGTTTCGGCTTAAGCCAGATTTCTTGCCTAAGGTTGTGTCTACCTTTCATCTCAATCAGGACATTGTCTTGCCTTCATTGTGTTCTAATCCTGCTAATTCCAAGGAGCGGACTCTGTATTCTCTGGATGTGGTCAGGGCTCTGAAGTTCTTTTTGGTTGCTACTGAGACTTTTTGAAAGTCTGATGCTCTGTTTGTTCTCACTTCTGGGTCTAGGAAGGGTTTGCCTCCGGCTAAATCCACTATCAGCAAGTGGATCCGTCAGGCGGTGGTGCCGGCCTATTCTGCTAAGGGGAAGGATCCTCCCTTCCGTCTTACTGCTCATTCCACTCGTGCTATTGGTGCGTCTTGGGCCTTTCAGCACCAAGCTGCTGTTGAACAAGTTTGTAAGGCCACAACTTGGTCTTCTGTTCATACTTTTTCCAAGTTTAACAGGGTTGATGTTAGGGCCTCAGCTGATGCTGCTTTTGGCCGCAAGGTTCTTCAGGCGGCAGTGGTTTGAACTGCCCGCCGTTGCTCTTTGGGGATTCCACCCTACCTTACGGACACTGCTTTTGGATGTCCCAGATGTAAGAAATAAGTGAAACAGGACGTGCTGTATACTTGGAAAATACAATTCTGTGAGTACTCACCTGTAGAATTGTTTTTGTAGTATACAGCATGTCCTGTTCCATCCCTCCCTTGTTATTATTCTTGGTCACCTCCGTATGGTGATTTGTTCAAATGTTCATTTTGGGATTTCTTTCATTATTGCTTTCCCGGTTTCTTGTATAACTGCTTTGTAACACTGGAAATTTGTGGGAGGTTTCTGGCTTTCTATAGGGTCGGGAGATGCCACAAATCTTTCTGCAGTCCACTGCGCCACCTTGTGGCGGATAACCCCAGACGTAAGAAATAAGTGAAACAGGACGTGCTCTATACTACAAAAACTATTCTACAGGTGAGTACCCACAGAATTGTATTTTTTCCTTGTGTTGGTTGCTGTGCAAATACTGCATTTTAGGAAAGCTCCTCTTTTCCTTTACCTCTGAGAAGGGGGTCTTTTGGTCTCTTTAGCCCCCTATGATAAGCCTAACATGGGTCTCCCCACATAGTGGCTTATGACTCTGACTAGGTTTATGTAAATATCTGTGTTCTAGGCAAAACCAGTTTCAGTTTCTGGGTTTGTGGCTAGAACCTGAAGGGCATGTCAAGGTGCAGCTTTATGAGCCTTGAGCATGCTCTGTTGTGGTCAGATAGAGCTGCAGGACCACTGTCGCTAGCCGTTCTCACTCACACTGAAAGCACCAAGAGAGAAAGTGACTTTTTTTGCGTGGTCCTTGGGGAATAGGAAAAGGCCAAACTTTGGAGCCTTGCTACTGCTTCCACCCAGTCTGCAGGAAATGAAGAAGAGGTACATGGGACAGGCACCAGGTGAGCTGCTTGCTGGCTTATTATTGGCCTTGGGTTTAAAGTCCCGGACCAAAGAAACAGTGCTCATATGCATCTCTCCCCAGGGAAATTCAGAATGCTGCACATAAAAAATAGTTTACCTCTTTGTAACTCCTGCGGTGGTCCATTTTAAAAACAAAATGATGTCTCATGGAGCTGCAACCTGCCTGCAAAGAGGAAGTTTCCTGCCGCTGTGTATTGTGGAGTTGAATTCAACTGGGATGGGATTCTGGGAAAGGAAGCTTCAAAATGGCCGTTACCAGGAGAAAATCTGTGCGTTCGCATTTTAGCTTTAAGTGGATGCAGGAGCAAATGTAGGTGTTTACAATGCTTCAATATCATGCGTGGAGCGCCAGAGATTTTTTTTCCCAAATGTGCCAGGCTGTTGGTCTAGTTTTGCAATTTGTGTACCTCCTTAATTCTGTACCCCTTCTTCTTTGCAAGACATGCATTTGTTATGCACTCAGCTCATACCAATCAGATTTGGATTCACACTTTTCAGTTATTTCAATATTTTTAATAACATTTTCTTAACAATTTTAGAATAACAGCATATATAATAATAGTTTGGATTCCTTGCTAATAGACGGGGTCATAACAACAAAACTTGTTGCAAAGTTATTGTTAATTACCCTACACACACACACACACACACACACACACACACACACACACACACACACACACACACACTTAAAGTGGACCAAAACCCACTGAACTTGTGAAACACATTTGACCAAAGCCCCTGCCGATACTCTTATTCCTAGTATGTCACACCCCCCACTTCCCGATATTCATGACACTTGGGAACCCGACCTGTAGGAGGCGATCTCACAGAGATGACATGGAAAAAAGGAGCCCCTCCTGGTCCATAAGTACTGGGTTCCTCCCACTATTCCTCAGTCTTTTCGTCTCTGCAGTCGGCGAAGCATTCAGAAGATGACTCTCCTTCAAGCTGCAGGTAGCCGGCTTGCTCCCGGCCCCTTTTTTTTTCTCTATTTCTGTCTGAAACTCTTTAAACCTGTTTGGTTTATTGTATGCCTCCCAGCCCTGTCTGTGTGGTTCAGGCAAAGGTAGATACATACACCTTCTGGTGTATACAGGAGTATTACTCCTATGTGAGACCCAAATGTGGGTAGGCGGCTTCCGGGTTGATGTTCCCGGCATGGGATGCCCCTGTCCCTTTATAATCCCCTTGTGCCTTATGGGTGCATTTCTATCCTCTCCCCTTAGTTCTCCTTTAATCCTGCTGGGTAAAAAGGAGGGGAGAAGGGGGGGGGGGCGTTATCTGGGCTTATTTGTCACCTTGCACACACAAAAAAAAAAAAAAAAAAAAAAGAGATATATAAAATAAGTCTTTATTTCTTATTTTTATTATGTATGTTTTACTATACTATTTAACAGGAAATCCCAGATCAAAAGCATTATTCTAAGCATAGCTCCAGAGATAGTAATAACATGTGGGTAATCCTCAGCCTCCGGCGCCGTGCACTGCAGACATGTAGAAAACAAGCTCCCCCCGGCCCTACATATACCGAGGGACCTCCCACAAATCCCCAGATTTCTCTGCAGTGCTGGAACTGCGAAGACATGACTATCACGCTCTCGCAGGCGAGCGGGGCTTGACAGCCCGAGGCCCTGCGGCACCTAGTGTGCTTACGGAGCTAGTCTCCACCGCAATCCCCCACCATAGGGTAGGCGGTTAAGGCGAATGGTGAGCCTTCAGTTGGATGCCCCTCCCGCACCAGTGCCCCCACGCCCCATGTAACGGTGAACCCTGCATATTGGGTCACCTTCCTCCCTAGATTCCCCCGTTAGTAGGGGAAAAAAAGGGGGGGGGGGTTGTATGTACGATGGCCTAAGCTTGCCCTAATTACACTAGAGTCCTATAGCTTTTAGCCGTTACCGGGTGTCAGAGCGCGCTTCACAATTAAGTTTTTAGTTAGCCGCAGCGCTTTTATTGTATTCTATGGCGCGCACGGCAGCTCTGTTTGGGGACGCTACGGCATTTTTATCCCTGTATTCACACTCACAGATGTTTTCTCTGAGGTGATTCTGGCATAACTACTGTTTTCTTCTGATTGGCTGCGCGCCTTTGAGCTTCGCGCTCTCCGGGGGGGAGGGCGTGGTTCGGTTTGGCGCGTTCCACGTCATCGCCCGCTCTGGCCCGCCCTTCGAGGTTCGCTGGGCGCCATTTCCTTCTCACATGCGCGTGGTGAAGACGGTCCTCCCCTCGCAGATCTGTAAGTGCCCTCATGGGCGACTTTTTCCCTAGCTTTGCTTCTTCGCGCTTGGCTCTGACATCCCTGTTCCCCTTGTGTCTTTCAGACCGCGCACTTCGGTGGCTTCTCCCGGCCTGGTGTAGCGCCCGGTCCAGACCATTTTAAGAAATTACTCCCACTTCCCAGCGGGTTATTGGGGCATCCAGGGTTGCTTTATAGCGTCAATCCCTACTGTCATATTGAACTTAATAATCACCATATGGAGGCATCTCAGGATATTGTGAACGGGCTTCCTTTGGGACAAGCCCGTCTGTGTGTAGCTTGTGGGGTCTTACCTAGCAGTGGTGACAATGCACGGGTCTGCGTCCCTTGTGCCCAGTAGGCGCTAGCCGGTCTCCCCACCTCTTCCGAGGCTGGGCCCACACCTCGCCTTACTTCCTCTACTCCCCCAAGCTTGAGCCTAACCCCCAATACTAGTGGGGACTCCCACGCTGATTTGGCCTCTAGACTGGCTAGTGTGGAAAACGTAATCGCTGGCTCCTTGGCGCACAAGGCTACTGCCAAGAGGCGTCATTTGAATCCTGAATCTACTATTCTTCCTGTAGAATCTGATGATTTACTGCTTTTCTATGCACATTCCCCATCAGAGGAAGGGGAACTGTTCTCTGACTCAGGGTCCTACGACGACGAGTCAAGGAGTCAGGAGGAGTCTGGCTCTGATCATTGGTCCCAGGACGACATTGATAGACTGCTGACTCAGATCTTTGATGTGTTATCCCTCTCTCCCCCTCCCACGGCTCCTCGGCAAAGGGGTGATCTGTTTCATACCGCTTGGGTGCGGTTGGAGTTTCCCGAACAAACTCATTTTAATAGCCTAGTGCTGAAAGAATGGGAACACCCCAGCAAACTCCAGGGGATCCCTAAAGCTGTGGATAAGAAGTATCCATTTCCTGCCGATCTGGTTAAGTGTTGGACATCGCCGCCCGAGGTCGATGCCCCGATTCTGAGTCTGTCCAACACCTCCATTATGCACTCCCCTGACACTACTACGCTGCGGGATTTAGAGGATCGGCGAGTCGATCAATTGGCATGTCATGTCTTTGCATTTGGGGAAGCGTCGCTCCGCCCGGTTTGCGCCTTAGCCATCACGGCGGTGGCGCTCAGGACTGTGGTTAAGACTGCTCTGGAAGGGGCGGATGACTTGCCCTCTGATGCCGCCAACGCTCTGGCCACCTGTGAGACCTATGTGAATTATATCCTATCTGCATCGGACGATGCTATTAAGCTGAGCGCTAGATCCTCTGCTCTGGTGGTAGCCATACGCCGTGCGGTCTGGTCACACCAGTGGGCTGCTGACAACGTCGCCAAGAAGGCCCTTACGGGGCTTCCATTTAAAGGGCTGCGCCTGTTTGGAGAAAGGTTAGATATCTTTGCCAAGGGTGGCAAGTTGCCCCAGCGCAAGCGTCAGATTCGGCCTTTTCGTGGCCCAAGCTCCCATCCGACCCCCTACCGTGGGGCCAAGCAGGGTAGAGGGGTGTCCTTCGCTGGGTCTCGCGCAGAGTCCTGGAACAAGAACAGAGGACGCCGTCCTGGTTCCTCCTGGGGGCCCAAGCCCAAAGCCCCCCCCCCCAAGACCCCCCAAGCATGAAGGGGCACCCTCGCCCGTCAGGGTGGGGGGACGTCTACAGCACTTCGAGTATGTCTTGAGATGCCTCATCCCAGACCGGTGGATTCAGGAGGTAGTGTCCTCCGGTTACAAGATAGAATTTGCTATACTGCCCCCTACCAGGTTCGTTGGGTCCCGGATCCCACAGGACCCTGCCTCAGCTCGAGTCTTGATGCTGGCTGTGCAGGACCTTCTGGATCTCGGGGTCATTTGCGAGTTCCCCTTAAGAGACAGGGGCATGGGGTTTTATTCCAACCTGTTCACTGTGCCCAAAAAGGACGGGTTAGTCAGACCCATTCTGGATTTGAAAATCCTAAACAGATTTGTCAGAAACAGGCATTTTCATATGGAAGCTCTGGGCTCGGCCATTGCCTCGCTGCACCCAGGGGACTTCATGACATCTGTGGACCTCAAGGACGCTTACCTGCACGTCCCGGTGTTTCCAGGGCACCAAAGGTTTCTCAGATTTGCGCTGTTGGATCAGCATTATCAATTCGTGGTTCTGCCATTCGGCCTTACGTCGGCTCCCAGGGTGTTCACCAAGGTGCTGGCAGGGCTGATGTCTCTCTTAAGACTAAAGGGCATACGCGTGTTGCCCTACCTGGACGATATACTCATCACCTCTCGGTCTCTGTGGCAGGCAAAGCTGGACACTCGGTTGGTAGGGCCAACCCTGGAGTCCTTCGGCTGGGTAATCAGTTACCCCCTCCTCAGTGACCCCGTTTCTGGGGATGATTCTGGACTCGGTTCAGTCAAGGATATTCCTTCCTCCACAGAAGGTGGAAGCTCTGACAACGCAGGCGAGGTCCCTGCTCTCGATCCCTCATCCCTCCATCCGGCAGGGAATGCAGTTGGTGGGCTCAATGGTGGCAAGCTTCGAGGCGGTGCCCTTTGCCCAGTTCCATTTGAGAACCCTGCAGCTTCACCTTCTGTCAGTATGGAACAAGGACCCAGCGTCCTTGGACGAGATCTGGGTGGTTCCCCCCTCGGTCAGACAATCCCTTGCGTGGTGGTTGGACCACAGGAACTTGACAAGGGGCAGATCCTTCCTGGTTCCCTCTTGGGAGACGGTCACAACGGATGCCAGTCTTTCGGGCTGGGGGGGATTCTGGAAGTCCCTGCGCTTCCAGGGGAGGTGGGGCCCTCAGGAGGCCCATCTTCCTATCAATGTCCTGGAACTCATGGCGGTCAGGTTGGTGCTGGAACGATTGACCCAGCACCTGAAGGGTCTGGCGGTTCAGGTACTCTCAGACAACAGGACGGCCATAGCCTACATCAATCATCAGGGAGGAACCCGGAGCAAGGGTGCTCTCCAGGAGGTATCTCTGATTCTAACATGGGCAGAGGACCAATGTCCAATGCATCTCGGCTGTCTACATTCCGGAGGCGGAAAACCTGCTAGCAGATGCTCTGAGCAGGGGGTCGTCCCGTCAGGGGAATGGGCCCTCTGCGACAGGGTATTTCAGTCCCTGTGTCACCGTTGGGGTGTGCCAGACGTGGATCTGTTTGCGTCCCGTCACAATCACAAGCTCCCGAGCTTTGTATCCCTGTCTCAGGATCCTCTGGCTCTGGCTTAGAATGCCCTGTCAATGTCTTGGAGGGAGTTTCGGCTCCTGTATGTGTTTCCACCAATTCCCCTTCTGGTCAGAGTGCTGCCCAAGATCGCTCTGGAAGGGGTACCCGCTATTCTGGTGGCCCCAAGGTGGCCAAGAAGAGTGTGGTTCGCGGACGTGGTTCAAATGGCAGTAGGTCAGTACGGTCTGCCAAGGTTGCCAGATCTTCTAACCCAGGGGTCTCTACACCATCCCAATTTACTAACTCTGGCTTTGACGGCTTGGCTATTGAAACCTCCATCTTAAGGGAAAAGGGTTTGTCTGCTTCTGTTGTGGCTACTATGGTGCAAGCCAGGAAGAAGACTTCTGCTGCTATCTATTATAGAGTATGGCGTGCTTACATTGACTGGTGTGAATCCAGGTCTCTTCCCTGCCGGGAATTCTTAGTCTCCAGGGTGCTGGAGTTTTTACAACATGGTCTAGACTTGGGTGTTAAGCTTAGTACCTTGAAGGGCCAGGTTTCGGCCCTGTCTATCTTCTTTCAGAAGACCTTTGCCCAGCACCCTCTTATCAAGACCTTCTTTCAGGGGGTCACTCATGTGCATCCTCCTTGGAAACCTATGGTTCCTGTTTGGGATCTGAACTTGGTTTTGTCGGCCCTGCAGGGGGCTCCTTTTGAGCCTATTCATGAGGCCGCTCTCGCTGTGCTCACGCTCAAGGTTGTCTTCCTGGTTAGACGTGTGTCTGAGTTGGCTGCCTTGTCTATTCATCCTCCCTACTTTGAGAGACACCGGGATAAGGTGGTGTTTCGCGTCAAGCCAGACTTCCTGCCTAAGGTGGTGTCTGCATTTCATTTGAATCAGGATATTGTACTTCCTTCCTTGTGCCCTAATCCTAGTAACCCTAAGGAAAGGGTTTTGCATTCCTTGGATGTGGTTAGGTGTGTCAAGTCTTACCTGGTTACCACTCAGGCCTTTAGGAAGACGGATGCTCTCTTCGTTGTGCCTCAAGGACCTAGGAAGGGTTTTGCTCCCGCCATGTCTACCATCAGTAAATGGATTCGTCAGGCTGTGGTTCAAGCCTATACTACTAAGGGGAAGACTCCCCCCTTTCGTCTTACTGCTCATTCTACTAGAGCTGTTGGGGCTTCTTGGGCTTTTCAGCACCAAGCCTTTGTGGAGCAAGTTTGCAAGGCTGCTACTTGGTCTTCCGTCCATACCTTTACAAAGTTTTACAAGGTTGATGTTAGGGCCTCAGCTGACGCTGTGTTAGGCCGCATGGTTTTGCAGGCGGCAGTAGTTTAAACTGCTTGCTGTTGCCTTTTCTGTTGGGGATCCCACCCTTCTTTATGGACACTGCTATTGGATGTCCCACATGTTATTACTATCTCTGGAGCAGGACGTGCTGTATGCTTAGAATAATACAACTCTGTGAAGTACTCACCTGTAGAGTTGATATTATATGCATACAGCACGTCCTGCTCCACCCCACCCTGTTTCACCTTGTTCTGGATCCCCTGTTTGGTGATTGTTATCTTTGGTATCATTGCCAGTTTTGGGTGGTTGTTTTCTCCTGGCCTCTCTTTCTCACTGCTTTTCAATGCTGGGGATTTGTGGGAGGTCCCTCGGTATATGTAGGGCCGTGAGGAGCTTTTTTTTCTACATGTCTGCAGTGCACGGCGCCGGAGGCGGAGGATTACCCACATGTTATTACTATCTCTGGAGCAGGACGTGCTGTATGCATATGATATCAACTCTACAGGTGAGTACTTCACAGAGTTGTATTTTTTTGATATTATTCTTAAAGAATGGGAGAAGCCTGCGCGGCCTCCTGGCATTCCCTTGGGCTGGGACAAGAAATATCCCTTCCCAGCTGATACTGTTAAACGTTGGTCATCACCACCTGTGGTGGATGCCCCTGTGCTTAATTTATCCAATTCTTCTGTGTTGCATTCTCCTGACTCCACTACACTTAAAGATGGAGAGGATAAGCGTATTGATCAAATGGCGTGCCACACTTTTTCCAGTGTGGGCTCAGCCTTGCTGCCTGCTGGTGCTTCAGCGCTCATGACAGTGGCTATTAGGTCTGTTGTGAGAGAACTAATGAATTACTCAGGGCTTGATCCAGCCTCTGATGAGTACGCCGCTCTTAAGCAATGTGAGATGTTTTCATCCTTAGTACTTTCTGCCTTAGATGACACTCTGGTCATGTGCAGCAGAACTTCTGCCTTGTTAGTCGCCATTCGGCGGTCGGTGTGGTTGCGGCAGTGGGCAGCTGATATTGTAGCCAAGAAATCACTTATAGCGCTCCCTTTTGTGGGATTGCGCCTCTTTGGAGAAAAATTGGATTCTGTCACTAAGGGAGGTAAATTACCTCAGCGTAAGAAACAATGTCGTTCCTTTCGTGGAATGGCCTCTTTTAACCCTTCCTTTCGGGGGTCTAGATCCGGTAGAGGATCGGCCTTTTCAGCCCCTAGAGGGAATGCATGGAATAGAGGAAAGGGACGTGGCCGCCCAAGTCAGAATTGGGGGTCCAAAACCAAATCTGCCACTTAGCCTGCTCAACAATGAGGGGACGCCCTCACCCTTTAGGGGGGGGGGGGGGGGGGGGCGTCTGCGGTTCTTCTTCCAGGTCTGGGTTCAGGAGGTATCAGACAATTGGGTTCTGGAAGTAGTCTCTTCTGGTTACAAACTGGAATTCGAGTCCCGGCCTCCTCCCAGATTTTTCATGTCCCGGATGCCGCCAGATCCGGCAATTGCGCAGGGACTGTGGGCAGCAGTAGCGTATCTGTTAAACATGGCTGTCATCTGCCTAGTGCCTCCAGCGGAAAGGGGGTTTGGGGTTTTACTCCAACCTATTCACGGTACCCAAAAAGGACGGCTCTGTTCAGCCTATCCTAGACCTAAGGAGACTCAATCAATGTATCCTTTTCAGAAAATTCCGCATGGAGTCTCTGCGATCAACGATCGATGTTCTCCATCAGGGGGACTTCATGACATCCATAGACATCAAGGATGCTTATTTACACATTCCTTTTTTTCCGGGTCACAAGAGATTTCTCAGGTTCTCGATAGAAGACCAGCATTATCAATTCAATGTGGCCCTGCCATTCGGCCTTACCTCGGCCCCAAGAGTCTTTACCAAGATGCTGGCAGGAGTGATGGCTATATTCAGGGTCCAGGGCATCCACATTGTGCCTTTCCTGGACGATCTTCTTATCGCGGCCTCCTCCCTTGAACAATCAGAGTTGGACACCAGGACGGTGGTCTCTACGCTAGAAAGGTTCGGATGGGTAATAAGTTACCCCAAATCCTCTCTCTGTCCGTCCAGGGAAATTCCCCTTCCTGGGCCTGATTCTGGATACATTTCAGGCCAAGGTTTTTCTTCCTCAGTCCAAGATGGTTCTGATTCAGGACTTGATTCGTCTATTCTTGTCCAACCCTCGTCAGTCTATCCGTCTAGGGATGAGACTAGTGGGATTAATGGTAGCTGCATTCGAGGCAGTCCCGTTTGCCCAGTTTCACATAAGGACGCTTCAGCTCTTCCTCTTGGCAAAGTTTGACAGGTGCCCACTATCATTGAATCAGACTTGTCTATTGTCTCCCCACGTTTTGCAGTCCCTTCAGTGGTGGTTAATATCGCACAACCTCCAGAAGGGCAAGTCATTTCTGACTCCGCGTTGGGAACTGGTTACCACGGATGCCAGCCTGGTGGGCTGGGGGGGGGGGGCTTCTGGAAGAAGCATCAGTTCCAAGGATTGTGGGGGCCTCAGGAGGCTCATTCTCCAATCAATGTATTAGAGCTTCGGGCCATACGTCTTGTTCTACTTCGACTGACCCATTTCTTACAGGGTCTGCCAGTTCAGATTCGGTCAGACAACCGAACAGATGTTGCATACATCAATCACCAGGGAGGGACACGCAGTTGGGGTGCCCTCCGGGAAGTGTCTCTGATCCTTCAGTGGGCAGAGATCAATGTTCCCTGCATATCAGCAGTTTACATTCTGGGGATAGAGAATGTGGAGGCAGACTCCCTGAGCAGGGGTTGCTCTCGCCAGGGAGAATGGTCTCTCAATCCAAGGGTCTTTCAGTTCCTCTGTCACAAGTGGGGGACTCCACAGTTGGACCTGTTTGCTTCTCGTCACAATCACAAGCTGCCAGCTTTTGTGTCTCTATCCCAGGATCCTCTGGCAGTGGCAGCGGATGCCATGTGTCTAGCCTGGAAGGATCTGGGGTTCCTATATCTGTTTCCCCCATTCTCCATGATCAGCAAGCTGGTGCACAAACTAGCACTGGAGGAGGTGCCAGCAATTCTGGTGGCGCCAAGGTGGCCAAGACGTCTGTGGTACGCAGAAGTCATAAGGCTGGCAGTGGATCGTGTCCATCTGCCTTTTCTTCCAGATCTCATCACTCAGGGTCAACTTTGTTACCCCAATTTACAAACGCTTTGACGGCATGGCTGCTGAAGTCTCCATCTTGAAAGAGGAAGGTCTTTCTGATGTGGTTATTCAGACTCTTATTAGAGCTAGAAAGAAGTCTTCCTCTGTCATTTATTACAGGACTTGGAGGTCCTATATTGATTGGTGTGAATCCAGGGCTTTGCCCTGTAGAGTATTTTCTATTCCTAGAATTCTGGAATATCTGCAACGAGGTCTGGATATGGGATTACAGATTAGTACTTTGAAAGGGCAAGTCTCTGCCTTGGCAATTTTCTTTCAAAGATCGTTTGCTGTTCATCCTTTGGTTAAGACCTTTTTCCAAGGAGTCGCGCATGTGCGGCCTCCCAGAAAGCCTTTACTTCCTGTTTGGGATCTTAATTTGGTGCTTTCGGCTATGCAAGCTGCTCCCTTTGAGCCATTGCAGGATATTCCTCTATTCTTACTCAGAAGGTTGCCTTTTTGGTTGCTATTACTTCTGTCCGCCGAGTTTCTGAACTGGCAGCTTTGTCTGTTTAAGCCCCTATTTTGAGAGGCATCATGGTTGTTTTCCGTTTTAAACCGGATTTCCTTCCTAAGGTGGTGTCTGCTTTCCACCTAAATCAGGATATAGTTCTTCCTTCCTTGTGTCCTAAACCTAGTAACGACAAGGAAAGGGTCTTACATTCTTTGGATGTAGTTCGTTGTGTTAAGTATTATTTAGTTACTACCTCGGCCTTCCGCAAGACGGATGCCTTTTTTGTTGTGCCTTCTGGGCCCAAGAAGGGTTTTGCTCCTGCCAAATCTTCCCTTAGTAAGTGGATACGTCAGGCTATCATTGGGGCCTATATGGCGAAGGGGAAGGTTTCCCCTTTTCGTGTCACCGCTCATTCTACTCGTGCTATTGGAGCCTCTTGGGCTTTTCAGCACCAAGCTTCTGTTGAGCAAGTCTGCAAGGCTGCGACTTGGTCTTCTGTGCATACTTTTTCTAAGTTTTACAAGGTTGATGTGCGGGCCTCAGCGGATGCTGTTTTTGGCCGCAAAGTTCTGCAAGCTGCAGTAATTTAAGTTATGCATTATTCCTTTGGGATGCCCACCCATTATAGACACTGCTGTTGGATGTCCCAAGTGTCATGAATATCGGGAAGTGGGGGGTGTGACATACTAGGAATAATACCATTTTGTGAGATACTCACCTGTAAAATGGTTATTACGAGTATGTCACACCCCCACATCCCCCGCCCTTTTTTGTTCGAGGGATTCTTTATATGGTGATTATTACTATTATTTCAAATAATTTTACAATTATTGAATATAATTGGCTCTTTTTGCTCTAAGGGATCCTTTATTTGGTATTATTATTTCAAATAATTTTACAATTATTGAATATAATTGGCTCTTTTTGTTCTAAGGGATCCTTTATTTGGTATTATTATTCTCATATAATTTTACAATTATTGAATATAATTGGCTCTTCCTGGTTCTTCACTGCTATTTAAAAAGACTGAGGAATAGTGGGAGGAACCCAGTTCTTATGGACCAGGAGGGGCTCCTTTTTTCCATGTCATCTCTGCAAGATCGCCCTCTACAGGCCGGGTTCCCAAGTGTCATGAATATCGGGAAGTGGGGAGTGTGACATACTCGTAATAACCATTTTACAGGTGAGTATTTCACAAAATGGTATTTTCTTCGGGTGTAGAATAGAAATTGATATTTTTGCTTATCAAATCGCTCTGGAACACTTTTTTTATTTTGCTCTTCCTCTCTGTAGGAAGGCAGGATATTAGTAATTTCATAAGTGTGGCAATGACATCATTGCCGCACACACAATAGTGGCAATGAATGGAGTAGGCGGAGCTTTACAGCTAAAACAGGCACCACTTTCTAGGATAAAATGTGGGTTTTGGTCCGCTTTAAGAGAAAAGAAACAAAATGGATAAACACCCAGGTCTGCGTATCGGGGTCTCGCATTACGAAAGCACAGGTTTCCATGTCTTTCGATTGTCTTTCTGACAAAATGCTGAAAAATCTGGAAATGATTCCAGCCTCCAGATGTGCAAAGCTGGTAGGGACACATCCCAACAGACTTGCAACTGTATTTGCAGCTGAGGGTGGCCCTACAATGTATTATTATTAATAATAATAATAATAATTTCCCTTACATTTCACAAATACCTGCTATTTTGTGTTTCTTTATCACCTAAAATACATTTAAAGTCCCTGGGCATGCACTCACTAGCTTCCTCCCAATTTATGGAAACAGTGTATAATAAGTCAATTACATGCATCTTGATTGAGCTGGGAAGGGTGTGCCATGGTGCAGCTTTGTGAGTCTTGCGCACGCTCTGCTCTGGTCAGAGACGGCTGTGGGGCCACTGAGGCTTGCTGAGCACTCCAAGGGACATAGTTGCTGTTATACAGGGCTGGATTATAGGCAGTCTTAGGAGCTCGCACCCAGGGGCCTCCACTACTTTATGTTAGAGGGTCTTCATCACTAGTATGAGAAATTTAGGAAACTTGTTGTAGCCCACACACACACACACACACACACACACACACACACACACACACACACAGCAAACATTTGAGCCCTGGAAAAAGAGGAGAGGTCTATGGCACATGCATCAAGTGACCTCCTTGCTACCTTATTGCCATTTTGTTTATGGTCCCTTTAATTTTGTGGCTTTATGTTTTCAAGTGTGGAAAGTTTGAGGGTTATACATACACTTTAAGGCAGTGTAAACTGAGCTCCACTATTGCTGCACCTAATATACCCTTTTTTGATCCGTCGGTGATCTTCTATTTAGAAATTCAGCATCTCCAGCGCAATCCAGTTATATGACACCTACCCTGATCAGAGAGGATCTATTGATCAACCACTAGCCAAACAACATCTATAGCTTTCTGACCTAAGGGAGGCCTAATCTCTCGCAGCAATGCAGTCATAGCCTGTGCTGTTTATATGCTCTTAGCTCTATGCTGGCAGAATGCTTCTTATTGACTGTTATGCGCTTTTAGGGATCTGCTGCAAATAAGCATCTCAATGGTGTACAGCAGGAGCCCCCAACGTTTCAGGCAACGTTTTGAGAGCCACATCCAATGCTGACAGAGGGTGGCGAGCCACATTTAAAACAAAAAGTTTGCTGCCAATAATGACTGATTACATATTCTTAGTATACAGTACGTCCTGCTCCAAATAGAATACTTACACTTGGGTATTACTCCGCCAGATGGCGCTGGACTGCAGAGACATCGAAAACAGGCTCCTCCCGGCCCTTCAAATACCCAGGGACCTCCCACAAATCCCCAGATTTTCTCTGCAGTCTGGACTGCTAAGGACGAGAAATTGTCCTCTCTACTCGCAGGTGAGCGGGGCTATTAGCCTGCGGCCCTGTAGGACTATTCCCACCTGTTCCATTAGTAATGAGCCTCCCAGCCTTGGCTGCGCTGGTCGGGTGATGGTAGGCAGCACCGCTAGCAGGTGCTTAGTAACGCTGCTCCACCGCAATCCTCCACCAAAGGGTAGGCGGTTCAGGCCTATGGTGAGCCTCTATGGGATGCCCCTCCCGCAATATTGCCCCTTGCCCCTGCCCATCGGTGGGCCCTATTTATGTGGCCGCTGTCCCCCCTCATTCTCCTGGTAGCCTTTGGGGGAAAAAAGGGGGGGGGGGTGTCGGTATGGATGCTTTGCATTTACGTGTTTTAGACATTTATTTTTTATTCATTGTCTTGTGCCAGCCGCCGCGCTGTCTCGCTTACTTTTACCATATTTAAAATTACCGCCACCGCGCGCCCTTTCTGTCACTATGCCCGCGCTTGGCGGCGGCGTTACCTCAGGCGTCTGTGCGTTGTCATTGACTGCTTGTCATGTGCTTGCTTTGTGCTCTCCGGGGGGGGGGGGGGGGGGGGTGGCGGCCGCCTATGGCGCGTTCCGCGTCATTGCTGTTGCCGGCCTGCCCCTCGAGGTACACCGACTCCATCTTGTCCGCTTGGCTTATGCGCAACAGTCCCCTACCTACTGCGGTCTGTAAGTGCCCTCACGGGCGGTTTTTATTATCTAATTTTATTAATACTGTCTGCTTACGGCCCCTTTTTATTATGTCTTTCAGGCGGGTGAATCCATTGGCTTCTCCCGGCCCTTTTAGTTGCTAATTTTTATAGGCCTAGTTGTATTTACTCCCACTCCCTAGCGGGCTATTGGGGCATCCATGGTTGCTTTATAGCGTTAATCCCTAACGGCCTATAGCGCTGCTATAATCACCATATGGAGGCATCTCAGGATAATGTGACCGAGGTTCCTTCGGGACAAGACCGGCTGTGTGTAGCGTGTGGGCAGCCTCATGCTGACGCTGACAAGGTGCGGGTTTGTGTGCCCTGTGCTGAGCAGGTGCTTGCACTACAATCTGGGCCTGCACTTCGTATCACTTCACCTACCCCCCCAAGCTTAAATCTCACTCCTACTGAGTTGCATACTAGTGGGGATTCTCAGCCTGATGTGTCTTCTAGACTGGCTACTGTTGAGAAGTTGATTGCTAATACCTTGGCGCATAAGGCCCCTGCAAAAAAGCGGCACTTAACGCCCAATGTAACTCTTTTTCCTATGGAAACTGAGGAGTTTTTTTTATCTTTGTGGCTATACCCCCTCGGATGAAGGGGAGCTTTTCTCTGACATGGGGTCCTCTGATGAGAATCCCAGGGGCCATGACGAGGCTGGCTCTGACCCCTGGACCCCGAATGACACTGACAGATTGCTGACTCAGATTTTTGAGGTTCTGTCCATTTCTTCCCCTGTTGCGGCTCCCAGGCAAAGGGGGGAACTCTTACATACAGCTAAATCATGTTTGGAATTTCCCGAGCAAGCACATTTCAATAACCTTGTGCTCAAGAAATGGGAACGCCCCAGTAGACTTCCCGGGGTACCAGTTGACTTCTCACCTTTAGGGCCTGCCTGTTCAGGTGCGCTCGGACAACCAGACGGCAGTTGCCTACATCAATCATCAGGGAGGGGGCCCTCCAGGAAGTGTCTCTGGTCCTGACCTGGACGGAGACTAATGTTCCCCGCATATCAGCTGTGTACATCCCGAGGGTGGAAAATCTCCTGGCAGACTCTCTGAGCAGGGGGACCTCTCGCCAGGGAGAATGGTCCCTATGCTGCAGGGTGTTCCAATCTCTGTGTGACCGTTGGGGCCAACCAGATGTGGATCTGTTTGCGTCCCGTCATAATCGTAAGCTACCGGGCTTTGTCTCCCTGTCCCAGGATCTCCTGGCCATGACCACGGATGCTCTAGCAATGTCATGGCAGGACTTTCAGCGTCTGTATGTCTTCCCTCCATTCCCCCTGCTGGGCAGGGTGCT
Organism: Gastrophryne carolinensis; assembly: GCA_027917425.1. Lineage (NCBI taxonomy): Eukaryota > Metazoa > Chordata > Amphibia > Anura > Microhylidae > Gastrophryne > Gastrophryne carolinensis. The sequence continues at coordinate 54,909,562 of CM051236.1, read as the reverse complement.
ACGCAAGATTACTCTGGAAGGGGTGCCAGCAATTCTGGTGGCCCCCAGGTGGCCAAGAAGAGTGTGGTTCGCAGACGTGGTGCAGCTGGCAGTAGATCAGTACGCTCTGCCTCTGGTGCCAGATCTGCTCACCCAGGGCTCTCTACGCCATCCCAATTTACAAACTCTGGCTTTAACAGCCTTGCTGCTGAAACCTCCATTTTAATGGAGAAAGGGCTGTCTATTTCTGTTGTTGATGCCATGATTAAGGCTAGGAAGAAGTCTTCTTCTTCCATTTATTACAGGGTTTGGCGTGCCTACATTGACTGGTGTGAGTCTAGGTCTCTTCTCTGTCGTGTGTTCTCTATCCCCAGGATTTTGGATTTCCTACAGCATGGGTTGGAGTTGGGGCTCCAACTTAGTACTCTAAAAGGTCAGGTTTCTGCCCTGTCTGTTTTCTTCCAGAAGTCCTTTGCTCAGCACTCTCTGATTAGGACTTTTTTCCAGGGGGTGACTCATGTGTGTCCCCCACGTAAGACTATGGTGACTGTTTGGGATTTGAATCTGGTTTTGTCAGCCTTGCAGGGTGCTCCTTTTGAACCTGTGCCGGATGCGTCCCTGGCCATCCTTGCTCTCAAGGTTGTTTTTCTGGTGGCTATCACTTCCGTTAGGTGTGTGTCTGAGTTGGCGGCACTCTCCATTCAGCCCCCCTACTATGAGAGACACCAGGACAAGGTGGTGTTTTGTTTCAAGCCAGATTTTCTGCTTAAGGTGATGCCCTAATCCTAGTAATGCTAAGGAGAGGGTCTTGCATTCTTTGGATGTAGTTAGGTGTCTGAAGTGCTATCTGGTGGCTACTGTACCTTTCAGGAAAACTGATGCTCTTTTTGTGGTTCCTTCTGGTCCTAGGAAGGGTTTGGCTCCTGCCAAGTCTACTATCAGCAAATGGATCTGTCAGGCTGTGATTCAGCCTACTCTGCTAAGGGGAGGAATCCTCCCTTCCGCCTTACTGCTCATTCTACGTGTGCTATTGGTGCCTCTTGGGCTTTTCAGCACCAGGCTTCTGTTGAACAAGTTTGCAAGGCCGCTACTTGGTCTTCTGTTCATACCTTTTCAAAGTTTTACAAGGTTGATGTTAGGGCCTCAGCTGATGCTGCTTTTGGACGAAAGGTTTTGCAGGCGGCAGTGGTCTAAACTGTCTGCTGTTAGCTTTGGGGATCCCACCCTACTTTATGGACACTGCTATTGGATGTCCCAAGTGTAAGTATTCTATTTGGAGCAGGACGTACTGTATACTAAGAATAATACAATTCTGTGATTACTCACCTGTAGAATTGGTATTATGAGTATACAGTACGTCCTGCTCCACCCCACCCTTGGTTTTGCATTTTATTGGATCCCCTGTATGGTGATTGTTATCATTGTTATAGTTACTAGTTTGGGGTTATTTAATTCTCCCGGCTTCTCGTTGCTTTTCAATGCTGGGGATTTGTGGAAGGTCCCTGGGTATTTGAGGGGCCGGGAGGAGCCTGTTTTTGATGTCTCTGCAGTCCAGCGCCATCTGGCGGAGCAATACCCAAGTGTAAGTATTCTATTTGGAGCAGGACGTACTGTATACTCATAATACCAATTCTACAGGTGAGTAATCACAGAATTGTATTTTTATATTGTGTGTAAACCCCCCTAATTCCAAAAATCAAGAAACAGTTTAGAGATCCCCCTGATCCATAAAATACACCTTCCCACAAGCACCCCCCTCCAGTTCCAAAGAGTATAAATGGTAGAATTGGGTACGTTGAAAAGTGTGCCAACTTACCTGTTTCTGCTGCTTCTATACTTCAGATTGTGAGGCTTGGATACCAAGTGTGGGTAAGCAGGCACATTTTTCCACCAGCCTTAATTGTAAACAGTCTGTAAGCCACACAGCATGGGCCCGTGCTCCAGAGCTACAGGTTGGGGATCCCTGGTGTACAGTCATACAGTTGTACAATCATCTTTATTCCTCTATTCTTAGTATACAGTACGTCCTGCTCCAGATATAATACTTACACTTGGGTTATCCTCCGCCAGATGGCACTGCACTGCAGAGACATGCAAAACAGGCTCCTCCCGGCCCTCCAATACCCAGGGACCTCCCACAAATCCCCAGATTTCTCTGCAGTGCTGACTGCAGGTGAGCGAGGCTATCAAAGCCTGCGGCCCTGTTGGACTATTCCCACCCGTCCTCCCTGGGTCGGGTGAAGGTAGGCAGCACCGTGCATGCTTATGGAGCTAGGCTCCACCGCAGTCCCCCACCAAAGGGTAGGCGGTTTAGGCTGATGGTGAGCCTCTAGGGGATGCCCCTCCCGCACTATTGCCCCATGCCCCGTGTAGTGGTGGGCCCTGTACAAAGGGTCGCCATCCTCCCTCGTTCCCCCCGTAGCCCGGGGGGAAAGAAAGGGGGGGGGGGTGTGGTGGTCTCAGTGTATGTTTACACGCTTATGGCCTTAGTACTGTCTTTTGACTGGTATTCCTGGTGTCAGAGCCGCGCTGTTGCATTTTTATTATATATCTGTCGCCGCCGCGCGCACCTCTTTCCTTTACTGGATGTGCTGCGCCGAGCGGCAGTTTCGCCTCAGACGCTGCGGCGTCTTCATTGGCAAATCATTTTTCTAAGTGTGTCATTCGCTCCTCATGACAACGTTGAAACTATCTCAGAGCTTCGCGCTCTTCGGGGGGGGGGGCGGGGACCTGATTTGGTGCGCTCCGCGTCACAGCCGCTGGCCCGCCCTTCGAGGTTCGTTGGCGCCATTTTGATGCCGGTCGCACGCACGCGTGGTAGCGGTCCGCCTCCTCCCCTTGGTCTGTAGGTGTCCTTGTGGCCGATTTTCATGATCCTTGATTACTGTGCATGGTTCTGACACCCTTTATTCCCATTATGTCTTTCAGACTGGTGAACACCATTGGCTTCTCCCGGCCCGGTGTAAAATTATAGCGGGCCTTGTAATACTCTCCCACTTCCCTAGCGGGTCTTTGGGGCATCCAGGATTACTTATAGTGTAAATCCCTACTGGCATATTGTGCCTTGAATAATCACCATATGGAGGCATCTCAGAATTATGTGACCGGGGTCCCTCTGGGACAAGACCGGCTGTGTATAGCGTGTGGACAACCCCATGCTGATGCTGGCAGGGCACGGGTCTGTGTACCCTGTGCCGAGCAAGCACTGGCCCTGCAATCAGGTCGGCCGGTGGCTACACCTAGCTTCAATTCGCCTATCTCCCCAGGCTTAAATCTCTCTCCTGCTGAGTCGCCTACAAGTGGGGAATTGCAGCCTGCTGGGCCTTCCAGACTGCCTACGGTTGAACAGATTATTGCTAGGTTATCAGAGCGTATGGGCTCTGGTAAGAAGCGGCACCTGTCGCCTCATGTTTCTGTATCTTCTATGAGAACCGTGGGGTTTACTACCCCGTGTGACTATACCCTTTCTGATGAAGGGGATTTGTTCTCTTACTCAGGCTCGTCTGATGAGAGCCCGAGGAGTCATGATGATTCTGGCCCTGAATACTGGGGCCAGTGTGACACTGACGACTTGTTAATTAAGGTCTTTAAGGCACTGTCTATCTCCCTTCCCGGTCAGGCCCCCAAGCCTAGAGGGGAGCTTTTCCATACTGCGACCGCATGTTTGGAATTTCTAGAGCAGGCTCATTTCCATGCCCTTGTGCTCAAGGAATGGGAATGCCCCAGTAAACTTCCAGGGGACTGGGATAGGAAATACCCTTTTCCCCCTGAGGTGGTTAATTGCTGGTCATCACCCCCCGTGGTGGATGCGCCGATCATAGGGGTCCCTAATCCCCCCTTTATTACAACCCCGGCTTATATTACCTTTTGGGATGCTGAGGACCGGCGCATTGAGCTGTTGGCCTCCCATGCCTTTTCTTGTGCAGGGACGGCGCTGCGCCCAGTCTGTGCCGCAGCTATTACTGCAGTGGCTGCTAGAACCCTCATCAGAAAGTTGCTTGATCATCACCCCGAGGATCTCCCCTGGGAGGTGTTTAATGCACTCTCCAATTGTGATTTATTTGTAAAATGTATTCTATTAGCGCTGGAAGACGCTATCACAATGTGTGCAAGAACTTCTGCCCTTGCGGTAGCTATACGTCGCCTGGTCTGGCTGTGACATTGGGGTGCTGACGATGCTACAAAAAAGACTCTTACTGGGCTTCCCTTTAGAGGGCGACGCCTATTTGGGGCCCGTCTGGACCTGTTCGGTAAAAAGGGCAAACCACCCCTACGCAGACAGCCGTCTCGGCCTCCTCGGGGCAGAGGCACCCCTCCTCCCCCCTACCTTAGTGTTGAACAGGAACCAGGGGTGTCCTTCCGGGTTTTTCGTGCTGACTCTCCCCCACGAGCAGCAGACAACGCCCTGGCCCCTCCGGAGGGGCTAAGCCCAAATCTTCCACCAAACCCCCTCAAGCATGATGGGGCGCCCTCGCCCGTCTGGGTGAGGGGATGGCTGCAGCACCTTGCTATTATCAGGAGGCATCTCGCCTAATTCTGGTGGATTCAGGAGGTTGTGTCAGGATAGAGTCTGCTGCGCGGCTTTCCCCAGTTTTATCAGGTCCCAGGTACTCCTGGACCCTGCCGCTCTTCAGTTGCTGGCACAGGCCATGCTAGGCCTATGAGGGTTGAGGGTCTCTTGCAGATTGCCTGTAACAGGCAGAGGCAGGGGCCGCCGTACCAACCTTCCTCAGTTCCCTAAAAAGGATGGGTCGGGCTGGCCCATTCTGGATTCACAGCAACTCTCTAATTACAGGCAGTTTTTCGGCTGAAATCTCTGTTTTGGGCCATCGGCACCTTGCGCCCAGTGGGCTCCTTGCCGTCTGGGGAACTCTAAAATGTTTATGTTACAACCCTGTGACTTCAGGTCCCCGAGGCTCTTCAGGTTCGTGTTGGTAGTCCAACACTGTTCATTGTGGCCTTGTTATCTGGCCTCTCTTCAACTCCCAGGGTGATCTCTTGGGTGTGGACGATGGTGAGGTCTCCAATGAGACCTAGGGGCGTCCGCGCGATGACTACTTGGGCGCCTTTTCTCACTTCCCAGTCTGCTTCAGGATAGATGCCCGGCTGATGGCGTCCATTGGGGGTCATTTGGATGGGGGACCTTCACCCCAAGTCCTCATTGTCCCCTTAATTGGTAATCCCATTACCAGGAATGAATCTGGATCAGGTTCTAACGAGAATCTTCCCTTCTCCGCAATGAAGTGGACAATCTGGTCACATGGGCTCAGTCCCTCATTGCTGTTCCGGTCCCTTCACCAGGCAGAGATGCAGCTGGTGGGCCCGTTGGTGTCTTGCTCGGAAGAGGTCCCTTATGTTCAGTTCCCCTTGGGCCCTTCTGTGACTTCTGTTGTTCATACAGGACAGGGATCCGACATCCTTGGAGTAGGGTCTGTGGGCCTTCCCACCTGGTCAGTTTTTCTCTTGGAGTGATTGATCTCAGGGAACCTGTCTGGGGGCAGTTCCTTCTTACCCATTCCTGGAGATGGTCTCCATGGATGCCAAACTATCAGGTTGAAGAGGGAGGTTTTTTCTTCTGAAACCCCCTGCGATTCTGGGGGTGGTGGGGCCTTAGACGGTCCTTACGCCTATTGATTTTGAAACGGTGAGATTTTGCAATGGCTCTGCCTCGCTTGACTACTTCCCTTCCGGGCCTGCCAGTTTGGGGGTGCTCGGTCTGTCTGTCCTACAGTAACCATTGGAAGGGGCCTGGAGCTGGTGGACCCTTCATGAAATGTCTAGGTTCCTAATCTGGGTGGAGACAATGTTCCCTGCATATCATTGATATTCGCCCCAGTGCTGCCCCTCTGCGACAGGATGTGCTAATTCCTGTGTCACTATGGGGTCCAATCAGCTGTGGATCTGTTGTGTTCCATCACTATCACAGGCTCTCGGCCTTTTTGTTTCCCTGTCCCAGAATCCTTGGGCAGTGATCCGGATGCCTTAGTAACGTCATGACTGGATGTTCGGTTCTGTATGTCTTTTTTGCATTCCCCCTGTTCTTCCTCTTCCTCTTCCATCTGTTGTAGGGTATGACATACCCATATTGATTGGTGGTGAGTCTAGGTCTCTTCCCTGTTGGGCGTTCTCGGTTCCCAGGGTTCTAGTGTTGTTTGCAGCATGATTTGGAGTTGGTTCTCCAACTCAGTACTCTGCTGGGTCAGGTTCTGCCCTGTCCACCTTGCCTTAGTAACCTCTGGTTCAGTCTTCCTTGGTTAGACTTCCTTCAGGGGGTACTCATGTGCGTCCCCCATGTAATCCTATGGTTCCCGTTGGTTTGAAATGGATTTTCATTCTGTCTGCCTGCAGGATTGTTCCTTGGTCCTATTCAGGATGCTGTCTGGCTGTTCTTACTCTCAAGGTTATCCTTCTTGTGACTAGTACCTTGGTCAGGCGTGTGTTAGCGGGCGGCTCTGTTTACCCAGCCCCCATTCCTTGAGATACGCTAGGATAAGGTTGAGTTCCGCCTGAAATCGGGACTATCTGCATCTGGAGGGGTCTGTAGTTCATTGATTCGAGATATTGCCATCCTAGCTGTGCCTTTTCCTAGCAACGCTGAGGAAAGGGTTCTGCCTTCCTTAATCAGGTGTTGGAAGTTTGTCCGTAGGGGAACTATGTTCCTTGGGCCCTGAGGTCCTTACATCCTGAATATGCTCGATCCCTTCTGCTCTCGGGAGTTGGGCGGCTTGGTCCTGGTTATTACCTTAATGGATGTTCCTCCTAGTCCTTGGTTCGGTCCTTGGGCTTCTGCCGAGCCTACTGTAGCTACTGGATTCGTCAGGCTGTTACTCAGGTCTATTCCAGCAAGGGGAAGATTCTTCTCTACTCGTGCTGGTTGCCCTTGGGCTTTTCTGCACCGGGCTTCTGTTGAACTGGTTGACTAGGCCACTACCATTGGTCTTCTGCTCATACCTTTTTGCGATTTTCTTATAAGGTTGATGTTAGGGCCTCAGCTCTTGCTGTCTTGGCCGTACGGTTGCAGGTGACAGTGGGTTCAAACTGTCTGCTGTTGTCATTTTTTGTTGGGGATCCCACCCTATTTTATGGACACTGCTATTGGATGTTCCAAGTGTAAGTATTATATCTGGAGCAGGACGTACTGTATACTAAGAATAATACAATTCTGTGAAATACTCACCTGTAGAATTGGTATTATTGGTATACAGTACGTCCTGCTCCACCCCACCCTGGTTTTTTGCATTATTCTGGATCCCCTGTATGGTGATTGTTATCATTGTTATCTTTACCAGTTGTTCTGGGTGGTTTTAATTCTCCCGGCTTCTTGTTCACTGCTTTTCAATGCTGGGGATTTGTGGGAGTCCCTGGGTATTTGAAGGGCCGGGAGGAGCCTGTTTTGCATGTCTTTGCAGTGCAGCGCCATCTGGCGGAGGATAACCCAAGTGTAATTATTATATCTGGAGCAGGACGTACTGTATACAAATAATACCAATTCTACAGGTGAGTATTTCACAGAATTGTATTTTTGTCATATTCGGTGCTCATATTAAGCTCCCTGGGTGGGTCCAACACATTTTCTTGTTTCCTGGCACATGCTTGCTTCCGAATGACTGGAATTGGGGGGCGTGCACAGAAGCTGGTCAGGGACAATGCTCTCAGTAGATCAACAGATGAATATACTTAAATTCTTTTCAGCAGATGAGGTTTGGGCCTCTCATAAATCAGGACAGTAAAGTTGAAAAACTCTTTAAAAAGTTTGCCATGAAAAGTATTTATATAATTAAGTCTTTTCCTGCAATTTTCAGGTTCTTGTAGTACAATGTATTCGTCCGGACAGACTACAGAGTGCCATGGCATTATTTGCTTGCAAGACTCTAGGTAAGATTTGTTATGCTATATTCCTTTAAACAGTGGTGATCTAAATCATAGGTACAAGGCCCATTGAATGTGACCGCTACTATCATTAAAGAACCTCACATCATTTGTGCAATATATTTTTTATTGAGGTTTATACATCAGAACATAACAGGGTAACAGTAATATGAAGGAGAGTATAAGAAAGACATGTTGGTCTCCAACTCACAAGCATATACATATTTAACAGTATACAAACATCGGCATTAATGCCCCCACCCTCCAACATCTGCTCCTATAGTAGCCAGCCCTGCCTCACAATTTGACAAATATCAACGAAGGATCTCTCTGTGCCCTCTAGCACCCCCCCCCCCCCTCGGGAGGACCAGTAACGATGCAAGGGGACATTACGAAGACTAGATATATTATATTTAATATTAGTAGAGACCTAGATGGATCAAGGCCAGGAGAGGACAAATCGAGTGATAACTGGCAGGAGACGGCAAGGTCCAGCTGAAGACCTCCATTGAAGGGGGAGGGGGAGGTCAAGGAAATTAAGGGGGGAAGATGTCGGGAGGTACAGGGGATGCAAAGCACACGAGGACAAAGGGAGGAAACTAAAGAAGTAGAGATAAGGGGGAATTAAGAATAGAAGCGACTTTAGGGATAGGAGAGCGCGGATGGGTAGTCGTCTACCGTGCTCCAAGGGATAGGCGAGTGTCTCTATAGTCCACCCAACCGGTCCATGTCATCGTACACCTCTCTTGTGTATCCATAGATTTCGAGGCTAACTCCTCCATAAGGCGTATAGCTTCTACTTCTCTTACCCATTCTATAAGCAGAGATATTGCAGACTTCTAATGCCTGGGGATGATTGTTCTCGTTGCCGTTATAAAGTGTCGTAAACTCACTTTTTATTATTGGAGATAGAGCCCTAAAGTAGGGATAGCAATGTCAAATGAGGCGTATTCTGTACTGACTCCCCCATAATAACGTTTTAGATAGATAGGACATTCCCCCAAAGAGACTTAATAGATGGGCAGCTCCACCAGATATGGACCATATTACCAGGCCCTTCTAGGAACCTCCAGCACCTATCAGAGCACCTCACATCATTTGTATCTGCCTGCCCACTCCTTCTTTGTTATACATAGTACTCAGCACAAAGAATTGCAGTACTTACAGTTGCTGCTTTTCTTTTCCATTTTATTGCACAGCAGGGGCTGCCATCTTCCTTGCCTTAAATGTAATTGCGGTGGCCCCCCACTATTAAATTCTCATTCCCCCTGGAATAGCACCCTCCATTACATTTCTTGGTATCAAGGTTTCCTACAGTCGCTAGTTCTCATTGGTAATGTAGATTGAGGTTTTGATGTTTTATTATCATTGATCTTCAAATCTTTTTCATGTCACAGTAAAAAAAGGTAGCTTTAAATTATTACAGCTTTTATTATAACACACCGGAAATGCAATATGTAGTTTATCAACAGCCCTGTCATTTAGCTAATGGGTTGAAGTAGCATAAAAAATGTTAAACAGTAGTGACAGGATTTGATGCAGGTCCAAAAGCTTTACCAAAAGAGAAATGTTCTATGTGCACGGAGAGGGTTGCTGCCCAACCCCCAATTCAATTCAATAGTAGAACTACAATGTCCCATCCCCTGGCCTAGGGTCGGGGGATGGGACGCCGTGCCCCGATGTGAGCACTTTTGTTTTTAATTTTCCTAAGTAAAGGGTAAGGTTTACCTTTTCTAATTTGGGATGCATTGTGCTGGACCATATATATTTACAGCAGAAAAAGGTAGTATACATAGATCTGTCATGTATACCTTTTTACAACATTATTGGCATTCCATGCACCATGAAAACACAGGAACACTTTTAGTCACTGAATCCCGGTAAAGCCTTTCAATTGGATTAAATATTTTTATCATTTCCCCTTCCCAGGCACAAGGTACTGCGTGCTGACCTCAGATGAACTTACTGAGAAGGGTGCCATTGCAACAACTGGCCTGCTGGGATACCGATCCTAGCCAAGACTGGCACTAAGCAGTGGGATTGAGGAGGGCTGGGGATTCAAATCTATGCATATTTTATCTACAATGATGTGTGCACTGATGGGAAACCTCTACACTATAAGCAGCGGGGCAAAGCCTGAGGTCAGTCAGGCTCACACTTGGTATATGTATGATAGACCAAATAATTAATGCAGAATTCCAGTCAAACCCACTTGCAAACATGGAGGGCGTTCAACGCTAACTCCTTCCATGACTGCGAGCGCTGCAGGGAGGGCTATTGCGAAGTTCATGTGAAAGCGGCCATAGATTACTATGGACAGCTTTTCACAGGCGGATGCAGGACGCTCCGTGTCTGCACTGGTGTGAAACCAGCCTAAAAGGTGCGACAAGCCAGGCAGTGCTTTCAAATGCTAGGATGATGCCCAGCAAGACTGCAATATAAGGTGGAATGGGGGTCTGTCCTCTTCAGCAACAAGTCTACAAGTCTAGCTTTCTAAAATTTCAAGATCAAGTCATGTGGCTTACATGCGCTAGGAGATTCATTGGGTGCTCATTTACCATTTGCAAGCAAATTGGTGGCTAGGACTTAGCTCCACCTTGGTTCAAAGTGACTACATAAGCCTTGTGGGCCCCAAAGGGCTGCAGAGTCACACGCCAATGCCTAAGGAACTGGTAAGTATGACTGCTGGAGTTGGAACAGCTGTGGCCAAAATATTGAAGGTTTACTTAGGCAGCTAGTAAGAAAACCTTTAGGATGTAATTCCTCAAAAGTCATTGCCTTCAGGACTGTGCAGTTATTCATCCAGTTGAGATTTCAGGAGCATAGAACCTTCCAGTGTTTATATTTCATTGACATGGTAGGCAGATACATTATCCGACAACCCAGCATTTTTGCATATGTAGCATTTTTGCTGTATTAAAGCGGAACTTCAGTTCAAAAGGCTACCCTGACTCTGAGGTAGAACGAGGGTGGGGGGTGGTTAAACTATATAAACGCCATACCTTTGCCAGGCACCCACGCTGCTCCTCCTGTGCCCTGGATCCTGGGCGCCACCATCTTGGCTGGAAGACACAGAGCAGCTTCCCCTGGCTCCGTGCGAGCTTCCTCCCACACATTCAAGTGAATAGACGATGGCAGCACTCTGGATCCTGGGCGCCACCATCTTGGCTGGAAGGCACAGAACAGCTTCCCCTGGCTCTGTGCGTGCTCCCTCCCGCACATTCAATTGAATAGACAATGAGAGCGCTCCGGATCTTGGGCGTCACCATCTTGGCTGAAAGACACAGAACCCCATACCCCACTTATTCAAGTGAATGGATGACTTGGTCCCTTTATGTGCGGCAGCCCCGGGAGACTGGGAGGGCAATGTGGGCATCTGTCTAAGTTATGTTTTTTTTTTTTTTTCTTTGTAACCCCCCCATCCTGCCTCAGTGCCAGGGTAGTGTGGCAGGGCAGAGGGGTTCTTTTTAACTGAAGTTCCATTTTAAACTAGACCAACAGCCTTGCACAGCTGAAAAAACTCACTTGCCCCATCTGCATGCATAACACTGAATCATTGTCAGCACTGTACTGCACCCACTCAAAGCTGAAACAGCGCCTCACTGATTTTCTTTTGGTTGAGGCAATGTTGCAGAACTTGGGAATCTTCCTTTCCTAGTATCCCATCCATGCTCCTGCCTGGGTTTAACCGACATAACCGATAATGCACAGCAGCATGGAACCCAGCAGAACTTCCTCTACCAGAAGGTCGAAAGAACCCCATTAAGGGGGGGAATTGCCCATGACAGGAGTTACAAAAAGGTAAATGTCATTTTTATGTGCAGCAATCTGAATTGCTCTTGGGAGGGAGGCATATGGGGACTGTTTCTTGTAAGTGCATTGGTCCGGTTTGAATATTTATTATCTTTCTGACCTGGAGCTATCAGTGACTTGACATTGAAGGCAGTAGTTACTTTGTTTGACCAGAGAAAGACCAGAAACCATTATACTTTTCCTTTAAGTCTTCTAAAATAATGGAAGCACAGAGACTTTGCTGCCGGAGCCTGGCTTGGAAATTACACAGATGATGCAAATAAACCCCGGTTCTTTGTGCTCGGTGATACGGTTAGCTTTTATTGGTGTAAATGAACATTCACGGAGCATGAAATCAGAGGAGGTTGGTGTCGACCAAATCTTCCATCACTATGACAACTCCGTGTCCGTGACAAGTCTCTGTGGCCTCCACATCTGCATATCAGGCAGATAAATATATAGGATAGCAGATCGGTTGATAGACTAGTTGAGGGAAAACAAATGCTCTCATATTTTTCAGTATAATGCAGATGCTGGCTGCCAAGTCACAGGCCTCTCTGATTCATTTAATTGGGCAGAGAGCTGTGAGCAACATGGAATAATCTATGGCCAGTTGTCATCATCAGCTGTCAATAGACTATTCTAAGTATACAGCACGTCCTGTTCCAGAATATTCCTTACACATGGGTAATACATCCACAAGATGGCGCTGGACTGCAGAAAACAGCTTGTGGCTCCTCCCGGCCCCATATAAGTCAGGGACCTCCCACAAATTCCCCAGTTCTTTTCTGCAGTCTGCGCTGAGAAGATAGGAGATAGCTCTCTTGTGGCGCAGGTGAGCGGGGCTTATTGCCTGCCTCCCAGCCTCGGATGATAAGTTTCGGGTGAAGGTAGGCTATTGAAGCACTATGGTGCTGAGGAGCTAGGCTCCTACCGCAGTCCCTGCTCTAACAGGGTAGGCGGTTTAGGTTAATGGTGAGCCTTTTGGGAGGCCCCCACTGCCTCATGGTTTTTGACAGGTTATTCTGTGCAGTTAAACCCTATTCCCATATTCCCCCTCCACCCTCACTCCTCATATTAGTCCCTGGGCGCCGTTTCTTCCTGGGAATTCTCGCGTTATTCTGCCGGGAATTCACCCCCTGACGGCTCAGGGTCTGTGCCTTGCTGTCCAAAACCTTCTGGAGTTGGGGGTCATCTGCCAGGTGCCTTTGAGGGAAAGGGGCAGAGGCTACTATCCCAATCTTTTCACTGTTCCCAAAAAAGACGGGTCCATCAGACCTATCCTGGATTTAAAGTGCCTCAACAAATTTGTTAGATTCAAACACTTTCGCATGGAGACTCTGCGCTCAGCTGTCAATTCACTACGCCCAGGGGACTTCATGACCTCTGTAGACATCAAGGACACTTACCTTCATGTACCAATCTTTCCAGGTCATCAGAGATTCCTCAGGTTCGCTCTGGAGGATCGGCACTATCAATTTGTGGCTTTGCCTTTCGATATCACCTCGGCTCCCAGGGTATTCACCAAGGTGCTGGCGGGCGCACTGGCTCTGCTGAGATTTCGGGGCATTTGCATCCTTCCTTACTTAGACGACATTCTCATCACGTCTCAATCCCTCCAGCAGGCCGAGCTGGATACTCAGCTGGTGGAGTCCACACTGGAGTCCTTCGGCTAGGTGATCAAACACCCCAAGTCTTTCCTGTCGCCGTCAATGGTGAGGTCCTTTCTGGGCATGACTCTGGATACATCTCAGGTTTTTCTCCCTCAGCAGAAGGTGGAGAGTCTTCAGGCCCAAGCCAGGTTCCTTATGTCTTGCCCTCATCCCGCAGGGGATGCAGCTGGTGGGCCTGATGGTATCTTGCTTCGAGGCGGTTACATACGCTTAGTTTCACATGAGACCTCTTCAACTTCACCTCTTGTCTGTTTGGGATCGGGACCCTCGGTCCCTGGATCAGGTGTTGGTTCTGTCCCCTCTGGTCATACGGTCTCTCTCGTGGTGGCTGGACTCGAGAAACCTGTTGGTGGGCAGATCCTTTCTGGCCCCCTGCTGGGAGACAATCACCACAGATGCCAGTCTGACAGGTTGGGGGGGCTTCTGGAAATCCCTGAAATTCCAGGGTCAGTGGGGCCCTCAGGAGGCCCACCCCCCTATCAACATTCTGGAATTGAGGACGATATGGTTGGTTCTCGCCCAATTGACTCCACACCTTCGGGGTCGGGCAGTTCAGGTCCGCTCAGGGAGGGACCCGGAGCAAGAGGAAGTGTCCCTGATACTGTCTTGGGCGGAGGAGAATGTTCCCTGCATCTCAGCTGTGTACATCCCGGGGGTGGAGAATCTGGAGGCAGACTCCCTCAGCAGGGGGACCTCTTGTCTGGGAGAATGGTCCCTCAGCAGCAGGGTGTTTCGCTCCCTGTGCCACCGCTGGGGTCAGCCAGATGTGGATCTGTTTGCGTCCCATCACAATCACAAGCTTCCAGTCTTTGTCTCTCTGTCCCAGGACCCTCTGGCCTTGGCCATGGATGCACTAGCAATGTCTTGGAAGAGCTTTCAGCTTCTCTATGTGTTCCCTCCTTTTCCTCTGCTAAGCAAGGTGCTGCGCAAGATTGCTCAGGAAGGGGTGCCAACCATTCTGGTGGCCCCCTGTTGGCCAAGAAGGGTGTGGTTCGCAGACGTCGTGCAGTTGGCAGTAGATCAGTATGCTCTGCCCAAGGATCCAGACCTGCTCACTCAGGGGCAGCTACGCCATCCCAATTTACAAACGCTGGCTTTAACGTCCTGGCTGCTGAAACCTCCATCTTGATGGAAAAGGGGCTGCCTGCCTCTGTTGTTAATATCATGATTTGGGCTAGGAAGAAGTCCTCATCATCCATCTACTATAGGGTCTGGCATGCTTACATTGACTGGTGCGAGTCTAAGTAGCTTCCCTGTAGGGTGTTTTCTATCCCTATGATTCTGGAATTCCTGCAACATGGTTTGGATTTGGGTCTTAAACTTAGTACCCTCAAAGGTCATGTTTCTGCTTTGGCCATTTTCTTCCAAAGATCCTTTGCTCACCATCGTCTGGTCAAGACCTTCTTCCAGGGGGTTACTCACGTGCGTCCTCCACGTAAGCCTATGTTACCAGTCTGGGATTTGAACTTGGTCTTATCTGCCTTGCAGGCGTCTCCCTTTGAGACTTTGCGTGAGGCCCCTTTATCCATTTTGACTCTTAAGGTAGTCTTTTTGGGGGCTATCACTTCTGTTAGGCATGTTTCTGAGTTGGCGGCGCTTTCCATCAAACCCCCTTACTTTGAGAGACACCAGGACAAGGGGGTGTTTCGTTTTAAGCCAGATTTTCTGCCTAAGGTTGTGTCTGCTTTTCATCTAAATCAGGACATTGTTTTGCCTTCTCTATGCCCTAATCCTAGTAACCCTAAGGAGCGGGTTTTACACTCTCTGGATGTGGTCAGGACTCTGAAGTTCTATTTGGTGGCTACTGAATCCTTCAGGAAGACTGATGCTCTTTTTGTGCTCCTGTCTGGACCTAAGAAGGGTCTGGCTCCAAGTCCACTATCGGCAAGTGGATCCGTCAGACTGTGGTAGAGGCCTATTCTGCTAAGGGGAAGGAGCCTCCCTTCCGCCTTACTGCTCATTCTACTCGTGCTATTGGTGCCTCTTGGGCTTTTCAGCACCAAGCTTCTGTTGAACAAGTTTGCAAGGCCGCTACTTGGTCTTCTGTTCATACTTTTTCTAAGTTTTACATGGTTGATGTTAGGGCCTCAGCTGATGCTGCTTTTGGTCGCAAAGTTCTGCAGGCGGCAGTGGTTTTAAACTGCTCGCTGTTACTTTTTGGGGATCCCACCCTACCTTACGGACACTGCTATTGGATGTCCCAAGAGTAAGGAATATTCTGGAACAGGACGTGCTGTATACTTAGAATAATACAATTTTGTGATTACTCACCTGTAGATTTGGTATTATATGTATACAGCACGTCCTGTTCCATCCCACCCTTGTTATCATTATTCTTAGTTACCTCTGTATGGTGATTGTTCATATGTTCATTTTTGAATTCTGGTTATTATTGTTCTCCCGGCTTCTCGTCACAGAATTGTATTT
Organism: Gastrophryne carolinensis; assembly: GCA_027917425.1. Classification (NCBI taxonomy): domain Eukaryota; kingdom Metazoa; phylum Chordata; class Amphibia; order Anura; family Microhylidae; genus Gastrophryne; species Gastrophryne carolinensis. The sequence goes on along the minus strand of CM051236.1, from coordinate 54,893,822 downwards.
TTCCCTAATTTAAGACATTCGGCTTTTTTCTAGATTGTTTCCTCCCAAGGTGAATCATGGGGGGGGGGGGAATAAATAAATGTGATTGGGCCCTGGTGTGAACATGTTGTTTGGACAGTTCCTTTAAAGGGAAACTCCACCTTTGTTTGCGTTTTTGAAAATGTATATTTTTGTGCCAAAAAGATGTCCCCATGGTGCTGTGCTGATCTAGCATCTATACCTACAAAAGGCCATCAAATGTGGACTTTCCCTTTAAGCAGGGCTGTGAACTCAGTAAGCCAAAGTCCTGACTCTTATTCCATTTCTAACTCCAACTCCTTCATAAATGGCCAATCATTAGTAATAACAAATTTACTTCAGGTAACACTAGGCTTTTTTTTACTATTCTAATTGAGCTACATAGAACATAAAGCATATTTATTAGAGTACAATTTCTGAATAAATAAATAACAAGGCCCGTGAAATTATGAAAGTATATGCTCAACTTGTGCTCACCCGCAGCTCCTCCAAGCTGCGCTGGAAGAACAAGCAATTCCAGCCTCCTTTGCCGGGGCAGACATGGTGGCGTCCATCAACATAGCTTTGTGCCCCCTAACATGTCTACTCCATTCATTTCAATAAAGGGGACATAGCGAGGCAAGGCGTACCAAACCTGCCTTGCCTCACCTCCTCCATTGAAATGAATGAAGTAGTTGGAGTAGGGGCTTAAACAAGGCTTGATAGACCGCACCAAGATATGGCGTTGGTGCTGTTAGATAGAATCGCTGGCTTCCCGCGATCGATAAGTATGAAGATGTGGCACTGCACAGAGGAGCTGCTAAGGACAGGAGGTGAAAATAGGCCTTTTTCTTGTTTCTGCCTCTACAATCCCCTCATATTACTGTAAATTTCAGGCATTGTAACCAAGTGCCTTGCAGCACATGTAGATAAGGAGTATAAGGAACAGGGTAGAGAGAATTATCCATCGCCATTAGAATACCCGGCAGCTGTGTGCGGCCATGCATAGGCATTCAGATATGGTGAGCAAGTAGAGACCAGAAAGGTTGTGAGTGATGCAGTTGCCGGCTGCATATGCGCCGTGGGCTCATTGGCGGGGTAAGCATGCCAGCCGACTCGGGAGGGTTTCACAGTAGGGGATGCCTCGGGGCGAGGAAATCTAATATTCTTAGTATACAGTACGTCCTGCTCCAGATAGATTACTTACACTTGGGTTATCCTCCGCCAGATGGCGCTGCACTGCAGAGACATGTAAAAACAGGCTCTCCCGGCCCCTCAAATACCCGGGACCTCCCACAAATCCCCAGATTTATCTGCAGTGCTTATGCGAAGACATGAAATTATCACTCTCTCGCAGGTGAGCTGGGCTATTAGCCTGCGGCTCTGTTGGACTATTCCCACCCGTTCCTCGTGTGATGTGCCTCCCAGCCTGGGCTGTGCTGGTCGGGTGAAGGTAGGCAGCACCATGCGTGCTTAAAGCGGACCTTCACTCTAAATAAGAGTCTATCTTATATGTTTCCCACACCCTGTACATACAGATTGCTCACATTAAAAATCATCCTACCTGCATCTACTGCATTTTATAAGCCTTTAAACATCCAAGATGGCGGCTTATGGAAGCTGCCATTTTTGCAGGCAGCCTGCAAACAGGAAGTGCCTGCAAACAGGAAGTGACTGTGCTGCTCTGCATTCTGGGACTGCTGACCTTTCCCTGACCCCAGCTCTGCTCTGTCTGAGCAAAGCACAGCTATAACCCGCCCCCCTGTACCTTATCCCATTCTCCTCTCCTCAGTAAGTGTGATGCTTCTGAGTCAAGATGGCGGCGCCCGTATCCTAAATTCCCGAACAGAGTTGCAGCCCAGTGGGGGAAAGTATAATAAATTAGTGACTAAACATGTAAAATATATTAATTTTAGATGCTGAGGAATTGTTTTTTAAGAGTTTGGGCTTTTCATTAAATCATGGTGAAGGTCCGGTTTAAGGAGCGCTGCTCCGCCGCAATCCCCCACCAAAGGGTAGCCGGTATAGGCTGATGGTGAGCCTATATGGGATGCCCCTCCCGCATTATTGCCCCATGCCCCGTGTAGCGGTGGATCCTGTACAGAGGGCTTCCATCCTCCCTCATTCTCCCTGTGGCCTTCGGGGGAAAAGAAGGGGGGGGGGGTGTGAGAGCGTGTATCGTGATTCGTGTATATGGCGTTTTGTCATGTTTCCTTTTACTAGTATATGTGGTGTCAGCCGCCGCGCTGACTTGTCTTTTTACTATGGTAAATGCCGCCACCGTGCGCGTCTTTTCCTTCATGTAGATGTTCCGCGCCGGGCGGCGGCGTTACCTCAGATGCTTATGCTTTCTCATTGGCTGCTTGTCTGTGGCTTCACGCTCTTCGGGGGGGGGGCTGGCTCGGCGCGCTATGCGTCACGGCTCGCTCTGGCCCGCCCTTCGAGGTGCTCGCTGCGCCATTCTTTTGTCAGATCGCGCGCGGGCGCATGTGTGACGGTTCTGCTTACCGCGGTCCGTAAGTGCCCTCACGGGCGGCTCTATACTCTTTGTAGTGTGTTTGGTTCTGACACCCCCTCTTCCCATTGTGTCTTTCAGCCGGGTGAATCCATCGGCTTCTCCCGGCCCGGTGTAATTGATAGGGGCCTTGTAAAATTACTCCCACTTCATTGGGGCATCCAGGGTTGCTTATAGCGTAAATCCCTACTGGCATATTGTGCCTAATAATCACCATATGGAGGCATCCCAGGATAATGTTACCGGGGTCCCCTTGGGACAAGACCGGCTGTGTGTAGCGTGTGGGCAGCCTCATGCTGACGCTGACAAGGCATGGGTCTGTGTACCCTATGCTGAGCAGATGTTTGCATTGCAATCTGGCCTGCCAGTGGCTCCACCTCGTTTCACTTCACCTACTCCCCCAAGCTTAAATCTCACTCCTGTTGAGTTGCATACTAGTGGGGATTCTCAGCCTGAGGTGTCTTTTACACTGGCTACTGCTGAACAGATTATTGCAAGGTCCTTGGCACGTAAGGGCCCTGGGAAGAAGCGGCTCTTGACGCCTAATGTTACTGTTTTCCCTATGGGAGCTGAGGAGTTTATGGACCTGTGTGGCTATACCCCGTCTGATGAAGGGGAGCTCCCTTTCTGACTCAGGCTCATTTGATGAGGGACCAAGGGGTCATGACGATTCTGGCTCTGACCCCCGGGCCCCGGATGACACTGACAGATTATTGACACTGACAGATTATAGGCGCTGTCTATCTCTCTTCCTGTTGAGGCAAAGAGGGGAGCCTTTCCATACAGCTAAATCGCATTTGGAATTTCCAGGGCAGGCACATTTCCATAACCTTGTGCTCAAGGAATGGGACCGCCCCTGTAAACCTCCCGGGGTTCCAAAGAGTTGGGATAGGAAGTATCCCTTTACTGCTGAGGTGGTTAAATGTTGGTCATCTCCCCCCGAGGTGGATGCCCAGATCCTAAGGCTGTCTAGCACCTCTGTCATGCATTCTCCTGCTTCTACAACCCTGCAGGATGCTGAGGACCGACGCGTTGACCAGCTGGCCTCCCACGCCTTTGCATGTGCAGGGACGGCGCTGCGCTCGGTCTGTGCCTCTGTTATTACTGCTGCGGCCACTAGATCCCTTGCCAGAACTTCTGCCCTCGTGGTGGCTATACGCCGCTCTGTTTGGCTGCGCCAGTGGGCTGCTGACATGGCTGCAAATAAGGCCCTCACTGGGCTTCCATTTAAGGGGCTACGCCTGTTTGGGGGCCGCCTGGACCTTTTTAGTAAAGGAGGTAAGTTACCCCAGTGCAGACGCCAGTCCCGGCCCTTTCGCGGTCAGGGTTCCTTCTCCTCCCCTTACCATGGGGCAGGACAGGGAAGGGGGGCATCTTTCCCTGGGGCCCGGGGAGTTTTCTGGGGTAGAGGCAGAGGACGTGGACGTCCTGGCTCCTCCTGGGGTCCCAAAGCCAAATCTTCTCCCAAGCCCCCTCAGGCATGATGGGGCGCCCTCGCCCATCCGGGTGGGGGGGACGGCTGCAGCACTTCGCTCTCGTCTGGAGGCTTCAGGTCTCAGACCGGTGGATTCAGGAGGTAGTGTCCTCTGGTTATAAGTTGGAGTTTGCTGCCAATCCCCCACCAAAATTCATCAGGTCCTGGATTCCTCAGGGCCCTGTGTCAGCTCAGGAGCTAGTGCATGCTGTGCAAGGCCTCCTGGAGCTGGGGGTCATCTGCCAGGTGCCTTTAAGAGAAAGAGGGCATGTGTTTTTTTCATCCAACCTATTTACAGTATCCCAAAAAAGATGGTTCTGTCAGGTCCATCCTGGGCTTAAAGATTCTCAATAAGTTTTGTCATGGGCAGGTGCTCTCCTAGCTTGTCCCCATCCATCCAGTAGGCAGGGGATGCAGCTGGTGGGCCTGATGGTGGCGTGCTTAACAGCGGTTCCTTGGGCTCAGTTCCACTTGAGGCCTCTGCAACTTCACCTATTGTCTGTATGCGACAAGGACCCAGCGTCCCTGCACAGGGTCTGTGTGCTCTCCCCCCTGGTCAGGAGGTCTCTCTTGTGGTGGATGGACTCAAGGAACCTGTTGAGGGGCAGACCCTTTCTTGCCCTTCCTAGGAGGTGGGGCCCTCAGGAGGCCCACACTCCTATCTATGTCTTGGAGCTGCGAGCGCTCAGGTTAGTTTAGGCTCGCTTGTCTGCTCATCTTCAGGGCCTGCATGTCCAGGGGCGCCCGGACAACCAGACGGCAGTTGCGTACATTAATCGTCTGGGAGGGATCCGGAGCAGGAGGGCCCTCCAGGTAGTGTTTCTCTTCCTGACCTGGGTGGAGGACAATGTTCCCTGCATATCAGTGGTGTACATTCCGGGGGTGAAAATTCTGCTGGCAGACCGTCTGAGCAGGGGGACCGCTCGCCAGGGAGAATGGTCCCTCTGCAACAGGGTTCTTTCAATCTCTGTGCCACCGTTGGGGTCAGACAGATGTGGATCTGTTTGCTTCCCGTCACAATCTCAAGCTCTGGGCCGTTTGTCTCCCCGTCCCAGGATCCTCTGGCCTTGCCCTTGGATGCTTTTGCACTGTCATGGCTGGACATTCAGTTCCTGTATGTATTTCCTCCATTCCCTCTACTGTGCAGGGTTCAGCGCAAGATTGCTCTGGTAGGGGTGCCAGCGATTCTGGTGGCCCCCAGGTGGCCAAGAAGAGTGGGGTTCGCAGACGTGGTGCAGATGGCAGTAGACCAGTATGTTCTGCCAGGGGTGCCAGATCGGCTCACTCAGGGCCCCTTACGCCATCCCAATTTACAATCTCTGGCTTTGATGGCCTGGTTGCTGAAACCTCCATCTCGATGGAGAAAGGTTTGTCCGCCTCAGTGGTTGATACCATGGTGAAGGCTAGGAAGAAAACTTTTTCTTCCTTCTCTTACAGGGTATGGCGTACCTACATTGACTGGTGTGAGTCTAGGTCTCTTCCCTGTCGGGTGTTTTCAGTTCCCAGGGTTCTGGAGTTCTTACAACATGGGTTGGAGTCGGGGCTCCAACTCAGTACTCTGAAGGGTCAGGCTTCTGCCCTGTCTGTTTTCTCTCAGAGGTCTTTTGCTCAGCATTCTTTGGTTAAGACCTTCTTACAGGGGATTACTCATGTGTGTCCCCCTTGTAAACCTATGGTCCCTGTTTGGGATTTGAACTTGGTTTTGTCTACCTTGCAGGGTGCCCTCTTTGAACATATACAGGAGGCTGCTCTGGCTGTGCTTACTCTCAAGGTTGCCTTTCTGGTGGCCATTACTTCGGTCAGGCGGGTGTCTGAGTTGGCGGCTCTGTCCATTCAGCCCCCATACTATGAGAGACACCAGGTCAAGGTGGTGTTCCGCTTTAGGCCTGACTTCTGCCTAACGTGGTGTCTGCTTTTCATCTACATCAAGATATTGTTCTTCCTTCATTGTGCCCTAATCCTAGCAACGCTAAGGAATGGGTTCTGCATTCCTGGGATATGGTCAGGTGTCTGAAGTATTATCTGGTAGTCACTGCGTCCTTCAGGAAAACTTATGCTCTTTTTTCATGGTCCCTTATGGGCCCAGGAAAGGTTTTGGCTCCTGCCAAGTCTATTATTAGCAAATGGATCCTTCAGGCCGTGATTCGGGCCTATTTTGTTAAGGAGAAGGGTTTGCCCTTTTTTTGCCTTACTACTCATTTTACTCGTGCTATTGGTGCCTCTTGGGCCTTCCAGCTCCAGGCTTCTGTTGAACAAGTTGCAAGGCCGCTACCTGGTCTTCTGTTCATACCTTTTCAAAGGTTTTTACAAGGTTGATGTTAGGGCCTCAGCTGATGCTGTTCTTTGCCGCAAGGTTTTGCAGGCGGCAGTGGCTTAAACTGTCTGCTGTTACCTTTTTTGTTGGGGATCCCACCCTACTTTTATGGACACTGCTATTGGATGTCCCAAGTGTAATTAATCTATCTGGAGCAGGACGTACTGTATACTAAGAATAATACAATTCTGTGAAATACTCACCTGTAGAATTGGTATTATAAGTATACAGTACGTCCTGCTCCACCCCACCCTTGGTTTTGTATTATTCTGGATCCCCTGTATGGTGATTGTTATCATTGTTACAGTTACCGGTTTGGGTGGTTAAATTCTCCCGGCTTCTCTTTCACTGCTTTTCAATGCTGGGGATTTGTGGGAGGTCCCGGGTATTTGAGGGGCCGGGAGGAGCCTGTTTTTACATGTCTCTACAGTGCAGCGCCATCTGGGGGAGGATAACCCAAGTGTAAGCAATCTATCTGGAGCAGGACGTACTGTATACTTATAATACCAATTCTACAGGTGAGTATTTCACAGAATTGTATTTTCTTTGGGATGAGGTATTACTACAGCAATCTTCCGGCTCAATGTTTTCTCACCCCCAAATCAAATCCAGCATGCCCTTTCTTTGCTGCTTTTGGCAGATACATGCTATATTCTTTTAGAAACATTTTATATGGGATTCTGTTCGATCCAAAGTTGGAAATTGTTCTTCAATAAGAAATTCCATTATAATTTATGAAATCCGTGCCTGCTTTCAGTTACTGAATGGAAACTTTCATTAAATCACATTTTCCTTGCCGCTTGCTTGGAGAGCATTGGCAGTGACAAGCATTTGGGTTATTATGGAATTTCACCTTCATTATTGAATAAAGCACCAGATATCGTTACGGTTTTGTGTTCTATTGTAGGTCTTAAGGAATTATCCCCTGCACCGCTTAACCTAAAACGCCTCAGTAAGGACACACTGGCAATGGAACCCATCCTCATCATTATTTCACCTGGCGCTGACCCATCTCAGGAACTGCAAGAATTGGCCAGCGCAGAAGTTGGTAGAGAAAATTATCGTGAGGTAAGTGTGACTCTTGCCACACCTATGGCTTTGGCCCATTTGGTACGTTCAGTAATTTTTTGTAATGAGAATACAGTGTGACTTTTTATCTGTTCTACTTGAGGGTAAAAATCTTTAGCAAAATGGTCTGCTATTAAAATGCATATAAACATACTAGTTTTTGCATTTTAGTGAAATCCAGAATTAGTAAATCGGGGGTCTACAGAACTCTTATCTCCTGAGCTAGCCTGTGGGGAACAGTTCAATAATCTGTTGCACAATGGGCGTCTACATACATCACCAGAAAATAGGAGGCAGTCTTTTATAGTTCAGCAGTTCTCCCATGCAAAAACACCTTGTTGATTGGATGTTCCCTGCAGGTCATCGCCCCAAGTCCTGCACTCTAACTTATCTGATTGGCAGATTGAGTGCAACAGAAGGAGCGTGTGAAAACCTGGCATACCCCCTGTTTTATACTGACGGCGCACACCAATGTTACTGTGAATTATTGCTGGGTAAGTTCTCGCTGTTATGGAGGTGACTGAGACTGGCGATCAAGCCCGTTTGGCTCCTGACACAATATGTCGATCCGGTAAGATGCAGAACACTGACGTAGGGACGATCATCTACATGGGACAAAAGGTGATTATAGGATTTTATTTTTTGTCTAAGTAAAGCTTAAAGAGGAACATTTCAGGTATTGGGGAGTTAATAAAAACTCCCTAAACCTGGCTTGCTCGCCCCCCTGCCCCTCCGGACACTTTAATCTTATATGTCCGGTTGCATCGTGCTCGGGCATCCCTCGGTCCCCCGCCATCTCCATAGGGCAGAACCATCTTGCTGTCCTATCATGCAACTAAACTGCCCCTCAGATCTTGCGCATGCGCAGTGTCACTGCATAGGCTGCAATGACACTCGGCACAGAAGAGCGCAAGATCTGAGGAGCGGCGCACAAGTTTTGAAAAGAGGACAGCAAGAGGTAAGTACGGCTAAGCTCGCTGCGATCAGTCAATGACGGCTAAGGGGAGGGTGCAAAGGGGCAGGAATGTTGCCGGATGTTGGTGGTTTACATAATGCCGACATTCAGAAGGCAGTGAGGGAGGCGGGAGGGAAAAGGTCTGATGTTTCTCTTTGAAGTGATCCTCAGGGCAAACTATGTCTCACCCTATATCTCCTTCATTCTTTCCCCTGTGCTGTTGACTGATTTTGGGGGGGAAATTAATAACAGTATCTACCTGGCCCTGGGCACCCAATTCTATGACGGAAGCATGAATTTGTAGCAGCTGAAGCTGCTGCAGACAGCTTAAGTGACTGTTAGTCACTCACTTGTTGCACAGCGCAATGCCTTTGCTGTACTGTTTGGATGACCCAGCAGTCACACAAGCTTAGTGCTGCAGTTTGTAAGGCGGAAGCAGAGAGAATTGTAGTAAAACCCTCTACAGACACAGATTTTGTTTTCCACACTGCCTGATGCAAGAGGGGTAGTAGTAACTCTCAAGATAGAAAAAAGTTGTTACTGCATAAAAAAATGAGCTACAGCCAAGGGGCCAACATTTTAGATTCAACAAATTTACTCAACAGCACAGGAGGATGCATCATCTGCATGGCAAGTAAATTTTATGCTTAGCCTGTCTTTCTAATGACCAAGCCATGTTTGGCTACTGCACAAGGCAGAATTACCAATAAAGGAATATATAATATACAGTACTTATTAACATAAAAGCATACTAGCAAGGGTAATAATAGATAAAGATTTACAATGAAAAAACAACTTACATCACCACTGAGTAAACATCACCTTTCTAGAGGGACTCACTGCGAAACTCACTGGAGACAGATTATAGTTAGCAGGTCACCCTTAATCAATTAAGCTAACAATGGGTAGACTTCCAGGATCAGGGTTAACACTCACATGATTAAATATAGACAGCAGAGGGCATAGTCTAAATACACACTGAGAAAACGTGAGAAAAATAATATATATATATATATATATATATATATATATATATATATATATATATATATATATTTGTATTACACCTTACAGTTGATACTAAGAATTACTATTATTAGAAACCTAATTAAAGGTGCACTGTCACAAAAATGGTCCAATAATAAACATCCACATAAATCTGGTCGTTGGCAAGGGGAGTACTCGCCAATGGACATGTCAAAAACAGATGATTTTCATTCTTCTAGTAAAATAAACAAAGGATGCCATGAATGTATCATTCTTCTTTGTTTGGGTCTATGTTTGGGTAAACCTCTCTATACCGAAGGGCGTGACTGCAAGAAAAAGGCGCGGCTCTGCCTCCTGGCCTATATCCTTCCGGCTGACTTCCTAGATTCCAGTTTCTTTCTTACACTTGGACTGACTGTAGGGATCTACTAATCTGCCACAGTAGCCGAAGCCTAATGCTGCTTCTGCAGGGCCTCTAATCCTTTGACTTTTCTTAGAGGTAGAGGTTTAGCTTTTTTGGGATCCAAAGAGATTTTGAATAAAACAAGGTCCCTAATTAAGGTGACACTGGGTGGCAGAATAAAGCCAAGCCCCTTTCAGAGCCTGCTTAGGCAGAAAGGGATGCCTCCACCCTGGCAAGTGAGAAGAAGGTTTCTGCATTTTGCTTGGATTGGAGGCTTTGTATATAATAGATCTTTGGATACATGAGTTGTCTTCTCAGGTTTCCTAGGTCTAATTAGGAGACAGAGTCTCTTGTCCAGGCCTCCTTAAAGCTTCTCTTGGTCCGCAGAGATCAGAAGCATCGAGATCTGCCGTTTTTTGCCTTTAGGAAATGGAGGTTTGATCCACAGTGATGTTACTCCAGCCGGGAGACTTTATAACCACAGTATATAGAAAGATGCATACCTACATTGCTGTAGGTGGCCTACTTCTTCTGTTTGGTGGTGCTACCTTTCGAGCTATCATCAGCACCAGGAGTGTTTACCAAGATGCTAGCAGATCTCACGTTTTCTCTAAGAATTCAGTGTATACATATAACCCCTTGCTTACATGATCTGTTTTATAGGGGCCTCTAGGGCATCCCAACTCACAGGTTTTTTGGCTTAACGGCCTGGTTATGAAACCTCCATCTTGACAGAAAGAGGCCTCTCGGCCAGAGTCATTCAGGCTATTATTCAGGCCAGGAAGAAGTGTTCATCAATGATCTATTGTAGAGTCTGGCGTGCGTTTATCCCCTGGTGAAAGTCCAGGGGGTTCTCTTGTAGAGTTTTTTTCTGCTGAAAAAAAGTCTCCAGAATTTTGGATGTTTTTTCAGAAGAGTCTTGATAAAGGTCTTCAATTGAGTACTTTTTAAGGCCAGATATCTCCTTATTTATCCTCTTTTCAGAATCCCATAGCTGAGAATGAATTTATCAGAACTTGTTTTACAAGGAGTCGCTCAAGTGCGGCCTCCTCTTAAGCCACTTTTACCGGTTGGGGACCTGAACTTGTTTTATCAGCTCTTCAGAGTCCTCCTTTTTAAGCCATGGTAGATGCGTCAGCAGGCGGGTTTCTGATTTAGCAGCTTATCAGCAGAATCAGTAGGATTCTTCCTAACATGTTTTTTCATCTTAATGAAGAGATGATTTTGCCTTCCTTATGCCCTGCTCCAGTGTTCAATAAGGAAGAGGGTTCCTCACTGGCTGGATGTAGTGAGTTTAGTGCAAGAACTAAGGTGTTATCTCACTACTACACAATCTTTCCATTGTTTGGACTTCCTATTGTAATACCTGAGGGTCCATGGAAAGGTCTTCCACCAGCTAAGTCTGCCATCAGCCGATGGATTATACAGACAGTAGTAAGAGCCTATTTTGCCAAGGGGAAGGAGCCCCCTTTTTTTCGGGTCATTCCACTAGGGCCATTTATGCTTCCTGGGCCTTTCAGCATCCAGCTGCCACCTGGTCTTCGGTACATACATTTACCAAATTTTACAAAGTAGATGTTAGGGCCTCAGCTGACGCTGTTGTTGGTTGAAAAGTTCTTCAGGCGGTAGTGAAATGAACTACCTGCTGTTCCGCGTTGGGGATCCCGCCCATATATAAGCACTGCTTTTGGAGGTCCCAAACGTAAATGAAGATGACGGCCTGGAATGGATTGGAAGAAAAAAACACAATTCTGTGATAATCACCTGTAGAATTGTTTTTTCTGTCAATCCATTCCAGGCCGTCAGACCCGCCCTGGTGGGTTACGATCTATCCTTGATGCCATTTTTTATGGTGTTTTTTTCTATTTATAATAATATTTAGCATTGAAAAAGATGCTAGGTTGATATATCCAGGTCTTGGATGCCTAGTCTTGTGGAGTGATAAAAAAAAAAAGAAATAGGTACATATTTATAATCAGAAAGAGGAGTCTTGTATTTTGTCTCCAGCCTTTTGTCTCCAACAGGAGATATAGGTATGCCTCCCGGGCGTCTCGTTCTACTGCTTTTCAATTAACAGGCCGGGAGGCGGAGCCACATCTTTTTCTTGCAGTCACGCCCTTCAGTCTAGAGAGGTTTACCCAAACGTGAATGAAGATGACGGCCTGGAATGGATTGACAGAAAAAACAATTCTTCAGGTGAGTATCATAGAATTGTGTTTTTACATGCTCAACTCCAACGGCCTGTCCCCCGATTTTGCCTGTGCTAGACTAACAGCTTATTGAAACTGCAATTCTTCTCTGTGTAGATGCTTTTACATATTATGCAATCCTGGGGGAAAATGTTAAAGGATGTGTAAAGTGATAGAGTATGATTTTCTAATCAATTTAATAATAGGTTTTCCACAGGACCACAGCCCAGTGAATCACAGCTATATAAGCCTTGATCAAGGAAACCACACAAAAACCACAGACAACATTTCTGTAGTTAAAAGCGTGATGAATGATATTTAATCAGAAGTAAAATGAGATATTTTATATTATTCAAATAAATACAGGAAAGGAGAAGTAAAGACAACCAATCAAATGCAATTAGGTGGTCAAACAGTATCCAATAAATCAAGCTAACAAGCCGGATATACATCTATATTTAGCTAACATCCGACTGGTACTGCATGAGTTAAAACTTAAGCAAAATATATGGAGCATGCGTAGTTCAACTGATTAGGGGTCAGAAGTCCAAACCAAATGTCAAACGTCAGGACAGATGACGGATTATGCGGTTTATAATAAAGGAACAAAGTCTAGTTATAGTGATTTTTTAATTTATAGTTTTAGAACTTAATGGAACCTGTCTGGTTCCTGCATTGCTAAACATGGAACACAATTCTGTAAGTACTCACCTGTAGAATTGTTTTTGTTCTTGCATGGCACGGCCTGCTTCAGTATTCATAACACTTGGGTTATTCCGCCACAAGGTGCCGCATTGTACTGCAGAAGAGTTGTGGCATCTCCCGGCCCCCTATAAAATTGGGATTAACCATAGAGTTCCCAGCGTAGACAAGCAGTGAGACAAGAGGTCGGGAGAGAATAAAGGTAAAAACCCCAATTAACTTGGAACAATTACCATAAAGAGGCAACCAAGAATAACGATAACAAGGGTGGAGTGAAGCAGGCCGTGCCATGCAAGAACAAAAACAATTCTACAGGTGAGTACTCACAGAATTGTCTTTTTCTTATTGCATGGCACGGCCTGTTTCAGCATTCATAACAGTTGGGACATCCAAAAGCAGTGTCCAAAAGTAGGGTGGGATCCCCAATGAGTAACGGCCGACAGTTCAAGTCACTACCGCCTGAAGTACCTTGCGGCCAAAAGCAGCATCCGCTGAGGCCTTAACATCAACCTTGTAAAACTTGGAAAAAGTATGAACAGAAGACCAAGTTGCAGCCTTACAAACTTGTTCAACAGAAGCTTGGTGCTGAAAGGCCCAAGACGCACCAATAGCACGAGTAGAATGAGCAGTAATCCTAAAAGGAGGTTCCTTCTCTTTAGCAGAATAGGCCTGTTCCACCGCCTGACGGATCCACTTGCTGATAGTACATTTAACAGGAGGCAAACCCTTCCTAGATCCAGCAGGAAGAACAAAAAGAGCGTCAGACTTCCTGAAAGACTCAGTAGCAACCAAATAAAACTTCAGAGCCCTGGCAAAATCCAAAGAATGAAGGGTTCCCTCCTTGGAATTAGCACGGTTAGGACACAAGGAAGGCAGAACAATGTCCTGATTGAGATGAAAAGCAGACACAACCTTAGGCAAGAAATCCGGCTTAAGTCGAAACACCACCTTATCCTGATGCCTCTCAAAATAAGGAGGTTTGATGGAAAGCGCCGCCAGCTCAGAAACTCGCCTGACAGAAGTAATGGCCACCAAAAAGGCCACCTTAAGAGTCAGAATGGGCAAAGCAGCCCCACGTATAAGGAGGACCCTGCAGAGCAGACAACACCAGATTCAGGTCCCAAACTGGTAGCATAGGCTTACGTGGCGGACGCACGTGAGTAACTCCCTGGAAAAAAGTCTTAACCAAACGGTGATTTGCAAAGGATCTTTGGAAAAAAATTGCCAAGGCTGACACCTGTCCCTTGAGGGTACTGAGTCTAAACCATGTTGCAAAAATTCCAAAATCCTGGGAATGGAGTACACCCGACAAGGAAAGGACTTGGACTCACACCAGGCAATGTAAGCATGCCAGATCCTGTAGTAGATAAAAGATGAGGATTTCTTCCTAGCCTTAATCATGGTATCAACAACAGAGGCTGGCAAACCTTTATCCATCAAGATGGAGGTTTCAGCAGCCAAGCCGTTAAAGCCAGAGTTTGTAAATTGGGGTGGCACAGCTGTCCCTAAGTGAGCAGATCTGGATCCTTGGGCAGGGCACACTGATCTACTGCCAACTGCACGATGTCTGCGAACCACACCCTCCTTGGCCAACAGGGGGCCACCAGAATGGCTGGTACCCCCTCCTGGGCTATCTTGCGCAGCACCCTGCCCAGCAGAGGGAATGGAGGGAACACATAGAGGAGCCGAAACTCCGTCCAAGGCATTGCTAGCGCATCCGTGGTAAAGGCCAGAGGGTCCTGAGACAGGGAGACAAACCTGGGAAGCTTGTGACTGTGACGGGACGCAAACAGATCCACATCCGGCTGACCCCACATGAAGTGAAAAACCCTGTTGCTGAGGGACCATTCCCCCAGCCGAGACATCCCCCTGCTCAGGGAGTCTGCCTCCAGGTTCTCCACCCCCGGAATGTAAACCACCGAGATGCAGGGGACACTTCCTTGAGGGCTCGCTTGCTCCGAGTCCCTCCCTGATGATTGATGTATGCAACCTCCGTCTGGTTGTCCGAGCAGATCTGAACAGCCCGACCCGGAAGGTGTGTGGTCAGCTGAGACAGAACCAACCTGATTGCCCTCCAGGACATTGATGGGAGCATGGGCCTCCTGGGGGCCCCACCGACCCTGGAAGTTCAGAGACTTCTAAAAGCCCCCCAACCGGTCAGACTGGCATATGTGGTGACCGTCTCCCAGCACGGAGGCAGAAAGGTCCTGCCCACACAGGTTCCCGATCCCAAACTGACAAGAGGTGCAACTGAAGAGGCCTCATGTGAAACTGAGCAAAGGGGACCGCCTCGAAGCAGGATACCATCAGACCCACTAACTGCATCCCCTGCCGGATGGAGGGATGGGGACACGAGAGCAGAGTCCGTGCCTGCTTCTGCAGGCCCTCCACCTTCTGCCGAGGCAGAAAGACCTTGACCTGAGAGGTATCCAGAGTCATGCCCAGAAAGGACCTCACCAAAGACGGAGACAGTGAAGACTTGGGATAGTTGACCACCCAGCCGAAGGACTCGAGAGTGGAGGTCACCACCTGAGTATCCTTTTCGGCCTGATGAAGAGATTGAGACACAATCAGAATGTCGTCCAGGTAAGGAAGGATGCGAATGCCCCGACTCCGCAGCAGAGCCATCACACCCGCCAGCACCTTGGTGAACACCCGAGGGGCCGAGGTTATACCGAACGGTAAGGCCAAAAACTGGTAATGCTGATCCTCTAGAGCGAACCTGAGAAATCTCTGATGACCTGTAAAAATTGGCACGTGAAGGTAGGCATCCTTAATGTCCACTGATGTCATGAAGTCGCCCAGGCGCAGGGTACTGACTGAGTCTCCATGCGAAATGCTTGAACCTGACAAACTTGTTGAGACCCTTCAAGTCCAGGATGGGCCTCAGGGACCCGTCCTTTTTGGGGACCGTGAACAGATTGGAGTAGAAACCTCAACCCCTGTTCCTGGGCAGGCACCAGGCAAATAACTCCTGACTCCAACAGACGTTGGACCACAAGGCGCAAACCCTGAGCTGACAAAAGGTTTTGAGACATCCGGGATCTGATGAATCTTGGGGGCGGCCAGGCTGCAAACTGTATCTTGTAACCGGAGGACACCACATCCTGAATCCACTGGTCTGAGACGCGTAGCCTGCAGACGTGAGCAAAGAGCCGAAGCTGTCCCCCCACCCGGATGGGTGAGGGCGCCTCCTCATGCCTGAGGGGGCTTTGGAGAAGGTTTGGGCTTGGGACCCCAGGAGAGGCTGGGACGACCACGGGATCTGCCACAGCCCCGAGAGTCCCTGCGGGTACCCGAGAAGAGGGACTCACGACCTCTTCTGGAAGCACGAAAGGAGGGGAGGGAAGAAGAGGACCCCCGAAAAGGCAGAGGCTGCCTCCTCCGTTGAGGCAGCCTACCATCCTTGGCCAAGACATCCAGATGCTCACCAAAGAGCCGCAGCCCCACAAAGGGGAGCCCAGTGAGAGCCTTCTTAGCAGCAGTGTCAGCTGCCCACTGACGCAACCAAACAGAGCAGCGCATAGCCACCAAAAGGGCAGAGGCCCTACCACTTAGCCGTACCACATCATCTATGGCAGTAAGGATAAAGGCAACAAATTCAGAGCAAAGCAAGAGGGCCCTATACTCCTCCCTACCCGCTGTAGTGCCATCAAGGAGACGATTGATCTGTCTCTTAAGAGCAATAGCTGTTATGGCAGAGGCACAGGCCGGACGCAGCCCAGCCCCCACAAATGTAAAAGCATGGCAGGCCAGCTGATCCATACGCCGGTCCTCGCTGTCCCGCAGTGTAGTAGTGTCAGGGGAAGGCATGACTGTGGTGTTGGACAGCCCTAGAACGGGAGCGTCCACCTCAGGGGGGCCCGATCATCGCTTAACCAGGTCAGCAGGAAAGGGATATTTCTTATCCAACCCTTTGGGCACCGCGGGCAATCTGCTAGGATGTTCCCACTCCTTGAGCACCAAATTAGTGAAATGACTCTGCTCAGGGAACTCCAGACGCTGCTTAACAGGACGAAAAAGCTCACCCTGTTGCCTCTTAGCCACCTCAGGGGGGACAATGTGCAAGATTTCAAAAATGTGAGACAACAGATTAGCAGTGTCCTCAGGGAACCAGGATCACTGTCGCAGCCCACCTGCTGGTCCCCAGAGGAATCAGAGCCCGGGAAAAGCTCCCCCTCCTCTAGGGAGTAACGGTCATCAAAAAAATCAATTTCCTCATGCTCCTCAGTAACCCAGGCAGGCGTGGGGGCCAGGTGCCGCTTCTTGCTAGAGGCCTTACGTGGAACAGGCTTAGCAAGTTGCCTTTCAATGCTGGCCACACGAAGTGCCAGATCAGACTGTGACCCCATGCTAGTATCCCCCTCACTGGGGGCTATATTCAGGCGCAGGGGGTAGGTGATGGCGAGGGGGGCACAGAGCTGGGGAGCGAAGCGGGCAGCCCAGACTGGAGCGCAAGGACACTTTGGGCGCACGGCACGCACACCCTGACACTGTCACTCACAGGGGATACCCCACACACACGGTACACAGCCGGGATTGCCCCGAAGGACCCCCAAGCACATTATCCCCAGAAGCCTCCATATGGAGGCACAATAGGCCAGTGCTGGGTAAAGGCCATTACAAAATCCACCCGGGATGCCCTCCCACAGGATACCCCCAGAAGTCAGTAAAGGGGGGGGGGGGGGGGGGGAATTAGGGTGAAGAAGGAGTAGAGCCGGGAGAAACCACAACCCACTGGTATCCCACCTGAAAGACATAAGTAAAAAATGACACATGAGCATCCCGCAACACATGCCCCACGAGACCATTAAAAACCCCCCAAGGGGGACTCATGGACCAAGGACACCGCAGGGTCACCAAGCCACAGACCGCTAGATGAAGCGACACACTGGAGGATACCACGCTGCAGCCAGAAAGGGAGAAAACCAGACGCGCAGCTAATCCAAAATGACGCCGGCAGAGGTACCTCGAGGGGCAGGCCGCGGGGGGACGATGCGCTACTCGTCATCCCCCCCCCCCCCCCCCCCGAAGAGCGCGAAAACGGCGCCCACGTGACCCCGCCGGCGCCATGACTAAGCAAAATACACCACAACTAACACCACTCGCCGCTAAAACGAAAGACAGCGGTGAGCATCTGGGCCAGGGGGGGGGGGGGGAACCCCTGAAGGAAATCAAGGAGACACAGTCCCCAAAAATACTCACCCCCTCAGAAGCCAGGACAGGAACTCTGCATCCCTAGTAGGCTCACCATAAAGCCTATGGCCGGCTAACCTTTGTGGAACAGGGTCTGCGGCTTGGAGCAGCGCTCCTGGAGCACTTGACCCTAGTGCTCTTCTACCCTCACCCGATCTGTCAGCCAAGGCTGGGAGGCAGAGAGGGTCCAGAAACAGGGGGGAAACAGACTTGCAGGGCCGCAGGCTTGGTTGCCCCGCTCACCTGCACAATATAGAGAGCCGTCTTCTATCTTTGCAGTTTCACTGCAGAGGAAACCCTGGTTACTCTATGGTTAATACCGTTTTTATAGGGGGCCGGGAGATGCCACAACTCTTCTGCAGTACACTGCGCCGCCTTGTGGTGGAATAACCCGACTGTTATGAATACTGAAGCAGGCCGTGCCATGCAATAAGAAAAAAAGAACTGAAATTTCCAGCAAGGGAAATAACAAACCTTAAGAAATTACTCTTCACTCTAACAAAAGGCTCTCCCTTGGTTTCCAAAAGTGTGTGCCTCGGCCCAGATTCAATCGCTCCATTGCCATGAATGAAGTTGGTCCTGCTCCCGGCTGTGACTGCCACAACTGCCCAAGGATGCCAGCGAAGCACCGTTGGTTGTGCGCATGGAGGGAATACACTTTTTTCTTTTCAGAAACAACGTTTCTGATCATTGGACTTGGATGAAGCGGCTGTGGGAGTATACAGATTTTTTTTTTATTTTTAGCTGTTTCCCACTGACTGGGTCAGCAAACAAGCAACAAAGGTAAGCAGCTCTCCCCTGTAAAAGTGGAATAGTATGCTCCAGAATCTGTCACCCCCTGGATTTTATTCCTACCAGGCCATGAAATCCACACGCTTGGCAGGGCTTATTTTCATTTGGAGTGTATAAGCAACCCCTTGTCTCATGATGCAGCATGTTCATATTTTAAATACTAGAATATTTCATTATAGTAATAGTAATAGAATATTTCATTATATATAAGGTAATTATTATAGCTCTGCATCTGGTAAGATTTTAGGAGACCTTCAGTCTCACAGATTTGGATCTGGACGCCATGAATGTGACCTTAGTGGAACTGTTTTTCTCATAGGTGGCAATGGGACAGGGCCAAGCGGATCTGGCTATCCAGACACTGAGGGAATGCGCCCGGGAAGGGGAATGGCTTTGCCTCAAGAATCTGCACCTCGTCATCTCTTGGCTGCCAGTCCTGGAAAAGGCAAGTTGGGCAAAAACATATATATATATATATATATATATATATATATATATATATATATATTTATTTCTTAGAAGGGCAACATCCAAACAAGTCATGTTATTATGATTCAGCCTAATTTGGATATTTTACCTCTATTTGTTAATGATGTTTGTTAGAAGGGACACAGACTTTATTGCTGCTTATTATTAGGCCTTCTCAGGCTAAATTTATTAGAACACAGTGAGGGAAAATCTGTTGCTATTGTTAAACCCTGAACTATACTGCAATATAAGTTTGAATACTGCAGCTGCAGGGCTGCCTGCAAATTAAAGTGATTGGCAAGTTAAAATGTAAAAAATAAATATAAGTAGCTTACCTATCATTGAGTGGCTCGAGCATTGTGCTTCCTCTTCTGTCTGTCTCCTTCCTCACTTCATCATTTAGCTTTCAGTCCCCACCCCGCTGACCTGGTCCATCAATCAACCTTCAGTAAACGGAAACACTCTCCACCCCCCTGACCAGACGTCCTGATTGGCTGCTTCTCGCTGCAGCATTGAAACCCCACCCTCCTCTCTTCTCTCACACTTATCATAGTGTGTTTACACTTATCACATCGCTGTTACCACACCCACTGTTTTTCTTAATTTTTTCTATGTTCTAATACTTTTAAAGATAACTTAGGAACTACAGGGTCTTTTTGAAAGTGAATTGACCTTTAGGACAGTGCAAATTTGTAGCCAATGGGACAACAATGGGGTGTGATCGCCTTTAGTATAACTTTAAAGAGCAAGAATGATCAGCTTAGTAGACATGAAAGAGGAACTCCAGTAATAGTTGGCTGGAGTTTCTCTCATTCTCTATTTGGATGCCACACCGCGTATCTCATGGAGGATTGGCGGTCTGGCCGGTCTGGGGTGGGAGGAACTTCCGTCTTGACTGGAGTTCCATTTTAGAGGGTCAACAATGACAGTTTCTGTATTTTACTATTGCATGGCACAGCCTGCTTCAAGAAGTCCTTACGTATGGTATATTCCGCCTCAAGGTGGCGCAGTGTACTGCAGAAGAGTTGTGGCTCCTTCCGGCCCCATATAAAAACCGGAATCACCATAGACCTCTCCAGTGTTTTCTCTGCAGTGACACTGCGAAGATAGAAGATGGCTCTTATATTGCGCAGGTGAGCGGGGCAACAAAGCCTGCGGCCCTGCATGTCTATTTCCACCCGTTTCCGGACCCTCTGTGCCTCCCAGCCTCGGCTGACGGATCGGGTGAAGGTAGAGGAGCACTAGGGTCAGGTGCTCCAAGCCGCAGACCCTGTACCACAAAGGGTAGCCGGCCATAGGCTTTATGGTGAGCCTACTATAGATGCAGAGTTCCTGTCATAGCTTCTGAGGGGGTGAGTGTTTTGGGGACTGTGTGCCTTGTTTCTCTGGTGTCTGGGGTCCCCCTCCCCCCAGCCTGGCTCTCGCCGATGCCTGTTCGCTCTCCTCCCCCCCTCTCCCCCCCGTGTGTTAGTGGAGTTGTGGCGGGTGTTTGTGTCGAGTGCTTTAACTGTGTTTTAACTTGTTTTTCGCCGACGTTGCCACTTAATACTCCGCGCTGTAGCGGTCACGTGGGGGGCCGGGGGATGACGCGTGTCGCGTCGTCATACCGCGGCCCGCCCCTCGAGGTTCCTCTGCCGGCGCCATCTTGAGTCTGCTGCGCGTCTGGGCCCCTCTTCTTCCCTGGGCTGTGGCGGTGATTTTTCCCTGTGTCGCTTCCTCCTGTGGTCTGGCGGCGTGGTGATCCTTCGGTCTACTTGGTCCGTGAGTCCCCTTTGGGGGTTTTTGTTTCCTTGGGACATGGGCTGCGGGATGTTTATGTGCTTTTTACTTATGTCTTTCAGGCGGGACAACTGTGGGTTGTGGTTTTTCCCGGCTCTACTCCCCCCCCCCCTCATCTCCCCCTTCCTGGTCTGGGGGTATCCCTTGGGGGGGGGCATCCCGGGTAGCTTTTTATTAGCCCTTACCCTGTGCTGGCCTATTGTGCCTGTGTTAATCACCATATCTAGGCTTCTGGTGATAGCGTGCTCGGGGGTCCTTCGTGGCAATCCCGGTTGTGTGCCATGTGCGGGGCATCCCCTTTGAGTAACAGTGCCGCGGTGTGCGTGCCGTGCGCCCAGGGTATCGTTGCGGCCCAGGCTGGGCTGCCCGCTTCTCTGCCCAGCTCTGCGCCCCCTTCGGCATCGCCTACCCCTCCACGTCTGCATTTAGCCCCCAGTGAGGGGTATAGTAGCAGGGGGTCTCAATCTGATCTGGCACTTCATGTGGCCAGCATTGAAAAGCAATCTTGCACATTGTCCCCCCTGAGGTGGCTAAGAGGAAGCAGGGTGAGCTCTTTCGTCCTGATAAACAGCGTCTGGAGTTCCCTGAGCAGAGCCATTTCACTAATATGGTGCTCAAGGAGTGGGAACGTCCTAGTAGATTGCCCGCGGTGCCCAAAGGGTTGGATAAGGGGTATCCCTTTCCTGCTGATCTGGTCAAGCGTTGGTCGTGTCGCCCTGAGGTAGACGCTCCCGTTCTAGGGCTGTCCAACACCACAGTCATGCCTTCCCCTGACACTACTACACTGCGGGACAGCGAGGACCGGCGTATGGATCAGCTGGCCTGCCATGCTTTTACATTTCTGGGGGCTGTGCTGCGTCCGGTCTGTGCTGCTGCCATTACAGCTATTGCCCTTAAGAAACCGCTCAAGCGTCTCATCGATGGCGCTACGACTGGTAGGAGGGGGGAGGATTATAGGGCCCTCTTGCTTTGCTCTGATTTTGTTGCCTTTGTACTTACTGCCATGGATGATGCGGTACGTCTGAGTGGTAGGCCTCTGCCCTTTTGGTGGCTATGTGCCGCACTGTTTGGTTGCGTCAGTGGGCAGCTGACGCTGCTGCTAAGCAGGCTCTCACTGGGCTCCCCTTTTGCGGGGCTGCGGCTCTTTGGTGAGCGTCTGGATGTTCTAGCCAAGGATGGTAGGCTGCCTCAGCGCAGGAGGCAGCCTCGGCCTTTTCGGGGGCCCTCCGCTTCCCTCCCCTCCTTTCGTGCTCCCAGAGGAGGCCGTGGCTCCCTCTTCTCTGGTAGCTGCAGAGATTCTTGGGGCTGTGGCAGATCCCATGGTCGTCCCGGTCTCTCATGGGGTTCCAAGCCCAAACCTTCTCCCAAGCCCTCTCAGGCATGAGGAGGCGCCCTCACCCATCCGGGTGGGGAGACGGCTTTGGCTCTTTGCTCACGTCTGGAGGCTCCGCGTCTCAGACCGGTGGATTCAGGAGGTGGTGTCCTCCGGTTACAAGATACAGTTTGCAGCCTGGCCGCCCCCAAGATTCATCAGATCCCGGATGCCTCACAACCCTCTGTCAGCTCAGGGTTTGCGCCTTGCGGTTCAACGTCTGTTGGAGTAAGGAGTCATTTGCCTTGTGCCTTCCCAGGAATGGGGTCAGGGGTTCTACTCCAATCTTTTCACGGTCCCCTAAAAAGATGGGTCCTTGAGGCCCATCCTGGCCTTGAAGGGTCTCAACAAGTTTGTCACTTTCAAGCATTTTTGCATGGAGACGCTACGCTCGTCTGTCAGTACCCTTCGCCCGGGCGACTTCATGACCTCCATGGACATCAAGGATGCCTATCTTCTTGTGCCAATCTTTCTGGGTCATCAGAAATTTCTAAGGTTCGCTCTAGAGGATCAGCATTACCAGTTTGTGGCTTTACCCTTCAGTATCACCTCGGCGCCTGGGGTGTTCACCAAGGTGCTGGCGGCCATGATTGCTCTGCTGCGGAATCAGGGCATTCGCATCCTACCTTACCTGGACGACATTCTGATTGCAGCTCAGTCTCTTCATCAGGCCGAGAAGGATACTCAGGTGGTGACCTCCACTTTCGAGTCCGTTGGTTGGCTGATCAACTTTCCCAAGTCTTCACTGTCTCCATCTTTGATGAGGTCCTTTCTGGGCATGACTCTGGATACCTATCAGGTCAAGGTGTTCCTGCCTCAGCAGGGCCTTCAGAAGCAGGCATGGGCTCTGCTCTTGTGTCCTCGTCCCTCCATCCGGCAAGGGATACAGTTAGTGGGTCTGATGGTGTCCTGCTTCGAGGTGTTCCCCTTTGCTCAGTTTCACATGAGACCTCTTCATTTGCACCTCTTGTCAGTTTGGGATCGGGACTCTGTGTCCCTGGATCAGGAATTTGCTTTGTCCCCCCTGGCCAGACAGTCCCTCTCCTGGTGGCAGGACCTTTCTGCCTCCGTGCTGGGAGACTGACACCACAGAGGTACTGAGGGCAGGTTGGTTCTTTCTCAGCTGACCACACACCTTCGGGGTCAGGCTGTTCAGATCCGCTCGGACAACCAAACGGCGGTTGCCTACATCAGTCATCAGGGGGGGACTCGAAGCAAGCAAGCCCTCAAGGAAGTGTCCCTGATACTGTCTTGGGCGGAAGAGAATGTCCCTTGCATCTCGGCAGTCTACATTCTGGGCGTCTCGGCTGGGGGAATGGTCCCTCAGCAATGAGGTATTTAATTCCCTGTGTCACCGCAGGGGTCAGCCGGATGTGGACCTGTTTGCGTCCCGCCACAATCACAAGCCCAGATTTGTCTCCCTGTCAAGATCCTCTGGCTTTCGCCATGGATGCGCTAGCAATGCCTTGGACGGAGTTTCGGCTCCTCTGTGTTCCCTCCCTTTCCTCTGCTGGGCCGGGTGCTACGCAAGATAGCCCAGGAGGGGGTACCAGCCATCCTGGTGGCCCCCTGTTGGCCAAGGAGGGTGTGGTTCGCAGACGTCGTGCAGTTGTCAGTAGATCTGTACGTTTTGCCCAAGGATCCAGATCTTCTCACTCAGGGACAACTGCACCATCCCAATTTACAAACGCTGGCTTTAACGGCTTGGCTGCCGAAACCTCCATCTTGATGGATAAGGGGTTGCCGGCTTCTGTTGTTGATACTATGATTCGGGCTAGGAAGAAGTCCTCGTCTTTTATCTACTACAGGGTCTGGCATGCTAACATTGCCTGGTGTGAGTCCAAGTCTCTTCCTTGTCGGGTGTTTTCTATCCCCAGGATTCTGGAATTTTTGCAACATGGTTTGGATTCGGGCCTTCAACTTAGTACCCTCAAGGGACAGGTGTCAGCTTTGGCAATTTTTTTCCAAAGATCCTTTGCCAATCACCGGTTGGTTAAACCGGACCTTCAGCGTGATTTAATGAAAAGCCCAAACTGGTGAAAAAATGGTTCCCCAGCATCTAAAATTAATATATTTTACGTTTTTAGTCACTAACTTATTATTCTTTCCCCCATTGGGCTGCAACTCTGTTCAGGAATTTAGGATACGGGCACCGCCATCTTGTAATCCCTGTAAGGTACAGGGGGCGTGTTATAGCTGTGCTTTGCTCAGACAGAGCAAAGCTGGGGTCAGGTAAAGGTCAGCAGTCCCAGAATGCAGAGCAGCACAGTCAGGAGGCACTTCCTGTTTGCAGGCTGCCTGATAAAATGGCGGCTTCCATAAGCCGCCATCTTGGATGTTTAAAGGCTCATAACATGCAGTAGATGCAGGTAGGATGATTTTTAATGTGGACAATCTGTATGTACAGGGTGTAGGGAAACATATAAGATAGACTCTTATTCAGAGTAAAGGTTCGCTTTAAGACTTTTTTCCAGGGTGTTACTCATGTGCGTCCGCCACTTAAGCCTATGCTACCGGTTTGGAACTTGAATCTGGTGTTGTCTGCTCTGCAAGGTCCTCCCTTTGCGCCTATCCGTGGGGCTGCGTTGCCCATTCTGACTCTTAAGGTGTTCTTTTTGGTGGCTATTACTTCGGTCAGGCGAGTTTCTGAGCTGGCGGCGCTTTACATCAAACCTCCTTATTTTGAGAGGCATCAGGATAAGGTGGTGTTTAGGATTAAGCCGGATTTCTTACCTAAGGTTGTGTCTGCTTTTCACCTCAATCAGGACATTGTTTTGCCTTCTTTGTGTCCTAACCCTGCTAATTCCAAGGAACGGACCCTTCATTCTCTGGATGTTGTCAGGGCTCTGAAGTTTTATTTGGTTGCTACTGAGTCCTTCAGGAAATCTGATGCTTTTTTTGTTCTTCCTGCTGGACCTAGGAAGGGTTTGCCTCCGGCTAAATCCACTCCTTAGAGACGCTCCTATGCCGAGTACGGGAAAACGGGGATATACAGGGCCTAGAGACCCCTGAGAGGATGTACAAGGTGGCTGCTTACGCAGATGATCTCCTTTTTTTTGTTAAGAACCCCTCCGGTGCTCATGAAAGAGTTCGAGGCCTTTGGGAGACTCTCATTCTTTAAAATCAATTTCGGTAAATCAGAAGCTCTGAATGTGACACTCCCGGGGGAGACGGGATCTAGGGATGCAGCTGCCGGCCTATCTACCGAACATCTTTTTTCTTGGATGGCCAGAGTTAATATTCTCAAGATGTCTGTGTTGCCTAGATTACTATATCTCTTCCAAACCCTTCCAATCGTGCTTCCTGCTCGTTTCTTCAGGGACCTTAACAAAACCTTAATTAGATTTGTGTGGCAGAAAAAAAAGTCTAGACTAACTATCTCCTACTTCTAGGAGATATGTGGGGGGGGGGGGGGGGGGGTCAACCACTTAATCATCTGATTTCCAGGATCTATTCCTTGCTATCTGGTAAGCAGATGACTCCCCCAACGTTTTGGAGGGAGTGGGAGGCGGACTTGGGTAGGCCCCTTACGGATGAACAGAGGGAAAAGATTGCGCTCCTAGCCCACAAGTCCTCGGTCGCGACCAAGGTGCAAGAGGCCAATTACAAATTATTAACGAGGTGGTATAATGCGCCGGACAGATTGAGTAAGATGTTCACCACTGTCGATTTGTCATGCTGGAGGTGCGGCAAAGAGAGAGGGACTTTATTCCATGTTTTCTGGCAGTGCCCCAAGATTCGATCTTTCTGGGGGGAGGTCTTTCCCATAATAGCCAACCTCACAGGATCCCAGTTAATAGTGATCCGGCAGTGATCCTCCTGCACCAAACGGAACGGGCTGTAGGGGCATACAAAAAAACGCTCTTGATTCATTTGCTGAACGCGGCTAAACAAGTTATACCTATATTTTGTAAACAAAGAAAGGCCCCTTCAGTTAGGGATTGGATTAACGAGGTTATATCCACTAAGGAAATGGAGGATTTGACTCTGTCCCTACACGATAGAGACAATCAATTTATGAATACCTGGCTCCCGTGGCTAATCTTCCAGGATTCTGAGGAATTTCGCACGCTGGCAGGGGATGGCCCGACGGGATCAGCAGCAATTTGAGACGAGTTACAGGCGATAGAGGGGAGATGTGAGGTGGGCAGGCCCACACACTGGCGGGAACCAGAGGGCAGTAAGGAAGGGGGAATACCACCCTACTGTGCTTTCCTACCCTGTAACCCTCCCTCATCATTTACACCCACAACCTACCCCCCCCCTTATACCCTCTCTCCCCTGTAGTCAAACCGGATTCGAGAAAAGTCAAGCATGAGTTAATAAGGGGAGGAATGGGCCCCAGTTTGCTAAAAAGAGATGGGATATGATCATGACAAGGAAAAAGCACACATTAAGCGCTCACATAGTCTCAATAATAAGCATTGTGCAATAAAAAGAATTCCGAAAAGATCTAGATGACAATGCAACAGTTGGTATGATAATGTACTTGTGTTAAAGCTTTTGTAAATTGTTGGTCTGATGACGATAATATCCCTAACATGTTAAGACTGTAAGATGTGATTTGGATCCGTGGACAATTCTACTTCTACCCTTCTTTTCCTGTTGATCTACCCTTTGTTGTATATGACAAAACTAAATAAAGAATGTTAAAAAAAAATGTACCTTCTCCCTCGATCCAACAATGCATGTGGCAGCCACAGATGGCATCAGCTATCCCTTTAGCCAGGTGCACCCTGAATTTGTTAATTGTCGGCATGAGCATGCACTTTGTTAGAGTGCAGCGGGGTTGCGAGTGCCGCTGTGCTCGGCTCCTTTCAGCTAGACCGTCCCTTAAATATTGATGAGCGCAGCCGGGCAGGTTGATTGGATGACATGCCGCACATGCGCCGGGAAAGGTGAGTTTTACCCGGCATCCTAGGGGGTTTCACCAAAAGCCAGGATGGACAAAACCCTAGGTTTTGGTACACTTTAAAGCCTCTCAAGGCTGATAGTAAAACCAAAACATAATTTCCTTACCTCCTGTCTGTTGTCTCCAAACTCTTACTCATTATACTTCTAGAATTTATTTTTTATTTTATATGTTTGCTATCAGTGATATTGCAGTAAACTAACATGCAAAGAAGTGAAGCAGTCAACTATCCTCTGCTTTCAAATGTGTGGGCCACACCACATGATGCAGGAAGCGGTTGAGTTCAGTCCATCATGTGGTCTAGCAATAAGTGGCCATATTAGAAAAAGAACAGCTAGGGGCCTGGTTATTGGCTACAATAGATATTCCAAGTATGTCACACACCCCGCTTCCACTATTCATGACATATGGGTTATGGTCCAGTAGAGGGCGAACTTCTGCAGAGATGAAAGCAAAAAAGAAGCCCCTCCCGGTCCATAAATACCTGGGACCTCCCACACATTCCCCAGTTCCTTCTCTGCAGGACGGCGAGCAAGTCAGAAGATGTATGCTGCTCTTCCTTGCAGGTAGGCCAGGCTTGCACCCGGCCATTTTTTGCCCTATTTCTGCCCGGACCTTTATACTGTAAGTCCCTATACTAGCCTCCCAGCCTTGGCTGCAGGTCCGGGTGAGGGTAGGAATCACCTAAATAGGTGTTCAGGGAGCCATGCTCCCCCGTGAGACCCCATATTAAGGGGTAGGCAGAATCTGGGTTGGTGATCCCGGTTTGGGATGCCCTGTGCCTATTTATTTATATATATCCCTTACACCTATGGTGTGGGATTTCCCCCCCTTCCGGGTCCCTCCCGTAGCCCTCCGGGGTGGAGGTCTTTTCATGTTCAACTTTCACTCTTATGTGTGGGAGTGAGTGTGTGTGTTATAGTGTGCTTGGTGCTGCACTCTATATTGCTTTATGTTATATGCTGCGGGGAGCTTCTTCCCCTCAGGCTGGCCGGGCGCTCGCGCACTGCCGCGGCCCGCCCCCTCCTGTTTGGCGCTTTTTGCGGTACCCAGCCTATTGCTGGGTACCGCGCTGCTGGTTGTGAGGGAAGGGGGGCGGGGCCAGGCGCGGCGCACGATCCGCGCTGGCCCGCCCCTCCTTCTCCCTCTCTCTCTTTCTCTCTCTCTCTCTCTTTCTCTCGTGCTGTGCTGCTGGCTGCCATCTTGTGAGACACGTGAGTGCCCTCCTGGAGCCCCTCTTTTCATTCTTATCAGCATAATTGTGTTCCCTTCAGCTGGGGGTAGCACAGGTCACACTGTGTGGTTAACTATTTGTGGGATATTTTGCTATTTATCTGTGTG
The DNA here is from genome assembly GCA_027917425.1 of Gastrophryne carolinensis. NCBI lineage: Eukaryota > Metazoa > Chordata > Amphibia > Anura > Microhylidae > Gastrophryne > Gastrophryne carolinensis. The sequence goes on along the minus strand of CM051236.1, from coordinate 54,865,358 downwards.
TGTGCGCATGTGTTTATGACCACTGCTTGTGTCTTTCAGGAGAACTCCCCGCTACCTGCTTAAAAGGGGGTTCTCCCGGTCCTAGGGTCCCTAGAGTAAATTGGGCACCTAAAATCCTCCCACTTGGGACTTAAATGGGCATCCCGGGTAGCTTATCAGCGTAATTCCCTCTGGTCATTGCGACTACCTTTAAAATCACCATATGGAGGCTCCACAGGATACCTGGCTCGGGCTCCCTTCGGGACAATCCCGGCTGTGTGTGGGTTGTGGGGTACTCCTTGCGGGGGAAAATGTACTAATTTGCATACCATGTGCGCAACAGGCCCTAATGCGGCAGTCGGGATCCCAGGCGTCTGGGTCAGTGCCGCCCGTCTCATCTCCTACCCCACCCCGCATTATCAGTACCCCAGGGGACACTGTCGTTAGCGGGGAGTCGCACTCTGATGTATGTGCTAGGCTGGCCAACCTAGAGAAAATTATTTCCAGCTCAGTGGGCAGAAAAGCCCCTGCTAAGAAAAGGCATCTCTCACCGACTACGCCGGTACTTGATTTTGATGATTATGACTACCCTGACTTGTCTGATTATTCCCCTCTTGAGGAGGGGGAATTGTTTGGGGAATCTGAGACTGAAGAACTGCAGTTCTTTGATTCTGATGCCGGGCAGGCGCTGGGGGATGCTGTGGATACCCCCAAAGTCCTGGCCCATCTCTTAGAGGTTTTGGATATTTCCCCACCAGCGGAGGCCTCTCCGAAGAAGGGGGAATTCTTTGGCTCATCTAAGCCCGGCTTGGAGTTCCCAAATCAGGATAATTTTGATAGCATGATTCTTAGAGAATGGGAGAAACCGAGTCGGCTTCCCCGTGTTCCGCAGGGATGGGATAGGAAGTATCCCTTCCTGGCGGACGCGGTATAGCGATGGTTTTCCCCTCCCGAGGTCGATGCGCCCATCTTAGGATTGTCCAACACCTCCGTTGTACATACTCCTGACGCCAGTACCCTTAAGGACGACGAGGATAAGCGCATTGATCAGATGGCATGTGCCTTTACCAGTGTGGGTTCAGCCTTGTGGCCTGTTTGTGCATCTGCACTCGTGGCTGTGGCTACCAGGTCTGAGGTTAGGGGACATGTAAAAGGGTCCCAACTCAACCCGGACAGCGTTGAATTCACAGCCCTTAAGAGGTGTGAATTGTTCATGAACTTTGTGTTGGCGGCTATGGATGACACTATTATCATGTGTAGTAGAACCTCGGCTCTGCTGGTGGCCATGCGTCGATCGGTATGGCTACGCCAGTGGGCGGCTGACATAGCGGCAAGAAATCACTTACAGCACTGCCCTTCCTGGGTATGCGGCTGTTTGGTGACAAATTGGATTCTGTGGGGAAAGGTGGGAAGCTACCTCAGCGTAAGAAGCAGCGCCGCTTCTTTTGGGGGGCAAGCTCCTTCAATCCTTCCTTTCGCAGTGCCAGAGTGGGCAGAGGTCTTGCCTACTATAGCTTCAGAGGTGATTCCTGGAACAGAGGCAGGGGACACGCCCGTCCAGCCTCTACCTGGGGTTCCAAGGCCCAAGCCCGCTGCCAAGCCAGCTCAGCAATGAGGAGGCGCCCTCACCCTTACGGGTGGGGGGACGGCTGCGGCTCTTCTTCCAGGTCTGGGCCCAAGAGGTCACAGACAAGTGGATATTGGAAGTGGTCTCGTCTGGGTACAAACTGGAGTTCGAGTCCCGGCCTCCTCCCAGATTCCTAAGATCTCGGATGCCATCGGACCCTCGGGCGGTGCAGGGGCTCCTGTTGGCTGTAAAGAATCTCCTGGACATGGCGGTCATATGCCCGGTGCCTCTTTCAGAGAGAGGCCGGGGCTATTATTCCAACCTCTTCACGGTTCCCAAGAAGGATGACTCCATAAGACCCATTCTGGATTTGAAGCTTCTCAACAGGTTCATCAGAACCAAGAAGTTCCGCATGGAGACTCTGCGCTCAGCCATAGGTTCCCTTCGTCAGGGGGATTTCATGACGTCCATAGACATCAAGGATGCTTACCTTCATGTACCAATTTTCCCAGCACACCAGAGATTTCTCAGGTTCATGGTTGGAGATCAGCATTTTCAGTTTCTGGCCCTCCCATTCGAGCTGACCTCGGCACTGAGGGTGTTTACCAAGGTTCTGGTGGGCATAATGGCCCTGCTCAGAGCCCAGGGCATTCGCATTGTGCCGTATCTGGACGACCTACTCATTACAGCTTCTTCCCTCTGCCAGGCGGAGCTGGACATGACAACTCTGGAAAGGTTCGGATGGGTGATAAACCACCCCAAGTCTTCTCTCTCTCCATCAAGGGAGATCTTTTTTCTGGGCATGAGTCTGGATACCGGTCAGGCCAGAGTGTTCCACCCCCATCAATGTCCTGGAGCTCAGAGCTATCCGTTTGGTTCTGTCACGTCTGACACTACACCTACAGGGCTTACCGGTTCAGGTACGCCCACACAATCGAACTGCGGTAGCTTACATCAATCACCAAGGAGGGACTCGCAGCAGGAGTGCCCTCAGGGAAGTCTCTCTGATTCTGACATGGGTGGAGAGCAATGTTCCTTGCATCTCGGCAGTGTACATTCCGGGAGTGGAGAACACGGAGGCGGACTCCCTGAGCAGGGGAGTCTCTTGCCGAGGGGAATGGTCTCTCAACCACAGGGTATTTCGGTCCCTGTGTCACAGGTGGGGGACTCCGGAGGTGGATCTCTTTGCCTCTCGGCACAATCACAGGCTCCCAACCTTTGTATCTCTGTCTCGGGATCCTCTGGCCTTGGCAGTGGCTGCCTTGTCCCTTGCCTGGAGGGATCTGGGGTTTCTGTACCTGTTTCCCCCCTTCTCCATGGTAGGCAAGGTAGTGCGCAAGCTGGCCCTAGATGGGGCACCAGCAATTCTGGTGGCCCCAAGGTGGCCAAGACAGGTTTGATTCGCAGACGTCGTAAGACTGGCGGTAGATCAGTACAGGCTGCCCCTGTTTCCGGATCTGATCTCTCAGGGTCAGCTACGTTACCCCAATTTACAAACGCTTGCTTTGACGGCGTGGCTGCTGAAACCTTCATTCTGAGGGAGGAAGGTTTGTCGGAGGCGGTTTTTCAGACATTGATTAGAGCTAGGAAGAGGTCTTCCTCTACCATTTACTATAGGACTTGGCGGTCCTATATTGACTGGTGTGAGGCTAGGGCCTTACCTTGCAGGGTGTTTTCGATTCCTAGGATTTTGGAGTTTCTACAACACGGTCTGGATCTGGGGTTCCAGCTCAGTACTTTGAAGGGTCAGGTTTCTGCCCTGGCTGTCTTTTTTCAAAGGTCTTTTGCTTTGCATCATCTGGTCAAGACTTTTTTCCAAGGGGTCACTCATGTTCAGCCCCCTAGAAAGCCTTTGGTTCCCGTTTCCCTAAATTTGGTTCTCTCGGCCCTCCAGGGGCCTCCTTTTGAGCCGGTGCAGGATGTGGCACTTTCTGTGCTCACTCAAAAGGTTGCCTTTTTGGTGGCTATTACCTCTGTTCGGCGTGTCTCTGAGTTGGCGGCTCTGTCTATTCAGGCCCCTTACTTTGAGAGACACCAGGACAAGATGGTTTCTGCTTTCCATCTCAATCAGGATGTAGTTCTCCCTTCCTTGTGTCCTAGGCCTAGCAATGACAAGGAGAGGGTTTTGCACTCTTTGGATGTGGTTCGTTGTGTGAAGTACTATTTGGTCACTAATTCTCCTTTTCGTAAGACGGACGCCTTGTTTGTGGTGCCCTCCGGGCCCAGGAAAGGTTTGGCTCCAGCCAAGTCTACCATTAGTAAATGGATACGTTAGTCCATTGTTGGGGCCTATTCCGCTAAGGGGAGGGTTCCTCCTTTTAAGATCACTGCTCATTCTACCCGTGCTGTTGGGGCTTCCTGGGCCTTTGAGCACCAGTCTTCTGTTGAACAAGTTTGTAAGGCTGCTACTTGGTCTTCAGTTCATACTTTTTCCAAGTTTTATAAGGTTGATGTGCGGGCCTCAGCGGATGCTGTTTTTGGCCGCAAGGTTCTGCAAGCTGCAGTGGTTTAAATTGGTGCATTTTTTGCTGTATTTGGATCCCCACCCATGACGGACACTGCTATTGGATGTCCCATATGTCATGAATAGTGGAAGCGGGGTGTGTGACATACTTGGAATAATACCATTTTGTGATTACTCACCTGTAAAATGGGTATTTTAAGTATGTCACACACCCCGCTTCATCCCGCCCTTTGGTATTTTGGATCCTTTATGGTGAACCTTTTATTAAGAATGTTTTATTGTCTCTTCCTGGTCCCCTTACTGCTGTCATATACTGGGCAATGTGTGGGAGGTCCCGGGTATTTATGGACCGGGAAGGGCTTCTTTTTTGGTTTCATCTCTGCAGAAGTACGCCCTCTACTGGACCATAACCCATATGTCATGAATAGTGGAAGCGGGGTGTGTGACATACTTATAATACCCATTTTACAGGTGAGTAATCACAAAATGGTATTTTTTGCAGCATAACAGCAAGGATTAATCAACTGCATTGGAGGTAACAGAATAATGCTTTGCTTTTACACTTAACCATTAAAACACCACATGTAAAAGAAATGTTTAAAATTAAAAGCTATTAGCCAGGTCTTATGTTTCCTTATGCAGATTATTGTATTCAAAGCTATTCAATGTTATCGCTGGAAATTGCCTTGCTAGCTTTCTGTATTCTTCTGGGCAATAATGTCCTATGATGCTTAATGACTGAAGCGTTTTGTGCCTAAACAGGAATTAAATATGCTGCAGCCTAAACCCAGTTTTCGCTTGTGGCTCACGGCTGAAGTCCATCCCAAATTTACCCCGATCTTACTACAGTCAAGTCTGAAGATAACATATGAGGTACAGTTTTTATGTAAACCTACAAACAAGCCTACGAGTAATGTACAGTGTTTGCTCTTCTTATATATAGGTGAATATACCTCTTCCTTTAAGCAGAACAAAATTATTTCCCCACGCCCCAACTCATGCCCCACCTTGGCTTATGCAGTCATCTAGGAGGTGACAAGTTTTTTTCCACCACCAAGCCCACACAGCACTTTTGAGATCACTGTTTGGCTGATCTCAAGAGTCCCGGGCGATATGCGCTAGCCGGCTGGCCGTATCCCACATTCTTTGATCATTTTGCAGTGCTCCCACCCCCAGCCTATCCGAATGGGTGGGTCCATAACTGCGCCACGGCTACATGGATGTCTGGGATCTGGTCACCGGCAAATACAGCGCCGTAGGAGCTGCCGGTAATGGTTAGTGTACCGGCGATGCCTGGGGGCTTCAAACATCGGGGCATCCCTATTTTGACTCCAACACGGCTTTTGTGCTGCTTTAAAGTTCCTGTCCAGACACACACAAACTTCCTCCTATCTTATTCCCCTTGGAAAGATGAGCCATTTCAAAGCATCTCAAAATCGTGGATTTTATGTAAATGGCTTGCGTATTATAAAGGAAGCTGCTTTCTTTGCTTTAGTTTCTGGCTTGTGGCTGAGCTGGGAAGAGCATAACATGGTGCAGGTTTCTGAGTCATGAGCATGTGGTGTTGTGGTCAGAGACAGCTTTTGGACCACTGTGCTTTGCCATGCTCACTCACACAAGGGACAGAGAAGCTTTTAGACCACTTTTTTGTGTGGTCCTGGAGAAATGAAATTGAAAGGAGACAAACTTGGACAAACTTTGGAGCCCTGCTACGGCTTCTACCCTATGCTGCAGGAAACGGAGGGGAGATCTAGCAGGGTGTATGCCCACGCTAGGCATTTGTGAATGGCCAGCGCGGGCATGCTCCCTGTTACAGGGTAGCGAGAGATGTGGCAGTCAACACAATGATTGGACTAGCAGCTGTGCATGCGCTGTAAGTCCGGGAAGAGGTGAGTTGGCTTCAGCGATCTGCGGGGGTTTCAAAGGACCAAAACCCAGGATAGTCCAAATCCTGGATTTTGGTCCACTTTAAAGCTGACCAAAACCCACATTTTTAACTCGCATCCCCTGAATTGATCCCTCCATGAGGAGCACTTTTTGCCAATTTTTACTGCTCCTGCTTCACTCTAAACCCAGATAATGGCCCTTGTTTTAGCTGTAAAGCTCCGCCTCCTCAATTCATGGGCACTGCTGTGTGTGGCAATGATGTCATTGCTGCACTTACAATAACTGATCCCCTGCCATCTTACAGAGAGGGACAGCAAAAATGACAGAGTTCCAGTACAATTCGAAAAACGAAAATATGCATTTCTACTTCTACACCTCCAGAAGGGAATATCGGCGGAGGATTTGGCCAAATTTATTTCAAAATTTCAGTGGGTTTTGGTCCACTTTAAGTATACATGCAACTTTATCACCATGCATGGAGTGTGATACCACTCCGCAAGGGACCCATTTACTCTATCGCCCACGGGCCTGCATAAACCTGGACCCGGCCCTGTTCTGTAAATGGTTTTCAGAGTGACATCATGTATTGTTTAGCTTGTATTGGTAATTATAATAATGTATATGGTGTGTAGTATAATGGCAGAATGACCAGCCTCCGCAATCACATGCCAGATAATGGATCCTGGGTAACAGGCTGCAGAGCTTTTCCTGATTACAGGGTGTCACGTCTTGTTAGGCTTACATGGTTTCTGTGGCTTATTGTGTTACTTTTGTACTTCATTATTCAAGTTGAGTAATTATGTTGCTGTAATTTTATTCTTTTATCCAGTGAAAATTCTTGATGCTATAAAGGGCCTATTCTCCGTGCATCTATTTTAGGAGCTCACGTTGGGTCCATTTTCTCAGGTCAGACAAAGTAATTTCCTGGATTAAATAGGATTCTACATTGGAAAAGTCACAAGTGTGAGATTTTATTAAAAGCTTCAACCACTAAAAAAATCAAGTGGGGAAGGTGTCGCTGTGTTAGGCTTTTGCCGCTATTTCTTCCAGCTGATAAATGTTTATGAATGTGTGGGTTACATAACCGCATCTTAATGAATGTATAAAACGTGTCTGGTCCGGGCAACAGCAATAATAAGGCAGCATGAAGCTCACCTGCATCTCCTCTAATTCCTGCAGCGCTGGGTAGAAGCCGTAACAGGGCTCCAAATGTTGCCCTTTGTTTGATTCCATTTTTCCAAGAGAAATGTCCTTTGGAGCTCTCAGCACACGTGAGCATGGCAGGTCTCCGAAAGCTGTGCCATGACAACGCCCTTCTCACCTCAACCACACCTAAAAAAGGAAGTCAGTGGCTATAATTAGAAACTTGAATTGGCTCATTTTACTTGGTTGCAATTGGGGGATAATGGGTGAGAGGGTTAGCTTGTGTCCGTGTGTGTGTGTGTGTGTGTGTGTGTGTGTGGGGGGGGGGGGGGGGGGCAGGGGCTTTAAAGTGGACCAAAACCCTGGGCCGATCCATGCCCTCCCCGTGGGGCATCCAAAATCAGGATGCCCCGCTGTGTGAAACCCCCCAAGTCGCCCGCTACACTTACCTTAATCCCGGTCCAACAGCACATGTGCGAGCCGTGGCGGCATCCCCGCTATCCCTCTAGCAGGGCGCATGTCCGCACCAGCCATTTGTGAATGCCGGACGCGTGCGCGCTCCCTGTTAGAGGGGAGCGCGAGATGCGGCTGTCAGCACGGGGGCGCTGAGCTAAGATGTCACTCAGACTTGCATAGCTCAGTGGCTCTGAGCGTGCTGATTGGACGAGCAGCCACGCATGCGGCGTAGGCCTGCGGTGAGGTGAGTTGATGCCGGCGATCTGGGGGGTTTCACATAGCGGTCGGGGTGCCCCGGGGAGTGGACCAAAACCCAGGATAGTCAAAATCCTGGGTTTTGGTCCACTTTAAAATGATCCTATACCCAAAGTTAATGTTGTCACGTGCCTTTGGACACGACCTAGTTGGCCATATTGCTCCCTGGCCCTGTCCACTTTACAGTTACATTCAGTTACAGTTCACACAGCTCAGCATTGGGGGGGGGGGGGGGGGGGGTCAGCCTTAAGGTAAGTGTATGGGGCACCTGGGGGGTTTCACACAGCGGGGCATCCCTATATTCTAAGTTTACAGCACGTCCTGTTACAGAATATTCCTTACTCTTGGGTAATACATCCACAAGATGGCGCTGGACTGCAGAAAACAGCTTGTGGCTCCTCCCGGCCCTATGTAAGTCAGGGACCTCCCACAAATTGCCCAGTTCTTTCTGCAGTCTGCGCTGAGAAGATAGCTCTCTATGTGGCGCAGGTGACCGGAGCTTATATGCCTGCGGCCCCGCAGGGCTATTCCCACCCATTCCATTCCATATTGCTGCCTCCCAGCCTCGGCTGACAAGGTTCGGGTGGTAGGTTAGTAGCACCAGTTAGGTGCTGAGGAACTATGCTTCTACCGCAGTCCCTGCTCTGACAGGGTAGGCGGTTTAGGCTGATGGTGAGCATTTTGGGATGCCCCCCCCCCCCCCCGCTCCATGTGTTTTTGCCAGGCTCAACCTGTGCAGTTAACCCTTATTCCCATAGGTGTTCCCCTCCACACTCACTCCTCCCATTGTTTCCTGGGTGCCGTTTTCTTCCTGGAAATCCTTCTATTCCTGCCTTGCTCTCCCTCTGGGATATCTCCGGGGGGGGGGGGGGGTTGGTGACTAGTGGTAAAAAAAAAACGATATATTCTTACTATACAGTACGTCCTGCTCCAAATAGATTACTTACACTTGGGGTATCCTCCGCCAGATGGCGCTGCACTGCAGAGACATGCAAAACAGGCTCCTCCCGGCCCCTCAAATACCCGGGGACCTCCCACAAATCCCCAGATTTCTCTGTAGTGCTTACTGCGAAGACATGAAATTATCACTCTTTCGCAGGTGAGCGGGGCTATTAGCCTGCGGCCCTGTTGGACTATTTCCACCCGTTCCTCGTGTGATGTGCCTCCCAGCCTGGGCTGCGCTGGTCGGGTGAAGGTAGGTGGCACCATGTGTGCTTACGGAGCGCTGCTCCACCACAATCCCCCTCCAAAGGGTAGGCGGTATAGGCTGATGGTGAGCCTTTACGGGATGCCCCTCCCGCATTATTGCCCCATGCCCCGTGTAGCGGTGGGTCCTGTACAGAGGGCCGCCATCCTCCCTCATTCTCCCTGTAGCCTTCGGGGTCAAAAGAAAGGGGAGATGTGGGTGAGTGTGTATCGTGATTCGTGCATATGGCGTTTTGTCTGTTTTTGACTAGTATATGTGGTGTCAGCCGCCACGCTGACTTTTCTTTTTTACTACTGCAAATGCTGCCGCCGCACGCGTCTTTTCCTTCATTTGGATGTTCCGCTCCGGGCGGTGGCGTTACCTCAGACGCTTCTGTGTTCTCATTGGCTGCTTGTCTGTGGGCTTCGCACTCTTCGGGGGGGGGGGCAGGCCTGGCTTGGCGCTCTCTGCGTCACGGCCCGCTCTGGCCCGCACTTCGAGGTACTCTCGGCGCCATTTTGTCAGGTCGCGCGCGCATGTGTGGCGGTTCTACTTACCGTGGTCCGTAAGTGCCCTCGCAGGCGGCTTTATACTCATTCTTTAGTGTGTTTGGTTCTGACACCCCTTCTTCTCATTGTATCTTTCAGACGGGTGAATCCATTGGCTTCTCCCAGCCCGGTGTAATTGATAGTTGGACCTAGTATAATTACTCCCACTTCCCTAGCGGGTCATTGGGGCATCCGGGGTTGCTTTATATCATCACTCCCTACTGGCATATTGTGCCTAATAATCACCATATGGAGGCATCTCGGGATAATGTGACCGGGGTTCCTTCGGGACAAGCCCGGCTGTGTGTAGCTTGTGGGGTCTCACCTATTCGCGGTGACAATGCACGGGTCTGTGTTCCTTGCGCACAGCAGGTGCTAACGCTGCAATCCGCCCCTCCTGTGGCTGGGCCTGCACCTCGTCTCACTTCACCTACTCCCCCAAGCTTGAGTCTCACCCCCATTGAATTGCATACAAGCGGGGATTCTCAGCCTGATGTGTCTGCTAAACTGGCCAGTGTTGAAAAATTGATTGCTAATACTTTAGCGCGTAAGGCCACTGCTAAATGCGTCACTTAACCCCTGATGCCACTCTTTTCCCTATGGAGTCTGATGAGTTTTTGCATCTATGTGACTATACCCCCTCGGACGAAGGGGAGCTGTTCTCTGATTCAGGGTCATCTGTTGAGAGACCCAGGGGTCATGACGATTCTGGCTCTGATTCCTGGGCCCCGGATGATACTGACAGGCTGCTGGTTCAGATTTTTGAGGCTCTGTCCATCTCTCCCCCTGTTACGGCTCCTAGGCAAAGGGGTGAGCTTTTTCATACTGCTAAGGCTCGTTTGGAATTTCCTGAGCAAACCCATTTCAATGATCTTGTGCTTAAGGAGTGGGAACGTCCCAGTAGACTTCCCGGTATACCTAAGAGTTGGGACAGAAAGTATCCCTTTCCTGCTGATATGGTCAAGTGCTGGTCATCCCCTCCCGAGGTGGATGCTCCTATTCTAGGGCTGTCTAACACCTCTGTTATGCACTCCCCTGACTCTACTACTCTGCGGGATGCCGAGGACCGGCGCATTGACCAATTGGCGTGCCATGCCTTTGCATTTGTGGGGACGGCGCTACGCCCAGTTTGCGCCTCGGCCATTACATCTGTGGCGCTCAGGTTCCTGATCAGAAGTGTACTTGATGGTGCTCCTGATGATTTGCTACCTGATGTGTTTAATGCACTGTCTAACTGTGATGTGTTTGTAAACTTTATCCTATCTGCCTTGAATGATGCCATTAGGATGTGTGCTAGAACTTCTGCCTTGGTGGTAACTATACGCCGCGCGGTTTGGCTGCGCCAGTGGGCTGCTGACAATGCTGCAAAGAAGGCCCTCACTGGGCTTCCATTTAAGGGACTGCCTAGACCTTTTTGCTAAAGGAGGTAAGTTACCCCAGCGCAGGCGGCAGTCTCGGCCCTTTCAGGGCCAGGGCTCCCTTTCACTCCCCTACCGTGGTGCTAAACAAGGAAAAGGGGTGTCCTTCGGGGGGCTCGTGCAGATTCCTGGCATAGGAGCAGAGGACGACATCCTGGCTCCTCCTGGGGGTCTAAGCCCAAATCCTCTCCCAAGCCCCCTCAAGCATGATGGGGCGCCCTCGCCCGTCAGGGTGGGGGGACGGCTACAGCACTTTGCTCACGTCTGGAGGCATCACGTCTCAGACCGGTGGATTCAGGAGGTAGTGTCCTCCGGTTACAAGAAAGAGTTTGCTGTGCGTCCTCCCCCAAGATTCATCAGGTCCCGGATCCCCCAGGACCCTGTCTCAGCTCAGGTGTTGCCGCAGGCCGTGCAAGGCCTTCTGGGTTTGGGGGTCATTTGCAGGGTCCCATTAAGAGAAAGAGGCAAGGGGTTCTACTCCAACCTCTTCACAGTTCCCAAAAAAGATGGGTCAGTCAGGCCCATTCTGGATTTAAAGATCCTCAACAAATTGTCAAGAACAGGCGTTTTCGCATGGAAACTCTGCGCTCGGCCATCAGCTCCCTGCGCCCAGGGGACTTCATGACGTCTGTGGACATCAAAGACGCTTACCTTCACATCCCTGTGTTTTCAGGACACCAAAGGTTCCTCAGATTCGCGTTGGAAGATCAACATTACCAATTTTTGGCCTTGCCATTTGGCCTCACTTCAGCTCCCAGAGTGTTCACCAAGGTGCTGGCGGGGGTGATGTCTCTGATGAGGTCAAGGGGCATCCGCGTGGCCCCTGGCCCCTTCCTGGGCGACGGTCAGCACGGATGCCAGTCTGTCAGGATCGGGGTGATTCTGGAAGTCCCTCAGGAGGCCCTCTTACCTATCAACATTTTGGAACTACGGGCCATCAGATTGGTACTGGATCAGTTGACCGACCACCTGTGGGGGTCTGTCTGTGCAGGTGCGCTCAGACAACAGGACGGCGTTTGCCTGCATCAACCATCAGGGAGGGACCTGGAGCAGGGGGGCCCTTCAGGAGGTGTCGCGGATTCTGACATGGGCGGAGGCCAATGTTCAATTCATTTCGGCTGTGTACATCCCGGGAGCAGAGAATCTACTGGCAGACTCTCTGAGCAGGGGACCTCTCGTCAGGGAGAGTGGTCCCTCTGCAACAGGGTATTCCAGTCCCTGTGTCACCGTTGGAGTCTACCAGATGTGGATCTCTTTGCGTCCCGTCACAATCACAAGCTCCCGGCCTTTGTCTCCCTGTCTCAGGATCCTCTGGCCTTGGCCACAGATGCTCTGTCCATGTCATGGCAGGAATTTTGGCTCCTGTATGTCTTTCCTCCATTGCCCCTGCTGGGCAGGGTTCTGTGCAAGATTGCTCTGGAAAGGCGATTGCCGGTGGCCCCCAGGTGGCCAAGAAGAGTGTGGTCCGCAGACGTGGTGCTGATGGCAGTAGACCAGTACGTTCTGCCAGGGGTGCCAGATCTGCTCACTCAGGGCCCCTTACGCCATCCCAATTTACAAACTCTGGCTTTGACGGCCTGGCTGCTGAAACCTCCATCTTGATGGAGAAAGGCTTGTCCGCCTCGGTGGTTGATACCATGGTGAAGGCTAGGAAGAAAACTTCTTCTTCCATCTATTACAGGGTATGGCATACCTACATTGACTGGTGTGAGTCTAGGTCTCTTCCCTGTCGGGTGTTTTCAGTTCCCAGGGTTCTGGAGTTCTTACAGCATGGGTTGGAGTCGGGACTCCAACTCAGTACTCTGAAGGGTCAGGTTTCTGCCCTGTCTGTTTTCTTTCAGAAGTCTTTTGCTCAGCATTCTTTGGTTAAGACCTTCTTCCAGGGGGTTACTCATGTGCGTCCCCCACGTAAACCTATGGTCCCTGTTTGGGATTTGAACTTGGTTTTGTCTGCCTTGCAGGGTGCTCCCTTTGAACCTATACAGGATGCTGCTCTGGCTGTGCTTACCCTCAAGGTTGTCTTTTTGGTGGTCATTACTTCGGTCAGGCATGTGTCTGAGTTGGCGGCTCTGTCTATTCAGCCCCCATACTATGAGAGACACCAGGACAAGGTGGTGTTCCGCTTTAAGCCAGACTTTCTGCCTAAGGTGGTGTCTGCTTTTCATTTGAATCAAGATATTGTTCTTCCTTCATTGTGCCCTAATCCTAGCAACGCTAAGGAAAGGGTTTTGCATTCCTTGGATGTGGTCAGGTGTCTGAAGTATTACCTGGTAGTCACTGCGTCCTTCAGGAAAACTGATGCTCTTTTTGTGGTCCCTTCTGGGCCCAGGAAGGGTTTGGCTCCTGCCAAGTCTACTATTAGCAAATGGATTCGTTAGGCTGTGATTCAGGCCTATTCTGCTAAGGGGAAGAGTCCTCCCTTTCGCCTTACTGCTCATTCTACTCGTGCTATTGGTGCCTCTTGGGCCTTCCAGCACCAGGCTTCTGTTGAACAAGTTTGCAAGGCCGCTACTTGGTCTTCTGTTCATACCTTTTCAAAGTTTTACAAGGTTGATGTTAGGGCCTCAGCTGATGCTGTTTTTGGCCGCAAGGTTTTGCAGGCGGCAGTGGTTTGAGCTGTCTGCTGTTACCTTTTTTGTTGGGGATCCCACCCTTCTTTATGGACACTGCTATTGGATGTCCCAAGTGTAAGTAATCTATCTGGAGCAGGACATACTGTATACTAAGAATAATACAATTCTGTGAAATACTCACCTGTAGAATTGGTATTATAAGTATACAGTACGTCCTGCTCCACCCCACCCTTGGTTTTGCATTATTCTGGATCCCCTGTATGGTGATTGTTATCATTGTTATAGTTACCAGTTTGGGTGGTTAAATTCTCCCCGTTTCTCGTTCACTGCTTTTCAATGCTGGGGATTTGTGGGAGGTCCTCGGGTATTTGAGGGGCCGGGAGGAGCCTATTTTACATGTCTCTGCAGTGCAGCGCCATCTGGCGGAGGATAACCCAAGTGTAAGTAATCTATCTGGAGCAGGACGTTCTGTATACTTATAATACCAATTCTACAGGTGAGTATTTCACAGAATTGTATTTTTTATGTTTTATCTTTGTACTGTGTTCTGTCACCTTGTACGCCACCGCCACACGCTTGTACAGCACTCCGCGGACGGCGGGGTAATTTACCTCACAGCTGCCGGGCCGTATTGGCCGGCCGGAACACGTGGGCGAGTTTCGCGCTCTTCGGGGGGGGGGGATTGGCTCTGTGGAAGACTATTTTCACATCACGTCTCCACCGCCAGCCCCTCGAGGTCTGTGGACGCGATTTTGCCTGTCCTTAGCCCCGGTGGGGTGTTTTTTACCAGGATATTCCTTTCTGCTGTATTCTTATGGGAATGTTTTGTTATGTCTTTCAGGCGGGTTAAAACTTCGGCACTGTGGTTTCTCCCGGCCATCTCCCCTCACTATCTCCCACTTCCCTAGCGGGTTCTTGGGACATCCCTGGTAGCTCTTTAGCGTTAACCCTTACTGGCCTGTTGGGCCATTCAAATCACCATATGGAGGCTTCTGGGGATAATGGGCCTGGGGTTCCTTCGGGACAAGCCCGGCTATGTGTTGCGTGTGAGGTATCCCCCATAAGTGATGATGTCAGGGTATGTGTATCCTGTGCCCAGCAGGTACTTGCACTGCAGTCTGGGCTTGGTGGTGCGCCCTCTCTGGCATCACCTACCCACCCACGCTTACATCTGACCCCCACCGAGGGACATACTAGTGGGGAGTCTCAACCTGATTTAGCTGCATGGGTGGCCAGCATTGAAAAACATCTTGCTGGGCTCTGCCCCACGTAAGGCTTCTGCTAAGAAGCGGAATTTATCACCCGCGGTTTCCCTCTTCCCTGTAGAATATGAGAGAACTTACTCACTCTCAAGTCCCTACCCCCTTGAGGAGAGGGAATTATTTTCTGATTCTGAATTCTCTGAGGAACAACCTAAAATTTACGGTGGTACTGGGACTACCTTTGGGGAATTGCTGAGTCACATTTTTGAAGTGCTTTGAAATTCCCCCCGGCAGTGGCTCCGCAGCAGCAGGGTGAGCTTTTTCATACGGTTAAGCCACGCTGGGAGTTCTCTGGGCAGTCTCACTTTAATAATCTAGTGCCCAAGGAATGGGAACAGCTTAGCAAGCTGCCAGGGGTGCCTAAGAGTTGAGACAAGAGGTATCCCTTTCCTGCTGATGTTGTTAAGAGTTGTTCATGTCCTCCCGAGGTGGATGCGCCCGTTCTCGGGTTGTCCAATACATCTGTCATGCATTCTCCTGATACCACTACCCTGCGGGATGGTGAGGACTGGTGCTTGGACCAACTGGCCTGTCACGCCTTTGCCTGTGTGGGGACTGCACTGCACCTGGTCTGTGCCTCTGCTATTATGGCTATTGCCATTAAAGGGGTGCTTAAGTGTCTCTTGGACGGGGCATCTGAGGATGCGGGTAGAGAAGAGTATAGATCTCTCTTGCTTTGTGAGGAATTTATTGCATATATTCCTTCTGCCATGGATGATGCCATTAGAATGTGTGGTAGGATTTCTGCCCTGTTGGTGGCTATACGCCGCTCTGTCTGGCTACATCAGTGGGTAGCTGATAATGCTGCTAAGAAGGCTCTCACTGGCTTCCCTTTCAAGGGCCTGCGCCTCTTTGGTGAACGCTTGGATTTGTTTGCCAGGTTCGGTAGGTTACCTCAACGTAGGAGGCTGTCCCAGTCCTTTCGGGGGATGGGTGCCTTTCTCCCTTCCTTCCGTGGTTCCAGAACTGGCCGAGGAGTCTTCTTTACTGGGGCCCACGGAGATCATTGGGGAAGGGGCAGAGGACGTGGTCGTCCTGGCCTCTCCTGGGGTCCCAAGCCAAAATTCTCACCCAAGCCCCCTCAGGCATGAAGGGGCGCCCTCACCCATCCGGGTGGAGGGACGGCTTCGGCTCTTTGCTCACATCTGGAGGCTTCACGTCTCAGACCGGTGGATTCAGGAGGTAGTGTCTTCCGGTTACAAGATCGAGTTTGCAGCCTGGCCGCCCCCAAGATTCATCAGATCCCAGATGGCTCAAAACCCCCTGTCAGCTCAGGGTCTGTGCCTTGCTGTCCAAAACCTTCTGGAGTCGGGGGTCATCTGCCAGGTGCCTTTGAGGGAAAGGGGCAGAGGCTACTATTCCAATCTTTTCAATGTTCCCAAAAAAGACGGGTCCATCAGACCCATCCTGGATTTGCATGGAGACTCTGCGCTCAGCTGTCAATTCACTATGCCTGGGCGACTTCATGACCTCTGTAGACATCAAGGACGCTTACCTTCATGTACCAATCTTTCCAGGTCATCAGAGATTCCTCAGGTTCGCTCTGTAGGATCAGCACTACCAATTTGTGGCCTTGCCTTTCGGTATCACCTCGGCTCCCAGGATATTCACCAAGGTGCTGGAGGGCATATTGGCTCTGCTGAGATCTCAGGGCATTCACATCCTTCCTTACTTGGACGACATTCTCAGCAGGCCGAGCTGGATACCCAGCTGGTGGTGACCATACTGGAGTCCTTCGGCTGGGTGATCAACCACCCCAAGTCTTCCCTTTCACCGTCATTGGTGAGGTCCTTTCTTGGCATGACTCTGGATACATCTCAGGTCAAGATTTTTCTCCCTCAGCAGAAGGTGGAGAGTCTTCAAGCCCAAGCCAGGCTTCTTATCTCTTGTCCTCATCCCTCCATCCGGCAGGGGATGCAGCTGGTGGGCCTGATGGTGTCTTGCTTCGAGGTGGTTCCATACGCTCAGTTTCACATGAGACCTCTTCAACTTCACCTCTTGTCGGTATGGGATCGGGACCCTCGGTCCCTGGATCAGGTGTTGGTTCTGTCCCCTCTGGCCAGACGGTCTCTGTCGTGGTGGCTGGACTCAAGGAACCTGTTGGTGGGCAGATCCTTTCTGGCCCGTGCTGGGAGACAGTCACCACAGATGCCAGTCTGACAGGTTGGGGGGGGCTTCTGGAAATCCCTGAAATTCCAGGGTCAGTGGGGCCCTCAGGAGGCCCACACACCTATCAATATTCTGGAACTGAGGGCGATAAGGTTGGTTCTCGCCCAATAGACTCCACACCTTCGGGGTCGGGCTGTTTAGGTCCGCTCGGACAACCAGACTACGATTGCCTACATCAATCATCAGGGAGGGACCCGGAGCAAGAGACCCCTCAAGGAAGTGTCCCTGATACTGTCTTGGGCGGAGGAGAATGTTCCCTGCATCTCAGCTGTGTACATCCCGGGGGTGGAGAATCTGGAGGCAGACTCCCTCAGCAGGGGGACCTCTCGTCTGGGAGAATGGTCCCTCAGCAGCAGGGTGTTTCGCTCCCTGTGCCTCCGCTGGGGTCAGCCAGATGTGGATCTGTTTGCGTCCCGTCACAATCACAAGATTCATGTCTTTGTCTCTCTATCCCAGGACCCTCTGGCCTTGGCCATGGATGCACTAGCAATGTCTTGGAAGAGCTTTCAGCTTCTCTATGTGTTCCCTCCTTTTCCTCTGATGGGCAGGGTGCTGCGCAAGATTGCCCAGGAAGGGGTGCCAACTATTCTGGTGGCCCCCTGTTGGCCAAGAAGAGTGTGGTTCGCAGACATCGTACAGTTGGCAGTAGATCAGTACACCCTGCCCAAGGTTCCAGACCTGCTCATTTAGGCGCAGCTACGCCATCCCAATTTACAAACGCTGGCTTTAACGGCCTGGCTGCTGAAACCTCCATCTTGATGGAAAAGGGGCTGCCTGCCTCTGTTGTTAATACCATGATTCGGGCTAGGAAGAAGTCCTAGTCATCCATCTACTATAGGGTGTGGCATGCTTACATTGACTGGTGTGAGTGTAAGTCGCTTCCCTGTTGGGTGTTTTCTATCCCCAGGATTCTGGAATTTCTGCAACATGGTTTGGATTTGGGTCTTCAACTTAGTACCCTCAAAGGTCATGTTTCTGCTTTGGCCATTTTCTTCCAAAGATCCTTTGCTCACCATCGTCTGGTCAAGACTTTCTTCCAGGGGGTTACTCACGTGCGTCCTCCACTTAAGCCTATGTTACCAGTCTGGGATTTGAACTTGGTCTTATCTGCCTTGCAGGGGTCTCCCTTTGAGCCTTTGCGTGAGGCCCCTTTGTCCATTTTGACGCTTAAGGTAGTCTTTTTGGTGGCTATCACTTCTGTTAGGCGTGTTTCTGGGTTGGCGGCGCTTTCCATCAACCCCCCTCACTTTGAGAGACACCAGGACAAGGTGGTGTTTCATTTTAAGCCAGATTGTCTGCCTAAGGTTGTGTCTGCTTTTTATCTCAATCAGGACATTGTTTTGCCTTCTCTGTGCCCTAATCCTATTAACCCTAAGGAGCGGGTTTTGCACTCTCTGGATGTGGTCAGGACTCTGAAGTTCTATTTGGTGGCTACTGAATCCTTCAGGAAGACTGATGCTCTTTTTGTGCTCCCATCTGGACCTAAGAAGGGTCTGGCTCCAGCTAAGTCCACTATCAGCAAGTGGATCCGTCAGACTGTGGTAGAGGCCTATTCTGCTAAGGGGAAGGAGCCTCCCTTCCGCCTTACTGCTCATTCTACTTGTGCTATTGGTGCCTTTTGGGCTTTTCAGCACCAAGCTTCTGTTGAACAAGTTTGCAAGGCCGCTACTTGGTCTTCTGTTCATATTTTTTCTAAGTTTTACAAGGTTGATGTTAGGGCCTCAGCTGATGCTGCTTTTGGTCGCAAAGTTCTGCAGGCGACAGTGGTAACTGCCCACTGTTACTTTTTGGGGATCCCACCCTACCTTACGGACACTGCTATTGGATGTCCCAAGAGTAAGGAATATTCTGGAACAGGACGTGCTGTATACTTAGAATAATACAATTTTGTGATTACTCACCTGTAGAATTGGTATTATACTTATACAGCACGTCCTGTTCCATCCCACCCTTCTTATCATTATTCTTAGTTACCTCTGTATGGTGATTGTTCATATGTTCATTTTTGATTTCTGGTTATTATTGTTCTCCCGGCTTCTTGTTAACTGCTTGTCAATACTGGGGAAGGTCCCTAACTTATATAGGGCCGGGAGGAGCCACAAGCTGTTTTCTGCAGTCCAGCGCCATCTTGTGGATGTATTACCCAAGAGTAAGTTATATTTTGGAACAGGACGTGCTGTATACGTATAATACTATACTAATATATAATTCTACAGGTGAGTAATCGCAGAATTGTATTTTTGGATGCTCCGCGGGGAGGGAATGGTCAATCCAGCTAGGTTTTGCTCCACTTTAAGAAGCAGGGCTCTCAGGTGTAAATCAAGAGCACAGAATCTGCCCGCAATATCACAATGGGGTGCAGCCCTCTTCAATAGCTTACTTCTCTGTTTGCCAGAGGGAATGAATTTACTAATCTTTCATTTTTAGACTGGAGGTCCGCTTTAAGAACTTTACTGTATAATTACCTGTAACTGCAGTTGTTTCCTGCTGTATTGGCTTTATAAGGTTTCTGCAATCGTCTCATGAATTTGTCTCGTTAAGAGAAGCTGGGGAACCCTCCCTTAGGACAATGTGGCAAAAAGACAATATTATATTTTGCAATACTTAACGGAGGTTTATTGCAAAATTGTGTAATATTAAAAGTCCATATGAACACATCGGCTAATGAGAGGATAGGTCAGCCGAACTAAATAAAACTCCCACCAAACTTGTGTTTTTTTCTCCTGGTAGGAAAAAAATCGAGGGGTTACAGGTGGCCTTTTTCTCTTCCTTCCATCAAAATAAAGAAACATGCCTGGCTAGTTATTTCTTGATGCCGGGTGTATAAGTGACCCCTCCTCCCGCCATCCAGTATATTTCTATGGATTATTATAACTGGGCCATTTTTCCCTATAGTGCAGAACAAAACCCAGGATTTTGACTTCCCTGGGTTTTGTTCTGTGTCCCTGGGGCATCCCAAATTGTTTACAATGGGGAGTGCACGCTGCCGCATCCCGGCATTGTAAAGAATGAGAGCCACCTGCCATAGACGTTGGGTGAAAGCCCGCGCATGCACCGCTGGAACCAGGAAAGATGAGTTTTCATGGGCGAACTGGATTCCAGGTCGGCTAATGCTGGGTTTTGTTCTTTCACATCAGCAGTTCAGTGTTTAATTTCTTTTTCTGGGCTTGTGTATGTAAAGGCACCTCCTGGATTGAAGAAAAATTTACTGAGAACATATGAATCATGGACACCAGAACAAGTCGGTAAAAATGGAGTCCTGGCCCGGACGCAGGCTTTGTTCAGCCTAGCATGGTTCCATGCCGTCTGTCAAGAGCGAAGAAACTATATTCCTCAGGTGAGAAACTATAAATGTTGTATATCTGTACATAATATATTTATAGATATTATAATAACTATACATAAACATAATATATTATAATAGATGAGAGTGTCCTCTTCTATGCATACAATTTAAGACCTGATGATTGTATGCTTCCCGGCACCTTTCTGCACAGTAGTTGCAATTAGTCTTCACTACACTTGTTTTGTTTAAAGTGGACCAAATGGCCCTGGAGTCTCAGGCTGATTCCCTGTCCCTGGGGCATCCCAAACTGGGATAATACAATTACAAGTGAATTCTTATCACTATCCAATTAAACAAAGCTGATTGGGCTGTATGGTGAACTCGAAAGAATTTCCTGGTCTGTGAGGTCATACGGACAGTCATTTTCATTTATGTTGAGGAAGGTTTAGAATTGTCTTATAATTTCTTACGTTCAGTGAGTTAGAAACCATGAAACATTGGGCTATTAATTCATGGAGAGATAACATTATAGAGTATGGCTTCTCAACCTGCATTATACATACCGTAGGACAGGAGTGCTCAACCTTTTGTCAAGGACAGACCATTAATTGATTTGGAACCTGGTCACGGGCCACAATGAATAGACTGATATTTTTTTTTTTCATTTTGAATAGCAGAATGGGAAATTTGTGTACTCACCAGTAAATTTCCTTTCTTGTCCTCTTCGAGGACTGCAAGGTAGAAAGAAACTAGCTCCTCCCGGCCTATATATGGCAGGGTGTTGCAAGGTCTCCTTGGTTAATTAAAATGCAGTTCAGCCACAGCCCCGGGAGGGGAGAACGCTAACCTGTGCATAATCCGTGCAACAAAACTAAAACAGTTTAGAAGGCAGCTACTGTCACCGACTCAGCCGTAACACAACAGAAGGGTGGATGTGGTGTCTGGGAATGGAAGAGGAAGAGAAAGGAAATTTCCCTTTTCTCATTGCTTCCATTCCGGGGCACCACCAGTAGCAACGCGTGGGACATCCCTAAGCAGTTACGAAAAGTGTGGGGACGTGCAAGAACAGCCGACTGTGTCAACCTAACAAAGAACAATGGCTTTGACACCTCAAGCCTAGACCCCTGGAGAGAGGGTCATGGGGGCTCCAAACCCTTTTGGGCCAGTGTGGATGATAGGAATCTGTTTGCAGTTGACCTTCGTTAACACGCAACCCAGAAGTGGCAGTGGTGGGAATGCATAGACCAGGCTTAACCCTGACCAGGGAATGGCCAATGCGTCGACTGCCACGGCCAGGGGTCTCCCACCCTGGACACGAACCTCTGGACCTTCTGATTATGCCAAGATGTGAAGAGGTCCACCTCTGGCACTCCCCACCAGTGGCAGAGGGCTTGAAACATGTCCTATCCACTGTCTCCCTACTCAAATAATCGGTCTGCAGATTCACCAACCCCTGAATGTAAACCACCGAGATGCACGGGCCTTGAATTTCCGCCCACCTCATGATGCGACTCACTTCCTGGAATGCCTGCCAGCTCCTGCTACCCCCATGGTGGTTTATATAGGCCACAACCCCGGAGCTGGGCAGGATAACGCCTGAGAACCAGCAGAATCACCCTCAGTTCCAACACGTTGATTGAAAGACTCATAGACCCTGAACTGTCTGGTTGTCCAGAACACCACCCCAACCGGTTAGACTGGTGTCAGGAAAGACTGAACCACTGCCAGCGACTGCTGGTCCAGCCACCAATTCAGGGATCGCCGGGCATTGTCTTTAATTATGAAGCGTCGGTCCAATGTCTGCACAGTCCTGCGCTATTTAGATAGGAGTAGCATTTGTATAAGCCTGGTGTGGAACTGCGCATATGGAACTGCCTCGATGGTAGACACCATCAGGCCAAGGAGACCCATGCTCTGCCTGATCATGGAATGTTCGTCTGTCAACAGCGAGCTCACCATCTCTAGGATTGGAGAGAAGGACCTGTGCCTGTCGAGTATCCAATGTCATACCTAGATAAGTCGCCACCATGGAGGGAACCACTTGGGACTTGGAGTAGTTAATCACCCACCCGAAAAGTTTGGTTGACAGGTTCGTCCAAACATCCCGCAATGCCTCTGCCAGAGATGGGGCTCAGATGAGCAAGACGGGATGTTGTGCACACCCTCCGCCAAGACTTTTGTGAACATTCGTGGGGCACTGGACAGTCCGAACAGCAGTGGCACAAATTGGAAATGTCAGGTACCCACCACAAAGCGCAGGTATTGTTGGTGACCAGGGAAGTTCGGGACATGCAGATAAGCATACTTTATGTCCATCATGACCAGAAAATCCCCCCTGTTGCAGCTACGTTACAACTGACCTTAGAGATTCCATGCGGAACTTCCGCAGCAGATCATAACTGTTCAGATTCCGGAGACCCAGACAACTGCAAGAAAAGAACTTAGAAGATCCTACCACAGCCTGCCCTATATAGGCCAGGAGGAGCTATTTTTTTCTATCTTTCTGTTCCCACCTACGGATGAGATTAACCGATGCGTTGCTACTGGGGCTCTACCGGAATGGAATTGATGAGAAATGAAGATTTTCTACAACTATCACAATACCCACTGTCTCCACAAAGATTTTTTACACGCATACTGTATGTTCTTCCACCACAACCCTGCTACATGCTACCAATACACATGTCGATTTGCTTACCTCTCTGAATATATAAATCCCATATCTTTCCAAAATCTTAACCATGTTACCAACACTCAATACATCTAAACTCCCACCAATGCTAAGCATACAATTATTATAGGCAAACCATTGCAGAAGTATTGTGCCAAAGATTTTACCCAAGGGTGGTGTTCAATGTCCCTGTGTCACCTCTCATCCTCCTATCTCCTATCCTTACTTTACCCCTATTTATTACCTTTACACATCAGTCCTATTTACCCCTTCCACTTTTCCTTCACCTCATCGTATGCAGGTTTGTCAGTCCTTGGGCAAATTATTATAGTGGACCAAAACCCCCAGAGATCAGACCAGAAATCTATAAGATTCCCAGCCCTATTTATTCCCTCCCCCCGGGGTATCCAGAATCAGGATTTCCCGCTGTGTGAAATACCCCAGGTCGCCCATAAACTCACCTTCTTTCCCGGTCCAACAGTGCATGCGCAGCAGCGTCCGCATCCCCTCCCCACTATCCCTCTAGCAGGGCACATGCCCGCTCCAGGCATCTGTGAATGACCGACATGTGGCCATCAGCACACTCTGATCCGCTCATATTAGAGGAGTTCCTGGACGAAGGGGCTCGAGCGGATCCGAGGACGCTGATTGGACGAGCAAAATATTGGGTTTTGGTTATTTTAATTAGAAAGGGGAAGGGGTGTGCCAAAGACCTGACACACCCCCTTTATTGCAGTGAACTTTTTTTATATCAGCAATCACAGGCACAGCATAAATAGAGGTTCAGGTACAGTGGCATAATACAAATAACACATTAAGTAGAATAAAACTGCTTCTCTAAACCTAGGAACTTCCTTCACTTCTTTGAGCTTAGCGCTGCTTTGTCCAGGGCTCAGTCCAAGATTTCCACCCTCCGTCTCACCAATCTCACCAGTCCATCTCTCACTGGGCTAGAGCCCCCTTGCTCTTGGTATCAGAGCATTCTGGCTCACTCGTTTAGGGCCTTTTGTCTCTGGTTCTGTGGATCAGAGTTTCCTGGCTCTCTGCAATCTCCTATCTTGCACAGCTCAGCCATGCAATTTATCAGGCCCAACCAAGATGCCCTTCTTAAGTAGCTAAGTAACTAGAAACACCTTCTTTCATTTTTCCGTTCACAATATCACACCTTGGGCTCGATTCAATAAAGGTAGAAAAAAATTCTCATGGTAGTAAAAGATTCAATTCATGAGAAGAAAGCTTGAGAATTTCACTGTTGCTGAATCACCAGCTAAGAAAACAATGAAAGTCAATGGCATTTTTTTCACTCCTGAGAAAAGTAGAGAACTGTTTACTCCATTCTACACTGTAGTAAAAGCTGCCATTGACTTTTATTGTCTTTTTATCTGGTGATTCAGTAGCAGTGACATTCTCAGGCTTTTTTCTCATGAATTGAATTTTTTGCTACCATGAAAATAGTTTTCTACCTTTATTGAATCAAGTCCCTTATATTTAATTGATACACACTTTCTTGTGGTAAGTGGCCCTAGAGAGACCTTATAGCTAGGCTACTGCTATGCCTACGCTGAAATATGGTATGCACGAAGAGGGGGCAGCTGAGTAGACTTGAAAAATAACATTCCCAAATCTAATAGAAAAAGCAGCTAATTATTAAATCAGATATATGACGGAAATGTAATTCCAATAATTTTCATTTAAATTAAGCCAATTAAAATTAAATCATGATTACAAAGCCTCGAACAGTATCGATCAGTGTTAGTGGTGATGACAAATAATAATGTTTAGTGGAGATCGATGTGCTACAGTGGTATTTGCATCTAACTTTATTATAGACATCCCTATTAATGTACACTCTTATCCCCATTTTTATGATCTATGGTGGTTCTGTATTTTATGCGTATTTCCTTCTTATCCTTTCATTTAGTTTTGAGTTGGGATAATGATAATTTATCCTGAGTCTGCACAGCCATAAATTACTTAGCACCTTAACACTGCAAGCCAACCTCATTTATCCTGCTGGCTGCCCGTGACATTCATGGCTAGGGACGGGGACCCAGGAGAATTTACTGTGCCTCGCTGGAAGGTCTGTTATGGCATGTAGATTGTCTTGATGTGCTGCCATATAAACACTTTCATTTTGCTGTGTTTCATAACAATCAGATCAAGGCTAAAAATAAAAAAGATTTTTATTAAAGGGGAAATACCTTTGTGTTAATTGAAGCACAGCATGCAAATTCACGGCTTTTCCTAAAAAATAATTACCACACTGCCTTTCATTAGGGGATTGGGGGGATTCTGCCACACTGCTCGTTATAGTGGGTTTGGCGGAGATTCCACCACATTACCTATTGTAGAAAGTCTGGTGGGATTCTGCCACAGTGCTTGTTATGGGAGGTTAGTGGGTGGGGGGGGGGGGGATTCTGCTCTGTACTTGATGTAGTAGATCAAAGTTGATGAGGGGTATAGGAGTTTCAGCCCCTTAAAGTGGACCAAAACCCAGGATTTTGACTGTTTTGGTCTTTGCCCCCCCAGGCACCCCGATCGGGGATGCCCTGCTGTGTGAAACCCCCTTCCTCGATCCTACGGGGCATGCGCAGCCTCTCGTCCAGTCAGTGCGCTGGTGGCTGCATCCCTGCTACCCTTTAACAGGGAGCGTGCCCGAGCCGGCCATTCACAAATGCCAGGTGTGGGCACGCGCCCTGCTTAAGGGATAGCGAGGATGCGGCCGCTGCTTTTGCCTTTTGTTTGTTTATTTTTTCAAATGAGGCACCACCCCCAAAAATGTTTATAGCTTTTGCTGTGAACAGTCCATTTCTTTTGATGGCACTGTGTATATTTTTGTGACAAAGGGATGCCCTCAGGGTGCTGAGATTATCTAGTATGTTTTTTCCTATGTTAGAAAATGTGTGTTTTATGGATGCAGTTTTTACTACCTGCAATTTGTTGCTAATGGCAACCGTACACAAAGTCTGTACACCAAGAAGAGAGAAGTGAGCCCTGTACATACAGAGCACTGGTCATGTGTAAGTCTGAACAAGCTCCCTCACCTCAGCAGTGGCTTTATCACCAGTGTTCTGTGTGTACAGGGCTCACTTCTCTCTTCTTGTAGATCCTGATGTAAAGACTTGGTGTAAATTTGCTATTAGCAACAGATTGCAGGTAGTGAAAA
Source organism: Gastrophryne carolinensis (assembly GCA_027917425.1). Lineage (NCBI taxonomy): Eukaryota > Metazoa > Chordata > Amphibia > Anura > Microhylidae > Gastrophryne > Gastrophryne carolinensis. The sequence goes on along the minus strand of CM051236.1, from coordinate 54,839,328 downwards.
CTGCTTCCATAAAACACACTTTCCCCAACATATAAAAAAAAAACAAAAAAACTTGATGATCTCAGCACCGTGTGTACATCATTTTGGCGGACAAAAATATACACTTTCAAAAATGTGGACCTTCCCTTTAAGCTTTAACCACTTAATTCAAAATAAAAGAGGTTGTGCTTCTGTTCGAATTCTATAAATTAAAGTATATTTTGCTTAGGTGTAACATCTCTTATGGAGAATGGTGACCATTTTTATAGGTTAAAGCAGACCAAAAGTAAAAAAAAATGCATTTTTAGTAAATTGTACCCCTAAAGCCCCGGTCTGGTAATCTGTGACATAAACTATCTGAGAGAGTTTTACTCTATGCAGATGTTATGGAATAGCAGGGAGGTTCTATGCAGCATAACTGCGTGGCAGCTGGCATCTTGCCAAAACCCCCAAAAACCCAATCCCACAGTCAAAATTGCCTCACATATCAATGCAATTCTCTATTATTACTGAAAGAAAGCATCAGCTGTGATGACTTATTGCTCTGCTGCACAGCTTGAAAGAATTGTATCATTTTCGAAGATACATTGTCTAATTGGTCTGTTGTAAATCCAGAGCTGCAGTGAATAGTGATAAAGAAACATTGTTGCAGCTTTCCCCTCACACACTATCTGTCTAGCAGCTGGTTATTCAGTATGTGTGTTTATATAACATAATACACAAGCTGCCCTTGTGTCTGAGGCATTTCTCTCTCTATTTGGTGTGGGCTGCTACTGCAAATTTCTCCCCTCCTGCTCTTGTGTTACAAAATGGCTGCTCATGCAGTTCTGCATCAAAAAATTGTCCTGTTATTCTAGAACAACTCCATGTAGTTAAAGTGGACCAAAACCTATTGATTTTGTGAAATCAATCCTCCCTTCTTAGGGTGTAGATCTAGAAATGGATATTTTCACCAAATGAATTGTCCTGGGACACTGATTTTTTGGTGTGCCTCTGTAAGATTGCAGGCTATCCGTTATTGCATAGGTGCAATTACATCATTGCCAATTGCCATTCACAGCAGTGGCAATGAATGAAGGAGGCAGAGCTTTACAACTAAAACAAGCAGCATTAATGGGCAGCAGTGTAAAGCAGGAACAGGGGAAATTGCCGAAAGTTACTACTCATGGGGGGGAGCAACTCAGGACATATAGGTTAAAAATGTGGGTTTTGGTCTGCTTTAAACATTCTCAAATAGTTTTTGCCAGAGAGGGGATTTAGGGGAGCAATTTACGAAACTTTTGTTTTAATTTACTTTAGGTCCTCCTTACCAACTTACAAAAGTCTTCAAAAGATCGCTTACTCGTTTGATTAGGGGGCATCCTGATTTGGCTCGTTATTTCCCCAAGTTTTGGATGCCTCTAGGAAAACTACTAAATGATCTTAAAGCTATTCCAAGTACGCATCACGCCCTGCTCCAGTAATAATCATTACGTCTGGGATATAGTCCACAAGAGGGCGCTTTACTGCAGAGATGGCAAAAAAGAGGCCCCTCCCAGTCCATATATACCCGGGACCTCCCACTCATTCCCCAGTTTAGTCTCTGCAGTGGGTGGCGAAGGTCAAGATGATGGCTCTCTCTCCTTGCAGGTAAGCCGGGCTGCACAGCCCCCGGCCCTATGTCCTATTCCCACCCGTGCCACATTTACATGCCTCCCAGCTACGGCTGCATGGTCCGGGTGATGGTAGGCAGCACCTATTAGAGGTGCTTTTTTACTGGAGCATAAAAAGGCTCCACCGCAAATCCCCCACCAAAGGGTAGGCGGCACAGGTTGGTGAGCCTGACATGGGATGCCCCGTCCGCTTTAGCCCCTACTACATGTACCCAAATGTATAGCTGGGCTTATCCCCCTTCTCCAGTTAGTCGGGGGGGGGGGGGGGGGGGTCCGGTGTGCTTGTGAGCTTTTGCCTTGACTCCCTTTGTGATTCACTGTGTGTGTGTGTGTGTGTGTGTGTGTGTGTGTGTGTGTGTGTGCGCGCTTCATGTTACAGCACTGGCACTTGCTCAGCGCTCCTTTCCCCTCCATTAGTGCAGCATGTCACCGGTGACGTAATCAGTTGCTGGGGACTGGGTGATAGTCTGCCTGACCTCCCTGCTCAGTCCCCCGCGGGGGCGGAGCCTAGCGCCTTGCGCGTTCTGCATCTGGCCCGCCCCCTCCGGAGATGATCGGCGCCATCTTGCCTGCCTAGATCGGGTGTGACTGTGGTTCTGTGAGTGCCCCCAGCGGGCTTTTCTTATTGCATATCTTTATAATGTTTAATGGCATTTTTATGGATATACATGCATATTGATGGAAATTTTGTCTATGCTTGTGTCTTTCAGGCTGGGACAACCTACTTAGAGGTTTCTCCCGGTCCTGGGCCCTAGGTTAAAATTCCTAAATTGGAGGCTTAACTGTAAATCCTCCCACTAGCGGACACTTAAGGGGCATCCCGGGTAGCTGCACAGCGTAATTCCCACTGGTCACTGCGACTGCTAATTCACCATATGGAGGCTTCCCAGGATATTGTGCTCGGGGTCGCTTCGGGGCAAGCCCGGCTATGTGTGGTGTGCAGGGCATCCCTTGTGGGCGATGATGTGTGGGTTTGTGTACCCTGCGCCCAGCAGGCGCTTTCGCTGCAATCTAGACACCATGTGTCGGGATCGGCACCCTCTGGTTATGACCCCTATTGACATTAACGCTAGCGGGGAGTCGCAATCTGATTTTTCTGCCAGACTGGCCAATATTGAGAGGTTGATTGCTAGCTCTGCAGCCCATAAGGCTCCAGCTAAAAGATGGCACGTGGCACCCGCTGCGCCAGCCTTTACTTTTGAACAAGACAAATTCCCTGAATTGTCTGACTATGCCCCTCTCGAAGAAGGGGAACTTTTTTCAGATTCAGATCTCTCTGACGATCAGCATTGCATTGGCACTGATGCCGGCTCAGAGCATTGGGATGCTGACGGCACCCATAGACTTCTGACTCAAATTTTTGAGGTACTTGCCATTTCCCCTCCTGCAGCAGCACCTAAGCAGCAGGGGGAATTGTTTGGTACTGCAAAACCATGTTTGGAATTCCCCGAACAGACGCATTTTAATAATATGATTCTCAAGGAATGGGAACGGCCTAGCGGCTTCCCGATATCCCTAAGGGGTGGGATAGGAGGTATCCCTTCCCCTTGGATGTGGTCAAATGTTGGTCAACTCCCCCCGAGGTGGATGCCCCCGTCTTGGGGCTGTCTAATACTTCTGTTGTGCATTCCCCGGATTCCACTACCTTGAAGGATAGTGAGGACCGGCGTATTGACCAACTGGCTTCCCACGCCTTTGCTTGTGTGGGTTCGGCCTTGAGCCCAGTTTGTGCTTCCGCTATTATGGCGGTGGCTATTAGGACCTTAATCAGGGGCCTTCTGGACAGCTCCCATGAGGATCCTTCTAGTGCGGAATTTAGAGCCTTGTCACAGTGTGAGTTGTTCATCACTTATGTACTCTCTGCCTTAGATGACACCATTCGGATGTGTAGCAGGAACTCGGCCTTGGTTGTCTCTATCCGCCGCTCGGTCTGGTTGCGCCAGTGGGCTGCTGACAATGCTGCTAAGAAAGCTCTCACGGGAGAGTTGCGCCTGTTTGGTGATCGTCTGGACCTTTTTGCTAAGGGAGGTAAGTTACCCCAACGCAAAAAGCAGCCGCGACCCTTTCGAGGTTTGGGCTCCTTCACTCCCTCCTTTCGTGGGCCTAGGTCAGGCAGAGGGGTATCCTTTGCGGGACAAAGGGGAGATTCCTGGGGCAAGGGCAGAGGGCGTTCCTGACCCAGATCATCCTGGGGTGCGAAACCCAAATCCACTGCCAAGCCCGCTCAACAATGAGGGGGCGCCCTCACCCTTGCGGGTGGGGGGACGGCTGCGGCTCTTCGCTCAGGTCTGGGATCAACAAGTCTCAGACAAATGGATTCTGGAGGTTGTCTCTTCTGGATACAAGCTGGAGTTCGCGGACCGGCCTCCTCCCAGATTCCTCAGGTCACGGGTTCCTACGGACCCTCAGGCAGCTCAGGGCCTGTTGTTTGCGTTTCAAAACCTTTGGGCCATGGGGGTCGTTTGTCAGGTTCCCCCGGGAGAAAGAGGTCTGTGTTACTATTCCAATCTCTTTACAGTGCCCAAAAAGGATGGTTCCGTCAGACCCATTCTGGACCTAAAGCTTCTCAACAAAGTCATCAGAACCAAGTGTTTTCGCATGGAGACGCTACGCTTCGCTATCAGCTCCCTGCGCCCGGGGGACTTTATGACTTCAATAGATATCAAGAATGCTTACCTTCATGTGCCGGTCTTCCCAGGGCACCAGCGGTTCCTCAGGTTTGCGGTAGGGGAACAACACTACCAATTTGTGGCACTCCCCTTCAGGCTCACCTCTGCCCCCAGGGTGTTCACCAAGGTGTTGGCAGGCATGATGGCCCTTCTCAGAGCCCGGGGTATCCGCATTCTTCCTTATCTGGATGACCTTCTCATTACGTCTCCTTCACTCCAACAAGCGGAGCTGGACACCCGGACGGTGGAGGCGACACTGGAGAGGTTTGGGTGGGTGATCAATTACCCCAAGTCCTCACTCTCCCCTTCACAGGTGACTGCCTTCCTGGGTATGACTCTGAATACCATTCAGGCCAGGATTTTCCTCCCTCAGCAGAAGGTGGACTCTCTTCAAACGCTGATTCATGGCTTGCTGTCCAACCCTCATCCATCCATCCGGCAAGGGATGGAACTGGTGGGACAGATGGTGGCCTGCTTCGAGGCAGTTCCCTATGCTCAATTTCACATGAGGCCTCTTCAGCTCCATCTTCTTTCAGCCTGGGACAAGTGTCCCCTGTCTCTGGACCAGGCTTTTGCTCTGTCCCCTCTGGTCCGGCGGTCCCTCCTTTGGTGGCTGGACTCGAAGAATCTTCTGGGGGGCAGATCATTCCTGACATTGAGCTGGGAGATGGTCACTACGGATGCCAGTCTGTCAGGTTGGGGGGGCTACTGGAGAGCCCACCAATTCCAGGGGCTGTGGGGCCCTCAGGAGACACACGCCCCCATCAATGTTCTGGAGCTGAGGGTGGTTCGGTTGGTGCTGGCGCATCACCTCCAGGGCCTACCGGTTCAGGCTCGCTCCTACAACAGGACTGCGGTCACTTACATCAATCATCAGGGAGGGACTTGGAGCAAGAGTGCCCTCAGGGAGGTGTCGTGGATTCTCTCTTGGGCCGAGGTCAACGTCCCGTGTATCTCGGCGGTTTACATTCCGGGAGCGGAGAACCTGGAAGCGGATTCCCTGAGCAGGGGGACCTCTCGCCGGGGAGCAAGGTCTTTCTATCCCTCACAGGTGGGGGAGGCCGGATGTGGATCTGTTTGCCTCTCGTCACAATCATAAGCTTCCAGCTTTTGTCTCACTGTCCCAGGATCCTCTGGCTCTGGCAGTGGATGCCATGTCTCTGTCTTGGCAGGGGTTCGGTTTCCTGTACCTCTTCCCTCCGTTTCCTCTTCTGGGCAGGGTCCTACGCAAGCTGATTCAAGAAGGAGTGCCTGTTCTGGTGTCCCCCAGGTGGCCAAGACAGGTGTGGTTCGCAGACGTCGTGCAGCTGGCGGTCGATCAGTACCCCCTGCCCCTGGTTCCAGATCTTCTCACTCAAGGACGGCTCTGTTGCCCCAATTTACAAACGCTGGCTTTGACGGCATGGCTGCTGAAACCTCCATCCTAAAGGAAAAGGGTCTGTCTGATGCGGTTGTTCAGACTCTGGTCAGAGCTAGGAAGAAATCCTCTTCTACCATCTACTACAGGACCTGGCGGACCTACATTGAGTGGTGTGAGGCTAGGGCCTTCCCTTGTCAGGTGTTCTCCATCCCTCGGATACTGGAGTTCCTTCAACATGGTCTAGATATGGGTTTTCAGCTCAGCACTCTGAAGGGGCATGTGTCCGCCTTGGTGGTTTTCTTTCAGAGGTCTTTCGCTCTTCATCCTTTGGTCAAGACTTTCTTCCAGGGGGTCACTCATGTGCGCCCTCCCCGCAAACCCTTGTTACCTGTTTGGGATTTGAATTGGGTTTTGTCTGCCCTCCAGGGTCCTCCATTTGAGCCTGTGCATGAGGCTGCACTGTCTATTCTCACTTGGAAAGTTGCCTTCTTGGTGGCTATCACCTCTGTCTGGCGTGTTTCGGAGTTGGCGGCTCTGCCCATTCAGGCCCCCTACTTTGAGAGACACCAGGACAAGGTGGTTTTCCGCTTTAAACCAGACTTCTTGCCTAAGGTTGTCTCTGCCTTTCACCTCAATCAGGACATTGTGCTTCCTTCCTTATGCCCTAATCCTGGTAATGACAAGGAGAGGGCCTTGCATTCTCTGGACGTTGTCAGAAACTTGAAGTACTACCTGGTGGCTACAGCTCCTGACGGACGCCTTGTTTGTGGTACCCTCTGGTCCAAAGAAGGGTTTGGCGGCGGTCAAGTCTACCATTAGCAAATGGATTCGTCAGGGCATTGTTAGGGTCTACTCTGCTAAAGGGAGGGATCCCCCTTTCCGAATTACTACTCATTCTACCCGTGCTGTTGGGGCCTCTTGGGCTTTTCAGCACCAGACTTCTGTTGAACAAGTTTGTAAGGCTGCTACTTGGTCTTTTACAAGGTTGATGTTCGGGCCTCAGCGGATGCTGTTTTTGGCCGCAAAGTTCTGCAGGCTGCAGTGGTTTGAACTGCGCATTGTTGATCTTTTTGGGATCCCCACCCGTTGTTGGACACTGCTACTGGATGTCCCAGACGTAATGATAATTACTGGAGCAGGGCGTGATGCATACTTGGAATAATACCATTCTGTGATTACTCACCTTGTAGAATGGATATTATAAGTATGCATCACTCCCTGCTCCATCCCACCCTAAGTTTTTATTGGATCCTCTATATGGTGAAGTTTTCCTTGTTAAATATTGTTAATATTGTTATTGGCTTCTCCTGGTTCCTTTACTGCCTAATTATACTTGGGAATGAGTGGGAGGTTCCGGGTATATATGGACTGGGAGGGGCCTCTTTTTTTGCCATCTCTGCAGTAAAGCGCCCTCTTGTGGACTATATCCCAGACATAATGATTATTACTGGAGCAGGGCGTGATGCATACTTATAATATCCATTCTTCAAGGTGAGTATTCACAGAATGGTATTTTTCCAGGCTTTAAAATAACTTCAAAGGTGGACTCCCAAATGTTCAAAATAGCATTAGAGCAACATATAGTTTACATAGCATTTACTATGGTATCTGATATCTGTGCTGCTGCTGCTAATGAGTGATAAGGAGGCGCTTCATTGCTTCCCTTCCTCTTAACACCTTGCTTTGTATTTGAACTTTTCTGCCCCATTGCCACCATTTACTGTAAAAAAAAAAAAAAAAAAAAAAAAACTAGCAGCAAGCTTGGGAGGGGGCTGCCCAGCTTGAACTTTACTGTCACTCTAAGTTAACCTTTATCCTCTCTATCCACACGAAACACTCCTGAATTGTCATATTTGTTTATTTTTATCCAACTATTTTTTTAACAGGGCTGGACAAAATTTTATGAATTTTCCCTGTCAGATCTGCGGGCTGCATATGATATTATTGATCGACTATATGAAGGTAAGCTTTTAGAACATTTACTACAATATGTTTCTGTTGGTTTTATATTATACAATGGGCTTATATAACACAAGTGGACCAAAATCCACAGCGATTGGCCTGAGAATCTATAAGATTCCCGGGCCGATCGATTCCCTCCTCCTGGAGCATCCAAAATGGTGATGCCCCACTGTGTGAAACCCCCCAGGTCTCCCCATACACTTACCTTCTTTCCCGTCCCAAGGGCGCATGTGCGAGACGTGGCTGCTTCTCCGCTATCCCTCACCAGGAAACGTGCCCGGCCCAGGCATTTCTGAATGTGCGGCGCGGACACACTCCCTGTTAGAGGGTAGCAGGGGATGCGGCCATCAGCGTGCTCTGAACTGCTCACCTTAGATGAAGGCTTAGACGTCATGTCTTCAGCGGCTACCTGGCGACCTGGGATGTTTCACACAGCGACCGGGGTTAAGAACCTAAACCCAGGACAGTCAAAATCCTGGGTTTTAGTCCACTTTATGGGGCTGCTTTTACCGTTACCGAATGGTCAAACACATATAGACACTATATTTTACCCATTATACTCAAAGAGATACTTATGGCTTATAATATATATATATATATATATATATATATATATATATATATATATATATATATATATATATATATATAATAAGCTGACCCCTATCTCTATTGTACTGATCGCATATGTCAAACTCAAGGCCCGGGGGCTGGATGCGGTTCTCCAAGCCTTTTTATGTAGCCCTCTGACAGCTGCAAGATGCCCGTGGCTCCCATTCTAGCCCCCCAGTCACTCCAAGGTTACTGACACCAGCAGCACATCTTTGCGCCAGCGAGTGGCGCTGTCAGATGATGCACTAGTAAAACTGCTCTCCACTGTAGAGCACAGTACTGTCTTTACTTCTGCTCCCAGACCCAGTGCCTATAAAAACATCTTGTGCCCCGCCCCTCGAGGTGCTGCTATCCGGCGTCATTTTCTCGGTGTGAGCCCTTGCTGCTGTATTCGCCTGGCTCCTCTCTGACGGCGGTGAACTTCCTCTTCCTGGTCCCCGGCCCTGGGTGCGCTGCGCAAGAGGAGTCTGAGAGTCTGGTCCTGCCTTTTTTCTTGGTATTTTGCCATGTTGTACCTTATCGTGCATGTGCTGTGGGATGCTTATTGTGGCCTTCTTTTCCATTTGTCTTGCAGGCGGGTCCCGTAAAAGTGCTTGTGGTTCCTCCAGGTCCATCCGCCCCCCCCCTTCCTGTTCGGGTTTTTTGGGGGGCTAGTATTGGGGATTGTCAGGGTTGGGCCCTCTGTACCCTTAAACCCCTTATTACACAACAATGGATAAGCACAGCCTTTGAAAACCAATCAAATAAGGGGGTGCCGGATATTGTGGTGTGTATGTGGCTCAGTCAATTCAAAAACATGGGAGGGACATTCTGGTATGTCCCATACATACACCAACAGAAATCCGCACTCACCCTAAATAATGTGTATAAATCAATGTAAGAAATTTGTTACATTACTTTATTGAAATATGACAATTTAGAGCAACAAAGAACCCAAATGGGCTATATACAATTTAAAAAACATATATATGACAATATAAAAACAAAAACAAAAGACAAAACAGGGTAGGGGGGAGATTAGGCAAGACAATAATGAATAATAAATAATTTCAACTAGTAAAATATTATAATAGTTATTTTTAATTCATGCCCTGAAGTCAAAGAAAAAAGGACATGGCAGTGTGTATTGTCATTCACCAGGCCAGCAAGCATAAATCAGACCACCTCTAAAACCCAAAGAAGTGCTTGAGAGTGCATATCCAACAGAGTGATAGAAAGCCTAAAAGTGGGCTACAGGATATATAGAAAAGGTGCAAGAAAAAAATATATATATAGCAAAATATAAAAGCAAGTGCCTAAAAATAGCAGTGCTAAAAGGCAGGTATGGGCAGGTACGGGCAATTGTCCCGCCCGGTCGCCGGTAAGGCCTCCAGTAAGAAGCGGCACGTAGACCCGGCCTATTCTCTCTTTGCTGATGATGCTGATGCTTATGAGGCCCTTGGTGGCCGTGACTCCATGGAGGAGGGTGAGTTATTCCATGATTCTGACTCTTCCGGGGACCGTCAGGGTGACTTTGACAGTGACCCCGGATCCTCCTCTGATGAGGACCTGTGGCTCCCTGATGACACGGATAGGCTTTTGTCTGCGGTTTTTGATACTCTGCACATTGTCCCTCCAAAGGAGGCCAAGAAGAAACAGGGAGAGCTTTTCCGCCCTGATAGAGCGCCTGGTGTTCCAGTGGCAGGGATACTTTTCCAAGATGGTGTTTAAGGACTGGGAAAGGCCTAACTAACTGCCCACGGTGCCCAAGGGGCTGGACAGACGGTATCCCTTTTCGGAGGAGTTGGTCCGTCTTTGGTCTTGTACCCCGCAGGTGGACACTCCTGTCCTGGGGCTTCCAATATGCCTGTTATGCCGTCTCCGGAAATACTATTACCTTGCGTGATAATGCTGATCGCCGCATGGATCAACTTGCCTGCCATGCCTTCGCCTTTGTGGGGGACTGGTCTGCACCGTGGCCACTGTCTCCATTGCCATTAAAAAGGAAGTTAAATTGCCTTGTTGAGGCCGCCCGATCCCGCAAGCGAGCGGTCGAGTATAAGGAACTTTTGGTTTGCGCTGACTTTATTGCTTTTGTGCTCTCAGCCATGGACTATGCTGTCCGGCTTGGCTGTAGGGCTTCGGCCCTGCTGGTTGCTCTCCGTCGGTCTATTTGGCTGCGGCAGTGGGCGGCTGACGCTGCCGCCAAAAGAAATCCCTCACCGGGATTCCCTTCATGGGACTTCGTCTTTTTGGGGAGTGTCTTGATCTCTTGGCCAAGGATGGCCGACTCCCTCAGTGCCGGAAGCAAGCACGGTCCTTTTGGTGCTCCTCTTCCTTTCGTTCCTTACGAGGGGGGCGAGGTTCTTCCTTCCCTGGTGGTCGCAGGGACTCCTGGGGACGAGGCAGATCCTGCGGTCGCCCCAGTCTCTCCTGGGGGTCCTAGCCCAAGCCCCCTCAGGCATGGGGAGGCGCCCTCACCCTGTCGGGTGGGGGGACAGTTTCTGCTTTTTGCTCACGTCTGGAGACAGCAAGTCTCGGACCGGTGGATTCAGGAGGTGTTGTCCTACAAGACAGAAGCCCGTGTTCATTCTTGAACTCCTGGTTCAACACTTTTGTATGTATTGTGTGAACTATCATTTAAACCTCTGAAAATGTTTATTTTCCTTTATTATAGACCTTAGAAAGAGAAACATTTCACCCACATACTTTATTTTAAAGGAATCTTTCCTTCTGTACTATTTTCCAACATGCAAGTCAGAAAACGTGCGGATTTAGCAGAAATCACTATATATGGTAAGCACATAACTGGCACTTGTGACATGTGAGGGATTGTGATGTGTGTCTCTGAAGATACAGCACAGTGCTTGAACACTTACTGCACACAATCCTCCTCCCGACAGGCCCAACACTTTTTGTAGATGGAAAAAAGTGTTAGGCTGTCAGGTCTGACAAAAGCAGCATGGATAGTAAGTGCTCACAAAGACTTCAAGCACAGTGCTGCATATTCAGACACACACCACAATCCTTCACCCATCATAAGTGCCAGTGCTTACCATGTATAGTTTTTGTTGCTGCCTTAGCAAGTTTCGTGACTTTCAAGTACAGAAGGAAAGATTTTAATAAAGTATATTGGTAAAAAAACAGAAGGAAAAGGCAATTGTTAAATCATTGCATCGGGCTACGTTTTGCACTGTGCTAAACTGTTTTCCATTGTTAAAGTGGACCAAAACCCGTCTATGAGACTTCAGGGCAGGCATACTTGCTCCCCCAGGGCATCCAGTTTTGGAATGCCCCGCTGTGTCAACCCCCCCAGGTTGCCACAAACCTCGCTATCCCTCTAGCAGGGCACGTGCCAGGCATTTGTGAATGGCTGACCCAGGCATGCTCCCTGTTAAAGATTAGCGGGGGATGTGGCCACCAGCGCACTCGAATCCACTTGTCGTAGATGAGCTCTAGGACGAAGGAGTGAGAGCGGATCCAAGTGCACTGCCTGAACTAGAGGCTGTGCATGCACCATAGGACTGAGGAAGGGTGAGTGATATTGGACGACCTGGGGGGTTTCACACAGCTGGGCACCCCGATCGGAATGCCCCGGGGGAAAGGACCAAAACCCAGGATATTTTGGTCCACTTTACATTGAAGAAGAAATGGCCGAGATATTGAAGTTTACAGTTTCACGTTATAATTTTCTCTTCTGAAGCGTGTGGGCATGGCCCTTGGGGCTGTGATGCCGCATTATAATCAGCCTTATGGGCGGGGTCTGTGAGGCAGGCATTACCCTGCCTGTTGTTCCTCTTTCCCAGTGTCCACAGTATGATGATGCAGAGCCTTAGACCACCAGCTTTGTATTATTGGTGGTCTATGGCAAAGGAATTTAGGGGTGTGGCTTGATTCTACTTTCAGGAGCAGCTGTGTTCTAACAGGAAGGGAGTGCCCAGCCATGAGGAGGTGAGCTGCTGAATGACAGTTTATGCACTTTGCCTCTAAGTCCCTTAAAGCTTCCATAGATTATGTACCCTATATATTTCCTTTAACCCATCTGGGTAATTTTTCAGGTGACAGAAAGTTCCAGTGGGAATTTGTACATGGACTCTTGGAGAATGCAGTCTATGGAGGAAGAGTAGATAACTACTTTGATTTACGAGTTCTTCGCTCCTATCTGGAACAGTTCTTCAATTCCCATGCGGGAGGATTACGTGGAAGCAAGATGACTTTTCCCTTGTCTATATCGTTGCCAAATTCCTGCAGCATTATGGTAAGATTCTCATTGTTTCTTTGTACTGGTGTTTTGGCATTGAGGGTCCTATGATCCAATTACTAAAGTAACTCTGATACAACATTAGTGTCGCTAAAACTCTGGTGCACAACCTTCTTTGGTCCAAGGGCCGCATTGTCTTATTGCCCCACTTTAAGGGGCCATAATGTGATCCAAGCAGGCAAAATGCTAAATCACAATTAGCGTATTTTCAAGGTAGGGGAAAAGCAGTATCCATGGCCATTTTTCAAATTGCCTAATTTCTTTGGATCACCCTAGGCAGTGGTATAGTTACGGCTCTCTAAGTTATAAGCCTTATCTAGCATTTCACTCCCTAACTATGCTCAAAGCTTGGAGTGAAAAGTATACCTGGAGTCTGAAAAGACCAGTAAATGGCCTCCCTCAGGGGCATCCCATGTGGGGGGTGCCCAGCTGTGTAAAACTAAAAACAGCAGTGAATGCAATGCTGTGTTCATCCCCCTCCCCACATCACCATCAGTAACATTATGGAGTCCAGCACATGATTTTAGAGGCCAGCTGTCTTTAGACAATATAGGTGGAGAGTCATGTTGCCTAAGACCCCCAAATCAGGACCTAATACTCGCCCCCTTTCCAAGTTTCAGTGAAGCTGTACATGCGGAATTCTGAACAACAATGTCATTCCTGTTGCACCTTCCTGCACGCCATAGCTGGTAAACCAATCAGGTTCATATTTTGTTAAATTGGAAACCCCCCTCTGTGCCTTTGGTACAAGCCTGGAAGAAACTGGTTAACCATAAATTACCTCTATTTTATGACCTATACTGCGAAAGGAGTTCCACACAAATTCTACAAAATCTGGGACCCGTGGCTGCAGTCCATAGACACACCATCGGAGGTTGAGTAGAGATTAAGAGGGCCTGTGGTTTTGATGGTCTGCTGGCCCTAAGTTCGCCCCCCTCCCCCGCTTTAGTGAAGGTTAGTTTGCACCCAAGAGCCCAACTCTACGCAGGAAATAACAAGGTTGCCTGTCTTATCTTGTTGCAAACTCAAGTACAGACATAAAGGTCTCTCTAATGTAGAAATCATCTAATTGTCCGAGTCCGGTGAGGTGTGTGAATGGTTGTCTGTGTTGACTAGGTTGTAGGTAATGTATCGTTTAATGGGTGTCTGCAGATCTGTACTTTTTGTGTGGTTGGTTATTAAAGGCATTAATAAAAACTTTAAAAGAAAAAAACAACCAGGTTCACTAGACTTGCACAGAGGGAAGCAGTGATGCCGCTGCTCTGCAGAATGCTGCATAGACAGCCGAGCCGGAATCCCATAGGGGGTAAGTATTCTAACCCGATTTTGGGCTTTCTCTGTCCTTTAACACCATATGGTGTCTCACCTTGGGATGTCCCTCAGGGACCTTTCATGTAAAATAGTGTGTTAAGTGTTATTTCCTCTTATAGGACTATCGGAATGTCATTGAAAGCCTTCCAGAGGATGATAAACCTGTTTACTTTGGTCTCCCAGCTAATATTGCCCGCTCATCACAGCGCATGATCAGCTCACAGGTATCTTGTTCTAGTTTGTCTCTATAGCTTATACAGTTACTATTATTCTAAAGTGAAGACGGTGGGGATAGCCCAAAACCCCCCACAACAATACCAGACACACCACCACCATATAGTTACAAAAACCATATAATAAATTCCAAGTATACAGCACGTCCTGTTCCAGAATATTCCTTACACATGGGTTATACATCCACAAGATGGCGCTGGACTGCAGAAAAAACTTGTAGCCACTCCCGGCCCCTTAAATAGTCAGCAACCTCCCACCAATTCCCAGTTCTTATCTGCAGTCTGGACTGCGAAGATAGAAGATGGCTCTCTATACTGTGCAGGTGAGCGGGGCTTATCAGCCTGCGACCCTGCAGGACTATTCCCACCCGTTTCCGGACCCACTGCCTCCCAGCCTTGGTTGACTGGTTCGGGTGAAGGTAGGACAGCACCAGGGTCAGGTGCTGAGGAGCGCTGCTCCTACCGCAATCCCTGAACTGACATGGGTAGACGGTATAGGCTTATGGTGAGCCTTGTGGGATGCCCCTTCCTGCACTCTGAGTCTTCCTTACCCAATCCCCCCTCCCTCCTTCTTCACTTTATTATTGTGTTGCGGTGTTTTTTACTTAATACGCTCGCTGCCGCGCCGCTTGTACAGCGCTCCGCGGACAGCGGCGACATTGCCTCAGCTGCTGCTGCGCCGTCATTGGACAGCGAGATCACGTGGGACGCGTTTCGCGCTCTTCGGGGGGGCGGGCTCTGCGGAGGACATTTTTGGCATCACGTCTCCGCGGCCCACCCCTCGAGGTCTGTGCAGGCGCCATTTTACTTCTCTTCCTCCTTCGCTTGTGCTGCGTGCGCTGCTGCTCCTTTACCAGTGCGGTCTGTGAGTGTCCCTGCGGGGTGTTTTTTCCTTCTGCTTCTCACTTGTAAATGCTTATGTCTTTCAGGCAGGATAAACGTCACTGTGGTTTCTCCCGGCCCTCTTCCTTTGGTAATCTCCCACCTCCCTAGCGGGTCTTTGGGGCATCCCGGGTGGCTATTACTAGCCTTAACCCTATACTGACCTGTTGTGCCACACAAATCACCATATGGAGGCTTCTGGGGATAATGTGGGGTTCCTTCGGGACAGGCCCGGCTGTGTGTTGCGTGTGGGGTTTCCCCTGTGAGTGACAATGTCAGGGTATGTGTAAACTGCGCCCAGCAGGCACTTGCGCTGCAGTCCGGGCTGTCTGTTGCGGGCCCCGGTGCTGCGCCCCTTTTGGCTTCGCCTACCCCCCCACGCTTACATCTGACCCCCCAGTGAGGGGCACACTAGCGGGGACTCTCAATCTGATTTGGCTGCACGGGTGGCCAGCATTGAAAGACATATTGCTGGGTCAGCCCCGCGTAAGGGTTTTCTGATTCAGAATCCTCTGAGGAACAACCTAAGATCTATGGTGGTACCGGGTCTCCCTTTGGGGAAGACCCATGCCCTCAGATGATACTGACAGGTTGTTAAGTCAAATATTCGAAGTGCTTTGTATTTCTCCTCCTACAGTGGCTCCGCAGCGGCAGGGTGAGCTTTTTGATACGGTTAAGCCACGCTTGGAGTTCCCTGAGCAGACTCACTTTAATAATCTAGTGCTCAAGGAATGGGAACGGCCTAGTAAACTACCTGGGGTGCCCAAGAGTTGGGACAAGAGGTATCCCATTCCTGCTGATGTGATTAAACGTTGGTCTTGTCCTCCCGAGGTGGACGCCCCCGTTCTAGGGTTGTCAAATACATCTGTCATGCATTCTCCTGACACTACTACCCTGCGTGATGGTGAGGACCGGCGCATGGACCGGCTGTCCTGTCATGCTTTTGCCTGTGTGGGGACTGCGCTGCGCCCGGTTTGTGCCTCTGCCATAACGGCTATTGCTATTAAAGGGCTGCTTAAGTGTCTCATAGATGGGGCCTCTGATGATGCGGGAGGTGAAGACTATAGATCTCTCCTGCTTTGCTATAATTTGTTGCATATATCCTTCCACACATTCTAATGACATGGATGATGTCATTAGAAAGTGTGGAAGGACATCTGCCCTTTTGGTGGCTATACGCCGCTCTGTCTGGCTGCATCAGTGGGTAGCTGATAATGCTGCTAAGAAGGCTCTCACTGGGTTCCCCTTTAAGGGGTTGCGCCTCTTTGGTGAATGCTTGGACTTGTCTGCCAGGGGCGGTAGGTTACCTCAAAGCAGGAGGCCTTCTCGGCCCTTTCGGGGGTCTGGTACCTCTTTCCCCTCCTTTCGGGTTTCCAGGGCTGGTCGAGGAGTTTCCTTTGCTGGAGCACGCGGAGACTATTTGGGCAGGGGCCGTGGCCGCCCCGGCCTCTCCTGGAGTCCCAAGCCCAAATCCTCCCCCAAGCCTCCTCAGGCATGAAGAGACGCCCTCACCCATCCTGGTGGGGGGACAGCTTCGGCTCTTTGCTCACGTCTGGAGGCGACGTGTAGCAGACAGGTGGATCCAGTAGGTGGTTTCCTCCGGTTACAAGATAGAATTTGCAGCCTGGCCGCCCCCAAGATTCATCAGATTCCGGATGGCTCAAAACCCTCTGTCAGCTCAGGGTTTGTGCCTTGCTGTCCAAAACCTTCTGGAGTTGGGGGTCCTCTGCCCGGTGCCTTTCTGGGAAAGGGGCAGAGGCTTCTATTCCAATTTCTTCACGGCCCCCAAAAAGGACGGGTCCCTCAGGCCCATCCTGGATTTAAAGCGCCTCAACAAGTTTGTCAGATTCAAGCATTTTCGCATGGAAACCCTGCGCTCAGCAGTCAATTCACTGCTCCCGGGCAATTTCATGACTTCTGTAGACATCAAGGACGCTTACCTTCACGTACCAATCTTTCCAGGTCATCAGAAATTCCTCAGATTCTCTCTGGAGGATCAGCACTACCAATTTGTGGCCTTGCCTTTCGGTATCACCTCAGCTTCCAGGGTATTCACCAAGGTGCTGGCGGGCGTGATGGCTCTGCTGAGATCTCAGGGCATCCGCATCCTTCCTTATCTGGACGACATTCTCATCACGTTTCAGTCCTTTCATCAGGCCGAGCTGGATACCCAGATGGTGATGTCCACACTAGAGTCCTTCGGCTGGGTGATCAACTATCCCAAGTCTTCCCTGTCCCCGTCACTGGGGAGGTCCTTTCTGGGCATGACTCTGGATACATCTCAGGTCAAGGTTTTTCTCCCTCAGCAGAAGGTGTTGAGTCTTTAAGCTCAGGCCCAGTTTCTGCTGTCTTGTCCTCATCCCTCCATCCGGCAGGGGATGCAGCTGGTGGGACTGATGGTGTCTTGCTTCGAGGCGGTACCCTATGCTCCGTTTCACATGAGACCTCTTCAGCTACACCTTTTGTCAGTATGGGAGCTGGACCCTGGGTCCCTGGATCAGGTGTTTGTTCTGTCCCCTCTGGCCAGGTGGTCTCTCTCGTGGTGGCTGGACTCAAGGAACCTCTTGGTGGGCAGGACCTTTCTGTCCCCTTGCTGGGAGACTGCCACCACGGATGCCAGTCTGACAGGCTGGGGGGGCTTCTGGAAGTCTTTGAAATTCCAGGGTCAGTGGGGCCCTCAGGAGGCTCATACCCCTATCAACATCCTGGAACTGAGGGCGATAAGGTTGGTTCTCACCCAATAGACTCCACACCTTCGGGGTCGGGCTGTTCAGATCCGCTCGGACAACCAGACGGCGGTTGCCTACATCAATCATCAGGGAGGAACCCGGAGCAAGAGGGCCCTCAAGGAAGTGTCCCTGATACTGTCTTGGGTGGAGGAGAGTGTTCCCTGCATCTCAGCTGTGTACATCCCGGGGGTGGAGAGTCTGGAGACAGACTCTCTGAGCAGGGTGACTTCTTGTCTGGGAGAATGTTCCCTCAGCAGAAAGGTGTTTTGCTCCCTGTGCCACCGCTGGGGTCAGCCGGATGTGGATCTGTTTGCGTCCCATCACAATCACAAGCTTCCAGTCTTTGTCTCTCTGTCACAGGAACCTCTGGCCTTGGCCATGGATGCATTAGCAATGTCTTGGAAGAGTTTTCAGCTCCTCTATGTATTCTCTCCGTGTCCTCTGCTGGGTAGGGTGCTGCGCAAGATTGCCCAGGAAGGGGTTCCAACCATTCTGGTGGCCCCCTGTTGGCCAAGAAGGGTGTGGTTAGCAGACGTCGTGCAGTTGGCAGTAGATCAGTTTGCCCTGCCCAAGGATCCAGACCTGCTCACTCAGGGGCAGCTACGCCATCCCAATTTACAAACGCTGGCATTAACGGCCTGGCTGCTGAAATCTCCATCTTGATGGAGAAGGGGCTGCTTGCTTCTGTTGTTGATACCATGATTAGGGCTAGGAAGAAGTCCTCATCTTTTGTCTACTATAGGGAATGGCATGCTTTCATTGCCTGGTGTGAGTCCCTTCCCTGTCGGGTGTTTTCTGTTCCCAGGATCCTGGAATTCCTGCAACATGGTTTGGACTTGGGTCTTCAACTTAGCACCCTCAAAGTTCATGTTTCAGCCTTGGCTGTTTTCTTCCGAAGATCCTTTGCCAACCATTGGTTGGTTAAGACCTTCTTCCAGGGGGTTACTCATGTGCGCCCTCCACGTAAGCCCATGTTACCATTCTGGGATTTAATTTGGTCTTATCCGCTATGCAAGGTCCTCCTTTTGAACCTCTGCGTAAGGCCCCTTTGTCTATCTTGACGCTTAAAGTGGACCAACACCCAGGGGGGATCGGCCCGGAAATCTATAAGATTCCCGGACCGATCAGATCCCTCCCCGCGGGGCATCCGAAATCGGGATGTCCCGCGGGGAGGAACCCCCCAGGAGGCCCACAAACCTTACCTCAGCCCCGCTCCATCGGCGCATGCGCGAGCCGCGGCCGCGCCTCGCGCTTCCCTCTAGCAGGGCGCGCACCCGCGCCACCCGTTTGTGAATGGCCGGTGCGGGCGCGCTCCCTGTTAGAGGGAAGCGCGAGACGCGGCCTCCAGCGCTCAGAGCCAGCTGAGCTGGTATGCGCGTCCAGGCGGCCTTGGACGCGCATACCACAGCGGCTCTGAGCGCTGTGATTGGCTGGCGCGGTCAAGTGGGAGCGGGGAGAGGTGAGTTTTTTGGGGCTTTCTGGGGGTTTCAGACAGCGGGGAACCCCCGATCGGGGTGCCCCACCGAAGTGGACCAAAACCCAGGATAGTCAAAATCCTGGGTGTTGGTCCACTTTAAGTTAGCATTATTCTTCGTATACAGTACGTCCTGCTCCAGATAAGATTCATTACTCTTGGGTATTACTCCGCCAGATGGCACTGGACTGCAGAGACCGCGAAATTGGCTCCTCCCGGCCCCTCAAATACCCGAGACCTCCCACAAATCCCCCCCCCCCAGAATTTCTCTGCAGTCTGGACTGCGAAGGACAAGAAGATGGCTCTCTCTTCTCGCAGGTGAGCGGGGCTATTAGCCTGCGGCCCTGTAGGACTATTCCCACCCGTTCCATTATTAATGTGCCTCCCAGCCTTTGCTGTGCTGGTCCGGGTGATGGTAGGCAGCACCGCTGTCAGGTGCTTAGGAGCGCTGCTCCACCGCAATCCCCCACCAAAGGGTAGGCGGTATAGGCATATGGTGAGCATCTATGGGATGCCCCTCCCGCACTATTGCCCCTTGCCCCTGTCTGTTAAGTGGCCGCTGCCTTCCCTTGCTCTCCCTTGCAGCTCTCGGGGGGGGGGGGGGGGGGGTTGTGTGTTATGCGTTGGTGCTTCACTTGGATGGTGTGCTTGTGGACTTTTGTTCAGTCTCCGCACTGACTTGGCTGCACTGGTTGCGGTTTGAATATGCTGCCGCGCGCTTCCACTGCGTTCCGTGGTCGGCGGCGGCATTACCTCAGGCACTGATGCGCCTTCATTGTCACGTGTGCTGCTTCCTGCTCTTCGGGGGGGGGGGGGCTGCGGATGTCGCGTTCCGCGGCCCGCCCCTCAAGGTATACTCAGCGCCATTTTTTCTCTGGATTCTGTCTGCTGGCGTGGCTGGCATCTACCTACCGCGGTCCGTGAGTGCCCTCACGGGCGGTTAATTTACCCTATGTCATTATACATGTCGCTTATGGGGTTCTCTTCGCTTATGTCTTTCAGGCGGGTCGAACTCCATTGGTTTCTCCCGGCCCTACCCCTCTTTAGTTATTAAACTTGTGCGGCCTAGTGTGCTAATTACTCCCACTTCCCTAGCGGGCTATTGGGACATCCTGGGTTGCTGTTATAGCGTGAATCCCTGTCGGCCTATTGTGCCGCTATAATCACCATATGGAGGCTTCTCAGGATAATGTGCTCGGGGTTCCTTCGGGACAAGCCCGGCTGTGTGTAGCTTGTGTGGTGTCCCCTACTTGTGCTGACAATGTGCGGGTCTGTATAACTTGTGCCCAGCAGGTGCTTGCAATGCAGCCTGGTTTACCAGCGGCTGGACCTGCGCCACGTATGGCTTCACCAACCCCCCCAAGCTTGAGTTTGACTCCCATTGAGTTGCATACCAGTGGGGATTCTCAGCCTGATGTGTCTGCTAGATTGGGGCTAGTGTTGAGAAGTTGCTTGCTAATACCATGGCGCTTAAGGCCTCTGCTAAGAAGCGGCAATTGACGCCTGATGTCACTCTTTTCCCTATGGAGGCTGAAGAGTTCTTTGAACTGTCCAGTTATACCCCCTTGGAAAAAGGGGAGTTGTTCTCTGACTCAGAGTCATCTGATGAGAGGCCCAGGGGTATGATTATTCTGGCTCTGACCCCTGGGCCCCAGATGATACTGATAGGCTGTTGGCTCAGATTTTTGAGGTACTGTCTATCTCTCCCCCCGGTTGTGGCCCCTAGGCAGCAGGGGGAATTGTTTTATACTGCTAAGCCACGTTTAGAGTTTCCGAGCAAGCCCATTTTAGTAATCTCGTGCTCAAGGAATGGGAGCGTCCTAGCAGGCTCCCCGGAGTCCCTAAGAGTTGGGATAAGAGGTATCCCTTTCCTGCTGATGTGGTGAAGCATTGGTCATCCCCTCCAGAGGGGGATGCCCCGGTCCTAGGGTTATCTAACACTTCTGTCATGCATTCCCCTGACTCTACTACGCTGCGGGATAGTGAGGACCGGCGTATTGATCAGCTGGCGTCCCATGCCTTTGCCTGTGTGGGGACGGCGCTGCGCCCGGTTTGTGCCATTACAGCGGTGGCTATTAGGACTCTCCTTAGAAGTGTCCTAGATGGTGCTCCTGATGATGTGTCTAGTGAAGAGTTTAACTCTCTCTCTCGTTGTGAGGTTTTTGTGACTTATGTCCCCTCTGCCTTGGATGATACCATTAGGATGTGTGGCAGAGCCTCTGCCCTAGTGGTGGCTATACGCCGCTTGGCTTGGCTGCGCCAGTGGGCAGCTGACAACGCTGACAAAAAGGCTCTCACTGGGTTTCCCTTCAAAGGACTACGCCTGTTTGGGGACCGCCTGGACCTGTTTGCTAAGGGAGGCAGGTTACCCCAGTGCCGGAGGCAGGCTCGGCCCTTTCGGGGCCAAGGCTCCTTTTCTTCCCCCTACCCTGGATCCAGACAGGGGAGGGGGGTCTCCTTTACATGGGCCCAAGGAGATTTCTGGGGTAGGGGTAGAGGATGTGGACGCCCTGGCCCATCCTGGGGCTCCAAGCCTAAGTCTTCTCCCAAGCCCCCTCAGGTTCAGCATTATCAGCTCTTTAGCATTTTGTTCACGTCTGGAGGCATCATGTCTCAGACCGGTGGATTCAGGAGGTGGTGTCCTCCGGTTACAAGATAGTTTGCTGCCTGCCCCCCCTCCAAGATTCATCAGATCCCAGATGTCTCAGGACCCCATGTCGGCTCAGGCTCCAATTCTGGCGGTGCAAAGCCTTCTGGAGCTGGGCGTCATCTGTCAGGTCCCCTTACGAGAAAGGGGCAAGGGGTTCTATTCCAACCTTTTCACCGTGCCCAAAAGAGATGGGTCAGTCAGGCCCATCCTGGACTTGAAGATTCTCAACAAATTTGTCAGGTGCAGGCGCTTTCGCATGGAAACTTTGCGCTCTGCTATCAGTTCCCTGCGTCCATGGGACTTAATGACCTCTGTGGACATCAAGGATGCTTACCTTCATATTCCTGTTTTTCCAGGTCATCAAAGATTCCTTAGGTTCGCTCTGGAGGATCAGCACTACCAATTTGTGGCATTGCCCTTCGGTCTCACTTCAGCTCCCAGAGTGTTCTCTAAGGTGCTGGCAGGGGTGATGGCCCTGCTCAGGGCATTTGCGTGCTGCCATATTTGGACGACAGAGCTGGATACTCAGCGAGTAGTGTCCACTCTGGAGTCATTTGGCTGGGTGATCAACCATCCCAAGTCTTCCCTGTCTCCCTCCTTGGTGACGCCCTTCCTGGGTATGAATCTGGATACAGTTCAGGCAAGGATATTCTAAGTATACAGTGCCTCCTGCTCCAGATATAATACTTACACTTGGGTAATCCTCCGCCAGAGGTCGCTGTGCACTGCAGACATGCAAAAAACAGGCTCCTCCCGGCCCTTAATATACCCGGGGACCTCCCACAAATCCCCAGATTTCTCTGCAGTGCTGACTGCGAAGACATGAAGTATCACTCTCTCGCAGGTGAGTGGGGCTATTACAGCCTGCTGCCCTGTTGGACTATTTCCACCCGTCCTCTTGTGATGTGCCTCCCAGCTTGGGCTGCGCTGGTCGGGTGAAGGTAGGCAGCACCATGCGTGCTTATGGAGCCATGCTCCACCGCAGTCCCCCACCAAAGGGTAGGCGGTTTAGGCTGATGGTGAGCCTCTAGCGGATGTCCCTCCCGCATTATTGCCCCATGCCCCGTGTAGCGGTGGACCCTGTGTAAAGGGTCGCCATCCTCCCTCGTTTCCCCTCGTATTCGGGGGAAAAGAATGGGGGGGGGGGTGAGTTTGGCGGTCTCAGTGTACTGTATTGTCACGCTTATGGCCGTAGCTTTGCCCTTGACTGGCAACTGGGTGTCAGAGCCGCTCTGCTTGCTCTTCTTATTTTGGCCGCCGCCGCCGCCGTCTTCACTTTCTCATTTTTTATTAAAATTTACTGTGGTGGGTAGCGGCGTCGTCAGACTCTACGAGTGCCCATTAGTAGATGCTTTTACTAGCATATCCTATACTTGGCTTGTCAAGCCTGAACTGCTGCCTCAAAGCTTCACGCTCTTTTGGGGAGGCGGGGATCTGGCGTGGCGCGCTCCGCGTCACGGCCAGATTGGGCCCACCCTTCGAGGTTCGGTTGGCGCCATTTTGTTGATCTTCGCGCGCGTGTGTGTTTGCGGTCCTCCTCCTCCCCAGGCCTGTAAGTGCCCTCGCGGGCGATTTCATCATTAGTATTGTTGTCTGCTGCGCATGGCCCTGACACCTCTTATTCCCTTTCTGTCTTTCAGACGTCAAAGATTCTGGTGGCTTCTCCCGGCCTAACAAAAAATTCTCCCACATTCCTAGCGGGCTTTGGGACATCCAGGGTTGCCTATTGCATAAATCCCTGCTGGCATAATTGCCTTGATAATCACCATATGGAGGCATCTCAGAATTATGTGACCGGGGTCCCTCCGGGACATGACCGGCTGTGTACAGCGTGTGGACAACCCCATGATGATGCGGACAGAGCACGGGTCTGCGGGCCCTGTGCTGAACAAGTACTGGCCCTGCAGTCAGGGTTGCCAGTGGCTGCGCCTCGTTTCAATACACCTGTCTTCCCGTGCTTAAATCTCACTCCTGATGAGTCGCACTCGAGCGGGAATGACCAGCAAGTCGTGCTGCGCAGTCTGCCTACGACTGATCAGGTTATTTCGAGGTTGGCGGAGCGCTTGGGCCCTGGTAAGAAGCGGTCCCTGACACCTCCGGTTTCGCCCATTCCTTCGGAAACTGAGGAGTTCACTACTCAGCTGGGTTTTGCTCTTTCTGATGAAGGTGAGCTGTTCTCTGACTCAGGCTCATCTGACGAGGGGGCGAGGAGTCATGATGGTACTGGCCCTGGCTCCTGGGGCCTGTGTGACACTGATGAATTTCTGATAAAGATCTTCAAGGTCTTGTCTATCTCTCTCCCTGGTGAGGCTCCCAGGCCTAGAAGGGAGAGTTTCCATACAGCGACGCCGCGCTTGGAATTTCTGGAGCAGGATCACTTTCAGGCTCTTGTACTCAAAGAATGAGAATGCACAGTAATCTTCCAGGGGTTCCAGGGGACTGAGATTGGAAATACCCTTTTCCCCCTGATGTGGTTAACTGTTGGTCATTACCTCCCGTGGTGGATGCCCCGATCATTGGGGTTCTTAACCCCCCCTTTATTGCAGCCCCTACTTATCATACCCTTCGGAATGCTGAGGACCAGCGCATTGATAGGCTGGCTTCCCACGCCTTTTCTTGTGCCGCGGCCATCGCTGCAGTGGCCGCTAGGACCCTCATCAGAAAGATGATTGATCATCAACCTGAGGATCTCCCCTGGGAGGTGTTTAATGCACTCTCCAGTTGTGATGTATTTGTAAGGTTTATCATTTTAGAGCTGGATGACACCATTAGGATGTGTGCAAGAACTTCTGCCCTTGTGGTAGCTATACGCCGCTTGGTCTGGCTGCAACAGTGGGGTGATGACGAGGCTTCCCTTTAGAGGGCGATGCCTATTTGGGGCCCGTCTGGACCTGTTTGGGAAAAAAGGGCAAAACACCCCTTCGCAGAAGGCTGTCTAGGCCTCCTCAGGGCAGGGGCACCCCCCCCCATGTTAGTGTCAAACACGAACCAGGGGTGTCTTTCCAGCTATTGTAGGTCCAACACTGCTGATTGTGGTCATGTTATGTGGCCTCTCTTCTACTCCCAGAGTGCTCGCCAAGGCGATGACGGGGGTGATGTCTCTGATGAGACCAATGGGGCGTCTGCGCAAGGAACTGCCTGGTCGTCCTTCTTTGCTTCCCAAATCTCTAAGTCAGGCCGAGTTTGTTATTCGGCTGGTGGTGTCCTTTGGGAGTCTTTGGATGGGTGCTCAATCACCTCAATTCCTTATTGTCCCCTTATTTGGTATCTCCATTCCTAGGGTTGAACTTGCATTCGGTTCAGGCAGGAACCTGCTTCCTTGGCTATAAAGTGGACAATCTGGTTACATGGGCTCGGTCCCTCTTTGCTGTTCCCGTCTCTTCTCCAGGCTGGATTGCAGCTGGTGGGCCTGTTGGTGGCTGCTCAGAGATTGTCCTTTATGCTCAGTGCCCTTGGGCTCTTCTGCAACTTATATTGTAAATGCTGGACAGGGTTCCAGCTTCTCTGGAGCTGGTTCTGTGTACCTTTCCCCTTGGTACGGGGCTCCTCTTGAGACGATTGTACTCAAGGAACCAGTCAGGGGGCACCCCCTTCCTTGCGTCTTCCTGTAGATGGATACCAAATCCATCAGGCTGACGGAGGGGGGGTTTTTTCTTCTAAAATCCCCTGTGGTTCCGGGGGAGGTGGGACCTTTTAGGGGTCCTTTCACCTATTTGAAGCGGTAGGCTTTCAGGTTGGCTTCATCTCGCTGGACTTCTCCTTTGCGGGATTGCGGGATCTGTCTATCTGGGGGTCCTTGGTCTGTCTGACGACAGTGGCCTGTATTAATTATCTGTGTGGACTCGGAGCAGGATGATCCTCCAGGAAGGTATCCGACCCTGATCTGGATGGAGGACAGCGTTCCCTGCATATCAGCGATTTTCGCTCCGGTGGATGTACTTCTGCGACAGGATGTGCTAATTCTTGTGTCTCTATGTGATCCATCTAGTGTGGATCTTTTTGGGCCTGTCACTATCATAGGTTCTAGGCCCTTGTTCTCTGTCTCAGATTGTTCTGACCTTGGTCATGAGGCTTAGTAACTTTATGGCTGGACATTCTATTCTGTATGTCTTATCTTCATTCACCCTGCTAGGCGGGGTTCTGCGCAAGTTTGCTCTGGAAAGGGAAACCAGTGATACTGGTGGCCCCTGGGTGGCCTAGTGGAGTGTGGTATGCAGAAGTGGTACTGAGGACAGCGGTCAGGAGTGCTGATCTGCTCGCTCAGGCTCTCTTTTTTTATTTCACCCCAATCTACAGGCTCGGGTCTGGATGGCCTGATGGTTGATTCAGCCACCTTGATGGAGATGGGCTAATCTTCTGGGTGACTGTGACTTCTGGAAGCCTAGGAGTTGTCTTCTTCTTCTTCTGTCTATTGTGGGGTATGGCATACCAGTATTGATTGGTGTGAGTCCTGGTCTCTCCCCTGTTGGGCGCTCTCTGTTCCCAGGGTTCTAGAGTTATTACAGCAGGGGTTGGAGTTGACTCTCCTACTCGGTACTCTGGAGGTTCAGGTTCTGCCCTGTCCGCCTTCCTGTAGAGTCTTTGCTCAGTTTTTTGCCTTGGTTAAGCATTCTTTTGGGGATTGCTCAGGTGCATCCCCCACGTAGTTCTAGGCTCCCTGTTGGGATTTGAATTTTATTCTGTTTGCCTTGCGGGGTTTTTCCCCTTGGACCTATTCCGGATGCTGTCTGACTGTTCTTATCCTCGAAGTTGTCCTTTTGGGGGCTGTTACTTCAGTCAGACGTGTGCCTGAGCGGGCGGCTCTGTGTAGCTAGCCCTTGTTCTTGGATCTATACACCTAGATGAGGTGGTGTTCCGCTTTACACGGACCTTCTGCCTAAGGTGGTGTCTTAGGCTCATGTATTTAAGACCTTTGTCTTTCTTCTGTGCTTTATTCCTAGTAACGCTGAGGCAAGGGGCTCTACTTTCCCTCAACAGGTGCTGGAATTTTTTCCCTGGATTGTCTCTTGTCCCTTTGGGGGACCGTTGTCCCTTGGGGTTTATAGGCACCTACATCTGTATGTGCCTGATCTCGTCTGCTTCATAGGGTTAAGCGGCTTTGGCCTAGCCTTTACTTTGATGAATGTCCCTTCTGGTCCTTGGGAAGTTTTGGTTCTTCCTGGGCTACTGTTAGCACTTGATCTTGTCAGGCTGTTACTCAGGCCTATTCCTTTATGGGGAGGAGTTTTTCTCACTTTATTTCTGGTTCTACTGGTGCCTTGGTATCTTTGGGCCTTTCAGCACCAGGTTTTGTTGAACAAGTTTTGATAGACCGCTACTTGTTTTTTGTCCATACCTTTTCAAAGGTTTTTATGATGTAGGCGTTGGAGCCTTTGCTCATGTCGCTCTTGGTAGCAAGGTTTGCAGGTGACAGTGCTTTTACTGTCTGCTGTGCCTTTTTTGTTGGGGATCCCACCCTACTTTATGGACACTGCTATTTGATGTCCCAAGTGTAAGTATTATATCTGGAGCAGGACGTACTGTATACTTAGAATAATACAATTCTATGAAGTACTCACCCGTAGAATTGGTATTATACGTATACAGTACATCCTGCTCCACCCCACCCTGGTTTTTGCATTATTCTGGATCCCCTGTATGGTGATTGTTATCATTAACAGTTGTTTTTGGTGGTTAAATTCTCCCGGCTTCTTGTTCACTGCTTTTCAATGCTGGGGATTTGTGGGAGGTCCCCGGGTATATGAAGGGCCGGGAGGAGCCTGTTTTTTGCATGTCTGCAGTGCACAGCGCCCTCTGGCGGAGGATTACTCAAGTGTAAGTATTATACCTGGAGCAGGACGTACTGTATACGTATAATACCAATTCTACAGGTGAGTAGTTCACAGAATTGTATTTTTCTTCCTCAGCAGAAGGTGGACAGTCTGCTGGTGCAGGTTCAGTCCCTGCTCTCTTGCCCTCATCCCTCCATCAGGCAGGGAATGCAGCTGGTGGGCCTGATGGTGTCGTGCTTCGAGGCGGTTCCTTATGCCCAGTTTCACATGAGGCATCTGCAACTCCACCTCTTGTCAGTATGGGACAAGGATCCTGCGTCCCTGGACCAGGTCCTTGTTCTGTCCCCCCTAGCCAGGCGGTCCCTCTCATGTTGGCTGGACTCCAGGAACCTGTTGGTGGGCAGATCCTTTCTGGCCCCCTGCTGGGAGACGGTCACCATGGATGCCAGTCTGACAGGTTGGGGGGGCTTCTGGAAGTCCCTACAGTTCCAAGGGCGGTGGGGCCCTCAGGAGGCCCACACACCTATCAACATTCTGGAACTGAGGGCGATCAGGTTTGTTTTGGCTCACTTGACCCAACACCTTCGGGGCCGGCCTGTTCAGGTACGCTCGGACAACCAGACGGTGGTTGCCTACATCAATCTTCAGGGAGGGACCCGGAGCAAGGGGGCCCTCAAGGAAGTGCCACTGATCCTGTCCTGGGCGGAGGACAATGTTCCCTGCATATCAGCTGTGTACATTCTGGGGGTGGAGAATCTGCAGGCAGACTCTCTGAGCAGGGGGGCCTCTCGCCTGGGAGAATGGTCCCTCTGCGACAGGGTGTTTCACTCTCTATGTCACCGTTGGGGCCAACCAGATGTGGATCTGTTTGCTTCCCGTCACAATCACAAGCTCCCGGCCTTTGTCTCCCTGTCCCAGTACCCTCTGGCCTTGGCCACAGATGCTCTAGCAATGTCATGGCAGGACTTTCAGCTCCTGTATATCTTTCCCCTATTCCCCCTGTTGGGCAGGGTTCTGCGCAGGATAGCTCAGGAGGGGGTGCCAGCTATCCTGGTGGCTCCCAGGTGGCCAAGAAGAGTGTGGTTCGCAGACGTGGTGCAGCTGGCAGTAGATCAGTACGCTCTGCCCAGGGTTTCAGACCTGCTCACTCAGGGTAATTTATGCCATCCCAATTTACAAACTCTGGCTTTGACGGCCTGGCTGCTGAAACCTCCATCTTGATGGAGAAGGGGCTGTCTGCCTCTGTTGTTGATACCATGATAAAGGCTAGGAAGAAGTCTTCTTCTATATACTATAGGGTTTGGCGTGCCTACATTGACTGGTGTGAGTCTAGGTCTCTTCCCTGTCGCGTGTTCTCTATTCCCAGGATCCTGGATTTCCTACAGCATGGGTTGGAGCTGGGACTTCAACTCAGTACTTTGAACGGTCATGTCTTTGCTCTGGCTGTTTTCTTCCAGAGGTCCTTTGCCCAGCATTCTCTGATCAGGACTTTTTTCCAGGGGGTTACTCAAGTACGTCCTCCACGTAAGCCTATGTTGCCTGTTTGGGATTTGAACTTGGTCTTGTCTGCCTTGCAGGGTGTTCCCTTTGAACCTGTGCAGGAGGCTGCCCTGGCCTCTCAAGGTTGTCTTTTTGGTGGCTATCACTTCTGTTAGGCGTGTTTCTGAGTTGGCGGTGCTTTCCATCCAGCCCCCCTACTTTGAGAGACACCAGGACAAGGTGATTTTTCGCTTCAAGCCAGATTTTCTGCCTAATGTTGTGTCTGCCTTTCATCTGAATCAGGACATTGTTCTTCCTTGTGCCCTAATCCTAGTAACACTAAGGAGAGGGTTTTGCATTCCTTGGATGTGGTTAGGTGTCTGAAGTACTATCTGGTGGCTACTGCACCTTTTCAGAAAAACTGATGCTCTTTTTGTGGTCCCTTCTGGTCCTAGGAAGGGTTTGGCTCCTGCTAAATCTACTATGAGCAAATGGATCCATCAGGCTTTGATTCAGGCCTACTCTGCTAAGGGGAAGAATCCTCCCTTCTGCCTTACTGCTCATTCCACTAATGCTATTGGTGCCTCTTGGGCTTTTATGCACCAGGCTTCTGTTGAACAAGTTTGCAAGGCCGCTACTTGGTCTTCTGTTCATACTTTTTCAAAGTTTTACAAGGTTGATGTTAGGGCCTCGGCTGATTCTGCTTTTGGCCGCAAGGTTCTGCAGGCGGCAGTGGTCTGACCTGTCTGTTGTTACCTTTGGGGATCCCACCCTACTTTATGGACACTGCTATTGGATGTCCCAAGAGTAATGAATCTTATCTGGAGCAGGATGTACTGTATACTAAGAATAATACAATTCTGTGATTACTCACCTATAGAATTGTTATTATGAGTATACAGTATGTCCTGCTCCACCCCACCCTTGGTTTGCATTATCCTTGGATCCCCTGTATGGTGATTGTTATTATTGTTTTATAGTTACTAATTGGTTCTGTTATCATTCTCCCGGCTTCTCGTTAACTGCTTTTCAATGCTGGGAATTTGTGGAAGGTCCCCAGTATTTGAGGGGCCTGGAGGAGCCAATTTCGCGGTCTCTGCAGTCCAGCGCCATCTGGCGGAGTAATACCCAAGAGTAATGAATGTTATCTGGAGCAGGACGTACTGTATACTCATAATAACAATTTTACAGGTGAGTAATCACAGAATTGTATTTTTGGTGGCTATCACTTCTGTTAGGCGTGTTTCTGAGTTGGCGGCGCTTTCCATCAAACCTCCTTATTTTGAGAGACACCAGGACAAGGTGGTGTTTCTGTTTAAGCCAGATTTTCTGCCTAAGGTTGTGTCTGCTTTTCACCTCAAGCAGGACATTGTTTTGCCTTCTCTGTGTCCTAATCCTAGTAACCCTAAGGAGAGGGTCTTACATTCTCTGGATGTGGTTATGACTTTGAAGTTTTATTTGGTAGCTACTGAATCCTTCAGGATGCTCTTTTTGTTCTCCCTTCTGGACCTAGGAAGGGTTTGCCTCCGGCTAAATCCACTATCAGCAAGTGGATCCGTCAGGCGGTGGTGCAAGCCTATTCTGCTAAGGGGAAGGAGCCTCCCTTCCGCCTTACTGCTCATTCTACTCCTGCTATTGGTGCCTCTTGGGCTTTTCAGCACCAAGCTTCTGTTGAACAAGTTTGCAAGGCCGCTACTTGGTCTTCTGTTCATACCTTTTCTAAGTTTTACAAGGTTGATGTTAGGGCCTCAGCGGATGCTGCTTTTGGCCGCAAAGTTCTGCAGGCGGCAGTGGTTTAAACTGCCCGCTGTTACTTTTGGGGATCCCACCCTACCTTACGGACACTGCTATTGGATGTCCCATGTGTAAGGAATATTCTGGAACAGGACGTGCTGTATACTTGGAATAATACAATTCTGTGAGTACTCACCTGTAGAATTGGTATTATAAGTATACAGCACCCATCCCGTAAGTATACAGTACCCATCCCGCCCTTGTTAGCATTATTTTTGGTTACCTCTGTATGGTGATTGTTCATGTTGCGTTTATTATTCTCCCGGCTTCTTGTATAACTGCTTGTCAACACTGGGAATTGGGGGGAGGTTCCTGGCTATTTAAGGGGCCGGGAGTGGCCACAAGTTTTTTTTCTGCAGTCCAGCGCCATCTTGTGGATGTATAACCCATGTGTAAGGAATATTCTGGAACAGGATGTGCTGTATACTTATAATACCAACCACAAAAAGGACAATATTAATTTGGTCAAAACACATTTTCACACATACATGACACTACATTGTATGTGGGACACTGCACTGTTCACTATCCAGCAATATATAATATAATAATGTGGCTCCTTAACACAGGAGCGTGCTATTCCTCCCTAAATAAAGCATCCCAAAAGTGCAGAGTGCATGTGCAAAAAACATATACTAGAAACATTAAAGAGGACCAACACCCAGGGGTGATCGGCCCGGAAATCTATAAGATTCCCGGGCCGATCACCTCCCACCCCGCGGGACATCCGAGATCGGGATGTGCCGCGGGGTGAAACCCCCCAGAAACCCCAAAAACATCTTACCTGATCCGCCGCCGCCTCCCGCGCGCCCCTCCAGACGTGCGCGCGCCCGCGCCGGCCCTCTGTGAATGGCCGGCGGGGGCGCGCGCGCGCCGAGAGTGACACGCAGGAGGCGGCGGAAGCGGCTTGGACGTTCCTGTCCCCCGCCTGGACGTTGGCGGGGATTGGCTGCGGCGTTCACGTGGGAGCGTTGAGAGGTGAGTTTTTTGGGGTTTCTGGGGGGTTTCACACAGCCGAAGTGGACCAAAACCCAGGATAGTCAAAATCCTGGGTGTTGGTCCACTTTAAAGTGCAAAGCATCAACATATATCCCAACTATCTCCTTTGTCTATAAACACCCCCTAATCCTATAATAAATCCCCACATCCCAAACCATAAAGTGCCTGTGCCAAGCAGCCTTTCCCTTTATATACGCCCCCTGGTGGAAAGAGGGATATAAAGCAATCACTATGATGTGAATAATATATGATAAATAATAATTTCACCAGTGGATGAAGCCAGTGCAGTTTCCCCTGCCTACCCAGGCATTTTGTGATGGTGGCGACTCTTCACTTCCTCAGGGCAAAGTGGACACTATACAGTACAATATATGTATTTTTGCACATGCACTGTTTTTGTAACTATATGGTGGTGTGGGAATTTGTCTCGGGTATGGTTGTGGGGGGGGGGGGGGGGGGGGTTTGTGCTATCCCCACCTTCTTTGTTTCTATATTGCTTTATCCTACCAAAATACTGCACACCATTTTTACCCTACTGGTGCGGCGGTGTTTCATTATTTTAAAGTGTGCAGAAATTTTATATGTATATTTCTGTGTCTTTTGGTATTCAGGTCTAGGAATTCGCCATTTGACCATTTTAAAATCTTTGAAAACCTCCCCAGGAAGTCCTTCCACTGAAACTTTTAAATATCTTCACCTTCGGGGAGTTTTGAAGTTTATTGTTTAGAATT
The DNA here is from genome assembly GCA_027917425.1 of Gastrophryne carolinensis. Classification (NCBI taxonomy): domain Eukaryota; kingdom Metazoa; phylum Chordata; class Amphibia; order Anura; family Microhylidae; genus Gastrophryne; species Gastrophryne carolinensis. Next base: position 54,806,801 of record CM051236.1, on the reverse strand, counting down.
TGGGCATATTGATCTTGAGTGAGAGACTGTTAAGGAATTTTAATTAAAGCTCTTATGCTATATCTTCTTGCACTGAATATCGAGGTGTTATACCTTTAAAATTGCATTTTAAAACCTTCCAGTGTCCGGAACCCCAGCCTCCCCACCTCCTTCACCGCCCTACCACTCTACCCCTCTACCCTGGCCCTGAGGCAGGGTGTGAGGGGGTTACAAAGAAAAGAAGTTTACCTGGAGATAGGACTTATGCCTTAATGTGGATGTGTACACTTTGGGTGGTTGCTATCATGTTGAAATGTGAAATTCCTTATTATCTTAAATCTTTTTAGTAGAAACCTGAAGGTCACATTAGACACATTTTCCACCATACTTTTGGCATACTTGATGTAGGCTTGGGCAAGACATAGTGGGGCTTGGATGGTTTTGTTTGTCACACTACCCCACAGCCCCGACATATGAGGAATACAGGGGATTGTTGTCACAGAACCAGTACCTGCAGCTCCTTTACTTTTGCTGTAGGCCTCATTTTAAAGGGACGTCTATTTCTTTCTTGATGCCAATTTGGTAGTATATCTAATTACACATGAACATAAGGGTAGGTATCGGCACACCATGCAGTATCATAACAAGGTTATAATGATAGGGTGCAATTAAATCCTGAGATGTCTCTCCAGTAGCCACCTTACAGAATCATAGACTATGGGGCATGGATTAATGCACACCACACAAAAGTTTTAGTTGCATTTCAAAATTATATTATACATCAACCATATATACATTAGTAGTATAGTCATAATGAAACAAGGATACAATGTGTAGGTTCAAACTGCAGCAATATGCCCAATCTCTAGGATCGTAGACCACCTCAGATAAAATGATAGTATCAATTGAGTTATCTCTATAACATACTAGGAGGCTATATGAAGTTCAGGCAATTACCATGATATCCTATGAGGGTTTACTAAATCGGTCCTGAGGTCTTAAGTGCAGCTGACCAGTATCAAGTCAAGGAAATCATAATGCAAATACACATCAAAAAATGTATAGCAATTCTGGTCAGAATACATATAGTCATAATAGCATCATACCAGAACGGTAAGATCAGTAAACAAACATGTAACACAAGATAATGAAATCATGACGTGCATCATATCAGCATTAGCAAACAAGCATAACAGTGGTTACCAGTACAGTCTGAACCGTGATCGCAAAAAAAAAAAGCCCACGTTTCGAGGCTCTCGGGCACTTTGTCAAGGCTGCAATGAAGAAAGTGTGCCCAGAGTGTGTTTTTATGTGCGGTTTCCCCCCCTGGCCGGCCAGTTTGGCGCTTCTGGGAGCGTTCTTGGAGCGCATCCCGGTGTGTCACTTCCAACGTGGAGGTCCCGGCCAACGTCACATCCGGAACCGGATGGCAATACATGGTTGCCCTTCAGGAGCGAGTGACTATTAACAATGGGGCAGTTATGGCCTAGAGGTAGGGAAACAGGCCTGTCACCGGAAGATGGGACATGACTGAAGTGCCCTTGAGCAAGGCACCTAACCTCCAATTGCTCCCCGGGCGCTGAGTTTAGGGCAGCCCACCGCTCCGGGCACATGTGCACTTCACTGCCCCTTAGTTTGTAATTCACTTGTGTATAGTCACTCACATGGTGTTTATTCATTGGTGTGTACACAGAGTTGTGTTGTTTACAGTGCATGATTGGGCAAATGCAGAGAAGGAATTCCATGTGTGTGTTGGCACACAATGGCCACTATTGCACTATTATCACTATTATTAACAATGAGATTCCGTTGATTCATTCTAGGCTGTTTACGGTCATGTTTTTTTGTCAGGAAAATCCTATGGGGTTTATCAGAATCCCTTTTAATGATGGCAGCTGTGTACTGTCTACTGTTTAACATGAGTTTAAATGTGATTGGTTAGTTCTGAACGCAGCCACATCCCAACAACAATTATGTGAGTGCATTCACACTTATGACACATTATTTGAGTAAATTTATATATATATATATATATATATATATATATATATATATATATATATATACCCTCAGTTTGTTTTTCATTTGAAGTTAATTGGATTGTCTTTATGGAAAAAGTTCTGAAAATAATCTTTTTGGTCACACACAAAAAAGCCATTTAAATTGAATGAATCACACAAAAATTGGGGCAGTTACTTGAGTGAAGTATAGATGGCAGCAGATCAGACTGGGGTACAGGTAAGCCTTGTCAAGTAGCACCTGGGAGGACCTCGAGTACCGCCTGTTGGGTAGGTAGTGAGAACGCCGGGGTCGGGCGTTCACAGAGCTAGGCTCTGGGCCGCAGACCCTCCATAAAGGGTAGCCAACCATAGGCGATGGTAAGCCTATTTGGGGGGGAGGATCCACCTATATTGCCCGGGGTTATGCCCTTATCTGTGCCCACTAGATTTATTTTCATATGTTGCGCTTTTTACTTCAGTTTTACTTCTTTTTTTACCTCAGACTTTGCTGGCAGCTGTGTTCATACTCACCTTCCCTCGTTCCCTCACCTCTTCTCCTTCCCCTCCATCTGGTAGCTGTGAGGGGGGGGGGGGGGGAGCGACGTTGTTGAGGCCTTCTTCTACCGAGGCCTCGGCATGTTGGCGGGGCGCGCCGCACTCCGCGTCCGGGGGGGGCCTCCTCCGTGGGACGCCCCCCCCCCTTCCTGCGCTCTCAGCGACATTTTAGGTGCAGCGGGCGCCTCTTTTCGCGCCCCCAGATGGGGGCGGGGCCGCGCAGTGATGCGTTTGGCGTCTTTGCAGCGTGGCCCGCCCCTCGAGGTTCGGCCTTGCTGTGCTCGGGCGCCATTTTCCTTGCTGCTCCCTGTGTCATTTGCGGACCCTGCCAAGGGTCCCCATGGGACGACGTCCTCAGTTACACTGCCTGTGCTTCTGGTGCCTGCCTCCCGGATCCCCGCTACCTCCTCGGTCGGTTCCGTGTGTCCCTCTGTTTTTTTCTATGTTGGCTTTTGATGTGCATGTGCTGTGGGATGCTCATGAATCCTTTCATTTGTGTCTTCTAGGTGGGCCCCCTCCATTGCCAGCTGAGGGTTGTGGTTCCTCCCGGTCTTCTACACCCCCCCTTCTCTCTCCGCACCCTCTCCCCTTAATGAGGGATTACTAAAAAGAGGGAGTAAATTGGGGGTCACTTAGGTTTGGGCCGTTAGTGCCTTGTAACCTGTATTTTTTTTCATCAATATTTTTATTGAGAATATAGGAGAAGTACATTACATTGGAGTGAACTTTACATTTTGTGGAGCATATAATTACACCCAAAGGGATATCAACATATACCCAAATTGTAAACATTATCTCGAAAAGCAAGGTATGGGGTGCATGTGGCAAAAGACCACGTACCTGAGGAAGAAGAACGGAAAACTAGGAGTGGGGGGCAAGAGTGACCGGAATAGGGGGGCAAAGAGAGGTAAAGGGAAAGATTTGGGAGTGGCTGTCCAGCCGCCAGTAGACGCGAGATGCGTACAACACATCACTGAGATGTGAAGAGGGAACTGTCAAATTTTTTAGGTTGGAAGTGTGTAATCCAACCTTCCCAGATGGCCAAGAAGGGGGCAAGGTCGCCTTGCATCGAGGCTGCCATCTTCTCGAAGAACATAACTTCATTGATGCGGGGGACCAGGCTCCCACTAGGGATCATTTTATTTTTCCATGAATGTGCTATGATAATTTTAGCGGCTGTAAGGATGTGTCTGATAAGCTCAAATTGTGATCTTGTGCATTCGGGGGGGTTTCAAATTAAGCAAGGCAAGTTGAGGTGGAGGGGTCAAGTGTAATCCTGTTGCTTTCCTTACAAGGTAATAGACCTTAGCCCGAAAATGACGGCCCACCCTACATTCCCACCATATATGAATATATGATCCCTGTAGGCGGCATTCTCTAAAACGCTTTGATGGGTAGGAGGGGCAGAATCTGTGGATCTTATCCGGAACTAAATACCATCGGAGTAGGACTTTTATATTAACCTCCTGGGCACCTGTGTTCAGGAACCATGAGAATGAGTTCCGCCATGCTACTTTCCATTCACTAGGCAACACCAAGATAGGCTGGGAGGGGTGACTCCTCCTCCTCCTATACACTGTGGCAATCATCCCCTTCCCAAGAGGTTGTGATCCACAAGCCAATTTGAATGATGAAGATGGTCCTGGGGTAGCCCCCGCCCTAGACTTAGTAGCTATATAATGGGATATTTGTAGGTAGCGGAGGTATTCCCTGTTCGGAATGTCTCTGAGGGTTTGAAGCTCGGGGAATGTTAAAATTCCCCTGTGGGAGATGAGATCTTTAATCCTTGTTAAGTTTTGTGATTTCCACCAACTAAACGCAGCAGGTTCCTGAAATGCCGGGAGAAATTCTGGGTTACCCAAGACCGATAGCAGGGGAGGCAGAGGGAAGATGAGGTGGCTTTTGGATCTGTTAATTTTCCATATTCTGAGAGAATGCTTCAGGACCGGGTTATCAATGCCCTTGTAAGCTATCGGGGGCAACTATAATAAATTTGAAATGGCTATCGGGGTACAACTCGCCTGCTCGATGTCAACCCATAATGGTCTATCATCTCCAGCATGAATAGCAGCCATTTGCGCAATCTGGCATGCAGAATAATAGCGAGCTATATTAGGGACTCCAAGTTCTCCCAGTTGTTTAGATCTGTACATTGTCATATGGTTGACTCTTGGTTTTTGCTGACCCCAGATGAAGGGGTTTAAAGTGGATTGGACGCCTTTTAGGCATGCGGTCGTAATCGGTACCGGCAATACCCGAAAGACGTAGAGTATTTTGGGAAGCCACGTCATTTTTACGGCAGCTATTCTGCCAAGCCACGAAAGACGCAGCTTGGCCCACGACGACAACAGGGAGCAGAGGTCCCTAAGTATAGTGGGATAGTTAGCGGTGTAGAGGGACTCATAGGTTGCTGTCAAGTGAACACCAAGATATTTAATGTGTCGCTCCTGCCATGAGAAGTTAAAGGAGGCTTTAAGTGCTGTCAGCATACTTTCAGGAATCGAGACGTTGAGGGCTTGGGATTTTGAGACATTAATCTGCACACCCGAGATCTTGAAAAAGTCATCTAGGGTTTAAAAGAGATTTGGGAGGTATGTGACGGGGTTAGATACAAGCATAAGGATGTCGTCAGCAAATAATGAAATCTTGTGATCAAATCCCCCGACACTGACTCCCGTTATGTTAATGTTGGCTTGGATTAACTTGGATAGGGGGGAGAGGGGACAACCGTGCCTAGGGCCTCTGCCCAGAATGAACCGCTTAGAGGAGTAGCCTGAGTACCTAACGAATGCCCCAGGCTTAGAGTATAGCGAGGAAATCCATGTGGTGAAGGAAGAACCAAGCCCCCATTTTTTCAGTATAAATTGGAGGTAGTCCCAGGCTACTGTATCAAATGCTTTACGGATATCAAGGGTTAGTAGCATGGCTTGTCGACCCTCCTTCCTCACATGATGGACAAGGTTAATAATCTTGCGGATATTATCCCCCCCCCCCCCCCCCCCCCCCTTGTCGCTGAGGGATAAATCCAGCCTGCTCCTTAGAAATTAAGGATGCAATATACCCATTGAGTCGTGCCGCGAGGACCTTTGCTAGCAACTTGACATCAATATTTAGTAGGGAAATGGGCCTGAAGTTAGACCAGAGGGTGGTATCAACATTGGGTTTAGGTATCATGCAAACAGCCTCAGTAAGTGCCTCTGTACTCCATGAATCACCATTACCGAGGGAGTTAAACATCTGAACAAGGCGTGGGGAGAGTACTCGGGAAAACTTTTTATATTAAGGGGTGGAGAACCCATCAGGACCAGGTTGCTTCCCAATCCTTAAAGAGTTAACGGCTTCCTGGACCTCAGGGAGCTCAACCGGCCTATCGAGGAAGGTTTTGGCCGCAGGTGGTAGGGAAGGAAGTGGAAGTTGTCCTAGCAACTTTTCTGCAAGGTGTTCGTCTAGCGGAGTCTTGGATTTATATAGGTCCTCTAGATGTTTACCGAAGGTTGATACCACCCTCGATGGATTACTAGATAATGTGCCCTCTAGGGTCCTAATGCACACTGGGTTAACCCTCTGGGTGATGCCTCTAAGCCTTCTGGAAAGGGGGGTGTTTGGTTTGTTGCTGATGCGATACCACTTGAACCTAGTCTGATTGATTTGATGTTCGGCCTCACCTGTAAGGCACAGGTTGAGTTGATCGCCTGCTTGGTTGAATTTGATTCTGTTACGTCTGGTCTGACGTTCTTTATAGGCGGAAGAGGCTAAATGATATGCATCTAGCAATTTTTTAAGCTTTTCCTTATGCGAGGCTTTGCATCGAGCGGATTCCTGGATAAACTGGCCACGCATTACCGCTTTATGAGCCTCCTAGAACAGAGCCTCAGAACTCACCGACCCCGTGTTTTGTAGGAAGAAGTTCTCAATCTCTTTGCTAAAGCGTTAGAGGAGTGCCTCATGAGACAACATGGGGTCGTAGAGCTTCCAAGACCTCTGGGAGGATCTTTGGGTTAGGGAGATCGGCTCGACAGCAACAAGATCATGATCCGACCATACAATCGGAACTATAGAAGAGTGGCAGAGGTGTGAAAAGGAGGACAGCTGCAAAAAGATGTGGTCTATTCTAGTAAAGACCTTGTGCGGGCAAGAGTAGTGAGTGAAGTCCCTTTTGGTGGAGTGGACCTCTCTCCATGCATCAGCGAGGTGGTATTGATTTAGAAGGGAACAGAACGCTTTTCCTGAGGAGCCCACCCTGGGGCAGTCCAAGGGTTGACCAACCACGTGTCTGTCCAGAGTGGGGTACAAGATTTGATTTGAGTCACCCACCACTATGAGGAGCCTCTTAACCTGGGGGTCCAGGGTCCTAAAAAACTCCTCAAAAAAAGTGCTCTGGTACTGATTGGGGGCGTAATAAGTAGCAATAGTGACTACTTGGTCTTGTACCATACCGGTCACAATTAGGAAGCGACCCAAAGGGTCCCGTAGAGAAAGGGAGAGAGCGCTTAAAAGCGATAAGGACTCCTCTCTGCTTGGTATCTGCCGATGCCGTATAGAAGAGAGGATAGTCTGAACTGAGAAATTTAGGAGTGTTTTTCTTGGTGAAGTGAGTCTCTTGGAAGCAGACAATATCAGCATGCAGGGCCCTCATCTGGCGAAACGCCTTCACTCTTTTCTGGTGGGCATTCAGGCCCTGAACGTTGAGCGAGACAAGTTTAACCGCCATTGCTAAACCATAGTATATCTGCTAGTTTAGGGGGGCTGGACACCCGAGGAAGAAGGGAGGGAGAAGGGGAAGGGAAAAAGAAGAGGGGAGAAACATCAGAGAACATGCTAAATCAAGAACACAATTAGGTACAAGACCTTCCTAAAAGAAATGTCCCAGGGGGTTAGGGAGGTCCCCCACCCCACTGGGATAAGCTACCTGGTTGGAGGGATTTCTAAGGGAAAATCCCTAGGCCAACCAGTGTAAAATAAAGACCCTCAACGGTTGGGTCAGAGAAAAAAAAAACTTCCTGACTCGACGGGTTCCCGACGAGCAAGGGAGCAAAGAGTGTGCAGGGCCATGAAACCTGGGCGCCCGCCCGCTTAACCTGAAAATAGAGCAAATAAGCAGCAGCAAGCAAAAAATGCAAATAGCAATCTATAACATAACATTGAGGATACAACTGAGAGTGAACCAAGTGGGGCTCAAACAGCAAAAGAGCCGCTAGGGTAGTATATTAAAGAATTTTGTGCATAGGAAATGCCTGTAAAATAGAACAGGGGACCATCAAAGAGCAAGATAGTCCCAAAATTACAAAACGGGAACTTCAAAGGTGGATCCTATGGGTTTGCCGCGATGGGAGAATGAGGGGCAAGATCCCTCGAATAATACACAGGGAATCCAACCCATCATCCCTCCCCCACAGGAGGCTTACCAAACCTGTGGACCAGCGCTCCGGCGACTTGACGGTTGACTGGATACTCCTTCGCGGGGCACGTCTGTCCTTAGGTACAGGTGAAAATGAAAGAGCTCTTGCGGGGGAGCAGCTGTTACGACAACGGGGGGCCTCAAGCCGACCGAGATGAGGACAGCCTCCAGTCCTTGAGGAGTAGACGCCTCATATCGCTGATCCTGGTAGCTAAAAGAAATTTTGAAGGGGAACCCCCATTTGTATCTGGCCCCTTTTGCTTGCAGGAATTCAAGTGAGGGTTTCATGGCCCGCCTTCTGGCGATGGTTTGGGGAGACAGGTCAGCGAAGAGTTGGTACTCAAAGTTCTGGAATTTGAGAGTTCCTTGGTCCCGTGCGGCCAGCATAAGTTGTTCCTTTGTGCGATAGAAGTGGTGCTTTACTAATGCGTCCCGCGGAAGCCCATCCTTTATTCTAAGTATGTCACACACCCCGCTTCAGATAGTCATTACACTTGGGTTATACCGACCTGTAGAGGGCGGAAGATAATGTTTCCTCCTTGCAGGTAGCCGGGGTAACTCCCGGCCCGCGTGTTAGTCTATTTCTGCCTGGACCCCATGTCTTAGTTTTTGCCTTGCCTCCCAGCCTAGGATGCTGGTCCGGGCAAGGGTAGACAGCACCTAATGGTGCTTAGGAGCTACGCTCCACCGTGAGACCCCATACTAAGGGGTAGGCGGTTTTGCCGGGCTGGTGATCCCGGTTAGGGATGCCCCGTCCCTTGCCCTTCCACCTTCCAGCGTGGATTCCCCCTCTCCCGGATGGCCCTTGCTCCTTAGAGGGGGGGGGGGGGCAGCGTAAGGTCCCCTTTCTCTCTTAAAGTGTTTTTGTTCAGCTGTGTGTGTGTATGTGGGTGTGTGTGTTCACTGGGCGCATTTTCCTTTTAAACTAATGTGTGTTGTCACAGCTGTGCGGGTGCGTGGGTTCACTGGGTGCACTTTTCTTTTAATATGTATTCAGCTGGCGCTGGCTGTGCCGCAGCGCCGGCCGTTGTGACATTCAGCGGGGGAGCTTCTTCCCCTCAGGTACGGTTGGCGAAGAGGGGGGGGGGGGCTCATTACTTCAGGCACTGCCTGCGATCTCTGCATTATACTTTAAGCGTTTTGTTATTATATGAATAGCTATGGCTTTGACCTGCATATGTATATATACAATTCATATGTTTTTTTTTTTTTTTTTTGGATTGTCAGTATGTCTGCATTGTGTGTGCTTGGGCATGATTGAGGTGCTGATTGGCCCTGTATTCTGTCTTCCAGGTGGACCTTTGTCGGAGCCTAAAGGATCCTCCCGGTCCTAGGGTCCCTGGTTTAATCTTAGAATTCCCCATAAAATCCTCCCACTCGGGACACAGAAGGGGCATCCCGGGTTGCTTATATCGCGTAATTTGTATTTGTATTGTGAGTACCTATAAAATCACCATATGGAGGCTTCCCAGGATACCGGGCTTGGGATCCTCTCGGGGCAACCCCGGCAGTGTTTGGGGTGTGGGGCATCCCTTACAGGGGATGATGTTTTCCTTTGCATACCATGTGCGCAGCAGACTATTACGCGGCAGTCCGGATCCCTTGCGTCTGGTTCTGCGCCGCCGGTCCCTTCTCCTACCCCTCCCCGCATGACCCTTACCCCGTGTGATGTTGTCATGAGTGGGGAGTCGCAATCTGAGGTGTGTGCCAGATTGTCCAATCTTGAAAAATTATTTTCTAGCGCTGTGGCCAGAATGGTCCCGGCTAAGAGAAAGCACTTGTCCCCAGCCACGCAGGCTTCTGATTTTGAGGAGTTTGACTTGCTGGACTGGTCTGATTACCCCCCGCTAGAGGAAGGGGAGCTTTTTGAGAAGTCTGATGGTTCTGACGATCAGCAGTTTGTTGGCACTGATGCCGAGCGGGGTCTGGGGGATTCTTGGGATACCCCTAAGGTCCTGGCTCATATATATGAGGTTCCGCAGAAGGGGGAGTTCTTTGAGGAGGCTAAGCCGCGCTTAGAGTTCCCGAATCAAAGGCATTTTGACGGCATTATCCTCAAGGAATGGGAGAGGTCTACTAGGCTTCCGGGTGTCCCTCCGGGTTGGGATAAGAGATATCCCTTTCCGGTGGACGCGGTGAAGTGCTGGTTGTCCCCTCCCAAGGTGGAAGCCCCTGTTTTGGGGTTGTCTAGCACCACCGTCTTGCATTCTCCTGACTGTTCTACTCTCAAGGACGGTGAGGACAAACGCATTGACCAGATGGCTTGTCATGGTTTTGCCAGCGTCGGGTCGGCCTTACGGCCTGTTTGTGCTTCGGCGCTCCTTATAGTGGCCTCTAGGTTGGTTGTCAGGGACCTGTTGTCTACTTCCAGCCTTGACCCGGCTAGTGATGAGTTCACCGCCCTTAAGCGGTGTGAATTGTTTTTGTCTTTTGTGCTAGCCACCCTGGATGACACCATGGTGATGTGTAGTAGAACTTCGGCCTCGGCGGTCGGTTTGGTTGCGCCAGTGGGCGGCTGATTTTTGTGTCCAAAAAGTCTCTTACGGCTCTTCCCTTTCTGGGCTTGCGGCTCTTTGGAGAAAAATTGGATTCGGTCGCCAAGGGAAGCAGGTTACCTGAGCGAAAGACGCAACGTCGTCCCTTTCGGGGGGCGGCTTCATTTACCCCTTCCTTTCGTGGGGCCAGAGCTGGATGGGGATCGGCTGTCTTCCCCTCCAGAGGTGATTCCTGGCACATGGGAAGAGGACGTGCCCGTCCAGGTCACAGCTGGGGCTCCAAGCCCAAAGCCGCTGCTAAGCCGGCTCAGCAATGAGGGGGCGCCCTCACCCTTGCGGGTGGGGGGACGGCTGCAACACTTCTCCCAGGTCTGGGACCAAGAGGTCTCGGACCGATGGATTCGCGAAGTGGTGTCTTCCGGTTACAAGCTGGAGTTTGAGATCCGGCCTCCTCCCAGATTCTTCAGGTCTCGGGTGCCCTTGGATCCTCTGGCCGCGCAGGGTCTCCGGGCGGCAGTAAAAGATCTCCTGGACATGGCTGTCGTCTGCCTGGTGCCTCCCTCGGACAGGGGTCTGGGATGCTATTCCAATCTGTTCATGGTGCCCAAGAAGGATGGCTCCGTTTGTCCCATCCTGGATCTGAAGTTTCTCAACAGATTTATCCGTCCCAGGAAGTTCCGCATGGAAACTCTGCGCTCTGCCATAAATTCACTTCGGCAGGAGGACTTCATGACGTCCATAGACATCAAGGATGCATATCTGCACGTTCCAATCTTCCCTGCACATCATTTCTCAGGTTCGTGGTGGAAGATCGGCATTTTCAGTTTGTGGCTCTTCCGTTTGGCCTTACCTCGGCTCCAAGGGTTTTCACCAAGGTGCTGGCGGGGGTGATGGCCCAGGGTATCCGCATCGTGCCTTATCTGGACGATCTTCTTATTGTGGCTTCCTCTCTCAGCTGGCTTTGACTGCGTGGCTGCTGAAACCTCCATCTTGAAGGAGGAAGGTCTTTCTGATGCTGTCAATCAGACTCTGGTTAGGGCTAGAAAGAAGTCTTCCTCTGCCATCTACTAGGATTTGGAGGTCTTATTTTGATTTGTGTGAGGTCCGGGCCTTGCCTTGCAGGGCTTTTTCTATCCCTAGGGTTTTGGAATTTCTGCAACATGGTCTGGACCTAGGTTTGCAGCTTAGTACGCTGAAAGGGCATGTTTCTGCCCTGGCGGTTTTCTTTCAAAAATCTTTTGCTCTTCATCCTCTGGTTAAGACCTTACGCATGTGCGGCCTCCTAGGAAGCCTTTGCTCCCAGTTTGGGATTTGAATTTGGTTTTCTCTGCTTTTCAGGGTCCTTCTTTTGAACCTTTGCAGGATATTCCTCTTTCTACGCTTACTCAGAAGGTTGCGTTTTTGGTTCCCGTCACTTCCGTTCGGCGTGTATCGGAGTTAGCGGCTTTGTCCATTAAGGCTCCTTACTTTGAGAGGCATCAGGACAAGGTTGTTTTCCGCTTCAAGCCAGATTTCCTTCCTACATTGGTCTCTGCCTTTCATCTTAATCAGATGAAAGCTGCAGTGGTTTAAGTTGTGCATTGTTGCCTTGTTTTGGATCCCCGCCCTTTATGGACACTGCTATTGGATGTCCCAAGTGTAATGACTATCTGAAGCGGGGTGTGTGACATACTTAGAATAATACCATTTTGTGAATACTCACCTGTAAAATGGGTATTATAAGTATGTCACACACCCCGCTTCACCCCTCCCTTTGGTATTCTGAATCCTTTCTATGGGGAACCTTTTGTACTGTTACTGGTTATTTTGGCTCTTCCTGGTCCCTTTACTGCTGTCTTAATACTGGGGAATGAGTGGGAGGTACCAGGTATGTATGGACCGGGAGGGGCTCACTTTTTTTCATGACATCTCTGCAAGATCGGCCTCTGCAGGTCGGTATAACCCAAGTGTAATGACTATCTGAAGCGGGGTGTGTGACATACTTGCCCATATAATACCCATTTTACAGGTGAGTATTCCCAAAATGTTATTTTTTCTGCAAGGCACGGTGTATTCTATCAAATTCCAACCTTTAGATAGGGATGAATGGGGCGAGCTCTTGAAAGAGAGCAGTAACGATGGATTGCAGGTCAGTGACAGCTTCAGTTACCCCTCTGACCCTGATGTTGGCCCTTCACGAGCTGTTCTCTATCTCTTCAAGCTTGTGGTGCAAAATAAGGTTTTCCTCCTTTAAGGCTTCCAGATGCGTCCCATAGGAAGATAATTCTGAACCTTGTGCTGTGGATTGTTGTTCAAGGTCATCAACTCTTTGGCCCAGCTCTTTTATTTCAGCAGAGAGATTAGCGGTGATCTGGGATGTAATGTTTAGGGCCCACCGCTCAAGGGCTTTTTCCAACATAACTTCATATTTTTCAAGTGATGGTGGCTGTGACTTTGGCGGTGGTAGAAGGTCCGCAGGATCATTTTGGGATGGCGTAGAGGTTTCCATCTTAAGTGAAGCTCGGGAGATCGAGGGTTCCCGAGGCTTGATGGACGTTTCGAGGCAGGTGAGTAAAAAGCAGGGAGGGTAAGGCCGACCCGTGTTCAAGGACCACCCCATAGGCCAGGCGGAGGGGTCTTGTTAACAGCTTGAGTGGGTACGTGAATGAAACTGGTCAGAACGTACAGAGAGGGAGCTGCTAGAATCACAACTACATCCGAGTAAAGGAAGGTACGCTGCCCCTTTAAGAAGGCAGAGGAGAACGGTGAAAAAGACAATATAGTAAGCAGAGGTTGCGGGGGTCACAAACTCGACCTCACAATAAAGGGTAATAAAAGGTACGCTGCCGGTTTAAAAAGGCCAAGGAACATGAAGGAAGTCACTATACAGTAAGCAATAATGGGGGGAGTGAGCTTTCAGGCAGGTAGCTTCTGGTATTTGGTCCCAGAAGCGTGCTGACAGGAAGACAGTCCCCTATCTTCAAGAATAAGAGGGAGATAGGCCTCTTGTGGCCCGGCTTAAGGGGGCTCCCTTAACTTAGCTTACAGGGAGAAGAGGAGATGGACAGGGCTGGTTCACCTCCCACAGACAATGACAGAGGGGAAGTGCTGTGTGGGCAGCAAAGCCCTATGACTGTGCAGAGGGGCACACTCGCTGTGAAGGATCCGCAGGGAGAGGACTCCTAGGCTGCTGCACAGCCTGCTGTATTAAACAAGATGATGCCCGCCGTTCACTCACCACCTGTGCTGTGCTGGTAACGGGACCCGTCACGGATCACTTCACAAAGAGGTAAGGAGGGTCCTGGGGTCGTCCTGTACCTCACTTGGCAAAAACCATGTTTCTGCCCTGGCGGTTTTCTTTCAAAAATCTTTTGCTCTTCATCCTCTGGTTTAGACCTTTTTCCAGTGGGTTACGCATGTGCGGCCCCGTCATGGATCACTTCAGAAAGAGGTAAGGAGGGTCCTGTACCTCACTGGGCAAAAACCGCTGCGCTCCCCGCTTTGAGGGGGCCTGGGTGAAAACATGTAGGGGGGTCCCAGAGTCCACCCACGAGTCCACAAGCGGGCGGAGGAGTATCAAGACCTCAAAGCCTGTGTGGATTTTTCTTCCGATCCATTCCAGACCCTCCTTACACTTGGGATTACCTCCTTGCCCGATAGGATGTGACTGCAAGACAAAAAAAGGCGTGGCCCCTCCCGGCCCCATAAGTAGCAGCTGCCTCAAGATCAGTTTCATTCTTGCAGTTAAAGTGACTGTAAAGGATGTTGACGATTCTCTCTCTCTTAATGATTGGCAGCAAGCCGGGATTGCACCCTGTTGGCTTCCTGCATAGCCTTATTCCCACGGATCCCCCAGACCCAATTGTGCCTCCTACAGCTTTGGCTGTTCTGGGGTTCGTGAAGGTAAGGTGGAAGCGCTGGGGTCTTGGGGCGCTTTCAGAGTTTATGCTCTGGGCTGCAGGCTTTTTGAAAAGCAAGTCAGTCACAGGTTTTTCTCTGGTGTACCTGCTGAGGAACATGTTATTTTTATCCAACCCATCCTTCTTCCAACATGTGTTAGGTAGGGAGTGGTTTGAAGTCACGCGGGGGCGGAGCCAAATGCGGAAGTACAAGGCGGCTTCTGCGTCTTCAGTGTTTCTCTCTCCGGCTGGAGGGAGGTTGGTGTCCGCGCTCTCCGCGGAAACCCTGCAGGCATACCTCGTCTGGGCAGGAGATAAGTGTCAGCAGCCCCCGGAGGCCGGTGTGCAGTGCAGCCACTGCTGCGGCGGGGTCGGCTATTGCAGGCCGGCCCGCTGTCCTCGCTGGGGGCCCCGGTGCTTAATGAAGCTTAATGGTGCTTAGTGGTGCTCATTGGGCCGCTGTGTGGGTCCCAATAGAGTTTCCTGTATGTATATATATATATATATATATTTATTTATATATATTTTTGTCTAGGCTATTGTGTGAGAAGGGTTGCTGGGGTAAGTGGACGTCGATTGTATTATATTGGATTGGATTGGATTGTACTGTTCTAATGACATTTTTTTAATAGGGTTTTCCTCCTATTTATTTTTAGATTGGAAGAAGGATAAAAGGGGTTGTGATTCCTCCCAGTCCCTTTGGGATTGGCATAGACTTAGGACTATAGGTCTTTTTTGCAAAAAAAAAAAAAAAAACACCATGAGGGAGGCGTCAGGGGATAGTGATTCAGGCATCCCGCTTGAGCAGGGCAGGCTCTGCCCCTTATGTAAGCAGGATCCCCTGGCTAGTTTCAGCACTGTATGTTCCGCTTGCACCATAAGAATTGGTTTAGATCGTAATAGATTGGTTGCCCCTGTCTCTAGCCCAGCAATTGCTTTGGGGAGCGCCATAGTTTAGCCTGCTCTAATATCCCCCGGAGAAGGGGAAGGCAGCGAGGCGCAGGCAGATATGGCACACAGGTTGGATAACTTAGAGAGACAGTTGTCCTTGGTCGTCCCTAAGAAAGCCACCTATAAGAGGAGGCATTTGGAGCCTGTTTATGAGGAAGAGGATTTATTTGCCTCTTTTGGGTCTGAGGAGGAGGAAGAATATTTGGATGCACAGCTCTCAGAGGGTGAGTTACGCTCCGGTGAGGAGGACAGTCATTCTATTTTATTCTCTTCTAATGAGGATACCCTTCTCTCAGACTAAACAGAATGTTTACTTTCTTTTGGTTTTTGAAACTTTGAATATTACCCCCCCCCCCCCCCCCCCCCCCCCCCTAAGGTGGCAAGAAGAAGGAAAGGACGACCTGTTTAGGCCGGTGAGACAAAGGCAGGTATTTCCGGAACAGCCGCATTTTTCCAGGATGGTGTTAAAAAAGTGGGAAAATCCTAACAAGTTACCGGCTGTTCCTAGGATCCTAGACGCTAGATATCCCCTTTCGGCGGATATGATTAAGCTTTGATCTTTTCCACCCGAAGTGGATTCTCCAGTATCAGGCTTTTCCAATACTTCTATCATGCCGTCTGCTACTAATGCATCCTTAAGATATCCCACAGAGAGACGAATGGATCAATTGGCCCGCCATGCTTTTGCTATGGTAGGTTCCTTTCTACGCCCGGTTTGTGCCACGGCTATTGTGTCCTTGGCTTCGAGGAAGAAGGTGAAGAAGCTTTTGGCCAGGGCTAAGTCTCGCAGACACTCTCAGGAGGCCAAGGAGTTTAGAGCTTGCTTGGATTTTAATGCTTTTGCTATCACTGCTATGGATGATGCAGTCAGGTTAGGTGCTAGGACCTCTGCCCTTCTGGGTGCCTTGCGCCGCTCCTTATGGCTAAGACAATGGTTGGCGGATGCTGCCGCTCAAAAGTCCCTTACAGATTTACCTTTTTTAGGGAACAGACCCTTCGGGAGCGGCTCGACCTTATGGTCAAGGATGGCAAGCTTCCTTAGAGGAGGTGGAGGGCCTCCAGACGCAGGTGCAGGACCTGGCTTCTCAGCGGCCATCTATTCGTCTTGGTATAAAACTGTTGGGCCTCATGGTGTCCTGCTTCGAGACAGTGCCCTTCGCCCAGTTCCACATGAGACCTTTTCAATTTAATCTGTTGACCGGCTGGGACCGGACGCAGGAGTCCCTGGATCAGGATTTTTCACTGTCCCCCATGGTCAGACAGTCTCTCTTTGTTGGTTGGACTCCAGAAATCTGTTGGTGGGCAAGTCCTTTCTTACTCCCAGTAGGGGATAGTTACCACCGACGCCAGTCTGACCGTCTGGGGAGGTTTTTGGCAAACACTGAAGCTCCAGGGTTAGTGGAGCGGAGAGCGATTCGGTTGGTGCTTCTTCAAGACTCCCCATCTAAGGGGTCGTGCGATTGAGCTCCGCTGTCGCCTACATCAATCACCAGAGCGGGAGCAAGCGAGTCCTTTAGGAGGTGTCCCAGATTCTGACTTGGGCGGAGGAGAATGTTCCCTGCATCTCGGCGGTTTACATCCCCTGGTAGAAAGCCAGGAGGCAGACTTCCTGAGCAGGAGGACGTCTCGTGTGGGGGAATGGTCTCTCAGCAACAAGATCTTTCAGGCTTTGTGTCTCCGCTGGGGTCAGCCGGTCGTGGACCTGTTTGTGTCCAGACACAATCACAAGCTTCCAAGGTTTGTCTCCCTGTCAAGAGATTCTCTGGCCTTCGCCACAGACGCTCTGGCAATTCCGTGGACGGAGTTCAGGCTCCTATATGCATTTCCTCCATTTCCACTCCTGGGCCGAGTGCTGCGCAAGATAGCCCAGGTGGGGGTACCGACCATCCTGGTGGCTTCTCGTTGGCCGAGGTGGAGTTGGTTCGCGGACATAGTCTAGATGTCAGTCGATCGTTACATCATGCCCGACGACCTAGGGCTTCTAACTCAGGGATCGCTGCGGCATCCCAATTTACAGACCCTGGCTTTGACGGCCTGGCTATTGAAACCACGATCCTAACGGAAAAAGGGCTCTCAGCCACAACACGGCTTGGACTTGGGTCTACAGCTGGGCACCCTCAAGGGCCAGGTCTCGGCTTTGGCCATCTTTTTCCAAAGATCCTTTGCAATCATAGGCTGCTCAGGACTTTTTTCCAAGGAGTTACCCATGTACTCCCACCGCGTAAGCCTGTATTACCGGTGTTGGATTTGAATTTGGTACTTTCTGCTCTCCAGGGTCCTCCCATTGTCCATTGTCTATCTTGACCCTAAAGGTGGTCTTGTTGCTAGCCATCACCTCGGTGCGCCGGGTGTCAGAACTGGCCGCTCTTTGTGTGAAACCTCCTTAATTTGAGCGGCATAAGGATAAGGTGGATTTTCGCTTTAGGCCTGATTTTTTGCCTAAGGTCGTTTCTCACTTTCATCTTAACAAGGAAGTTGTTTTGCCTTCCCTGTGTCCGGAACCATCTAATTCTAAGGAGAGGGTCTCCATGCCTTGAATGGGGTCAGAGCCATTAAGTACTACCTGGTTGCGTCTGAATCCTTCAGGAAGTCGGATTCTCTCTTTGTTCTCACTGAAGGTTCTAGAAAGGGTTTGCCTCCGGCCAAGTCCACTCTCAGCAAGGGGATTAGACAGGCGGTGGTGCAAGCTTACTCTGCCAAGGGGAAGGATCCCCCTTTTCGTGTTACAGCTCATTCTACTAGAGCTATTGGTGCTTCCTGGGCTTTTCAGCACCAGGCCTCTGTTGATCAAGTTTGTAAGGCCGCTACCTGTTCTTCTGTTCATACCTTTACTAAGTTTTACAAGGTTGATGTTAGGGCCTCAGCTAATGCTGCTTTTGGCCGAAAGGTGCTTCCGGCGTTAGTGAAATGAACTACATGCTGTTCCGCTCTGGGGATCCTGCCCTATTATGGACACTGCTTTTGGATGTCCCACACGTATATGGATAACTGGGACAGCCCGGACCGAACACAGGGAAAAATACAATTCTGTGAGTACTGACCTGTAGAATTGGTTTTGCCTGTGTTTGGTGGGGGCTGTCCCACCCCGCCCTGGGTTAATTTCCTCTTTTGCCTATTATGGTGAATTGGACCGATTGTCCTTATCTTGTTTGGAGAGAGTACATGCTGTAGCATGTTTCTTAACATGTTTTTCTTAGCCTCCCGGCCTGTCTCATTTACTGCTTTTTGACGTTCTGGGGATTTCCATGGAAATGGCTCTATTTATAGGAGGCCGGGAGGAGTTACAGCTTTGGATCTTGCAGTAACTGGCGCCACCTGGTGGCGGACTACCCACACGTATATGGATAACTGGGACAGCCGGACCGAACACAGGCAACACCAATTCTACAGGTGAGTACTCACAGAATTGTATTTTTTTTTTAGTTTTTCATTATATGCCTACAGTGGGAGGGGCTAGGGATGACAGCATGCAGGGGGTAGGCATTAGACATTATGCCCACTTTAACCACTCTAAGGCCCCTTTCACACTATACATTTCCATCACTATTGCAGTGGAAATGCACAGACTTGGCGCAAGCCAGCATACAGTTGTCTGTTATGCTGTGCCATTGGTTTGGTGCAACACCATTACATACAGACTTTTGTTTTCTGTTCCCCGGAGCTGTGCGTGCACCTGAAGGCAGTGGCAGGCTCCCGGCAGGAGCTCAGGCTCACGGCAGCAGCAGGGGGCAGGACCCGGCATCGGCAGCAGGGAGCAGGACCCTGTAGCATTAGCAGGGGATTGGACTGGCCTCCGTCCTCCGGTCAGGCACTGCTGCAGCAACCTTTTGGAGGCCTTCTACTAGTCTTTGCTGGAGCAGAGGACAGAAAGCCCCCAAGACGCTGGCTGCAGCAGTGCCTGACCCGAGGACAGAGGCAGAGACAGCTCCTGGCACCAGCAGTGATGGATCAGGAAGTGGCAGTAAGTACGGCCCTTTAACTGTAATTCACTGCAGGTAAAGAGCAATAAATGCACTTTACCTGCAGTGCCCATAGACTTCTATAACATGTGTTTTATTTTGCAAACCACAGTGCACTAGTCTGAAGGAGCCCATTCATTTTAATGAAGACTATGTTTTGTTGCCATTAGTGACACGTTGGATTATTTCTGCTCCAAAGTGACACAAATGGCAAGGTGTGAAAGGCCGCAATATCTGCCCTAAACATTGAACAATATTGGTATAATTGCTTACGCTCATCAGGAGAATTGCAAACGCAATAAGTCGTTATTCCAGCACCGACCAGCTTAGAGAACAAGCAGTTTTACCTGAGTAGTTCTTCCTGTGAAGACAGAATACAATATTTACCAACCTGACCCCCCCCCCTCCTGTAAAAGGAAAAACCAAACTTGATTTGTATGTTTCCGTTCATTATTGGTTTTATGATTAGAATTTTTTTTTTGCATTATATCCCCTTTAAGTGTTTTACATAAAAACAAACAACAATATCAGCATCACCTGGTTGGATGTCCTGCATGTATGTTTTGTTTGTTGCCTGTAATAAGAGTAAAGCAAAGGCCATATTTTCACTTCAAAGCTTGGGAATGTGAATCCTGGTGAAGAGAAATCTTGGGTTTCTTGTTTTCCTTTCATCAACAAGGTCACTTGAAGCTCTTGTACGTCCTTTTCTCACACGGCTTGCTGGTGGATTTTTGTTTCAGCCATTATCACTCTTGTGATGGGATTTAGCAGAGTGCGCTTCTGAAGCCTTGAGGAAAACTTAAAATGTTTGAAAATAGTTGAACCCCTGAGAATGCCGGGCATGAATAATAAAGCGTGGCAGAAGCTCAGATGACTATTAGGGGCACATTTCTTTTATGTCCTGATACTAGATGATTTTTTTTTTTTGGCAAAAACACACATGGCGTACCTAAACCAGCTACCGAAAGTGCAGCTGAGATAGAATTACACTTTTTCTACCTGGTGCTGAATTGACGCCCTAGGTAGAGAATAGAAGGCAATGGCGCTTTTAGTAGTGCTCTTTTTTAACTTTGTGATAAATCGACACTAGCCACATTGGTGAAACAAGTGTGTTTCACACTGGCAGGGCCGGCGTCAGCACCCTCCAAGCCCGGTCAGCTGCCGAGGGCCCCCACCCCCCAGGGGGCCCCACTGACAGCTGGCACAATGTGGTTAACCCTTCTAGTGCCAGCTTTGTGAGTCTCACTAAAAAAATCAGCTCCAATAGGGGGTTGGAGGGCAAGCAGCAGACCCCTGACCCTCTACTCTCCACCGCAAAGGGGCTCATTGAGACCATGCTGTCCGAGTGCCTGCATAAGCCTGGAGCTGGCACTGCTCACCAGGTCTTACTGGGTGTTCCTGCTGCCAGTCACTAGGGAGTGACTATTGAAAATATTGAGAAAGCACCGAAAAATGACAAGACAAAACAAGACATTTCATCTTAAAGCTTAAACTGCTGAAAAAACAATATATCATTTTTTTTTAGGAAATCCCTGGACATTACTTTAAAAATCACAGCTAAACCTGTATAGCACAAAATGGTGAAACATGGTCTGTCAACAGAGGGTGAAACCATCTCTAGGTAGGCTGGCACTTAAAGGGTTAACAGCAATCCACTTATACACTGAGGAGTGGTGCCATACTTTATTTATGAGAGCCTGGCACTTGGAAACCCTTTATGTTTTGGATCTTTGGAATACGATCCTTATGGGGCTTCCTTCATATTATTTGGTGAATGGTTTATCTGTCCTGCCAGCTTTCTTCTGCCAATTGATTATACTTTATTAATTTGAGGACCAAAAGTTGTGACCCCAGCAACCGCAAAGGAAATCCAAACCGGCACCACCAACCTAATGGATCACAAACTAATTATACGATAATCCTGATTTTATTCAATTAAAAAGAAGGATTCACAACTTATAACTAAAATCATATTTTACAGCAGGGACATCATAGACAAAAGTGCTGTGCTACATAATATAATCCATCACAACAAAAATAAAAAGTACAATAGTAAAAATCAATCTCATATATAATTGTCCTAAATATGTGCCTAAAGTGCCAATGCGTACCTAAAGTGCTTTATAAGGTGCAATCCTATTTAATACAGAAAGAGAAACTTTTAAAGTGCTCAGATAGATTCAACATGAAAAAATATCACCATTTGCCTGGTATCCCTTTATCCACACGTTCTGTGGGATAAACCCACTTTCTCAAGGTGCCAAGGTTGTTTTCTATCTTTTCAATAAAGCTAGAAGATGAACAAAACATAATGCAAGCACAACATGAATTAGTGTAAAATGCAGTCTAAAATGCATTAAATCATATCAACACCCAATAGAAGACTATGTGTCCGGCACAAATTTAGACTCCAGGGCTGGCCACACGCTGCACGCCCGCATTTGGCAGCAAATAAAGCATTTAAAATAAAGAAATCTTATCTTTCAGATTGATCCCCTGGAGAACTTGAGCCCTGTTATTGGCTGCACCAGTCACGAGGTTGCCGGCACCAGTCACGAAGTTGTCTGCACCTGGATAAACAGTGAAGGCTGCGGCCGGCCAATCATGGGACTCAAGTTCTCCATCCATCCGAATCCATCCGAAAGTTAAGATTTCTTTAATTTAAATGCTTTATTTGCAGCCAAATTCATGCGGGGGAGGGGGGCAGCCTGGGTCCAGTCCTGGATTCTAAATTAGTGCCAGACACAATGCCCCATACACTTCTGTGGGGTATTAATCCAGTTTATAAGTTGTTTCAGAGAAACAAGTCCCTTTAGGTAGAGACCCATGTTAGGCTTAATATAGTGGGTTAAAATAGACTGAGAGACCCCCTATTCAATGGTACAAAGACCATTTACTTGACACATACAAACCATGAATAAGGATTTTCCTATCATTCTCAGCCAGTGGCAGACTGTAGTCACTGTTGTCAATTTACTACCCTATTACCAACCTGACGCATACCTGCTGAGCTCCACCCACCCAGTGTTCTTTGTAGGTAGACAATCAACAAATGTAGACCACAGCTGAGACTGTAGCATAGAATGGACAGACCATAGGCAGGGGTGAATATGGCCACTCTTAAATTGTTAGTACTGAAGCTTTAGTATTGTTGGAGTAGATAATGATAAAAGGGGGCTATGGCTCCTTAACGACTATAATGTTGAGCTATAGTAATTTAGTAATTGTTAGTTGTTCTTATGCTAGTTTAGTTACTTTCTAGTAAATTTTTTTTATGCAGCATTCACTTCTCTCTTCTCAGTGTACAGACTTGGATTGAATATGGACTTTGCCTAGCCTGGGTGTATCCCTAGGGGGGTGGGGACCAGGGGAGAGCATTCTTCCCATAAATATCCTGGATCTGAGAGCGATTCTATTGTCTCTCAAACATTGGACACCCGATCTGAGGGGTCATCCCGTTAGGGGGGCACCAAAAGCAGGAGACCTCTCAAGGAAGTGAGACGGATCTTACTTTGGGTGGAGAGACATGTTCCATGCATTTGGCAATCCACATACCAGGAGTGGACAAATTTCAGGCTGATCATCTAAGCAGAGTGGACCTGCATCAGGGAGAATGGTCCCTCAGTCAGAGGGTTTTTCAGTCTCTTTGCAGGCGCTGGCGGTTCTCAGACCTAGATCTCTTTGCATCCCGGCACAATTGGAAGGTTCTGAAGGTTGTATCCCTGTCAGGGATCTTCTAGCAATAGCAACAGATGCACTGACTTTTAAGTGGTCAACATTCAAGCTTCTCTATGCATTCCCTCCGCTTCCACTACTGGGTCGAATACTAAAAAAGAGAGCCCACGAGGGAAACCCAGCTATTCTGGTGGCTCCTCGGTGGCCAAGTAGAAGTTGGTTCTCAGACATAGTAAGGATGTCAGAAGGCAACCCTTGGAGATCTTCAGATCTTCTCACACAGGGGCCTCTACAGCACCCCAATTTATTAGTTCTGGCTTTGATGGCCTGGCTATTGAAACCTTCATCCTGGCAGAAAAGGGCTTTCCTGCCAGAGTTATCCAGACCACAATTCAAGACAGGAAGAAACTTTATCAAAGATTTACTACACAATCTGGAGAGTATTTATCACTTGGTGTGAAACTAGAGGTTTCGCTTAGAGGACTTCTGTTTACAGAATATTGGAATTTTTGCAGAAAGGTCTTGATGAAGGTCTTCAATGGAGTACTTTTAAAGGACAGATATCTGTTTTATCCATCTTTTTCAGAAACCCATTGCTTAGAATAAACTTATTAGGACGTTTTTTTTACAGGGGGTCACTCATGTGCAGCCTCCCCATAAGCCTCTTCTGCCTGTCTGGGACCTGAAGGGTTTTATTAGCCCTTCAGTGTCCTCCCTCTGAATCGCTGGCAGCAGCGGTTAAAACTCCTTATTTAGTGTTACCTGAAGACAAGACAAGTTTCATTTTAAACAGGACTTTCTTCCTAAAGTGGTTTCAACTTTTCATCTTAATGAAGAGGTGGTTTTGCCTTCCTTATGTCCTGCTCTGGTTACCCATAAGGAGAGGGTCCTTCACTCTCTAGATGTAGTGAGAGCATTGAAATATTATATCACTGATACACAAGCTTTCAGCAGGTCGGACTCCTTATTTATTATAACAGATGGGCCATGGAAAGCTCTACCGCCAGTTAAGTCTACCATCAGCCAATGGATAAGACAAGCAGTGATAAGGGCCTATATCTCCAAAGGGAAGAATCCATCCTTGAAGGTTACAGCTCATTCTACCCAAGCTATTGGAGCGTTCTGGGCTTTTCAGCACCAGGCTTCAGTAGAACAAGTAAGTAAGGCCGCTACTTGATCTTCAGTTCATACATATCCTAAGTTTTATAAGGTCGATGTTAGAGGGGTGTATGTAGCTTTTGGTAGGAAGGTATTACAAGCGATAGTAAGCTCGGGTTTGGAATTGCTCGCTCTTTATTAGAAGAATATGATTTATTATTTGTGATTCCACCCTGAAGTAAGGGAACTCCTTTTGGAGGTCCCAATCATGACTGATTGTCTGACAGCCTGGAGTAAATAAGGAAGAGAAGATGCAATTATGTGAGAACTCACCTATAGAATTGCCGTTTCTTCTATTCTTGGTGTGCCACACACCCCGCTTCACTTCTTAAATATTCATCCATTAATGGGTTAATCCACCGCCAGGTGACGTAGTGCAGAGAGGAAGTCTTGTAACGAGCCCCCTTCCGGCCTATATATACCTGGTACCTCCCTTCAATCACCAGTATTTTTCTCTCTGCTTGCTGACAAGTCAGAAGATGGAAGTCTCCTGCTTACAGGTAGACCGGGGTATTCTTACCCCGCCACCCCCCTTTTGGTCTATTTCTGCCCGGTTTGAGTTTGTATACCTTTATGGTGGAATGGAAGCCTCCCAGCCTAGGCTGCTCACCGGGCAAATGGTAGATGGCACTTTAAGTGCCTAGGAGCTTATCTCCTACAGCTCGACCTCATGCGTGGGGCAATGCGGCTATCCGGCATGGTGATCCCCTGTCCCGAGGGTCCCCGTAGCCCCTTTCTCTCCCGTTACGGTCCCTTCTCCCTTCACTATGGGGGGGGGGGCTGTGAGGATGTGCTTTAAGTATGTGTGTTTCACTTGTATAACTTCATTTCAACATGTGTGTGTGTTCATGATTATGCATTCACTGTTGTTCAGCATGTGTATACTTTTGGTTTTGGTCTGCTTGAAGGGCAGACTGCGCTGGGTAGGGGCTGGCCACTTTCCGTGGCAGACTATTGCTTTGTGGCCCCCTACCCCCTCCCCTCTTCCCCGGCTGGCATTTTTTTGTGTACTCTTTAGGCTGCGCCATGCGGTCTTTATCCTCCCCCCTCCGCCGCCTGGGCGCACGTGTAGTGGCCCATCTGAGAATGATTTCCAGCTGATAGGCGTAGGGGGGGCGGGTCCCGTTGACGCGGCATCGGGGGCGCGGCGCCGACGTCATGCGGAGTCTTGCGGCGGGCCCAGCGTTTACTTCCTTTCAAAGCAGGAAGTCGCATGGGCGCGCGGCCGCGGCACCAGTCTCTGTGCTGGCTGCTGTCTTGCTCCGGCTGGTGCCTTCACTGACCAGGTAAGCGTCCCCACCCGTTGGGGCCGTTAAGTGGGGAATGCATATTTCTTTATAGTGATATAGTGGGGAGTCACTTTTTATTTAGGGGGCATGATTTTGCTCTTATTTAAGGGCTCTTTGGTGCCATGCTTATATGTTTTCTTATACACATGTGAGGATCTGATGTTTTTTCTTTTCCTTGCAGATCCTGGGATCCCTGCTTATGGTGGCCCTCCGGCTCTATGTGCCTGGCTAATTATTGGGATATCTATTAAATGTATATATATATATATATATATATATAGACTATAT
The DNA here is from genome assembly GCA_027917425.1 of Gastrophryne carolinensis. Lineage (NCBI taxonomy): Eukaryota > Metazoa > Chordata > Amphibia > Anura > Microhylidae > Gastrophryne > Gastrophryne carolinensis. The sequence goes on along the minus strand of CM051236.1, from coordinate 54,781,176 downwards.
ATAAATATATATATATATATATATATATATATATATATATATATATATATATAGTTTATTAAAGGGGACCTTAACTTAAAAAAAAAAAAAAAAAATATATATATATATATATATATATATATATATATAAAAAATCCTCCCTTCCGGGACATTACTAATAAAGGGGCATCCCAGGTTGGCTTATGCCTTAAAAGTCCCAAGTATTGCGAATACCATAAATCACCATATGGAGGCTTCCGTAAATTCTGGAAACTGTTCTGCTGAGCCGTTCGGGGGGTGCGTAGGTTGTGGGGTTCCACTCCCAGCTGATGATGTCTTTATTTGCATCTCTTGTGCAAAACAGACTATTGCGCACCAGTCCGTTGCTGCGGGTCCATCGCATCCTTCATCATCTCCTACCTCTCCCTCCCTGTTCCGGACCCCGCATGACACTGTCAAAAGTGGGGATTCGCATTCCGAGGCGGCGGCACAGCCCAGCCCCTGGAAAGTAATGCCCGTTAAAGCAGCGTTAAAGGCCGCTGCAAAACAAAGGCACCTGACTCCGGTACCTTCGGCTCCACAGGACCAGTTTTGTGAACCTGTGGAATGGTCCGATGGATCCCCGGACGAGGATGAATTCCCGTCGGAGTCAGATGAGCCGACAGGTCAGCTTGTGGCTGATGAGATTGGCGATTGGTCAGAGGGGGTTGTTTTTGACACCCCTTCTATTCTGGCTCAAATGTTTAAAATTTTGAGTTTAGATACGCCTGAGGCGGCCGCCCCGCCAAAAGGGTCAGTTGTTTAAGGAGCCTCAGCCGCGTTTGGTTTTTCCCAGACAACACCACTTTGAGAGGGTGGTTCTTAAGGAATGGGAACATCCCACGCGGTTATCTGGAATTCCTTCCAGTTGGGAAAAGCGTTAGCCTTTTCCACCAGAATTGGTGAAGCTTTGGTCTGTCCCTCCTGACGTCGATACCCCTGTACTAGGGCTCTCCAGCACGGCTATGGTACAGTCTGCTGAGACCACTGTCCCTAAAGATGGGGAAGATCGTCAGATTGACCAATACGCTCGACATGGTTTTATCTATTCCGGGTCAGCGTTGCGCCCGGTATGTGCTTCAGCCCTTCTTCTATTGGCAATTAAGTCCTTAATTCAGGGGCTTTATGAGGATCTTAATCCCGCTTGCAAACAGTTCACTGCAGTGTGAATCTTAAGCAGTGTGAATCTTTTGTGGCTTATGTCCTGGCCGCTCTGGACGATGCGCTGACTATGAATAGCAAGGCAGCAGCTATGCTGGTGGCTATTTGCAGGTCAGTATGGCTGCGTCAGTGGTCAGCGGACACGGCTTCCAAAAAGGTGCTCACAGCTCTCCCCTTTTTGGGGTTGCGTCTGTTCGGGGAGAAAATTGATTCAGTCGCAAAGGGTGGTAAGATGCCACAACGCAAGAGGCCTTGTGTCCCCTTTGGGGGGGCAGGTTCCGGTAGGCCTTCCTTTCGAGGATTCAGAGCGGGCAGGGGTGCTTCCTTTCCCGCTACCAGTGGCGCAGGTTGGACTCGGGGGAGGGGCCGTGGCCGGCCCACTCAGTCCTGGGGCACCAAGCCCAAACCTGCTGATAAGCTCACTCAGCAATGAGGGGCTGCCCTCACCCGTGCGGGTGGGGGGACTATTGCGACACTTCTACCAGGTTTGGAACCAAGTGGTTCCAGGCAGATGGATCCAGGAGGTAGTGTCGCCCAGTTACGACCTGGAATTCGAGTCTCACCCTCCTTCACGGTCCGTTCATGGGTCGGTTCATCCCGGCCTGAACTCTCATCAAAACGGAGTGTGTCTTTTCTTTGCCCAAATTCACACGAGAACGCTTCAGCTATTTCTGTTTGCGTGTTTGGACCAGCAACCTCAGTCACTGGATCAGTCCTTCCAGTTGTCCTCCCGTGTACGGCAGTCCCTCCTGTGGTGGTTCGTCTCGACCAATCTTGTGTGGGGCAGGCCTTTCCTGACCCCCCTTTGGAAAATTGTCACCACGGACGCCAGTCTGTCGGGATGGGGCAGATTCTGGAAGGAGCTGAGAACCATCCGTCAGGTGCTTGCTCTCCTGACTCAGCACGTTCTGGGCCTTCTGGTCCAGATGTGTTCAGACAATCGAACAGCGGTTGCTTACGTCGGTCTTCAGGGAAGGACGCGCACTCTGAGTACTCTCAGAGAAGTGTCCCTGATCCGGACCTGGGCAGTGTTCCATGTTCCCTGTCTCTCGGCGGTTTACATTCCAGAGGTGATGAAACAGGTAGCGGACCGGTTGAGCAAGGGCTCTACCCGTCTGGAAGATTAGGCTCTCCATCCTCGGGTAGTTCGCTCACTGTGTCTCCAATGGGGGACCCCGAAGGTGGACCTGTTGGCCCCTCATCACTATCACAGGCTCCCGAACTTCGTGTCGCTCTCCCAGGATCCTCTGGCTCTGGCAGTGGACGCCATGTCCCTGAACTGGGGAGCTCTGGGATTTCTATACCTGTTTCCTCCGATGCCCATGCTGGGCAGGGTTCTTCAGAAGTTGGCTCTGGAAAGGGTGTACGCCGTTCTCGTGGCCCCAAGGTGGCCAAGACGAGTGAGGTTCGCAGACATCATTCGGCTGGCAGTGGACCAGTTCGTTCTGCCTCTTCGGCCCGATCTGCTCACTCAGGGTCAATTGTGTTACCCCAATTTACCAGCGCTGGGTTTGATGGCCTGGCTGCTGAAACCTCCATCCTGAAGGAGGAGGGTCTTTCTGATTCTGTCATTAAGATTCTGATCAGTGCCCGGAAGAGGTCTTCTTCCATCACCTACTATAGGACTTGGAAAGCCTATATCGCTTGGTGTGAGATAAGATCTTTTCCTTGTAGGGTCTTTTCGGTCTCCAGGATTCTGGAGTTTTTACAATCAGGGCTGGACTCTGGTCTCCAGCTTAGTACGTTGAAAGGGCAGGTCTCTGCCTTATCTATCTTTTTTCAGAAGCGTGTTGCGCTTAAACCTTTAGTTAAAACTTTTTTCCAGGGGGTTAAGCGTGTGCGGCCTCCCAGGAAACCATTACTCCCTGTTTGGGATTTGAATTTGGTTCTTTCTGCTCTTCAGGCTCCTCCTTTTGAGCCTTTGCAAGATATTGCTTTGTCTACCCTGACTCAGAAGATTGTCTTCTTGGTAGCTATCACTTCTGTCCGGCGTGTCTCAGAGTTGGCGGCCTTAACTATCCAGGCGCCTTACTTTGAGAGGCATCAGGATAAAGTGGTCTTTCGGTTCAAGCCAGACTTTCTTCCTAAGGTTGTTTCTGCTTTTCATTTGAACCAAGATGTTGTTCTTCCCTCCTTGTGTCCTAATCCTAAGAATGACAAAGAGAGGGTTTTGCATTGTTTGGATGTAGTACGCTGTGTTAAGTACTACTTGATTATCACGTCTCCTTTTCGTAGGACGGATTCCTTTTTTGTTGTGCCCCATGGGCCTAAGAAGGGTTTGGCACCAGCCAAATCTGCCATTAGCAAGTGGATACGTCAGGCCGTTACTGCGGCCTATTCTGCTAAGGGAAGAGTTCCCCCTTTTTGTGTCACTGCTCATTCCACTCGCGCTGTTGGGGCGTCTTGGGCTTTTCAGCACCAAGCTTCTGTTGAACAGGTTTGTAAGGCCGCCACTTGGTCTTCTGTTCACACTTTTTCTAAGTTTTACAAAGTTGATGTGCGGGCCTCAGCGGATGCTGTTTTTGGCCGCAAAGTTCTGCAGACTGCAGTCATTTAAGTTATGCTTCACCTGGCCTTGAGATGCCCTTCCCTTGTGGACACTGCTTTTGGATGTCCCATTAATGGATGAATATTTAAGAAGTGAAGCGGGGTGTGTGGCACACCAAGAATAATACCATTTTGTGAGTACTCACCTGAAAAATGGATATTGTTGGTGTGCCACACACCCCGCTTCACCCCCACCCTTTTCAGCATTGCCGAAGCCTTTATATGGTGAAGCCCTTTTTTATTTATATCTAAATTGATTTTGAGGTTACCGGTGGAATACTGGTACCTTGTCTTTCTGCTTTTTAATATACTGGTGATTGAAGGGAGGTACCAGGTATATATAGGCCGTAAGGGGGCTCGTTACAAGACTTCCTCTCTGCACTACGTCACCTCGCGGTGGATTAACCCATTAATGGATGAATATTTAAGAAGTGAAGCGGGGTGTGTGGCACACCAACAATATCCATTTTTCAGGTGAGTACTCACAAAATGGTATTATTGTTACTCCAGGGCTTCAGACCCTCCCTGTCTGCTAGGTTACTATATCCATTCCTTGGATGCCTAGTCCTAGGGGAGTTTGTATATATGTAAATAGTTGATCAGCATAAAAGAAATTAAAATACACGAAGAGTAGTATGCTTTATTCCTCCTGGGCGATTGGATTTCCACAATCCAGTAATTGAAAAGCAGTAGGGACAGACGAAAGTATATAGACCGGGAGGAGCCACACCTTTGTCTTGCAGTCCTGCCTTTGAGAGAGCTACACCTTTGAGAGTTAACCCAATTGTGACTGATTTTCTGATGCCATGGAGTAAAAATAGAAGAGAAAGCTAATCTACATGTAAGTGTCAGAGAATTGTATTTTTGCAGCCCCGGCTGGGGCCAGTTTGAATCGTCGCTGCTGGTGGAAGAGGATCGGGGCTTAGGTAAGTTACAGGAGCGCTTCTGCTGCTGCAACCTTAGGTGAAGCTTGTTGATCAACCAGCTGTTCAGGCCGGACGCTGAACTTGAACGCGGATTTCTGGCAAAGTTTGGTACGAACCCCAACTTTGCGGTTCTGGTTCACGTATCTCTAGAGGTAACTGCAGCAGAGGCATCGAAGACACAGAGGCATGAGGACAGAGGAGCCAGTGGGGACCGGTGACACAGGGAGTCAATGGTAAGTATCTGCCTGCACCACAATGAAGGCCAGGTAAAGTGCAATACATGCACTTTACCTATACTCCCAATAGACATCTTTGTGCTGCATCGTGGGGCAAAGTCTGCTTCTCGCATATCCCAAAATGCACCAAAAAGCAGTACAAAGACATGGAGAAGCCCATAGACACAATTTGCTTTCACTTTGCTCTCATCAAGATTATTCCTGCTCCATCATAACACAAGCCGAAGGGTATGAAAGGGCCCCTTAGTATGCAGGATGAAATGATGCAGCACAGCTCCACAAACAGCCTTTCCTTTAGAAATCCATGGAACCCCACAGCAAAATGCAATCTAACAGATGCTCCTATCTCGCCATGTAGACAGAAAATCCCTTCACTTGATGGTTTATCTTTCCCCATGAACATTTATTACAGTGCTCAAGACTGGTAAATCAACGATTCTGATCAGCTATTGCAATGATTTTTTTCTGTGGGATTTAGTGAGAAGAAACAAATAACAGGTACTAGTCAGGAAAACAGAACTACATGGGATTGGAACTAATTCCGAACATCCTAACCATGAAAAGGGATTAAAATCCTATATGTGTGTGTGTGTATACACACACACACACACACACACACACACACACACACACACACTCTGAGTCTCCAGGGCAGGCTTACTCCCACCCAGCAGGGCATCCTAGCTCTGTGAAGCCCCCTGAGTCACCCACAGATCTTACCTTTTCTCTGTGCCCACGGCACATGCGACCGACACAGACATTACTCGCCTCCTTTCTCGACTGTGCGCGGCTGCCGCAACTGAATGTTGCAAGTGCGGCTAGAACTCCCCGTTCTAGCCGCATCATAGGCTCAAGGAGAAGTGAGTGAGCCTGGCAAACAGCGGGGTTTCACACAGCAGAGCACCCTAAACCGGGGTGCCGCAGGGGGAAGATTTAAAACCAGGAATAGTGAAAGGTCCACTTTCGATGGCATTTTTGAAAGTGTATTTTTAGTGCCAAAATGTCCGACTCTGCTGACATTATGGGAAAGACTGTCCAACTTCCCAAAGTGGTTTCCCCTTTTCTTCTTAATGAAGAGGTGGTTTTGCCTTCCTTATGTCCTGATCCGGTCACCCATAAGGAGAGGGTCCTTCACTCTCTGGATGTAGTGAGAGCATTGAAATATTATATCACTGCTACACAAGCTTTCCAAAATGTCCCACTTTGCTGACATTATGGGAAAGACTGTCCCACCGAATGCAGAATGGTGGGTGCCTGGTCAGTTTACAACTGCTCTGGCTGAATGGGAATAGTCGGATGCATTGATTTGTTGAACATAATACTTTTTATATTCTTCACTGCATGTATCCCTGATATGTGCTTTGGTAATATAATCGATTCTGACTACTGGTGGCCACTGGAGTTTGGGGTGGCCACCTGAAAAGGATTTATGAGTTTCTGGCCATTTTGGGTCAAATCTCTGCTTTTTATGCTTTAGAAGAAAAAAAAAACATTGACTGTGTATTACCCTGACAATAAAGCAAGAAAATTCCCCAGGGGGTGAGGACTGTTTGTAGACACTGTATTATCAACCAGTTTGTCTGTTAACCTGAAACAGCAACAAAAAGTCCAGCGAGGAAATTGGAATGCTGTGCATTTCCTGAGATGTCAGAATGAGGTCATGCTGTACAAATAGATTTATTAGTCTGTAGAATATTTATAGCCATTTTTATTCCAGTATAATAACAGAGCCTGGATTGCCCACATGCCCTTTGTGAACAATGTCTATTCATAAAACACTTCTCATAATGTTTCGCAAGTCAAACATTTCCTTCAAACTTACGTGCTCGCCATTTTTCATATCTTTTTTCCTACTGATATGTTTTCTGGACATAGTAAGCCTGTAGTTTCTTATGTGCAGATAGATGGCACTAGCGTACCTGTAAAATCTGTCAGATCCAACTGTAGGTCACTTAAAATTTACCAAGATAAAACCTAATATTTTTAGCTTATATCAGCTTTAAGAATCATGTATTAAAATAGTATACTATGCATTTTAGGAAGAACATTCCATTTTCCATGACCTTTAGGCATAACCAAGTCCCAGTATATCACCTGTATAGCTCAATGTCACTTTTAAGTTTATTGTGTGAACTGAGCTACATTATTACGCAGTGGATAGTGAGGCTGCTGTCAAGTTTCCATTCCATCCATTGATCCCTGAGGCTGGGTTTGTGTGGATTCTAGTTCGACTGACAGAGTGTGCTGGGAACCAGCTTTAAAGCGGACCATTACCCTGTTGGTAATAAGACAGGCTGGGGGGGGGGGGGGGCATACAGAATGCTGGCACCCCCCTCCGCACATAGCCCCCCAGAAACCCTTGATATTCTTACCTTAGCCTCGATCCTCACCGAGAACCCAACACCACAATTGGGTTCCCAGCACTTACATGGGTAGTGGGAGCATCCATAGTATCGGCTGCTGGAAAGCCCGTCCACGTTAGCGCTGGTGACGCTGGTTGTAAAGTAGCTCCTGAAAGTAGAAACATCATTAGTCTGTGGAAGTAGTTCTCAATAGTAACAATGGAAAAGGGGGATATTTAATACATATCATTTAGTTCATTTCTCTCGAACCATCTAGCCATGTTTACTGCTAAATATAGCTTGTAGTATGTATACAGCCATCGCTTCCTATTTGTGGACACATGTTTCGGGCTTGTGGCCCTCATCACAAACCTGGAAGTGGTATATCTTTTTTTTTTTTCACTTTATTATTTATTGTGTAAATGGTTTAGTGTGAACATTCGTATCTTGATTCCCTGTTTTTTTGTGTGACCATTAATGGTTTGCTTCTACTATGTGGACCGTAAATGCATTATTCAGGGCAGTCGTAAAACACATTTCACTATTTACACTGCGTGTCATATTATGTATGCTTATGTATGTGCAAATAAACCTTGATTTGATATGGGGGAGGGGAGACTGCAAAGTGCTATAACAGAGGAGCAAGCCACTTTGGGTAGAGACCCGTGTTAGTCTTAATTTGAAAAGCCCTCTATTGAATACCAAAAGGTAAGGAGCACTTTCCTAGAACTGATACAACATTGACATGGCAAATGAGTAAGAACAACATACTATATACCTGTTATTCTTAAAGGTGTGCTTCTATATATTGTAAGCACTATATTAAGCCTAACATGCATCTCTCTCTCTCTCTCTCTCTAAAATAGTTTGCTCCTCTGTTAAGTCTTTATAGGTCTTACCCCCATATAGCCATCATTTCCCAACTTTGTGCTGATGAGGCCCACATGTCCCAAACATGTGCACAAGAAGGCAGTGATGACTCTGTAAATATTCAAAGCTTTACTTAAAGGAGCACTATCGCAAAATTGTGTATTAATAAAAATAAAAATAAAAAAAACAATCCCATAAAACACTTTGGCTAATGAGAGGAGGGGTCACATATACACCTAAACTGAATAAAACCCCCACCAAGATTGTGATTTACTCTCTTGGTAAAAACCAGTGGGGACAGGTTTAGTCTATCATGGGTGACTGAGCCTGTCCCCTGATTTCCTCCTCCTTCCATAAAAATTAAAAAAAAAAAAAACAAGCTTAGATATTTATAGATACTAGGTGTATAAGTGACCCCTCCTGCAGCATATTAATATTGATTTTTATCATTGGGCCATTTTTCGCGATAGTGCTCCTTTAAGCAATGCACACCCTGCACTGAGCTCTTGAAGTAGCACAGGAAACTAAAAGAAGTGATTTGTATGGCTCTGCCTACTCATACAGTATACAGTATATGTATTCTTAGTATACAGTATGTCCTGCTCCAACTCTAATACTTACAGTTGGGATATACTCCACCAGATGGCGCTGGACTGCAGAGACATCGAAAATAGGCTCCTCCCGGACCCTCAAATACCCGGGGACCTCCCACAAATTCCCCAGAATTTCTCTGCAGTCTGGCTGCGAAGGACGAGAAATTGGCTCTCTACTCGCAGGTGAGCGGGGTTATTAACCTGCGGCCCTGTAGGACTATTCCCACCCATTCCACTAATAATATGCCTCCCAGCATTGGCTGTGCTGGTCGGGTGAAGGTAGGCAGCACCGCTGTCAGGTGCTTAGGAGCGCTGCTCCACCGCAATCCCCCACCAAAGGGTAGGCGGCTCAGGGTTATGGTGAGCCTCTATGGGATGCCCCTCCCGCACTATTGCCCCTTGCCCCTGTCTGTCGGTGGGCCCTATTTAGGTGGCTGCCATCCTCCCTCATCCTCCTTATAGTCTTCGGGGGAAAAGGGGGGGGGGTGTATGTGTATAGATATGTAGGTTTATGAAGTCTGTGCTTTCAACTTTCACATGTCTTTATTCTTATGTCAGCCACCGCGCTGACTTGTCTTTTTTGCCTTTAAATTTGCCGCCGCCGCCGCGCGCTGACTTGGTTCCGCGCTTGGCGGCGGCATTACCTCAGGCGCTGGTGCGCCATCATTGGCTGTTGGCCTTCTGGCTTCGCGTTCTTCGTGGGGGGCGGGGCCCGTCTTTGGCGCCTTCCACGTCATCACTGTTACTGGCCCGCCCCTCGAGGTATACCGACGCCATCTTTTCTGACTTGTTGGCCTATGCACAACGGACTCCTACCTACCGCGGTCCGTAAGTGCCCTCGCGGGCGGCTTTATCTGCTTCACTTAATGATGTACTTAAGGTCTTGTCTGCTCATGTCTTTCAGGCGGGACAAACCCTGCTTGGCTTCTCCCGGCCCTGTTTTTAGTATATTACTTGTAGACCTTGTAAAAATTATACTCCCACGTCCCTAGCGGGTTATTGGGGCATCCAGGGTTGCTATATTGCGTTATTCCCTATCGGCGTATTGCGCCGCTATAATCACCATATGGAGGTATCTCAGGATAATGTTTCCGGCTTCCCGTTGGGACAAGACCGGCTGTGTGTAGCGCGTGGGCAGCCTCATGCTGATGCTGACAAGGCACGGGTCTGTGTACCCTGTGCTGAGCAGGTGCTTGCATTGCAATCTGGCCTGCCAGTGGCTGCACCTCGTTTCACTTCACCTACTCCCCCAAGCTTAAATCTCACTCCTGCTGAGTTGCTAGTTACTAGTGGGGATTCTCAGCCTGATGTGTCTTCTAGACTGGCTACTGTTGAACAGAACCTGATTCAGGCTCATCTGATGAGAGACCAAGGGGTCATGACGATTCTGGCTCTGACCCCTGGGCCCCGGATGACCCTGACAGATTGTTGACCCAGATTTTTGAGGTTCTGTCTATCTCTCTCCCTGTTGAGGCTCCCAGGCAAAGAGGGGAGTTTTTCCATACAGCAAAACCACGTTTGGAATTTCCAGAGCAGGCACATTTCCATAACCTTGTGCTCAAGGAATGGGAGCGCCCCAGTAAACTTTGCGGGGTTCCAAAGAGTTGGGATAGGAAGTATCCCTTTCCTACTGAGGTGGTTAAATGTTGCTCATCCCCCCCCCAGGTGGATGCCCCGATCCTAGGGCTATCTAACACCTCTGTCATGCATTCCCCTGATTCTACTACCCTGCGGGATGCCGAGGACCGGCGTATTGATCAGCTGGCATCCCACGCCTTTGCATGTGCGGGGACGGCGCTGCGCCCGGTCTGAGCCTCTGCCATTACTGCTGTGGCCACTAGAACCCTTATCAGAAATATGCTTGATAGTGCCCCTGATGATTTGCCTTGTGAGGTGTTCAATGCACTCTCCAGTTGTGATGTTTTTGTAAATTTTGTCCTATCAGCATTGGATGACACCATCAGAATGTGTGCCAGAACTTCTGCCCTCGTGGTGGCTATACGCCGCTCGAGTTGGCTGCGCCAGTGGGCTGCTGACAATGCTGCCAAGAAGGCCCTCACTGGTTTTCCCTTTAAAGGACTGCGTCTGTTAGGAGACCGCCTGGACGTTTTTGCTAAGGGAGGCAGGTTACCCCAGCGCAGGTGGCAACCTCGGCCCTTTCGGGGTCAGGGTTCCTTCTCCTCCCCTTACCGTGGTGCAAGACAGGGAAGGGGGGTGTCTTTCCCTGGGGCCCGGGGAGATTTCTGGGGTAGAGGATGTGGACGTCCTGGCTCCTCCTGGGGTCCCAAAGCAAAATCCTCTCCCAAGCCCCCTCAGGCATGATGGGGCACCCTCACCCACTTCGCTCACGTCTGGAGGCTTCATGTCTCAGACCGGTGGATTCAGGAGGTAGTGTCCTCCGGTTACAAGTTGGAGTTTGCTGCCGATCCCCCTCCAAGATTCATCAGATCCCGGATTCCTCAGGACCCTGTGTCAGCTCAGGAGCTAGTGCAAGCAGGTAGGCCTCCTGGTGCTGGGGGACATCTGCCAGGTCCCCTTAAGAGAAAAGGGCAAGGGCTTTTATTCCAACCTATTCACAGTACCCAAAAAGGATGGTTCTGTCAGGCCCATCCTGGACTTAAAGATTCTCAACAAATTTGTCAGGGGCAGGCGCTTTCGCATGGAGACTCTGCGCTCTGCCATCAGCTCCCTGCGCCAAGGGGATTTCTGTGGACATCAAAGATGCTTACCTTCATATTCTTGTGTTCGCAGGTCTTCAAAGGTTCCTCAGGTTCGCCCTGTTGGATCAACACTACCAATTTGTGGCCTTGCCCTTCAGGCTCACTTCAGCTCCCAGGGTGTTCACCAAGGTGCTGGCTGGCGTGATGTCTCTGCTCAGATGTCAGGGCGTCCGCGTGCTTCCCTATCTGGACGACATCCTCATCACGTCTCTACATCAGGCAGAGTTGGATACTCAGCTGGTGGTGTCCACTTTGGAGTCATTTGTATGGGTGATCAACCACCCCAAGTCCTCACTGTCCCCTTCCTTGGTAACTCCATTCCTAGAAATGAATCTGGATACAGTTCAGGCAAGGATCTTCCTTCCTCAGCAGAAGGTGGACAGTGTGATTGCACAGGCCCAGTCCCTCCTAACTTGTCCCCATCCCTCCATCAGGCAGGGGATGCAGCTGGTGGGCCTGATGGTGGTGTGCTTTGAAGCGGTCCCTTATGCTCAGTTCCACTTGAGGCCTCTGCAACTTCACCTATTGTCTGTATGGGACAAGGACCCAGCGTCCCTGGACAGGGTCTGTGTGCTCTTCCCCCTGGTCAGGAGGTCCCTCTTGTGGTGAATGGACTCAAGGAACCTGTTGGGGGGCAGATCCTTTCTTGCCCCTTCCTGGGAGACGGTCACCACGGATGCCAGTCTATCAGGTTGGGGGGGTTTCTGGAAGTCCCTGCGGTTCCAGGGGATGTGGGGCCCTCAGGAGGCCTACACACCTATCAATGTCTTGGAGCTGCGAGCGATCAGGTTAGTTCTGGCTCGCTTGACTACTCATCTTCAGGGCCTGCCTGTGCAGGTGCGCTCGGACGACCAGACGGCAGTCGCCTACATCAATCATCAGGGAGGGACCCAGAGCAAGGGGGCCCTCCAGGAAGTGTCTCTGATCCTGACTTGGGCGGAGGCCAATGTCCCCTGCATTTCAGCTGTGTACATCCCGGGGGTGGAAAATCACCTGGCGGACTCTCTGAGCAGGGGGACCCCTCGCCAGGGAGAATGGTCCCTATGCAGCAGGGTGTTTCAATCTCTGTGTCACCGTTGGGGCCAACCAGATGTGGATCTGTTTGCGTCCCGCCACAATCACAAGCTTCCAGTTTTTGTGTCTCTGTCCAGGGATCCCCTGGCCCTGACCTCGGATGTGCTAGCAATGTCATGGAAGGACTTTCAGTTCCTGTATGTTTCCCCCCCAATTCCCCTGCTGGGCAAGGTTCTGCGCAAGATTGCTCTGGAAGGGGTGCCAGCAATTCTGGTGGCCAAGAAGAGTGTGGTTCGCAGACGTGGTACAGCTGGCAGTAGATCAGTACGCTCTGACCTTGGTGCCAGATCTGATCACTACGCCATCCCAATTTACAAACTCTGGCTTTGACGGCCTGGCTGCTGAAAGCTCCATCTTGATGGAGAAGGGGCTGTCTTCCTCAGTTGTGGATACTTTGATTAAAGCTAGGAAGAAGTCTTCCTCTTCCATTTATTACAGGGTTTGGCGTGCCTACATTGACTGGTGTGAGTCTAAGTCTCTTCCCTGTCGTGTCTTCTCTATTCCCAGGATTCTGGAGTTCCTGCGGCATGGGTTGGAGATGGGGCTCCCTTTGAACCTGTGCAGGATACTGCCCTGGCCATTCTTACGCTCAAGGTTGTGTTTTTGGTGGCTATCACTTCTGTCAGGCGTGTGTCTGAGTTAGCGGCGCTGTCCGTTCAGCCCCCCTACTATGAGAGGCACCAGGACAAGGTGGTGTTTCGCTTCAAACCTGATTTTCTGCCTAAGGTAGTTTCTGCCTTTCATTTGAATCAGGATATTGTTCTTCATTCTTTGTGCCCTAATCCTAGCAATGCTAAGGAGAGGGTTTTGCACTCTTTGGATGTGGTTAGGTGTCTGAACTACTATCTGATGGCTTCTGCACTTTTCAGGAAAACTGATGCCTTTTTTGTGGTCCCTTCTGGTCCTAGGAAGGGTTTGGCTCCTGCCAAGTCTACTACGATATCAGCAAGTGGATTCGTCAGGCTGTGATTCAGGCCTACTCTGCTAAGGGGAAGGATCCTCCCTTCCGCCTTACTGCTCATTCCACTCGTGTTATTGGTGCCTCTTGGGCTTTTCAGCACCAGGCTTTTGTTGAACAAGTTTGCAAGGCCGCTACTTGGTCTTCTGTTCATACCTTTTCAGAGTTTTACTAGGTTGATGTTAGGGCCTCAGCTGATGCTGTTTGTTGGCCAAAAGATTCTGCAGGCGGCAGTGGTTTAAACTGCCTGCTGCTGATTTTCTTGGGGATCCCACCCTACTTTATGGACACTGCTATTGGATGTCCCAACTGTAAGTATTAGATTTGGAGCAGGACGTACTGTATACTAAGAATAATACAATTCTGTGATTACTCACCTGTAGAATTGGTATTATGAGTATACAGTACGTCCTGCTCCAACCCACCCTTGGTTTGCTTTTTTTCTGGATCCCCTGTATGGTGATTGTTATCATTGTTATAATTGATAGTTTGGATTGTTTAATGCTCCCGGCTTCTCCTTAACTGCTTTTCAATGCTAGGGAATTTGTGGGAGGTCCCCGGGTATTTGATGGGTCGGGAGGAGCCTATTTTCGATGTCTCTGCAGTCCAGCACCATCTGGCGGAGTATATCCCAACTGTAAGAATTAGATTTGGAGCAGGACATACTGTATACTCATAATACCAATTCTACAGGTGAGTAATCACAGAATTGTATTTTTGTAACTATAAATCGCTATATGCTATTAATATTAATGGCATATATGCTCATGCATATGCAAATATATAAATATTAAAATAAAGGAAATCCGCTGGCGTGATCCCAAGTAACAATCACGAAAAAATGAAGAAACAAAGTGCTATAAAAGTGCTATAGAAACAAATCACTTCAGTAGTACTTTATTTTTCGCTCTATAAGACGCGTCTAAAATTGGAAGAGGAAAATAAGAAAAAAATATTTTGGTTCTGGTTTTATCTCCCCTCTTCAAAGATTTTTTCCTCCTTTTTCCCTTTAGCAGCATTTACAGTTTTGCTTCCCTCTGTTTAATTTTATACACCTCTCTGTCAGCTACACTTCCCTTTCTTCATACTTATAGGCAGATTTATTATACTTGCTAGTTTGTTTCACATATTGCTTAGTTGCCTTTAAGATGGCCATTTTTAATAGTGACCACTGGGCACTCCTGCTGTACTGCTCCACTAACTTAATTCCCTTTCTACATAGTCCACTATGTCCTTAAAGTTTGTTTTCCTAAAGTCTAGCACCTTGGTTCTGGTGTGGGATTGCATACAATCTGTTTTTATCCTGAATCATAAGCACTGGACCCCAGATTTTATTCTACCCTGACCTAAGACACCAGATCCCCATTGGTCAGAACTTAGTCCAGAGTGTTATCTCCTCTAGTTGGTAATGTCACAAGTTGTTTTAGAGATACTCCATTAAGGGCCTCTAATAAATTCCTGCTCTTGCATGTCGATACACTTGGGATATTCCAGTCCACATCAGGCATGTTGAAGTCACCCATAATTACAATGTCCCCCTTCACTGCCATTCCACTGATTTCATCAATTAAAAGGTTATCTAAATCCTCAAGACTGTCTAGGAGCCCTATATATCACACCGATTCTGACCACAGCTCCCTCCTTATTCTCTGTAACCCAGAGAGTTTCTTCATTATGTATATGCTGAATTATTGTTGTTTAACAAGTTAACGAGTCCTTGACCTAAATGGCTACTCCACCACCCTTTCTTTCTATTCTGTCTTTTCTGTTCAATGTGTATCCAGGTATGGCTATCTCCCAGTCATTGTGAGTCTCTGTTATTGCAACAAGATCCAATTCATCTCTGGATATGATAGCCATTAACTCACAGAGCTTGTTGCCTAAGCTGTGAACATTGATACACATCACGTGGAGGTTGTTCATATTGCATTCTCGTTTGTTCTTGATATATTCCACCTCTATCCCACCACTGCCCTGTTTCCTGATGTGCCAATGCCCTGCTTTATCCTAAGTGGTTAGGGATAGAAATCATCAATACAAGTTTAATCTCTGTCCCCTTCATATAGTATAAATTTCTATCAAAAAATGCTCCACTGCCAAGTTTTTCCTTGCCTTGCTGTAAAGGATGCAAACCACCCCTCTTGTACAGCTCCTTGTTTGACCACCTTCTAACATCATGACTAATACATCCAAAGCCTTTGTCTTCACACCACTGACATAACCACACATTGAACGTGGCGATGTTGAGCGCCTTTTTTTTCCTGATTAAAAACTGACAAAACTTCAGAAAATGTGATAAAACCTGTTACTTTGCAAAGTTTCTGACTGCAATTTTGGAAGTCCCTTTGTACAGTAAACAAATCTTTTTGGCATAAATGATTTGTGCCAAGATGAAGCACAATATCCACTCTGTTATATTTGCTTGCAGCCTTGACAATATTTAAAATACGTCTCTTATCCCTATTAACCATGACATCTGGGAGACACCTCACCTCCTTTAGCTCATCGTTCTCTTGTCCGAAGTACACACCTCTATTTGTTTAATCACCAAATAAAAATTTTAAAATTTACTACAGCAG
Source organism: Gastrophryne carolinensis (assembly GCA_027917425.1). NCBI lineage: Eukaryota > Metazoa > Chordata > Amphibia > Anura > Microhylidae > Gastrophryne > Gastrophryne carolinensis. The sequence continues at coordinate 54,765,152 of CM051236.1, read as the reverse complement.
GAGAAAAAGGTAAATGAAATTTTATGTGCAGTAATCTAAATGGCCCTGGGGAGGGATGTATATGAGCACTGTTTGTTGTGTTGGTCTGGTTTAAGCCATTTTTGACTGTTGGTCCACTTAACCCTTTAAATGCTAAGCACGTAGTTTCTAGGTGGTTGCTTCTCCTACCCTTAAGTGCCAAGCACGTAGAAACTACGTGCCTGGCATTTCCCACAACTAGTTAAAAATTAAAACAAAATAAACACTTACCTTTGATATTGTTTTGAAGCTGGGGCTCCCCTCTTCCTGGGGGGGGGCATCCGATTCCCCCTCGTCGTCCTCCGTCTTCAGGGGGGGGGGCCTAAACCGGACGTTTTCCCCGCTGACAGTATCTGTTAAAAAAAAACAAAAAAAAACAGACAGCCACTCACCTCCTCGCCCGATCCCTCCGCGCCGTCTTCACCAGGGGGTGTCCGATCCCCCCCCCCCCCTGGGCTTCGCAGGCTTCGCGTGAGGACCCTCTTCCGGGTCCTCACCGCTTCTAATGACGGCGATTGCGGGAGATGCCGGTGGTGATCGGCGCAGGGCGGATGAGAGGAGAGGAGGCTCCGATCGGAGCCTCCTCTCCTCTCGTCCGCCCTGCGCCGCTCACTATCGGCATCTCCCGCAATAGCCGCCATTAGAAGCGGTGAGGACCGATGCCGGATCTGAGTGAGTGGCGCGGGACAGCGACGTGGGACCCAGGATCGGAGGTGAGTATAGAAAAAAAATAAATAAATGTAATTTTTTTTAATATCTGTGTCTGTCATTATTTTTTACTTTTAACCCCTTGTGAACTGGTAAGGGGTCCATGACCCCTATACTAGTTCACAAGGCTGGGGGGATGGCAAGTCACCTGCTTGCGCCCTGTTTCTACAAGCCCTGCATAGCTGGTCCCGGGCTGGTTACTTTGGGTAAGGGGGACCCCATGTCAGTTTTTTTTTGGATTTTTAAGGGTTTTTAACCCTTAAAAATCCCCCCCAAAAATGGGGTCCCATCCCCCCCCCCCCCCCCCCCCCCCCGCGCCCCCTAATGTCATTTTTTTTTTCTCAGTTTAACCCTTTGTAGTGTGGATGGTAGTTATATTTTATTTGTAAATGTTATAAAGTACTTGTTTCAGTTAGGGGGGTCTCCTGGCCAGGAACGGGATGGCTACAGATAGATATGTGGTACCGTTCTAATCAGTAGAAATGGGGCTTTCACATGCAATATGGTTTTCCTTAATAAAATACATTTTTTATTTAAAATAAAGGAGTCAATTTTCTAAAAAAAAATTTATTTTTTTTTACTTTAAAATAATGTAAAAAACGAAATAAAATTTACAAACAAGACATTTCATGTTAAAGCCTAAACTCTGCTGCAAATATATATATATATATATATATATATATATATATATATATATATATATATATAATTTTCCTGAAAATTCCAGCAAAAATGGTGCAATACATGGCGCAAAATGGGGGAAAATGACCTGTCAACAGAGGGTGACAAAATCTCAAGTAGGCTGGCAATTAAAAGGGTTAAAAGTAGCTATGCATGTTGGGTATTGTTCTATTCGGGGGACCTTGCGCTTTCAGACTTAGCTTGTTTTTTCTGGTTTGCATATTTATATTTTAGGAAAAGGTGTTTTTTATTCAGCTTTTTTATACATTTTTTAGGGAAACCCTGCCCAAACAAAGAATTGAGGGATTAATTCCAGAAAGATGAGCCCACTACAACAAGTTGGGTACGCTTAGAAAGCTTAACATGTGTACTTTCAGGGAATATATGATTTATGGGGGATATTCCAAATGTAAAGGGTTGTTATGGTTGAAAAATCGCAAGGTGCACACTTTGCCTGCAGAGCTGAAATTTTCAAGTAAAATTACCGTTACGCACATGCTTTGGGGTGTTTGGCAAATCTTCCCTTGACAGTAGCTATGCATGCTGGGTATCGTTCTGTTCTGGGGATGTTGCTTTTTCAGATTAAGCTTGTTTTTTCTTGCTTGTATATAGTATTTTTTTAGGAAAATGTGATTCTTTGATTCTGCTTTTTTATCCTTTTTTTAGGGAAACTCTTTGCAACCGAAGAATACAGGATTATAGGGATTACTTCCAGAAAACTATGGCCACATCAACAAGCCTGGTACACCTAAAAAGCTTGAGGTGTGTACTTCCAGTGAATATATAGTTTGTTGGGGGTATTTCAAATGTAAAGGGTTGTTGTTCTGGAAAAACTGCAAGGTGCGCATATTGCATAGCATAGTTGTATTTTATCTGAAAATCCCCTAAAGCGCTGTTTCAGTTTGGGGGAGTCTCCTGGGCAGGAAAGGGTGTCTACAAAAATATTACAAAAAAACTACAATTTGTAAAAAATAGATTTTTTTTTTTTTTGCACATATTTAACCCAAAAATATTGAGAATACACCTGAAAAATGACAAACAAGACATTTCATGTTAAAGCCCAGACTCTGCTGAAATAAAACAATATATAATTTTCCTGGGAAATCCCTAAATCCCTGGAAATCCCTTCAAAAATCACATTTGAACATGGGGAGTGCATAATAGTGCAAAATAGTCTGGCAACAAAGGGTGACAAAAACTCCAGGTAGGCTGGCACTTCGAGGGTTAAAGTCCACTTTCTTTGAACTTTCCAAATCTTGCACAAACAAATTACTGCTTACATCAGCAGATACATCCACATCTCGGTCAGAAAGAACAGCATATAAAAATATGCCTAGCTCACGTTTCCTGGATTGCCCTCAAGCTTGAAGTGCTTGGTACTGTCACCCCCACCCCCACCCCCATGCAGAGTAATGACAGCCGTTGTCGTGGTGGTACAGTAATACCAAAACACCTGTCAGCGTGATGAATTGCATAGATGGGAGATCAGCGGCACGCAAGCAATCAGAGTGATTTGAAAATTATAGTAACTTTCTTGTTTTACAATTTCAAAATGAACGTGTCAGGACTGCTAAATAGCACCAAGAAAAAAAAAGAGTTTTTCTGAAGTGAACGAGCAGGTTTAATCTATTAAAAGAAACTCTGTAATTGGTTGACATGGGATATATAGTTTTGTTCTCCTTATTTTGCACTGTGCTTGGCTGCCATGGTCACGTGGGTGGTGGCACTCAGCCTATCACATTGCTGGCACCCACATGATGGCCAATCTTGGCGCTGGATTTCTCTGAAGGATTTTTCCCCTAAGGAGGACCTACAGCACAAATAGCATAGCGACTACCAGCCACTAGTGGATCAGATGTGAAGAAGAACAGTACAGATAACATAGAAACTTAGAAAGGTGACGGAAGAAGGAGACCATACGCTCCATCTAGTCTGCCCTTATGTGTATACTGTATGGTCTCTTTATCTTAGGATAGATGTGTGCTTATCCCAGGCATGTTTAAATTCAGTGACTGTCGATTTTTCAACTACCTCTGCTGGAAGTTTGTTCCAAGCATCTACTACTCTTTCTGTAAAATAATATTTTCTAACATTGCTCCTAATCTTCCCTCCGACTAGCTTCAGGTTGTGCCCCCTTGTTCTATCATTAAGTTTCTTTCTTCTTAAAAACACTTTCAGCAGGATTCAATGAAAAGCCCAAACCTTTAAAAAACTATTCCCCAGCATCTAATATTAATATATTTTATGTTTTTAGTCACCTACTTATTATTCTTTCCCCACAGGGCTGCAACTCTGTTCAGGACTTTAGCCATCTTGACTCAAAAGGATCACATACTGAGGAGAGGAGAGCGGGATAAAGTACAGGGGGCCGGGTTATAGCTGTGCTTTACACAGACAGAGCAGAGCTGGGGTCAGGGAAAGGACAGCAATCCCAGAATGCAGAGCGACACACTCAGAAGGCACTTCCTTTTGCAGGCTGCCTGATGTTCCATGAGCCACCATCTTGGATGTTTAAAGGCTCATAACATGCAGTAGATTCAGGTAGGATGATTTTTAATGTGAGCAATTTGTATGTAGAGGGTGGGGGAAACATATAAGATATGCTCCTAATCAGAGTGAAGGTCCGCTTTAAGTTTAAGCCCTTCTACCATTTTTGTTGGCCGGCTTTGGACCAGTTCTATTTGAATAATGTCTTTTCGCAGGTAAGGTTCCCAGAACTGCACACCGTATTCTAGCTGTGGTCTCACCAGGGCTCTATACAGCGGCATCACAACCTCCCTCTTCCTACTGGTGATGCCTCGAGCTATGCAGCCGAGCATCCTGCTTGCTTTTCCCACTGCCTGGCTACACTGTCCACTCATCTTGCAGCTATCAGTAATCAGTACCCCTAAATCTCTCTCCTCCGAGGTCCTGGATAACACAGTGCTGCCCATACGGTGCTCAGAGCAGGGATTCCTTCTACCCAAGTGCAGGATTTTACATTTAGAGACATTAAACTCTAGTTTCCACAGTTTTGACCATTTATTCAGTAAAGCTAAATCATTTTCCATGTTGCAGACACCCAGGAATATCCACCCTATTACTAACCTTTGTATCCTCAAACTAAACTTTGTATCATCATAAGACATGGCATTGTGCAACAAGCCCCTGCGCAAACCGCAAGAGAGAAATGCAGGGCTGCGTTGGTGAGTGTATTTTGATACTGTTAATCAGTGACCTGCATATATAGTTGCCAGGGGGAGGATATTGTTCGCTGCGTTTACGCACAAACCAGCCCTTCACCACTTAGGAAGCCTGGATCGTTTGGGATGGGATTATTCCACACTGCCATTTATATATCGGGTCTGGTTTAAGTCTGAGCCTACACAACAGAACTTGTACACACTACAGCATTACGGAAGGTTTTTATTAGACTGGCGAGGTGTTTAATTTATATATCAGTTCACTTTGGTTCCATATTAATTAGATCCTCAAACCCTGACCTGGGAAAAAAAAACAAAAGACCCACCCGGTCTTAGCTAATCGCCCAACCACAGACTGAGGACCGAGTGTGCTGTTCCCGTTTTCTGGGTCTGCAGAGCTTCTGCGGATATTGAAGGACCGTTAAAGTGGACCAGCAGTCAAAAATGACTTAAACCAGACCAACACAACAAACAGTGCTCATATGCATCGCTCTCCAGGGCGATTGCTGCACCTAAAAATTCATTTACCTTTTTCTAACTCCTGCTGTAGTTTTTTTGGAAACAAAATGGCAGCCAAAAAGGACATCTGCAAACAGGAAGTGCTACTGGTCTTCCTGTTTCTGCGCATTGTCAGTTATGTCAGTTGAATCCAGGCAGCTGCATGGCTGAGATGCTGAGAGTGGAGGCACCATAATGGCCGCTACCTTTCTTTTCCAACTGTGCCAGGCTGTTGGTCCGATTTAGTTTTACCCAATTGTGTGGCAAAGCTATTACTCAGTATCACTTAGCGGAAGCAGCCAGAGAAAATTTAGAAGAAACTCACAATGCACTGCCACTCTCCTGCTAAAAGAGCAAAATTCGGGACCATAGTATATAGGGTTGCTTTAATTACCATATATTAAAGTGATTTTATACCAATAATGGTTTGTATCGTCACCTTCTATCCCCTGCCCAGTGCCCCTGAAACAGGGCAGGTTTTTTTTTTTTTTTAGTGCCATTGGTCTCCAGTTGACCTTTTGCCTAATATTCATGAAAACACTATCAAGAAGTATTATGATGTTTGAACAGCAACCATTTTGGTCCCTGACTGTGCAGCAGGGTTTTGATCTGCTTTCAATTACACATAGTCCAGCATTGAGGATCAGCCTTATCGGTTATAATATTGACGATAAATCTGAAACCACTACGAGCTGAACTACCTCATACCACATACACCTCATGTGGCAGTTTAGCTCATAACTGAAGGTATCTTTCTGGAACACACCAGGGAGTGTGTATGACCACAGCTGCCATTTGAACATCATACAGCATCCTGTTATTGTTTTTATGAATATCGGGAAAGACTTTAGTAATATAAAAGAAACCGCCCATCGGGGGTGCTCAGCTGTGTGACACCCCCAGATTGCCCGAAGAGACTCACCTCTTCCCGGTCCCAAAAATCTTATGGATTGCAACTATTTAGAATTACTTACAGCAAGGTCTCCCAGTATAGCATGCTACTCTACTATTGACTCCACCCCAACCCGCTGAGAACCAAGAAGAGAAAAACAAATTGCTACAAGTGGGGGGGATTATGGGCCCGTTTACTTTAAAGCTCTATCGGAACCTTATACTATTCTGTAACCCCGGGAGCTTGGCATGATTCTCTGCTCGTTGCCTAAAAATGTTTCAGAATTTCTTTTACGCACTTCCTAAGTATACCTGTAGACTGCGCTGTTAGGCTGCTTGTTTTCCAGACGATCCTGACAAATGTTAACTGCTTTGCGCTCAACAGTTTCAAAAGCCACATTTAAGCGGCATACATGTTCGGCCTCCCCGTTTATTATTCAGCCGGTGTCACACACTCTTGAATGGCTAAATCTAGAGACTTGTGTCCCAGCAGCCCAATGTTCTTTCTGTGCATTCAGCTCATGTAAAGTGCAGCAGTGCCGGCTTTCAGACTGAGCCTGATAGATCAGACATTCACCCCCATCCCTTCATCATTTTTAACCCTTTGCTAATTGCTCTGATGATGTGGGAGAAAAATTGTACATGTGAGTTTGCTATTAAGGCTGGGAAGTAATTTCATGGCTGACTGGGAACCGGCACAAGAGTAGAGAGAAGCCCCACAATCTTCACTTGGGCAAGCGCTTAATTAGGACCATCTGTCAAGTGACAAGAGCTGATGTGATTCATCTTATTATGCTATGTTTTGTATATACACACCAGAAGGGGATTTATGTTACTCTGCCTCTTACATGTTATAAAACACAGCCGTAATGAGTTTGGTTTTCTAATGTGGAAAATTTAAATATTGGCTACAGGTATTTAAAGCGAAAAAAAAACCTGAGAATTTGTTCTAGGGGCATCACAAATTGAGATGCCCCGCTGTGTAAAACTCCCCTGATCGCCCAGTACATCTCGCCTCTTCCTGGTCCAATGGCAAATGCGTGGGCTCTCATTCGGCAAACTGTTCTGATAGGCTTCAATGGGAAGCGCAAGTGGCCACATCTCGAGTGGTGCGTGCGTTCCTGCCCCAGCCTATCTGAATGATGGGGATGCAGGGGATGTGGACACTCTCGCTTCCCATTGCAAGCAATCAGAGCCATTTGCAAAATTACAACTGCTCTAATTGGATGAGAACCCGCTCATGTGCCGTTGGTCTGGGGGGTTGATGAATGAATACCAGAAACCTGGGGGTTTCACATAGTGGGTCATGCCTATTTGGGATGCCCCGGGGGAAGGTCTTTGGGGAGGTAAAACCAAATATATAAACGATTCACACATAGTCTTATCTTTATAGACATTTGTAAGTATTTAAAGTGAAAGAAAACCCACCGTGATCAGCCCGGGAATCTATAAGATTCCGTGGCCGGTTAATTCCCTCCACCCTGGGCATTCAGAATCGGCCAGCGCAGGGGCGCTCCCTGTTAGAGCCGGTAGCGGGGGATGCGGCCATCAGCGTGCTCGGAGCTACTTGCCTTAGACAGACGGATTGGACGAGCGCCCGCACATGCGCCATAGGACCCCGAAGAGGTGAGTTGACCTCTGCGATCTGGGTGATTTCCCACAGCGGGACCCCCGATCGGGGTGCCGGCGGGGGAATGGACCAAAACCCAGGATAGTCAAAATCCTGGGTTTTTGTCCACTTTAAAGGAAATTCCACAATGGTCGAACGTTTAATTAGACATGGGAACCAGCATTACAAGGCTCATTGCTCACCAGCTCACACTCACACTCCGGCTAACACTTAACTGGAATGCAGCAAACATCTCCACCTCCAACTCCCTAACTTAAGGCAGTCCCACCGCTTTCGTCACACTTTCCAATAGGCAACAAATCATATCCCCAATGCAGTTCAATTAATAGCTTCATTCCTGCTATTGCAATCAACAACTAATCTCTGCGCTGTGTATGGTAGCTTGTTAGGGTGCATGGTAGGATGCAGGTTGGAGCTACTACTAATTATTGCTAGATTCCTGTACTAGTCATTCTTAATTGAGAAAGCTATTTGGATGACTACTGGAGCAGAAAATTCATTGAGATAAAACCACAAGTACTGCTGCCTTGAATTTTTCCTACAGCTTCACCTCAACTTCAACTCAAATACCATTTAACTATGAATGATTCTCGGTTCTCAGACCCTGTACCACATAGCTTACAGAGGTACATGTGGGAGGAGAACCAGGATTCTATGACATGGGGACTGGGATGCCAAGCCCTCCTATGCCTCCTCATTGGAGGTGTTGAAGCCCTAACCTCACACTGGCCCTTGGGTGTTATGAGTCTTACCTTTCTGAGACATCCTGGCCTAGCAGTCACTGCGTGCCCAGTCAACCAATCAGTGCAGCGACAGTGGGACTGGTGCACACCAATCGTGTCAGGGGTGGTAGCTTAGAACTCATAAGCTCTACTCCCATTAGGCAGGATGGGCAGCCAGCGCAGGAAAGGTAAGACTTTTTAATGCCCAAATCTATCTTAACAAGGGGAGTGGGTCAGGCAGTAGCAAAGTGCTGTGTTAAAAGCGTCTTGCTTATGTCAGAATTGAGCTCTTCTTTACCATTTGACCTTTGACACAGCTGGATTTACATTGCCAATCTGAGAGCCAGGCCCTGCATCTGGTCGGACTCTTGCCAATCAGAAAATCTGCCTTCAACCTATAAACATGCTCACAACCCAGAAGGACCCCAATTTTGCAATTATCTCTGGTTCATTTTACTCTTTCATTTTTTACATTGCTATGCTGCTTGTATATATCACTATTTGTAATTTCTCTTTTTTCTCTGATCCCACAGTTTTTTTTAATTCAATCTTACTTAAAATCATAGTTAAATCTTGAAAGTGCTCTCTAGTGTAAAGGAATTCAATGCCTTGTATAACCTAACTGTAATGCTCTGTATCCTTCATTCCTGTAGAGACCAAGACCTGTTTTGATTTTATTTGTATTTTAATCATATACTATAAGTGGCTGCCATGTTATTTGTTGCTGGATTGAGCAGCATTTTATGTTGATTGTGACACTTGTGTGCTGGGATTGTCCAATTCGGTCACGTATAGAAGTTGGACACTGACCTGTGCCCCAAACTCATCTGCTGCCATCTATAATTTACTCAAGCCTTGTTTGCTCCATATGTACAAAACTGGTCCAAACTATGTTACAATTTATGTGCCTTTCATGTACTTTAAATACCTGCTTGGTGCATTTTTAACATGGATTTAAGTGACAACCCTCACATACTACCCAGGGGTTACTGGGTAAAATTAGAAAATGGAGTGGTACTTGATGAAAAAAGATTGGGAAACCCTCTTCTATACAAACATCACACATGCATTTTAAAAATCAACCCAGCTTCAGACATGACCGCACACTGAAGCGAAAGTATGATGAAACAAACTGCATTGGAGCAGCTTTCCTAGATACTAAGATTTGTTTAAAAATATAAATATGGTTAGACATTGATCAATCTGCTGTAATTAGAACAGAAGTAATCCTTATTATATTTTTCCATGTAAGTTATATACCTCCAGTCAATGATATTTGTAAAAGCTGCCTTTCTAAGCATACAAACCAAGTTGCACTACAACTTTAATTCCATGGCCAGGGAAACAATTTTTAATCAGTGGCACAACTACAATATTCACTGATCGATCCTTTTTTTTTTTTTGTAGCAAGTTTAAATAAAAAGTGGCAAATAGATACTTTATCACTTAGGCCAGGAGTGTTGAACTCATTTTTACTGAGGGCCACATCAGCATTATGGTCGCCTTAAAATGGGCGTTAAAAATAATGCAACAAAATGCAAACACGTCCATTCAAATATATGGTTACAGATGGAATTGTTTTGCCCAGATGCAGATGCTGAATTATTGTCATGGATTCAGCTTCCCCACATGCTGGGCACCCCCGACACTTTTAGGCGTGCTATCCTCTTTTATGGCCAAGTTTTGCTAGTTTTTCAGATCAGCTTCCCCACAGGTATGGCTGGGTTTAAGGTGGTGAGCTGATTCTGGCCTGTCCTCATTGTCCTGAATATCCACATAAAGTCAGACCCTTCCCAGCGTGCATTGCATGTTATAATGTCAGGCCCCATGGGACACCTGCCTTCAGGTGAGTCCACAACCCCCAATCTCCGCTGCTGCTTCTGCCTATAGACAAGCTCCCGTTTGCCGGGACACTGGATATGCCTCACCGGACATGGTTGCCCCCAGGACTTGGCACATAGGATGCTGACTTACAGGGTGAAGGCAGATGAACCAGGGAACAGGCTGGGCAGGCTAAGGTCATACACAAGAATGACAGACCTTCCGATTCGGGGTTCAAAGGGGGTACACAAGAGAATGGTCAAGGTCAAGCTAGGTTGTCAGAGGGTCACGATACAGATGAGTAGACAAGCTAGAGGTCGGGCCAGGCCAGACAAAGCGAAAGACGACAACAGGTAATGCTGGGAGGAGCTTGGTTTTATGTGGCCATCGGCCAATCAGGACAGGAGGCCAGAGTCAGCCCACCACCTTAACCCCAGCAATACCTGTGGGAAAGCTGACCTGCAAAACATGACCATAAAAGGAGCACGCCTAAAGATATACTGGGGATGTGCAGCCATACTGACAGCCAGAGCACACAGAAAGGCGATTAACCATCATGTGGGGAAGCTGAAACCATGACAGTTATTTTAATAAAATGAAAAAAGGATAGCTAGCAAAAACTTCTGCAGCAGCTGTTGCGCCCTCTTCTATGGCAGTAAGTTAGGTGGGTTAGGGGGGCCCCCTTGCACAAAGACACAGAACAGTTTATGATCTGGGGGACAGGAACAGAGGCAGTAATGCGCCCCACAGTGGAGTGCAGCATACTGGCAATTCACTTAGCAGCGCCACACACTGATGTCGGCAGCCTTGGAAAGACTAGGTTGGCTAGAAGGGGCATGGCTGCCATCTGGCAGCTGTCAGAGGGCCACATAAAAAGGCTTGGAGGGCCACATCCGCCCCCCCGGGCCTTGAGTTTGACATTGGGCACTGATCTTCCATGATTTAGTTAGTTGTGTTGAAGAGAATCTTAATGATAAATTGATAAATAAATGAAAGATAGATTTCAAACTTCAGTCGTTAAGGGGGCACAACCTGAAGCTAGTCGGGGGGAAGATCAGGGGCAATGTTAGAAAATATTATTTTACAGAAAGAGTAGTAGATGCTTGGAACAAACTTCCAGCAGAGGTAGTTGAAAAATCAACAGTCACTGAATTTAAACATGCCTGGGATAAGCACATATCTATCCTAAGATAAAGAGTATACACATAAGGGCAGACTAGATGGACCGTATGGTCTCCTTCTGCCGTCAACCTTCTATGTTTCTATGTTAAAAAAACATATTCTAAGTGTGCCATACACTCCACTTTGATCTTCATGACATGTGGGTAATCTCCAGTAGAGGGTGAACTTCTGCAGAGATGAATATGCAAAAAAGAAAGCCCCTCCCGGTCTATATATACCTGGGACCTCCCACCAATTTCCCAGTTCCTTCTCTGCAGTGAAGGCGACAAGACAAAAGATGAAGACTTCTTTACTTACAGGTAAGCCGGGCCCACGCCCGGCCGTTTATTGTCCCTATTGCTGCCAGGACCCTTTCTAAATTGCCCCTATTTGAGCCTCCCAGCTTAGGCTGCGGGTCCTGGTGAAGGTAGGCAGCACCCTATGGGTGCGGAAGGAGCCTTGCTCCACCGTGAGACCTCATTCAGGGGTAGGCGGTTACCCAGGTTTTGGTGATTCTGGTGTGGGATGCCCCGTCCCTCTATGCTTATGGCCGGATTCTGGCAGAGTTCCCCCCTTCTGGGTCCCTTACTCCCCTCCGGGGGGGGGGGGGGGAGGGGGGGTTGCCTGGCCGTTATTTTCGGTTTCGTTCTCCTATGCCCCGGTGTGTGTGGGTGTGTGAGTTTCACTGTGTGTGTGTGTTGACTGACGGGATGTTTTCACTTCTGAGGGCCATAGTTTTCATTGTTGCCTATCTGGTGCCTTTGATTTAGCCTGGGGAGCTTCTCCCCCTCCGGCTGTGTTCAGGGAGGGGCCGGGCTCTCGGCACGGCCGCTGTAGCCCCGCCCCCTTCTTTGGCGCAATTCTGTGGCTCAACCCTTGGGATCCGCGTTGCTGGGAGGGGGGGGGCGTGGCCTGGCGAGCGCACGTTCTGTGCTGGCCCGCCCTCCCCCTTCTCTTCCTGTCTTTCTGCATGAGGCACTTCTCGGGGGCCATTTTGGATTGCTGTTGCTGAGCTGCGCTCCTGGTGGTAAGGGCCGGATGGACACTTCCTTAGCTTATGTGGGGGCCCCTCTCTAGCGGGGGGCCCCCACTGATTTGCGGGCATGTGTGTGTGTCTATTTGTTTTTGGTTATCGCATTTCTGGAGCTGGGATACAGATATATATGTATGTATATATATATATATATATATATATATATATATATATATATATATATATATATATACAGTATATATATAATTATGTATGTGTTATTGCCTTATATATATAGGGGATTGCACTTATGATGCCTGTTTGTGTGTTACAGATTGCATTGTATTTGTGCATATTAAGGGGTTCCTCCTGGTCCTGGGGTCCCTAGGTCAAAATTGATCACCTCAAATCCTCCCACCGTGACTTTTTAGGGGCATCCCGGGTTGCTTAGGCGTAAATTCCCTGTGGTCTTGTCACTGACCACAAAAATCACCATATGGAGGCTCCGCAGGATACTGGGCTCGGGCTCCCTCTGGGACAATCCGGGCCATGTGTGGGGTGCGGGGTATCCCTTACGGGGGAGAATGTGCTGATCTGTATACCATGCGCACAAAAGGCCATAATGCGGCAGTCTGGTACTCAGCCTTCTGGGTTGGCTCCTCCTGCTTCATCGCCTTCCCCTCCCCGCCTTATCCGTACCCCAAGTGACATTGGTGCCAGCGGGGAGTCGCACTCTGATGTTTGTGCTAGGTTGGCCAGCATCGAGAAATGTATTGCTAGCACGGTGGGCAAGAAGGCCCAGGCTAAAAAGAGACATTTGTCGTCGGCCCAGCCCTTGTGGGATGTTGACGACGATTCCGTTGATTTGTCAGATTATTCCCCGTTAGAGGAGGGGGAATTGTATGAGGAAACAGAGGCTGACTATGTTCAGTCTAGTGATGCCGATGTCGGGCAGGCGCTGGGGGATGCCGTAGATACGGCCACTGTTTTGTCACATCTATTGGAGGTGTTGGATATTGAACCGCCTGAGGCGCCCCCTTTTTTAAGAAGGGGGAATTTTTGGGGGTCCGCAAGCCCCGTCTGGAATTCCCTACCCAGGGTCACTTTGATGCACTGATCCTTAGAGAATGGGAGAGGCCCAGACGGCTTCCTGGTGTTCCTCAGGGATGGGATAAGAAGTATCCTTTCCCGGTGGAGGCGGTTAAGAGCTTGTCTTCTCATCCCGAGGTAGACACGTCAGTTTTAGGTTAGACCAACCCTTCTGAACACCCCTGACGCCACTTCCCTTAAGGATGGCGAGGATAAGCGCCTTGATCAGATGGCGTGCCACGCATTTGCCAGCTTGGGCTCGGCCCGGCGGCCTGTTTGTGCATCTGCCCTGGTGTCGCTTGCTACCAGGTCTCTTATCAGGGACCGGCTGAATGATGCTCAGTTTGATCCAGCTAGCGCTGAGTTCGCTACCCTTAAGAGATGTGAATTGTTCATGGATTTTGTCTTGGCTGCTATGGAAGATTCTATTGTCGTGTGTAGTAGGACTTCAGCCTTACTGGTGGCTATGCGCAGATCGGTCTGGCTCCGCCAGTGGACGACGGACTTTGGGGCCAAGTAGTCGCTCACAGCTCTTCCCTTTTTGGGTACGCAGCTGTTTGGAGATAAATTGGATGCTGTTGCTAAAGGAGGTAAGTTACCTCAGCGGAAGAAACAGCGCCGTCCCTTTCGGGGGGCTGGCTCGTTCACTCCTCCCTTTCAAGGGGCCAGAGCGGCTAGGGGTTTGGCCTTCTCGGGTGTCAGGAGCTCGTCCTGGAACAGGGGCAGAGGTCGGGCACGTCCCGCGACTGCCTAGGGTTCCAAGCCCAAGCCTGCCGTTAAACCGGCTCAGCAATGAAGGGGCGCCCTCACCCGCAAGGGTGGGGGGATGGCTGCGGCTCTTCTTCCAGGTCTGGGCCCGGGAGGTCACAGACAATTGGATCTTGGAAGTGGTCTCCTCCGGGTACAAACTGGAGTTCGAGTACTGGCCGCCTCCAAGATTCTTAAGGTCTCGGGTGCCCTCGGACCCTCAGGCTGCACAGGGGCTCCTGTTGGCAGTGAAAAACCTTATGGACATGGGAGTTATATGCCCGGTGCCTCCGTCGGAGAGAGGCAGGGGTTACTACTCCAACCTTTTCACGGTTCCCAAAAAGGAGGGTTCGGTGAGACCCATTCTAGATCTCAAGGTTCTCAACAGGTTTATCAGGGCCAAAAAGTTCCGCATGGAGACTCTGCGCTCGGCTATCAATTCCCTTCGCCAAGGGGATTTTATGACATCCATAGACATCAAGGATGCGTATCTGCATGTTCCGATTTTTCTGCCACATCAGAGATTCCTCCGGTTTGCGGTCGAAGATCAACATTTTCAGTTTGTAGCCCTTCCCTTCAGACTGACCTCGGCGCCGAGGGTCTTCACCAAGGTCTTGGCGGGAATAATGGCTCGGCTCAGAGCTCAGGGCATTCGCATTGTGCCTTATCTGGATGACCTGTTGATCTCAGCTTCTTCCCTCCGTCAGGCGGAGCTGGACACACACCAGGTGGTGTCGACCCTGGAGAGGTTCGGGTGGGTGATTAACCGCCCCAAGTCCTCTCTCTCTCCCTCTCGTGTGATTTCATTTCTGGCCATGAATCTGGATACCATTCAGGCCAGAGTGTTTCTGCCCCAGACCAAGGTGCAGGGGATTCAGGGTCTGATCTGCCTTCTTCTGGCCAATCCTTATCCCTCTATCCGACAGCGGATGAAACTGGTGGGCTTGATGGTGTCCTCCTTCGAGGCGGTACCGTTTGCACAGTTTCACATGAGATCTATTCAACTTCACCTATTGACGCATTGGGACAGGTGTCCGCAGTCATTGGATCAACCTTTCAGGATGTCTCCCAGGGTTCGGCAGTCCCTTCGGTGGTGGCTGGAATCGAGCAACCTGTTGAAGGGCAGAACCTTTCTGGTCCCTTGTTGGGAGACTGTTACCACAGATGCCAGCCTGTCGGGCTGGGGAGGTTATTGGAAAAGTCATCAGTTCAGCGGGGTGTGGGGTCCTCAGGAGGCTCACACCCCCATCAATGTCTTGGAGCTCAGAGCCATCCGACTGGTTCTGGCATGGCTGCCCTCACATTTACAGGGTCTACCGGTTCAAGTTCGTTCAGACAACCGAACGGTGGTAGCTTACATCAATCACCAAGGAGGGACTCGCAGCAGGAGTGCCCTCGGGGAAGTCTCTCTGATCCTGCAATGGGCGGAGAGCAATGTTCCTTGCATTTCGGCAGTCTACATTCCGGGAGTGGAGAACACGGAGCCGGATTCCCTGAGCAGGGCATCCTCTCGCCAAGGAGAGTGGTCTCTCAACCCCGAGGTTTTTCTGGATCTTTGCTGCAAGTGGGGGACTCCGGAGGTGGATCTCTTTGCCTCGAGGCACAATCACAAACTTCCGGCTTTTGTGTCTCTTTCTCAGGATCCTCTGTCTCTGGCAGTGGATGCCTTGTCCCTTGCTTGCAAGGATCTGGGTTTTCTGTACCTGTTTCCGCCCGTCTCCATGCTGGGCAAGGTAGTTCGCAAACTGGCTCTAGAAGGGGCACCAGCGATTCTGGTGGCTCCAAGGTGGCCTAGAAGGGTTTGGTACGCAGACGTTTTAAGGCTGGCCGTAGATCAGTACTGGCTTCCCTTGTTGCCGGATCTGCTATCTCAGGGTCAATTTCTTTACCCCAATTTACAAACACTTGCTTTGATGGCTTGGCTGCTGAAACCTTCATTTTGAAGGAGGAAGGGTTGTCTGTGGCTGTTGTTCAGACCTTGATTAGGGCTAGGAAGCGGTCCTCTTCTGACATTTACTGTAGGACTTGGAGGTCCTATATTGCTTGATGTGAGGCTAGGGCCTTGCCTTGCAGGGTGTTTTCGATTCCCAGGATTTTGAAGTTTCTTCAGCATAATCTGGATCTTGAGTTCCAGCTTAGTACTTTGAAAAGACAGGTTTCTGCTCTGTCGGTTTTCTTCCAGAGGTCTTTTGCCTTACACCCGCTGGTTAGGACCTTTTTCCAAGGGGTTGCGCATGTGCGGCCCCCTCGGAAGGCTGTGGTTCCTGTTTGGGATTTGAATTTGGTTCTTTCGGCTCTCCAGGGGCCTCCTTTTGAGCCGCTACAGGATATTGCTCTTTCGGTTCTCACTCAGAAGATTGCTTTCTTGGTGGCTATTACCTCTGTTCGGCGTGTCTCTGAGTTGGCGGCTCTGTCGATTCAGGCCCCTTACTTTGAGAGACACCAGGATAAGGTGGTTTTTCGTTTTAAGCTGGATTTCCTTCCTAAGGTGGTGTCTGCTTTCCACCTCAATCAGTATAATAGCCTCGATTCAGAGACACATTCGTCCGGACTTCCGTAGCTGTCTGTGAAAGTTTGGGTGGGTGTTTGTCATTTTTTTGCTTTTTTTCGTCCATTTTTCATTCGTACGAGCGTTTTAAAGGTGAGTACATACAAAACGGTATTTTTCTCTTTGTAAAGTGTTTTTTAACCCCACTTGGGATTATATCACATTGAAACGTGGGTTACTTTTGTCGTGGCGTGGTGGCTCTTTTGTCCTGCCTGAATTTTGGTCTCTTTCTTTGTTGCCTGCATAAACTTTATTGCTTTTAAAACTTGGCATGTGGGTGCAGATATTAATCATAATTGTGGACTGAAGGAAACTGAACGTGAACTAAAGTGGCTTCCAGATGGATGCATGGAGTGTCACCATGGCGCAATGGGGCTTGGGATCCCAAACTTATATCATGAATTCAGGTTTGCTTTAAATGTACCTTACCTTTCTTTTTGGGTCTTTTTCAGGTGATATCAAAACTAAGAATTCTCAGCCGTGTGGTAACTGCGGGCTCCAAATTTGATCGAGAATTGTGGTCCAATGAGCTTTCCCCTGTTCTCAGCCTGTGGAAGAAACTTAATCAGGTAAAATGCTAATCAAAAGTACATTACAGGTATTTAGTATGGTGGGTAATGGCTATATTAACTGATCACTAAGGCTAACACACTGCAATTTCACAGCCAAGTTCTTTTTAGAACAGTTTGCACTGTAAGACGCGCCTGTCCATAAGACTGAGGAAATAAAAAATTATATATATTCTGTACCAAATGGTGTGCTAAAATACCCTCCTTCCTCAAACCAAAAGCAGACGTTTGTCAAAACCCTCCAAATCCAAGCCTGACAGGCAATGTGCAGACTCCCCCCCCCAAGAACCCCATAACAATCAATGTAGAACGCCCCCCCCCCCCCAAACCCTCTAACAGACAATTTGTAGAATCCCCCCTCTCACAACCCCATAACAGGTAGTTTGCAGAACCCCCCTCCCCAAGAACCTCATAAATGGCAGCATTTGCTCCATGAGACACAAAGCCCCCCTCTCGAATTTTAGGCTTATTATGGACCTAAACATTTGGTATTATGTCTTGTTTACCCTGGTTTGCTCTGAAATAAACAACACTTTCCTTTATCATACATTTCAAAGAATGCATAACAATGTCACAATATTGCTCACTGCCATTCAAATGCTAGGTTGTAGTAATAAGTCAAGGCAGCTGCATTGGCTGTATGCTTTTAAAGAGGAATATTTCAGGTATTGGGGAGTTAATAAAGGTAAGTTTTGACTTACCTGTCCAGTTGCATTGCGCTCCGGCATCCCAGTTCCTGCGCCGCCTCCGAAGGGCAGCGCCATATTGCCATTGCGGCAGCACTGTGCCGCCCCTCTGATCTCGCACATGTGCGCCATCACTGCGTTGGCTGCAATGACACTCGGCACAAAAGAGCACAAGATCTGAGGAGCGGAGCGGGACATTTGAAGAGAGGACAGCTAGAGGTATGGACAGCTAAGCCTGCAGCCTTCACTCTGGAACGGCTAAGGGGGCATGGAAAGGGGTCAGGAATGCTGGCGGATGTCTGTGTTTTAGATAACGCCAAAAAGGTAGTGAGGGATGGGGGAGGGATGTTAAGAGAGGAACATCAGAAAAGGTCTGATGTTCCTCTTTAAGTTGTTTCTCTGTTTATTAGACTGTATTCGAGACTGATCTTTTGCTTTGCCCATGACCTCCTCCTTTTTTTGCACCCTGAACCCTTTGACTGTTATCTCCAGGGCTTTGCATGTACTTTGAAATGCCCCCCTCCCCCATTTTATTTGTCACACCTCAATCTTTCCAGCCATCAAAAAAGTCAGTCCTCTAAAAAAAACTTCCAAAGCATTTGCCACCATGTTTAGTACATACATGTAAACCAACTTCTTGTGTCAACTCCCTTATCATTAAGATTGTAAGGTCATGCATTGCATCCTATTATCGAAGAATTTGTTTTACCCTGCCTGTATTTTCTACCTTGTACAGTTACAGAGAAGATGAAGTCACTTTATAAATAAACAATAATAATAACCTAAAAGCAACACGCCTACACCATTTTTCTTTATTGCATGGCACGGCCCGCTTCGGTATTCATAACAGTTGGGTTATTCCGCCAGTGGTACTACAGAAAAATGTGGCATCCCCCGGCTCCCTATAAAAACGGGACTAACTATAGAGTTCCCAGTGTTTCCTCTGCAGTGATACTGCGAAGTTAGAAGATGGCTCTCTCTCTTGCGCAGGTGAGCGGGGCAACCAAGCCTGCTGCCCTGCATGTCTTTTTCCATCCGTTTCTGGACCCTCACTGCCTCCCAGCCTCGGCTGTCAGATCGGGTGAAGGTAGAAGAGCACTAGGGTCAAGTGCTCCAGGAGCGCAGCTCCAGCCGCAGACCCTGTACCACAAAGGGTAGCCGGCCATAGGCTTTATGGTGAGCCTAATAGGGATGCGGGACTATGTCTCCTTCTTTTCCTTCAGGGGTCTCCCCCTCCCTGGCCTGGATACTCGCCGCTGGCCTCTCGTCTCTCTCCCCCCCCCCCCCCTGGCTTTGTTCGGGGGGGAGGGAGGGTGGCATCGGCGAGTGATATTCTATGTGGTGTTTTGGCGTTTATTGTGTGTTTTTCAGCCGCCGCACGCTTTGTACTGCGCTCCGCGGCGGTTGGCGCTATAACCTGAGGCGTTTTTGCTTTGTCATGGCGCCGGCCGGGTCACGTGATCCGCGTTTTTGCCCTCTTCGGGGGGGGGCGGGGTCTTGGGATGATGCATATTGCATCGTCTCCCGCAGCCCGCCCCTCTAGGTACCTCTGCCGGCGCCATTTTGGACTAGCTGCGCCTCTGGATTTCTCCCTTCCTGGCTGCAGCGCTGTTTCCTCTGGTGTGTCGCTTCATCCTGCGGTCTGTGCCTTGGTGACCCTGCGGTGTCTTTGGTCTGTGAGTCCCCCTTGGGGTTTTTTTTATTGACCTTGGGGGTATGTGCTGTAGGATGCTCATGTGTCTTTTTCACTTATGTCTTTCAGGTGGGAAACCATTGGGTTGTGGTTTCTCCCGGCTCTACTCCTTCCTCCCCCTCATCCCCCCCATTTCACCGATTTCTTGGGGCATCCCGTGGGAGGGCATCCCGGGTGGCTTCTGTATTAGCCTTTACCCACCGCTGGCCTATTGCGCCTGTGTTAATCACCATATGGAGGCTTCTGGGGATAGCGTGCTTGGGGGTCCTTCAGGACAAGCTCGGCTGTGTTCCATGTGTGGGGTATCCCCTGTGAGTAACAGTGTCACGGTGTTCGTGCCGTGCGCAGAGTGTGTACTTGCGCTCCAAGCTGGTTTGCCTGCTTCGCTTCCCAGCTCTGCGCCTCCCTCGGCTTCACCTACTCCCCCGCTCCTGCAATTGGGCCCTAATGAAGGGGATATTAGCAGGGAGTCACACTCTGATTTGGCTCTGCGGTGGGCCAGCATTGAGAGGCAGCTTGTCAGGACTGTTCCTAGGAAGGCCTCTGGCAAGAAGCGGTACCTGATTTCCACTCCCTCACGCTCTACAGAGGAGTATGAGGAATTTGATGTCACTACTGGACGTTATTCCCTAGAGGAAGGGGAACTGCTCCAGGACTCTGACTCCTCTGGGGACGAGCAGAAGGGTTGTGATAGTGACCCTGAATCTGGGGAGGATTCATGGTATCCTGAGGACACTGATAATTTGCTGTCTCACAGCGTAGGAGGCCCTTTCGGGGGTCCTCCGTCCCCCTCCCTTTCTTTCGTGCTCCCAGAGGAGGCCGTGGTACCCTCCCCTATAGTGGCTGTAGAGATTCTTGGGGCCGTGACAGATCGCGTGGTTGTCCTGTTCTCTCCTGGAGTTCCAAGCCCAAACCCTCTCCCAAGCCCCCTCAGGCATGAAGTGGCGCCCTCACCCTTCCGGGCTTCAGCTCTTTGCTCACGTCTGAAGTAGTGTCCTCCGGTTACTAGATAGAGTTTGCAGCTTGGCCGCCCCCAAGATTCATCAGATCCCGGATGTTTTTAAACCCCCTGTCTGCTCAAGGGTTGCTTCTGGCGGTTCAATGCCTGTTAGAGTCAGGAGTCATTTGTCAGGTCCCCATCAAGAACGGGCTCAGGGGTACTATTCCAATCTTTTCACGGTCCCAAAAAGGACGGCTCTATGAGGCCCATTCTGGACCTGAAGGGCCTTAACAAATTTGTCAGATTCAAGCATTTTCGTATGGAGACGCTACGCTCTGCTGTCATTCGCCCGGGCGGCTTCATGACCACTGTGGACATAAAGGATGCGTATCTTCGTGTGCCTAACTCTGGATACCTTTCAGGTCAAGGTGTTCCTTCCTCAGCAGAAGGGGGGGTCTTCAGATGCAGGCTCGGGCTCTGCTATCATGTCCTCATCCCTCCATCCGTCAGGGGATGCAGTTGGTGGGCCTGATGGTGTCCAGCTTCAAGGCAGTCCCCTTTGCTCAGTTTCACATGAGACCTCTTCAGTTGCACCTCTTGTCAGTTTGGGATCTGGACCCTGTGTCCCTGGATCAGGAGTTTGCTCTGTCTCCTCTGGCCAGACAGTCCCTCTCGTGGTGGCTGGACTCAGGAACCTTTCTGATGGGCAGGACCCTCCTGCCCCCGTGCTGGGAGACGGTCACCACAGATGCCAGTCTGACCGGTTGGGGAGGCTTCTGGAAGTCCCTGAAGTTCCAGGGTCGGTGGGGCCCACAAGAGTCCCATGCTTCCAGCAACGTCCAAGAACTGAGGGCAATCAAGTTGGTTCTTTCTCGCCTAACCACTCACCTTCAGGGTCGGGCTGTTCAGATCCACTCAGACAACCAGACGGCGGTGGCCTACATCAATCATCAGGGAGGGACTCGGAACAAGCAAGCCTTCAAGAAAGTGTCCCTGATTCTGTCTTGGGCGGAACGGCATGTTCTCTGCATCTCAGCGGTCTACATTCCGGGAGTGGAGAACCAGGTGGCGGACTCCCTGAGCAGGGGGACGTATCGTCTGGGGGAATGGTCCCTCAACAACCGGGTGTTTCTCTCCCTGTGTCACTGCTGGGGTCAGCCGGACCTGGACTTGTTTGCGTCCCGTCACAGTCACAAACTTCCCAGATTTGTCTCTCTATCTCAGGATCCTCTGGCCTTCGCCACGGATGGCCTGGCAATACCTTGGACAGAGTTTCGGCTTCTCTATGTGTTCCCTCCGTTTCCTGTCCTTGGCAGGGTCATGCGCAAGATAGCCCAGGAGCGGGTACCAGCCATCCTGGTGGTCCCTTGTTGGCCAAGAAGAGTTTGGTTCGCAGACGTCGTGAAGTTGGCAGTAGACCGATACGTCTTTCCCAAGGATCCAGATCTTCTCACTCAGGGGCAGCTACGCCATCCCAATTTACAAATGCTGGCTTTAATGGCTTGGCTACTGAAACCTCCATCTTGATGAAAAAGGGGTTGCCTGCTTCTGTTGTTGATACCATGATTAGGGCTAGGAAGTAGTCTTCGTCCTTTATCTATTACAGGGTCTGGCATGCTTACATTGCCTGGTGTGAGTCTAAGTCTCTTCCCTGTCGGGTTTTTTCTATTCCCAGGATTCTGGAATTCTTGCAACATGGTTTGGATCTAGGCCTTCAACTTAGTACCCTAAAAGGCCATGTTTCAGCTCTGACAATTTTTTTCCAAAGATCCTTTGCCAATCACCGGTTGGTTAAAACTTTTTTCCAGGTTGTTTCTCATGTGCGTCCACACCGTAAGCCTTTCCTACCAGTCTGGGATTTGAATCTGTTGTTGTCTGCTCTGCAAGGGCCTCCCTTTGAGCCTATCCATGAGACTGCCTTGCCCATTCTGACTCTTAAGGTAGCCTTTTTGGTGGCTATCACTTCTGTAAGGCGGGTTTCTGAGCTGGCGGCACTTTCCATCAAACCTTATTTCGAGCGCCATCAGAATAAGGTGGTGTTCCTGGCTTAGGCCAGATTTCTTGCCTAAGGTGGTGTCTGCCTTTCATATCAATCAGGACATTGTTTTGCCTTCATTGTGTCCTAATCCTGCTAATTCCAAGGAGCGGACACTGCATTCTCTGGATGTGGTCAGGGCTCTCAAGTTTTATTTGGTCGCTACAGAGACTTTCAGGAAGTCTGATGCTCTTTTTGTTCTCACTTCTGGACCTAGGAAGGGTTTGCCTCCGACTAAGTCCACTATCAGGAAGTGGATCCGTTCAAGCCTATTCTGCTAAGGGAAAGGAACCTCCCTTTAGGGTGACTGCTCATTCCACTCGTGCTATTGGTGCCTCTTGGGCTTTTCAGTACCAAGCTTCTTTTGAACAAGTTTGCAAGGCCGCTACTTGGTCTTCTGTTCATACCTTTTCCAAGTTTTACAAGGTTAATGTTAAGGCCTCAGCGGATGCTGCTTTTGGCCGCAAGGTGCTTCAGGTGGTAGTGACTTGAACTGCCGGCCGTTACTCTTTGGGGATCCCACTCTACTTTTGGACACTGCTTTTGGATGTCCCAATTGTTATGAATACCGAAGTGGGCCGTGCCATGCAATAAAGAAAAAAGCAATTCTGCGAGTACTGTACCTGTAGAATTGTTTTTGTTCTTGCATGGCACGGCCCGCTTCGCCCCACCCTTGTTATCGTTATTCTTGGTTGCCTCTTTATGGTGATTGTTTCAAGTTAATTGTTTTTTTTTTTTTACCCTTTTTTACATTTTTACCTTATTCTCTCCCGGCTTCTTGTCTCACTGCTTGTCTAAGCTGGGAACTCTATGGTTAGTCCCGTTTTTATAGGGAGCTGGGGGATGCCACAGCTTTCTGCAGTACCACTGCGCCACCTTGTGGCGGAATAACCCAACTGTTATGAATACCAAAGCAGGCCGTGCCATGCAAGAATAAAAACAATTCTACAGATGAGTACTCTTAGAATTGCTTTTTTGTGAATTGACACCCATGGTACAGATACCAAAGATCTATAAAAAAATATATATAAAAAAAGCCATTTACCCATTCCAAACCAAACGATTGTCTTCCTGGGTTCCGAAGAGAAAAGGATCTGGGGGAATAAGCCTTTCTTTACAGAATAGACATGTATAATGTGAAAGAGTACGCAGTTCAGTCTCACCCATTACTGGATAATCTCACAATGCCGATCCTTCTTGATGAAAATTTTGTTACAACAAAATCCCATTTACACCATGACCATGACACTGTGAGGTATGATATGAAATGGAGCAACATGTCATTAAGAAAAATAAGAGTGGTAGCAACATGCACAGATATAGGATTAAAGCCATACTGATATTAAATAGCAAGCTGGAAGGAGAAACAGGAATACAAAATGAAAATTTGGAAAATAAAATAAAAACAGGTGAAATAAGAGATACACAGTAGGTACAGGTCTTTGAGGTAGATTAATATCTTTTTACATGTCAAATTTTAACTCCAAATTTTGCTAAATAATACAGGTAGCTAAATGGAGTGACTAATGAATAGGTCAGAGATGAACAATCAGAAGAATGCTGCCATCTACACAAATAATATAACAAATATAAAAATAAAACTGCATAGGAAATTAGATGGACAGGAAGGCGGCAATTTGAATGTTTTTACATGTCAACTTGAATAATGATTGATTGAAAGTAAAGTACATGTCGGCTATAAGAAAGTCGCCAATAAAAGGTGAGCAGCTAAATAGGCAATGCTACAAGGCAGGGCCGGCTCCAGGTTTATATGGGCCCTTGGGCAGCATGGTCTCGGTGGGCCCCTTTGTGGTGAAGAGTCGCGTCACATCACAGAGGGAGGTCCCAAATCTGGATGCCCCCTAAGGATCATGCTATTTCTAGTTTTGGTCTACTTTGAAGCACACCAAACCCCTTTAAACCTGATCTCGGAGTCTAAAAGAATCTAGACCTGATTTTGGATGCCCCTGTGTGTGACCCCCCCCCCTTCCCAGTTTGAGTTAACGGCCAAACCAGGGGGGTTCTTTCACAAACAAGGGCATTCCAAATTGAGATGCCCCTGTAAAGCAGACCAAAACTCAGGGGTGGAATTGCTTGTATAGTGGGTATGCCAGCGATCCTAGGGAGCTTCACACATTACGGTATCACAGATTGTAATGCTCCAGGGATAGGAAATCAGCTGGGGTGGACAACTTAAAAGCAGAACAATTCCCAGCACTTCCTCCAGGCCCCCCCCCGCCATTCGAGGAGATGTGGACACCAGCTGTGGCGGTGCCCTCCCAGTCCACCGCCGGTCAAGCACCGTTGCACACCCCAGAGGCTGGCCCTGTCAGTGGCGGAGGGCCCCCGGCAGCTGCCACACCTTGCCAGATTCTGACGCCGGCCCTGGTAATATGGATGCAATTTTTTTTTTAATTCTACACAACCCTAAGGTGCTTAAATGTCTGGCTGTCCTCTTTGAATTGAATTAGCCAGAGCAGGCCCCCAGCAGGGAGTGCATCCAGCCATAGACGTTCTGCCTTGATCCTGCTTAGGTGTGAATCTTATCAATGGAGTGGCCTTTGAGTCCTAGGGTGGGGGTGGCACTGGCAGGCATCAGCTATGCATTTTAAATGAGGACTGTTTGTCCCTGCACCAGCCAGATTAAATATTACATTTACTTTGTATTTCCTCAGATGAGACTTAGGGGTTTATTCATCAAGGTCTAGCGCCAGCTAGTGACTCGTAGCGGCAGGTAGCGTCTGGTGTATGCTGCAAGTTGTACGCTATATCACATTATAAAAGTTGATCTGGTGAGCCTCCCAGCCTCGGCTGTCGGATCGGGTGAGGGTAGAGGAGCACTAGGGTCAGGTTCTCGGGGAGCGCTGCTCCAAGCCGCAGACCCTATACCACAAAGGGTAGCCGGCCATAGGCTTTTATGGTGATCCTGCTGCGGGGTGAAGAAGCACTGCTGTCACTATGGTGGGGGTGAGTTGTGCTTGGGGACTTGTGTTCCTGGCAGTATCCCCCTTTCTCTGTCTGACTTCTCCCTTGGGGTGTGTTTGTTTCTCTTTCCCCCCTCCCTCCCCTCGGGGCCCCCTTTTTGGATGGTTCCCACCGCTTCCTGCCTCGGGTGTTGTCGGGGGGGTGGCGGTGGGTGACGGTTGTGATATGTGTCCCGCTGTCTATTCTTAGTATACAGTACATCCTGCTCCAAATCTAATACTTACAGTTGGGATATACTCCGCCAGATGGCGCTGGACTGCAGAGACATCGAAAATAGGCTCCTCCCAGCCCCTCAAATACTCAGGGACCTCCCACAAATCCCCAGAATTTCTCTGCAGTCTGGCTGCGAAGGACGAGAAATTGGCTCTCTACTCGCAGGTGAGTGGGGTTATTAACCTGCGTCTTTGGCGCGTTCCGCGTCATCGCTATTACTGGCCCGCCCCTCGAGGTATACCAACGCCATCTTTTCTGACTTGGTTGGCCTATGCGCGACGGACTCCTACCTACCGCGGTCTGTAAGTGCCCTCGCGGGCGACTTGATCTGCTTCACTTTTGTTACGATGTACTTATGGTCTTGTCTGCTTATGTCTTTCAGGCGGGATGAACCCTTCTTGGCTTCTCCCGGCCCTGTTTTTAGTATATTACTTGTAGGCATTGTAAAAATTATACTCCCATGTCCCTAGCGGGTTATTGGGGCATCCAGGGTTGCTATATAGCGTTATTCCCTATCGGCGTATAGCGGCTCTATAATCACCATATGGAGGCATTTCAGGACAATGTTACCGGGGTCCCTTTGGGACAAGACCGGCTGTGTGTAGCGTGTGGGCAGCCTCATGCTGACGCTGACAAGGCGCGGGTCTGTGTACCCTGTGCTGAGCAGGTGCTTGCATTGCAATCTGGCCTGCCAGTGGCTGCACCTCGTTTCACTTCATCTACTCCCCCAAGCTTAAATCTCACTCCTGCTGAGTTGCATACTAGTGGGGATTCTCAGCCTGATATGTCTTCTAGACTGGCTACTGTTGAACAGATTATTGCGAAGTCTTTAGTGCGTAAGGCCCCTGCTAAGAAGCGCCACTTGACGCCTAATGTTACTGTTTTCCCTGTGGGAACTGAGGAGTTTTGGAATCTGTGTGGCTATACCCCGTCTGATGAAGGAGAGCTCTTTTCTGATTCAGGCTCATCTGATGAGAGACCAAGGGGTCATGACGATTCTGGCTCTGACCCCTGGGCCCCGGATGACACTGACAGATTATTGACCCAGATTTTTGAGGTTCTGTCTATCTCTCCCCCTGTTGAGGCTCCCAGGCATAGAGGGGAGCTTTTCCATATAGCAAGATCACATTTGGAATTTCCAGAGCAGGCACATTTCCATAACCTTGTGCTCAAGGAATGGGAGCGCCCCAGTAAACTTCCAAAGAGTTGGGATAGGAAGTATCCCTTTCCTGCTGAGGCGGTCAAATGTTGGTCATCCCCCCCCCCCCCCCCCCCCCGAGGTGGATGCCCCGATCCTAGGGCTATCTAACACCTCTGTCATGTATTCCCCTGATTCTACTACCCTGCGGGATGCTGAAGACCGGCGTATTGATCAGCTGGCATCCCACGCCTTTGCATGTGCGGGGACGGCGCTGCGCCCGGTCTGTGCCTCTGCTATTACTGCTGTGGCCACTAGAACCCTTATCAGAAATATGCTTGATAGTGCCCCTGATGATTTGCCTTGTGAGGTGTTTAATGCACTCTCCAGTTGTGCTGTTTTTGTAAATTGTGTCCTATCAGCATTGGATGACACCATCAGAATGTGTGCCAGAACTTCTGCCCTCGTGGTGGCTATACGCTGCTGTGTAGCGTGTGGGCAGCCTCATGCTGACGCTGACAAGGCGCGGGTCTGTGTACCCTGTGCTGAGCAGGTGCTTGCATTGCAATCTGGCCTGCCAGTGGCTGCACCTCGTTTCACTTCATCTACTCCCCCAAGCTTAAATCTCACTCCTGCTGAGTTGCATACTAGTGGGGATTCTCAGCCTGATATGTCTTCTAGACTGGCTACTGTTGAACAGATTATTGCGAAGTCTTTAGTGCGTAAGGCCCCTGCTAAGAAGCGCCACTTGACGCCTAATGTTACTGTTTTCCCTGTGGGAACTGAGGAGTTTTGGAATCTGTGTGGCTATACCCCGTCTGATGAAGGAGAGCTCTTTTCTGATTCAGGCTCATCTGATGAGAGACCAAGGGGTCATGACGATTCTGGCTCTGACCCCTGGGCCCCGGATGACACTGACAGATTATTGACCCAGATTTTTGAGGTTCTGTCTATCTCTCCCCCTGTTGAGGCTCCCAGGCATAGAGGGGAGCTTTTCCATATAGCAAGATCACATTTGGAATTTCCAGAGCAGGCACATTTCCATAACCTTGTGCTCAAGGAATGGGAGCGCCCCAGTAAACTTCCAAAGAGTTGGGATAGGAAGTATCCCTTTCCTGCTGAGGCGGTCAAATGTTGGTCATCCCCCCCCCCCCCGAGGTGGATGCCCCGATCCTAGGGCTATCTAACACCTCTGTCATGTATTCCCCTGATTCTACTACCCTGCGGGATGCTGAAGACCGGCGTATTGATCAGCTGGCATCCCACGCCTTTGCATGTGCGGGGACGGCGCTGCGCCCGGTCTGTGCCTCTGCTATTACTGCTGTGGCCACTAGAACCCTTATCAGAAATATGCTTGATAGTGCCCCTGATGATTTGCCTTGTGAGGTGTTTAATGCACTCTCCAGTTGTGCTGTTTTTGTAAATTGTGTCCTATCAGCATTGGATGACACCATCAGAATGTGTGCCAGAACTTCTGCCCTCGTGGTGGCTATACGCTGCTCGGTTTGGCTGCACCAGTGGGCTGCTGACAACGCTGCCAAGAAGGCCCTTACTGGGTTTCCCTTTAAAGGACTGCGTCTGTTTGGAGACCGCCTGGACCTTTTTGCTAAGGGAGGCAGGTTACCCCAGCGCAGGGTTCCTTCTCCTCCCCTTACCGCGGTGCAAGACAGGGAAGGGGGGTGTCTTTCCCTGGGGCATGGGGAGATTTCTGGGGTAGAGGCAGAGGACGTGGACGTCCTGGCTCCTCCTGGGGTCCCAAAGCAAAATCCTCTCCCAAGCCCCCTCAGGCATGATGGGGCTCCCTCACCCATCCGGGTGGGGGGACGGCTGCAGCACTTCGCTCACGTCTGGAGGCTTCATGTCTCAGACCGGTGGATTCAGGAGGTAGTGTCCTCCGGTTACAAGTTGGAGTTTGCTGCTGATCCCCCTCCAAGATTCATCAGATCCCGGGTTCCTCAGGACCCTGTGTCAGCTCAGGAGCTAGTGCAAGCAGTGCAAGGCCTCCTGGAGCTGGGGGTCATCTGCCAGGTCCCCTTAAGAGAAAAAGGCAAGGGCTTTTATTCCAACCTATTCACAGTACCCAAAAAGGATGGTTCTGTCAGGCCCATCCTGGATTTAAAGATTCTCAAGAAGTTTGTCAGCGGCAGGCGCTTTCGCATGGAGACTCTGCGCTCTGCCATCAGTTCCCTGCGCCAAGGGGATTTTCATGACATCTGTGGACATCAAAGATGCTTACCTTCATATTCCTGTGTTCCCAGGTCATCAAAGGTTCCTCAGGTTCGCTCTGATAGATCAACACTACCAATTTGTGGCCTTGCCCTTCGGCCTCACTTCAGCGCCCAGGGTGTTCACCAAGGTGCTGGGTGGCGTGATGTCTCTGCTCAGATGTCAGGGCGTCCGCGTGCTTCCCTATCTGGACGACATCATCATCACGTCTCTACATCAGGCAGAGTTGGATACTCAGCTGGTGGTGTCCACTCTGGAGTCATTTGGATGGGTGATCAACCACCCCAAGTCCTCACTGTCCCCTTCCTTGATAACTCCATTCCTAGGAATGAATCTGGATACAGTTCAGGCAAGGATCTTCCTTCCTCAGCAGAAGGTGGACAGTCTGATTGCACAGGCCTAGTCCCTCCTAGCTTGTCCCCATCCCTCCATCAGGCAGGGGATGCAGCTGGTGGGCCTGATGGTGGTGTGCTTTGAAGCGGTCCCTTATGCTCAGTTCCACTTGAGGCCTCTGGAACTTCACCTATTGTCTGTATGGGACAAGGACCCAGCGTCCCTGGACAGAGTCTGTGTGCTCTCCCCCCTGGTCAGGAGGTCCCTCTTGTGGTGGATGCTAAGGGGAAGAATCCTCCCTTCCGCCTTACTGCTCATTCCACTCGTGCTATCGGTGCCTCTTGGGCTTTTCAGCACCAGGCTTCTGTTAAACAAGTTTGCAAGGCCGCTACTTGGTCTTCTGTTCATACCTTTTCAAAGTTTTACAAGGTTGATTTTAGGGCCTCAGCTGATGTTGCTTTTGGCCGCAAGGTTCTGCAGGCGGCAGTGGTTTAAACTGCCTGCTGCTGATTTTTCTTGGGGATCCCACCCTACTTTATGGACACTGCTATTGGATGTCCCAACTGTAAGTATTAGATTTGGAGCAGGACGTACTGTATACTAAGAATAATACAATTCTGTGATTACTCACCTGTAGAATTGGTATTATGAGTATACAGTACGTCCTGCTCCAACCCACCCTTGGTTTGCATTTTCTTGGATCCCCTGTATGGTGATTGTTATCATTGTTATAGTTGATAGTTTGGATTGTTTAATTCTCCCGGCTTCTCCTCAACTTCTTTTCAATGCTGGGGATTTGTGGGAGGTCCCTGGGTATTTGAGGAGCCTATTTTCGATGTCTCTGCAGACCAGCGCCATCTGGCGGAGTATATCCCAACTGTAAGTATTAGATTTGGAGCAGGACGTACTGTATACTCATAATACCAATTCTACAGGTGAGTAATCACAGAATTGTATTATTTCTTGCCGCGGGCGTACTGCGCTCCGCAGTGGGCGGCGCTTTTTCTGCCTTTTTACTTCAGACTGTCATGGCGCTTCGCCGGGTCACGTGGGGGCGGCGCCAGGGGATGACGCGTATCGCATCGTGCTCCCGCGGCCCGTCCCTCGAGGTGCTCGTTTACGGCTCCATCTTGCCTGCATGCTGCGTTAATTCTGCTCTGCGTTCTGGAGGCTTCTTGTCAGCGCGGCCTGTGGTGGTGACTCCTTCCTGATCTACCCTCCGCGGGTCCTTTGTCTGTATTCCGGTCGTCTGTGTGTGCCCGTGTTCCCTCTGGGTCCTCTCTGTGGGCATCCCTTGGGGGGCATCCCGGGTGGCTTTTATTAGCCTTACCCTATACTGGCCTATTGTGCCTGTGATAATCACCATATGGAGGCTTCTGGGGATAGCGTGCTCGGGGGTCCTTCGGGGCAATCCCGGCTAGGTGTCATGTGCGGGGCATCCCCTTTGAGTGGTGGTGACGCGGTTTGTGTGCTGTGCGCCCAAGGTATTATTGCGGGCCAGGCTGGGATGGTTGCTTCTCTTCCCAGTTCTGCGCTTCCTCTGGCATCTCCTACTCCTCCGCGCCTGCATTTAGCCCCCAGTGAGGGGGATACTAGCAGGGGGTCCCAATTGGATCTGGCACTGAAAGTGTGTGGCCAGGATTGAAAGGCAGCTGGGCCGTCCGGTGTCGGGCAAGGCCTCTGGCAAGAAGCGGCATCTTGACGCCGCGCCTTCCCTCTTTGCCGAGGAGGATGAGGGCCTTGTGTTTGGCGGCCGTGACTCCCTAGAGGAGGGGGAGCTTTTCCATGATTCAGACTCCTCTGGGGGCAAGCAGGAAGGTTACGATAGTGACCTGGGGTCTGCCTCTGTTGAGGATACCTGGCTCCCTGATGACACTGACAGACTATTGTCCGACATTTTTGAGACATTGCACATCGCCCCATCCTAAGGTGGCGAAGAGGAAGCAGGGTGAGCTATTTCGCCCGGACAAACAACGTTTGGAGTTCCCGGAGCAGGGCCATTTCTCCAATATGGCGCTCAAGGAGTGGGAACGTCCTAACAGATTGCCCACGGTACCCAAGGGTTTGGACAGAAGATATCCCTTTGTCGGCTGATCTGGTCAAGCGCTGGCCGTGCCCTCCTGAGGTGGACGCTCCTGTTCTAGGACTGGCTAATACTTTGGTCATGCCATCCCCTGACACTACTACACTACGTGACAGCACGGACCGGCGTATGGATCAGATGGCCTGTCATGCTTTCACCTTTGTAGGGACAGGCCTGCGTCCGGTTTGTGCCGCAGCCGTTACGGCCATTGCCCTTAAGAAGAAGCTCAAGCATCTCGCTGATGGCGCCATGGCTGGTAGGAGAAGGGAGGATTATAGGGCCCTCTTTCTTTGCTCTGATTTTGTTACCTTTGTGCAGGCTGCCATGGATGATGCCGTCCAGCTGGGCGGTAGGGCTTTGGCCCTCTTGGTGGCTATGCGCCGGTCTGCTTGGTTGCGCCAGTGGGCAGCTGACACTGCGGCTAAGAAGTCCCTCATCGGGCTTCCCTTCACGGGCTTCGTCTCTTTGGTAAGCGTCTGGATGTTCTGGTCAAGGATGTTAACTACCTCAGCGTAGGAAGCAGTCTCGGCCCTTTCGGGGGTTTCCCACCTCCTCCTTCCGTGGTTACAGGGGAGGTCGTGGCGCACACTTTTTTGGTAGCCGCAGAGACTCCTGGGGCCGCGGCAGATCCCGTGGTCGTCCCGGTCCTTCATGGGGCTCCAAGCCTAAGCCCCCTCCCGAGGCCCCGTCCGGGTGGGGGGACGGCTTCGGCTCTTTGCTCATGTCTGGAGACTTCGCGTCTCAGACCGGTGGATTCAGGAGGTGGTATCCTCCGGTTACAAGATAGAGTTTGCAGCCTGGCCGCCCCCAAGGTTTCTCAGATCCCAGATACCTCAGAATCCTCTGTCAGCTCAAGGGCTGCGCCTAGCAGTGCCTCTTGGAGTCTGGAGTCATCTGTCCGGTACCTCACCAGGAACAGGGTCGGGTACTATTCCAATCTATTCACGGTGCCCAAGAAGGACGGTGCTCTGAGGCCCATCCTGGACTTGAAGGGTCTCAACAGGTTTGTCCGGTTCAAGCATTTTCGCATGGAGACGCTACGCTCGGCTGTTCCTTTCGGCCGGGCGACTTCATGACCACTGTAGACATCAGGGATGCCATCAGGGATCTTCACATACCAATCTTTCCAGGTCATCAGAGATTTTTGAGGTTCACTCTGGAGGATCAGCATTAAAAATTTGTGGCCTTACCGTTCAGTATCACCTCGGCCCCTCGGGTGTTCACCAAGGTGCTGGGGGGCGTTATGGCCCTTCTGAGGAACCAGGGCATTCGCATCCTCCCTTACCTGGACGACATTCTGATTGTTGCTCAGTCTCTTCATCAGGCCGAGAAGGATACTCAGGTGGTGACCTCCACTCTCGAGTCCTTCGGCTGGGTGATCAACTATCCCAAGTCTTCACTGTCTCCGTCTTTGGCGAGATACCTCTCAGGTCAAGGTGTTTCTCCCTCCGCAGAAAGTGGGGGGCCTTCAGATGCAGGCACGGGCCCTGCTCTCGTGTCCTCATCCCTCCATTCGGCAGGGGATGCAGTTAGTGGGTCTGATGGTGTCCTGCTTCGAGGCGGTTCCCTTTGCTCAGTTCCACATGAGATCCCTTCAGTTGCACCTTCTGTCAGTTTGGGATCGGGACCCTGTGTCCCTGGATCAGGAATTTGTTCTGTCCCCTCTGGCCAGGAAGTCCCTGTCGTGGTGGTTGGATTCGAGGAATCTTCTAGTGGGCAGGACTTTTCTGCCTCCGTGCTGGGAGATTGTCACCACAGATGCCAGTCTGACCGGTTGGGGGGGAGTTTGGAAGTCTCTGAAATTCCAGGGTCAGTGGGGCCCCCAGGAGGCCCATGCACCCATCAACATTCTAGAACTGCGGGCGATCAAGTTGGTTCTCTCCCAGTTAACTCCTCACCTTCGGGGTCGGTTGCCTACATCAATCATCAGGGAGGGACTCGGAGCAAGTGAGCCCTCAAAGTGTCCCTGATATTGTCTTGGGCCGAAGAGAATGTTCCCTGCATCTCGGCGGTCTTCATTCCGGGGGTGGAGAACCAGGAGGCAGACTCCCTGAGCAGGGGGACATCTCAGCTGGGGGAATGGTCTCTCAGCAACAAGGTTTTTCACTCCCTGTGTCGCCGTTGGGGTCAGCCGGAGGTGGACCTGTTTGCGTCCCGTCACAATCACAAGCTTCCAAGATTTGTCTCCCTATCTCAGGATCCCCTGGTCTTTGCCATGGATGCGCTAGCAATTCCTTGGACAGAGTTTCGTCTCCTCTATGTATTTCCTCCCTTTCCTCTGCTGGGCTGGGTGCTGCGCAAGATAGCCCAGGAGGGGGTACCGGCCATTCTGGTGGCCCCCTGTTTGCCAAGGAGGGTGTGGTTCGCAGACGTCGTGCAGTTCGCAGTGGATCGGTACGTCTTGCCCAAGGATCCAGATCTTCTCACTCAGGGACAGCTGCACCATCCCAATTTACAAACGCTGGCTTTAACGGCTTGGCTGCTGAAACCTCCATCTTGATGGAGAAGGGGTTGCCGGCCTCTGTTGTTGATACCATGATTCGGGCCCGGAAGAAGTCCTCATCTTTTATCTACTACAGGGTCTGGCATGCTTACATTGCCTGGTGTGAGTCTAAGTCTCTCCCTTGTCGGGTGTTTTCTATCCCCAGGATCCTGGAGTTTTTACAACATGGTCTGGATTCAGGCCTTCAACTTAGTACCCTTAAGGGACAGGTGTCAGCTCTGGCTATTTTTTTCCAAAGATCCTTTGCCAATCACAGGATGGTTAAGACCTTCTTCCAGGGAGTTACTCATGTGCGTGCGCCGCGTAAGCCTATGTTACCGGTTTGGGACTTAAATTTGGTGTTGTCTGCTCTACAGGGTTCATCCCTTTGAACCTGTACGTGCGGCTGCGTTGCCCATTCTGACTCTTAAGGTGGCCTTTTTGGTGGCCATTACTTTGGTCAGGCGTGTTTCTGAGCTGGCGGCGCTCTCCATTAAACCTCCTTATTTTGAGAGGCATCACGATAAGGTGGTGTTCAGGCGTATTTCCTGCCCAAGGTTGTGTTTGCTTTTCAGCTCAATCAGGACATTGTTTTGCCTTCCTTGTGTCCTAACCCTGCTTATTCTAAGGAACGGATCCTTCATTCTCTGGATGTTGTCAGGGCATTAAAGTGTTATTTGGTTGCTACTGAGTTTTTAGGAAATCTGATATTCTTCTTGTTCTTCCCGCTGAAGGGTTTGCCTCCGGCCAAGTCTACTATCAGCAAGTAGATTCGTCAGGCGGTGGAGCAGGCCTATTCTGCTAAGGGTAAGGAACCCCCCTTTCGGGTTACTGCTCATTCCACTTGTGCTATTGGTGCTTCTTGGGCTTTCAGCACCAAGCTTCTGTTGAACAAGTTTGTAAGGCCGCTACTTGGTCTTCTGTTCATACTTTTTCCAAGTTTTACAAGGTTGATGTTAAGGCCTCAGCTGATGCTGCTTTTAGCCACAAGGTACTACAGGCGGTAGTGGTTTGAACTGCCTGCTGTTACTCTTTGGGGATCCCACCCTACCTACGGACACTGCTTTTGGATGTCCTAGACGTAAGGACTACATGGAACAGGCCGTGCTGTGCACTAGGAAAAATACAATTCTGTGAGTGCTCACCTGTAGAATTGTTTTTACTATGCACAGCACGGCCTGTTTCATCCCTCCCTTGTTATCGTTATCTTTGGTTGCCTTTGTATGGTGATTTGTTCCAAAGTTAGTTGTGCGGGTTCTTTTTACCTTTTTTACCTTTATTACCTCCCGGCTTCTTGTATAACTGCTTTTCAACTATGGGTCTATGGGTGATTCCGGTTTTTATATGGGGCCGGGAGGAGCCACAATTCTTCTGCAGTACACTGCGCCACCTTGTGGCGGAATACCCAGACGTAAGGACTACATGAAACAGGCCGTGCTGTGCATAGTAAAAACAATTCTACAGGTTAGTACTCACAGAATTGTATTTTTGTTTTTATGCAGAATTGTCATTACAGGTCTGGCATTAAAGTGTTAATGTCACAATGTTGCAACAATGTAATTCCATGTGTGTCCTTTGTTACTGGTGGATATGTGTTCAAATAATCACTTTAATCACACAGCGTCTGGCGCTCTAGGCTTTAGCGAACCAATTTTGAGTGCCGACGCTGTGTAAGGTTGATTTTTTGATGAATATGGTGTGAGTTGCTGAGAGTCGGTCGCACTGAGCTGGTGCTACCTTTTGCTCCCTGCAACGCTGTACTGGTGTTAGAACATACATCTCATTCATCAATGCCGGCCAGGTTACTACAGCGACTGAGGCGCTCTGTAATAGCCACCCACAGCCGATCATAGCGACCACTAGCAATTGCTCTGAGCGCCGCGCTACAGACGCTGTACCTGGCATTAGTAATGAATCTTAGGATGACATGGTCACCGGAATAACTAGAGGAATTAAGCAATCTATCCCCTCACTTCTCTTCCTAGAAAGTAAGAACATATTTTTTTACCATAGTAAATCCACAACTGCAATTAATACTGAAGCCTAAAGTGAGAGACTGAATCTGAAACTGATATTTGGGAAAAGCTGGCAGCAAATGCAGATTGGCATGGGAACTGTGTGAAGTACAACGTGCCACAGGATAGAGTCCTGCCTAGGGCAGAGAACAGGAAATGTTTGCAGAAGTAATTACTGAGATAAAGGCGTTAAGATTCTTGGCTAATTGTTGTTCCTTCCATTATCCTTCAATGCAGATCTGTCTTTACCATTGAACGATTCTCAGAATAATATTGCCAATTAAATGCTCTTTCTTCCTTACCTTAGCGCCTGCCTCCTCTGCTGCTTTGAAATTGTTTCTTGGGAATTTTATCTTTACTGGCTTTCACTATATACTGCTCTAATTAATGTCTAAATTCCTGCTAATCAAATGTGTCTTGTGTCATCACCAATTGCTTTAAGAAGTGGAAATAGGATTCTGATGGGACCTGAGCTCTATCAGTAGAAGATTTCACAATATATACAGAAGGATTAGCTTAAACCGATCTATGGATGCTAGGTCAAAGCCATGTTGCTTGCTACTTACTACCTGATAATAGATAATGGAAAACTTTTCAGCTGCCAACTTATTGCTTGAGCTGCTGGCTATGGTATAAGGGTAGGTCTTTGAGCTTTACAGTGATTCAGCAAGCAAATAAAGCAAAAGGGTACTTACCTTTTGTACTGTGCAGCTAATTGGTGCTAGTCCGGCAAACAGTAACTAACCTGATAGTTGGATTTGAGTCTGTTCCGCAGCTGCTGCATTACATTTTAAGTCTTTACACCATTATTCTAAGCATACAGCACGTCCTGCTCCAGAACATATTCATAATGTATGGGTATACCTCCGCCTTCAGCGCCGTGCACTGCAGATCATGAAGAAAACAAGCTCCTCCCGGCCCTACATATACCGGAGGACCTCCCACAATCCCCAGATTTCTCTGCAGTGCTGAAACTGCGAAGACATGAAGTATCACGCTCTCGCAGGCGAGCCCGAGGCCCTGCGGGACTATTTCCATCCGTCCTCATTGTGAATTAATGCCTCCCAGCCTGGGCTGCGCGGGTCGGGTGAAGGTAGGCAGCACCTGGTGTGCTTATGGAGCTAGTCCCCAACCATAGGGTAGGCGGTTTAGGCTGATGGTGAGCCTCCAAGGGATGCCCCTCCCGCATTATTGTCCCGTACCCCGCGTAGTGCTGAGCCCTATTCAGGTCGCCAATCTCCCTCTTTTCCCCGTCTACGGGGGGAAAAGAAAGGGGGGGGGGTACGCGTGTGGCGGTCTCAGTGTACCGGTGTGTCACGCTCGTGGCTTCTATTCTGCCCTTACTAGCATCAGAGATGTCAGGGCCGCGCTGCTTGCTTCTTTTCGGCTGCCTGTGTGTGTTTTTCTAATTGATTGCCACTTAATATTGTTGCCGCGGTGCCCGAGCTTACTATCGGTGTCCGTTCTATGGTACGTTAGGCCGGCTGTTGCACCATTGCCTGATTTTTTACTTCAGAGCTTCGGGCTCTTTAGAATGGGCGGGGCCTTTGTCTGGCGCGCTCCGCGTCATGGCGGAGTATTTAGCCCGCTCTTCGAGCTTCGCTGGGCGCCATTTTGGTTAGCTTCCCGTGCACGCGTCGTGGCGGTCTCCTCCTCCAATAGAGCTGTAAGCTGTTCCTGACATCTCGTTCCCAATGTGTCTTTCAGACGCTGAGTTCCCGGCGGCCTCTCCCGGCCTCATATACATATATACCTATATACCTATTCATATATTTACTTTATACGTATACATTGCTATACTCATAAGTATAAGGAGCGGGCCTTCCCAAAATCTCCCAAATTGATCAGCGGGTAGTTGGGGCATCCAGGGTTGCTTACGGCATAAATCCCTATCGACATACTATAATTAAACAATCACCATATGGAGGCATCTCAGGATTGTGTTACCGGGGTCCCCTCGGGACAGGACCGGCTGTGTATATCGTGTGGTCTCCCCCATGCTGAGGCGGATGGGGCACGTGTCTGTGCGTCATGTTCTGAACAGACGCTGGAACTGCGAGCGACGCTTGCGGTTGTTCCTCGCTCCTTCCCACCCCTTCCCAAAACCTCACTCCTGTTGAGTCTTGTACAAGTGGGGGGTTACAAATAGATCCCTCTCCTAGACGGCCCACGCTGGCCCAGATCGTGGAAGGCTTTCCTGGCCGGATCGGCCCAGTTAGACAACGGCCTTCTTCTCCCGCGGCTTCGGCCTGTGCTATGGGCTCTGTGGAGTCCTTGTCTACACGTGCTAGTACCACGTCGGAGGAAGGGGACCTGTTCTCTCACCCGGGCTCTCCTGACGAGAGACCGAGGGGTCAGGATGATGCTGATCTGGATGTCTTGGACCAGCTTGACATTGACGGGATGTCACTTAGGATTTTTAAGGTACTGTCCGTTTCGCCTCCCGGTGCGGTCTCCAGACCGAGAGGGGGGCGCTTT
This sequence comes from Gastrophryne carolinensis, assembly GCA_027917425.1. NCBI lineage: Eukaryota > Metazoa > Chordata > Amphibia > Anura > Microhylidae > Gastrophryne > Gastrophryne carolinensis. The sequence continues at coordinate 54,726,607 of CM051236.1, read as the reverse complement.
CATACCGCGCCTCCTCGCTTGGAATTTCTCGAGCAGGCTCACTTCCATGCCCTTGTTCTTAAAGGGTGGGAATGTCCCGCTGCTCTTCAAAAGACCCCGGATGATTGGGCTTGGAAATACCCTTTCCCCCCCGAGATGGTAGATATTTGGTCCTCGTCCCCAGCCGTGGACGCTCCGATTATTGGGGTCCCTAACCCCCCGTTCCTTACATCTCCGGCTTACAGCTCCCTGCGGGATGCCGAGGATCGGCGTATCGATAGGCTTGCTTCCCACGCCTTTACCTGTGCTGGCACGACGCTGCGCCCTGTCTGTGCCGCGGCTATCACGGCAGTGGCCGCTAAGACTCTTATAAGTAAGTCACTGGAGCATCAGCCTGAAGATTTACCCTGGGAGGTGTTTTACGCACTCTCTAGTTGCGATATATTTCTTAAATTTATCCTTATGGCCTTGGACGACACCATCAAAATGTGTGCTAGGACTTCTGCCCAAGTGGTGGCTATACGTGGCCTGCTCTGGCTTCGTCAGTGGGGGGCAGACGATGACACTAAAAGGATCTTGACGGGGCTCCCCTTTAGAGGGCATCACCTGTTTGGGGCACGTCAGGACTTATTTGAGAAACAGGCCAGTCGACCCAGTCAGAGGCGGCCGCGGCGCCCCCTGCGGAGCAGGGAGACCCCTCCCCCTCCATATCATTCCGTTGAACAGGAACCGGGGTTGCCCCCTGCTGGGTCTGGTTCGATTTCCTGCCCCAGGAGTGACGTTCAGGGCCCGGGGCCCTCCGGTGGGGCTAAGTCTTTTTCCTTCCCTGATTTCCCTCATGCATGATGGGACGCCCTCACCCACCTGGGTGAGGGGAAGGGCACAGCACATTACTCCTATCAGGAGGCATCCTGCCTCGCTCTGGTGGCTTTAGGTAGTTACCCCAGAGATGGAACGGTGTTTGCTGGGTTGTCCTTCCCTGAGTCGGTTAGGAGGACTATGGTTCCATGCCCGTCTTCGGGCATGGGTGCAGGCTTAACTGGGCCTGCCAGGTATGGCTTCCCTGCTGAACGCCATTATCATATAGAATCTGGGGCCCCTGAGCGGGTCTGCCCCTCCTTCTCTCCCTTCTAGGATGAGGGAGTTTATCTGCCTAACACCTAGGAAGGTGTGGCATCTGTACCATAATCTTTCGGCCTGGCGCCCTTGACAGGGCTGTCTGTGCCCCATGCCCCAGGGACCCCCTGGCCGCTGGGCGTGTTTGGATTTTTCCAGGCTCTGGGGAGCCTTCGGAATACTGAGCCCTCTACGACTGGTATTGGTGTTCACTAACACAGTCGAGACTTAAACTAAGCCCCCTGTTTGCGCCCTTGTACGCACTGGGCTCAGGAAGGGTGTGTTGGCTCACACGACACCAAGGGGCGTTTTTTACAGGGGACCTTTTAGGCTCTCCTGTTCCCTCACACGGAGCTGTAGGGATGGAACTTGACATAAACCGGAGTCCTACTCGGCTCCACCCTCTAATCCCTGGTTTACACCAGGCGTAGGTTTCACCCAGTGCCCCTTTTTTTCCTTGACTATAAGAAGTTTACAGGTATGAGACCTCCGGTCCTCCGTCCTGTATAGTGATTCCTCCAGACAGCTTCGCGGCTCGTCCTTGGACACCATTCGTCTCGGGGATCTTGGGCTCTGAGGTGACTTAGCCATTAGCCCTGGATGAGGGGTTTACACCCTGGGCCTGGTTTTGCTTACCCTACCCCCTTGTGGAGGCACTTATTCTTCTACTGGTTACTCGTTAGTACCGTGGGGAAGCATTCCATACTCCTTGCCTTTCCCTGATGGTTACCATGGTACCTATTCTGGCAGGATGACAAAGGGGGCCTTTTCTTCTGAATCCCCCGGGGGTTACAAGGAAGGGACCTTGAAGGTTCAGGTTTCCTAGGTGGATTTTGGTCATAAGGAGCACGTTGTGAGTCCTAGTTGGGGACTATTCCTTCTTGTACCCGTCCATTGGGGGACTTTTTGCCTTAATAGTATAGTGGTGGCTCCTTGTTCCTGCGGAATTCTTGGGTCTGGATATTGTCCAGGGGAGCCCTGATTCCTTAGGGGGCTTGTTATTCCTTGTTCCTCCTTAAGTATCCCTCCCTTGGGAGGTTCTCTGTTGTGCCTCTGGGCTCACACTGGCAGGGTTCTGTGGGACCCCGCCTCTATTACAGGGGTCTACCCCTGTTGTTGGCCAGATTGGTCTGCCCTGGTTGGGGCTAGTGGTTCTGGCTGGGTAGTTACTTGAAGATGTTATACCCTTGCCCTACCGGGCGCGGGGAGAGCTTGCGCTGGTCCCTGAGGGCAAGCAGCACCTTATGCTTGGGGCCTGCGAGGCCCAGTTGGGTGTGGGTTCTCAGGGAGCCCGGCTGGGTACAGCTGGACGGTAAGTTCCCTTACGAGGACTATTTGTAACATAGTATGGTTCCTTTCCCTTAGACCTACCTTAGCGTTGGCAGGATCGGGGGCTTACCCTGCCGGAGATCATGGCTCTTGGGGTGTCCTGCTCCTTGGAGGCTCTGGTCTTTCTCATTAATTTTCTTCCTGCGGCCTCGCTGGGTTAGCTTATGTTGCCCCCTATGCTATTAGCTGGGTCTAAGTTCCTTCCCTGACGGGAGGGTATCTGCCCCTGGGATTAGGGTCCTACAAGCAGTGTTTGGTTTGGGCTCACTACTTGACTCGGTCTATGGTTGGGGCCTGATCTGTTTTTCTGTTACGAGACCCTATCCATTCCTTTGTTGCATTCTTCAGGGTCTGCTCAGGAGCGTTCCTGGGGGATCCCTAGTTCCTCCTTGGGGGAGGACTTATCCTGAAGCCCTACCAAGGGCTCCCACAGGTCTTAGTCCGGTCTCTGTCTGACCTGCTCCCTCCATCAGGTTGCTCCTCGGGGGAGGTTACCCCAGGCAGTGGTGTGCCATAAGGAACGGCACTATTGGTGGTTCTAGTCATTATTTATATTTTATTATACATATGCATGCCTTGGTATAGACCTATACCATGAAGTGAGGGTACCCGCCTCACTCTAAGTGGGATTCAGGTGTTATCTCGCCCTTTCTGCCTGAGACAAATCATCTGGTCTTGGGACTATGATCTAATTCACTATGAGATGAAAGGGATCTGTGACCCTCTACCCTTGGGGTCTACTGCCCCCTTCTTGAGTACCGGATTGTTTGTTGCCATGGACTTAGGGCCCTCTGGCCTGGTCCTTTTTGGTTGGTCATCCTTCCGGACTTGTAGGACTCTTTCGGCTCTGCTGAATATTCTTGTCAGCACTTCTGTTGGTTCCGTCTGCAACCTGGACATGTATTCCCCGTTGGGAAAAGTTTTGAGTTACCATGGCTACCCCCTCTTGTAGCGGCATGGTTAGACAGTTATTTTGGCCTATCCTTTAGTGGAAGATTTTCTTCCCTATTGTTATTCGTTATTGTATTTTGAGTGCTTGGCTTGCCATGTAGCACTATGCTCTGGCGATCAAGCCGGCCAGTCCGCTGCTTGAGCTCAGTTCTCCCTTTACAAGGCTCAAGGGTTGAGGTTAGAGCATTGCTCTCGTTGTTGATAGCATGGTTTAGGGTGACAGCGCTTTACTGTTGGCTGTGCCTTTTCATGGGGATCCCATCCTATTGTGGACACTGCTATTGGATGTCCCATACGTTATGAATTATGTTCTGGAGCAGGACGTGCTGTATGCTTAGAATAATACAATTCTGTGAGAATCTCACCTGTAGAATTGGTATTATATGCATACAGCACGTCCTGCTCCACCCCACCCTGGTTTCACTTTGTTCTGGATCCCCTGTATGGTGATTGTACTCACTTGGTGTTATTGCCAGACTTTCTGGGTGGTTTGTTTCTCCTGGCTTCTCTTTTCACTGCTTTTCAATGCTGGGGATTGTGGGAGGTCCTCCGGTATATGTAGGGCCGGGAGGAGCTTGTTTTCTTCATGATCTGCAGTGCACAGTGCTGAAGGCGGAGGTATACCCATACGTTATGAATATGTTCTGGAGCAGGACGTACTGTATGCATATAATACCAATTCTACAGGTGAGATTCTCACAGAATTGTATTTTTGTTGCCTGCCTTTGGACCAGTGCTATTCAAATATGTAAAGTCTGCACTTAGTATTATAGCTTTGGCCTTACCATGGCTCTACACAGCGGCCTCCCTCTTTCAACTGGTGATGCCTCGAGCTATGCAGCTGAGCATCCTGCTTGTTTTGCTGCTGCCTGACTACATTGTCCATTCATCTTGCAGCTTTCAGTAATCAGTATTCCTAAATCCCTATCTTCCAAAGGTCCTGGCAGTAGTGCAGTACTGCCCATACAGTACTCAGAGCGGGAATTCTTTCTACCCAAGTGCACAATTTTACATTTAGACACATTAAAATCTAGTTTCCATTGTTTTGATCATTTTTCCAGTAAAGCTAAATAACTTTCCATGTTGTAGACACCTCCAGGAATATCCTCCTATTACTAACCTCAGCAAACAGCGAGACTTTACCTACCAAGCCTTCTCCTATGTCACCTATTAAAAATACTAGAACAGTTAGAGCAACGTAGTGAACTGGGGCAGCACTGCAGGGGGGGGGCAGCAATTGCTTGTTTTTCTGGTTATTTATTATCTCATTAGTGGTTCAGCAGAAATTGGAAGGTGGTGTTTTTACAACCATTTGTGGCTCAGTGGCTGTGGCCCTGTGGCATGTCCTGGGAGGTGGCATCATCTAGTTCACCTCAGGCAGCAGTGAGGCAGGGTTCACCCCTGCATGGCCTCTCCATTCATTACAATGGATGGAGTGTGCTGAGGCCTGGCACCCCCTTCCATTGTAGTAAATGAAGAAGGCGTGGACACGCCTAGGTGACTGATGGCGGGACTGAGCCCCGGCCCACAAGTGCCAGTGAATGGAGTTTAGACACCGGGTTGACACAGGATGCTGTGGTGCGGGTGTGACCGTTGGCCAGACTAGCACCGGTTAGCTAGCGAGGACAAAGTGTAAGTACCATTTTGTTTTTTTCTTTGCTTGTTCAATGACTTTAACAGATAGTATTGCCAATATAAAACTTATATTGGTTCTACAAACCTGCTGAATTTGACCAGATTTGTTTTTTGCAATAATGAGCCTAACTACAGGGAGTTCAGTGCTAGCAGCAGCATTGCAGACAATGAGGTGGGAGGTCCATCATTGTTGATCCATCACCTTATTTATAAGATTTGCTTTTATAAAGCAATGATGGTTGATTAACCCCCCTATATCTATATGCCTAGATTTAATCCCTGTAACACATTCTCCTCATGAGATTCCACGGCTGATATCCAGAGTAACCATCGTGTTCAGCATAGACAGCAGTTCTACGTTTTGAGAATGGCTCAAAAAGGTTCTAATAAATAGGTTGTCACAGGTATCCAGAGTCATGCTGACTGCAGTGCATGTGTAGTGGGGGGGTTGGGGTTCAAAAAGTGGAGCCCCCTTATGCTGCATGGTTCACTGGACCGTTATTTTCACGTCTGGTAGTCCTCTGGTTCATTTTGTCAGTGAGCTGCTCCACTATAGCTTAGCTTGTCAGTCTGGCCTTACGCACTTTTTAGCCTATGTTTACCTCTTACACCAATAGCATACTGTATGGTGCTCTGCAATCGCCCCACAATGGCGCCATTTGTCCACTAACATATTTTAAGTATACAGCACGTCCTGTTCCAGAAGATATTCCTTACTCTTGGGTTATACATCCAGTAGATAGCGCTGGACTGCAGAGACAGAAAAGTGGCTCCTCCCGGCCCCATATATACCAGGGACCTCCCACAAATTCCCCAGTTCTTCTCTGCAGTCTAGGCTGCGATGACTAGAAGATGGCTCTTTCTACTCGCAGGTGAGCGGGGCTTATTAGCCTGCGGCCCTGTAGGACTATTCCCGCCCGTTCCTTTCTATGCCTCCCAGCTTAGGCTGCGCTGGTCGGGTGATGATAAGCAGCACCGCTGCTAGGTGCTAAGGAGCGCTGCTCCAACCGCAGTGCCCCACCAAAGGGTAGGCGGTACAGGCCTGTGGTGAGCCTTATGGGATGCCCCTCGCCCCCTGTCCCCTCAGTTAGGCTCCTCTTAAGTCCGCTGCTTCCCTTCCCTGGGTAGATCTCCGGGGAGGGGGGGGTGTATATATATATATATGTTACTGTGTGTTTTTTGCTATGTGTTTTACATTGGTTGCACTGGTTTTGCTATTGCCGCCGCACGCTTGTACTCCGCTCCGTGGACGGCTGCGACATCGCCTCAGGCGCTGCTGCGCCGTCGTTGGCTGGCCTTGTCACGGGGGTGCGTTTTCGCGCTCTTCGGAGGGGGCGGGCCTTGCGGATGACGTTTTCCGCATCACTTCTCCGCGGCCTGCCCCTCGAGGTATATGCAGGCACCATTTTGGAGCTCCTGTGCTGCGTGTCTGGCGTCGTTCCATCGCGGTCCTTAAGTGCCCATGCGAGCTGGCTTTTCTTTACCTTTCATTGTATTATGCTTACGGTTTCTTTGCTTTATGTCTTACAGGCGGGTAAAACTTTTTTCTGGTTTCTCCCGGTCCTATTCCCTCTATTTAGCATTAACTCCTTATTGGAGGGCTATTGTATTGTATATCTCCCACTTCCCTAGCGGGCTATTGGGACATCCCGGGTAGCCTTATTGGCGTCAATCCCAATTGGCCTATTGTGCCACAATAATCACCATATGGAGGCTTCTCAAGATAATGTGCTTGGGGTTCCTTCGGGACAAGCCCGGCTGTGTGTCGCGTGTGGGGTATACCCTATAAGTGATGATGTCAGGGTGTGTGTACACTGTGCCCAGCAGATGCTTGCACTGCAGTCTGGGTTACCGGTATCTGGGCCTGCGCCCCCTCGGGCTTCGCCTACCCCCCCCCCCCCCCCCCCACGCTTACATCTGACTCCCAGGGAGGTGCATACCAGTGGGGAGTCTCAACCTGATTTGGCTGCTCGGGTGGCCAGCATTGAGAGACATATTGCTGGCTCTGACCCGCGTAAGGCTTTTGCTAAGAAGCAGCATTTATCATCTGGTGTTTCCCTCTTTCCTATGGAGGCAGAGGAATTTTTTTACGTTACCAGTTATACCCCCCTGGAAGAGGGGGAATTGTTTTCTGATTCAGAATCATCTGAGGAACAACCTAGGGGGTATGGTGCCGATTCTGGGCCTGACCCATGGGCTTCAGATGATACTGACAGGCTTTTAGCTCACATTTTTGATGTACTCTGTATCTCTCCTCCTGCCGTTCATACTGTTAAACCACGCTTGGAGTTTCCTGAACAAGCTCATTTTAATAATCTGGTGCTCAAGGAGTGGGAATGGCCTAGTCGGCTCCCCGGGGTGCCAAAGAGTTGGGATAAGCGGTATCCCTTTCCTGCTTCCGGAATTGTTTAAACGGTGGTCATGTCCTTCCGAGGTGGATGCACCAATTCTGGGGTTGTCCAACACATCCGTTATGCATTCCCCTGACTCTACTACACTGAGGGATGGGGAGGACAGGCGCATTGATCAGCTGGCTTGCCATGCCTTTGCCTGTGTGGGGACCACGCTGCGTCCGGTCTGTGCCTCTGCCATTACGGCTGTTGCTATTAAAAGCCTGCTCAGGGGTCTCTTAGATGAGGCCCCTAATGATTCAGGTAGTGAAGAGTATAGAGCTCTTCTGCGTTGTGAGGAATTTGTTGCATATGTTCTCTCTGCCTTGGATGATACCATTAGAATGTGTGGCAGGGCATCTGCCTTGTTGGTGGCGATACGCCGCTCGGTCTGGCTGCGCCACTGGGCAGCTGACAATGCTGCTAAGAAGACTCTCACTGGGTTTCCCTTCAAGCGGCTGCGCCTCTTTGGTGAATGTCTGGACTTGTTTGCTAAGGGAGGCAAGGTACCTCAGCGTAGAAGGCAGCCCCGGTCCTTTCGGGGTTCAGGTACCTTTTCTCCTTCCTTCAGGGGCTCCAGAATTGGACTGGGAGCTTCCTTTGCTGGAGCCCGTGGAGATTTTTGGGGCAGAGGACGTGGCCGCCCTGGCCCCCCCTGGGGTCCCAAGACTAAGTCCTCCCCCAAGCCCCCTCAGGCATGAAGGGGCGCCCTCACCCATCCGGGTGGGGGGACAGCTTCGGCTCTTGGCTCATGTCTGGAGGCTTCATTTCTCAGACCGGTGGATTCAGGAGGTAGTTTCCTCCGGTTACAAGATAGTTTGCAGCCTGGCCGTCCCCAAGATTCATCAAATCCCGGTTAGCTCAAAACCCCCTGTCAGCTCAGGGTCTGTCTCTTGCTGTCCAAGGCCTTCTGGAATTGGGAGTCATCTGCTGGGTGCTCTTGAGGGAAGGGGGCAAAGGCTATTATTCCAATCTTTTCATTGTTCCCAAAAAAGATGTGTCCTGGATTTGAAGCACCTCAACACATTTGTCAGATTCAGACACTTTCGCATGGAGACTCTGCGCTCAGCTGTGACTTTCCTACGCCCAGGGGACTTCATGACCTCTGTAGACATCAAGGATGCTTACCTTCACGTACCTATCTTTCCAGGTCATCAGAGATTCCTCAGGTTCACTCTGGAGGATCAGCACTACCAATTTGTGGCCTTGCCCTTCGGTCTCACCTCGGCTCCCAGAGTATTCACCAAGGTGCTGGCAGGAGTGATGGCTCTGCTGAGATCTCAGGGCATTCGCATTCTTCCCTACTTGGACGACTTGCTTATCGCTTCTCAGTCCTTCCATCAGGCAGAGCTGGACACTCAGCGGGTGGTGTCCACACTGGAGTCATTCGGCTGGGTGATCAACCACCCCAAATCTTCCCTGTCACCTTCCATGGTGAAGTCCTTTCTGGGCCTGATTCTGGATTCATCTCAGGTCAAGATCTTTCTTCCTCAGAAGAAGGTGGAGAGTCTTCAAGAGAAAGCTCAGCTCCTTCTGTCTTGTCCTCATCCATCCATCAGGCAGGGAATGCAGCTGGTGGGCCTGATGGTGTCCTGCTTCGAGGCGGTTCCATATGCTCAGTTTTACATGAGGCCTCTTCAGCTTCACCTCTTGTCAGTATGGGATCGGGACCCTGTGTCCTTGGATCAGGTTTTTGTCCTGTCCCCTCTGGTCAGGCGGTCTCTTTCGTGGTGGCTGGACTCCCTGCTGGGAGGGGCTTTTGAAAGTCCCTAAAATTCCAGGGTCAGTGGGGCCCTCAGGAGGCTCATGCCCCTATCAACATTCTGGAATTGAGGACGATCAGGTTGGTTCTCGCCCACTTAACCCCACACCTGCGGGGTCGGGCTGTTCAGGTCCGCTCGGACAACCAGACGGAGGTTGCCTACATCAATCATCAGGGAGAGACCCGGAGCAAGAGGGCCCTCAAGGAAGTGTCCCTGATACTGTCCTGGGTGGAGGAGAATGTTCCCTGCATCTCAGCTGTGTACATCCCGGGGGTGGAGAATCTGGAGACAGACTCTCTGAGCAGGGGGACCTCTCATCTGGGAGAATGGTCCCTCAGCAGCAGGGTGTTTCGCTCCCTGTGCCACCGCTGGGGTCAGTCTTTGTCTCTCTGTCCCAGGATCCTCTGGCCTTGGCCACGGATGCCCTGGCAATGTCTTGGACGAGGTTTCAGCTTCTCTATGTGTTTCCCCTGCTGGGCAGGGTGCTGCACAAGATAGCTCAGGAAAGGGTGCCAGCCATACTGGTGGCCCGCTGTTGGCCAAGAAGAGTGTGGTTCGCAGATATCAGTAGATTAGTACACCCTGCCCCGGGTTCCAGATCTGCTCACTCAGGCGCACCTACGCCACCCCAATTTACAAACGCTGGCTTTGACGGCCTGGCTGTTGAAACCTCCATCTTGATGGAAAAAGGGATTCCTGCCTCGGTTGTAAATACCATGATCAGGGCTAGGAAATGGTCCTCTTCTTCCATCTACTACAGGGTTTGGCGTACTTACATTGACTGGTGCGAGTCTAACCCGCTTCCCTGTTGTGTGTTTTCTATTCCTAGGATTCTGGAGTTTCTCCAACATGGTTTGGATCTGTGTCTTCAGCTCGGTACTCTGAAAGGTCATGTTTCTGCCTTGGCCATTTTTTTCCAAAGATCCTTTGCTCAGCATCCCCTGGTCAAGACCTTCTTCCAGGGGGTTACTCACGTGCGTCCCCCACGTAAGCCTATGTTACCAGTCTGGGATTTGAACTTGGTCTTATCTGCCTTGCAGGGGTCTCCCTTTGAGCCTGTGCGTGAGGCCCCTTTGTCCATTTTGACGCTTAAGGTGTCTTTTTGGTGGCTATCACTTCTGTTAGGCGTGTTTCTGAGTTGGCGGTGCTTTCCATCAAGCCTCCTTATTTTGAGAGACACCAGGACAAGGTGGTGTTTCGTTTTAAGACAGATTTTCTGCCTAAGGTTGTTGTTCTGCCTTTCATCTCAATCAGGACATTATTCTGCCTTCTCTGTGTTCTAATCCTAGTAACCCTAAGGAGAGGGTTATACACTCTTTGGATGTGGTCAGGACTGAAGTTCTATTTGTTGGCTACTGAATCCTTCAGGAAGACTGATGCTCTTTTTGTGCTCCCGTCTGGACCTAAGAAAGATCCGGCTCCAGCTAAGTCCACTATCAGCAAGTGGATCAGTCAGGCTGTGATACAGGCCTACTCTACTAAGGGGAAGGAGCCTCCTTTCCCCCTTATTGCTCATTCTACTTGTGCTATTGGTGCTTCTTGGGCTTTTCAGCACCAAGCTTCAGTTGAACAAGTTTGCAAGGCCGCCACTTGGTCTTCTGTTCATACTTTTTCTAAGTTTTACAAGGTTGATGTTAAGGCCTCAGCTGATGCTGCTTTTGGCCGCAAAGTTCTGCAGGCGGCAGTGGTTTAAACTGTCTGCTGTTACTTTTGGGGATCCCATCCTACCTTACGGACACTGCTATTGGATGTCCCATGAGTAAGGAATATCTTCTGGGACAGGACGTGCTGTATACTTAGAATAATACAATTCTGTGATTACTCACCTGTAGAATTGTTATGCAGCATGTCCTGTTCCACCCCACCCTTGTTATCATTATTTTTAGTTGCCTCTTTATGGTGATCGTTCAATTTTTTTATAATGGTTATAGTTCTCCCGGTCTCATTTTAACTGCTTTTCAATACTGGTGAATTTGTGGGAGGTCCCTGGTATATATGGGGCCGGGAGGAGCCACTTTTCTGTCTCTGCAGTCCAGCGCCATCTACTGGATGTATAACCCAAGAGTAAGGATTATCTTCTGGAACAGGATATGCTGTATACATATAATACCAATTCTACAGGTGAGTAATCACAGAATTGTATATTCTTAGTATACAGTACGTCCTGCTCCAGATAGATTACTTACACTTGGGTTATCCTCCGCCAGATGGCGCTGCACTGCAGAGACATGTAAAACAGGCTCCTCCCGGCCCCTCAAATGCACGGGGACCTCCCACGCATCCCCACATTTCTCTGCAGTGCTTACCGCGAAGACATGAAATTACCACTCTCTCGCAGGTGAGCGGCGCTATTAGCCTGCGGCCCTGTTGGACTATTCCCACCCGTTCCTCGTGTGATGTGCCTCCCAGCCTGGGCTGCGCTGGTCGGGTGAAGGTAGGCAACACCATGTGTGCTTAAGGAGCGCTGCTCCACCGCAATCCCCCACCACAGGGTAGGCGGTATAGGCTGATGGTGAGCCTTTATGGGATGCCCCTCCCACATTATTGTCCCATGCCCCGTGTAGCGGTGGGTCCTGTACAGAGGGCCGCCATCCTCCCTCATTCTCCCTGTAGCCTTCGGGGGGGAGAGAAGGGGGGGTGTGTGGGTGAGCGTGTATCGTGATTCGTGCATATGGCCTTTTGTCATGTTTTTTGACTAGTATATGTGGTGTCAGCCGCCGCGCTGACTTGTCTTTACTATTGCAAATGCCGCCACCGCGCACGTCTTTTCCTTCATTTGGATGTTCCGCTCCGGGCGGCGGCGTTACCTCAGACGCTTATGCATTCTCATTGGTTGCTTGTCTGTGGGCTTCGCGCTCTTCAAGGGGGGGGGTGGGGCCTTGCTTGGCACGCTCTGCGTCACGGCTCGCTCTGGCCCGCCCTTCGAGGTACTCTCGGCGCCATTTTGTCAGGTCGCGCGCGCGTGTGTGACGGTTCTACTTACCGCGGTCCGTAAGTGCCCTCGCGAGCGACTTCATACTCATTTTAGTGTGTTTGGTTCTGACACACCTTCTTCCCATTGTGTCTTTCAGACGGGTGAATCCATTGGTTTCTCCCGGCCCGGTGTAATTGATAGTTGGGCCTTGTATAATTACTCCCACTTCCCTAGCGGGTCATTGGGGCATCCAGGGTTGCTTTATAGCGTCAATCCCTACTGGCATATTGTGCCTAATAATCACCATATGGAGACATCTCAGGATAATGTGACCGGGGTTCCTTCGGGACAAGCCCGGCTGTGTGTAGCTTGTGGGGTCTCACCTATTAGCGGTGACAATGCACGGGTCTGTGTTCCTTGCGCACAGCAGGTACTAACGTTGCAATCCGCCCCTCCTGTGGCTGGGCCTGCACCTCGACTCACTTCACCTACTCCCCCAAGCTTGAGTCTCACCCCCATTGAATTGCATACAAGCGGGGATTCTCAGCCTGATGTGTCTGCTAGACTGGCCAGTGTTGAAAAATTGATTGCTAATACTTAAGCGCGTAAGGTCACTGCTAAAAAGCGTCACTTAACCCCTGATGCCACTCTTTTCCCTATGGAGTCTGATGAGTTGTTGCATCTATGTGGCTATACCCCCTCGGACGAAGGGGAGCTGTTTTCTGATTCAGGATCATCTGTTGAGAGACCCAGGGGTCATGACGATTCTGGCTCTGACTCCTGGGCCCCGGATGATACTGACTGCTGGTTCAGATTTTTTAAGTTTTGTCCATCTCTCCTCCTGTTGCGGCTCCGAGGCTAAGGGGTGAGCTTTTTCATACTGCTAAGGCTCGTTTGGAATTTCCTGAGCAAACCCATTTCAATAATCTTGTGCTTAAGGAGTGGGAACGTCCCAGTAGACTTCCCGGTATACCTAAGAGTTGGGACAGAAAGTACCCCTTTCCTGCTGATATGGTCAAGTGCTGGTCATCCCCTCCTGAGGTAGATGCTCCTATTCTAGGGCTGTCTAACACCTCTGTTATGCACTCCCCTGACTCTACTACTCTGCGGGATGCCGAGGACCGGCGCATTGACCAATTGGCGTGCCATGCCTTTGCATTTGTGGGGATCAGAAGTGTACTTGACGGTGCTCCTGATGATTTGCTACCTGATGTGTTTAATGCGCTGTCTAACTGTGATGTGTTTGTAAACTTTATCCTATCTGCCTTTTATGATGCCATTAGGATGTGTGCGAGAACTTCTGCCTTGGTGGTAGCTATACGCCGCGCGGTTTGGCTGCGCCAGTGGGCTGCTGACAATGCTGCAAAGAGGGCCTCACTGGGTTTCCATGTAAGGGGCTACGCCTATTTGGGGACCGCCTAGACCTTTTTGCTAAGGGAGGTAAGTTACCCCAGCGCAGACAGCAGTCTCTGCCCTTTCGGGGCCAGGGCTCCCTTTCACTCCCCTACCGTGGTGCTAAACAAGGAAAAGGGGTGTCCTTCGCGGGGGCTCGTGCAGATTCCTGGCACAGGAGCAGAGGACGACGTCCTGGCTCCTCCTGGGGGGCTAAGCCCAAATCCTCTCCCAAGCCCCCTCAGGCATGATGGGGCGCCCTCGCCCGTCACTTTGCTCACATCTGGAGGCATCATGTCTCAGACCGGTGGATTCAGGAGGTAGTGTCCTCCGGTTACAAGATAGTTTGCTGTGCGGCCTCCCCCAAGATTCATCAGGTCCCGGATCCCCCAGGACCCTGTCTCAGCTCAGGTGTTGTCGCAGGCCGTGCAAGGCCTTCTGGGTCTGGGGGTCATTTGCAGGGTCCCCTTAAGAGAAAGAGGCAAGGGGTTCTACTCCAACCTCTTCACAGTTCCCAAAAGATGGGCCAGTCAGGCCTATTCTGGATTTAAAGATCCTCAACAAATTTGTCAAGAACAGGCGTTTTCGTATGGAAACTCTGCGCTCGGCCATCAGCTCCCTGCGCCCAGGTGATTTCATCACGTCTGTGGACATCAAAGACGCTTACCTTCACATACCTGTGTTTTCAGGACACCAAAGGTTCCTCAGATTCGTGGTCCCCGGGTATTTGAGGGGCCGGGAGGAGCCTGTTTTACATGTCTCTGCAGTGCAGCGCAATCTGGCGGAGGATAACCCAAGTGTAAGTAATCTATCTGGAGCAGGACGTACTGTATACTTATAATACCAATTCTACAGGTGAGTATTTCACAGAATTGTGTTTTTTACTTTCACTACAGCAGCAAGGTAACAGTTCAAAACTGTCAGGACACATCAGGCCTGTTTCCATCACAGTAAAAAATTTATGGGGGGAATGTGTACCTTTCAATTCTAGCACCACTTTCTTTCCTTGGAGCGCCACTCCACCTGCCGGATTTACGGGAATGTTGGTGAACTGTTGAGGGGTCCAGACCCCTATACTAGTTCACAGGGTAGTGGGTCTGGCATTACCACCACCCCCTCTCGTGACTCAGGAATGCAAAGAGCCCGGTGCCCATCGATATGGGCTTCCAGGATTGCCCCCCAACATACCGATCCCCTAAGGCCTGTGTTACCAGCCCCCTATGCCCCCTTTCATGTCACTTTTTCACTATATCCAGTCCAGGTCGTCCCATAAGTAATTACATGTGGGTATTCCGCCACCAGGTGGCGCACTCGACTGTAAGATCCAAAGCTGTAGCTCCTCCCAGCCCCCTATAAAATCAGGTGTCTCACTAGAATCTCCAGTGTTCGTCTTGCAGTCTGCTGCTAAGGATCGTTTTGGATACTCTCTCCTGGATACTGCAGTTGAGCGGGGCCTCCTAACCCGTCAGCCACTGTACCCTTATTCCCACTGTTCCCGTGGACCCAATTCTGCCTCCCAGCATTGCTGATCGCGACGGTGAAGATAGGGTGAACGCCGGGGTCAGGCTTTGACAGAGCTAGGCTCTGGCCCGCAGACCCTCCCTAAAGGGTAGCCGGCCATAGGCTGATGGTGAGCCTATGGGGGGGGGGGGTGGAACCACCTTGCCCTTTTATTCCACAAGCTTTATTATGGTGTTGGCTGTGTGTGTACTTTTTTCTGTTTTTACTGCGCTCATACTTACCTCCCTCGTTGCCTCTCCTCTTCCTTCCCCTCCATGGTGGGCTGCCCAGCTCCTCTCTTCTTTGTGGAGGTCTGCCTCCATCTTGTGGCACTCTGAGGAGACGGAAGGCGGGCCCTGGTTTCGCGCTGTCGGGGGGGGGGGCAGCACTATGATGCTTTTCGCGTCACTGTGGGTGCGGCCCGCCCCTCGAGAAACGTGTGCTGCTGCTGACGGGCGCCATCTTGCTTCTCCTGCCTGCTGCCTTGCTGCTGGGACCCCTCGGTGTTCTCTGTTGGTGTCGTGGTCCCTTGTTCATTTTTTGCTGTATACTTCATGCGCATGTGCTGTGGGATGCTTATGGCCCCTTATGCTTGTGTCTTTCAGGTTGGGCCCTTATAGCTTGGGTTGTGGTTCCTCCCAGTCTCACCCCCCACCTCCTCCCTCTCCCCCCCCGCCCTTTTTTTTAAGAGGGATCACGCCAAAAGAGGGAGCAAATAGAAGGGATATAGCGGTTTGGGCCGTTAGTGCCTTGTAACCTGCATACGATTTGTATGCTAATCACCATAATGGAGGCTTCTGGGGATAGTGAGCTAGGGGACCCATCTGGACGGGTGAAGCTCTGCCCCATGTGCGGTACCAGCCCACTGGGCGGACTCAGCACGGTTTGTGTCACTTGCGCCAGGAGTGTCTTTTTGGAGCATGATCGGGCGGGCGTATCTGCCCCTAGCCCTTTGTTGCCTGCAGCCTCGCCAGCACCCCCGCTACTGCATTCAGCCCTCAGCGGGTGGAAAGCCAGCAAGGGGTCCCAAGCCGATTTGGCATACCGGGTGGCCAGCCTTGAGAGACAGTTATCTCGCACGGCTCCTGGGAAGACCACGAGTAAGAAGCGGCACATCGAGCCCAGTTACTCGGATTTTGTTGATGATGATCTTTTTGGAGGTCTGGGCTCCATGGAGGAAGGTTGTTTAAGGACTCCTTTTCCACAGTGGATCATTCGGCCGGCTATGACAGCGGACCTGGCTCTTCCTCGGGCGAGGATACGGAGAAGTTGCTGACTTCAGTGTTTGAGACGTTGCATATTGTCCCTCCTAAAGCGGCTAAGAGGAAGCAGGGTGATTTATTTCGGGCCTGAGAGGCAGAGGCTTGTCTTCCCTGAGCAGGCCTATTTTTCCAATATGGTTTTTAAGGAGTGGGAAAGGCCTAAAAAACTACCTTCGGTGCCTAAGGGCCTGGACAGGCGGTATCCCTTCCCGGAGGAGCTGGTCCGCCTCTGGTCCCGTCCCCCCGATGCGGATTCCCCCGTGTCGGGGTTATCCAACACTACGGTTATGCCGTCACCCGATACTGCTTCCTTGCGCGATCCAGCTGACAGGCGTATGGATCAACTGGCTTGTCATGCATTCAGCTTTGCTGGTGCTTGGTTTCGCCCGGTGTGTGCCGCGGCTATTGTCTCATTAGCCATCAGAAAGAAGGTGAGACATCTTGTAGACATTGCTAAGTCTCGCAAGCGGGCGGAGGAGTATGAACATCTCAAAGCTTGCGTGGATTTTATTGCCTTTGTCGTCTCTGCTATGGACGATGGTGTCCAGGGTTTCGGCCCTGCTTGTTGCGCTCCGTCGCTCTCTCTGGTTGCGGCAATGGTTGGCTGATGCCATGGCCAAGAAGTTGCTCACTAGTATTCCCTTCGTGGGGCACAGGTTATTCGGGGAGCGTCTGGACCTCTTGGTTAAGGATGGGAGACTCCCTCAGCGACGGAAGCCTGCGCGGCCCTTTCGGGGTCCTCTGCCTATCGCTCCTTTCGTCGAGGAAGAGGCGCTTCCTTTTCAGGTGGCCGCAGAGATTCCTGGGAATGAGGTAGGTCCCCCGGCCGACCCAATCCCTCTTGGGGATCCAAGTCCAAGCCCCCCGCCAAGGCTCCTCAGGCATGAGGATGCACCCTCACCCATCCGGGTGGGGGGACGGTTTCTGCTATTTGCTCATATCTAGAGACAACGCGTCTCGGATCGGTGGATTCAGGAGGTGGTGTCCTCCGGTTACAAAATAGAGCTGGCAGTCTGTCCGCCCCGAAGATTTCTGCAGTCTTGCATGTCCCAGAATCCTGTGACGGCACAGGGCCTGAGAATGGCCGTACAGCACCTCCTGCGGCTAGGTGTGATTTGCCCTGTACCTCTTCGGGAGCAGGGTCAGGGGTTTTACTCCAACCTGTTCACGGTTCCCAAGAAGGATGGAACGTTAAGACCCATCTCGGACCTTTCGCTGATATAAAAGGAAGCAGTCTCCAGTAACATAGCAGCACTTTCTTTATGGCATGCTTTGTGAGTCTGGGGTTCTCCATTAAGTAGGCTTACATTGATCTAAGTGAAGCTTGATTTCAATAAAAACAGCAATATTTACTGGTTACATAGTTAGTATAATACAGCTGTGAAAGTCATTCATAGCACTGCTAATGCCACAATGGGTTACCTATTATGGTGCAGTGCATTAAATATCTAACATATGGGGAGTCCATTAACTCGCTTACCTTTTAATTATCACCAATCAAGCCCTTGCAGAGGAATTTCTCTTCCTTGGTATTTGTGCTAAATGATTCAAACATAGGTCTTAAATATAGACCTGACATTTTTCCTCTCCCTAAATGTATGCAAATAGTGCTTGACTCATTGGTAGCCTTGCCCTCTGATATTAACATAAGGTAGACATGGTAAGGCTAATTATGAGCTTCTAATTCTCTGCTTGCTTTAATTAAAGGGTACAAATTGATATATTTTTTATGTAATGACGTGACTAGCACTAGTCACATGGAATAACAGTATATCAAAATGTCAAGTCTACACGTCATGTGCACATATAAAGAACTCACCCAAAGTGCTGCATAATGCAAAAACAGCCTCTCCTTGTTCTGTTATATATCCTCTGGAAAGGTTTTTTAATAGAATTTGGAAAAGAGTGGGTTTCCTAGAACGGAAAGTATTTGCACAGCACCCAGTCCAAGGACAGATAGCATTACCCATCTACCCTTGCAGTAGCCAGAGCTATGCAAATCATCTCTTTACGTCTCTGTGCCATCCAAGGCCCTTAGAACCGCTAAGGGTGCAATGCCAAGGATTAGCTTTAAATTTTATACAGCCAGACACATCCAACTAGTGGACACATGTTTCGAGCTTTAGGCTCTCATCAGCACTAGGGCAGATGCCTCTTGCTGTATGGGGGGTGAGACTTGGTGAGTACCAAAACATAGTCACAAGCCAGTATGTGGAGAGACCCATGTTAGGCTTAATATAGGGGGGCTAAAGAGACCAAAAAAAAACTCTACTTAGGTAAAGGAAAAGAGTGGCTTTCCTAGAACGGAAAGTATTTGTAACTTAAGAGAGAGCCCCTCCTTGGGGCTAGGAAATCTCTCTGTGAGCAAGACAAGTATGGGATGGGAGCTTCCGAGCTCACACTATGTATTAGCTTTTTGAGGTTAGGGGATTCACATATAGGGTGTGCAGCCTCTTGGCGCGCTCCGCTCCATTCTGCCCTTTTGGATACAACCGACTAAGGGCTTAATATATCTGAATACAGCTGGCACACTGATCAACAATGGCCATTCACAAATGCCTGACACAGGCATGCACCTTGCTAAAGGTACAGGGTAGTGGTAGTGCACTGTTGGATTGGGGATCAGTTATGTTTTACTGGGGCCTGGGGGAGGGGTCACATAGAGGGGCGTCCCAAATCAGGAAGAGGGAAACAGGCAGCCCTGGTGTCTTACAGATTCCATGGCCGCCAAAGATTGGTTTTGGTCTGCTTTAAACATAGCTCCGAACCATCTCTCATTGGTGAATGTGGCTCTCAGTGTACTGTAGAAAAGTTTAGGTCGACCAATGGTGTTTGCTACGGGGACTGCATCTCAATCAGCGCTTTTGTTCACGGCCAAGGTGTTGAATAGTGTTTAGTTCTAGGTCATAAAGGGGCCAGTCAAGAACCACTTCTTTATTGTACTTTATATATATATATATATATATATATATATATATATATATATATATATATATATATATATATAATCATGCCTACACTGGAGTTACTGGGTCCATAATACATTTAACACACATTTAAATCAGATAACCAGTAAAAATGACTGGAGGTCCCATGCCTCCGCAGTGGGGGGCATCTCGATTTGGAAATTTCCCTGAGCTCACAGTTAAAGGAAGCCTGATATCTGGCAGAGCGACTTACCGGCTTCCATGTTGTAGCCTGTTGCTCACATGGATGTAATGGCGTCTGATGTTCACCGGTGGGACATGGGAATGCAAAAGCAGGTAGGTCAGTATGCCCTGTCTCAGGTATTTTGTTCCTATTCTAAGTATACAGCACGTCCTGCTCCAGAGATAATTCCTTACATTTGGGTAATACATCCACAAGATGGCGCTGGACTGCAGAGACAGCAAAAAAGTGGCTCCTCCCGGCCCCTTATATTCCAGGGACCTCCCACAAATTCCCCAGTTCTTCTCTGCAGTCGGAGCTGCGAAGGCAAGGAGATGGCTCTCTCTACTTGGAGGTGAGCGGGGCTATTAGCCTGCGGCCCTGAAGGACTATTCCCAGCCGTTCCTCTTTTTTCTGCCTCCCAGCTTTGGCTGCACTGGTCGGGTGACTGTAGGCAGCACCGCTGTCAGGTGCTTAAGGAGCGCTGCTCCGACCGCAATCCCCCACCAAAGGGTTGGCGGTAAAGGCCCATGGTGAGCCTTATGAGCTGCCCCTCCCCCGCTATCGCCCCTCGCCCCCTGCCCCTGTCCATCGGTGGGCTCCTGATAGGTTGGCCGCTGCCCTCCCTCACTCTCCCTGGTATTTCTCGGGGGGGGGGGGTGTATCTGTATTCTTCACTTCTTGGGATTGTATTCCGTGGTATGCTTTGGCTTTGTGTTGCCGCGTGTGTTGGTTGCACTGGTTGCTCTTTTTAAAAATGCCGCCGCCGCCGCCACGTGCGCTTGTACGGCATTCCACGGTCGGCGGCGACTTTACCTCAGCCGCTGCTGCGCCATCATTGGCTTGGCATGGTCACGTGGGCGCCTTCTCTCTCTTCGGGGTGGGGACGGGCCTTGCGGATTGCGCGTTCTGCATCACTGTCTCCGCGGCCCGCCCCTCAAGGTATCTGCGGGCGCCATTTTGCTCTCCTCGTGCTGTGTGGCTGGCGTCTACCTACCGCAGTTCGTAAGTGCCCCTGTGGGCTGGCTTATTTTTTATATCTTATGTATGCATAACGCTTACGAGACTTTTCTGTTTATGTCTTGCAGGCGGGTCAAACTTAATCTTGGTTTCTCCCGGCCTATCCCCTCTATTTAGTTTGCTATTAGAGGCCTATTCTGCCTTTACCTCCCACTTCCCTAGCGGGCTATTGGGGCATCCCGGGTGGCCATATAGCGTAAATCCCTACTGGCCGGTGGGCCGCGATAATCACCATATGGAGGTTTCTCAGGATAATGTGCTTGGGGTTCCTTCGGGACAAGCCCGGCTGTGTGTGGCGTGTGGTGTGTCCCCTACAAGTGATCACAATGTGCGGGTTTGTGTACCCTGTGCCCAGCGGGCGCTTGCGCTGCAATCTGGGTTACCTGTGGCTGGGTCTACACCCTGTGTGACTTTCCCTCTTCCCCCATGCTTACATCTGACTCCCAGTGAGGTGCATACCAGTGGGGAGTCTCAGCCTGATTTGTCTACCAGGGTGGCTAGCATTGAGAAGCTGATTGCTGGCTCTACGGCACGTAAGGCCTCTGCTAAGAGGCGACATCTGGCGCCTGGCGTTAACCTTTTGGAATTTTTTGACCTGGCCAGCTATACCCCCCTGGAAGAGGGGGAATTGTTTTCTGATTCAGAATCATCAGATGAGCAGCCTAAGGGTTATGCTGATTCTGGCTCTGACCCATGGGCTCCAGATGATACTGACAGGCTTTTGGCTCACATTTTTGAAGTACTTTCTATCTCTCCTCCTGCCGCGGCTCCTCGGCAGCAGGGGGAGTTGTTTCACACTGCTAAGCCACGTTTGGAGTTTCCTGAGCAATCTCACTTTAATAATCTCGTGCTCAAAGAGTGGGAGCGACCTAGCAGGCTCCCTAGGGTGCCTAAGAATTGGGACAAGAGGTATCCCTTTCCTGCTGAAATGGTTAAGCGTTGGTCATCCCCTCCTGAAGTGGATGCACCAATTCTGGGTTTGTCCAACACTTCTGTCATGCATTCCCCTGACTCTACTACCCTGAAGGATGGTGAGCACCGGCGTATTGATCAGCTGGCTTCCCATGCCTTTGCCTGTGTGGGGTCCACGCTGCGTCCGGTTTGTGCCTCTGCCATTACAGCTGTGGCTATTAGGACTCTGCTCAAAAGTATTTCAAATGGGGCTCCTGATGATGCTGCTAGTGAAGAGTATAGAGCCCTTCTGCGTTGTGAGGAATTTGTTGCTTATGTCCTCTCTGCCTTGGATGATACCATTAGAATGTGTGGCAGGGCTTCTGCCTTGGCGGTGGCTATACGCCGCTCGGTTTGGTTGCGCCAGTGGGCAGCTGACAACGCTGCCAAGAAGGCTCTCACTGGGTTCTCCTTTAAAAGACTGCGTCTATTTGGGGATCGCCTGGACCTGTTTGCTAAGGGAGGCAGGTTACCCCAGCGCAAGAGACAGTCTCTGCCCTTTCGGGGTTTAGGTTCCTTTCTTCCCTCCTACCGTGTGTCCAGAATGGGAAGGGGAGCTTCATTTGCAGGGGCCCGGGGAGATTTCTGGGGCAGAGGGCGTGGCCGCCCTGGCCCCTCCTGGGGTTCCAAGTCTAAGTCTTTCCTCAAGCCCCCTCAGGCATGAAGGGGCACCCTCACCCATCTGGGTGGGGGGACGGCTTCGGCTCTTTGCTCACGTCTGGAGGCGTCATGTCTCAGACCGGTGGATTCAGGAGGTAGTGCCCTCCGGTTACAAGATAGAGTTGGCAGCCTGGCCGCCCCCAAGATTCATCAGATCCCGGATGCCTCTAGACCCCCTGTCTGCTCAGGGACTGTTGCTTGCTGTGCAGAATCTACTGGAGCTGGGGGTCATCTGCCAAGTGCCCTTAAGGGAAAGGGCCAAGGGCTATTATTCCAACCTTTTCACCATTCCCAAGAGAGATGGGTCTGTCAGACCCAACCTGGACTTAAAGCTTTTCAACAAGTTTGTCAGACCCAGGCGTTTTCGCATGGAGACTCTGCACTCAGGTGTAAGTTCACTATGCCCAGGGGACTTTATGACCTCTGTGGACATCAAGGATGCTTACCTCCATATTCCAGTCTTTCCAGGTCATCAGAGATTCCTCAGGTTCGCTCTGGAGGTTCAGCATTACCAGTTTGTGGCATTGCCCTTCGTTCTCACTTCGGCTCCCAGGGTATTCACCACGGTGCTGGCGGGCATTACGGCTCTGCTGAGAGCTCAGGGCATTCACATTCTTCCCTATTTGGACGACATTCTTATCACTTCTTCGTCCTTCCAACAGGCAGAGCTGGATACTCAGCGGGTAGTGACCACACTGGAGTCATTCGGCTGGGTGATAAACCACTCCAAATCTTCCCTGTATCCCTCTTTGGTGAAGCCATTTCTGGGCATGAATCCGGATACAGCTCGGGCCAGGATCTTTCTTCCTCAGCAGAAGGTGGACAGTCTACAAGCGCAAGCTCAGCTCCTTCTGTACTGCCCTCATCCTTCCATCAGGCAGGGAATGCAGCTGGTGGTCCTGATGGTGTCCTGCTTCGAGGCGGTTCCATTGCTCAGTTTCACTTGAGGCCTCTTCAACTCCACCTCTTGTCTCTATGAGACAGGGACCCTGTGTCCCTGGATCAGGTTTTGGTTCTGTTCCCCCTAGCCAGGCGGTCCCTCTCGTGATGGCTGGACTCAAGGAACCTGTTGGTGGGCAGATCCTTTCTGGTCACCACAGATGCCAGTCTGACAGGTTGGGGGGCTTCTGGAGATCCCTAACATTCCAGGGGCAGTGGGGCCCATAGGAGGCCCACACCCCTATCAACATTCTGGAACTGAGGGCGATCAGGTTGCTTCTAGCCCTCTTGACCCCGCACCTTCGGGGTCGGGCTGTTCAGGTCAGCTCGGACAACCAGACGGTGGTTGCCTACATCAATCATCAGGGAGGGACCCGGAGCAAGGGGGCCCTCAAGGAAGTGTCTCTGATCCTGTCCTGGGCAGAGGACAATGTTCCCTGCATCTCGGCTGTGTACATTCCGGGGGTGTAGAATCTGGAGGCAGACTCTCTGAGCAGGGGGACTTCTCGCCTGGGGGAATGGTCCCTCAGCAATAGGGTGTTTCGCTCTCTGTGTCACCGTTGGGGTCAGCCAGATGTGGATCTGTTTGCGTCCCGTCACAATCAAAAGCTTCCAGTCTTTGTGTCTCTGTCCCAGGACCCTCTGGCCTTAGCCATGGATGCTCTGACAATGCCCTGGCAGGGCTTTCAGCTACTGTATGTCTTTCCCCCGTTTCCCCTGTTGGGCAGGGTTCTACGAAAGATAGCTCAGGAAGGGGTGCCTGCAGTCCTGGTGGCCCCCCGTTGGCCAAGAAGAGTGTGGTTCGCAGACATCGTGCAGTTGGCGGTAGATCAGTACGCCCTGCCCAAGGATCCAGACCTGCTCACTCAGGGGCGGCTACGCTACCCCAATTTACAAACGCTGGCTTAACGGCCTGGCTGCTGAAACCTCCATCTTAATGGAAAAGGGGCTGCCTGCCTCAGGCAGGGCTAGGAAAAAGTCCTCTTCTTCCATCTACTATAGGGTTTGGAGTACCTACATTGGTGTGAGGCCAAATCTCTTCCCTGTCGTGTGTTTTCTATTCTTAGGGTTCTGGAATTTCTCCAACATGGTTTGGATCTGGGGCTTCAACTCAGCACTCTGAAGGGTCATGTTTCTGCCTTGGCTGTTTTCTTTCAGAGATCTTTTGCTCAGCATCATCTGGTCAAGACTTTTTTCCAGGTGGTTACTCATGTGCGCCCCCATGTAAGCCTATGTTACCAGTCTGGGATTTGAACTTGGTCCTATCTGCCTTGCAGGGGTCTCCTTTTGAGCCTGTGCATGAGGCTGCTTTGTCCATTCTTACTCTTAAGGTAGTCTTTTTGGTGGCTATCACTTCTGTTAGGTGTGTTTCTGAGTTGGCGGCGCTTTCCAGCAAGCCCCCTTACTTTGAGAGACACCAGGACAAGGTGGTGTTTCGCTTTAAACCAGATTTTTTGCCTAAAGTGGTGTCTGCTTTTCATCTCAATCAGGACATTGTTCTGCCTTCTCTGTGCCCTAATCCTAGTAACCCTAAGGAGAGGGCTCTACATTCCTTGGATGTGGTCAGGAACCTGAAGTTCTATTTGGTGGCTACTGAACCCTTCAGGAAGACTGATGTTCTTTTTGTGGTCCCTTCTGGTCCTAAGAAGGGTCTGGCTCCAGCTAAGTCTACCATCAGCAAGTGGATCCGTCAGGCTGTGATTCAGGCCTATTCTGCTAAAGGGAAGGATCCTCCCTTCCGCCTTACTGCTCATTCCACTCGTGCTATTGGTGCCTGTTGGGCCTTTCAGCACCAGGCTTCTGTTGAACAAGTTTGCAAGGCCGCTACTTGGTCTTCTGTTCATACTTTTTCTAAGTTTTACAAGGTTGATGTTCGGGCTTCAGCTGATGCTGCTTTTGGCCGCAAAGTTCTGCAGGCAGCAGTGGTTTAATCTGCTTTTCGCGTCACTGCTGCGCGGTCCGCCCCTCGAGGAACGCATGGAGCTGCATGCTCTGCGCCATCTTGATTGCCTGGTTCCCTGCACGCTGTCTGGTCGACCTCCGCGCTACCTCGCTGTCGGTGTCGTGAGTCCCTCTTGTTAAACTGTTTTTGGTTATGTTATATTGCGCACGTGCTGTGGGATACTTATGGCTTTTTTCACTTGTGTCTTCTAGGTGGGCCCCCTTGATAGGTTAAGGGTTGTGGTTCCTCCCGGTCACTGACCCCCCTCCCCCCTCCGCGCCCTCTCCCTATTAAGAGGGATCACAAAAGAGGGACTAATTCTAAGGGCTTATTAGGTTGGGCCGTCAGTGCCTTGTAACCTGCATACCATTACTATAATCACCATAATAGAGGCTTCTGGGGATAGTGAGCTAGGGGCCCCTTCTGGGAGGGTGAAGCTTTGCCCCATGTGCGGTACTAGCCCTCTGGGCAGACTCAGCACTGTTTGTGTCACTTGCGCAAGGAGCGTTCTTTTGGAGCATGATCGGGTGGGCGTTGCTGCCTCTAGCCCTTTATTGCTTGTGACCTCTCCAGAACCCCAAGTTGATTTGGCATACTGGGTGGCCAGCCTTGAGAGACAGATCTCTCACAAGGCTCCTAGGAAGGCCACGAGAAAGAAGCAGCACATTTACTTGGATAATGATGATGATGATCTTTTTGGAGGTCTGTGCTCCATGGAGGAAGGCAAGTTGCATGAGGACTCCTTTTCCACTGTGGATTATTCTGCCGGCCATGACAGCGGGCCTGGCTCTTCCTCGGGCGAGGATATGTGGCTCCCTGACGATACGGAGAAGTTGCTGGCTTCAGTTTTTGAGACGTTGCATATTGTCCCTCCTAAAGCGGCTAAGAGGAACTCTGGAACTCTTACCCACAGCTTCACTTCCTCACAGCCCAGGAAACTGGAGAGGTCTCTGATGTCACTAGATCATTGCAGCCACCCAGAGCAAGCCACCAATCTGTAAGAGTCTTATACATTTGAGGTCTGTAGTTGTAGTAGAAACACTGCACAAGAGTATATATCCCCTTTTTGTGTTTTCTTCTTCCCCCCTTTCTTATTAAGAAAAAAATCACGTCTGTTGTATTCAATACAAAAACACTAGAATCTTCCATTTGGATAATCAAATCTGCAACGTATCCTAAATTAATGGCACAAATGGTTTGGGCAAAAAACAGCTTTTAGCTCCTTCCCATTTCTATTTTTGCTTTAAAGAGCAAGAGATTAGAATCTATAAGATCGGCAGAGAGATTTTAAACCAGGCAGGTTTACTATTATGCCAAATCCATATGATATGAAATATACATGCTATCTCTCGAGGCTATAAATAATGTATACAAAGTGTTTGAAGTGAAACAGGTCAAGCCTTTGTAGCTTATGAAAATTAAATAACACACTGCAGAAGGCGAAATATAAATCACTTTCATTTTACAGGATATAGATCAAATTTTTCATGTTATTTTTTAATGTGTCAATGAAAACACCAAGCTACTATTTATCAGATTTAATCCAGTGATGCCGGTCCGCTCCCCCTAAATCTCCAAACACACTTGAAACAAAGTGGCACATTTGTGTATAGAACATTGCTTTTTTTGTAGTGTGAACCATATATGTGGCCTTGTCTCTAGGTAACCCCCTCCACCCTGCCACCCTCCCCTGGTGCTGAGGCAGGATGGGGGGGGGGGGGTTACAAAGAAAAAAAACCCTTACATCACCCACAGTCCAGCTTCGTTCTCCCTGTGCTCTTGGTCCTGGGAGCTGCCACCATCTTGGAAGAAAGCACAGAGCGGCATCTCCCGGGTCTGTGCATGCTCCTGACCTCCCATTCAAGTGAACGGGCAGGTGGGAGTGTGATCTGAGTCGGGGTTGCCACTTTGGTGCCAAGCTTTTTTAAGGAGAGAAAAGGGCCATGTCTACCGTGTGTAGATTTTCACCTGGCTCCAGATCCGCCCCAAGGTAGACAATAAAAGTCAATGGCAGTTTTTGCCCTAAAAAAGCAGTGAGAATTATCGCCTGGTTCTGAATCAACCCCTTTGTATCTTTCTGTGCGGTGGCCATATGTACTGTTTCTCAACCTGTAGTACCTGTACCCCAGTGGGTTCTCAGCAATGTTGCAGCAATAGGGGTCTGACAGGTCTGCTATATTTTTTTTTTATTAATAAAACATTATTCAGTCTTGCTTCCAAAAGTGCTACAAGACCTGTGACCTACTTATTTCGGTCACATTAGTACTTAATTCCCTCCTTGCGAGTACTTGGTTGTAACGGCTTGTCACAACTGCTTGTTCCTTTTTTGTTGTATGGTACCCTATTGACCTTAACAAGCTGAGTCTTTGTGACCTCTTTGAACATCTAATGAGTCAATAATAAAATTTGTCATAGAACCATTTTTATGCTGCTCCTTTGGTGGTAAGAACCTTTACTATGTTTAAAGCCTTTTTTCTATCTTTTCTGTTCATTAAAGTGGGACAACACACAGGAATTTATTTTCCCGTGTGTTGTTAATCTCTAGACTAATTGGGATGCCCCACTGTGTGTATCCCCTCAGTTTGCCAATTCTACTCATTTTCCTGGCGTTCCCACAGGGCAGCCTGCTCAGCCAATCAGTGTGCTCGATTTCACTCCGCTCTTTTAGGGTCTGCTAACAGCTGATCCACCAAGCAGAGCCAAGTGCCGTTCATTCAAAAAGGCCAGGGGCAGGTACGCTCCTGGCTATTGGTGAGCAGAGATGCAGGGACCAGGGCTCCAGGATCAGGTGAGTGATTCTGAGATTTGCAGGCGTTTTACACAGCGAGGCATCCCCATTCGAGTGGAACTCGGGCGGCCGTGGAGTGTTAGACTCTTCTGTTCTTTAAATTCAATTTAATTTCTTATTTTTCACTCTTTGATTCTCTTCCAGTCTTTTTAAATTTTCTTTTGAGTTTCTAATTGGCTCCCACTCTAATTTGCTAATTGGGTCTTGAATATTTAGGTTCAGGTCTTGTACATATGATCAGTATTGAATACTGTGTAACCAATTGTCAATTAATGTGAAATGTAATAAAATGTTTTGTAATAGAAATCCAAAAACAAAAGATAAAGCCTACTCAACATACCTTCTTTTAGGTTATTACTTTATTTGTGTCAGCCTTATTTTCTTTTGCTCCCACTGATGGCTACCATTGAGTGTTTGGCTGATTGTCCTTTTAGACTTAATATCTGTAGAAATGTAAAATTTCTTTATTACTTAATAGTTTTTTTGAGAAATGATGTCATTTTGTACATGGTGGCATCCTTCTTAATACTATTTGCAACTATTTCACTGTAAAAATTCCATATACTCACTTTCCATGTATGCATCTAATTTCAGAATTCAAACCTGATTCATCAAAAGGTGTCACCTCCTACAGAGCGGCATGGGTCGCCTATCCTGTCATTCATCATCCTTGAACAGTTCAATGCTATACGCCTGGTACAGAGTATCCACCAATCTCTGGCAGCGTTGAGTAAGGTTATCCGAGGAACGTCATTATTGAGCTCTGAAGTACAAAGTCTTGCTAGTGCACTATTAGAGCAGAAGGTACAGTAAGACAATCTAATGAGCATTTTAAAGATTGCATTGCAAGCTACTTGTATGTTTCAAATGGTTTTCATTTCATTTCTGAAGCTAGACTGAAACTCTACATTTTAGGCGTCACTATGTTGTTGTCTGGAACATCACTGGGGGGGATTCAGCTTTACTAATTCAAAAATACGAGCTACCAAGCACTACAATGCTTTGGTTTTGGTATTACTGTAATTTATTGTAACATCTCCCTATCTGTTATTTACAACCCATCTTTTTATTCAGGCTTTAAAGGGAGAGACTCTTTTCGATGAAATTTGAAATTGTGTGCCGGATTATAGACAAGGCCCCTAGGCCTTCTCCATTAGCACCATTAGCCCAGAACAACTAGTATCATATGAATCTACAGCTGGTCACTGGAGGAATGCGTGGTACCTGCGTATTTTTCCAAAGACTTTACTGAAACTTGTCTTACATGACTTCAGACCCATTAAAGGACACGATCATTATGACATTTTTTAAATGTTTTGGGGTTGAGTCAGGCCAGGACTGAAAAAAAGCATTGTAGATAAAGAATAAATGGGAGGTGCCCTTTTTAATCCAAAAACCTTATAGTTTTACTCCAGTGCTGAATCTAGTGCCTAACTGAAGGAATCCACCAACCAACTTATGCATCCCCTTCAATTTGCCTAGAAAGCAAACAAATCCATTGAGGAAATGATCAACATGACCATTTGTATGACAATGATGAGGCCAGGATCGGCGGTGGTGGGACCTTTTTCTAGTCTCCTTTCATAGAGAGAGGAAATCCATATCAGCAGTGGCCAGGCTTGGAGCCAAGGATGACTGTCAAGTCCAACAGAGGTAGAAAAGAAGAGGTTCAGTGGCTAGGCCAGCATGATTCCCCAAATTGGCACGGACTGAGTGAGTGACAGGTGGCCCCATGGCAGACGTATTCATAGGGAGCCAACAATCTGGTTTGGACTGGACTATTACTTTAAGGGAAAAAATACTGTATGGGGACCTCCACCTGATTTTCTGCCCAGGAACTCCCATTAGAAAAATTCTGACCAGTGACCTCCACCACGATTTATCCGTCCCTGAAAGGATTTCTTACCAGATGTGTCCTATATGGAATATCTGTACATCAAGCCTGTATGCCAAGAGCCACAAAAAGAGAAATGTGAGCCCTGAGTTCACAGAACACTGCTGCAAGTATGAATGTGATCACTCACCTTTGTAACAGCTATAGCAGCAGTGTTCTGTGTACAGAGCTCAATTTTCTCTTCTTGTAGATCTTGGTGTACAGACTTGGTGTATCGTTGCTTATAGCAGCAGATTGCAGGTTGTAAAAACTGCTTCCATAAAACAAACATTTGCTAAAGAAAAGAACAATGCTAGACAAACTCAGCATCTTGAGGACATCCTTTTGGCACACAAAATATATACATTTTCAAAAACCCCATCTAAAGTAGATTTTACCTTTAAAGTATTCCAACAGCCATTTATAATAAATGGGTGTTGATCACAGCCTAACACAGCATGTGGGGGCATCCCAGTCTTACTTACCCTTACCTGCTCATCTCTCCCTCTGCAAATCCATGCCAGCGATTGGCCATCAGTGGTCATATGGTCTGGAGTCCTCTTCTGTGTTTAGTTCACCAAATGGGCTCCAGACCTTGTGACATTGTGGGCACATTTTGTTCTGGAAAATCAAATGACGAAAACCTTTTTCTAGCAATATTCATTTTTTTCGGCCAGTATTAAGCTGGCAAATGAGTTAAAATTGTTTGATTGTGGAGTAGACTTCATAGGTCCTTAAAGGAAATGTGATGCCAAAGTGCAGAACAGCTAGCATCATGTGAATGAACAGCTGATTACTAGAGGAATGGGTGGTCCCTGCTTATTTTTCCAAAGACATTACTCAAACTAGTCTTACACGACTTCATACCCATTACAAGGACACAATTATAATGAACTTATTCTAAGTATACAGCATGTCCTGTTCCAGAAGATATTCCTTACACTTGGGATATACTCCAGTAGATGGCGCTGGATTGCAGAGACAGAAAAGTGGCTCCTCCTGGCCCCATATATACCAGGGACCTCCCACAAAATCCCCAGTTCTTCTCTGCAGTCCTGGCTGTGATGACTAGAAGATGGCTCTCTCTCTACTCGCAGGTGAGCGGGGCTATTAGCCCGCGGCCCTGTAGGACTATTCCCACCCCTTTTCTTTTCACTGCCTCCCAGCTCAAGCTGCTCTGGTTTGGGTGAAGGTAGGCAGCACCGCTATCAGGTGCTCAGGAGCGTTGCTCCAACCGCAGTCCCCCACCAAAGGGTAGGCGGTATAGGCCCATGGTGAGCCTTATGGGATGCCCCTCCCGCATTTCATGCCCCTCCCGCATTTCATGCCCCTCGCCCCCTGTCCCCACAGTTGGCTCCATTTAGGCTGGTTGTCGCTTCTCCCTCGCTCTCCCTTGTAGATCTCGGGGGGGGTGCATGTCTTTCTATATGCTGTGTGTTGTGTTTGATCCCTTTTGAATTGATTGCATTTGTTTCTTTTGCCGCCGGCGCACGTTTGTACTACGCACCGCGGTCGGCGGCGACATCGCCTCAGGCGCTGCTGCGCCATCATTGGCTGGTCTTGTCAGGTTGGCGCGTTTTCGCGCTCTTCAGGAGGGGCGGGCCTTGCGGATGACGCGTTCTGCATCACTGTCTCCGTGGCCCGCCCCTCGAGGTATATGCGGCCGCCATTTTAGTTCTCTGCTGCGTGTGCCTGGCGTCTCACGATCGCAGTCCATAAGTGCCCCTGCGGGCTGATTTATTTTATGTATATTATCTGTATTGCATATCGCTTATGGGATCTTTTTGCTTATGTCTTGCAGGCGGGTCAAACTTTGTGGTTTCTTCAGGTCCTATCCCCTCTATTTAGTGTTAACTCTTATTGGAGTACATACCATTACTCCCACTTCCCTAGCGAGTTATTGGGGTATCCCGGGTTGCTTTTATTAGCGTCAATCCCTATTGGCCTGTTGTGCTGTGATAATCACCATATGGAGGCTTCTCAGGATAATGTGCTTGGGGTTGGGCCCGGCTGTGTGTGGCGTGTGGGGTATCCCCTATAAGTGATGATGTCAGGGTGTGTGTACTTGCCCTGCAGTCTGGTTTACCTGCGGCTGGGCCTAATGCTGCGCCCCCTCTGGCTTCGCCTACCCCCCCACGCTTACATCTGACTCCCAGTGAGGTGCATGCCAGTGGGGAGTATCAACCTGATTTGGCTACCCGGGTAGCCAGCATTGAAAGGCATATTGCTGGATCTGGTCTGCGTAAGGCTCCTGCTAAGCGGTGGCACCTGGCTCCCGGTGTTACTCTCTTTCCTGTGGAAGCTGAGGAGTTTTTTTTATATTACTGGGTATACCCCCCTGGAGGAGGGGGAATTATTCTCTGATTCAGAATCATCTGAGGATCAGCCTAGGGGTTATGCTGAGTCTGGTTCTGACCCATGGGCTTCAGATGATACTGACAGACTTTTGGCTCACATTTTTGAAGTGCTCTGTATCTCTCCTCCTGCCGTGGCCCCGCGGCAGCAGGGGGAGCTGTTTCATACTGTTAAGCCACGTTTGGAATTTCCTGAACAATTTCACTTTAATAATCCGATTCTCAAGGAGTGGGAACGGCCTAGGCAGCTTCCCCGGGTGCCAAAGAGTTGGGATAAGAGGTATCCCTTTCCTGCTGAGATGGTTAAACGTTGGTCATGTCCTCCAGAGGTGGATGCTCCAGTTCTGGGCTGTCATGCATTCCCCTGACTCTACTACACTGAGGGATGGGGAGGACAGGCGCATGGATCAGCTGGCTTGCCATGCCTTTGCCTGTGTTGGGACCGCGCTCCGTCCGGTCTGTGCCTCTGCTATCACGGCTGTTGCTATTAAAAGCCTGCTCAGGGGTCTCTTAGATGGGGCCCCTGATGATGCTGGTAGTGAAGAGTATAGAGCTCTTCTGCGTTGTGAGGAATTTGATGCATATGTTCTCTCTGCCCTGGATGATACCATTAGAATGTGTGGCAGGGCATCTGCCTTGTTGGTGGCGATACGCGACTCGGTCTGGCTGTGCCAGTGGGCAGCTGACAATGCTGCCAAAAAGGCCCTCACTGGGTTTCCCTTCAAGGTGCTGCGCCTCTTTGGGGAACGTTTGGACTTGTTTGCTAAAGGTGGCAAGTTACCTCAGCGTAGAAGGCAGCCCCGGTCCTTTCGGGTTACATGTGCCTTTTCTCCTTCCTTCAGGGGCTCCAGAATTGGACGGGGAGCTTCCTTTGCTGGAGCCCGTGAAGATTTTTGGGGCAGGGGCAGAGGGCGTGGCCGCCCTGGCCCCCCTGGGGTCCCAAGACTAAGTCCTCCCCCAAGCCCCCTCAGGCATGAAGGGGCGTCCTCACCCATCTGGCTCTTGACTCACGTCTGGAGGCGTCATGTCTCAGACCGGTGGATTCAGGAGATAGTGTCCTCCGGTTACAAGATAGAGTTTGCAGCCTGGCCGCCCCCAAGATTCATCAAATCTCGTTTAGCTCAAAGCCCCTTGTCAGCTTAGTGTCTCTCCCTGGCTGTCCAAGCCTTCTACGCCCTACTACTCCTACTATGCCCAGGGGACTTCATGACCTCTGTAGACATCAAGGATGCTTACCTTCAGGTTATCAGAGGTTCCTCAGGTTCGCTCTGGAGGATCAGCACTACCAATCTGTGGCCTTGCCCTTCGGCCGCCTCACCTCGGCCCCCAGGGTATTCACCAAGGTGCTGGCAGGAGTGAAGGCCCTGCTGAGATCTCAAGGCATTCGCATTCTTCCCTACCTGGACGACATGCTTATTGCTTCTCAGTCCTTCCATCAGGCAGAGCTGGACACTCAGAGGGTTGTGTCCACACTGGAGTAATTCGGCTGGGTGATCAATCACCCCAAATCTTCCCTGTCTCCTTCCATGGTGAAGTCTTTTCTGGGCATGATTCTGGATTCAGCTCAGGTCAAGATCTTTCTTCCTCAGGCAGGCGGTTCCATTTGCTCAGTTCCACATGAGGCCTCTTCAGCTTCACCTCTTGTCAGTATCGGATCGGGACCCTGTGTCCCTGGATCAGGTGTTTGTCTTGTCCCCTCAGGTAAGGCGGTCTCTAGTGTGGTGGCTGGTCTCAGGGAACCTGCTGGGGGGCAGGCCCTTTCTGGCCCCCTGCTGGGAGACTGTCATCACAGATGCCAGTCTGACAGGTTGGGGGGGATTCTGGAAGTCCCTGAAATTCCAGGGTCAGTTGGGCCCTCAGGAGGCCCATGCCCCTATCAACATTGTGGTATTGAGGGCAATCAGGTTGGTTCTCGCCCACTTAACCCCACACCTGAGGGGTCGGGCTGTTCAGGTCCGCTCGGACAACCACACGGCGGTTGCCTACATCAATCATCAGGGAGGGACCCGGAGCAAGAGGGCCCTCGAGGAAGTGTCCCTGGTACTGTCCTGGGCGGAGGAAAATGTTCCCTGCATCACAGCTGTGTACATTCCGGGGGGGGGGGGGGGGGAGAATCTGGAGGCAGACTCTCTGAGCAGGGGGACCTCTCGTCTGGGAGAGTGGTCCCTCAGCAGCAGGATGTTTCGCTCCCTGTGCCACCGCTGGGTGGCTTTGTCTCTCTGTCCCAGGATCCTCTGGCCTTGGCCACGGCTACCCTGGCAATGTCTTGGACGGGTTTCCAGCTCCTGTATGTGTTTCCCCCGTTTCCACTGCTGGGCAGGGTGCTGCACAAGATAGTTCAGGAAGGGGTGCCAACCATTCTGGTGGCCCCCTGTTGGCCAAGAAGAGTGTGGTTCGCAGACATCGTGCAGTTGGCAGTAGATCAGTACGCCCTGCCTCTGGTTCCGATCTGCTCACTCAGGGACACCTACGCCACCCCAATTTACAAACGCTGGCTTGACGGCCTGGCTGTTGAAACCTCCATCTTGATGGAAAAAGGGCTGCCTGCCTCGGTGGTGAATACCATGATCAGGGCTAGGAAGAGGTCCTCTTCTTCCATCTATTACAGGGTTTGGCGTACTTACATTGACTGGTGCGAGTCCCGCTCGCTTCCCTGTCGTGTGTTTTCTATTCCTAGGATTCTGGAGTTTCTCCAACATGGTTTGCATCTGGGTCTTCAGCTCAGTACTCTGAAAGGCCATGT
Source organism: Gastrophryne carolinensis (assembly GCA_027917425.1). Taxonomy (NCBI): domain Eukaryota; kingdom Metazoa; phylum Chordata; class Amphibia; order Anura; family Microhylidae; genus Gastrophryne; species Gastrophryne carolinensis. Next base: position 54,691,959 of record CM051236.1, on the reverse strand, counting down.
GTCTGCTTTTGCTATTTTTTTCCAAAGATCCTTTGCTCAGCATCCCCTGGTCAAGACCTTTTTTCAGGGTGTTACTCACGTGCGTCCCCCACGTAAGCCTATGTTACTGTTACTGTTATGGGACTTGAACTTGGTCTTATCTGCCCTGCAGGGGTCTCCCTTTGAGCCCTTGCAAGGGGCTCCTTTGTCCATTCTTACGCTTAAGGTGGTCTTTTTGGTGGCTATCACTTCTGTTAGGCGTGTTTCTGAGTTGGCGGCGCTTTCCATCAAGCCTCCTTGTTTTGAGAGACACCAGGACAAGGTGGTGTTTCGCTTTAAGCCAGATTTTCTGCCTAAGGTTGTTTCTGCCTTTCATCTCAATCAGGACATTGTCTTGCCTTCTCTGTGTCCTAATCCTAGTAACCCTAAGGAAAGGGTTTTGCATTCTTTGGATGTAGTCAGAAGTTCTATTTGTTGGCTGCTGAATCCTTCAGGAAGACTGATGCTCTTTTTGTACTTCCGTCTGGACCAAAGAAAGGCCTGGCTCCGGCTAAGTCCACTATGGATACGCCAGGCTGTGATACAGGCCTACTCTGCTAAGGGGAAGGAGCCTCCCTTCCGCCTTACTGCTCATTCTACTCGTGCTATTGGTGCCTCTTGGGCTTTTCAGCACCAAGCTTCTGTTGAACAAGTTTGCAAGGCCGCTACTTGTTCTTCTGTTCATACTTTTTCAAAGTTTTACAAGGTTGATGTTACGGCCTCAGCTGATGCTGCTTTTGGCTGCAAGTTTCTGCAGGCGGCAGTGGTTTAAACTGTCTGTTGTTATTTTTGGGGATCCCACCCTACCTTACGGACACTGCTATTGGTTGTCCCAAGTGTAAGGAATATCTTCTGGAACAGGACGTGCTGTATACTTAGAATAATACAATTCTGTGATTACTCACTTGTAGAATTGGTATTATATGTATACAGCACGTCCTGTTCCACCCCACCCTTGCTATCATTATCTTTAGTTACCTCTTTATGGTGATTGTTCTTATGTTCAAATTTTCATATAATGGGTATAGTTCTCCTGGTCTCTTGCTAACTGCTTTTCAATACTGGGGATTTTGTGGGAGGTCCCTGGTATATATGGGGCCAGGAGGAGCCACTTTTCTGTCTCTGCAGTCCAGCGCCATCTACTGGATGTATATCCCAAGTGTAAGGAATATCTTCTGGAACAGGACGTGCTGTATACATATAATACCAATTCTACAGGTGAGTAATCACAGAATTGTATTTTTTCACATTTTTTTTTTCTTGCTTGATTCAAGACCTGAACTGAAAAGTGCAGTCTAGGTAAATAATAAATTGGAAATGCCCTTTTTAATCCAGATATCGTATAGTTCACTTTTTACTGCTTGGTGTCTAAAAGAATCCACCACTCATGCATCCCCTTCAATTTGCCTAGAAGGCCAACAAATCTGTTGAGGACACCATCAACAAGGACATTCACTAAATACGTTAACATTTGTACAGTCCAAGTTCCTATTCTAGGTGTAAGCATTCAGCATTTAATGCGATAAAAGCAAAGAACTTATGAAAAAAATTGGCACAAGTTGCTGTTTCCCTCAACATCCCTTATAAGCCTCCTGATAGATTGCTGCAGGTAAGGCTAGGTCCCATCATGTCCAAACCCCTAACACTGGCTCTCATCAAGGCTGCCTGCTTTCCCTATTGCTGCTTTCTCTGCATCTTATCTGAGAAATCTGCAAAAGTTCAGAAGTTCACAGATGAGACCATAGTCTTTGAATTTTAGCTTTTGGTATAGGAACAACAACATAGTCCTGAACACCACACAAATGACCATTTAGGTCATGGTCTTTAGGACAAGCCTTCCACAACTCTTTACCAAATTTCTTAAATTAATTGTCTCCCAGGATCTGACAAAAACACAATTTGATACTGAATAATGAAAACCAACTGCATTTGTCACAGGAGATGCTAGTCCTGTTTTATAACTCGGGAAATAGAGGAGAGGCACATAGGACAGGCATCAGATCAACTGCTGGCTACCTTATTATTGCTGTTGCTTGGGCTGTCCCTTTAAACCTTGTCCTTCCTTCATTGCAGGATGCTCCTTTGGAGCCAATGGTGGAAGTTCCATTTTCTATTGACATTTAAAGCAGACCAAAATCCTTTTTTCCTCATTCTGTCCCATGGGTGTGCCCCCCTCCAACCACAGAACCTGGAGCAGATCTATCTTCCTCTTCTGTTACTATTTACTTTCTAAATGGAACTTGAATTGGCTCCTGGCACCCACCCAGCTGATCTCAAAAATGGTGGATGACAAAGGCTTGAGGAAGCACCATGGGATCGCCAGCGAGTTGAGTATACCGGCGATCCCTGGGGGTTTCATGCAGCCTGGCTTCCTAAATCATGATACTCGAAGAAGAGGCAATCGGCTGGACATGGAGTCTATTAGAGTGAACAGGCCAGGGCTTAACAGGGTTGGCTGGTGGTATATTCTTAGTGTACAGTACGTCCTGCTCCAGATATAATACTTACACTTGGGTTATCCTCCGCCAGATGGTGCTGTACTGCAGAAGCATGCGAAAACAGGCTCCTCCCGGCCCTTCATATACCCAGGGACCTCCCACAAATCCCCAGATTTCTCCGCAGTGCTGACTGCGAAGACATGAAGTATCACTCTCTCGCAGGTGAGCGGGGCTATCAAAGCCTGCGGCCCTGTTGGACTACTCCCACCCGTCCTCCCTGTGATGTGCCTCCCAGCTTGGGCTGCGTCGGTCTGGTGAAGGTAGGCAGCACCTTGTGTGCTTATGGAGCCATGCTCCACCGCAGTCCCCCACCAAAGGGTAGGCGGTTTAGGCTGATGGTGAGCCTCTAGAGGATGCCCCTCCCGCGCTATTCCCCATGCCCCGTGTAGCGGTGGGCCCTATACAAAGGGTCGCCATCCTTCCTTGTTCCCCCCCGTAGTCCGGGGGGAAAGAAAGGGGGGGGGGTGTGGTGGTCATTGTATGCTTACACGCTTATGGCCTTAATACTGTCCTTTACTGGTATTCCTGGTAATAGTGCCGCGCTGTAATTTTTTTTTTTTTTTATTATGCATCTGTCGCCGCCACGCGCACTCCTTCCCTTGTTGAATGTGCTGCGATGAGCGGCGGCGTTGCCTCAGACGCTGCTACGTCTTCATTGGCGAATTTTTTTCTAAGTGTGCCATTCACTTCGATCTTCTGTCAACTGAATCTTTCTCAGAGCTTCGCGCTCTTCGGGGGGCGGAGACCTTGCTTGGCGCGCTCCGCGTCACAGCCCGCTCTGGCCCGCCCTTCGAGGTCCACTTGGCGCCATTTCGATGCTCATCGCGCGCGCGCGTGGTAATGGTCCTCCTCCTCCCTCGATCTGTAAGTGCCCTCGCGGGCGATTTTCATTTATCTTGCTTACTGCGCATGGCTCTGACATCCCTATTCCCATTATGTCTTTCAGACGGTCAAATCCAGTGGCTTCTCCCGGCCCGGCTTAATTACCAGTGGACCTAGAAAAATTACTCCCACTTCCCTGCGGGTCATTGGGGCATCCAGGGTAGCTTATAACGTCAATCCCTACTGGCCAATTGTGCCCATTAATCACCATATGGAGGTATCCCAGGATATTGTGAACGAGGTTCCCTCGGGACAAGCCCGTCTGTGTGTATCTTGTGGGGTCTCACCTATCAGCGGTGACAATGCACGGGTCTGCGTCCCTTGTGCACAGCAGGCGCTAATGGTACTTCCCGCCCCTCCTGTGGCTGGGCCTGCACCTCGCCTCACTTCACCTACTCCCCCAAGCCTGAGTTTAACCCCCAATACAAGCGGGGATTCTCATCCTGATGTGGCTACTAGACTGGCCAGTGTTGAAAAATTACTTGCTAGTTCTCTAGCGCGCAAGGCCACTGCTAAAAAGCAGCAAATAATCCCTGATTCGGCTCCCTTCCCTATGGAGTCCGAGGAGTTTTCACATTTTTATGGCCATACCCCTTCGGACGAAGGGGAGCTATTCTCTGACTCAGAATCTTCTTATGAGAAGACAAGGGGTCATGACGATTCCAGTACAGACCACTGGAACCCGGATGATACTGACAAACTACTGCTTCAGATTTTTGAAGTTCTGTCCATCCTTTCCCCTGTTGCGGCTCCCAGTCAAAGGGGTGAGCTATTTCATACTGCTAAGGCTCGATTGGAGTTTCCTGAGCAAACCCATTTCAATAACCTCGTGTTGAAGCAATGGGAACATCCCAGTAGACTTCCCGGGATCCCTAAGAGTTTGGACAGGAAGTATCCATTTCCTGCTGACATGGTCAAGTGCTGGTCATCACCCCCCGAGGTCGATGCCCCTGTTTTAGGGCTGTCTAACACCTCTATTATGCACTCCCCCGATACCACTACGCTACGGGATTCTGAGGACCGGCGCATTGACCAATTGGCATGTCATGCCTTTGCATTTGGTGGGGGGGCGCTGCGCCCGGTTTGCGCCTTGGCCATTACTGCTGTGGCGCTCAGGGCCATGATCAGGAATGCTCTTGGCGGGCCAGACGAGCTGCCTACTGATGCTGTTAATGCACTGTCTAATTGTGATGCGTTTGTGAACTTTATCCTGTCCACGTCGGATGATGCTGTTAGGCTGTGCGCCAGATCTTCCGCCTTGGCGGTGGCTATACGCCGCGCGGTATGGCTGCGCCAGTGGGCGGCAGACAATGCCGCTAAGAAAGCCTTTACTGGGCTTCCCTTTAAGGGCCTGCGCCTGTTTGGGGACCGCCTAGACCTCTTTGCTAAAGGAGGTAAGTTACCACAGCGCAAGCGACAGCCTCGGCCCTTTCGGAACTAGGGCCTCCTTTCAGCCCCCTACAGAGGTGCTAAGCAGGGGAAAGGGGTGTCCTTCGCGGGGGCTCGTGCAGACTCCTGGCATAGGAGCAAGGGGCGACGCCCCGGCTCCTCCTGGGGAACCAAGCCCAAAGTCCCTCCCAAGACCCCTCAGCCATAATGGGGCGCCCTCGCCCGCCAGGGTGGGGGGACGGCTACAGCTCTTCGCGCATATCTGGAGGCACTAAGTCTCGGACCGGTGGATTCAGGAGGTAGTTACCTCTGGCTACAAAATAGAGTTTGCTGTACGCCCCCCCTCAAGATTCGTCCGGTCCCGGATTCCCCAGGACCCGGCATTGGCTCAGGTCCTGATGCAAGCAGTGCAAGACCTTCTGGATCTGGGAGTTATTTGCCAGGTTCCCTTGAGAGAATTGGGAGAAGGGTTCTACTCCAACCTGTTCACAGTACCCAAAAGAGATGGGTCAGTCAGGCCCATTCTGTATTTAAAGATCCTCAACAAATTTGACAAGCATAAGCGCTTTCGCATGGAAACTCTGCGCTCGGCCATTGGCTCTCTGCGACCAGGGGATTTTATGACAACTGTGGACATCAAAGATGCTTACCTTCACATCCCTGTGTTCCCGGGACATCAAAGGTTTCTCAGATTCGCGTTGAAAGATCAACATTATCAGTTTGTGGTCCTACCATTTGGCCTCACTTCAGCTCCCAGAGTGTTCACCAAGGTACTGGCGGGAGTGATGTCCTTGTTAAGGTCAGGGGGCATTCAAGTGCTGCCCTACCTGGACGACATCCTCATCGCCTCATAGCCCCTACAGCAGGCGGAGCTGGACAGTCAGCGGGTGGTGTCCATCTTGGAGTCGTTCGGCTGGGTGATCAATCACCCCAAGTCTTCTCTGTCCCCTTCGTCGGTGACCCCATTCATGGGGATGATTCTGGATACGGTTCAGTCACAAATATTCCTTCCCCAACAGAAGGTGGAAGCCCTGACTGCGCAGGTGCGGTCCCTGCTCTCATGCCCCCAGCTCTCACTCAAGCAGGGAATGCAGCTGGTGGGTCTGAGGGTGGAGAGCTTTGAGGCGGTGCCCTTTGCTCAGTTCCATTCGAGGCCTCCGCAGCTTCACCTCCTCTCGGTATGGGACAAAGATCCTGCGTCCCTGGACAGGTTTTGTGTGCTTCCCCCGTTGGCCATAAGGTCCCTCTCGTGGTGGCTGGACCACAAGAATTTGCTAAAGGGCAGGTCCTTTCTAGCCCCCTCCTGGGAGACAGTCACCACGGATGCCAGCCTGTCAGGTTGGGGGGGATTCTGGAAGTCCCTCAGGTTCCAGGGCAGGTGGGGCCCTCAGGAGGCCCATTTACTCATCAACATTCTGGAACTACGGGCAGTCAGGTTGGTTCTGGAGCAGTTGACCGATCACCTGCAGGGACTGTCTGTTCAGGTGCGCTCAGACAACAGGACGGCGGTTGCCTACATCAATTATCAGGGAGGGACCCGGAGCAAGGGTGCCCTCCAGGAGGTGTCGCGGATTCTGACATGGGCGGAGGCCAATGTTCAATGCATTTCAGCCGTTTACATCCCAGGGGTGGAAAATCTCCTAGCAGACTCTCTGAGCAGGGGACTTTCCGGCAGGGGGAGTGGTCCCTCTACAACAGGGTGTTCCAGTCCCTGTCTCACCGTTGGGGTCTACTGGATGTGGATCTGTTTGCATCCCGTCACAATCGCAAGCTCCCGGCCTTTGTCTCCCTGTCTCATGATCCTCTGGCTGTGGCCACGGACGCTCTGTCGTTGTCTTGGAAGAAATTTCGCCTCCTGTATGTATTTCCCCCGTTTCCCCTGCTGGGCAGGGTTCTGCACAAGATTGCCCTGGAAAAGGTGCCAGTGATTCTAGTGGCCCCAAGGTGGCCAAGAAGGGTGTGGTTCGCAGACGTTGTACAAATGGCAGTAGATCAGCACGTCCTGCCAGAGGCGCCAGATCTACTCACTCAGGGCTCCTTACGCCATCCCAATTTACAAACTCTGGTTTTGACGGCTTGGCTGCTGAAACCTCCATCTTGATGGAGAAAGGCTTGTCTGCCTCAGTGGTGGATACCATGGTTCAGGATAGAAAGAAAACTTCTTCTGCCATCTATTACAGGGTATGGCGTTCCTACATAGACTGGTGTGAGTCCAGGTCTCTTCCCTGCAGGGAGTTCTTCATCCCTAGGATTCTGAAATTTTTACAACACGGATTAGAGTTGGGTTTAAAGCTCAGTACTCTGAAGGGTCGGGTTTCTGCCCTGTCTGTTTTCTTTCAGAAGTCCTTTGCTCAGCATCACCTGGTTAAGACCTTCTTTCAGGGGGTCACCCACGTGCATCCCCCACGTAAGCCTACGGTTCCTGTTTGGGACTTGAACCTGGTTTTGTCCGTCTTGCAGGGTGCTCCCTTTGAGCCTATTCAGGATGCTGCCTTGGCTGTACTTACCCTCAAAGTGGTTTTTCTGGTGGATATCATTTCGGTCAGGCGTGTTTCGGAGCTGGCAGCGTTGTCTATTCAGCCCCCATACTACGAGAGACACCAGGACAAGGTGGTGTTCCCCTTTAAGCCAGACTTTCTGCCAAAGGTGGTGTCAGCCTTTCACTTGAATCAGGATATTGTGCTTCCTTCATTGTGTCCTAATCCTAGTAACGCTAAGGAAAGGGTTCTGCATTCCTTGGATGTGGTCAGGTGTCTGAAGTATTACCTGGTAGTCACTGCTGCCTTCAGGAGGACTGATGCTCTTTTTGTGGTCCCCTCTGGTCCTAGGAAGGGTTTGGCTCCGGCCAAGTCTACTATTAGCAAATGGATTCGTCAGGCTGTGATTCAAGCCTATTCTGCTAAGGGGAAGAGTCCTCCCTTCCGCCTTACTGCTCATTCTACTCGTGCTATCGGGGCCTCTTGGGCCTTCCAGCACCAGGCCTCGGTTGAACAAGTTTGCAAGGCCGCTACTTGGTCTTCTGTTCATACCTTTTCGAAGTTTTACAAGGTTTATGTTAGGGCCTCAGCTGATGCTGCTTTTGGCCGTAAGGTTTTGCAAGCGGTAGTAGTTTAAACTGCCTATTGTCACCTTTTTTTGTTGGGGGATCCCACCCTACTTTATGGGCACTGCTATTGGATGTCCCAAGTGTAAGTATTATATCTGGAGCAGGACGTACTGTATACTAAGAATAATACAATTCTGTGAAATACTCACCTGTAGAATTGGTATTATGAGTATACAGTACGTCCTGCTCCACCCCACCCTGTTGTTGCATTATTCTGGATCCCCTGTATGGTGATTGTTATCTTGTTATTGTTACCAGTTGTTTTGGGTGGTTTTTTAATTCTCCCGGCTTCTTGTTCACTGCTTTTCAATGCTGGGGATTTGTGGGAGGTCCCTGGGTATATGAAGGGCCGGGAGGAGCCTGTTTTTGCATGCTTCTGCAGTACAGCGCCATCTGGTGGAGGATAACCCAAGTGTAAGTATTATATCTGGAGCAGGACATACTGTATACTTATAATACCAATTCTACAGGTGAGTATTTCACAGAATTGTATTTTTCCTAATGCACAGCACGGCCTGTTTCATTTAATCCTTACTTCTGGGTTTGTGGCGCAGTGGACTGCAGAAGATTTGTGGCTCCTCCCGACCCCATATAAAAACCAGGAATCACTCAATAGACCCCCAGTGTTTTCCCTGCAGACATACTGCGAAGATAGAAGATGGCTCTCTATGTTTCGCAGGCGAGCGGGGCAACCAAGCCTGCGGTCCTGCAAGCCTATTTACACCCGCTTCTGGACCCTATATACCTCCCAGCCTTGTCTGTCGGATCGGGTGATGGTAGGGGATCACTGGGGTCAGGTGCTCAGGGAGCGCTGCTCCAAGCCGCAGACCCTGTATAACAAAGGGTAGCCGGCCATAGGCTTTTTATGGTGAGCCTGCTGAGGGATGAAGAAGCACTGCTGTCGTTCTAGTGTAGGGGGTGAGTTGTGCTTGGGGACTTTGTGCTCCTAGCCAGTCTTCCCTGTGTTTTTGTCTTGCCTCCTTCCCCTTTTGGGTATCTGTCTCCCTTGCCCCCCTCCCTCCCCTCTGGACCCCTTTTAGACTGTGCGCCTCCCGCCGCTGCCTGCCTTCTCCTCCGCTCCCCCTCTCCCCAATGGGTGTTGTCGGGGGGGGGGGGGTGTTGGATACGGGCGGTGGTTGTGGAGTTTGCCTCCGTGGTTGTCTCTCGCCGCCGCGGGCGTACTGCGCTCCACGGCGGGCGGAGCCTTTAATGCTGTCTTTGCTGACAGGCTGTGATGGCGCGGGCGCCTGGTCACGTGGACGGCGTTTTTCGCGCTCTTCGTGGGGGCAGCTCCGGGGGATGATGCGTATCACGTCATCCTCCCGCGGCCCACCCCTCGAGGTGCTCGCTTGCGGCGCCATCTTGTCTGCATGCTGCGTTGCTTGTGATCTGAGTTCTGGAGGCTCCTTTTCAGCGTGGGCTGCTGCGGTCTGTGCCGCGGCCATTGCCATTAAGGGGAAGCTTAAGCGCCTTGCTGATGGCGCCATGTCTGGTCGGAGAAAGGAGGATTATAGGGACCTCTTGCTTTGCTCTGATTTTGTTGCCTTTGTGCTGGCTGCTATGGATGATGCCGTCCGGCTGGGCGGTTGGGCATTGGCCCTCTTGGTGGCTATGCGCCGGTCTGTTTGGTTGCGCCAGTGGGCAGCTCACACTGCAGCTAACAAGTCCCCCACCAGGCTTCCCTTCACGGGGCTTCGTCTCTTTGGTGAACGTCTGGATGTGCTGGTCAAGGATGGTAGGCTCCCTCAGCGTAGGAAGCAGTCCCGGCCCTTTCAGGGGTCCTCCACCTCCTCTTTTCGTGTCTCAAGGGGAGGTCGTGGCGCACACTTCTCTGGTAGCCGCAGAGACTCTTGGGGCCGTGACAGATCCCGTGGTCATCCCGGTCTTTCTTGGGGATCCAAGCCTAAACCCCCTCCCAAGGCCCCTCAGGCATGAGGAGGCGCCCTCACCTGTCCGGGTGGGGGGACGGCTTCGGCTCTTTGCTCACATCTGGAGGCTTCGCGTCTCAGACCGGTGGATTCAGGAGGTGGTGTCCTCCGGTTTCAAGATAAAGTTTGCAGCCTGGCCGCCCCCAAGATTTCTCAGATCCCGGATTTCTCAAAATCCCCTGTCAGCTCAGAGGTTGCGCCTAGCAGTTCAACTGCCTGTTGGAATCTGGGGTCATCTGTCTAGTACCTCACCAGGAACAGGGTATGGGGTACTATTCCAATCTATTCACGGTGCCCAAAAGGGACGGTTCTCTGAGGCCCATCCTGGACTTGAAGGGTCTCAACAGGTTTGTCCGGTTCAAGCACTTTCGCATGGAGACGCTACGCTCGGCTGTCGGTTCCCTTCGGCCGGGCGACTTCATGACCACTGTGGACATCAAGGATGCCTATCTCCACGTACCAATCTTTCCAGGTCATCAGAGATTCCTGAGGTTCGCTCTGGAGGATCAGCATTACCAGTTTGTGGCCTTACCGTTCGGTATCACCTCGGCTCCTCGGGTGTTCACCAAGGTGCTGGCGGGCGTAATGGCCCTTCTGAGGAACCAGGGCATTTGCATCCTTCCTTACCTGGACGACATTCTGATTGCTGCTCAGTCTCTTCTTCAGGCCGAGAAGGATACTCAGATGGTGACGTCCACTCTCGAGTCCTTCGGATGGGTGATCAACTATCCCAAGTCTTCACTGTCTCCATCTTTGGCGAGGTCCTTCCTGGGCATGACTCTGGATACCTCTCAGGTCAAGGTATTTCTCCCTCAGCAGAAAGTGGAGGGCCTTCAGATGCAGGCACGGGCCCTGCTCTTGTGTCCTCATCCCTCCATTTGGCAGGGGATGCAGTTAGTGGGCCTAATGGTGTCCTGCTTTGAGGCGGTTCCTTTTGGTCAGTTTCACATGAGACCTCTTCAGTTGCATCTCTTGTCAGTTTGGGATCGGGGCCCTGTGTCCCTGGATTTGCTCTGTCCCCTCTGGCCAGGCAGTCCCTCTCGTGGTGGTTGGACGCGAGGAATCTTCTAGTGGGCAGGACCTTTCTGCCTTCGTGCTGGTAGCTCACAAGCACACCCAATTGAATGGGGATAAAATATTTTAATGTACTGAAAAGGTCCCTTTTCTTACAATATTCACTTGGAGACGTAAGTAACTTTTATCTCTGGCAGTCAAACCAAAAAATTAGTCTACTGTACCTTGTGCATAATGAAAACTAAATTAGATAAAATAACTAACTACAATAACTACACTTTCCAAAGACTAAAACAAAAATTTCAGCTGACATAAAGCTTTAAAGTAAGTATAGACATCAGTCCAAGAAGTGTGAATGTGATTTAAGTTTTAAGTCATGCCTTCCTCCTTGGTAATTGCGTAGTTTCTCTTTAAGAAATAAGAAGACTCAGATGTATTTCCCCATTATATATCGCACTATACACGCTTTTATGTAGACATCAATTACAGTGACTCTAACACTGCCTGGTTAATTTGTGGAACATCGCTCATAGCACAATTAAATGGCTGCAATCTCCTCTGCGCATAGCACATCTTGCTTTTCATTCCCCGATAAATCTGCCCCTGTGTTGTTAATATAAATGTGTGTGTGAACAAGGCCTCTAAACCGGCATGAAATAATGCTTTTGCGCTATTGCCAGTCTAGTAAAAGAGCAGAATGGAGCCGTAAATAGTATGATGACTTTTAATGGACCGATATATAGTTTTGTTTACAAGCTTTCTAATCTCACACAACTCTGTGAAGAGCAGAATGATTTCCAAAGCTTGGGGAGTTAGCGTCACAGCAGTCAGATGTTATGGTTATATATAAAGAATAATGACCTAGCGAAGACTGCTACGTTCATATCATGCCATGCAACAATAGGCAAAATGGAAAGGTACAAAAATCTGTTGACCCCAACATGCCTGAGAAATGGCCACAATAACAAATATCGCCTTTGACTGGTATTTTCTTCAAAGTCAGTTACCTACCTGAAAGAGGGAAATATGATTTAAATTAATATTTGCTGCACACTAATCTCCAATATTTCTGTTAATTAATGTTATAAATATCGCAAATACTAATAATCATATCAGCCCAGCGGCCACTAATCTGATAAAAACTAATGATGGCTGAGGCTGTCCTCATACATCCAGTGAAATATCCTAAGGAGAAATATTTAATACCTTAAATACTTTGCCCATACAATCTATTGTGTGAGAAATTATCCACCACACACAGTAAGATGTATAAATGAAAAACTGGTTTAATTTACCAGCACAGTAAATAACCTTTACTAACCCAATATGTTCATGAAGTTTTCCCAGATAACCTCTGTGAGATTAGATACCAATTCTATAAAGGGTATAACTTCCACAATATGCATATTATCATATTGTAACCAAGAAATTCATGATCCCCATTAATTTCTTAGTAAAAAAAAATGTTAAATGATCCCAAACATCGAATACATATCATACAGAGTCTGATACTATGTGAATTATCAGACTCTGAACGATATACACACGTCATGTTTGATATCAAATGAAAGGCTTTATAATCCTAAACAAGACTCTCTCATTAATATAGTCATAACTGACATATTTCAGGAGTTACACCGCCCTTCCACAAATAATATCCAAGTGACTAATTTATATTTGAGTGTCTGAGTCGGGGCCAACCTAATTAGGAATTCAAGGATTCCTTTTCAAGGGGAAATGTGCTGCAGCCCAGCTATTGAGGTAGTTGGCAGCTAGGTGTGAATATAGGTGTGCTAGGTGTCAATATAGTCTATTGTATTCATGAGACATAGACAAATGGCAGAAACTCAGAGTCACATACTATTTGAGTGTTAATCTGGGGGACATCTGTCCTTTAACACTACCTGAAGATAAAGACAACATTTTCTGAGAAAGTAGATTTTATTTTTTAGTTTAATCCCACTTAAATTCAAAACCCACCACTTCACCCCCAGCTATTAGATGCATTTAGAATAGAAGAAGACTTCTTGATGCTGCTGGAACCCCTGTTACTGTCTTTTTGATACTACATTATCATCAGGAAATCATTGCCCACGCAGAAATATCTTCAGGTTCCGAAAGAGAAAGTAATCAATGGATCTGGACTGTAGGGTGGATGTTTACACTCCATGAAGCTGCATTCCCTGACCAATAAGTAATAAATAAAAAAAAACACTTTCTGTATCCCAAAAAACACACAAAATGTCTTTGGAATTAGCAACCCCTTGTGCTGCCGTTGCCTTGAGCATTATAAGACTTGGGATCATGGTGGGCTTATGTTTCACTACCCATAACAATTTAAAAAAATAGGTTTTTCTGGATTTTCTCTAAGCATGTCTATATTCTCTTGGCTAAATTGCTCAAGTGTCAACATTTGTGGCACCCACTGGGAGTTGACCAGATATTCTTGGACATATATGTCCATTGTATGCTTGTGCATACTTTTTACCTATGTGAGGCAAACACAAGCATTAAGTGCACACGTATCTGAAGCGGTGGGCTGCCCTAGCAATGGCACCAGGGCAGCAGTTCCGGATGAGAATTAATCCTACCACGCTTTGGTCACAAGGACGCGTTCTTTATCCGGACCAACACACATTTAACAAAATGTGGTTGTTGGTCCACTGCGGAGAGCACCACAATTGATAGGGTTCCCTCCTCAATCAGGTGCTAGTAAAGCCTGTAAATCTTCCTAGACACCTTAATCTCTCAGGGAAATGCAGCCCCGTGATTGGTCGGCAGCTGTCAGGACCCATTCGCAGCCAGAGGCCAGAAAAGCGAAAGCATGGGACATGGGACAGCCGCCAGCCTATCAAGGGGCAGCATTTCCCAGGGGGAGCAAGGTTTTGGGTAAGATTTAAAGGCATTACCAGCGCTCGATCAAGGTCACAGGTCACACTGAATGTTTGTCATTTTCAATTGACTCCTTACCCCATTTGAACTGCTTGGCCCAAAACTTTACTTGGAGTCACTTGAAAAGTTCTTCCATGTTCATGGTTTGGATGCTGATTTCTTGGAAAGTTGGACTTCGTGTGTTTTTATACTAACACCTAAATTATTTGCAAAAATTATGATTAAGGTGATATAAAGTGGATGAAAAGTCGAAAAAAAAAAAAAAAAAAAGGCCAGAGAATTTATTTTCCTTCCAGACGCAGGTCCGGATGCTCTCGCTGCACACAGCCTGCTGCTGTCAACTGTGCTGCTACTTTTCCCATCCACTTCCGGGTTCTTGTACTCCAGTTAACAGTGCTACATGAACCCATAGGAAGCTACAGATCACTAACCAGCAGTCCGCAGCATCCTTCCCTGAGTCACCTCGTCCCCACCGTCGCTCCTGGTCATCTCGCCACCATTTTGCTGCACCCATACCTCCATCTCGTAGCCTTTAACCTCACGCCAGCCAAGCTCTGTGTGAGAGCCCATTGTGAGTTCAATGGCTGCAGGATGGCGGCGCAGGTGCAGCAAGATGGTGAAGTGACTCGGAGCAAAGCCAGTGGCGGAGGCAGGGGGACCAGAGCAGCAGCGGCACTCGGGGAAGAAAGCTGTAGACTGCTGGTGCAGATGTAGCAAGTTGGTGGCATGGGAGCAACCTGGTAAGGTGAGTAGGTCATGAACAAGCATGCAGCGGTTTGAATGCTTATTAATGACCTTTTTTCTTTTTATAGTTTAGTATTTAAAAAAAAAAAAGACTTTCAGCTCGCTTTAATGGTGATTTTGTTTTCCCTATATCCGGTCCAGGTCGTCCCAGAAGTGATGACATGTGGGTATTCCGCCCCCAGGGGGCGCTCGACTGCAAGATCAAAAGCTGTCGCTCCTCCTGGCCCCCTATAAAAGCAGGTGTCTCACTATGATTTCCCAGTGTTCATCTTGCAGTCTGGCTGCTGAAGATCGTTGGATACTCTCTCCTGGATATTGCAGCTGAGCGGATATTGTAGCTGAGCGGTTCCCACTGATCCCGTGGACCCACTATTGCCTCCCAGACATGGCTGATCGGGACTGTGACAGTAGGGAGAACTCCGGGGTCAGGCGTCTTGAAAGAGCTAGGCTCTTGTCCGCAGACCCTGTCTAAAGGGTAGCCGGCCATAGGTTGATGGTGAGCCTATAGAGGGGGGGAGGAACCACTTACTAACTTCTGTTATTCACTCTGCCCCACAAGCCTTATTGTGTGTGTGTGATTATGTCACTTTACTGTTGATTTTTGCGCTGGTCATACTTGCCTCCCTCGAGTTGTCTTGCTGCTCCGCTCTTCCCTCCATCTTGGACCCTTACGCTGTGGGGGAGGGTCGGACGCTGCTCGGCGGCCTTTCCTGAGGCTGCAGGTATTTTTGTCTCCGGCGCGGTGCGGGCCAGTGTGCGCGATGCGCGTTGTGCAGGGGCCCTGCTGTGGGCTGCCCTGCGGCAGTATGGTGGACTCTTGGAGGACGGCCTCCATCTTGGCTATTGGCGCATGGGTGAGGAGGCAGGAGGCGGGCGCTTTTCGCGTCACTGCCGCGCGGCCCGCCCCTCGGGGAACGCACACAGCTGCTGACTGATTCTCCTGCCTTGCTGTCTGGGACCGGTGTAGCCATCACTGTCGGTGTCATGAGTCCTCTTTGTTATCAATATCTATTGCCTTACTGTTATGCGCATGCGCTGTAGGATGCTTATGGCCCTTTCTTGCTTGTGTCTTTCAGGTTGGGCCCTTTGATAGATTGTGGGTTGTGGTTCCTCCCGGTCCCCCGCCCCCCTCCCCCTCCTTTATTAAGAGGGATCACAATAAGAGGGAATATATAGGAGGGCTGCATAGGTTTGGGGTCGTCAGTGCCTTGTAACCTGCATAACGATTTTTGTCTGCTAATCACCATAATGGAGGCTTCTGGGGATAGTGAGCTAGGGACCCCATCTGGGCGGGTGAAGCTCTGCCCCATGTGCAGTGCCAGCCCTCTGGGCGGACTCAGCACTGTTTGTGTCACTTGCTACAGGAGCGTCTTTTTGGAGCATGATCAGGCGGGCGTATCTGCCCCTAGCCCGTGCGGCCTTTCCAGAACCCCCGCTACTGCACTTTGGCATACCGGGTGGCCAGCCTTGAGAGACAGATCTCTTGCACGGCTCCTAAGATGGCCACTAGTAAGAAGCAGCACATCGAGCCCGTTGACTCGGTCTGGGCTCCATGGAGGAAGGCGAGTGGCATGAGGACTCCATTTCCACTGTGGATTATTCTGCTGGCTATGACAGCGCGCCTGGCTCTTCCTCGGGCGAGGACATGTGGCTCCCTGATGATACGGAGAAGTTGCTGGCTTCAGTTTTTGAGACGTTGCATATTGTCCCTCCTAAAGCAGCTAAGAGGAAGCAGGGTGATTTGTTTTGGCCTGAGAGACAGAGACTTGTCTTTCCTGAGCAGGCCCATTTTTCTAATATGATCTTCAAGGAGTGGGAAAGGCCTAACAAGCTACCGTCTGTGCCTAAGGGCCTGGACAGGCGTTATCCCTTTCCTGAGGAGCTGGTCCGCCTATGGTCCCGTCCCCCCCAAAGTGGATTCCCCTGTCTCGGGGTTATCCAACACTACGGTTATGCCGTCACCCGATACTTCTTCCTTGCGTGATCCAGCTGACAGGCGCATGGATCAGTTAGTTTGTCATGCCTTCACCTTTGCTGGTGCTTGGTTTCGCCCTGTGCTGCGGCTATTGTCTTCTTAGCCATCAGAAGGTGAGATGTCTTGTGGAAATTCCTAAGTCTCGCAAGCGGGCGGAGGAGTATAAAGACCTCAAAGCTTACGTGGATTTTGTTGCCTTTGTTGTCTCTGCCATGGACGATGGTGTCCGGCTCGGTGCCAGGGTTTCGGCCCTGCTTGTTGTGCTTTGTTGCTCGCTCTGGTTGCGGCAATGGTCGGCTGATACCGCGGCCAAGAAGTCGCTCACTAGTATTCCCTTCCTGGGGCACAGGTTGTTCGGGGAGCGTCTGGACCTCCTCTTTAAAGATAGTAGACTCCCTCAGGGACAGAAGCCTGCGCTGCCCTTTCGGGGTTCCTCTGCCTATCGCTCCTTTCGTTGGGGAAGAGGCTCTTCATTTTCAGGTGGCCGCAGAGATTCCAGGGGACAAGGTAGGTCCCGCGGCTGATCCAATACCTCCTGGGGATCCAAGCCCCCTGCCAAAGCTCCTCAGGCATGAGGAGGCACCCTCACCCATCCGGGTGGGGGGACGGCTTCTGTTATTTGCTCATATCTGGAGACAGCGCATCTCGGATCGGTGGATTCAGGAGGTGGTGTCCTCCGGGTTACAAAATAGAGCTAGCAGTCAGGCCGCCCTTAAGATTTCTTCAGTCTCGCATATCCCAGAACCCAGTGAAGGCACAGGGCCTGAGAATGACCGTGCAGCACCTCTTGCGGTTAGGTGTGATTTGCCCTGTACCTCGTCAGGAGCAGGGTCAGGGTTTTTACTCCAACCTGTTCACGGTTCCCAAGAAGGACGGAACGTTAAGACCCATCCTGGACCTGAAGGGTCTCAACAGGTTTGTAAGAGTCAGGCATTTCCGCATGGAAACCTTACGGTCAGCGGTGAGTTTGCTTCGGACCGGCGACTTCATGACCACGGTGGACATCAGGGATGCCTATTTGCACATCCCGATATTCCAGGGACATCAGAGGTTCCTGAGATTTGCTCTGGAGGACCAGCATTACCTGTTTCTGGCTCTGCCATTTGGATTATCCTCAGCCCCCGGGTTTTCACCAAGGTGCTGGCAGGCATCATGGCTATTCTGAGGAATCAGGGCATCGTGTGCTGCCTTATCTGGACAATTTACTGATTGTAGCTCAGTCCCATCAGCAGACCGAGAGCGACACCCGGACTGTGTTATCTACTCTGGAGGCCTTCGGGTGGGTAATCAATTACCCCAAGTCTTCGATCACTCCCTCAATGGTAAGGTCCTTCCTGGGCATGACATTAGACACCTCTCAGGTCAAGGTTTTCCTGCCGTTCAGACGCAGGTGCAGACCTTGCTGTCTTGTCAGCGGCCATCGATCTGTCTGGGGATGAGGCTGGTGGGCCTAATGGTGTCATGCTTCGAGGCAGTGCCCTTCGCCCAATTCCACATGAGACCTCTTCAATTGAACCTGTTGACCGGCTGGGACCGGATGCAGGAGTCGCTGTAACAGGAATTTTCACTGTCCCCCCTGACCAGATAGTCCCTCTTGTGGTGGCTGGACCCCAGAAACCTGTTGGGGGGGCAAGTCCTTTCTGACTCCCCGGTGGGGGATGGTAACCACGGATGCCAGTCTGACTGGCTGGGGAGGCGTTTGGCAGACGCAGCAGATCCAGGGTCAGTGGGGTCCGCAGGAGAACCACTTGCCCATAAATCTCCTGGAGCTGAGAGTGATCCAGTTGGTGCTTCTTCGCTTGACTCCTGTCGCCTACATCAACCACCAGGGTGGGACTCAGATTCTGACTTGGGCAGAGTAGAATGTTCCCTGCATCTCGGCGGTTTACATCCCCGGGGTAGAGAACCAGGAGGCACACTCCCAGAGCAGGGGGGCCTTTCGTCTGGGGGAATGGTCTCTCAGCAACAAGATCTTTCACGCTCTGTGTCTCCGCTGGGGTCAACCGGATGTGGACCTGTTTTACGGGTAAGCCTGTATTACGGGTGTGGGACTTGAATTTGGTACTTTCTGCTCTCCAGGGTCCTGCCTTTGAGCCGTTGTGCGATGCTGCATTGTCTATTTTGACCCTCGAGGTGGTCTTTTTGGTGGCGATCACCTAGGTGCGTAGCGTGTCAGAGCTGGCGGCGCTTTGTATGAAGCCTCCTTATTTTGAGCTGCATAAGGATAAGGTGGTTGTTTGCTTTAACCCTTCTAGTGCCAGCTACGTGAGTCTCACGTAGCTGCCTCTCCAACCGTTAAGTGCCAGCTACGTGAGACTCACGTAGCTGACTTTAAACCCCTATAAAAAAAAACTATAAAAGATACAGACTTACCTGACCCCTCGTTTGATAGTGCCAGCTGTTTGATTTTCGCCCCCGGCCCTCTGATCTTCAGGAGGGGGCCTGGAATAGCCCCCCCCCCCCCCTTGGGCTTTTCAACACCAGGCATCTGTTGAACAAGTTTGTAAGGCCGCCACTTGGTCTTCAGTTCATACCTTTACCAAGTTTTACAAGGTTGACGTTAGGGCCTCAGCTGATGCTGTTTTTGGCCGAAAGGTGCTTCAGGCGGTAGTGAAATGAACTACATGCTGTTCCGCACTGGGGATCCCGCCCTAATGGACACTGCTTTTGGATGTCCCACATGTCATCACTTCTGGGACGACCTGGACTGGATATAGGGAAAAATACAGTTCTGTGATACTCACCTGTAGAATTGTTTTTGTATAAATCCAGACCAGGTCATCGCACCCCTCCCTTGTTTCATTATCTCTTGTTTGCCTGTTATGGTGATTACCATTTTTATATTGGACCGTTGTCCTTAAGTTTTGTTGGAGAGAGTAAATGCTGAAGCTATGTGAAGTAACATGGTTTCTTGGCCTCTCGGCCTGTCTCTTTTTCTTACTGATGTTTAACCACTGGGAAATCATAGTGAGAGACCTGCTTTTATAGGGGGCCGGGAGGAGCGACAGCTTTTGATCTTGCAGTCGAATACCCACTTGTCATCAATTCTGGGATGACCTGGACTGGATATATACAAAAACAATTCTACAGGTGAGTATCAGAGAATTGTATTTTTTCAGCCGCTACTAAAAGAAGACATTTTAAAGCGAAAGAATGCCCATCTTTTGGTCGCTATTGCACTGAGTGGGTGGGGGGGGGGGTAGATATTCTAGTTGACCCCCCATACACACATAACCCAATTGAAAAGCCCTGTATTTACCTGCAATGCTCTTTTTGCATGCTGTTATTCTATTTTTTTAATCACTTTGCAGATATCTGTCTTCATTATGACATGCAAGTGTAAAAAATGCATCCCATGTGATTCTTCACATAAAAAAAAATGAAATGTCTGAATGATGACTATGCTTACAAAAGAGCCCTGAAACCCACTTATTCATGCATACAACCTGGTTTAAAGCCCCTGTCCAGGCAAACACTAACTTATCCCACTTGGGAACAGTAAGCAATAAGCCATTTCAAAGCACCAGAAAATCTTATGTTCTTTGTATGTATTCTCAGCTAAACCAATTTCTTTGCTTCAATTTCTGGGTTTATGGCATAGCTGAGAAGGGCGTGTCATGGTTCAGCTTTATGAGTCTTGAGCATGCTCTGCTGTGGTCAAAGACAGCTGTGGGACCACTGTGGTTACTCATCCTGAGAGTACCAAAGGACGACGTGTCTGTAAAACCACTTTTTCATACCGGTTGTATAAGTGACCCCTCCTCCCACTATCCAGCATATTTATAGGGATTATTATCATCTGGCAATTTTTTTTGTGATAGTGCTCCTTTAAAGCAGCCTCACACATCAATCAGGCAGCGAAATGCAGTCCTGCGAGTGGTTGCCAGCAGTCACATGGTGCAGGGTCTTTTCCTCATCCAGGCTGTGGGTCAAGTCCGGACCATGTGGCAATCGTGGGGCCGCATTTCGTTGGCTAATCAAGTAAGAAATGGGGGTCTATGCATGGGTGGGGGGCTTCAGCAATCTGGCTGCCCCCTAAGACTGTCACAACGCGGCACCGCACATAGGACATTGGGTTTGGATTTCTCTTTTTTTCCCTATGTTGCATTGTTAGTAATAATACAAAGAAAATAAATGCACATTACTAAAGAATTAATTACCATTAATATTTCACATTTTATTTTTGACAGTGTCCCCTCTCCTGGCAGAGCAAATGGGAAGGTCCAGAAGATCCTTTGCAATACCTCAGAGGGCTTGTGTCCAGAACCATTGCAATCCAGGTAAATGATAAAAAAAATGGTTGCTGTTTCTATTTTTGACATTATGTATGTTTTAGTATGAAGCAGTTACTTTGTGAGAATTAAGTATGTTGGACAAAGATATACCCACAAATTAATATTAAAAATGTTCAGTGGCCATAGGAAGCATACACAAAATTCCCATTGGGCAGCCCTGCTTTCAGGCCAACTCGGCCAATTGTAGCCCCTCACACCCCGCTGCAGCCTACCACACCCAGAGCATGTGCTGGAAATGACTTTTGAACACCCCACTTCCCTCCCAAGTCTCCCCCCCCAAGACATACGCCTATATGTTCTGTCCCTGTAATGCTATAGTTTCCGCATCATGGCTGTGGCAACACCATTTACCCCTACAAAACTGAAGCTTCAGTACCATTGCTTTAGAAATGTGGCCATATTCATGCCTCTCCATGACTTGTTCCTGCAATGTCATAGCCTCAGCTAATTATTATTATTTATTCATAAAGCGCAGTCATCTTCCGTAGCGCTATACAAAGCAGTAATTACAAACTGTAGAAACATACAGTACATAGACTATTACAAAGGCAGTGTTACAGAGTTTACAATAAATATTCTGAATACAAGATACAATTAGAGAGACCCCTGTCCTTATGAGCTTACAGTCTACATCAGTGGTTCCAAACCTTATTTCATCAAATACCACTTTCCATTTTCTGATTATATAAGGTACCACCTGGCTGGTGTGTGACCTTTGTCAGCCACCTAAAGCTTTAATCAAAACATCCATTTAAGTAAATCAATCAGAAAAAATTGGTGCAGTTTTATTATATATGGTGTAAATCTGGTTTGAGTTAGGTATAGATGGCAGCAGATAGGTTGGGGGTACAGGTCTGCAGCCTTGTACTCCCTGAGAGGATCTTAAGTACCTCCTGTTGGATACCCATGGTCTAAAGCATAAGGGGTGAAGGAGAAGGATGACAAAGAGCCAATATTTAAGGAGCACTATCACGAACAAAGGAGGCAATAATAAAAATCCATAGCCAATAATAAAAATCCATATATATATGCTTGATGGTTATACAACCAGCATCAAGAAATATCCAGCCAAGCTTGTTTTTTATTTTTATTTATGGAAGGAATAGGAAATTCGGATGACTGTCACCCCTGATACACTAAACCTTTTCAACAGGAGATTAAAACCACAAGCTTGGCAGAGTTTTATTCAGTTTGGGTGTGTAAATGACTCCTCCTCTCATTAGGCAACGTGTTTATATGGGTTTTTAATATTACACAATTTTGTGACAGTGCTCCTTAAAGCTTCATTGCATGTGGGTTTTAAGGGAGCCTTTGCAAGCTTTGAGGGTTGGGGAGTGGCGGATTGGGCGGTGGGCAGGTGTTCCAGAAGATTGGATTGGCACGTCAGAAGTTCTCGAGAGGAGGTGACCGGGGTGGAGCTAATCACTCCTTGATTAGCAGAGAAGCATGTCGTCGATGGAACATAGCAGCTTGCAATTGGGTTATGGACTGGACAGGACCAGGGAAATTGCAGGTTGATTTTTGTCCCCAGTCTTTGAATACGGCAGTGTATTTAGCTTTTCTACCTGACAAGATACTGACTAAAAGCATCAATAGAATCAGTATATGCTAGAACAGCTTGGTATATTCTGGTGGGATTATTCTATACAGGATCATGTATGGACAAATCAAAATTGCTGTTATGCGCCCTTATTCTGGTGTATTTTAGGATGCTGCACAAGTGAGATTCTAATACTGTAACTTCATCTGCAAAACAATTAGCACACTAACAAGAATATTTCGAGAAACAGATATGCTTCTATTGTAGGGAAATGTTCTAACAATTCTGAATTTAATTAACATGATTGTAATTGTAAAGTGGTGAACTCCCTCAGTGCAGAGTGGGAGACATTGCCCTCCAGTGCCACACTGCTCAATGAGGTTCGTACATTTGCCACTTTGTAACTGAAAGAGATTTATTGCTGTCAAACAAGCAATTCAATTTGCAGCGTGATATACAATATACACCATTGATTTAGTAGAAGATTTGATTAGATCCCACTGCTAAGGAATGCATTAATGTCTCTTATGACTAAAATTAAAGTATGCTATGGAAGAATGTTTTTTTTTGTGCTATTGTTAAACTAGGATCTCTGATGCTACGGTCAGCTTCTTCCTCAATACCCTGTCCCGGGGGTCGAAACCCGACTACTTAATAATGGCAGAAGGCACCACTGGAAATGCCTGGTTGCAGCAGCTAATAGGCTCCCCAATCTAGTATTGGAAAATAAGTTAAACCACACAGAGATAAAAAGGGGACATCAATATTGCACCTTCTTTCTAATGCTATACACTTTATGTATAGAATGCCGGAATGCAGACAACTAACCATTGAGTTTGGTTCCTTAGATGGACAGGGCAGATAAGAAATTATGTTGCTCTGTCTCAGAAGGTAATTCAAAGTTCTCCTTCAAAAGAAAACATTCTTGGCTCAACAAAACAAAGAACACTCCCAAGCCTCTCTCCGCCTGAAGGGATCACCCTTGTTCCCTTTTACACAGGCTTGGAAAAGTCCAAGAGGGCTGGGTGAGGGAAAAATTCTGTAAGATTTATTTTCACTTTTTTATTTTCAGTTGAAACTGACTAGATGTCCCGACTTTAGTGCCGCCACCCCCAATTTTTAGCATTTTCTTAAATGGCTGTGTTACAGGGTAGACTGCCATAGGTGTGGAGGGAGTCTCACCATTCACTCTGAATTGCCCGAAATAGCAGCTTACTACCAATCACCTGCCAGGAGCTTCTGTCTGGCATCCTCCTATTTAAGAGGATCAAATAAATGAGTGAGATGGGTCTGGGCACAGTTTGAGTGCTGTTGGGAAGAGAACGATGCTGACAGCAGGAATACAGCAGTGGATTTCCTAGCTCACACCAGTTCTATCCTTCAGCAGGACAGGGCAGGACAAGTATTCCAAGGAAGAAATGTAAGAAGGATAGAGGAAAAGAAGGGAATGTAGGGTATGGGAATAGGAAAGAAAACAAGGTATAGGAAAAGGGATAGTATAGGAAAAGAGAAAAAGGGGAGGCATAAAGAGACAATGGAAGGTTTAAAAGAAGAAGCATATTGAAAAGGGATTTAAACATTTAACTGCCAAGCACATACAATTTACATGGGTGCATCTCCGTCCGTTCCTTGTTTACAGCCCAACTAAACCCTCACCTCTGTTCAGGATCCAGGATCTCCACCTCTGGGGGGGGGGATGGGGCCCCCCTCTTTTGTATCTTCAGTGTATCTTCTGTATCTTCAGGATCCAGGATCTCCTCCTCTCGGGGGGGGAGGGGGCCGCCGATTACCAGGTCCAGGGTCTTCTGTATCTTCAGGATCCAGGATCTCCACCTCTCGGGGGGGAGGGGGTTCCTGGATACCAGTCCTGAGGGCAGGAGGGGCTGGCAAGTCACCTGTGGCCAGTGGGGAACTTGCCATAACCTCCTGCCCTGTCACCTGCATGCCCAAAGCCCAGGGGGCTGTCAAAGAGCCCGCGGCCCATATGGGCTATATGGGCTGATAACCTTCAGGGTCAGGGGTTGGTTGCTCGACCTCCACTCCCTGGCCTACCAGTCTCTAGAGCTGCTGTCCTGGACTACTTTGCTGGGAAGGGGGGGCCCAATGCCATTTTTAAAAAATTATTTTTTAAAGGTTTTACCTTTGATAGTGCGGGTAGTAGTTGTACTTTATTTGAAAATGTGATACTGTTCTAATTGGGGCTTCTAAACGCAATATGTTTTTCTAGAAAAACATACATTTTTAATTTAGAAAAAGTGACCAAATTAAAAAAAATCTTTATACCCACCCCCCCCCCCCCCCCCCCTCAAAAAAACAGAAAAAAATATAAACAAGAAATTTCCTGTTTCAGCCCGAACGCAAAAAAACAATATATAATTTTTCGGGAAATCTCTGGAAATTGCTGCAAAAAATCGCAGTTAAACATATATAGCGCAAAATGGTCTAGCAACAGAGGGTGACAACATCTCTAGGTAGGCTGGCAGTGAAAGGGTTACAGTCTAGGAACCAATAGGATAGATGTTCATTTTTTGTTTTTTTGGTCTACTATTTTACAAAGGAAAGCAAACCCATATGCTAATAGTGACCTTTCTAACCACTGTGTGTCCCATTTCCAAATAATAAAATGCCTTGGTTTACATTTTTCAATCATTTCCCCCGGGAGGTAAACATGCTTTTATCCCGTGTACGCTGTAAAATAGCTGGCTGAGGTGGAATGAGATGCTGAGACTGTCCTCTGCATTACAATATGTCTTTAATGGAAAAAAAACTAGAGTCCTTTTATCCAGGCATCTCTTTGCGATTTGTATTTTTGTCTTTGTAACAAAGGCCTATTTTAGGGGCTGTCAAGAAACAAAAAGCATGCTTTATTTTAAAGGAAGCAAATTTCAGCTGCGTACCTTAGCTGGGGATATTTTTATGGTATGGCAATTATTCCATTTAGTCCCAGCTTCTTACTGGAATGATCCTAAAGTGAAATGGAAGGACCCATTTGGACAAAATAAATAAAAGCGGTTATATATTCACCCTTTATCCCCTGGCGACTTCTGGTTTGGATCCTCTTTTTATTTTAGGCTTTTTCATACCCAGACTTTCCCTTTCAACTAACCTGAAGCAGATCTCCAGTCAAAGAAAAAAAAAAAAAACAATTCGTTTAGTATCCCACGATCAGCGAGAGGACCTAACCCCATGCAGATGTTGTGTGATAACATGCATATGCTTACACATGAACATGAGATGACAGATGTGCTAGCAGTATCTGACATCAAACTGAGAAATATCTATGCCTGAGAAAATTAAATATGCACAGCAAACAGCCCTGATTGGATGAGAGCCCACTCATGCGCTGTAGGACAGGGAAATGGTGAGTTTTTCTTGGGGATCTGGGGGGTGGTAGTGTTTCACACAGTGGGGCATCCCAAATTAGGATGCACTGTGTAGCGAACTAAACCCTGGATAATTAAAATCCTGGGTTTTATTTCGCTTTAATATGCAGCATCCAGGTCTTTTCACATGGACCTTTTCTTTTTTGAGAATATTTTAGATGGGAGCAAGGTCATGAGACCTTTATTGCTTTAAACCGGACCTTCACCCTGAATAAGAGCCTATCTTATATGTTTCCCACACCCTGTACATACAGATTGCTCACATTAAAAATCATCATACTTGCCTCCTACTGCATGTTATGAGCCTTTAAACATCCAAGATGGCGGCTCATGGAGCATCATGCAGCCTGCAAACAGGAAGTGTCTTCTGACTGTGTCGCTGTGTCCTTTCCCTGACCCCAGCTCTGCTCTGTCTGAGCAAAGCACAGCTATAACCCTGCCCCCTGTACTTTATCCCACTCTCCTCTTCTCAGTATGTGTGATGCTTCTGAGTCAAGATGGCGGCGCCCGTATCCTAGAGTCCTGAACAGAGTTGCAGCCCAATGGAGGAAAGAATAATAAGTAAAAGACTAAAAACTTAAAATATATTAATTTCAGATGCTGGGGAATTGTTTTTTAAGGGTTTGGGCTTTTTATTAAATCATGCTGAAGGTTTGGTTTAACTTCCTTGCATGAAGCCATGTCACTATGTATGCTAATCATATATTAGGTCAAAGAAACACTCTACAAGTGGCGAATAGCTGATCAGATTGCTTATTATAGTCTAATGAAAGGCCCTGTTGAGGCACAAACTAACTTCCCCCCGCCGTATCCCCATTGAAACCAGTGTAACATTTTCAAAGCATGGTTATATGTAAATACTGTATGTATTCTAAAAAAAATCCACTTTTTGTTGCTTCAACTTCTGGGTTGTGGCTGAGCTGGGAAAGGTGTGTCATGGCGCAGCTTTATGAGTCATGGTTTAGAGACCGCTATGGGGCCCGCCATTGAAATGCTCACTCTTGCTCAAAGCACCAAGGGATTGAGTAGCTGTGAGACCACTGGAGGAATGAACCTGAAAGGAGATTAAACTTTGTAGCCCAGCTACAGCTTCTACGGATAGAGAAGAGGCACATTTGGAAAGACATTGGGTGAGCTGCTTGCTTGCCTTATTGCCAGATTTTTTGCCCTATAAGACGCACACATTTTGGGAAATGTCAGTGCGTCTTATTGGATGAATGTTAAAAAAAAAAAAAAAAAAAAAAACAACAAAAAAGTAAAAAGATACTTACATAAGCCTAGTGCCTTGGCCCCCGGAGCACCAGCCGATGACAGAGCGGCGGGCAGAGTAACTGAACCATGCCCACTGTCCTTGTTTTGGCCGCTGCTGACATTGCCGGTATTTCTCGGGCAGGCCTGCGCACACACCCGGTCCATGCAGCCGGGACGTGGACCGGGTGTGTGCGCACGCCGGCCCGAGAAGCAGCAGTGGTGTTGGCAGCAGCCAGAGCGGGGCAGTGGGCGGGGTTCAGTTAGCCTGCCCTCTCCTTGTTCGCCATTCTTTCATCGGTGAGATGGTAAGTATCTTTTTTTTTTTTTTCTCCAGTGTGGGGTGGGGATCGGGGGGGGGGGGGGGGATTCAGCCACACTGCCTATGGGAATGGGATGGGGGATGCCACTGCCTATGGCAATGGGATAGGGGTATGCCACACTGCCCATGGGGAATGGGAGGGGGGTTCCACACTGCCTATGGGAATGGGATGGGGGTATGCCACACTGCCTGTAATGGGGTGTTTTAGCACACCATTTGATTAGAATATTTCTTATTATTTTCCTCCTCCAAATCCTAGGTGTGTCTTATGGGCCGATATGTCTTATATCACGAAAAATATGCTATGTTCACTAGCTTTACAGTCTCTTTAAAATAATAAATCTAATAATAGGTACTACTATTTCCTATGCTGGCACACTGTTGGATTGGACTAGAGCCTGTGCATGCACTGTGGAAATGGTGGAAAAGTGAGTTGTGTGGGGTGATCTGAAGGGTTTCACACAGCAGTGACTAGAATTGTGATAGTTCCACTTTGATTTACTTAGCATTTTTTATGTAGTTTAATTCACACAATATTTCTGTGCTAATCCGCACACAATTTTCTAGATGTGTTTCCATCTGTACTTGAACTGACCTTTGTGTGCACCAAGCATCTCAGTGTCTAACTCTTAATTACAGGCTTGGTTAAGGTGCTTGAAATAACTGCTTAGATTTCTTTCCATATAACCACAATGTTCCCCCTCTGAACATTTAGTTGGTAGTTTGCCAGCTCAGCCACAGGCACTTCATAAATCTGACACACTGTATTTGTGTTTTTGGATTGTTTGACCACAGCAGCAGAGGGTCTGCAGTGCTGCTTCTATGCAACCACAAAGGCTTTCATGCCATTACCTTGATCTGTGATTGCCATAGTAATGCAAGTGTAACTTATGAAGTAGCCAAAGAGATTGTACACTGTTTGTGTACTGAAAATATATATATTTTACTTTTACCATAAATATTTGATGATGAGGCTGCATGAATAAATAGCACACACTGTAACAGATAAACAGAGAGAAAGTAAGTGGTAGAAAGAGGTGACAGGCAAGCCCCAGCTAATGAATTCCAATTGCAAAAAACCTGCATGCTTTGCAAAGTGAGAAATAAAGGGGCCTCATGTATTAAACATTTATTTGATATCTAAACTTTTTGGCACATTTGAAGGAGAACTCCCCTTTTCCTTCAAATGAGGTTTTCCTCTTTTGGAATGTAAAATAAACTTTTGTGTTAGAATAGTGGCCCCAGACCTGTTATTTACTTATCAGCATTCGGCTTCCATGATTCTCATGTCCCTGCCTGTTTTGCTACAGTGGGAGTGGTTCTCATGACCTCAAGTAAAAACAATGGACTACAAGTCTCATGATCCTTCCAATGTAACAAGTGAACTCCTTAACAGCTTTGGTTAAATAGGAACATAAGACTGAAAATAAAAAGGGTCAGATTCTCATCAGCCCCTACTTACTTTTTGGATTTTGCCGATGCCTGCTGCAACGACATATAGCTGCTTCAGGGCCGGATCCTCACCCCGATGTCCACATAGCCGTCTATTAATGAGAAGCATGGCCTTAGCCGTGCTCGTCAATATCCCACGGCAATCTCACAGCTCAGCGAAGTCTAACGGGATTTCCCAGGTGCGAGATCGGAGGCTGCACGCAGTGCCTGATGGGATGCAAGATCGCACCGCCCATCGGAGGTGAGTAAAGAATGCCCTAAGGTAAAACCGGAAGAGAGGCAGCAGAACGGTGAGGCTTCGGGAAGGTTTTAACCTCCCCCAATTTTCCTCTTTAAGTCTTAGCAGCCTAATTACTATCCAGCTAAGAACCCAGTCATTAACCCTCACTACTGGAAAGCATAACTGTGATCATTCCTAACCGAAGAAGTTGAATTTCAGCAGAATGGAATAAACCAGTCTTCCATGCTTTAGCCGATCAGATGATTAGCAAGCTAGAGTGAGGAAGTCTGGCATGTACTCGAAATCACCACTTTGTTGTACTTAGCTAAGGTAATCACATTGTTGCTATGGAAAACTGTTTTCTTTTATAACATAGAGCTGCAAACAAATAGAAAAAAAAAAAAAAAACAGATAAGCTTAGCACATTAAATACATAATATTTCAAGTATGTCTCACACCCTGCTTCGGAAATATTAATTACACGTGGGTTATGGTCCAGTAGAGGGCGAACTTCTGCAGAGATGACTAGAAAAAAATAAGCCCCTCCCGGTCCAAAAATACCTGGGACCTCCCACACATTCCCCAGTCTTTGTCTCTGCACTCTGCAGACGGCAAGCAAGTCAGAAGATGGCTGTCTCCTTCCTTACAGGTAAGCCGGGTTTACACCCGGCCAATTATTGCCCTATTTCTGCCCGGACCTTGTTTTAATAAATTACCTATGCCTCCCAGCCTCGGCTGTAGGTTCGGGCGAAGGTAGGTTACACCCTAGTGGTGTACTAACTAGGAGCCATGCTTCTCCGTGAGACCCCCACAAAGGGGTAGGTGGATACCAGGTTTCGGGATCCTGGTTTGGGATGCCCTGTACGTTTTGTCCCTGCGCCGCATTAGGTGGCTTGGGTACCCCCCCACCTGTTGCTCCCTGTCCCTGATTCGCAGGGGGGGGGGGCTGTCCCTCTGTTTTAATTCAGCTTGCCCTGGCCGGATAGCTGTCAGTGAGTATGATTGTTGTGTGTGTGCATGTGATGTGCTTCACTTCTTGCCAGGCCGCGTCTGGCTGGACGGCGGCCTGGGTCCCGGGGCCGGCTCTGCAGCGTTGCTTTCTTTTCCTCAGTTAGGAGAGGAGGCGGGGCAGAGCGCTCGGCGCACTGACGCGGCCCGCCCCCCTCTCCTTGGCGCCCTCGGAGGTCCCAGCCAATGGCTGGGAGCCGCACTTCTGCTTCTCTACAGGAGGGGGCGGGGCCACGCGCGTTCACTCGCCCTTGCTGCTGCTGCTGGTGTGGGCTGGTCGGCATTTTGTTTCTTGGTCCTAAACTGTGAGTGTCCTGCGGGGCTTCTATGCATTACCTGTTTGTTTGCTGTACAAGCGGGATGTGTTTTAGGGGGCGCCTTGTATGCTGCATGTGTGCTTTTACTTATATACTTGAAGGTTATATCTAGGCATATATCTGGAAGTATGATGGCTGTAATGGCGTTTTTTGCTTATGGTACCCTTGTTTATTATGTCTTCCAGGGGGATTACCTTCCTTGATAGTAAAAAACGGGGTTCTCCCGGTCCTTAGGTCCCTCACTCAAATTGGGGTTTTACAAATCCTCCCACTAACGGACGTTGAGGGGCATCCCGGGTGGGTAACTAGCGTAATTCCCACTGGTCATTGCGACTACCGTAAAAAATCACCATATGGAGGCTTCCCAGGATACCGGGCTCGGGATCCCTTCGGGGCAACCCTGGCTGTGTGTGGTTTATGGGGTATCCCTCGCTGGGGATGATGTGCTTATTTGCATACCATGTGTACAGCAGGCCATTACGCGGCAGTCCGGGCGTCCGGTTCAGCGCCGCCGGTCTCATCACCTACACCATCACGCCTGGCTTTGACCCCAGGTGATGTCACTGGCGGGGAGTCGCATTCTGATGTCTGTGCTAGATTGGCCAACATTGAGAAATTGATTGCTAGCTCTGCGGCCAGGAAGGCCCCAGCTAAGAGAAGGCATTTGGCACCGGCTGCGCCTGGTTTTGATTACGAGGAATATGACTCCTTTGATTGGTCTGATTATTCCCCATTGGAAGAAGGGGAATTGTTTTCAGAATCTGAAGGCTCTGATTATCAGCAGTTCTTGGATGCTGATGTGGGGCAGGAGCTTGGGGATACTGTTGATACCCCCAGACTTCTGGACCATATTTTTGAGGTGCTTGCTATTTGCCCTCCTGCGGAGGCCCCTCTGCAAAAGGGGGAATTTTTGGGGTCACTAAGCCTCGCTTGGAGTTTCCGGATCAGAAGCATTTTGACAAATTGATTCTTAAGGAATGGGAAAAGCCCAGCCGGCTTCCTGGTATACCTCAGGGGGGGGATAGGTATCCCTTTCCTGTGGACACGATAAAGCGTTGGTCGTCACTCCCAGAGGTTGACGCTCCGGCTCTGGGTTTGTCCAACACATCGGTTGTGCACTCACCAGACTCCACTACTCTGAAGGATAGTGAGGACCAACGTCTTGATCAAATGGCGTTGCATGCCTTTGCCAGTGTGGGTTCGGCCTTGCGCCCTGTTTGTGCTTCAGCTCTCACGGCTGTGGCTACCAGATCTGTCATTAGGGGCCTGTTGAATGGTCCCCATCTTAACCCTGCTAGTGATGAATTTGCAGCACTTACGCGGTGTGATTTGTTCATGACCTTTGTCTTATCAGCTTTGGATGATACAATCTGCATGTGTAGTAGGACCTGGGCTTTGCTTGTGGCTATACGCCGATCGGTTTGGTTGCGCCAATGGGCAGCTGATATTGCTGTGAAGAAGGCGCTTACAGGGCTACCCTTCCTGGGTATGCGCCTGTTTGGAGATAAGTTGGACTCGGTGGCGAAAGGAGGTAAATTGCCACAACGCAAAAAGCAGCGCTGATCCTTTCGGGGTGCAGGCTCCTTTAATCCTTCCTTTCGCGGCTCTCGAGCAAGCAGGGGAGTTGCTTACTCTGCGTTCAGAGGTTATTCCTGGGGTAGGGGCAGAGTCCCGGGACTGCCTGGGGTGCCAAACCCAAGGCTGCTGCCAAACCCTCTCAGCAATGAGGGGACGCCCTCACCCTCGCGGGTGGGGGGACGGCTACGGCTCTTCGTCCAGGTCTGGACCCAGGAGGTCACGGACAACTGGATCCTGGAAGTGGTCTCTTCCAGGTACAAGCTGGAGTTCGAGTACCGGCCTCCTCCCAGATTCCTCAGGTCTCGGGTTCCTTCGGACCCCCGGGCCGCGCAGGGGCTTTTAATGGCAGTGCAAAACCTTCAGGACATGGGGGTCGTCTGCCCGGTGCCCTCCACAGAGAGAGGTCGGGGCTATTACTCCAACCTTTTTACAGTCCCCAAAAAGGATGATTCCATAAGACCCATTCTGGATCTAAAGATTCTCAACAGGTTCATCAGAACCAAGACTTTATGACGTCCATAGACATCAAGGACGCTTACCTTCATGTGCCGATCTTCCTGGGACACCAACGGTTTCTCAGATTTGTGGTGGGAGATCAGCACTATCAGTTTGTCGCTCTTCCTTTTGGGCTGACCTCAGCACCAAGGGTGTTCACCAAGGTGTTGGCGGGTATAATGGCCCTTCTCAGAGCCCAGGGCATTCGCATTGTGCCGCATTCGCATTGTGCCGTATCTGGACGACCTTCTCATCACGGCATCCTCTCTCGATCAAGCGGAGCTGGACACCAGGTTGGTGGTGTCAACGCTGGAGAGGTTCGGTTGGGTGATCAACTATCCCAAGTCCTCTCTCTCCCCGTCAAGGGAGGTTTCCTTTCTGGGCATGAATCTGGATACCATTCAGACCAGGGTGTTCCTACCTCCGTCGAAGGTGGAGATGGTTCAAGATCTGATACGTCTTCTTCTGTCCATCCCTCGCCCGTCCTTCCAGCAAGGGAGGAGGCTGGTGGGATTGATGGTGGCCTGTTTCGAGGCGGTTCCCTTTGCTCAGTTTCACATGAGGCCTCTTCAACTCCATCTGTTATCGGCTTGGGACAGATGCCCTCTGTCCTTGGATCAGTCATTTGTGATGTCTCCCCTGTTCCGGCAGTCTCTTCGGTGGTGGCTGGAACCGAGAAAGTTGCTGAGGAGCAGATCTTTTCTGGACCCTTGTTGGGAGACGGTCACCACGGACGCCAGCCTGTCGGGCTGGGGGGGGTTCTGGAAGGAACATCAGTTCCAGGGGCTGTGGGGTCCTCAGGAGACGCACATCCCCATCAACGTCCCTGATTCTTGCATGGGCCGAGAGCAATGTTCCATGCATCTCGGCGGTACATTCCAGGGGTGGAGAACCTGGAAGCGGACTCTCTGAGCAGGGGGTCCTCTCATCGAGGGGAATGGTCCCTCAACTACGAGGTATTTCTATTCATTTGTCACAAGTGGGGGTTCCCGGAGGTGGATCTCTTTGCCTCCCGTCACAACCACAAGCTCCCTGCTTTTGTGTCTCTGTCCTAGGATCCTCTGGCTCTGGCAGTGGATGCCATGTCTCTTGCCTGGCGGGATCTGGGTCTCCTGTATCTGTTTCCCCCCTTCTCCATGGTAGGCAGGGTGGTGCACAGGCTGGTTCAAGAGGGGATGCCAGCAATCTTGGTGGCCCCAAGGTGGTGTGGTTCGCAGACGTAGTCCGGCTGGTGGTCGATCAATTCAGGCTGCCTCTTGTTCCGGATCTGATCACACAAGGTCAGCTTTGTTACCCCAATTTACAAATGCTGGCTTTGACGGCGTGGCTTCTGAAACCTTCATCTTAAAGGAAAAGGGTTTGCGTTGTCCAGACTCTTGTCAGGGCTAGGAAGAAATCTTCCTCTAATATCTACTACAGGACCTGGCAGACCTACATTGATTGGTGTGAGGCTAGGGCCTTTCCTTGTCGGGTGTTTTCCATTCCTCGGATTTTGGCGTTTCTTCAGCATGGTCTGGACATGGATTTTCAACTTTGCACCCTTAAGGGGCATGTGTCCGCTCTGGCGGTTTTCTTTCAGAGATCTTCATCCTTTGGTTAAGACCTTTTTTCAAGGGGTCACTCATGTGCGCCCTCCTCGCAAACCCATGTTGCCTGTTTTGGATTTAAATTTGGTGTGGTCTGCCCTTCAGGGTCCTCCTTTTGAATCAGTGCAGGATGCTGCACTGTCCATTTTCACCTTAAAGGTTGCCTTTTTGGTGGCTATCACCTCTGTTCGACTGGTTTCTGAGTTGGCGGCTCTGTCTATTCAGGCCCCCTACTTTGAGAGACATCAGGACAAGGTGGTTTTCCGCTTTAAACCAGACTTCCTGCCAAAGGTTGTCTCTGCTTTTAACCTCAATCAGGACATTGTGCTTCCTTCATTGTGTCCTAAACCTAGCAATGCAATCTGGTGGCTACTTCACCATTCCGGAAGACGGACGCCTTTTTTGTGGTGCCCTCCGGGCCCAAGAAGGGTTTGGCGCCCGTAGGGTGGATTTGATTTAAATCTAACTGATTTAAATCACGATTTAAATCACGATTTAAATCACTAGTCAGTAAGGCTTGATTTAAATCAGTGATTTAAATCAAAGTTTCTACCTAAACTAGTTCTTACTATTTTAACATGCAAGTAGATGAAGATTTTTAGAATCACTTTTTATATTACTTTTTTCTCTCCAGTTTAATGGGTTAATCATTCATATTTGGACACCACTGTTCTGTTGTACTTAGGAAGGAGAAAAATAATCCTGACCTTAATAACAATTTAAATAGATTTATTCAACTGAAACAATAACATTACAGCATAAGTTATTTGCTTAAACAAACATCCATGTTTTGTTAACTAATTTGGCTAAACAAAATATATATATATTTTAAGAAACTTAGACTGTCAGCCCAGCCGACACATGAAAAACTTAAATACTACTGTCCCTGCTGTCCTCTGTAGCTCACTAGTCATAGGTTTGTAGAACAATAGGATTAAGGTCTTTTTCTCAACTCTGTTCATGTTGTAACATTTTTGCTGTGAAGAAGAGGCTGGGACCTCTGCGGAGTCAAATTCAGTTTTGAGAACTGCGTAAGTAAAGCGAGCGAGCGTCTGTGATAATATAGGAGAGAAACTGCCCACTAATCCTACAGAAACCTCTGGAAGAGCATGGCATTGTGAATGTTACACATATACAGCCTTTATTCTACTGAGTTAAACAACTCAGCTTTATCTCATGATGGAAGAACCTTTGGATGGTAAAATATTTTCCTCAAAAAGCAGTTTATTGAAAAAAAATCCGATTTAAATCAAAAAAATCCGATTTAAATCAAAAAAATCCGATTTTTTTGATTTTTAAAAAAAAAACATTGATTTTTATCCACCCTGGGCGCCCGTCAAGTCTACCATTAGTAAATGGATTTGTCCGGCCGTTATTAGGGCCTACTCTGCCAAGGGGAGGGATCCCCCTTTCCAGATCACTACTCATTCTACTCGTGCTGTTGGGGCTTCCTGGGCTTTTCAGCACCAGGCCTCTGTTGAACAAGTTTGTAAGGCTGCTACTTGGTCTTCTGTTCATACTTTTTCCAAGTTTTATAAGGTTGATGTGCAGGCCTCAGCGGATGCTGTTTTTGGCCGCAAAGTTCTGCAAGCTGCAGTGGTTTAATTTGTGCACTATTGTCTGTTGGGATCCCCACCCTTTTTGGACACTGCTATTGGATGTCCCACGTGTAATTAATATTTCCGAAGCAGGGTGTGAGACATACTTGGAATAATACCATTTTGTGATTACTTACCTGTAAAATGGGTATTATAAGTATGTCTCACACCCTGCTTCGTCCCACCCTTGTTGTATCTTGGATCCTCTATGTGGTGATACTTTTTTCTCATATATTTTATTGGCTCTTCCTGGTCCCCTTACTGCTTTCTTATACTGAGGAATGTGTGGGAGGTCCCAGGTATTTATGGACCGGGAGGGGCTTCTTTTTTTCTAGTCATCTCTGCAGAAGTTCGCCCTCTACTGGACCATAACCCACGTGTAATTAATATTTCCGATGCGGGGTGTGTAATATACCATTTTGTGATTACTCACCTGTAAAATGGGTTTTTGCCACATAATAATGGAAACTTTTAAAAATGCTATCGAAAGTGGAATTACCCTTTTAAAGGAAAAGTCACATTTCTTGTACTTTTCCCTCAGACCCACTTTAAATTCCATTTTTTATTTCTTTGAAACTCTGTGTTTTAAAAATAAAACTGTTTTTCCCTAGCAACAATGCTTTCATGTTAGCAACAGTGCAATGGTGTGTTTGGTGTACAGAGCAGAGACTTTATGACTCTGGCTTGCTAAAATATCTGATTGGCTGAGGCTCCAGAGCTCGCAGGTTTAATCCCTCCTGCTCTGTTTCAGCCTCTTCAGATGAGAGAATCACAATCTTGTGTTCCTGGGTTACATAGAAAACATAGAGAAACATACATAAAAAGTTGATGGCAGGAGACCATATGGTCCATCTTGTCTGCTTTTATGTGTATACTGGCAGCATTCTTACCTGGGGATCGTTACCTATTCCTGAATTTTCAAAGTTTTGCTTTGTGGGTGGGGTGGTACTTATCCTTGTCAGTAAGCGACTATAAAAAAAAAAGGGGTATACCCAAGGCCAGGAAATCCTCTCCTACTTTAGCAAGACAGATTTTTTTTTCATCCCAAAAAAGGAAAGCGATGAGACAGAACACCAAAAAAGCTGCAAAAATGTGAGTTTTCCTTCAAAGTTTTCTTCTTTTTTTCCAGGAATTTGACTTCCCAGGGTTTTGTTCGATTCCACCGGGGTATCCCGAATTGGGATGTCCCGCTGTGTGAACAATTCGCCTCTCCCTCACTCCTGCGGCACCTGCATGGGTGTGTGAGCCGTTTGCTGTATTTACTTCATTTGTCTCTCATTGACTTCAAAGGGGAGCGCATGCTCTCTTCCTCATCTGAATGGCCGGGGCGGGAGCGTGTACACAGCCCATGGTTGCAGGGGATTTGGCTGTGGCTCCCCATTGAAAACATGAGCAGCATTTGCCGAATGACACGGCAGACAGCTCTCATTGGACAAGAGCCTGCGCTTCCGCTGTTGGACTGGGGAAAGGTAAGTGATTACCAGTGCGCTTTGGGGGGGTTCACTCAGCATTCAGGGAATCTTTTAGATTCTATGGCGGTAACAAGTGATTTTTGTTCCACTTTAAGTTCGTACTGCCACAAGGAGACAGACGCTGTGTTTGCCTCCCAGGTTACAGTTGGAAATTGTTCTGGTTCATATATGTAAAAATCTTCCAAATCCCCCCTGTTATCTGTTAACAAATAACATGATTCATCATTTATACCAGAGCCATGTTATCTTCATTCTGCAGATAAGTTTTGTACCAACTAGCTTAAAAAAAAGAAAGAAATAAGGAAAGAAAGAAAGACCCTTGTTGCCATGGGAACCATAGTCCCCTGTGTATTTGTTACCAAACCACTAAACAGCAGTTAATTTAATGCCCTACATTACTGGCCATAGATCAGCATTTAAATGAAGATGCCTTTACAAAGTGCTTGAAGACGGTGATTAGACTCCTGAAGGAATTAATGATATTCTCATTTCACATGTGACAGGGGTCACTTAGTACAAAAGTTAAATTGGATACAGTCATTCTGAAGCATGAAAATAGATTTCCAGAGCCCAGAAATCAATCGCCGCCATTGGACAAAAAGCAGCTGCAGCCGGACGGGTTTCATTCAAGATGTGCTTGGTCTCGTAGTGAGCAGCGGAGGATGTTATCCCTACTCGCTGCCTTCTGTGCTGGAAAATCAATGTCCGCTTCTTTCTTACCAAGAATTAAGTTATATTAACAAGCTAAAATGTTGTTTTGTCATATAATTTGTTATACTTTTCCCAGCATTACTTTCAATGTAAACCAGTAGCAAGAAAAATGTGATAAATCTTAAAGTGGACCAAAACCCAGGATTTTGACTATCCTGGGTTTTGGTCCTTGCCCCCAGGTGTCCTTCTGTGTGAAACCCCCCAGGTCGCCCAAACCAACTGAACTCTTCCTGGTCCTACGATACATGCATGTCTGCTCGTCCAATCAGCGTGCTCAGATCTGCTACAGCCCCTTCATTGCGCCCCTTCAGCCCGTGCCCTACTAAAGGGATTGCAGGTATGCGCCCACTGCTCGATCATATGCCATTGGACCTGGAATGAAGGTAAGATTTAAAGCATCCTGGGGGAGTTTCATACAGCAGGGCACCCCCGATTGGGGTTCTCCAGGGGCAGCGAGTATTCCTGCCCTGGAGTCTTATAGACTCCAAGGTGGGTTTTGGTCCACTATAAATGGGCACTACAATCTGTCTCTAAAATTGGGTTTGAAGTCGACCAAACTCATCTTGGCCGGCCCTGAAGTCTCCGGGGTTGGCAGACTTTATCTCTAAATGCTCTGCTGTGTGAAACCCTGGCTATCTCCACATAAACGCACCTATTTGTTGATCCTGTGGTGCATGCACGTCCATGGCCCGACTATACCTTTAGCCAGATGTGTACTTGGAGCAGGCATTTGTGAATGCCCAGGGCAGTCACTCCCCCAGTGGGTATATAGGCAGCGGCACTGCCACTCCATTCAGTTTCTTTGTTGCACTGATGTCTATTAATGAGTGTGCTGATTGGCTGCCCATTTGCCCGAGTAAGTGGACCAAAACCCAGGCGAAATTCCTGGGGTTTGGTCCACTTTAAAAATGGCGGTCTCCATTGGCACACGTGTGCAAATGTATGTTACAATTCAAAATGCCATCGTGCCTCTGTGTAGGTGCAGTCTTGACTTGATTCCAGTGTTTCCCAAACCTCTCCTCGTGAACCAGGTCATGTATTCCAGATCTCCATACGGATGCACAGGTAAAGTAACTAGAGCTCAGACGGCCAATCACTGTGCTGGTCTGCTTTAAGCTATTCAGGGGATACATGCCAAACACTATGTGTGTAGGGAAGCGAACTCTGCATATCACTCTGAACACATCATCTCCACCATGAAACATGGTGGCAGCAGCATCATGTTTTGACAGGTGGTTTTCTTCAGCAGGGACTGGGAAGCTATTAACGTTGATGGAAAAATTAATGGAGCTAAATACAGGGCCATCCTGGAGGAAAACCTGTTAGAGGCTGCAAAAGACTGAGACGTAGGTACACCTTCCAGAAAAAAAAACGACCCTAAAGATCCAGCCAAAGCTAGAAGGGAATGGTTTAAATCAGGGGTGCTCAAGCTTTTGAAAAGCGCCGGCCATAAATCGATTTGGAAACTGGTCACGTACCACAATGAATAGGTTCAGAATTACACATTTTTCATTTTAAATATCAAAACAAAGATTTTTTAAAACAATCAGGATACCCACTGTCTCCACAAACTTTTTTTCTTCTCACAGGTCCTTCCAATACACCACCCCATTACCAAATTTATATGTAACAATACCCACATGCTACTAATACACATGCTGATTGCCTCACCTCTCCAAATATATGGGTATCCTATTTATAGACCATTACCCCATCAATTCGAAATCAAAACTTTATCCCCAATACTCACCCATCTTAATTCCCCGCCAATGCTAAACATGCAATTAAAAAACTTTTATATTGTTATGGTGTGAGATATTTCACCCAGGGGTGGTGGTGCACTATCAATGTCACCACATTCCTCCAAGCCATTGCTATCACTTCTATTCAATATTGCATCCCTCCTATATCATTCTCCTTGAAATCTCTCTTCCTTACTGAGCCTCTGTTTATTACACACCAGTTCTATTTAACCCTCCCCACAGCAGGTCATGGGCCACATCATATGGCTCTGAGGGCCACAGGTTGAGCATATGTGGTTTAAATCAAAGCATAGTCATGTGCTGGAATGGCTCAGTCAAAAGTCCTATTGAGAATCTGTGGCTTATTTGAAAATTGCTGTTCACAAACACTCTCTATACCATCTGACTGTGTTAGAGCTATTCTTCAAAACTGGTAGAGGCATCCCCCAACAGACCTGCATCTTTAAATGCAGACAAATGTGGTCCTACAAAGACTCAGTGGGTTAAATATAAATTAATGCCACACTTTTTAGTTATCTAAAAAAAAAAATTTAAGTTTGTGACTAAGTATTCAAAATGTGACAAAGTTCAAGGGGTGTGAATACTTTTTCAAGGCACTGTATTGCACTTTACATTGAACACAATGTTACTTATAGGTATACCATTGTACTGTGCTTCTACTTTAGGTTGTTTTCCGCTGTATTTCCACTGTAGTCACAGAAAATAGAGGTTACAGCCTATCCCTGTTTGTGTGGTTACTTGGGAACTACTGTTATGTTGAATGCTATTATTTGGAAATACGTTTGCAGAGTATCGGCAGATTGTCCTGTAGTTTTTGGACAGTGACTGTCATTTGATGAAATATTTCTTTCAACAACACAAATGCATCATAAGTCAGTCATCATTATTACAGCTAAAATCCTTGAAAAAATGCCAGTGCATCGCACAATGGCTAGGCATGAGCAGAGCCTTATACTTTCAGAAAAATCATTAGTAATTAAGATATAGATTGCATCAAGAAAGTAGGACCAGAAAATGTGTTCTATAAAATTCACGGAATTGAAGTACAACTTGTTTTGTAGGCTGCTGTTTATTTTTCTTGTTGAAGTTGAACATTCTGCTTTAGAAGGACAAAGTCATATATTAGATCAGAAAACAGGACACCAAGGAGAGATTAGTGTTCTGCAGGCTGAAGCCACAATAGCAGAGTGTTTTGTACTGGATCAGGTCAGAGACGTGGGAAAATCCTGTGACATTAATGTTTAGTGTTGCTGATATGTTGGGTGAGCCTGGGAAGAACACCCCGTATTTGACACTGTGGTTTGGTTTTGGAATGGTGTTGCATTCTTTTTTTGTTGCTCCATTTTCTTTACAAGTATTAGCTTTGGAATCCACACATGTGTTTTGTGATGTTTTAGGAAAAAGGTCTGGAATTGGCTCTGCTTTCAGTAGATCAGATAACACAAAATTCTGCCTTGAAAATGTATCTTCCATAAGCAAATATTCGCTTCCAGCTAAATGTTGCAATATCATTATGCGGATCACTGATGGGGCTGTGTTTGCCGATCAAAATAGATTGTAGGCCCTATTTCACTAATAGTAACGTGGCTGCTGCCTGGGTCCCTGCACCCCGTTACTAAACAATTCCAGGTGATGTTCTCCATCACCTGCACAGTAATGTGCATGGCTGCTTGTGGTCATGTGGGCAGCAGGGAATGTGGAAGTGGTGAGTATTGGAGAACATTGAGGTATGATGGAGGACGGGTCACCCAATGACATGTTTTAATTAGGCAATAAACTTTAAGACCTTATTTAAGATGTCCCAGTACTCCAGGGATCGCCACAAACCCAAATGGCAAATGCACTGGCTCTTCTTCAATTAGAATAGATTGCTGT
This sequence comes from Gastrophryne carolinensis, assembly GCA_027917425.1. Taxonomy (NCBI): domain Eukaryota; kingdom Metazoa; phylum Chordata; class Amphibia; order Anura; family Microhylidae; genus Gastrophryne; species Gastrophryne carolinensis. The sequence goes on along the minus strand of CM051236.1, from coordinate 54,650,650 downwards.
GCATAATAAATAGGGATCCCATTGTGTTCCTAAACATTTAAAACCATGGGTAGGTACCACAGCCATATTCAGGAATCAAGCGGCCCTAGACACTGTTTGCCACATGTCCCCGATTATTAAAGGGTACGCTAAAGACACAGAACATAGAGGGCATTGGGAATAAAGTGCAGAGTGTAGCAGGGACAGCAGGAGGGAGACAGAAAGGAGGAATGGTAAAAAGTTGGCATTAGGAAGCGGCAAAGTAGAAAGAACGTTGCCAGCAGGAAGAGGGCTTAAAAGAGAAACTGCGAGCGGCAGGACGGGGGCCGAAAGAAGGAACAGCAGATATAAACCCAGCTTTGCTCTCATTAGTCAATCATTGGATGGGTTAAGCTTCACAAGGCAGTCCGCTCTCACCAAAGCTGCTTGCTCTCCACAGGAGAGCTACATGGATGCCTTTTAGGCTTGGTCCCCCCGCCAGGCTTTGGCGGGTGCCCCAGGGGGGAGGGAATCAAGTGACTCTGGAATGTTATAGGGCTTGAGTTTCGTTGCAATTTAACACAGGACCCCCCCTTCTTTAAGATTACCTTCACAATTTTCATCCATTGAACTTGTGAGTTTCTTTGCAGGATGTCAGAATAGCTGCTCTCTTAATGTGAACTACCTCCCACCTTCATTTATCATTTGCTTTAGGGTACTCCGAAGGTTCTCCCATGTTTTTTCTACTTTGATGCTCATAAAAGTCAGTGGAGATTATTTTGTTAATTGCTGGTATCTGTCACACTCCATTCTTGCACATCTGACAGGCGGCAATCCTTTTCTTCCCTACGCTTTGCCGCTCAGGGACGCAAAGCACTGTTTTTGCAGCCCCACCACCCCACACAGCTCGATGTCTGGGCACTTCAATTTTCAATTATTTGTTCATTTTCCCACTCTGAGCTTGGGCCGGTGCCTAGTAACAAATCTGGGCCTGGGTAAGTCACACAAATGTTACCACTGGTCGATGATATAAGCCCCTCTTCTAGTTCAGGATGATTAGCCCAGAAATTTGTTGTGCTCAAGATGGCTAAAAGATGTACTGTATCTCTCTGCACCGAACATGCAGTGCCAGAAGATTTCAGGAAGCATGACTGATAGGTAATGTAATTACTCATAAAGCTCTGGTAAGCCAAAAAACACAAGCTGAAATTCTGCAGAATGAACAAAAAAAAAATTGGGCAATGGACATAACAAATGAAGACGAAGTATTTGCATTCCATGTCGGCTGGATAAGATAACGCATTCTCCATGCCTAGCAAATGAATATGTCGAGGTAGCATAATGGCTTAAATTTTTTTATTCTGGGCCTTAAACCCTGTTCTAAATTGTCCAAATTACTGGAAATGGTCATTTGTTGATTGTGCAACATTAACGGGTCACATTTACGAAAAAGCTATTCAAAAGCTATTTCAATCAAAAACGTCTTTACAGGCAAAGTTACATGTTAAAGTGGACCAAAACCCAGGGTTTTGACTATCCTGGGTTTTGGTCGTGTGTGAAACCCCTCAGGTTGTCCAATCTAACTCACCTTTCCCCGGTCCTATGGCGCATGCACAGCCTCTCATCCAAACAGCGCGCTGGTATCCGCTCCCGCCCATTCATCTAATTATAGTCTAAGTCCACCGTGTTTGCAGCCGCATCCCAGCTACCCTTTAGTAAGGAGCGTGCCCGCGCCGGCTATTATTATTAGTGTTTATTTATATAGCGCCATCATCTCCTGTAGCGCTTTACAAGGTGTGATTACAGACAAGGTAAAACATATAGTACAGGGAACAAGACAAACTAGATTCTACTAGGTTTAAATCAGGTGTTTTGAGCCTAGGAGACAATAGGAAAGAGAGCCCTGCCCTTGCGAGATTACAGTCCAAAGGCCATTCACAGATGCCTAAAGGTATTGTAGGGAGCGACTCATGCGCTGTTTGAGTGGGGTTGAAGGTGATTTTTCGGGTGACCTGGGGCGAATCTGGGTGCCCCAGGGGAGAGGGAATCAAGTGGCCCTGGAATGTTATAGGGCTTGAGTTTCGGTGCAATTTAACACAGGATCCCCTTCTTTAAGATCACCTTCACAATTTTCGCATCCATTGAACTTTTGAGTTTCTTTGCAGGATGTCAGAATATCTGCTATCCTAATGTGAATTACCTCCCACCTTCATTTATCATTTGCTTTAGGGTACTCCGAAGGTTCTCATTTGGGTTGAGGTTGGGAGGAGGGACCACACCATGTTTTCTCTACTTTGATGCTCATAAAAGTCAGTGGAGATTATTTTGCTACAAAAGGCACAGTTATTTATTCTAAGTATACAGTACGTCCTGCTCCAAATCTAATACTTACACGTGGGATATACTCCGCCAGATGGTGCTGGACTGCAGAGACATCGAAAATAGGCTCCTCCCGGCCCCTCAAATACCCAAGGACCTCCCAAAAATCCCCAGAATTTCTCTGCCGTCTGGCTGCGAAGGACGAGAAATTGGCTCTCTACTCACAGGTGAGCGGGGTTATTAACCTGTAGGACTATTCCTACCCGTTCCACTAGTAATATGCCTCCCAGCCTTAGCTGCGCTGGTCGGGTGAAGGTAGGCAGGACCGCTGTTAGGTGCTTAGGAGCGCTGCTCCACCGCAATCCCCCACCAAAGGGTAGGCGGTTCAGGCTTATGGTGAGCCTCTATGGGATGCCCCTCCCGCACTAGTGCCCCTTGCCCCTGCCTATCGATGGGCCCTATTTAAGTGGCCGCCGTCCTCCCTCATCCTCCTTATAGTCTTCGGGGGAAAAGGGGGGGGGTGTGTATGTGTATAGATATGTAGGTTATGAAGTCTGTGCTTTCACCTTTCACATGTCTTTATTCTTGTGTCAGCCGCCGCGCTGACTTGTCTTTAGTGCTTTTAAATTTACCGCCGCCGCGCGCTGACTTGGTTCCGCTCTTGGCGGCGACATTACCTCAGGCGCTGGTGCGCCATCATTGGCTGTTGGCCTTCTGGCTTCGCACTCTTCGGGGGGGGTGGGGCCCGTCTTTGGCGCCTTCCGCGTCATCGCTATTACTGGCCCGCACCTCGAGGTATACCGACGCCATCTTTTCTGACTTGGTTCGCCTATGCGCGACGGACTACTACCTACCGCGGTCCGTAAGTGCCCTTGCGGGCAGCTTTATCTGCTTCACTTTTGTTACAATGTACTTATGTCTTTCAGGCGGGACTAACCCTTCTTGGCTTCTCCCGGCCCTGTTTTTAGTATATTACTTGTAGGCCTTGTATAAATTATACTCCCACGTCCCTAGCGGGTTATTGGGGCATCCAGGGTTGCTATATAGCGTTATTCCCTATCGGCGTATAGCGCCGCTATAATCACCATATGGTGGCATCTCAGGATAATGTTACCGGGGTCCCTTCGGACAAGACCGGCTGTGTGTAGCGTGTGGGCAGCCTCATGCTGACGCTGACAAGACACGGGTCTGTGTACCCTGTGCTGAGCAGGTGCTTGCATTGCAATCTGGCCTGCCAGTGGCTGCACCTCGTTACACTTCACCTACTCCCCCAAGCTTAAATCTCACTCCTGCTGAGTTGCATACTAGTGAGGATTCTCAGCCTGATGTGTCTTCTAGACTGGCTACTGTTGAACAGATTATTGCGAAGTCTTTAGCGCGTAAGGCCCCTGCTAAGAAGCTGCACTTGGCGCCTAATGTTACTGTTTTCCCTATGGGAACTGAGGAGTTTTGGAATCTGTGTGGCTATACCCCGTCTGACGAAGGGGAGCTCTTTTCTGATTCAGGCTCATCTGATGAGAGACCAAGGGGTCATGACGATTCTGGCTCTGACCCCTGGGCCCCGGATGACACTGACAGATTATTGACCCAGATTTTTGAGGTTCTGTCTATCTCTCTCCCTGTTGAGGCTCCCAGGCAAGGAGGGGAGCTTTTCCATACAGCAAAATCACGTTTGGAATTTCCAGAGCAGGCACATTTCCATAACCTTGTGCTCAAGGAATGGGAGCGCCCCAGTAAACTTCCCGGGGTTCCAAAGAGTTGGGATAGGAAGTATCCCTTTCCTGCTGAGGTGGTTAAATGTTGGTCACCCCCCCCCCCCCCAGGTGGATGCCCCGATCCTAGGGCTATCTAACACCTCTGTCATGCATTCCCCTGATTCTACTACCCTGCGGGATGTTGAGGACCGGCGCATTGACCAGCTGACTTCCTACGCCTTTGCATGTGCGGGGACGGCGCTGCGCCCGGTCTGTGCCTCTGCTATTACTGCTGCGCCCGGTCTGTGCCTCTGCTATTACTGCTGTGGCCACTAGAACCCTTATCAGAAATATGCTGGATAGTGCCCCTGATGATTTGCCTTGTGAGGTGTTTAATGCACTCTCCAGTTGTGATGTTTTTGTAAATTTTGTCCTATCAGCATTGGATGACACCATCAGAATATGTGCCAGAACGTCTGCCCTCGTGGTGGCTATTCGCCGCTCGGTTTGGCTGCGCCAGCGGGCTGCTGACAATGCTGCCAAGAAGGCCATCCAGGTCATCCAAGGTTCCTCAGGTTCGCTCTGATGGATCAACATTACCAATTTGTGGCCTTGCCCTTCTGCCTCACTTCAGCCCCCAGGGTGTTCACCAAGGTGCTGGCTGGTGTGATGTCTCTACTCAGATGTCAGGGCGTCCGCGTGCTTCCCTATCTGGACGACATCCTCATCAATTCCCAGTCTCTACATCAGGCAGAGTTGGATACTCAGCTGGTGGTGTCCACTCTGGAGTCATTTGGATGGGTGATCAACCACCCCAAGTCCTCACTGTCCCCTTGGTAACTCCATTCCTAGGAATGAATCTGGATACAGTTCAGGCAAGGATCTTCCTTCCTCAGCAGAAGGTGGACAGTCTGATTGCCCAGGCTCAGTCCCTCCTAGCTTGTCCCCATCCCTCCATCATGCAGGGGATGCAGCTGGTGGGCCTGATGGTGGCGTGCTTCGAGGCGGTCCCTTATGCTCAGTTCCACTTGAGGCCTCTGCAACTTCACCTATTGTCTGTATGGTACAAGGACCCAGCATCCCTGGACAGGGTCTGTGTGCTCTCCCCCCTGGTCAGGAGGTCCCTCTTGTGGTGGAAGGACTCAAGGAACCTGTTGGGGGGCAGATCCTTTCTTGCCCCTTCCTGGGAGACGGCCACCATGGATGCCAGTCTGTCAGGTTGGGGGAGGTTTCTGGGAGTCCCTGCGGTTCCAGGGGAGGTGGGGCCCTCAGTAGGCCCACACTCCTATCAATGTCTTGGAGCTGCGAGCGATCAGGTTAGTTCTGACCCGCTTGACTACTCATCTTCAGGGCAGTTGCCTACATCAATCATCAGGGAGGGACCCAGAGCAAGGGGGCCCTCCAGGAAGCGTCTCTGATCCTGACTTGGGCGGAGGCCAATCTCCTCTGCATTTCAGCTGTGTACATCCCGGGGGTGGAAAATCGCCTGGCGGACTCTCTGAGCAGGGGGACCTCTCGCCAGGGAGAATGGTCCCTATGCAGCATGATGTTTCAGTCTCTGTGTCAACATTGGGGCCAACCAGATGTGGATCTGTTTGCGTCCCGCCACAATCACAAGCTTCCAGCTTTTGTCTCTGTCCAGGGATCCTCTGGCTCTGACCTCGGATGCTCTAGCAATGTCATGGAAGGACTTTCAGTTCCTGTATGTCTTCCCCCCAATTCTCCTGCTGGGCAGGGTTCTGGGCAAGATTGCTCTGGAAGGGGTGCCAGCTATTCTGGTGGCCCCCAGGTGGCCAAGAAGAGTGTGGTTTGCAGACGTGGTACAGCTGGCAGTAGATCAGTACGCTCTGCCCTTGGTGCCAGATCTGTTCACTCAGGGCTCACTATGCCATCCCAATTTACAAACTCTGGCTTTGACGGCCTGGCTGCTGAAACCTCCATCTTGATGGAGAAGGGGCTGTCTTCCTCAGTTGTGGATACTTTGATTAAAGCTAGGAAGAAGTCTTCCTCTTCCATTTATTACAGTGTTGGGCATGCCTACATTGACTGGTGTGAGTCTAAGTCTCTTCCCTGTCGTGTCTTCTCTATTCCCAGGATTCTGGAGTACCTGCAGCATGGGTTGGAGATGGGGCTCCAACTCAGTACTCTGAAGGGTCAGGTTTCTGCCCTGGCTATTTTTTTCCAGAAGTCCTTTGCTCAGCATCCTCTGATCAGGACTTTTTTCCAGGGGGTCACTCATGTGCGTCGCCCACGTAAACCTATGGTGCCTGTTTGGGATTTGAACTTGGTTCTGTCAGCCTTGCAGGGTGCTCCCTTTGAACCTGTGCAGGATGCTGCCTTAGTCATTCTTACGCTCAAGGTTGTGTTTCTGGTGGCTATCACTTCTGTCAGGCGTGTGTCTGAGTTGGCGGCGCTGTCCATTCAGCCCCCCTACTATGAGAGGCACCAGGACAGGGTGGTGTTTCGTTTCAAACCTGATTTTCTGCCTAAGGTAGTGTCTGCTTTTCATTTGAATCAGGATATTGTTCTTCCTTCATTGTGCCCTAATCCTAGCAATGCTAAGGAGAGGGTTTTGCACTCTTTGGATGTGGTTAGGTGTCTGAAGTACTATCTGGTGGCTACTGCACCTTTAAGGAAAACTGATGCTCTTTTTGTGGTCCCTTCTGGTCCTAGGAAGGGTTTGGCTCCTGCCAAGTCTACTATCAGCAAGTGGATTTGTCAGGTTGTGATTCAGGCCTACTCTGCTAAGGGGAAGAATCCTCCCTTCCGCCTTACTGCTCATTCAACTCGTGCTATTGGTGCCTCTTGGGCTCTTCAGCACCAGGCTTCTGTTGAACAAGTTTGCAAGGCCGCTACTTGGTCTTCTGTTAATACCTTTTCAAAGTTTTACAAGGTTGATGTTAGGGCCTCAGCTGATGCTGTTTTTGGCCGCAAGGTTCTGCAGGCGGCAGTGGTTTAAACAGCCTGCTGCTAATATTTCTTGGGGATCCCACCCTACTTTATTGACACTGCTATTGGATGTCCCATGTGTAAGTATTAGATTTGGAGCAGGACGTACTGTATAATAAGAATAATACAATTCTGTGATTACTCACCTGTAGAATTGGTATTATGAGTATACAGTACGTCCTGCTCCAACCCACCCTTGGTTTGCATTTTTCCTGGATCCCCTGTATGGTGATTGTTATCATTGTTATAGTTGATAATTTGAATTGTTTAATGCTCCCGGCTTCTCCTTAACTGCTTTTCAATGCTGGGGATTTGTGGGAGGTCCCTGGGTATTTGAGGGGCCGGGAGGGAGCCTATTTTCGGTGTCTCTGCAGTCCAGCGCCATCTGGCGGAGTATATCTCACGTGTAAGTATTAGATTTGGAGCAGGACGTACTGTATACTCATAATACCAATTCTACAGGTGAGTAATCACAGAATTGTATTTTTTGTTTGTTTGGAAGAAAGTGGTCAGAAACTCTATATACTATGCCAATGTAATGTTCACATCTTTATGGACCCTAATAGGGCCTACCAGCTCTCTCTCCATGATTCCAGCCCAAAACATGACCCCACCACCTCCTGCCTTCCAGCCTTGTTGAGATGCTGTGGCCATCCACCAACCATGCCTTTTCCGTCCACCTGGACCATCCGGGATAGCACGGCATTCATCGGTTAACAAGACTGGAATGCAGTGTAAATTGGGGCCTGCGAGTAGTGAATTTTCAAGGGCTGAGAAAGGGATCCAGCATATTGTTTTAACTGTTTTCATGCCATTATCTTAAACAGTTTTAAACCCATTTTGTCCGTGTTTTATTATTTATATATGGTAAATTGCTGATCATTGCATACCTATACACTTAAATGATTATGAAGAGAGAAAACTTGGCTGTGACTATCAAATAATACCCAGTTTGTCTAAATGTGAACAAATTGTTCACTCATCATTATAAAATGGCAACATTCTTTACAGATGGTGATGTTTTTCAGAACAGTTTGAACTCCTATGTCATTTTTTTCTAGCTAATATTAGAAAGATGGAAAACTGATGTTTCAACCACATGTTTGGGACCGTCTCTGAAAAACTGGAGATTTAGCACTGCACACCAGTATAAACAACCACATTTTTGGCATCACATCATGCCTCACTTGTTACTTATAACTCCTTTTTCTGTAATGCACTTAGAGACACAGATATTACCATTAAAAAAAGAACAAAACACCGGATTGGGACTATCCTGGTTTTTGTCCAAAGCCCTGCTACAATAAAATACCCACCTCCCTGATTTTGCTTATTATTTACACAATCCCACTGCTCATATGCAGGCTCTCTTAGTCTACTGGGATGGCTGGAAAGGTAAGATTCCAGGTGAACCTGGGGTTTTCAAACAGTGAGGCATCTCAAATCTGGATGCCTCCTCCGCTGGTTATGCTTATCTTTTCTCCAATCCCACTGCTTATGTGCAGGCCCTCCTCCAATTAGTCTTCTATGCAGTGCATATAAATGTGCTCTGCTCAGGCTGTGTGTATCCTTCTTAACCATTCTGGCCTGGCATGGATGCTCACACCAGCCAAAGGGATGCCAATGTAAGGTAAGATTCCAGGTGAATCTGGAAGTTTAAAACAGTGAGGCATCCCAAGCCTAAATGCCTCTCTTTCTGGTCTCCAATTAATGTAACATTTATAGTTTGGCATGCAACCAGGGGTGTCCTGTCCATTGGGAGACTCTGAGAAATCCCAGTTGGCTATACTTCTTTTGGGCTAGCTGGGCTGCTGATTCTCACTGCCACATGTCTCCCTAGTCCCCCCCAGCCCTACTGTACCAGCCAAGAAACCCAAACTGTTGCCCTTCTTCCCATGCTAGAACCTCTTCGTCTCTACAATACTAGAGTTTTGATTTATTAGTGGTCCTTTCTGCCCATGATACCGTACGTCCCTGTTCACTGTCTGTGAAGCACATTGGAGGGTGCTCAGTGGGGATGTGCTGGCCAGGTACAAGTAAAATCCAGGGCTGAATGTTGGCCCTGTCCGCAATTGCCTTCAAGAGCCTTGGGTTTGAGATCAAGCAGCAATTGTTATGCTACTCAATTTTCCATAGCATGACAGTCTCTTAACAAAATGTATTTCTGCTGCAAGACAAAGTTTTCCTGTTAACAACAGAGCTCACTCTGGGCAACCTGTGACGTAGCAGCTTAGAGTCAGCAGTCACCAACGATTTTTCCATGGTGGCCAATGCATTGGTTAAGGCATTGTCTATGGCATACATGGAGCAGAAGTTTACCCGAAGTAGTCGTGTATCATGGTCAAAACAAGGAAGTTGTCTTTAAGCAAGCATGTAATAATTAGTTTTCAAGGGCTTACATGGTGTACCCCTGTCACCCGGCCAATGCCTTGATTAAGGCGTTGGCTATGGCATACATGGGAAAAAAGTTTACCTGGAGTAGTCGTGTATCCTGGTCAAAGCAAGGGTGCTGTCTTTAAGCAAACGTGCATTCTGTAACCAGAGATCTCACTTTCATTGGTGTTTTTATTTCATTTTACTTAGTTTTCAGTTTTCAGAGATGGGCTTACATGATGCACCCCTGTCACCTGGAATCCTAGTCTGAGCCATCCAATTTTGCTTTGTTCACCCTTTGAGCCAAATTAGATGTTGTGTTGTCATTACCTCACCAAAGAGAGTCTCGAAACGTATGTCAGAAAGTAGGACACTTGGATATCTGTTCATCCTGTAAAACAAATAGCCAGAGGTTCTATGTCACAACATTCTTTCTTCTCAGTATGCAACATCTGACATCGTCTATTAACATTTTCACAGTGGAAGATGTTCAGCTATACCATACAAAGAAATTTGCTGACATGCTCCTTTTTCCAACAGTAGGGCTACAGTTATTTAAAGAGAAACTTGGTGGGGAGTAGGATGCTACAGCATTTAAATTGTCAAAGAAAACTCTGGAGGTTCCATTTACACCACTGCAGCCCATAATGTGCAGCTCTTTGTGTTGGGTTCAAAGTCTTTTAATGATGGTAGTGGGTGGTAAATATACAGAGTCCATTGCGTATTTCATTCTTAGATTTGACATTGGAAGTCAGTGAGGATTTGGAGCGGGTCCTAACTAGAACCTACAGAAAAGAGACAGCGGGGAACATGACCCTTAGGGCAGAAAGCTGCCATCCTCCCCACACCATTAGATCTATCCCTGTTGGGGAAATGGTCCGAGCCCGAAGGAATTGCTCGGAACAGGCAGCCTTTGAGAGTGAACTTAACGAAATCTCGGATAGATTGTCAGAGAGGGGGTACTCCCCTGATTTATTAACACGGGCGAGGGGTATTGCCAGTACAAGAGACAGAGGGGCAATGCTTAGAAAGACATCCTACAATAAGAAGAACGCTCCTCAAGATAATAGAAATAAGAAAAGACCCAATAATAACGATTACTGTGTAACTCTGAATAATAGTATAACATTGGTTACTTCCTATAGTGAGGAATTCAGCCAAATCAGGACAATAATCAAGAAACATCTCCCACTTCTTAATTGTGATCCCCAATTAAAAGAAATATTAAAAGATGGGGTGAGGGTGGTGAGCCAGAGACCTCCTACTTTGGGGCAGAAGTTATCCCCGAGTTTGTTCATGAAAAGCTCTAGGGATACAACGACATGGCTAACACACCTAGGATCATATAGATGTGGTGTGAGCAGATGTGGAATATGTAAATATGTACAAGTAGGCACACATTTCGAGTCCACTACATTCCACTTCAGGTGTCAAATTAAGCAATTTATGAATTGTAATTCATCGAATGTGATCTACTTGATCACCTGTAATAGTTGCAACATACAATATGTGGGTTGCACCACAAGACCGTTGAAAAAACGTATTGCGGAACATATATACTCATCTTCCCCAGATCGTTCGATATGTACCTCTAATGTTGGCAAACATTTCAGAGACTTCCATAATGGTGACCTGTCTCACTTTATATGCATGCCCATAGAGAGGGTAAGACTGGGTCCTAGGGGGGAGACTTAATGGATAGACTTCTCCAACGTGAGGTCTTCTGGATCTTTAAATTGGGAACTCGCATTCCCAAAGGAATGAACTCACGCTGGGATGTGGATCTGTTTCTTAAATGAATAATCTAGAGAGTTTATGTATGGTGGGATAGTAATAGCCCTAGATTTAGCTTTCTCTCTTTTGTCCTTCTCCCCCTCCTTTCCCTCTCCATCTTTTCCTTATTTTCTCTTCATCATTTTTCATTTCAAGTATAGGTCCCCTGCACAGAAATGTATACATCATCTTCTATGCAGGGATTAACCGTAAACATAGGATTTGGGATTGGTGTATAATGGAGTATAATTGTTAGCAATGTAATTGTTACAATTTATTTCATTTATTATCTACATCAATCACTGGCCAAAAAAGAGAGGGATATATATATATATATATATATATAAGTCTGTTATATTTGATATTCCAGTTTATTTTATTTTATTTAATTTAGTTCTTTTGATGATGCCCTTAACTGAAGATAAAAATCAGTGACATATACATGCGATGTGGGTGTAGGGAGTGAGGACAAGGGAACCCTAATAAATATATTATATCTGTAACATAAGGATGGATTATAATATCCTATGTGAGCTATTTTATTTACTCATAAGTAATTAATTGACCCTTATGCCAGTTAATTCATTTTGTATGTTAGGATTAAATTTTCTTGTTTGGGAGTTATGATATTAGGATCTAATAGAACAGTGTTTTTTTCCTATTTTCCCTATTTTCTCCGGTGGATTTATATCATAAAATCTACAATATAAGATATAAACCGCTAACGGGGTTTTATATTTGTGTATATGTATTCTAATCTAAGTACTGAAATTACATAGTTATAACTATCCACTCGGTTTTTGTTTAGGTCTATCTGCCCTTAATGGCGGCTATCATGGAGTGAGGCTTCTCCAGTTCGATGACGCGCACGGCGCTGCATTCTATGTTTGCCCTTAATGGCGTTTCCTATGAAGGATGTTAATTCCTGGCATATGACGTAGTTGACATTTTGACCAATGAAGCTTTGACACGTCAACTGTACGAGCTGATTGGAGGAGTTTCTCTCCCCACGTACCACAATACGGAAGCCAGTCTTTCATAGCATGCAGTGCCGACGGAGTGCGCGCACACCGGACCGGGAGATATACCATGGTATTCCACCTAATATTTACACAGGTATGTCATTCCGTTATTACCTCCCAGCTTTTCCTTCTCTCCCCTAATACCGGAGTTTTGTCGCACATGAAATGTTTTATGTGATTATGTGTTAGTGGCATGTGTATAAATGATGATCAGTTTAATCTCCCCATTGTCATGATTAAGAGCTGGTGCTCGAAACGCGTCGACGTGGGGCCTGCTCTCTTTTGTTTTTTACCACTCCTATGCTGTAATGGCTTTTAAATGCTTCAAATTAAAGGATCGATGATTTTAAGCTTCTACTTCATGGCTGGCACTTCTTCATTTTGGTGGTAATTATAACCTGTTAGAGATGTGAGAAAAGAAAATACAATTCTGTGATTACTCACCTGTAGAATTGGTATTATATGTATACAGCACGTCCTGTTCCAGAAGATATTCCTTACACTTGGGATATACATCCAGTAGATGGCGCTGGACTGCAGAGACAGAAAAGTTGCTCCTCCCGGCCCCATATATACCAGGGACCTCCCACAAATTCACCAGTATTGAAAAGCAGTTAAAATGAGACCGGAAGAACTATAACCATTATATGAAAATTTGAACATAAGAACAATCACCATAAAGAGGTAACTAAAGATAATGATAACAAGGGTGGGGTGAAACCGGACGTGCTGTATACATATAATACCAATTCTACAGGTGAGTAATCACGGAATTGTATTATTCTAAGTATACAGCACGTCCTGTTCCAGAAGATATTCCTTACACTTGGGACATCCAATAGCAGTGTCCGTAAGGTAGGGTGGTATCCCCAAAAGTAACAGCAGACAGTTTAAACCACTGCCGCTTGCAGAACCTTGCGGCCAAAAGCAGCATCAGCTGAGGCCCTAACATCAACCTTGTAAAACTTTGAAAAAGTATGAACAGAAGACCAAGTAGCGGTCTTGAAAACTTGTTCAACAGAAGCTTGGTGCTGAAAAGCCCAAGATGCACCAATAGCACGAGTAGAATGAGCAGTAAGGCGTAAGGGAGGCTCCTTCCCTTACGTAGGCCTGTATCACAGCCTGACGTATCCACTTGCTAATAGTGGACTTAGCCGGAGCCAGACCTTTCTTAGGTCCAGACGGAAGCACAAAAAGAGCATCAGTCTTCCTGAAGGATTCAGTAGCCACCAAATAGAACTTCAGAGTTCTGACTACGTCCAAAGAATGCAAAATCCTTTCCTTAGGGTTACTAGGATTAGGACACAGAGAAGGCAAAACAATGTCCTGATTGAGATGAAAGGCAGAAACAACCTTAGGCAGAAAATCTGGCTTAAAACGAAACACCACCTTGTCCTGGTGTCTCTCAAAATAAGGAGGCTTGATGGAAAGAGCGCCGCCAACTCAGAAACACGCCTAACAGAAGTGATAGCCACCAAAAAGACCACCTTAAGCGTAAGAATGGACAAAGGAGCCCCTTGCAAGGGCTCAAAGGGAGACCCCCTGCAGGGCAGATAAGACCAAATTCAAGTCCCAGACTGGTAACATAGGCTTACGTAGGGGAAGCACGTGAGTAACCCCCTGGAAAAAGATCTTGACCAGGTGATGCTGAGCAAAGGATCTTTGGAAAAAAATGGCCAAAGCAGACACATGGCCTTTCAGAGTCCTAAGCTGAAGACCCAGATCCAAACCATGTTGGAGAAACTCCAGAATCCTAGGAATAGAAAACACACGACAGGGAAGCGAGTGGGACTCGCACCAGTCAATGTAAGTACGCCAAACTCTGTAATAGATGGAAGAAGAGGACCTCTTCCTAGCCCTGATCATGGTATTCACCACCGAGGCAGGCAGCACTTTTTCTATCAAGATGGAGGTTTCAACAGCCAGACCGTCAAAGCCAGCGTTTATAAATTGGGGTGGCGTAGGTGTCCCTGAGTGAGCAGATCTGGAACCAGTGGCAGGGCGTACTGATCTATTGCCAACTGCACGATGTCTGCGAACCACACTCTTCTTGGCAGGGGGCCACTAGGATGGTTGGCACCCCTTCCTGAACTATCTTGTGCAGCACCCTGCCCAGCATTGGAAAAGGGGGAAACACATACAGGAGCTGGAACCTCGTCCAAGACATTGCCAGGGCAGCCGTGGCCAAGGCCAGAGGATCCTGGGACAGAGAGACAAAGACTGGAAGCTTGTGATTGTGACGGGATGCAAACAGATCCACATCCGGCTTACCCCAGCGGTGGCACAGGGAGCGAAACACCCTGCTGCTGAGGGACCACTCTCCCAGACGAGAGGTCCCCCTGCTCAGAGAGTCTGCCTCCAGATTCTCCAACCCCGGGATGTACACAGCTGAGATGCAGGGAACATTTTCCTCCACCCAGGACAGTATCGGGGACACTTCCTTGACGGCCCTCTTGCTCCGGGTCCCTCCCTGATGATTGATGTAGGCAACCGCCGTCTGGTTGTCCGAGCGGACCTGAACAGCCCGACCCCTCAGGTGTGGGGTTAAGTGGGCGAGAACCAACCTGATTGCCCTCAATACCACAATGTTGATAGGGGCATGGGCCTCCTGAGGGCCCCACTGACCCTAGAATTTCAGGGACTTCCAGAATCCCCCCCAACCTGTCAGACTGGCATCCTTGGTGACAGTATCCCAGCAGGGAGCCAGAAAGGATCTGCCCCCCAGCAGGTTCCCTGAGACCAGCCACCACACTAGAGACCGCCTGACCTGAGGGGACAAGACATACACCTGATCCAGGGACACAGGGTCCCGATCCTATACTGACAAGAGGTGAAGCTAAAGAGGCCTCATGTGGAACTGAGCATATGGAACCGCCTCGAAGCAGGACACCATCAGGCCCACCAGCTGCATTCTCTGC
Organism: Gastrophryne carolinensis; assembly: GCA_027917425.1. Taxonomy (NCBI): domain Eukaryota; kingdom Metazoa; phylum Chordata; class Amphibia; order Anura; family Microhylidae; genus Gastrophryne; species Gastrophryne carolinensis. The sequence goes on along the minus strand of CM051236.1, from coordinate 54,635,644 downwards.
CTGATGAATGAATGGGGACAAGACAGCAGGAGCTGAACTTTCTCTTGAAGGACCTCCACCTTCTGCTGAGGTAGAAAGATCTTGACCTGAGCTGAATCCAGAATCATGCCCAGAAAAGACTTCACCATGGAAGGAGACAGGGAAGATTTGGGGCGATTGATCACCCAGCGGAATGATTCCAGTGTGGACACCACCCTCTGAGTGTCCAGCTCTGCCTGATGAAAGGACTGAGAAGCAATAAGCATGTCGTCCAGGTAGGGAAGAATGCGAATGCCCTGAGATCTCAGCAGGGCCATCACTCCTGCCAGCACCTTGGTATATACCCTGGGGGCCGAGGTGAGGCCGGAGGGCAAGGCCACAAATTGATATTGCTGTTCCTCCAGAGCGAACCTGAGGAATCTCTGATGACCTGGAAAGATAGGAACGTGAAGGTAAGCATCCTTGATGTCTACAGAGGTCATGAAGTCCCCTGGGCGTATGAAGGTCACAGCTGAGCGCAGAGTCTCCATGCGAAAGTGTCTTAATCTGACAAACTTGTTGAGAAGCTTTAAATCCAGGATAGGTCTGATGGACCCATCCTTTTTGGGCACAATGAAAAGATTGGAATAATAGCCTTTGCCCCTTTCCTTCAAGGGCACCCAGCAGATGACACCTAGGTCTAGAAGTCCTTGGACAGCCAGGGAGAGACACTGAGCTGACAAGGGGTTTTGAGCAAACCGAGATTTGATGAATCTTGGGGGCGGCCAGGCTGCAAACTCTATCTTGTAACCGGAGGATACTACCTCCTGAATCCACCGGTCTGAGAAATGATGCCTCCAGACGTGAGCCAAGAGCCGAAGCCGTCCCCCCACCCGGATGGGTGAGGGCGCCCCTTCATGCCTGAGGGGGCTTGGGGGAGAACTTAGTCTTGGGACCCCAGGGGGGGCCAGGGCGGCCACGTGCTCTGCCCCTGCCCCAAAAATCTCCACGGGCTCCAGCAAAGGAAGCTCCCCATCCAATTCAGCTGGGGCTGCCTTCTACGCTGAGGTAACTTGCCACTTTTAGTAAACAAGTCCAAACGTTCCCAAAAGAGGCGCAGCCCCTTGAAGGGAAACCCAGTGAGGGCCTTTTTGGCAGCATTGTCAGCTGCTCACTGGCGCAGCCAGACCGAGCGGCGTATCGCCACCAACAAGGCAGATGCCCTGCCACACATTCTAATGGTATCATCCAGGGCAGAGAGAGACAATATGCAACAAATTCCTTACATCGCAGAAGAACTATACTCTTCGCTACCAGCATCATCAGGGGCCCCATCTAAGAGGCACAGACCGAATGGAGCACGGTCCCAACACAGGCAAAGGTATGGCAAGCCAGCTGATCCATGCGCCTGTCCTCCCCATCCTTCAGTGTAGTAGAGTCAGGGGAATGCATGACAGATGTGTTGGACAACCCCAGAACTGGAGCATCCACCTCTGGAAGACATGACCAACGTTTAACCATCTCAGCAGGAAAAGGATACCTCTTATCCCAACTCTTTGGTACCCCGGGAAGCCGGCTAGGCCGTTCCCACTCCTTGAGAATCAGATTATTAAAGTGAGTTTGTTCAGGAAACTCCAAACGTTGCTTAACAGTATGAAACGGCTCCCCCTGCTGCCGCGGGGCCACGGCAGGAGGAGAGATAGAGCACTTCAAAAATGTGAACCAAAAGTCTGTCAGTATCATCTGAAGCCCATGGGTCAGATCCAGACTCAGCATAACCCCTAGGCTGATCCTCAGATGATTCTGAATCAGAGAATAATTCCCCCTCTTCCAGGGGGGTATACCCAGTAATATCAAAAAACTCCTCAGCTTCCACAGGAAAGAGAGTAACACCGGGTGCCAGATGCCGCCGCTTAGCAGGAGCCTTACGCGGACCAGACCCAGCAATATGCCTTTCAATGCTGGCTACCCGGGTAGCCAAATCAAGTTGAGACTCCCCACTGGTATGCACCTCACTGGGAGTCAGATGTAAGCGTGGGGGGTAGGCGAAGCCAGAGGGGGCGCAGCACTAGGCCCAGCCGCAGGTAACCCAGACTGCAGCGCAAGTACCTGCTGGGTGCAGGGTAAACACACCCTCACATCATCACTTATAGGGATACCCCACACGCCACACACAGCCGGGCTTGTCCCGAAGGAACCCCAAGCACATTATCCTGAGAAGCCTCCATATGGTGATTATCAAGGCACAACAGGCCAATAGGGATTGACGCTAATAATAGCAACCCGGGATGCCCCAATAACCTGCTGGGGAAGTGGGAGTAATGGAATGTAATAGCCCTCCAATAAGAGTTAACACTAAATTGAGGGGATAGGACCGGGAGAAACCACAAAGTTTGACCCGCCTGCAAGACATAAGCAAAAGATCCCATAAGCGATATGCAATACAGAGAAATATAAAATAAATCAGCCCGCCGGGGCACTTACGGACCGCGATAGGGAGACGCCAGGCACACGCAACAGATAACTAAAATGGCGCCCGCATATACCTCGAGGGGGCGGGCCGCGGTGATGCAGAATGCGGCAGCCGCAAGGCCCGTCCTCCCCAAGGAGCGTGAAAACGCGCCCACCTGACAAGGCCAGCCAATGATGGCGCAACAGCGCCTGAGGCGATGTTGCCGCCGACCGCAGAGCGTAGTACAAACGTGCAGCAGCAGCAAAAGAAACCAGTGCAATCAATTCAAAAGTGATCAAAACACAACACACAACACATAGCAAAGACATGCCCCCCCCCCCCCCCCGAGATCTACAAGGGAGAGCGAGGGGGAAGCGACGGCCAGCCTAAAGGGAGCCAACTGCAGGGACAGGGGGCGAGGGGCATAAAATATGGGAGGGGCATCCCATAAGGCTCACCATGGGCCTATACAGCCTACCCTTTGGTGGGAGACTGCTGTTGGAGCAGCGCTCCTGAGCACCTGACAGCGGTGCTGCCTACCTTCACCCGAACCAAAGCAGCCTGAGCTCGGAGGCAGTAAAAGGAAACTGGTGGCAATAGTCCTACAGGCCGCAGACTAATAGCCCCGCTCACCTGCGAGTAGAGAGAACCATCTTCTAGTTATCTCAGCCAGGACTGCAGAGAAGAACTGTGGATTTTGTGGGAGGTCCCTGGTATTTATGGGGCCGGGAGGAGCCACTTTTCTGTCTTTGCAGTCCAGCGCCATCTACTGGATGTATATCCCAAGTGTAAGGAATATCTTCTGGAACAGGACGTGCTGTATACTTAGAATAGTAGATGAAGAAGCTACTATTCTTGGTGTGCCACACACCCCGCTTCACTTTGAAATATTCTTCACTTGGGTTAACTCACCGCCAGGTGACGTAGTGCAGAGAGGAAGTCTTGTAACGAGCCCCCTTCCGGCCTATATATACCTGGTACCTCCCTTCAATCACCAGTATTTTTCTCTCTGCTTGACGACAAGACAGAAGATTGAAGTCTCTACCCCGGCACCCCCCTTTTGGTCTATTTCTGCCCGGTTTGAGTGTTTATACCTTGATGGTGGAATGGAAGCCTCCCAGCCTAGGCTGCTCACTGGGCAAATGGTAGATGGCACTTTAAGTGCCTAGGAGCTTATCTCCTACCGCTCAACCTCATGCGTGGGGCAATGCGGCTATCCGGCATGGTGATCCGGAAATGGGATGCCCCTGTCCCGAGGGTACCCGTAGCCCCTTTCTCTCCCGTTACGGTCCCTTCTCCCTTCACTATGGGGGGGGGGGGGGGTTTGAGGGTGTGCATTAGGTATGTGTGTTTCACTAGTATAACTTTATTACAACATGTGTGTGTTTACGTTATGCATTGAGCTTACTTCAGCATGTGTGCTCTCTTTTTTACTATGGTTTAGGTCTGCTTGGGGGCAGACCGCGCTGGGTAGGTGGCTTGCCGCCTAAGTGGTCCCCTCCCGCCTCCCCCCTTCCCCGCTGGTCTTGTGGCCACTGTATGTAGTTTGCTTGGGCATGGCTGCGCTTTGCGGTCTTTTCTCTTTCCTCCCCCCTCCTCTGCCTGTGCGCACGTGTAGTGGCTCATCTGGTGTAATCCCCAGTTGATTTGGCCGCACTGATCAGCGTAAGGGGGCGGGTCCCGGTGACGCGCCGGCGGGGGCGTGGCGCCGGCGGTGGCGTCATGTGGCGGCCCCAGCTTCACTTCCTTTCAAAGGGGAAGTCACGTGGGGCGCGCGGCCGCACTTGGTTTCGTTTTCTCCTGTGCTGCGGCTGCTGGTTGCTGTCTCGCCCTCCGGCTGCGGCTCTCGGTCTGTCCAGGTAAGCGGCCCCACCATGGTGGGGCCGTTGAGTGGGATTTGTATATAGATATGGTGGGGAGTTATTTTTTATTAAGGGGCATGGCTTTTTGCTCATTTTAACAAGCATTTTGGTGCCATGCATATATGATTGCTGCACACATGTGAGGATCTGATTGTGGTTTTTCTTGCCTTACAGATCCCGGGATCCCTGTTTATGGTGGCCCTCCGGCTCTATGTTGCCTGGCTAGTCTTTAGGGATATTAAATATTAATTAATTGGGATATTTAAGAATGCATATATGTATATATAATCTATATATATATATATATATATATATATATATATATATATTATTAAGGGGGACCTTAAAAAAAAATATATATATATATATATTTAAAAATCCTCCCTTCCGGGGGCATCCCGGGTTGGCTTATGCCTAAAAGCCCAAATATTGCGAATACCATAAATCACCATATGGAGGCTTCCGTTATTGCCGGAAACGGTTCTTCTGAGCCATTCGGGGGGTGCGTAAGTTGTGGGGTTCTACTCCCAGCTGATGATGTCTTTATCTGCATCCCTTGTGCAAAGCAGACTATTGCGCGCCAGTCCGTTGCTTCGGCTGCGGGCCCATCGCATCCTTCATCATCGCCTACCTCGCCCTCCTTGTTCCGGAACCGCGCATGACACTGTCAAAAGTGGGGATTCGCAGTCCGAGGTGGCGGCACGGTCGGCCAGCCCCCGGAAAGTAGTGCCCGTTAAAGGCCGCTGCAAAACGGAGGCACCTGACTCCGGTACCTTCGGCTCCACAGGACGAGTTATGTGAGCCTGTGGAATGGTCCGATGGATCCCCGGATGAGGAAGATTTCCTGTTGGAGTCAGATGAGCCTGCAGATCAGCTTGAGGCTGATGCGATTGGCGATTGGTCGGAGGGGGTTGTTTTTGACACTCCCTCCATTCTGGCTCAAATGTTTAAAATTTTGAATTTAGATCCACCTGAGGCTGTCACCCTGCCAAAGGGTCAGTTGTTTAAGGAACCTCAGCTGCGTTGGGTTTTTCCCAGACAACACCACTTTGAGAGGGTGGTCCTTAGGGAATGGGAACATCCCACGCGGTTATCTGCAATCCCTTCCAGTTGGGAAAAGCGTTATCCTTTTCCGCCAGAGTTGGTAAAGCTTTGGTCTGTCCCTCCTGACGTCGATACCCCTGTGCTAGGGCTCTCCAGCACGTCTATGGTACAGTCTGCTGAGACCACTGTCCCTAAAGATGGGGAAGATCGTCGGATTGACCAATACGCGCGCCATGGTTTTATTTATTCCGGGTCAGCATTGCGCCCGGTGTGTGCTTCAGCCCTTCTTCTATTGGCAATTAGGTCTTTAATTCAGGGGCTATATGAGGATCTTAATCCCGCTTGTAAACAGTTTACTGCGCTTAAGCAGTGTGAATCTTTTGTGTCCTATGTCCTATCCGCTCAGGACGATGCGCTGGCTATTAGTAGCAAGGCAGCGGCTATGCTGGTGGCTATTCGCCGGTCAGTATGGCTGCGTCAGTGGTCGGCGGACGCAGTTTCTAAGAAGGTGCTCACAGCTCTCCCCTTTTTGGGGTTACGTCTGTTTGGGGAGAAAATTGATTCAGTTGCAAAGGGTGGTAAGATGCCACAACGCAAGAGGCCCCGTGGCCCCTTTAGGGGGGCAGGTTCCGGTAGGCCTTCCTTTCGAGGATTCAGAGCGGGCAAGGGGGCTTCCTCTCCCGCTACCAGAGGTGCAGGTTGGACTCGGGGGAGGGTCCGTGGCCGGCCCACTCAGTCCTGGGGCTCCAAGCCCAAACCTGCTGATAAGCCCTCTCAGCAATGAGGGGCTGCCCTCACCCGTGTGGGTGGGGGGACTATTGCGACACTTCTCCCAGGTCTGGAACCAACTGGTTCCAGGCAGATGGATCCAGGAGGTAGTGTCGGCCGGTTACGTCCTGGAATTCGAGTCTCACCCTCCTTCACGGTTCGTTCGGTCTCGGGTGCCCGTCGATCCTTTGGCCACGCAGGGGCTCCTGGCGTCGGTAAGGAATCTGTTAGAGATGGCGGTCATCCGGCCGGTGCCGCGCTTAGAGATGGGCCTCGGTTTATACTCCATTCTTTTCGCAGTCCCCGAGAAAGATGGGTCGGTTCGTCCCGGCCTGGACTCTCATCAACACAGAGTGTTTCTTCCTTTTGCCCAAATTCACACGAGAACGCTTCAGCTTTTTCTGTTAGCATCTTGGGTCCAGCAGCCTCGGTTGCTGGATCAGTTCTTCCAGTTGTCCTCCCGGGTCCGGCAGTCCCTCCTGTGGTGGTTGGTCTCGACCAATCTGGTGTAGGGCAGGTTTTTCCTGACCCTCCTTTGGAAAATTGCCACCGCGGACGCCAGTCTGTCGGGATGGGGCGGATTCTGGAAGGAGCTGCAGTTTCAGGGGCAGTGGGGACCTCAGGAGGCCCACTTACCCACCAATATGCTGAAGCTGAGAACTATCCGTCGGGTGCTTGTTCTCCTGACTCAGCACGTTCTGGGCCTTCCGGTCCAGGTGCGTTCAGGCAATCAAACAGCGGTTGTTTGCATTCCAGAGATGAAGAACCAGGTAGCGGACCGGTTGAGCAGGGGCTCTCCCCGTCTGGGAGAATGGGCTCTCCATCCTCGGGGGTTTCGTTCACTGTGTCTCCGATGGGGGACCCCGGAGGTGGACCCGTTTGCCTCTCGCAGGCTCCCGAACTTCGTGTCGCTCTCCCAGGTTCCTCTGGCTCTGGCAGTGGACGCCATGTCCCTGAGCTGGGGAGTTCTGGGATTTCTATACCTGTTTCCTCCGATGCCCATGCTGGGCAGGGTGCTTCAGAAGTTGGCTCTGGAAAAGGTGTCCGCCGTTCTCGATGCCCCAAGGTGGCCAGGACGAGTGAGGTTCGCAGACATCGTTCGGCTGGCAGTGGACCAGTTCGTTCTGCCTCTTCGGCCCGATCTGCTCACTCAGGGTCAATTGTGTTACCCCAGTTTACCAGCGCTGGGTTTGATGGCCTGGCTGCTGAATCCTCCATCCTGGAGGAGGAGGGTCTTTCTGATTCAGTCATTAAGACTCTGATCAGTGCCCGGAAGAGGTCTTCTTCCATCACCTACTATAGGACTTGGAAAGCCTATATCGCTTGGTGTGAGATAAGATCTTTTCCTTGTAGGGTCTTTTCGGTCTCCAGGATTCTGGAGTTTTTACAATCAGGGCTGGACTCTGGTCTCCAGCTAAGTACGTTGAAAGGGCAGGTCTCTGCCTTATCTATCTTTTTTCAGAAGCGTGTTGCGCTTAAGCCTTTAGTTAAAACTTTTTTCCAGGGGGTTACGCATGTGCGGCCTCCCAGGAAACCATTACTCCCGGTTTGGGATTTGAATTTGGTTCTTTCTGCTCTTCAGGCTCCTCCTTTTGAGCCTTTGCAAGATATTGCTTTGTCTACCCTGACTCAGAAGATTGTCTTCTTGGTAGCGATCACTTCGGTCCGGCGTTTCTCGGAGTTGGCGGCCTTGTCTATCCAGGCGCCTTACTTTGAGAGGCATCAGGATAAAGTGGTCTTTCGGTTCAAGCCAGACTTTCTTCCTAAGGTTGTTTCTGCTTTTCATTTGAACCAAGATATTGTTCTTCCCTCCTTGTGTCCTAATCCTAAGAATGACAAAGAGAGGGTTTTGCATTGTTTGGATGTAGTACGTTGTGTTAAGTACTACTTGATTATCACGTCTCCTTTTTGTAGGACGGATTCCTTTTTTGTTGTGCCCCATGGGCCTAAGAAGGGTTTGGCACCAGCCAAATCTGCCATTAGCAAGTGGATTTGTCAGGCCGTTACTGCGGCCTATTCTGCTAAGGGAAGAGTTCCCCCTTTTTGTATCACTGCTCATTCTACTCGCGCCGTTGGGGCGTCTTGGGCTTTTCAGCACCAAGCTTCTGTTGAACAAGTTTGTAAGGCCGCCACTTGGTCTTCTGTTCATACTTTTTCTAAGTTTTACAAAGTTGATGTGCGAGCCTCAGCGGATGCTGTTTTTGGCCGCAAAGTTCTGCAGACTGCAGTCATTTAAGTTATGCTTCACCTGGCCTTGAGATGCCCATCCCTTGTGGACACTGCTTTTGGATGTCCCATTAAGTGAAGAATATTTAAAAGTGAAGCGGGGTGTGTGGCACACCAAGAATAATACCATTTTGTGAGTACTCACCTGAAAAATGGATATTGTTGGTGTGCCACACACCCTGCTTCACTCCCACCCTTTTCGGTATTTCCGAAGCCTTTATATGGTGAAGCTTTTTATTTATATCAAATTGATTTTGAGGTTACCGGTGGAATACTGGTACCTTGTCTTTCTGCTTTTTTAATATACTGGTGATTGAAGGGAGGTACCAGGTATATATAGGCCGGAAGGGGGCTCGTTACAAGACTTCCTCTCTGCACTACGTCACCTGGCGGTGAGTTAACCCATTAAGTGAAGAATGTGTGGCACACCAACAATATCCATTTTTCAGGTGAGTACTCACAAAATGGTATTTTTTCCTGTTCTCTTTATACACCTCCCGTACTCATATTCATCTGACTTTTATTGGTCTGTTTCTAACCTTTTATATTCTAAGTATACAGTTCGCCATCCTCCCTCGTTCCCCCCCATAGCTCGGGGGGAAAGAAAGGGGTGGGGTGTGTGGCGTTCTGTGATTGTGAAGTGTACTGTGATTACACGATTATGGCCTTAGTATTGTCCTTGACTTGTAACTTGGTGTCAGAGCCGCGCTGTTTGCCTTTTTATTGTGTATCTGCCGCCGCCGCGCTCGCCATTGGCAAAATCATCTATTCTATGTGTGTCGTACACTTTGCTTCTCTTGACAATATTGACTACTGTCTTAGAGCTTCGCGCTCTTCGGGGGGCGGAGACCTGGTTTGGCGCGCTCCGCGTCACGGGCCGCTCTGGCCCACCCGTCGAGGTTCGCTTGGTGCCATTTTGATGCTAGTCGCACGCGCGCGCACGCACGTGGTAACTGCCCTCCTCCTCCCTTTGTCTGTAAGTGCCCTAGCAGGCGATTTTCATGATTCTTTATTACTGCGCATGGCTCTGACACCCTTTATTCCCATTATGTATTTCAGACGGCTGAATCTAGTGGCTTCCCCGGCCCGGGTTAAATTATAGCAGGCCTTATAAAATTCTCCCACCTTCCTAGCGGGTCTTTGGGGCATCCAGGGTTGCCTATTGCGTAAATCCCTGCTGGCATATTGTGGCTGCACCTCGTTTCATTTCCCCATGCTTAAATCTCACTCCTGCAAAGTCGCATACAAGTGGGGATTTGCAGCCTGCTGTGTCTTCCAGACTGCCTATGGCTGATCAGATTATTGCGAGGTTGTCAGGGCGCAGGGGCCCTGGTAAGAAGTGGCCCTTGACGCCTCCTGTTTTCTGTTTGTCCTACGGGAACTGAGGAGTTCACTACTCCGCGTGCCTATACCCCTTCTGATGCAGCTGGTCTCTGACTCAGGCTCATCTGATGAGAGGCCGAAGGAGTCATGACTATTCTGGCCCTGAATACTGGGGCCAGTGTGAGATTTGTTGATTAAGGTCTTTAAGGTCCTGTCTATCTCTCTCCCTGGTGAGGCCTCCAAGCCGAGAGGGGAGCGTTTGCATACAGCGACAGCGCGCTTGGAATTTCTAGAGCAGGCTCGTTTCCATGCTCTTGTACTCAAGGAATGGGATTTCCCCAGTAAATTCCAGGGGTCCCAGGGGACTGGGATAGGAAATACCCTTTTCCCCCTGAGGTGGTCAATTGTTAGTCATCACCCCCCGTGGTGGATGCGCCGATCGTAGGGGTTCCTAACTCCCCCTTTATTACAGCCCCTGCTTATAGTACCTTCGGGATGCTGAGGACCGGCGCATTGATCTGTGGCCTCTCACGCCTTTTCTTGTGCAGGGACGGCGCTGCGCCCGGTCTGTGCCACGGTCATTACTGCAGTGGCCACTAGAACCCTCATCAGAAAGATGCTTGATCATCACCCTGAGGATCTCCCCTGGCATGTGTTTAATGCGCTCTCCAGTTGTGATGTATTTGTATAATTTCTACTAAATCCTATTTTCACTGGATGACACCATTAGAATGTGTGCAAGGACTTCTGCCCTTGTGGTGGCTATACGTCGCTTGGTTTGGCTGCGACAGTGGGGTGCTGACGATGCTGCTAAGAAGACTCTTACTGGGCTTCCCTTTAGAGGGCAATGCCTGTTTGGGGCCCGCCTGGACCTGTTTGGTAAAAAAGGGCAAATCACCCCAACGTAGGCGGCCGTATCGGCCCCTCGGGGCAGGGTAACCCCTCCCCCTCCCTACCATAGTGTAAAACAAGAACAAGGGTCCTTCCTGGGGGCTCGTGCAGACTCCTGCCCCAGGAGCGGCAGACAACACCCTGGCCCCTCTGGCGGGGCTAAGCCTAAATCTTCCACCAAAATCCCCTCAAGCATGATGGGTCGCCCTAGCCCGGCTGGGCGAGGGGACGGCTGCGGCACCTTGCTCATGCCAGGAGGTATCACGCCTCAAACTGGTGGATTCAGGAGGTAGTGCCCTCCGGCTACTAGATAGAGTTTGCTGTGCGGCCTCCCCCAAGATTATCGGGTCCCGGGTGCTCCTGGTCCCTGCCTCTGTTCAGGTGCTGGTGCAGGCCATGCAAGACCTGCGGGGCCTGGGGGTCTCTTGCAGATTGCCCTTAATAGGCAGAGGCAGGGGCCGCTACACCAACCTTTCCACAGTTCCCCAAAAAAGGATCGGTCAGTCTGGCCCAATCTGGACTCACAGATTTTCAGCAATTCGTCAATTATAGGCGGTTTCTGCAATGAAAACACTGCGCTCGGCCATCAGCTCCTTGCGCGTCGGGGGCTTCTTGCCGTCTGTGGAGCTCAATGCTGCTTATTTTTACTTCCCTGTGTCCTCTGGACACCGAGGTTCTTCAGATTCGCATTGGTTGACCAACACTCATAATTGTGGCCTTGTCATCTGGCCTCTCTTCAGCTCCCAGAGTGCTCATCAAGGTGCTGACGGGGGTGTGGTCTCTGATGAGACCAAGGGGCGTTCCAATGGATGACCTACCTGGACGTCCTCATCACTTCCCAGTCTCTACGTCTGGCTACGTTGGATACTCGGCTGGAAGGTGTCCATTTGGGAGTCATTTGGAGGGGTGATCAAACACCCCAAGTCCTTATTGTCCCCTGCATTGGTAACTCCATTCCTATGAATGAATTTTATACAGTTCAAGCAAGGATCTTCCTTCCAATAAAGTGGACAATCTGGTTGTATGGGCTCAGTCCCTCATAGCTGTCCCCATCCCTCCACCAGGCAGGGGATGCAGCTGGTGGGCCCGTTGGTGGCGTACTTCGAAGAGGCCCCTTATGCTCAGTCCCCCCTGGGGCCTTCTGCAACTTCTCCTATTTGTCCTACGGGACAAGGACCCAGCATCCCTGGAGCAGGGTATGTGTGCCTTCCTCCCTGGTGAGGATGTCCCTCTTGTAGTGGATGAACTCAAGGAACCTGTCTGGGGGCAGTCCCTTCTTGCCCTTTCCTGGGAGACGGTCACCATGGATGCCAATCTATCAGCTTGAGGGGGGTCTTCTTCTGGAAGTCCCTACGGTTCCAGGGGGGGGTGGGGCCCTTAGGAGGGCTATACACCTATCAATGTTTGAATCTATGAGCGTTCAAGTTAGTTCTAACTCGCTTGCCTACTCCTCTTCAGGGCCTGCCTGTTCGGGGGAGCTAGGCCTATCTGACGGCCTTGGCCTACATTACATATTCAGGGAGGGACCCGGAGCAGGAGGGTCCTGCGGGAAGTGTCTCTGATCCTGATCAGGGTGGTGGACAATGTTCCCTGCATATCAGTGGTATTCGCTCCGGTTGAGGTCCCTCTGCGACAGAATGTGCTAATCCTTGTGTCACGTTGAGGTCCAACCAGTGTGGATCTGTGTGTGCCCCGTCACTATCACAAGCTCTCGGCCCTTGTTTCCCTGTCCCAGGATTCTCTGTCCGTGGTCATGATGATTTAGTAATGTTATGGCAGGACATTCTGTTCTGTATGTCTTTTCTCCATTTTCCCTGCTAGGCAGGGTTCTGCGCAAAATTGCTCTGGATGGGGGGACCAGTGATTCTGGTGGCCCCCGGGTGGCCTAGTGGAGTGTGGTTCACAGACGTGGTACTGAGGACAGTAGATCTGTACGTTCTGGCAGGAGTGCCAGCTCTGCTCACTGGGGGCCCCTTTATGTCACCCCGATCTACAGACTCTGGCCTAGACGGCCTGACTGCTGAAACATCCATCTTGATGGAGACAGGCTTATCTGTCTCGGTGATTGAGACTATGGGAAGTCTAGGAGCAAGCTTCTTCTTCTTCTTCTTCCATCTATTATAGGGTACGGCTTACCCATATTGATTGGTGTGAGTCTCGGTCTCTTCCCTGTCGGGCGTTCTCTGTTCCCAGTGTTCTAGAGTTATTACAGCATGGGTTGGAGTTGGAATTCTCCAACTCAGTACTCTGAAGGGTCAGGTTCTGCCCTGTCCGCCTTCCTGCAGAAGTCTTTTGCTCAGTTTCCTTTGGTTAAGACTTCTTTCAGGGGGTTACTCATGTGCATCCCCCACATAATCCTATGGTCCCTGATGGGTTTTGAATTTGATTCTGTCTGCCTTGCGGGATGTTCCCTTTGGACCTTGTCAGGATGCTGTCTGGCTGTTCTTACCCTCAAAGTTGTCCTTCTGGTGGCTGTTATTTCAGTCAGACGTGTGTCTGAGCGGGCGGCTCTGTCTATCTAGCACCCTTTCTTTGAGATACACAGAATAAGGTGGTGTTCCGCTTTAAGCTGGACTTTCTGCCTAAGGTGGTGTCATATGTTCATTCAAGATATTGTTCTTCCTTCTGTGCCTTATTCCTAGCAACGCTGAGGAAAGGGTTCTGCATTACTTGAACAGGTGTTGGAAGTGTTTCCTTGGTAGTCACTGTGCCCTTTAGGAGAACTGATGCTCCTTTGGGTCTTCGGCCAACTCCATCCTGTATGTGCCGATCTCGTCTGTTCTCGGGGGGGTTAGGCGGCTTTTGGCCTGGTCATTACTTGGATGGGATGGTTCCTTCTGGTCCTAGGAAAGTTTTTCGGCTTCTGCCAAGGCTACTGTTGGCGTTTGGACTTGTCAGGCTGTTACTCAGGCCTATTCCACTGAGGGGAAGAATCTTCTTACTCGCTTCTCTTCTTTTTCTACTCGTGCTTTTGGTGCCTTTTGGGCTTTTCAGCACCAGGCTTTTGTTGAACAAGTTTGCTAGACCGCTACCTGGTCTTCTATTCATACCTTTTCAAAAGTTTTATAAGGTTGACGTTAGAGCCTCAGCTCATGCTGCTCTTGGCCGCAAGGTATTGCAGGTGTTGCTGTTGCCTTTTTTGTTGGGGATCCCACCCTACTTTATGGACACTGCTATTGGATGTCCCAAGTGTAAGTATTATATCTGGAGCAGGACGTACTGTATACTTAGAATAATACAATTCTATATTGAGAATACACTAATTTAGAATAATACAATTCTGTGAAATACTCACCTGTAGAATTGGTATTATACGTATACAGTACGTCCTGCTCCACCCCACCCGTTTTTTTTGCATTATTCTGGATCCCCTGTATGGTGATTGTTATCATTGTTATCCTTACCAGTTGGTTTTGGTGGTTAAATTCTCCCGGCTTCTGGTTCACTGCTTTTCAATGCTGGGGATTTGTGGGAGGTCCCCGGGTATATGAAGGGCCGGGAGGAGCCTGTTTTTGCATGTCTGCAGTGCACAGCTCCATCTGGCGGAGGATAACCCAAGTGTAAGTATTAAATCTGGAGCAGGACGTACTGTATACGTATAATACCAATTCTACAGGTGAGTATTTCACAGAATTGTATTTTTGAGCCCTCCTATTTTTTAACCTTTTCCAGATGTATTCTTTAGAACTTCTTACAGATCTACGTTTTCTGTTTTTCAGAAGCTTGATTGCTGGAGACTTGATGAGTCACAGGGAGTTTGCGTTTTTTATTTTGCAATATTTCTGAAGGCGCTGTAACCAGCAGTATAGGTAATATAAGCGGCTGCTCCAGCTGTTTAATGTCAGGCTTTTGACAGCTCCTTAAAAGGTTCATGAAGATCTAATCACCTTGTGCCGAGGAGGCACTGTGTCAAGCTCCTGTCTGGCACATTCATTGCACATCCCATGGTTGGATGACTTTAGGTTGAAACAGTCACTTGCTGTGTTAGTTTGAAAGTGGTAAGAAGACAAAAATGATATTTTGAAAAGAATATTATTTTCTTCCCATGATATAAAGCATGCCACTGGCTCAGTCTACAAACATGCCAATTTTATATTGTCAGCCATTTAACAAGGTCTCAGTTTGAAAGGAAGAAAGTTTCACACAAAGGTCTTCAAATAATAAAATGACTTCACAAAGCTTTTTCTTCCCTACCCATGGCAGTACAATCGTTCTTTTCTGAACATTCCCTGACCTTTAACGCAGCATTTTTTTTACTTATTTATTTTTGCCCTTACCTGTATGGAATAAAAGTTATATCCTTATTAAGGAATGACTAGGAGGACTTATAGGTGGTGTCAAATGATTTTGAAGGTGAGGAGATTAAAGAATGGAATAAATATGTCCTATATTCAGTGTGCATTGACAGCCAAGCAAAGCAATATGTGGTCCTAGAGTGGACTTGTTCAGTAGCTTCCAAGTATTAAAGGGCTAGGCGTTAAATACTGAAACAAAATCTTGGGCAAAAACATTTTATAAGAAATCAATATTTATAGAATTTGTTAAAGGGACAGTCCAGGCAATGGCAATAATAGGGCAGCAAGGAGCTCACTGAAAGAGGAACTTCGGACATAAAATAAAAAGGGGCTTTTGGTTGTTGCCACTGCCTGCTGCAGTGACATCCGGCTGCATCGGTGCCCAATCCTGTCCCGGCTTTAGCTGGCCTGTGCAAAGTCCCGCGCCGCTCAGCATAATCTTGCGAGATTTCAGGCGGCTCCATTGCATCCCAGCCATTGGCACTATGCAGGCGCAAGATCGGGGGCCGTGCACAGTGCCTGATAGGGTGCCGGATGGCGCCGCCCGTCAGAAGGTCGCCGGAATCCGAGGGACCCAAAAGATGGATCCCCCAGGGAGGTTAGTAGATGATACTCAAAGGTAAAGCCGGAGGGGGGCAGTGGATCGGTGAGGTTTGGGGGGGGGGGGTTTAATTTCCCCCAATGTTTCTCTTTAAAGAAAAACTCTCTTTTTGTCATGTTTTTGGTGTTCTGCCTTATTGTTTTTGTCAGGCCTAAGACCTGATTATAGAATAAGCATATGTATTATGATTGTGTAATGTATAGTCCAAGACCTGGGAGAGGGGTTTGTTTTTTGTGTATTCCAGTTTTATCGGGGGTTCTGTTTGTGGTACTTCCTTCTTTGAAGTCAAAATCCTTTGAAGCAACAGGATGTGCTGTGGCTGGACCCACCATAAAAACCAGAACTCAGATAAGAGACCTGGGAGAGAAATGCCCTCACCAGGTGGGGTCAGGGGGAGGGGGGATTTTCCCTCCTAAATTTAGCTAATAAAACCTAATGCTAAGGACATTCTAAGGAGAAATCTCTGACTCAAGCCTGTGGCAAACGCTGGATATAAGACCTTAAGCAACAGCTGGAGACTCACAAGGACTGCTATGCCATTGCACTGTAAGGACTTTCTTTTTATTTGCTAAACTTGTCCTGCTGTACTCTTTTTTATGTATTTTTGCACCTGTATGTCATTTGTTCCTGTATATTACATCTAGCACTGTGATACCTTTTTATCAGATTAAATGTTTAATTAATCAGCTCTGGCCTTTGATCTCTAAATATATGAGCTCACCTTTCTGAAGGAAGCTCTGTTGAAACACGTTTATCAAAGGGTTAATTTGGTGACTTGCTGGGACTAGTAGTGAATACCCAGGGGTCTGGTGGCTTTAACCCTTGCACCATCTCTAGCGTCTTGGCTGGGCTGATAGAGTGCGATCGTGAGTTTCCCTCTTCTGGGATGTAAAATAAACATTTGTGTTAGGATTATCTTTAATTATCAGCATGCTGTGTCCAAGTTTCTTATTTTTCTTCTGATCCATTCCAGACCCTCCTAATCCTTACACTTGGAATTACTTCCTTGTGACTGCAAGACAAAAAGGTGTGGCCCCTCCTGGCCCATGAGTAGCAGCTGCCACTTAACTAAACCAGTTTTCATTCTTGCAGTTGAGTTGACTGTGAAGGTTGCTTGAAGTTCTCTCTTAAGGATTGGCAGCAAGCGGGGAAATGCACCCTGTCGGCTTCCTGCACAGCCTTATTCCCACGGATCCCCCGGACCCATTTGCGTCCCACAGCTTTGCTGTTCAGGGGTCCGTGAAGGTAAGGTGAAGCGCCGGGGTCTTGGGCGCTTGCAGAGTGTATACGCTCTGGGCTGCAGGCTTTCCTGGAAAAGCACGTCAGCCGCAGGTTTTTGTCTGGTGTACCTGCTGAGGAACTGTGTGTAATTTATATACTA
The DNA here is from genome assembly GCA_027917425.1 of Gastrophryne carolinensis. NCBI lineage: Eukaryota > Metazoa > Chordata > Amphibia > Anura > Microhylidae > Gastrophryne > Gastrophryne carolinensis. The sequence goes on along the minus strand of CM051236.1, from coordinate 54,618,843 downwards.
CCCACCCTACTTCCCACATGTTTTTAGGTTTATTTTTAAAATTTTCAAATTTTGCGCCTTCGGCTTTAAGGGCGTGTTTTTCTGTGGTGACGTCGTGTCGGAGGGCAGAGCCGGGTGCGGAAGCACGATGCGCCTTTCCGGCTGTCATTCACGCGCTCTCTGGCATTAAAGGAGGAGAGAGAGCACACTCTCCGCCGGCGAGACCTACGCTGCATACCCCTGCATGGAGGGGGAGGTAGGTGGCATCGGACCCCCGACATACGGCAGCAGCGGGGTAGCGGCCATTTGCCGGGCTCCGCAGACCACGCTGTGGCTTCTTGCTGCCCTTAGGCTTAGCAGCCGCTGCTCTCCTAGTTATTTTAGTTAGCAGTGGGGGCTGGGTACGGCCATGGTCGGCTCCTCCACAGACCCCACTACTGTATCTTGCCCTAGCCCGAAGGGGATCTATGGAGTGGCTCTTGAGCACTAGGCCGCTCCAAGGCGTCGCGGCTGGGCAGGTGCACCCGAGGGTGCGGTATAGGTGTGGGCCCCTAAAGAATTTAACCCCTGCTCTACTTTTTTTTACTCTGGGTCTAGGGTGCCATTATGTGGAGTTCGTTGTGCATGTGTGGTCGCCAGTTCTGAGGTCATTGGGCTGCTGCAGGGGTAAGCGGAAGTCGATTGTATTATTATTATGATTATTATTATGTCTTTTTGTATTATAATCATTATGGCTGGTATTATGCTATTTAAAAAAAATGACATTTATTAATAAGTTTTTCTCCTGGGAAGGAGGATAATAGGGTTGTGGTTCCTCCCAGTCCTCCTGGGGATTGGTATAGGCTTAGGACCCTAGGTCTTTTTTGCTAAATTAAAAACACCATGACGGAGGCATCGGGGGATAGTGAGTCGGGCATCCCACTTGAGCAAGGCAGGCTCTGCCCTTTATGTAAGCAAAATCCCCTGGGTGGTTTCAGCACGGTTTGTTCCGCTTGCGCCAGGAGAATTGGTTCAGACCATAATAGGACTGTTGCTCCTGTATCCAGTCCAGCATTAAATGTGGTTTCTTCTGAAGCTCAGCCTCCTCAGGTAGCCCCTAGAGAAGGGGAAGGCAGTGGAGCGCAGGCTGATTTGGCACACAGGTTGGATAACCTGGAAAGACAGCTCTTTTTGGTCGTCCCTAAAAAAGGCCGCCAATAAGAAGAGGCATTTGGAGCCTGCTTATGATGAAGAGGATTTATTTGCCTCTTTTGGTTCTGAGAAGGAGGAAGAGATTGATGAACCACTCTCAGAAGGTGAGTTATGCTCCGGTGCGGAGGACAGTAATTCTATCTTATTTTCTTCTGATGAAGATCCCTTACTCTCAGACGAAACAGAAAGTTTACTTTCTTCTGTTTTTGAAACTTTAAACATTACCCCTCCTAAGGTGGCGAAGAGGGGGAAGGGTGACCTGTTTAGGCCTGTGAGACAGAGGCAGGTGTTTCAGGAGCAATCGCATTTCTACAGGATGGTTTTAAAGGAACGGGAAAATCCTAACAAGTTGCCTGCTGTCCCTAGGATCCTAGATTCAAGGTATCCTTTTCCTTCTGATATGATAACGTTATGGTCATTTCCACCTGAGGTGGACTCCCCTGTGTCAGGCCTTTCCAACACTACTATCATGCCGTCTGCTACTAACGCTTCTTTAAGAGATCCTACAGAGAGACGAATGGATCAGCTGGCTCGCCATGCTTTTGCCATGTAGGTTCACTATTACGCCCTGTTTGTGCCACGGCTTTCGTTTCTTTGGCTTCAAGGATGAAGGTAAAGCAGCTTATGGCCAGGGCTAAGTCTCGCAGACATGCTCAAGAGTCCAAGGAATTTAGAGCTTGCTTGGATTTTAACACCTTTGCTATCACTGCTAAGGATGATGTGGTCAGGCTAGGTGCCAGAACCTCTGTTCTTCTTATTGCCTTGCGCCGCTCTTTATGGCTAAAACAATGGTCGGCTGATGCTGCCGCTAAAAAATCTCTTATAGATTTGCCCTTTTTGGGGAGCAGACTCTTTGGGGAGTCAAGAATGGCAAGCTTCCTCAGAGAAGAAGGTTGGCTCATCTTTTTCAGAGGCCCTCATCATATCGGCCCTTTCGGAGCGGTACAGGCTCCTTCATATCAAGTTCCCGCAGGGATTTTTGGGGCAGAGGCAGGGTCCGTAATAGGACCGGTGGCGCTTGGAGAAGCAGGCCTAAGCCTCCAGCCAAGTCCACCAAGGCATGAAGGGGCGCCCTCACCCGAGCAGGTGGGGGGACGGCTCTTGCAGTTTACTCCAATCTGGAGACACCATGTGGCAGATCTTTGTATCCAGGAAGTGGTGTCGTCCGGCTACAAGATTGAGTTTGCAACCAGACTGCCCACAAGGTTCCTTTGGTTAGGGGCATCCCGAAACCAGTTAAAGGCAGATGCCCTGAGAGCCTCTGTTCTGCATCTTCTTCAGAAAGGGGTAATTTGTCAGGTACCCCTTCAGGAAGAAGGTCAGGGGTTTTACTCCAACCTGTTCACGATCCCCAAGAAGGATGGATAGGTGCGTCCTATTTTAGACCTAAAGGGTCTCAACAAGTTTATCCGGGTGAGACATTTCCGCATGGAAACTTTGAGATCAGCAGTAAGATCGATTCATCCCGGAGATCTTATGACCACAGTAGACATAAGGGACGCATATCTGCACATCCCGATTTTTCCCGGACATCAGAAATGTTTAAGGTTTGCCTTGGAAGGCCAACATTTCCAGTTTGTGGCTCTTCCCTTTGGTATATCCTCGGCTCCAAGGGTGTTCACCAAGGTTTTGGCAGGTCTCATGGCCATCCTGAGGGGCCAGGGGATTTGCATAATCCCATACCTGGACGATCTGTTGATCTCTGCCCGGTCCCTTCAGGAGATCGAGAAGGACACGCAGACTGTGTTGTCAAACCTAGAGAGGTTTGGCTGTGTGATCAATTATCCAAAGTCGCATATCACCCCATCATCAGTAAGGTCTTTTTTGGAAATGACTCTGGATACGGTTCAGTTCAGAGTTTTTCTGCCGGAGCAGAAGGTTCTGCTACTCCGGAGCCAGATAGAGACCTTGCTAGCTTGTCAGCAGCCAACAATTCGGCTAGGGATGAGACTAGTAGGCCTTATGGTGGCCTGCTTCGAAGCAGTGCCCTTTGCCCAGTTTCACATGAGGCCTCTTCAGTTAAATCTGTTGTCAAGCTGGGATCGGGCCCCGCAATCTCTGGATCAGCCAGGCAATCTCTCCTGTGGTGGTTGGATACTCTACACCTATTAGTAGGCAGGTCCTTTCTGACACCTCAGTGGCAAATCGTTTCCACGGATGCCAGTCTTACAGGCTGGGGGGGCATCTGGCAGACCCAGAAGATCCAGAGGCAGTGGAGTCTGAGGGAGAATCGGCTTCCCATAAATCTCTTGGAGTTAAGAGCAGTTTTGCTAGTACTCCAGCATCTGACCCCCAGTTTAAAGGGGCAGGCTGTCCAGGTTCAGTCAGACAATCGGACGGCGGTAGCCTATATCAACCATCAGGGGGGTACTCGGAGCAAGAGGGCCCTAAGGGAAGTAAGCCGGATTCTGGTTTGGGCAGAGGAGAATGTTCCCTGCATCTCGGCGGTTTACATCCGGGGGTAGAGAACCAGGAGGCAGACTCCTTGAGCAGGGGGTCTCTGTGTCGGGAGAATGGTCTCTGTCAGAAGCCCTTTGCCTTCGCTGGGGTTGTCCAGAGGTGGATCTCTTTGCGTCCAGACACAATCATAAACGGCCGAGGTTTATGTCTCTTTCGAGAGACCCTCTGGCCATGGCAACGGACGCTCTGACAACCCCATGGACAAGGTTCAATCTCCTGTATGCATTTCCTCCGCTCCCACTCCTGAGTCATGTACTAAGGAAAGTAGCTTAAGAGGGGGTACCAACCATCCTGGTGGCTCCTCGCTGACCATTGGCGCCTGCCAGGCGATCCAGAGCTTCTCACACAGGGGTCTCTTCAGAACCCGAATTTACAGATGCTGGTTTTGACGGCCTGGCTATTGAAACCTCGATCTTGTCAGAGAGGAGTTTATCGGCCAAGGTTATTAATACCATAATTCAGGCCCGGAAGAAGACCTCTTCCAAGATATACTACAGGGTCTGGCTGGCGTTCATCTCCTGGTGTGAGTCCAGGAAGTTTTCATTCTGAAGATATTCTGTTTCTAGAATTTTAGAATTTCTGCAGAATGGTTTAGTGTTGAGTCTCCAATTAAGCACCCTCAAAGGGCATGTTTTGGCCTCATCTATTTTTTTCCAGAAGTCTATCGCTAACAATAGACTCATTAGAACTTTCTTTCAGGGAGTCACTCATGTCCGACCACCGCGCAAGCCTATTTTACTGGTGTGGGTCTTAAATCTGGTGCTATCTGCTCTCCAGGGGGCTCCCTTTGAACCTTTGATTGACTCTCCATTGAGCATTTCGACACTCAAGGTGATATTCTTGGTGGCAATCACCTCTGTGCGGCGAGTTTCCGAATTAGCCGCTTTATGTATGAAGTCTCCTTATTTTGAGTTACACAGAGACAAGGCAGTTTTTCGGTTTAAGCCTGATTTTCTACCTAAGGTTGTTTCTCCTTTTCACCTTAATGAGGAGGTAGTTCTACTTTCCTTATGCCCAGTCCAGGCTAATGTTAAGGAAAGGACACTCATTCATTCTTTGGATGTAGTCAGAGCCATAAGATATTACATGGCGGCTACAGAATCCTTCGGATTTTCCTTTTGTTATATCAGAAGGCGCTAGAAAGGGGCTTCCACCTGCTAAATCCACTGTCAGTAAGTGGATTAGACAGGCAGTGGTAAGAGCCTACTCGGCCAAGGGGAAGGAACCCCCTTTTCGCATCACGGCCCATTCCACTAGGGTCATTGGTGCTTCTTGGGCTTTTCAGCATCAGGCTTTGGTGGAACAGGTTTGTAAAGCTGCCACCTGGTCTTTGGTTCATACATTTACCAAATTCTACAAGGTAGATGTTAGGGCCTCAGCTGACGCTGTGATTGGTGGAAAGGTTCTTCAGGCGGTAGTGAAATAAACTACCTGCTGTTCCGCACTGGGGATCCCACCCATAGATGGCACTGCTTTTGGAGATCCCAAGTGTAAGGATTAGGAGGGTCTGGAATGGATCAGAAGAAAAAACACAATTCTGTGATACTCACCTGTAGAATTGGTTTTTCTGGGGATTCATTCCAGACCCTCCTAATCCTTACACTTGGGATTACTTCCTGCCTGAAGGGTGTGACTGCAAGACAAAAAGGTGTGTATCACAGAATTGTGTTATTTCAGTGGATCTGTCTTGGTAAAGTAGTAGTGGTTTTCCTGTGCCTCAGTTAAGTTCCTAGTATTCTTATCTCACTACAAATCCCAGAATCCTTCAACTGTAACAGGTGGGTTTATTAGCAGCTTTGGCTACAAAAAAAAAAGCAGCAGCATTCACCCTTTTCACTTGAGAATGCTGCAGTATGCTAGAATTCTGATTTCCCCTATTTTAAGAGATTGAAATAAAGCAGATGGGGTTAAATGTGTCATGTTTGCTTCGGCCAATCAGATGATTAGCAAGCCAGAGTGAGGAAACTTCATGTACATCTGAAGACCAGTTTTATATACGTTTATATTGTTGCCATGGAGCACTAATTTCTTTAATTGAGCAACAATGAGTTGCAAAAACGTAGAATAATAAAAATAGATAAACTCAGCACCTTGAGTACATCATATTTGCACACTAGATTGGAAACTTTTTAAAATGTAATCGAAAGTGAAATTACACTTTAAAGCCTTTACCATGTGCCTCCATTTCCTTCAGGGTACTGTAGATGCTGTAGCAGGTCTCCAAAGTTTGCCCTTCCTGGCAATTACATTCCTCAGTGACCATGGTCCAAATCTGGTTGCATGGTCAGCCCTGTCCCTCTACGCTTCCAGCGTGTATGAGGTTGGCAAGCCGCCAAGGTTGTACTTGTCAGGCTTGCTATAGCATCTACAACCTGCTGCCGGAAATGCAGAACAGGCACATGGGGAAGGGTTTGGTTGGGATCCCTACACATGCATAGTGTTCTCTGCACCCCGAGGCATCCCCATTCTCCCGTGCAAAGTAAGAATGCTGCTGGGAAACCACACATGCGCCATGGGATTTTGAATGGGGAGTATTTCTAAGGGTTTTGGTCCTTTTTAAATGGTTTGTGCGATTGGGATTTTTGGTAACCAGTTTCTTTTTCTCTCTCTCATGCTATAACAATAATATTTATTTAAACTGAATCTATGGGCAAGATTTGTAGAAATAATTACCTGCTTCCTTAATGCATGGAAGTGCTGTACAGCTCATCGCCGGGGCTGATGTTGAAAACAAGACCACCACTGGTCATCGTATTAGGGGCCTGACTGGAAGTGGGGGAACATGGGGATCTGCAGTCAGTATGACTATTATAGGTCTATTATAGGTTTAACAGAGGAGCAAGCTACTTTAGAGACTCAAGTTAGGCTTAAAGTTAACCTGTATCTAGAAATGGAGTTTATGTCATCACCTTCTATTCCCAGCCCAGTCCCTCAAGAAAGCCTGCGTTCCTTTTTTTTTTTTTTTGCGTTTTATAAAAGTCTTTGACCACTTTTCATAACAACACAAACTGGATGGCCATATTGCTCTCTGGCCAAGCAGCTCAACCCCCTGGTGCTTTTAAGTGATGACACATACAGTTACAATACACACAGCTCCGCAATTGCCATTATGTGACTGTTTAGTGGTAACTCAATGAATTATATGGCTGCCATTTAGACATCAAACTGCTTCCTGTTGGGGTTTTTATAAATATTGGGCAAAGGCTTTATTAAAAAATAAATAAACAATGGCTGTTTTTGGGTACTGATGTGGGGCTAGAAGGTGACAACACAATAAACTTTTTGGTTATAGGATCATTTTAACATAATGTGCTAAAGGAGACCGAGAAGTCACATATTCAAGAGTAAAAAAAAAAAGAAAGAGCTTTCTTAAAACATAGTATTTACATGGCACACTGCTGACCAAGATAAATAGGATGACCCATTAATCTTATTGAGTGTAGTGGAGCCATGGAAATCATCTCTTGCTATCCCAAGTACTTAGAACCACTAAGCGTGCAATATTGGATATAGCTTTTTAGATTTATACAGTCGAATAACTGTATAGATTTAAACGGCTATATCCAAGAATTCATATTAAGATATGATTGCCATGGCTTGACCTGCTCACTAAGTGGATGTTTGTTTTAGGCCTTTGGCCCACATGAGCACTGTTTTCAGTTTCTAAATCTAGACATTGTCAAGAATGTGTTCTTAGTGAGCAAAGGCAGAAATTAAAGACTACAGCAACCAAAGTCTCCCCATTAAATGCAAATTTGCCTCTTATTCCTAAAGGCAAACCGTTACCAGGGAAATCAATTTGGCTCTGTAAAATATAAAAGCCTAATCACTGCACATGCAACATGTTAGATTCTAGGACAATTACAACAGTGGAATGGGGCACAAAAAGATTATTTGCTTGGCTCCATCCACTAAGAGTTTTTGGTAATTCTATTGTTTTTGGTCAGTATACAACAAGATTATCTTTGTTTCATAAAAGAACTCTTTTTTTATGGAAAAAAAGATCCAGCTCTAATATTCTCTTCTGGCGTATGAATAGATCCAATTATGTTCACTGTGATTGATATTCTGTGTCTCAAGCTTTCTTTAGATATTTGACCTTCAAACTATAAGACGTCAGTCATTGAATTAGTAAAGACTTTTTCTTACTAAAATAAGCAGAGCTTTATGGTCTTCGGAGGCTATGATACACAGAACTAGGCTTATTTGTCACCTCTTTATTCAGCATCTGACAATCCAAGACTAGTTTTTTCTGGTGTTTTGGGGTCCCCTTCATCAGGACAATGATAATTAAACAAGCTACTAAGGCACAATCAAGTAAAATAAAGTGTATTGCCCAATGGTAACAAGTGTAGTTGTTGTCCCCCCCCCCCCCCCCCCCCCCCTCCCCTCCCGGAGGTTCGCAAAGTCATACAAATAATTTTCATGATTTAATGGGTCATTAGCCCCTGTTAGTAGCCTCCTGCCTATTTAAGATAAAAGTAAGAGGAGCTCAGTCCCATTATTTTCCAGAAGCTAGATTGGCACACAAAGCAAACTCCCAGATCACCACCGCACTTACACTAGTAGTCTTTGCTATGTTTGTATTTTACTTTTATTTAATAATCCTGTGTAATGCATCAGGAATGAGTACTGATCATGGAGGGACAAGGATCATGCAGCTTGAGATTTCAGTGCACTGAGACCCCCTGCCCAGGATCCAAGACACTCCTAGAACCAAGAGTGAACCTGCCTTGTGCTGACAAGAGCCAAAATGTCAGAAACATGTCCACAAGTTAGAGATCTATAGCAATGCAATGCAATTGCTTCCCTATTTGGTATGCCTCCCTATGTCAATCGAACCATGTGCACCCTATATTCTAAGTGTGTCATACACCCCGCTTCCACCATTCATGACAACTGGGTAGTCTCCAGTAGAGGGCGGACTTCTGCAGAGATGAATGCAAAAAAGAAGCTAATCCCCCAGTTCCTTCTCTGCAAGAGTGACGAGCAAGTCAGAAGATGAAGACTTCTATTCCTTGCAGGTAAGCCGGGCTCACGCCCGGCCATTCTTGCCCCTATTTCTGCCTGGACCTTATTCCATTGTCCCGTATGAGCCTCCCAGCCTTGGCTGTAGGTCCTGGTGAGGTAGGCAACACCTTTGTAGGGGTTTAAGGAGCATTGCTCCTCCGTGAGACCCCATTGCAAGGGGTAGGCGGTGTCCGGGTTGGTGACCCCGGTTTGGGATGCCCTGTCCCTTCTGCTGTATCCGTCCACCTTCCGGGTCCCTTCCTTAACCCTCCAGCGGGGGGGGGGGGCAGGCTTGTCCCTCACAATTCTTTATTGTGTGGGTGCTTACAGTGTGTGTGTGTGCGCATGTTGCGGTGTACTGTCACTTTGCTGTAGGTCTGCACCATGCTGTGCAGCATTTAGCAGAGGGAGCTTCTCCCCCTCAAGCTGTGTGTTGGGGGGCGGGGCCGGGCCCTTGCGCGGCCCGCCCCTCCCCCTCGTTTTGGCGCCTCGCTGAGGCTCAGCCCATGGCCTGGATCCGCGTTACTGGACTTGCGGGAGGGGGCGTGGCCTAACAAGTGCGCGTTCTGCGCTGACCCGCCCCTCTTCTTCTCTTCACTCCCTCCAGGCAAGGTTGTGCTGGGCTCCGGTGGCCATCTTGTTCATGTTGCTGCTGCGGATTCTGCTGTTTTGTGAGTGCCCTCTGGGCCCCCTCTCTTCCTGTTATGGCAGCACCCCTCTCCGCAGGGCACTGCGCTGTTCTTTCTTGTACATATTGTGTATATAGATGTATCTATATGGATATAATATATTATAGTTTTAGGTAATGTATGAGTGTTGGCTGATGGGTCCCCTTTCATTTGTGTCTTTCAGGAGGACGCCCTGTGTTCTGCATGTTAGGGGGTTCTCCCGGTCCTAGGGTCCCTAGCTTTAAATTACACCTTTTCCAAATCCTCCCACTGGGACTTTAAAGGGGCATCCCAGGGTTGCTTACCAGCTTAATTCCCTAGGGTCATTGCGACTACCCCAAAATATCGCCATATGGAGGCTCCGCAGGATACTGGGCTTGGGCTTCCTTCGGGACAATCCCGGCCGTGTGTGGGTTGTGGGGTATCCCTTATGGGGGAGAATGTGCTAATTTGTATTCCATGTGCACAAAAGGCCATATCGCGGCAGTCTGCTTCCCTGGCTTCTGGGTCAGCACCGCCCGCTTCATCGCCTACCCCTCCCCGTCTTATCCGTACCCCAAGTGACATCGTCACTAGTGGGGAGTCGCACTCTGATGTTTGTGCTTACCTTGCCAGCACTGAGAGATTTCTTTCCGGCGCAGTGGGCAAAAAGGCCCATGCCAAGAAGAGACATTTATCGCCGGTATGGCCGGCTTTGGATTTTGATGAGGATGAGTGGTCGGATTATTCCCCGTTAGAGGAGGCGGAGTTGTTTGAGGAATCAGAATCTGATGATGTGCAGTTGTGTGATAACGGTGTTGGGCAGGCGCTGGGGGATGCCATTGACACTTCAAAAGTTCTGGCCCATCTCCTGGAGGTTTTGGACATTGCCCCACCGGAGGCGGCCCCTCTCAAAAAAGGGGAATTTTTCGGGTCCTCTAAGCCCCGCTTGGAGTTTCCTATGCAAAGTCATTTTGATGCATTGATCCTTAGGGAATGGGAGAAACTGAGTCGGCTTCCCGGCGTTCCTCAGGGATGGGATAGGAAGTATCCCTTCCCGGTTGATGCGGTAAAGCGCTGGTCTTCCCCTCCCGAGGTCGATGCGCCTGTTTTGGGGTTGTCCAACACCTCTGTGGTCCACACCCCTGATGCCACTACCCTCAAAGATGGTGAGGATAAGCGCATTGATCAGTTGGCTTGCCATGCCTTTGCCAGTGTGGGTTCAGCCTTACGGCCTGTGTGTGCATCTGCGCTAGCGGCTGTGGCTAATAGATCCCTTGTCAGGGAGTTTGTAATGGTGCCCATTTTGATCCGGCCAGCGCTGAGTTCGCTGCCCTTAAAAGATGTGAATTGTTTATGGATTTTGTCTTGGCTGCTATGGAAGACACTATTGTTATGTGTAGTAGAACTTCGGCCTTATTGGTGGCCATGTGCCGATCGGTCTGGCTTCGCCAGTGGGCGGCGGGCTTTGCAGCCAAGAAATCGCTCACCGCTCTTCCCTTCCTGGGTACGCGGCTGTTTGGAGATAAGTTGGATAAGGTGGCTAAGGGTGGTAAGCTACCCCAGTGTAAGAAGCAGCGTCGCTCCTTTTGGGGGGCGAGCTCCTTCAACCCTTCCTTTCGAGGTGCCAGAGCCGTCAGAGGTTTCGCCTACTCAGGCGTCAGAGGTTCCTCCTGGGGCAGAGGCAGAGGACGGGCCCGTCCAGCATCTGCCTGGGGCTCCAAACCTAAGCCCCCTGCCAAACCAACTCATCAATGAGGGGGCGCCCTCACCCGTACGGGTGGGGGGACGGCTGCGGCTCTTCTTCCAGGTCTGGGCCCAGGAGGTCACAGACAGATGGATTCTGGAAGTGGTCTCGTCCGGGTACAAGCTGGAGTTCGAGTACTGGCCCCCTCCAAGATTCTTAAGGTCTGGGGTGCCCACGGACTCTCAGGCTGCACAGGGGCTCCTGTTGGCAGTCCAAAATCTTCAGGACATGGGAGTCATATGTCCTGTGCCTCCCTCGGAGAGGGATGGATCCATAAGACCCATTCTGGATCTAAAAATTCTCAACAGGTTCATCAGAACCAAGAAGTTTCGCATGGAGACTCTGCGCTCTGCCATCGGTTCCCTTCGTCAAGGGGATTTTATGACGTCCATAGACATCAAGGATGCTTGCCTGCATGTTCCAATCTTCCCAGCGCACCAGAGATTTCTCAGGTTTGCGGTGGAGGATCTTCATTTTCAGTTTGTGGCCCTCCCGTTTGGGCTGACCTCAGCACCAAGGGTTTTCACCAAGATTCTGGCGGGCATAATGGCCCTGTTCAGGGCCCAGGGCATTTGCATTGTGCCGTATCTGGACGACCTGCTGATTTCAGCTTCTTCCGTCAGGCGGAACTGGACACCAAGACTGAGGTTCGGATGGGTGATCAACCACCCCAAATCCTCTCTTTCTCCTTCCAGGGAGATTTCATTCCTGGGCATGAATCTGGATACCACTCAGGCCAGAGTGTTTCTACCTCGACCCAAGTTGCAGGGGGTTCAGGATCTGATTCGCCTTCTTCTGGCCATTCGTTGCCCCTCTATCCGGATGGGGATGAAACTGGTAGGTTTGATGGTGGCGTCCTTCGAGGCAGTCCAATGTTACTGTGGGGTTGTAGCACACCAACAAGGAATAGATAGATAATTATCTCAGTGTGGTTATCTAAGGGGTTCAATTCGTTCCAATCTGCACCCACTCTATGTGCAGTAAGATAAATCTAAGAACACAAATTGTAGGAGGAATGCGGTGCATCTCCTGATGAAGACATTCTTGTCGAAACGTTGAGAGAAGCGCCTGCTGTTGTACCTACCTGTAACCTGCCTGTAAGCCTACCTTTTTGATCTATTGGACATGCATTACAAAAGAGATTGTCAGATTTGTGTGGCCATTGGTTATACTGCCTTATCTGTTCTCTAATGGACTTTGTTCTACCATACTAAGAAGGACAACCAAATCTGAACAGTGAGAACTTTTTTCACACAACAGCGCCTCCTAGCGGTCATTCTGATTATCATATGTTATGTCATGTTTCTGTCTATAATATGTTTTCACTTTATTAAATCACTTTTGTTAATTGCAAGAATTTACTTTTGGGTGTTCATTCCTCCTACAATTTGTGTCCTTCGAGGCAGTCCCCTTTGCCCAGTTCCACATGAGGTCGCTCCAGCTTCACCTGTTGTTGCATTGGGACAGATGTCCGCAGTCCTTGGATCAGTCCTTCCGGATGTCTCCCAGGGTTCGACAGTCACTTCAGTGGTGGCTGGAGCCAAGCAATCTGTTGAGGGGCAGTTCTTTTCTGGCCCCTTGTTGGGAAACGGTGACCACGGATGCCAGCCTTTCGGGCTGGGGAGGTTTCTGGAAGAGTCATCAGTTCAGGGGGTTGTGGGGTCCTCAGGAGGCTCACACCCCCATCAATGTCCTAGAGCTCAGAGCCATCTGGCTTGTTCTGTCAAGGCTGACACCTCACTTACAGGGCTTGCCGGTTCAGGATCGATCAGAAAATTGAACGGCGGTGGCCTACATCAATCACCAAGGAGGGACAGCAGCAGGAGTGCCCTCAGGGAAGTCTCTCTGATCTTGACTTGGTTTGAGAGCAATGTCCCTTGCATTCCGGCAGTTTACATTCCGGGAGTGGAGAACACGGAGGCGGATGCCCTGAGCAGGGGCTTCTCTCGCCGAGGGGAGTGGTCTCTCAATCTAGGGATTTTTCGGTCCCTGTGTCACAAGTGGGGGACTCCGGAGGTGGATCTCTTTGCCTCACGGCACAATCACAAGCTTCCATCCTTTGTGTCTCTATCTCAGGATCCTCTGGCTCTGGCGGTGGATGCCTTGTCTCTTGCCTGGAGGGATCTGGGGTTCCTGTATCTGTTTCCCCCCTTCTCCATGGTGGGCAAGGTAGTTCGCAAGCTGGTTCTGGAGGGGGCGCCAGCAATTCTGGTGGCCCCAATGTGGCCAAGACAGGTTTGGTACGCAGACGTCGTAAGACTGGCGGTAGAGCAGCTCAGGCTGCCCCTGGTTCTGGACCTGATATCTCAGGGTCAACTACTTTACCCCAATTTACAAACGCTGGCTTTGACGGCTTGGCTGCTGAAACCTTCATTCTGAAGGAGGAAGGTTTGTCTGAGGCTGTCGTTCAGACTTTGATTAGAGCTAGGAAGAGGTCTTCCTCTGGTATTTACTATAGGACTTGGCGTTCCTATATTGACTGGTGTGAGGCTAGGGCCTTACCTTGCAGGGTGTTTTCGATTCCTAGGATTTTGGAGTTTCTACAACACGGTCTGGATTGGGGTTTCCAGGTCAGTACTTTGAAGGGTCAGGTTTCTGCCCTGGCTGTCTTTTTTCAAAGGTCTTTTGCCTTGCATCATCTGGTCAAGACCTTTTTCCAAGGAGTCACTCATGTTCGCCCCCCTAGAAAGTCTTTGGTTCCCGTTTGGGACCTAAATTTGGTTCTGTCGGCCCTCCAGGGGCCTCCTTTTGAACCGATGCAGGATGTGGCTCTTTCTGTGCTCACTCAAAAGGTTGCCTTTTTGGTGGCTATTACCTCAGTTTGGCGTGTCTCTGAGTTGGCGGCTCTGTCTATTCAGGCCCCTTACTTTGAGAGACACCAGGATAAGGTGGTTTTTCGCTTTAAACCAGATTTCCTTCCTAAGGTGGTTTCTGCATTCCATCAATCAGGATGTAGTTCTCCCTTCCTTGTGTCCTAGGCCTAGCAATGACAAGGAGAGGGTTTTGCACTCTTTGGATGTGGTTCGTTGTGTGAAGTACTATTTAGTTACTACTTCTCCTTTTCGTAAGATGGACGCCTTGTTTGTGGTGCCTTCCGGGCCCAGAAAAGGTTTGGCGCCCGCCAAGTCTACCATTAGTAAATGGATACGCCAGGCCATTGTTGGGGCCTATTCTGCTAAGGGGAGGACTCCCCCTTTTAAGATCACTGCGCATTTTACTCGTGCTGTTGGTGCATCCTGGGCTTTTCAGCAACAGGCTTCTGTTGAACAAGTTTGTAAGGCTGCTACTTGGTCTTCCATTCATACATTTTCCAAGTTTTACAAGGTTGATGTGCGGGCCTCAGCGGATGCTGTTTTTGGCCGCAAGGTTCTGCAAGCTGCAGTGATTTAAGTTGGTGCATTTTTTTTTCTGTTTTTTTGTCAGTTCCCACCCATGACGGACACTGCTATTGGATGTCCCAGATGTCATGAATGGTGGAAGCGGGGTGTTCACTTAGAATATTCACTTAGAATAATACCATTTTGTGAGTACTCACCTTTAAAATGGGTATTATGAGTGTGTCATACACCCCGCTTCACCCCACCCTTGTTGTATTCCGGATCCTTTATATGGTGAACCTTTTTTATTTTTGTTGTTATATTGGTTCTTCCTGGTCCTCTTACTGCTATCATACACTGGGGGATTAGTGGGAGGTCCCAGGTATTTATGGACCGGGAGGAGCTTCTTTTTTGCATTCATCTCTGCAGAAGTTCGCCCTCTACTGGAGACTACCCAGATGTCATGAATGGTGGAAGCGGGGTGTATGACACACTCATAATACCCAATTTAAAGGTGAGTACTCACAAAATTGTATTATTCCTATTGATCCAGCGATCTCATGATACGGTCACCTCGTCCGGGAATACCCGCTGTGTGATTTCACTGCACCTAGTGGTTGGGCTATTTGCAAATGAATGCAAATCACAGCTGAAAAAAATGTGCGCCCAGACCAAGCTTGTCTTTTATCTTCAAGGGACTAAGCTGTCTTATGCCTGCCTACTCTGCCACATTGACACAGCCTTTTGTCTGTGTGCTGCTCTTCTGTCTTGTACATTACAGTAAGGATCAACATGTTACTTTGATATATTTCCCGTTCCTTTTTTTTCCTTATAGCTTACATTATTGCAGTTAACTCAGAGGAGAATAAGAAGAACGAGGCCCCAGTGACACACTAGCCCGGCATAGCTCACCGCATATTCCTGGTGCTGTCAGCCTGAAGACCCTGGAACTGCTATTAACCGCTGATGAATTTCAACAAAATAGTAGGGATTGCCAGTACTAGAAAGCTGAAAAGACCCTCTTATATTTTATATTTTAGGGTCTATTATGCCAGTCTGGGAGTAGAATAGACTTGTGTCCTTCACAAATATAATTAGATATGCACCTGTAATTTTGCTGGTCAGTAGTAAAAGGTATAAAAAGTAGAAAGTATACTGCCTGGATTTATGCGCTCTCGCGCCAGCCATTCATGAATGCCTGGTGCGGGCCTGCACCCTGCCATAGGTACAGCAGGCAGCGGCAGCTGTTCGCACACGCACCTTTGGATAGTGGGAGAAGGTGAGTTTACCCGGGGGACCTGGGATGCCTCGGGGGGGGGAGGGAAGCAAGCGGCCCTGGAATGTTATAGTTTCGAGGAGCATTGGCAATGGGTTTTAATCCACTTTAAATCATGTTTGGAGTTGCTACTGTGACTGTAGCAAGCAAGATGAGTCTTTCTAAAAAGCATTGTTATAGCTAGGTTGTAGCTGGTGTATCATAATTGTTTCAGCTGTAATCAGCTGTGATACATTGTGAAACAGTCATGAGCCTGCTATTGAAATGTAAGTAGCTAACAGCTGGCTTTCTGTGTTGTGTATATTGGTAAGGGCAGGGGTGTAGCTAGAGGGAGCACTTTCCCTGGGTGCAGCAGGTCAGGGGGTGCCAAAGGGGGGCCTGAAAACAGGTGAGGGGCACCATTTTGAATCTTTGTCCCGGGTGCCAGAAAGCCTAGCTACTCCTCTGGGTGATTAACACAGCCCACTTATCCCTGGTGGAGGCCTGTGTGGGCTGGCAGTTGGGCCTAGTGGGCCACTAAATGTCAGTTGGGCATGTATAGGCCGGATCACACAATCTTTTTGACTGGGCCCCAAACAGAACAGAGCATGTACGGCCATAAGGTCATCCAAGTTCATTTTTCTTGTTTAGTTTATCAATTCCTTCACCACATATACCCTTTCCCTCTTCTAATTTCCTATTAACCAGCAAGTACATTTACTTTTTCCATGTCATACCTAAATAGGAGATGCATTAGGCTCTGTATGGAACATTTTTTATTTTTTCCATTATGCACAATCTCATTTATAGTTCCAGTTGCCTGCACTCTGTCAAGATGTACTCTGTATTTATATCAGCTCGCTGTTTACTTGACATGGCACTAATAAAAAAAATCCTAAGCCAGGATATTAAATTATGCACTGAAAATATCTCCATGATTATGTTTGCCCTGTTTATACAGAGCAGATTTGCTTTAGTCTTTGTAGTGCTCGCGGTATGAAAAATGTCAGAAAATCTTCTTAGCCTTCTGTTTGTGGACCCTTACCCCTCACAGTCAGATGTTTGAGGTATTTTTTTAAAAGCAAAAGCAGGCTTTAACCTGCAAATCCAACTCAAAGCCCACTGTGGAACGAGTGTGTCCACCTTTACTGTAGCTTGAATATGGTTAAAACCCCAATGATGACCATTTGGAGCATGATTTATGATTTTCACTTGTTTGCGCCTCTGAGCGCTACTTTCTCCAATAGCTGTTCTGCTGCAGCCAAAACTCTTGCTGCGGTCGCACCAGTGAAGGGCTGTGGAATGCTAAGGCGTGTGGGCCATTATGCCGGCTGCTTCTGCTAGCTTGTGCTAAGTTCCGCACACAGCCGCTACAAAAAACGACATGCTATTTACTTATTTTAAATGCATTCTTAAACCCTTTTAATGCCAAGCCCGGGAATTTCACGTGGTTGCCCCTCCAACCGTTAAACACCAACTCACAATCACAGCCCTGGCATTCCCCCTGCTATTTAAAAAAGCTACTCACCTCAGGCCGCAATCTAGTGGCGCGGGTCTCCTTTTTCCCCGGGAAGGCTAGAACCCCCCTCGGAGTCTTAGCCCCCGATTCCCCCCCCCCCCGGCTCAGCCAGCCGGCAGGGGGAGAGGCTTTTATATGAGAAAGGGGGTGTCATCCCACTCCTTCCTCTATAAAAGCTCTTTCGGCTAACTTTGCACCTGCCGATCAACACCGCCAGTGATCAGAGGTGAGTAAAGAAAAGTGTATTTTTTTTCTCTGACTGTGTTTTTTTTTTCATTTAACCCTTTGTGTACTGGTAAGGGGAGCATGAGCTCACAAGGCTTGCAAGTCACCTGCAGCAAGTGGGTCACATGCCATTAACCCTTCGGCCCCATTAACTGCCTCCCCAAAGCCCGGGGGAAGCAAAAGAGCTTGTGGACCATGGAGGCTATGTCGGTGATAGCCTTCACGGCCGAGGGCCACCGATGCTGGCCTCCGCACCCTGGTATACAAGTCCCACATAGCTGGGGGTTGGGCTGGTTTTACTGATGGGGGGAAACAGTCCCAGTAAAACCCTGGGATCATGCAATTTTTTTTATTTATCCTGTGGATATTAGTTGTATTTTATTTGTAAATGTTATAAAGCGCTCTATTCTAAGTATGTCACACACCCCGCTTCAAGACATTCATTACATGTGGGTATACTGACCTGTAGATGGCGATCTTGCAGAGATGATATCAAAAAAATGTAAGACCCTCCCGGCCCATAAATACCTGGGACCTCCCACTCATTACCCTTCCGTCTTCTCTGCAGTGGCGAGCAAGTCAGAAGATGATGTCTCCTCCTTGCAGGTAGCCGGGATGACTCCCGGCCTTCTTTTCTCCTATTTCTGCCTGGATCCCCTTATTTTAATTACTTGCCTCCCAGCCTAGGCTGCTGGTCCGGGCAAAGGTAGTTGGCACCCCTGGTGCTTAGGAGCCGTGAGACCCCATAACAAGGGGCTATCCGGGTTGGTGATCACAGTTTGGGATGCCCCGTCACTTGCCCCTACCTTCGCATGAATTCCCCCTCTCCCGGATACCCTTAGAGGGGGGGGGGGTCCATTATGGATTCCTCTCTTTATAGAGTATGTGTGTGTGTGCTTTGACTGTGTGTGTGTTTTCCACTGTTTGCCTGGCGACGGCGGTCCCGCCATGCGGCGTGCTGCATGGCGGCGGTGAAGCGCCCATGAGGGATTTGTCTCCTCGTCTCCTTCACTAGTTATGCATCCTAGCATGGTCTGAGCGTGTGCTTGTGTTTCTTTGTGTTCCAGGTGGACCATTGCTCATATTAAAGGGGGGGTTCTCCCGGTCCAGGGTCCCTGGTTAAAATTTAGCTGACTTAAAATCCTCCCACTCGGGACTTAAAGGGGCATCCCGGGTTGCATTATTGCGTAATTCCCTTGGAGCATTGTACACATATATTTATATAAATATATTATTAAAAAATCACCATATGGAGGCTTCCCCGGATACTGGGCTTGTGCCCCCCTCGGGGCAATCCAGGCTGTGTTTGGGGTGTGGGGTATCCCTTTTGGGGGATGATGTATTTCTATGTGTACCCTGTACGCAGCGGTCTATTACGCGGCAGAACGGATCTCAGGCGTCTGGTTCTGCTCCGCCAGTCTCCTCCCCGTCTCCCCCTCGCTTGACACGTGCTTGTGATGTGGTTATTAGCAGGGAGTTGCAATCTGAGGTGTGTGCCAGATTGGCCAATCTTGAAAAATTGTTTTCCAGTGCCGTCGCAAAAAAGGCCACGGCAAAGAGAAAACATTTGTATACGGCTGCGCAGGCCTTTGATAGGGAGGATTTTGACTCCCTGGACTTGTCTGATTGTTCATCGCGTGAGGAAGGGGAGCTGTATGAGGAGTCTGATGACTCCGACGATCAGCAGTTTGTGAGCGCTGATAGCGAGCAGGGCCAGGGGGATTCCTCGGATACCCCTAGGGTCCTGGCTCATATGTTTGAGGTCCTGGCTATTTCTCCCCCCGAGGCGGCTCCTCTGCTGAAGGGGGAGTTCTTTGAAGTGACCAAGCCGCGCTTGGAATTTCCTTATCAAAAGCATTTTGATGGTATCATTCGCAAGGAATGGGAGAGGCCGACGCGGCTTCCGGGTGTCCCACCGGGTTGGGACAAGAAATATCCCTTTCCGGCGGACGCAGTGAAGCACTGGTCGTCTCCCCCCGAGGTGGATGCTCCTGTTTTGGGGTTGTCCAGTTCCTCAGTCCTCCATTCTCTCTCAATGATGGTGAGGATAAACGCATTGACCAGATGGCTTGTCATGGTTTTGCCAGTGTTGGATCGGCCTTGCGGCCGGTTTGTGCTTCTGCGCTTCTATTGGTAGCTGCCAGGTCGGTTGTTAGAGGATTGTTTGGGGAATTTGCCGACCTTAAGCGCTGTGTGTTATTTTTGTCCTTCGTGCTGTCCGCCCTGGATGACGCATTGGTGATGTGTAGCAGAGCTGCGGCCCTGCTTGTGGTTATCCGCCGGTCGGTTTGGTTACGCCAGTGGGCAGCTGATTTTGTGTCCAAAAAGTCGCTCACGGCCCTTCCCTTTGTGGGATTGCGGCTCTTTGGAGAAAAATTGGATTCGGTGGCAAAGGGAGGTAAGTTACCTCAGCGTAAGAAGCAGCGTCGCCCCTTTCGGGGGCAGCTTCCTTCTCTCAGTCCTTTCGTGGGTCTAGAGTTGGCAAGACTTCGGCCTTCCCTTCGTCCAGAGGTGATTCCTGGCCTAGGGGCAGGGGTCAGGCCTGTCCAGGACACAGTTGGGGCTCCAAGCCTAGAGCCGCTGCCAAGCCGGCTCAGCAATGAGGGAGCGCCCTCACCCTTGCGGGTCGGGGGGACTGTTGCAACTCTTCTCCCAGGTCTGGGTCCAAGAGGACAGGTGGATTCAGGAAGTGGTGTCTTCCGGTTACAAGCTGGAGTTCGAGTTCCGGCCCCCTCCCAGATTCTTCAGATCTCGGGTGCCGTCAGATCCTCTGGCCGCCCAGGGGCTTCGGGCGGCGGTAGCAAGTCTCGTGGACATGGCTGTCATCTGTCCGGTGCCCCTCTCAGACCGGGGCCTGGGCTTCTATTCCAATTTGTTCACGGTGCCCAAGAAGGACGGTTCCGTTCGTCCCCTTCTGGATCTGAAGTTGCTCAACAGGTTCTTCCGTATGGAAACTCTGCGCTCAGCCATCCATTCACTTCGTCAGGGGGACTTCATGACGTCCATAGACATCAAGGATGCTTACTTGCATATTCCAATATTTCCGGCACACCAGAGATTCCTCAGGTTTGTCATGGACAATCGACATTTTCAGTTTGTGGCTCTTCCGTTTGGCCTTACCTCGGCTCCAAGGGTTTTTACCAAGGTGTTGGCAGGAGTGATGGCCATCCTCAGAGCCAGTGGTATCCGCATCGTGCCCTATCTGGACGATCTTCTCATCATGGCGTCTTCTCTCAGTCAGGCGCAGCTGGATACCAGGACAGTGGTGTCCACTCTGGAGAGTTTCGGTTGGGTGATCAACTATCCCAAGTCCTGCCTCATTCCCTCCAGGGTGGTGGAGTTCCTGGGAATGTCTCTGGATACTTCTCAGGCCAGGGTGTTTCTCCCCCGAGCCAAGGTTCTTCTGATTCAGGAATTGACTCAGCGTCTTCTATCCATTCCCCGCCCGTCCATCCGGCTAGGGATGCGACTCGTGGGATCGATGGTGGCGTCGTTCGAGGCAGTTCCCTTTGCCCAGTTTCACACAAGGACGCTCCAGCTACATCTCTTGGTGGCCTGGGACGGGTCCCTGCTGTCATTGGCTCAGTCCTTTCTGATGTCCCCCTGGGTGCGGCCTTCCCTTTGGTGGTGTCTAAAACCAAGCAATCTGACGAAGGGCAGATCCTTTCGGACCCCTCGTTGGGAGACGGTCACCACGGAGGCCAGCCTGTCAGGTTGGGGGGGATTTTGGAAGGATCTTCAGTTTCGGGGACTGTGGGGACCTCTGGGGGCTCACGATCCCATCAATGTTCTGGAGTTGAGAGCCATCAGGCTGGTTCTGGCTCACTTGACTCATCAGTTGCGGGGCCTACCGGTTTAAGTTCGGTCGGACAATCGGATGGCGGTCGCCTACATCAATCACCAGGGAGGGACTCGCAGCAGACGTGCCCTCAGGGAAGTGTCCTTGATCCTTGCTTGGGCAGAGAGCAATGTCCCATGCATCTCGGCGGTGTACATTCCGGGAGTGGAGAACACGGAGGCGGACTCCCTGAGCAGGGGGTCATCTCGCCGGGGGGAATGGTCGCTCAGCCCCAAGGTGTTTCGGTCACTTTGCCAGTGGTGGGGGGCTCCGGAGGTGGACCTCTTTTCCTCTTGTTACAATCACAAGCTTCCGGCATTTGTGTCTCTCTCACGGGATCCACTGGCTCTGGCAGCGGATGCCATGTCTCTGAACTGGAGGGATCTGGGGTTTCTGTACCTGTTCCCTCCGTTTCCCATGGTGGGCAGAGTGGTGCGCAAGCTGGCCCTAGAGGGCGTGTCAGCAATCCTGGTGGCTCCAAGGTGGCCAAGACAGGTTTGGTTCGCAGACGTGGTAAGGTTGGCGGAGGATCAGTTAGACCTGCCCCTTCTGCCGGATCTGCTCACTCAGGGGCCACTGCTCTACCCCAATTTACCAACGCTGGCTTTGGTGGCGTGGTTGCTGAAACCTCCATCTTGAGGGAGGAAGGTCTTTCTGATGTTAGGAAGCAGTCTTCCTCTGCCATCTTTTATAGGACTTGGAGTTCTTATATTGATTGGTGTGAGGCCAGGGCCTTGCCTTGCAGGGCGTTTTCTATCCCTAGGGTCTTGGAATTTCTGCAACATGGTCTGGACCAAGGTTTTCAGCTTAGTATGCTGAAGCGGCAGGTTTCTGCCCTGGCGGTTTTCTTTCAAAAGTCTTTTGCTCTTCATCCTCTGGTTAAGACCTTTTTCCAGGGGGTTACGCATGTGCGGCCTCCTAGGAAGCCTTTGCTCCCAGTTTGGGATTTGAATTTGGTTTTGTCTGCCTTGCAGGGTCCTCCTTTTGAACCTTTGCAGGATATTGCACTTTTTACGCTTACTCAGAAAGTTGTTTTTATGGTTGCCATCACTTCTGTTCGGCGTGTTTCGGAGTTGACAGACTTTGTCTATTAAGGCTCCTTACTTTGAGAGGCATCAGGACAAGGTTGTTTTCCGCTTCAAGCCAGATTTCCTTCCTAAGGTGGTCTCTGTTTTTCATTTGAATCAGGATATTGTTCTTCCCTCCTTGTGTCCTAAGCCCAGCAATGACAAGGAGAGGGTTTTGCATTCTTTGGATGTGGTTCGCTGTGTGAAGTACTATTTGGTGGCTACTTCTTTTCGTAGGACTGACGACCTTTTTGTGGTGCCCTCTGGGCCTAGGAAGGGTTTGGCTCCTGCCAAGTCTTCCATTAGTAAATGGATTCGCCAGGCCATTGTTGGGGCCTATTCTGCCAAGGGGAAGGTTCCCCCTTTTCGTGTTACTGCTCATTCTACTCGTGCTGTTGGGGCATCCTGGGCCTTCCAGCACCAGGCTTCTGTTGAGCAGGTTTGTAAGGCTGCTACTTGGTCTTCGGTTCACACTTTTTCCAAGTTTTACAAGGTTGATGTTCGGGCCTCGGCGGATGCTGTTTTTGGCCGCAAAGTTCTGCAGGCTGCAGTGGTGTAAGTTTGTGCCTTGTTGCCTTGTTTTTTTGGATCCCCGCCCTTTGTGGACACTGCTATTGGATGTTCCACATGTAATGAATGTCTTGAAGCGGGGTGTGTGACATACTTAGAATAATACCATTTTGTGAATACTCACCTGTAAAATGGGTATTGTAAGTATGTCACACACCCCGCTTCACCCTGCCCTTTTGTATTCTGTATCCTTTATATGGTGAACCTTTGTTAGTTGTAATTGCCTTTCCTGGTCCCTTGATCTTACTGCTATCCTTATACTGGGTAATGAGTGGGAGGTCCCAGGTATTTATGGGCCAGGAGGGTCTTACATTTTTTTTATATCATCTCTGCAAGATCGGCATCTACAGGTCAGTATACCCACATGTAATGAATGTCTTGAAGTGGGGTGTGTGACATACTTACAATACCCATTTTACAGGTGAGTATTCACAAAATGGTATTTTTCATTTTAGGGGGGTCTCCTCCTGGGCAGGAACTGGAGGGTTACCTATATATATATATATATATATATATATATATATATATATGTGGTGCCGTTGTAACCAGGAAGAATGGGGCTTTTACATGCAATATGATTTTTATAAAAAAAATACATTTCTAATTTTAAAAAAACTATAAAATGTAAAAAATTGCATTTTTAATTTTTTTTTCACATATTTCACCCACAAATATTGCGAAAGCACTGAAAAAAGTACAAACAAGGCGCCTCATGTTAAAGCCCAAATCCTGCCGAAAAAAAGTAACAATATATAATTTTCCTTAAAACCTGGAACTTCCTGCAAAAATCAGTAAAACATGTATAGCGCAAAATGGTGAAAAATGACCTGGCAACAGAGGGTGACTTAATCTCCAGGTAGGCTGGCAGTTAAAGGGTAAAACAGGACAGCCACTCAGCACTGGCAGAACATCTAACTGTTGATCAAGCATTCACATTACTGCACTGGGGTGGTTTGGGCTGTTATAAAATAAAAAAAAAATAAAATCTAATCTAATACAATAACACCATAACATGCTTTGTTTATGCAAATTATGTTGACGGAATACACTTTTTACAGTTAAAACATTTAAATGAATTAAATGGATAACTATAATCATTTCTTTAGCAGCAAATAAACAAGCTTTCAGCTGGCACAAAACTGCGAAGGGGACCTCAAAATAAAAATAGGGAATAAGGTACTAGGCAACGCTCAATGGTGAAAATGTGTGGATGTGATGCAGGCGTTTGTGAATCAGCCCCTTATGCATCTTAATACTGTATGTAAGTCCATGGGATCGATTTTGAGCCTGGTGAGAAAACTCACATCTTTTTTAGGTGAGAAAACTGCCTTCACTTTCATTTTCTACCTATGTAAATTTTCACCTGGCTCTGAATCAGCCCCCAGGTAGACAATGAAAGTGAATGGCAATTTTCACTCCTAAAAAAAGAAATGAGTTTTCTCACCAGGCTTTGAATAGGCCCCCATGAAATGGTCCATTTACAAAACAATTACCCGGTGACTTGCTGTAGACTTACCATAGAATAGACTAGATAGCATCTTGTGACAAAGTATCACAAAAACATATTACTGTGAAAGGCTCATCAAGGTCATCTTGCAACACACATTTTACTCTAAAGCCAAAAGCTATAGCCTTGCAGGAAAAGATTATGGACAGGGTGAAAATTATCAACATTCTCACCATCTCCAAACCTCTTAGTTAGAAGACCTCCTTGCAATAGCCTGGTTAGAAGTGCCCCTGAGAAAGCGGGCCCATGCAATGTTCTAATCTTGCAGGGTCTCAGCTAGCTGCTTGTTATACACCCAAATTGTTATGTCATGATAGCTTGCAGAAATATGGTTTAGAGAAAAAACGATAACTCTTGAAAGCTGAATAAAACCACTTCTATCTTGGGTCCAGGAAATAAAACCCTTGCATTTTCCCACTAACCTCAAATTGGCATTTTGTAATATGTTAATATTAATATACCCTTGACTATTTAAATTCCCTATGCTTAACCCAGTCACAAGTGTTAAAATAGTACTATTGTAAAAAAAATGGCTCAGTGATAAAAATCTATAAAAATATGCTGGATGGGAGAGGAGGGGGTCAGTTATACACCCGGCATCAAGAAATATCTAGCCAGGCTTCTTTCTTTCTTTTAATGGAAGGAAGAGGAATCAGAAGGTGATAGGTTCTGTCACTAAACCCTTCACCCCTGGATTTTATTCCTACCAGGAAAAGAAACCATTAGCTTGGTGGGAATTTTATTCAATTCGGGTGTATAAGTGACTCCTCCTCTCTTTAGCCGATGTGTTTATATGGATTTTTAATATTACACACTATTGTTTCACAATACAGCTCCTATCCTATCAGAGATAATGAGTTGTTGTTTTTCTTACCTCAACCAAAAAGCGCTTAGCATTATATCTCTGTTAAAAGGGAAAAAAGATATACAAGTAATTCAGTGATCCGTCAAAGGCAACACAAAGGCGGGGAACTCATCAATTCATCTACCGGCCCAGTTCCTGTGTTTTCACATAATTGCTTTAGTCAGTGATAGGTCAAGCGTCAGGCTATAAATACATGACTCTTCCATTGTGGATATGATTAAAGCACTGAAATCATTACTTCGGAACAGCTGGAGTACATCATTTCATTTACTCACTAAGGAGGACTGGTGTTGCGACAAGTTCCTGCAAATGACAAGTCTCGCTTCTTTCTGACACGTTTACAGTGGTGTATTGTCCAGCCTCCTTCTTGGATCCAGTCCCTTAAACAAAAGATGCAGGCTTGAGTTTGGTGTGAGATATCCTATTTGTTACAACCTGCAGTGCAGCTCCTTAGTCCACAAAATTATTAGATAATCCCTTGTTGAACTAATTTTTTTCCTTTTAAACACGTGTTGGAAGCGAGGAAGCGAGGCTGAGAAAAATCAATAAAGTGCATTCTGGGAAGAAACAATGTTGTAATGGAAAATATCAAATTTATATAAAAAAGTGCAAATGCTGTTATAGTTTTACAAAATAAAAAAAAAAATGTCATGCTGGTAATAGCACATTGACTGAATTACATCTGCACAGGCATTTCAAGTATGTATGTAAATGTCTGTATTAATGTGTACGGAGGAAACATAAAGGGTCCAAAAAAAAAACCTAGAATTATCTCTCCTTCCCTGCAGCTGACTCGCAGAGGTCTGGATGTTGGTTACTTGCACTGTGCTCAGAAGCCTGAAACCTTTCCACCAGTGAGAAAGACACAGAAGTTGAAATGACAAAATACGGTCAAGAAGTATCAAAAGATTGATTTTTTCGTGATATGAGAGTAAAGCTTGATGGACCAGATAGATGGGCCAGGGGCTGGATCAGTAACAGGCACAGAGCCTAGTGGTGTGGGTACTGCTATGGGCTGATTTTATTATATGGGTACTGCTATGGGCTGATTTTATTATATGGGTACTGCTATGGGCTGATTTTATTAAATATGAGCTTGGGGCCATTTTCCTGTTGAAGTTGGACTTAACTCCCAGACCTACTACCAGTTTTAAGACAACACTTTCTTTAAGCAGTGGTTACAGTCCTTCAAGAAAAACATGATTTTTAGTCAAGTCACTCTCAAATCATCCATTCATAACATCTTTAATAAATCAGTCTTCAAATATTTATTGGCCCAGTCTTGACATTTCAGGGTATGTGTCTTGTTCAGGGGTGGTTCAGGTTTCAGGCTTCCTTACCTTGGCCATGTCTCTGAGCACTGAAGACCTGAGTACTTCTGGTCACTTCAGGGAGATGGCAGTTCTGAAATATGACAGCACTAGATGGTTTCCGGTTGCTTAACATTTGACTGCTTGCAAAATGTGTGATGGATCTGTGATCACATCCAATTTCAAGAGTCTGAAAGACTTTTTCAATGTAAGTTAAATCTTTTTTGGACCCATTTTGGCCTGGGGAAATCAAGCTGCCTAATAATAACTTACACCCTGATATAGGGTCTTGATCTCGTTAAGCCACAACCACCTTCATTTCACAAAAGCACATTCAATCCTTCAAAAATTAAAGTTTATAATAAAATGGTCAAACTACCCACTTGCCTGAAAATAGTTAATTCATGCAGTACCTAGCATGCCCCCTCTGTTGTAGTGAATGAAGCTCTGGGTGATCGAGGCACAGTAATGAATGGTAAGCTGGGCTTTATCTCCCAATTTTGAAAAAAAAAAAAAACTGTCATCGCTGCCTTAACCAATATGACGATTAGCAAGTAAGCCTCTGATATGTATTCCAGAACACCACTTTGATGTACATTGCTAAAGTAAACACATTGTTGCTAGGGTAAACTGTTTTCTTTTATAAATTTGGAGTTGCAT
Source organism: Gastrophryne carolinensis (assembly GCA_027917425.1). Classification (NCBI taxonomy): domain Eukaryota; kingdom Metazoa; phylum Chordata; class Amphibia; order Anura; family Microhylidae; genus Gastrophryne; species Gastrophryne carolinensis. The sequence goes on along the minus strand of CM051236.1, from coordinate 54,591,676 downwards.
TTTTTAAAGTTTCTATTATCGTGCTCAAGGTGCTCAGCTGTTCATTTTTTTATTTTTTCTTTGCAACTCTGTATTACTATGTTCTGGAGTATATATCAGAGACTTCCTTGCTAATCATCAGATTGGCTAAGGCAGCGATGACAGGTTTAGCTCGTTCTGTATTCATTCATTGTCTTTAGATAAGGGTAGATAACTTGTGTGTCTTGTGTTCCAGAAGTTACTGGCATCATTCTCACCTGGGGCTGTCATTGGTGCTGCTTTGTTTAGCCACAGCTGCTGATGAGTTCACCTGTTATAGTGGAAGGAATCTGGGACTTGTAGTCAGAAAGTATACTGAAGTTTACTAAAGACCAGGAAAGCAACTCCTACTTTACCAAGACAGAGCCACATTTAATATAAGAGACATGGAAACAACATGCTAAAGTAAATCACAGGTCTGGGGGCACAATCACACATGGGATTATTTTACATTCCAGAAGAGGATAACAATAAGGCAGAAGACCAAAAACCTGACAACTTCATAATGCAGAGCAACAGTTTCTGTTATTGACCGTATATATATATATATATATATATATATATATATATATATATATATAGTGAGATAGAGAATGGTAGAATTAGTCTGCTATATGTATTTTCTGTGTTAGTCCTGTTTTTATTTGTAGAATGCATCTTTCAGAAAGGGACCTGTTCAGTGTTGGATGTACTGTAGTAGCTGAAGTTGCCATAGTTGTGTATAGAAATGTGTCTTCTAGTGCTCTGTGTGCACAGAGAGTACTGGAATGGCTTCCTATTCGTATGCTAATTGCCTATTTCACAATGCCCTGAATGTCTGCAGTGCAAACCAATACATGCTTATTAAAAGCAATCTCACAGGGATCTCCAGTCTGTCCAGCTACCAATTCATCTCTAAACAATGCTTGAGATGAAATTCTGTGCACTTGAACCTAAAATAGTTCTTATTTCCCCCGAGCTGTTAATTACTTGAATGCTGTGATCACTGTTTTGACAGATCAGCCAGGAGATGGCTTTATGCTGTTTTGACAGCAATCAGTCATCCTGGATGAAATGTGAGACCTCCTGAGACAGCAATGAATGCACAAATTGTTTGAACCACTCACTTGACTGGGTTTTAAAACTTGTTTGCATTGCATAAGAGCTTTTTAACTTCTGTTTTATCTTCAGTTCTGTCTTCATACCCTTGGTGTTTCAGCAGGCTGCACCCCCCCTCCCATAGGTCGACATTTAGAATGGCTGGCATATTTAGATGACCAAGGCACTTTATCTCCTCCCAATTTCCTGTGTCGTGCCCCACCTCCCAAACATCTGTGATTATAGCAAGTGGCAGTTGGCTGTTGGTAATAATGGCATAGAGGGGGTGGCTGACAGTGGCGGACCATTATTAAACCAAATAGAATTCATGCCCAAAGAGGAAGTTAAAATTGATTGATTTTGTATTAACGTCATTTTACAACCCCAAATCAATGAAAGTTGGAATGCTGTGTAAAATGTAAAGAAAACAAGAATGTGATGATTTGGAAATCCTATGTGTGATGAACTTTGATTTACAGTACTAAAGCTTTAGGTGCAAATCATGCTTTGACCTTTGGTCATTACCCGATACACTTTGTATTCCATACTAACCCAAAGTATTTTTTCTATTTAAAACAGAGTTGGGTGGAAAAATCGGAAAAGCAGACTCTTTTGTCAGACACTTTGGACCTATCGGAGCTATTCCATCCCGACACATTCCTCAATGCTTTACGCCAGGAGACAGCAAGGTAATTGATTTTTGTTTTATATGTTTACAAGAAAAGAGAAACTTTAATAATATGCAATGAGTATATATTTTTGTGATGTTTTAGCCCTTTAGTAGCATTTACTTTTGAGCCTGTATCTCTGAATAAACTATTGAATAATCTCCCCCCCACTTAAAAAAAAAAAAAAAAAACATGCAACACATTAAAAGCCAAGCCCCACCCAGAGTATAGCGTAACCTGTCCATTTTTAGGGGGCCTCAAAGTGGGGCAGCTTGATCATGTTCTATGACATAAAAGATGTTAGTGGTTGATTCAGAGCTGTTGTAACCCGACTAGACTTTCTGCTTTCCGTGCGACAATCTTTCCCATAATGTCAGCAAAGTGGGACATTTAGGTGTCCCCAGAATTTTGTTTGCTGAGGGGGGCAGTGGGACAAAAATGCCTCAAGTGAAACATCTGGTCAGTTTAGTATAGCTCTACTTACTGCAGATTAACCAAGCTAATAGGTTACACATTGTCCACATGCAGTAGTACTGCATGCCGTGCCAGAATAAAACAATACGTATTGTTTTGTATCTTCTGCAGATTAGCAAACTACTGCACATTAGAAGGTTTATAGACACTTGTATTTGGCTACAAACCCCTGAGAGGTCATAGGAACTTGTGGAGATGATGGGGGTGACATAAACCAGAACTAAGAAGTAATAGAAGACTTTACCTAAATAAACTTTTTTACTTCCTTCCCATGTTAAAACCCAGATTCCAGGTTTACTCCTTTAAACTCTTTGATAGTCGTTAAAGTAATTGTCCAGACATGCTTCCAAACCTCAAATATAGATTGTCCCCAAGATTCACACTTTGCCAGAATTACTGTAGGGGAAAACATAGAACATAATGCATAGGTCAGGGAGACCTTATGGAATATATATGAGAAGGTGCAGGCATTGAAAAGGAGACGTGCATGTCTTGTTCCCAAGCACAATCTGAGTCTCCCACGTGTTTGCAGCGCACTGCATGATCGTACTGGGAACAGGGGTAATAAATAGCCCGTGAACACACAGCAGCCCATTCATGTTATGTTCTGCATGCTCTATAGTCACGCTGGGAGGAAGAGAGGGTGGGAGTGATAGACAGCTAGAAGGAGGAGAACTAAGCTACATTATTAGAGTAGAGGGGCGGTCTGTTGTTGAGTATGATCGATTCGATCAGTGTATGATGTCGGGGGGGAGAGTGGGGTTTGACAAACAGAGCCTGAAAATGTGTGTTGGTTGGGCCCAAAAAAGAAAACAAACACCAAGGTTGGCAGCACTACAGGCAGGGGAGCTGTGAGGTAAAATGTTACCCCTGCCTGTACAATCCCTTTAACCGCTTTCAGCCACATTTAAGAGCAAGCACTACGTGCATCTCAAGGTTTGTTTTATAATTCTGTATATTTAAATGTTTTGTGCTTCTAGAACAATGAACTGCTCCATGGATAACCTCAGATTTGTAGCTTCTTGGAAAGGACGGATTCACGATGCAAAGCTCCAGGTCAAGGTAATAAAACGCATAATAAACTCGGGACAGCAAAAGGAGATGTTCCTCTCATTGGTATGCTGCTCAGCGCCATTCATAATCAAGTGACTTTAAATCTGGATTGTGATTTACCTTCCTCCACGTTCCCCTATTAGTCAAACAACCCATAGTGCTTTCCGTGTTCCTTGCTATCATTTTCAAACGGCATGCGTCTGTCTGTGACCTCTATAGAAGTCACCAATTACATTAACAGCTGCTGGATTGCATAAAATGGCTGCTCTCTGGCACAATTCTGCATTATATAATAATCAGCTCGGGAAGTTCTCTCGTCAGCATTTTTTCTCCTGCAGGGCTTCTGCTTTGTATAATCATACTGATTAAAAGTGGAAAGGTGCAGGCCTCAACCTAAATACATGATCTTAAATTTTCATTCAGCTTCATGTTTAACTGCTGCTGATTGACTGCTGATTTTTTTCCTTAACAAAGCAATTTGCACCACACTTTTTTAGTGTTCGTTGCAGCTACTGAAACCAATCATCAGACTTCCTGAGGCAAGATGGCTGGGGAGTGGGTTAGGGAGAGAAGATGCCCATGGTAAATGGTGGGATGTTAAAGGCTACTGTTTGGCTGTGATAAGTGAAGGAGTAGCAGAGACGTGCTTTGAGTAATCAATCAGTAGATGCCAGGGGGAGGAAAATTCTTTAGCAGCGTTGATAATGAAGAGAAGCCATTAGTAGGAGGGGGAGGGTGAAATGTGTCAGCAGGGTGTTGGAAATAGGTGGTACTGAGGTGTGGTTGTAAAGTAGATTACTAATACATAAGGATTCCTTGTAGAGTGTAGGAATAACTGCCTGATTAGAACGAAGAGTGCAGTAAAAGCTTAAAGAGAAACAACACACAGGAATTTCACTTTTCCATGTGTTGTTAATTTCAGACAGGGCATCCCGAATCGGAATGCCCCCCTGTGTGTATCCCAGCAGATTGTGCAGGAACTCACCTTCCTTGCGTTCCCATGTCGCAAGCTTGGCCAAACCTGGGCGAGCTTATTGGCTAAGCGGCCCACTCAACCAATCAGCACACTCTTTCTCACTCGGCTCCTTTTGGTTCTGCTAGTGGCTGTGCAGCCGATTAGTCATTTGCACCGCCGGCCACTTTTAGACTCCAAGGCTTCTGAAGTTCCTGTTTTAACTCCAGGCTGATGTTTTATTTCAGGTTTGGAAAAGTGAACAGATCTAACCAAGTGAATGCTTGTTTAGCTGTTTCTGACCTCATTGGGAAGATGTTGCATAACTTCCTGTTTACAGGAAGTCAATTTATTGTAAGTAGTTGGGACTAAAAATTGGTGATCGACACAAAATATGGGGTTCCCATACCATTGACACCCCTTTCGTCTATGTTACACCCACAACAAATACTAGATGTAGTAGCAAAAGGGTGAAAATGATCTCTAATGTCTATAATGTCTGTAGTCAGGGGATTTGGACCAGAAGATCTTTCAAAGCCATTATCATCTGCCTTGTGACTGATTGTTTGTCTGTACCTGTCCTAATTCAGAGGGGGCATCAGTAGGAGTGATTGAGTATTGGTTGTTGGGAGCTGTCAGTCGCAGTTAGAGAGGTGATGACCCTAAACCCCAGCAGTAGAGTTTTTTGCCTTCAGCTTTTCATTGCTCATTTTTGCACGTATGTTACAGAACAAATCTGTGATAGGAGATTACCACAGCCTGGGTAAATACAAATCAAAAGCAACAGGAATCAGGACTAAAACATATTTCTTCAATACCGTAGCATGAAGCAAGCTAAAAGACCAACTGAAAACAGAAAGCATGGGTGAATAAACCAACTAAGGCACATAGTCAGAGAGTGTTCCAAGGTTCTCATGCTGTTCACATAGAAACCTGAGCTGCCAGACTCCAGGAACTATTTGAAAGTCAATATGTAGGTGCAGAATTTCATGAAACCTCAAAGAACAAACCTGCTAGGCAACAGTCCCCCACCTTCTCTTCAAGGCCCACTAACAGATCATGTTTTGTGGCTCTCACATAGCCAGCCCTATAGCTCTCATTGAAGCAATAATTTACCATTCCCAAACTTTACCTGTGCACCTGTGTGGAGATCTGCAAAACATGGCCTGTTGGTGGGCCTTGAGGAGAAGGCTGCGGAACACTGGCCTACAGAATCACAGAAAGACGACTGCTAGGTAGCTATTAGACATCAGGAATCCAAATACTTGACCTGGCTGTCCTTTAATAGAGAAGGGGCATAGTATAAATAGCCTCCCAAACAGGTGTAGCAGATAACAAGTGGACACATCGCCCTCCGACAGCCACTGGAATAGCAATTAGGTGAGCAACACAGTGTCCTGCAGGTTGTCTGCGGAACTACCCGACCATGGGGCTGGGTTCAAACCAGTCCTATTGCAATCGCTAATGTGCGCTCACACTCTCCACTCACATGGAGGGAGATCGCGAGCGCTGTGCTCTCAGGATGCTGAAGGTAGGGATTATAAATAACGAATGACATGTGAAAGCACCCATAGCATACTATGGGCAGTATCTGTGCTGGTGTGAAACCAGCCTTACAGGACCTGCATTCTCCATTTACAATTGAATTGTTTATTTTTTGTTTGCTGCCCTTCCTATGATGTTTCTGAATGAATCATAAGTATTCATGGCCTTTTTTTTTCAAGCATTCCAGCTTTATAGCCCTTACCTCTGCATGGCACTGTCAAATTACTAGCAGACCTATCACAATGTTGTTTAAGGGTTACTAATATTTTTTTTCTCTAGCATCTTGACATGAGATGTGATTTACAAAGGAAGAAACTTATGCTGCATGCCAGGATCCCTAAACGTTTTCCATTAACTGGATTGTTTATGCCCCTGCTGCTACACATGGTGCCACCAAAAATGTTCCTGTTACATGTTCTACAGAGACATTTCTCCAGAACATGACACTGACTTGGACGTCACCACTTGGAAACACTAATAACACATGAGAAAAATAAAGGCATAATGTCGTTCCTATTAGATGCTGCAGATCACATTGTTTTTACGAGCTCCTCTGGTCTCCCCATGGTCGTGTCGAACATAGCAGCTGCCCATTGATGGCATTCATTTCTCTATTGTTCTCCAGTGGGTGTAATATTCCCCACACAATCGTAATATTTGCTTTGGCTTCGTTTGTGTTTAGGCTCAGCCATGCCAAAAAGTGTTTAATGACATTGTTCCATTTTAGCATGGCTGCCTTTCAATAGCTGGATGGAACAATTAGCGAATAATTAAAGGAAGTTGATCGATGACGATAATTGCTTATTTAGGTGTCTTTAATGTTGTTCTTATCTTGAGCCAGTTACATCAACTGGATAAAGGAGCCAAAGTGTACTTGCATGATAGTTCCGCCAGGCCAGATCCATTATTAATTGATCACTGGTAATCCTTTAAACATTTCAAATAGACTATAATTTAAATTAATGTTTAGCCCTGAATCTTTCGGCTTTTCGGCTCCAAAAGTATGAGCACTGCTCTGCAGCCTGGATCCAGCAAGCTGTGTAAGGCTTCATCCTCTCTTGCGGCTTTTGGTCTGCAGTGCCACTTCAGACTGTAAGCAACAGTGTGAATGTGAATGAGTGACAAGACTGTAATTCAATGTCTAGGTTTTTATTTTTTTTTCTACTCAATGAACCAGGGAAAAGGGATTCTCCTCTTAAAAGTGAAATTTAGGTGGCTTTGCCAAGCCAGTCTTTTAGTATCCATATACTGGAACGGACTATAACTGATACTTGGGTTTTCTGATAAGCCATCAATCAGGATACATCTGCCTTACTGGCCCTTAGTAGCACAGGTTTTTGGGGGTAGGGCTGATATTTTTAGAATCCATTGACAGGTGGATTTGACATTCAAACAAACCTTTAGAAGCTGATAGCGTTGGTAAGAAGAATCTGGCATGCAAGCTAGACCATGCCTCTCATCTATCGTTAGACAAAGACAGCCAGTGCCTGGCATGAACTTGCTGAAAAGCCATCTGCAGTTGGGCACAGAGCAAAAGAAAATGCTAAAGAGGCATTAAAGCAGAACAAAACCTGAGATTTTGCCAGGTTTTGTTCCGTGCCTCTAAGCATCCCTAGAATGCCCTGTAAAACTCCCCTATTTCTGATCCTATGGCGCATGTGTGGGCTCTCGTCCAATCAGAGCAGTTTCCTATGCATATGTAATGCTTGGCAAAGAGCTCCCACCCCCAGCCTGTCTCAAAACAAGGAAACCGCTATCCTCCCCTACACACACAAACATTGTGTGTTTGATGTAAGAGGGGTGCTGATAAGTCCACCTCTCAAAAAACTAAATAAAAGAATCTAGGGAATGGGGTACGGGAGAGGGGCTATATCTCAGATCAATCCTCTGCATGACAGGTAAGTAAACTGTGATTTGTTTTTAGCTTAGACTGGAAATCCCTTAAAGTCATTTGATTGAACTCTTCTCTACTCTACTTATAAAGAGTTAGATCCTTCTCTGCCCCTGCACTGCCAGCTTTCGTCATTCTAATTTTTTTGCCTGCACTGTCTATTTAACTGCATGAGCCCTGATGGGTTCAGGAAAAACTGACACCTTAGGGTCTATTCAGAGCTAGGTGAGAATTCTCACTCCTTTTTAGGATAGAAAACTGCCATTGATTTTCATTGTCTACCTGCTGATTCAGAGCCAGTTGAAAATTTACACCTGGTAGACAATAAAAGTGAATGGCAGTTTTTGCTTCTAAAAAAGGAGTGAGAATTCTCACCTGGCTCTGAATCGACCCTCTAATGTCAGTGGTAGAATGGGTCAGGTTGACATTTAAGTGAGTAGGACAGCTAGAATCAAGCAATACTCCAATGTCAAGTCTACCCCCACGTATCCCCAAGTGAAGAACCTATGTTCAGTGGACCTTGTCACTTACAGTGCTACTAGCTAATATGGGGAAGAGTTGATTTCTCCTGATGATGTCACAGAATCCTAAAGCCTGCCACCCTTGAGTGATTCAGCTTCTCCGGCATAAACCCCGAACAGCAGTCCTGACTCTAACTATGCTGTTAAATTTCAATCAAAAATGAAAAAGCAGAGAAAAAATGTTTGATAAATAGAATAACTAAAAAGTGAATGAACAGCAGCACAAAGAAAAATAATGTATAGTCCATAATACATATTCTGTGAAGGATAGGGCAACTCATATAGCCCCAAGCAAGCTGCAGTTGGAACTCCTTTGTGGCTACTGTAAGCCCTCGTGTTTTGCTTGCTCATGGAATGTAAAAAATTATTTTAAACCATAATAACTCAGTAACAACCTACATAAAGCAATGTTAGTCATTCCTCATGGCTAGTTTTGGATACTATATAGAGGTATTGTGTGCCTCATTTTAAGAGTCCCAGTAGATACATTATACTGTTTCGAAGAATTTTTTTTCCAGGAATTTGTACTTTGGTGCTTTGTTCATCCAATCATATCTTGTTTATTGTCCAGTATGTCTGCTGATGTTGCTGAGCAGTGCAAGAGGCCTAACCAGCCTTATGCGGCCCAGCTTCCTCTAACACAATAGCACCTGTCAGGCTTTGACATTAGCGCGTTATCTTTATTGCATGAACAGATTCCAGACTCCTGGAAGGCAACAATGCGGAATAGTTGAGGTGTTTGTTCTGAGGTTGAGCTTCCTCTTCTCACACATCGTAATGCATTCCTTGTCTTCCTGTTATTTAGAAGTGTGTCTGGGGCACCGTGCCCTGCAGTTCCACTGCTCACATAATTATCTGATGCAATTAAGTAAACTGCTGCTCACAATCTGCTGTTTCTTGTGTTAGGTCAGTGGACTGCAGCTGGAAGGATGTAGTTTTGATGGAAGTCGACTTCTAGAAAATCAGCATGACTCTCCAAGTGTATCTACTGTGCCTCCCTGTTATATGGCCTGGATTACACAGGTATGGTAGTATTACCATTAACAATGAAGGTGAACTACTAATAACCACCAATGGTAAAACTGCTGCACATAGGCAGCTGCCACCCCCTCTTTGTAATATTGTGGGCTTCTCCAAGTGGATCCTGTAAAAGCATAAGAAAGATTTGCATTGGGTGGACACTTTAGTATTAGTTTTCTCATCTGTGACTCCCATAGGGTGAGGTTTACCCCTCTGGCTATCTGTGACATTCATTTAACACAAAAACCATGGATTTCACAGGACGCACATTGGTGTTACTGGCAGAGAGACATCATAATGTCTTATTATTAATAAGCCAATAAATAAATAAACCCAACCTATAAGACCAGGCACAGATCTAATCATTGAGGACAAATGACAATGTACAAACAGTTTATTCAAATGCTACAAAGATAAAAATATTTAAAACCATAGCACCAAAACAGCAGATGAGGTAATATTAACAAATGTCAACAGTCCAAAAAACCAGTAATCATTAGCCTAATAAATAGCGAATGTCAAAACAGTATATAAACCTCCAAATCTTCAAAAAAAAAAATTCAAAGGCAGTAAAATATATGCCACATACATTTTACTGCAAATCAATGTAGCTAAATTGGGGGGGGGGGTTGTTTAATATTAATAAACCACATACATATACCCGATAGCTAGAACCAGGGCTATCAGGGGGTTACAGATTTGTGAATGTACAATTCTTCTCCTATAGGGAGTGATGCTCAACACTCCATAAGCCAGACTGTGTTGGAATAACAGACTATTGCTATTGAAATTCATCTGTGTGTGCATAAATGCTTTTTCCCATCATGCAATTCTTTTAACAGATAGCAGAGTGGATCATGCCTTACCTGAACTTTGAATCCCATTGCCTTGCGATTGGCTGCCGGCTGTCACGTGTGCCGATCTGGATTGGCGGACAGAAAAGAGAACACAACCCCAGGCCACATGACCACTGGTGGCCAATCGCAAGGCTGCATTTCAGCCAGGGAATCAAGGTTCAGGTAAGGATATCTGCTTAAAGTACATTTTAAGGCATTTTCTTCCACGCAGACCATCGATCCTATCGGTCTGGGGCTGCTGCGTTTACCTGAAAGGCTGGATGCAGGCGAGTATAGATTTTTTTCTTTTTTGGCTTAAAATGTACTTTAACGCATTGTATGATGAACTGTGATATCTGCTTACAACATTGCTTGATCCACTGTGATATCTGTTTGAAGCATTGCATGATCCACTCTGATATCGGCTTGAAAAATTTCATGATGAATAAAAGCATTTACACACATCAGAAGAATTGCATCACACGGGAGAGCACAAAACATTACTACTACAGTGGTCAGAGGACATTTGGTTGGCGTTACAGCGGGCTGCCTACAGGTGGAGAGCAGTGTGAATGACCTTTTTTCTTCCAATCCATTCCAGACCCTCCTTACACTTGGGATTACCTCCTGCAAGACAAAAAAGGCGTGGGCCCCTCCCGGCCCCATAAGTAGCAGCTGCCTCCTAACCTAGATCAGTTTCTTTCTTGCAGTTGCAAGTGACTGTGAAGGTTGTTCAGGATTAGCTCTCAAGGATTGGCAGCAAGCGGGGGAAGGCACCCTGTCGGCTTCCTGCTTAGCCTTATTTCCACGGATCCCCTAGACCCGATTGTGTCTCCCACAGCATCTGGCTGGTTTGGGGTTCATGAGGTAAGGTGGAGACACCGGGGTCTTGGGGCGCTTACAGAGCTCTTGCGCTCTGGGCTGCAGGCTTCTTGGAAAGCATGTCAGCCGCAGGTTTCTTTCTGGTGTACCTGCTGAGAAACATTTTTATTTCAACCCATCCTTCTTCCTTGTCAAGTTAGGTTTTTTTTGTTTAAAAAAAAAAAAAAGAAAAGAGAGGATTTTTTTCAAATAAAAAAAAAAAAAGGTTTTTGCGCCTTTAAGGGGCGTGGTCTGTCGTCACACAGGGGGCGGAGCTTAAATGCGAAAGCACAAGGCCGTTTTTTTCTCAGTGTGTCTCTCTCCGGCTGGAGGGAGGTTGTATCCTAGGCTCCCCTGAAAAGTTACCTCACTATGGAGGTAGGTGCACAGCAGACCCGGCTGGGGCAGTGCGGCTGCTGTAGAGTGTTGGCTGCGGCGGCGGTCATCGCGGGCCAGGCCGCTATCCAGGGGGACCCAGGTTCTTCTGAGCCCAAAAGGGCTCTCTTGCTTGGCAGCGTGTCCGCTGCAACGGTGGCGGCAGCCGCCGCCATTGCGGGCCAGGCCGCTGTCCATTCCTGGGGACCCAAGCGCTTCTGAGCCTAGAGGGGCTCTTAGCAGGGCATTGCGCGCCATTGCGGGCCGGTCCCGCTGATTCAGTTAAGCAGCATAATACATTTAAGTATTTAGACATACTTTCTGGTTTTCTTTGCCTAGGCTATTGTGTGAAGGGCTGCTGTGGTAAGTGGATGTCGACATTTTTATACTTTTTATTATTAGTATTATTATTTAATGTATTAATTCTTAATCATATTTCCAAGATATCTTTATATCTATTTTTTATAAATATTTTGCTTAGATTATATTTATTTTATTTTATTAAATGTTTATATTAAAGATTTATGCATTAAAGGGGAATTGACTTTTCTTTTTTAAATAGGATTCTTTCTCCTGTTTATTTTTAGTTATTGGAAAGAAAGATAAAAAGGGTTGTGGTTCCTTCCAGTCCCCTTGGGATTGGTTTAGCTTAGGGCCTTAGGTGTTTTGCCAATTTTAAATGGAAAAAAAAAGAAAAAAAAAAAGCACCATGAGGGAGGCATCAGGGGATAGTGATTCGGGCATCCCACTTGAGCAGGGCGGGCTCTGCCCCTTATGTAAGCAGGATCCCCTGGGTAGCTTCAGCGCGGTTTGTTCCGCTTGCGCCATGAGAATTGGATTAGACCATAATAGAGCGGCGGCTCAGGTCTCTAGCCCAGATATTGCTGCAGGGAGTGTGACGGCTCAACCATCCCTTACATCCCTGGAGAGGGGGAAGGCAGCGAGGCGCAGGCGGGTGTGGCGCACAGGTTGGATAACTTAGAGAAACAGTTATCCTTGGTCATTCCTAGGAAAGCCACCTATAAGAGGAGGCATTTGAAGCCTGTTTCTGAGGAAAGAGATTTATTTGCCTCTTTTGGGTCTGAGGAGGAGGAACAGTATATAGACGCGCAGCTCTCAGAGGGCGAGTTACGCTCTGGTGAGGAGGATGGTAATTCTATTTTATTCTCTTCTGATGAGGATCCCCTTCTCTCAGATGAAATAGAGTGCATCTGTTTTTGAAACTTTGAATATTACCCCTCCTGAGGTGGCAAAAAGAGGGAAGGACGACCTGTTTAAGCCAGTAGGGCAAAGGCAGGTGTTCCCGGAACAGCCGCATTTTTCCAAGATGGTGTTAAAGGAGTGGGAAAATCCTGACAAGCTACCGGCTGTTCCCAGGATCCTAGACGCTAGGTATCCCTTTCCGGCAGATAGATTAAGCTTTGGTCTTATCCACCCGAGGTGGATTCTCCAGTATCAGGCTTGTCTAATACTTCTATCATGCCGTCTGCTACTATGGGATCCTTAAGAGATCCCACAGAGAGACTAATGGATCAGTTGGCCCGTCATGCTTTTGCTATGGTAGGTTCCTTTTTGCGCCCCGGTTTGTGCCATGGCTATTGTGTCTTTGGCTTCAAGGAAGAAGATGAAGAAAAATCTGGCCAGGGCTAAGTCTCGCAGGCTTATTCATGAGTCCAAGGATTTTAAGGCTTGTTTGGACTTTAATTCTTTCGCTATCACTGCTATGGATGATGCGGCCAGGCTAGCTGCTAGAACTTCGGCTCTTCTTGTTGCCTTGCGCCGTTCCTTATGGCTAAGACAATGGTCGGCGGATGCCGCCGCTAAGATGGCTATTACGGATCTTCCTTTTTTAGTTGGCAGACTCTTTGGAGAGTGGCTGGACCGTATGGTCAAGGATGGCAAACTTCCTCAGAGGAAAAGGGCGATTTGGCCTTTTCAGAGGCCTTCATCACATCGGCCCTTTCGGAGTGGCAGAGGTGCCTTCCTTTCATGCTCCCGTAGAGATTTTTGGGGCAGAGGCAGAGCTTGTAATAGGACAAGAGGGGCCTGGAGAAGTAGGCCCAAGCCTCCAGCCAAGCCCACGCCAGCATGAGGGGGCGCCCTCACCCGAGCGGGTGGGGGGACGGCTCTTGCATTTTGCTCCTATCTGGAGACGCCACGTGGCGGATCTTTGGATCTAAGAGGTGGTGTCATCAGGCTACAAGATCGAGCTTGCAGCCAGACCGCCCGCAAGGTTCCTTTGGTCAGGGGCATCCCGGAACCAGGTAAAGGCAGATGCCATGAGAGCCTCTGTTCAGCATCTACTTCAAAAAGGGGTAATTTTTCAGGTACCCTTTCAGGAGGAAGGTCGGGGGTTTTACTCCAACCTGTTCACTATCCTCAAAAAGGACGAGTCGATTCGTCCCATTTTAGACTTAAGGAGTCTCAACAGGTATATCCGTGTGAAGCATTTCCACATGGAGACACTACGGTCAGTGGTAAGATCAATTCAGCCCGGGGATCTTATGACTACAATAGATATAAGGGACGCGTATCTTCACGTTCCGATTTTTCCAGGGCATCAGAAGTTCTTGAGGTTTGCCCTGGAAGGCCAGCACTTCCAGTTTGTGGCACTTCCATTCGGGATATCCTCGGCTCCAAGAGTATTTACCAAGGTCTTGGCAGGTCTCCTCAGCAGATCATGAAGGATACGCAGACGGTCCTATCAACTCTGGAAGAGTTCGGCTGGGTGATCTATTATCCGAAGTCCCATATCACTCCGGCACCAGTAAGGAATTTCTTAGGAATGACTCTGGACACAGTTCAGGTCAAGATGTTTCTGCCAGAGCGGAAGGCTTACTGGCCTGCCGGCAGCCGACCATTCGACTAGGGATGAATCTAGTAGGCCTTATAGTGGCCTACTTCGAGGCCGTGCCTTTTGCCCAGTTTAACATGAGGCCTCTTCAGTTAAATTTGTTGGCAAGCTGGGATCGAGCCCCGCAGTCGTTGGATCAAGTCTTTGTTCTGACACCCTCGGCCAGGCAATCTCTCCTGTGGTGGATGGACCCTCTACATCTGTCTGTAGGCAGGTCTTTTCTGACACCGCAGTGGCAGATCGTTGCCACAGATGCCAGTCTCACAGGCTGAGGGGGTATCTGGCAGACCCAGAAGATCCAGGGACAGTGGGGGCCGAAGGAGAATCGGCTTCCCATTAATATTTTGGAATTAAGAGCAATCCGGCTAGTGCTTCAGTATCTGACCCCCATTTTAAAGGGACAGGCTGTTCAAGTCCAGTCAGACAATCGGACGGCAGTAGCCTATATCAATCATCAGGGGGGTACTCGGAGCAAGAGTGCTCTAGAAGAGGTAAGCCGGATTCTGATTTGGGCAGAGGAGAATGTTCCCTGCATCTCAGCAGTTTACATCCCGGGGGTAGAAAACCAGGAGACAGACGCTTTGAGCAGGAAGGCGCTGCGTCTGGGAGAATGGTCCCTCAGTCAGTAGATCTTTCATGCCCTTTGCCCTCCCTGGGGTTGTCCGGAGGTGGATCTCTTTGCATTCAGGCACAATCACAAGCGGCCGAAATTCATGTCCCTGTCAAGGGACCCTCTGGCCATTGCAACGGACGCCCTGTCAGTCTCTTGGATAAGGTTCAAGCTTCTGTACGTTTTTCCCTCACTCCCGCTCCTGAGCCGTGTACTAAGAAAGATAGCTCAGGAGGGGGTACCAACCATTCTGGTGGCTCCTCGCTGGCCAAGGAGAAGTTGGTTTTCAGACATAACAAGGATGTCGGTAGTCCATTGGCGCCTACCAGACGAGCCAGATCTTCTCACACAGGGGGCGCTGCGGCACCCGAATTTACAGATGCTGGTTTTGACGGCCTGGCTATTGAGACCTCAATCTCAGTAGAGAAAGGTTTATCGGCTAAGGTTATTCATACCATGATTCAGGCCCGGAAGAAGTCGTCTTCCATGATATACTACAGGGTCTGGCGGTCACTCATATCCTGGTGTGAGACTAGGAAATTTTCATGCAGAAAGTATTCAATTTTAGAATTTCTACAAGATGGCTTAAAAATGGGCCTACAATTAAGCACCCTAAAAGGGCATGCGTCGGACTTATCTATTTTTTCCAGAAGTCTATCGCCAGCAATAGGCTCATTAAGACTTTTTTTCAGGGAGTCACTCATGTCCGTCCACCGTGCAAGTCTATTTTACCGGTGTTGGTATTGTCGGCTCTTCAGGGTGCTCCCTTTGAACCTATGATTGTCGCTCCATTGAGCATTTTGACGCTTAAGGTGATATTTTTGTTGGCAATCACCTCTGTGCTGCGAGTTTCTGAATTAGCCGCCTTATGTATGAAGTCTCCTTATTTTGAGTTACACAGAGACAAGGTAGTTTTTCGGTTTTAAGCCTGATTTTTTTACCTAAGGTTGTCTCTCCTTTTCACCTTAATCAGGAGATAATTCTACCTTCTTTATGCCCAGTTCCGGCTAATGCTAAGGAAAGGGCGCTTCATTCTTTAGATGTAGTCATGGCAGCTACAGATTCCTTCCGCAAGACGGATTTTCTTTTTGTTATATCGGAGGGGCCGAGGAAGGGGCTTCCGCCAGCTAAAGCCACTGTCAGTAAGGCAGTAGAAAGAGCCTACTCGGCCAAGGGGGAGGAACCCCCTTTTCGGGTCACGGCCCATTCTACTGGGGCTATTGGTGCTTCCTGGGCCTTTCAGCATCAGGCTTCGGTGGAACAGGTTTGCAAAGCTGCCACCTGGTCTTCGGTTCATACATTCACCAAGTTTTACAAGGTGGATGTTAGAGCCTCAGCTGACGCTGTTGTTGGTCAAAAGATTCTTCAGGCGGTAAATGAACTACCTGCTGTTCTGCGCTGGGGATCTCACCCATAGATGGCACTGCTTTTGGAGATCCAAGTGTAAGGAGGGTCTGGAATGGATTGGAAGAAAAAACGCAATTCTGTGAGTACTCACCTGTAGAATTGTTTTTTCTGGGAATCCATTCCAGACCCTCCGGCCCACCCGTTTTGGGTCATGATCTATCTTTTGATGCTTTTTTGATGGTGTTTAGTCCACTTATTATTTTCATTGGCATTAAAAGGAAAAAAAAAAAAGAAGAAAAGAGATTTATGTTTTGAGAGTATTCTGGCGGAGTTCGGTGTGAAGTAACATGGACTCCTATATAGGGGCCTCCCGGCCTGTCTCTGATTTATGTTTTACTGCCTTTTAAGTACTGATCTAGGTTAGGAGGCAGCTGCTACTTATGGGGCCGGGAGGGGCCACGCCTTTTTTGTCTTGCAGTCACATCCAATCGGCAAGGAGGTAATCCCAAGTGTAAGGAGGGTCTGGAATGGATTCCCAGAAAAAACAATTCTACAGGTGAGTACTCACAGAATTGCGTTTTTAGAGTAATCAAGTGACAAAAATAAGGCAACTGACCCCATGGTTTATTTTAGGCAATTTTAGTTTCAGACAAATAATAGGTTAAAGCAAACTACTGTATCCTTCGCTCCATAAGGGTGCCACCACCGCTCGCACATATATATATATATATATATATATATATATATATATATATATTATATGTGTATATATACATACACACACACACGCACACACACACACACACACACACACACACACACACACACACAAACTTTCACTCTTACCGGGCTTCCCGTTGCTGCGGCGCTGTCTCCGGATGGCGGTGGACATGGCCTGTGTCTATGGCTAGAGCACATTGTTGTAATTGGATGCCGGACATGCAGGCCACTCCCACCAGCCAACAGGAAACAGCATGGCAGCAATGGGAAGCCTGGTAAGACTGAAAGTTGTATGTGTGCATATGTGTGAGCAGCAGCAGGCAGACATGGATCTGTTACTCTCTCCAGCATTCGGTCTTTGGGCTTTTTAAAACCCAGGCCCAGCGTGATTTCCTCCCACAGAGCATCCAGATTCGGGGTGCCCCACTGTGAAACCCCCCAGGTCACCTGGTAAACTCACCTTCTCCCCGATCTAATGGCGCATGAGTAAGCAGCGGCCGCCCTCTGCTATCCCTGTTAGAGGGTAGCAGCGATGTGGCTGCCAGCATTCTCGACTAGACTCGGCTGGAGCGGAGTCCTTAGACGAGTCCGCACCAGCACATTCGAGCGTGCTGATTGGACTGGTGGCCGCACATGCGCTGTAGGACCGGGGAAAGGTGAGTTGGAGTGGGCAACCTGGGGTTTTCACACATCGGGGCAGCCTATAGAGAGACCTACATAGCCAGGGGGTGGGGTGGGGTGGTGTGGGAGACTAATCACAGTCCCAATGAGGGGAGTGGATGTTTTTATTACTGGTACAGAATTTGCTCCACAGTGATATGATGTGTGTTTTTTTCTTGGAAACAGCATAACGTAGGCATATATTCCCCAGAGGAGTGCATCTCTTTACCTGTGTATACCAGTGCAGAGAGGGATCGAGTTGTGACCAACCTTGACGTTCCATGTGGAGGAAGCCAGAACCGCTGGATTCAGTGCGGCGCCGCATTGTTCCTGAAAAATCAGTAGACTAGTACAGTACATGCCTATTATATTTTTGGGTAAACAGGAAAGTTATTTATTATTACGTGATATACATGGTTCTAGTTCATTGATGGTACTGTTCCCTTGTAATTATATTGTACTTTTGTAACTTAATTAAAGTTGTTACTGATTTATAAACCAGTGTGGATTATGTGTAACACATCTAAATTTCAAGATATTTCTATTCCCATTAAGACACATGGGCAACCACACTTCATACATCCTTCTGTATTGCAGTAACATTCAGGTGGATCATGGCATATAGATGCATCCCCAGCTGCTTGTAAATGAGTTGTTTTAGTACACACATTTAGACTTTGAGACTTTTATTGCAGACTCCACATTCTATTGATTCTAGAGGCTCTTAGAAATATATTTTATCCAACATGAAGTGCAGATCACAACTTTTTATTACTGGTCAACAAATCTGCTAAAAGAGCTCAACAATGGATTACCGTCTGCTCTAATCTGATGGAGGCAGCAGGTAGTTTAGAAGGAGACCTTTGAGAATATAAACTTTTACATTATACTATTGCAAAACCCCAAAACAGCAGCACATACATACAATTCCCTATGTATACATACAACTCCCTATGTATGCTAATAACGCTACTTGCATTTTGTAAAAAAGACACCATCTTAAAAAAATTTCACATTTTAGGACAAAAAAAGATTTCTGCTTTGTTATAGGGCCTAACGTATGGTGTATGCATAGTAGCCAATACCCGTCATTCTAGCCATAGCCATCAGCAGCCTAATTTTGTTTCCTACAGTGGCCAGAACTGGACTTCTTAGGAATAGTGATGGGAAAAATTTAGGAACCAATCAGGATAGATCACAGAGGCATGGCTTCTGTCACGGCAGTACTGGCATAAGTCCAGTATATGGCAACAATCTGCTCTTGTGATTCCCAGTAGTGCAGACTTCTGCCTACTACATGTTGCACAACCCTTAGTAGAGCATTTATATGTCAGAAGTGATCATTTATTTCCTATGTTTCTAGAAAATTGTGTTGCCAGCAAATGTAAAAGACGTGTTGGCTTTAGATTGGTGTCATGTATTTAATACAAATGCGTGCAGTGTTGGACTGGCCCACGAAAGAATCCTTCAGTGTGCCACAGTCACTGACCCATAGCCACCATCAGCCCAAGAGGAGGTGCAATTCTACCACAGTGTTTTTGGTTTGCCTGAAGTGTTCTGTGAGTTAATTTATCCAGTACGTTGCTTTTGTTATTAAAGTATTAAACATCACACTTTATATTGTGGAACAATGTGATTATTAGCAGACTTGAACTATTTCTATGTGTGGGCCTCAAGAAATATTTCCTCCTGTGGGCCCAAGGTACTCCAGGCAGAGCCTGTATGCTTACATCTTAACCTTGTACACTCATGGAATTTTTTCCTCTGCATTTAACCCAAGCAGTGAGTGCACACATGCCCAGAGTGGTGGGCTTGCCTACCACAGGACTAGGTACCCTGCTCAAGAGCGCTTCATTTATGTCACGGTTGGGAATTGAACCTGTATCTGTCTGGTCATAAGATCGCTTTCTTATCTCTAGGCCAGGGTGCACAACCTTTTTTGGTCTATGTCCTGCATTGTTCTATTGTTTAACTTACAGTAGAACAATGCAATTTAAACCGGACCTTCTGCATCATTTAATGAAAAGCCCAAACTTTTAAAAAACTATTCTCCAGCATCTAAAATTAATACTTTTTTGTCACTTACTTATTATTCTTTCCCCCACCGGCTGCAACTCTGTTCAGTACTCTAGGATACGGGCGCCGCCATCTTGACTCAGAAGCATCACACATGCTGAGAAGAGGAGAGCAGGATAAAGTACAGGGTTAGGGTTTTAGCTGTGCTTTGCACAGACAGAGCAGAGCTGGGGTTAGGGAAAGGACAGCAATCACAGAATGCAGAGCAGCATAGTCAAAAGACACTTTCCTTTTGCAGGCTGCCTGATGCTCCATGAGCCGCCATCTTGGATGTTTAAAGGCTCATGGATGCAGGTAGGATGATTTTTAATGTGAGCAATCTGTATGTACAGGGTGTGGGAAACCTATATAAGATATACTTTTTTTCAGGGTGAAGGTCCGCTTTAAGCAGAAAAAATGCAAACAGTTTATGCAGGAAAGCTGTAATCTTAAAGCATTATATACTGTATGCTTTTATGTATGTGCAGAGGTTAGTCAGGAAGAAGTTCGCAGGGATGTGGTGAGCTGAGACAGGAAGATGAGCAGAAGTGGGTTGAAGTAGGGAGGTGGGAGATGGGTAGCGGTGCGGTGGAAAGATGTGGGAGAAGCAAAAGTAAGGTGGTCTGAGGTGAGCCAGCAAGAGGTGAGGAGAGTTGAGGCAGGAAGAGGAAGGTGGAAAGAAATGGACAGAGGTGATATGGCAAATGGTGAGGTTGGCAAATGTGTGGTGGGAAGACGTGAGTTGAGTAGAGAAGAGATGAGTAGAGGTGAAATGGGAGAAAGAAGGCAGAAGTTAGGTGGCAAGACGTGAGATTGGCTAAGGTGCAGTGGCTATAGGTAAGAAGGGGCAAGTTGAGACAGAAAAAGATGAGGTGAAAAAGAAATGGGTTGGGGTGAGGCACAAAAAGGTTAGGTGGGCTAAAGTGTGGTACATTACAAAACCCAGGGCAGCCGGCCCTGGAATTTAAAAAAGATTTTAGGATGGATGCCCCTCTGTGTGAAATCCCCCAGATTGCTTCCATTAGCTTGCCTTTCCCCTGTTCAACAGCGAATGTGTGCCTGTCGTCCAGTTACAGCCATTTGTCATGCAGATGGGCAGAGGTGGCGGGGGGCAGCAGTGTGGCCGCAGGTTGTGCATTCCTGCTCCAGGCCATGACTAATTCTTATACTGATACTGTAACTAAATGCATGAAAGGCTTAATTTACAACCACCTGCTGCCCTCCTATAGACATTCAACAGAAAAGACCAAAACTCCTGACAAAGTATCACAAAAAGAAACGCATTTCACAATATAACTAGGCATGAGAAACTTTAGGAAACTGCACGTTAAGTCTTTCAAAATTATTTTTTTAATGGACATTTCTAGAATTTGTTTTCCCCATGTGTTACCCAACCACTTGTGCTTTTATGTGTTTTGTTTAATAAAATAAAATATGCAGAGTCATAAGTTTTGAAACTTGTAATGACAAATAATCCCTGACTTTTACGTACACAGAGAATGACTATGCAGCCATCTGGAAAATGCTGCCTGGTTTCACTTGTAATACTTGTGGCTGATTAGCTAGAATTGCTTGAACAGATTCCTGTAAGTAACCCTAAAGAGCAGATGTTTCCTGTTAAGGTTCCCCTGGTTCCTGCAAGGAATTCTGCCCATAGCCGGCCTGCAGATGCCAATGGACCTTGTGTTGAAAAAGAATGAGGACAGATGGACTGGAATGCATTTTATTCTCACTGTTCTCATCAACTGTTTACTTTATTAAACAGCTCTTGACTTCATTTAAGGTAACAATATTTTTTTTCACATCTTTAACTGTAATGTCTTTGTTTTTATCGTTTTCATAGCAGGCTTTTTGCAGAGCTGTCTTGTAGGTAGATGCTTTCCTAAAATTATAATCTAAATAAATGTAAAGAGGCCTTAAAGCGGACCAAAGTCCAAAAATATAAAAAGGCCCATTGGACTTACTCACCTTCCCAGCACTGCTCCAGATGTACCTGCAGCACAAAAAGCATGCAGCACTTTGCATGCTTATTAATTACCTTTTTTTTTTTTATAAGTTTAAAAGTAAACAGGAAAAGGTATAGACTTTCAACACATTTTTTTAAGAGATAAGCACTAAAAATCCTGACCTTGAAAGACAAGCTGGAGAGTATCAAAGAGGTACGATTATATTCTAAGTATACAGCCAGTCCTGTTTCAGAATATTCCTTACACATGGGTAGTACATCCACAAGATGGCGCTGGACTTCAGAAAACAGCTTGTGGCTCCTCCCGGCCCTATATAAGTCAGGGACCTCCCACAAATTCCCCAGTTCATTTCTGCAGTCTGCGCTGAGAAGATAGAAGATAGCTCTCTTGTGACGCAGGTGAGCGGGGCTTATTGCCTGCGGCCCTACAGGACTATTCCCACCCGTTCCGTACCATATACTGCCTCCCAGCCTCGGCTGACAAGGTTCGGTAGGTTAGTAAGCACCAGTAAAAAAGGTGCTGAGGAGCTATGCTCCTACCGCAGTCCCTGCTTTGACAGGGTAGGCGGTTTAGGCTGATGGTGAGCCTTTTGGGATGCCCCCACTGCTTCTCGGGTTGGCCAGGCTCCACCTGTGCCTTAATCCTTCCCATAGGTTCCCCTTCTCCCTTTGTCCCATGGCTCCCTGGGAATCCTGTCTTTAACCCCTCTCGTTCTCCCTCTGGGTGATCTCGGGGGGGGGGGGGGGTGTCCAGTTGTTTAAAGCTGTGTCTCTATCCTTGGTGTGTTTTTTACTGTATACGCCGCGCACTTGTACTGCACTCCGTGGAAGGCGGCATCATTCACTTCAGAGCTACCGGGCCCCTATTGGCCAGCAGGATCACGTGTGCGCTCTTCGGGGGGCGGGCTCTGGGGATGGCGATTTTGACGTCACATCTCCACGGAGCCCCTAGAGGTCTGCGGACGCCGTTTTCTTTGCCATTGCTGTGTGTGCTGCCTGGCTCCCAAAGCGGTCCGTGAGTAACCCCGGTGGGGTAAAAAAAACATTTCTGGATTCCTTGCTGTATTGTCATGGCAATGTTTGTTATGTCTTTCAGGCGGGTTAAAACTTCAGCACTGTGGTTTCTCCCGGCCATCTCCACTCATTATTTCCCACTTCCCTAGCGGGTTATTGGGGCATCCCGGGTAGCTCCTTAGCGTTACCCCTTACTGGCCTACTGTGCCATTCAAACCACCATATGGAGGCTTCTGGGGATAATGGGCCTGGGGTTCCTTTGGGACAAGCCGGGCTATGTGTTGAGTGTGGGGTATCCCCAATCAGTGATGATGTCAGGGTATGTGTATCCTGCGCCCAGCAGGTACTTGCACTGCAGTCTGGGTTACCTGTTGCTGGGCCTGCGCCCCTCGAGCTTCGCCTACCCCCCCATGCTTACATCTGACCCCCAGCGAGGAGCATACCAGCGGGGAGTCTCAGCCTGATTTGGCTGCATGGGTGGCCAGCATTGAAAAACATATTGCTGGGTCTGCCCCACGTAAGGCTTCTGCTAAGAAGCGGCATTTATCTCCCGCCGTTTCCCTCTTTCCTATGGAAGCTGAGGAATTTTTTGACACTACTGGTTATTCCCCCCTGGAGGAGGGGGGAATTATTCTCTGATTCAGAATCATCTGAGGAGCAGCCTAAGGTTTATGGTGGTACCGGGTCTCCCTTTGGGGAAGATCCATGGTCCTCAGATGACACTGACAGGCTTTTGGCTCATATTTTTTAAGTGCTTTGTGTCTCCCCTCCTGCAGTGGCTCCGCAGCAGCAGGGTGAGCTTTTTCATACGGTTAAACCACGTTTGGAATTCCCGGAGCAGACTCACTTTAATAATCTGGTGCTCAAAGAATGGGAGCGGCCTAGCAAGCTCCCTGGGGTCCCCAAGATTTGCGACAAGAGGTATCCCTTTCCTGTTAAGGGGGTTAAGCATTGATCATGTCCTCCCGAGGTGGACGTGCCCATTCTGGGGCTGTCCAATACATCTGTCATGCGTTCCCCTGACACTACTACCCTGAGGGATGGTGCGGACCGGCACATGGACCAGCTGGCTTGCTATGCTTTTGCCTGTGTGGGGACCGCGCTACGCCTGGTTTGTGCCTCTGCCATTACAGCTATTGCTATTAAGGGTTTGCTTAAGAGTCTCTTAGATGGGGCCTCTGATGATGCGGGAGGAGAAGGGTATAGATCTCTCTTGCTTTGCTATGAATTTGTTGCAAATGTTCTGTCTGCCATGGAGGATGCCATTAGATTGTGTGGGAGGACTTCTGCCCTTTTGGTGGCTATACGCCGCTCTGTTTGGCTGCGTCAGTGGGTAGCTGATAATGCTGCTAAGAAGGCTCTCATTGGCTTTCCCTTTAAGGGGCTGCGCCTCTTTGGTGAATGCTTGGACTTGTTTGCCAGGGCCAGTAGGTTACCTAAACGTAGGAGGCCATCTCGGTCCTTTCGGGGGACGGGTGCCTTTCTCCCTTCCTTCCGTGGTTCCAGAATTGGTCGAGGAGTCTCCTTTGCTGGGGCTCGCGGAGACTATTGGGGCAAGGGCAGGGGACGTGGCCACCCCGGCCCCTCCTGGGGTCCTAAGCCAAAGTCCTCCCCCAAGCCCCCTCAGGCATGAAGGGGCGCCCTATACCCATCCAGGTGGGGGGACGGCTTTGGCTCTTTGAGCACGTCTGGAGGCTTCATGTATCAGACCGGTGGATTCAGGAGGTAGTGTCCTCCGGATACAAGATAGAGTTTGCAGCCTGGCCGCCCCCAAGATTCATCAAATCCCGGATGGCTCAAAACCCCGTCAGCTCAGGGTCTGTGCCTTGCTGTCCAAAATCTTCTGGAGTTGGGGGGGTCATCTGCCAGGGGCCTTTGAGGGAAAGGGGCAGAGGCTACTATTCCAATCTTTTCACTGTTCCCAAAAAAGACGGGTCCATCAGACCCATCCTGGATTTAAAGCGCCTCAACAAGTTTGTCAGATTCAAACACTTTCGCATGGAGACTCTGCGCTCAGCTGTCAATTCACTACGCCCGGGCGACTTCATGACCTCTGTAGACATCAAGGACGCTTACCTTCATGTACCAATCTTTCCAGGTCATCAGAGATTCCTCAGGTTCGCTCTGGAGGATCAGCACTACCAATTTGTGGCCTTGCCTTTCGGTATCACCTCAGCTCCCAGGGTATTCACCAAGGTGCTGGCGGGCGTAATGGCTCTGCTGAGATCTCAGGGCATTCGCATCCTTCCTTACTTGGACGACATTCTCATCACGTCTCAGTCCTTCCAACAGGCCGAGCTGGATACCCAGCTGGTGGCGTCCACACTGGAGTCTTTCGGCTGGGTGATCAACCACCCCAAGTCTTCCCTGTCACCGTCAATGGTGAGGTCCTTTCTGGGCATGACTCTGGATACATCTCAGGTCAAGATTTTTCTACCTCAGCAGAAGGTGGAGAGTCCTCAAGTCCAAGCCAGGCTTCTTATGTCTTGCCCTCATCCCTCCATCTGGCAGGGGATGCAGCTGGTGGGCCTGATGGCGTCTTGCTTCGAGGCCGTTCCATACGCTCAGTTTCACATGAGACCTCTTCAACTTCACCTCTTGTCGGTATGGGATCAGGACCCTTGGTCCCTGGATCGGGTGTTGGTTCTGTCCCCTCTGGCCAGACGGTCTCTCTCGTGGTGGCTGGACTCGAGGAACCTGTTGGTGGGCAGATCCTTTCTGGCCCCATGCTGGGAGACAGTCACCACAGATGCCAGTCTGACAGGTTGGGGGGGCTTCTGGAAATCCTTGAAATTCCAGGGTCAGTGGGGCCCCCAGGAGGCCCATACCCCTATCAACATTCTGGAACTGAGGGCGATAAGACTGGTTCTCGCCCAGTTGACTCCTCACCTTCGGGGTTGGGCGGTTCAGATCCGCTCGGACAACCAGACGGCGGTTGCCTACATCAATCATCAGGGAGGAGCAAGAGGGCCCTCAAGGAAGTGTCCTTGATACTGTCTTGGGCGGAGGAGAATGTTCCCTGCATCTCAGCTGTGTACATCCCGGGGGTGGAGAATCTGGAGGCAGACTCCCTCAGCAGGGCGACCTCTCGTCTGGGAGAATGGTCCCTTAGCAGCATGGTGTTTCGCTCCCTGTGCCAACGCTGGGGTCAGCCAGATGTGGATCTGTTTGCATCCCATCACAATCACAAGCTTCCAGTCTGTCTCTCTGTCCCAGGACCCTCTGGCCTTGGCCATGGATGCACTAGCAATGTCTTGGAAGAGCTTTCGGCTCCTCTATGTGTTCCCTCCTTTTCCTCTGCTGGGCAGGGTGCTGCGCAAGGTTACCCAGGAAGGGGTGCCAACCATTCTGGCGGCCCCCTGTTGGCCAAGAAGAGTGTAGTTCGCAGACATCGTGCAGTTGGCAGTAGATCAGTACGTCCTGCCCAAGGATCCAGACCTGATCACTCAGGGGCAGCTACGCCATCCCAATTTACAAACGCTGGCTGCTGAAACCTCCATCTTGATGGAAAAGGGGCTGCCTGCCTCTGTTGTTAATACCATGATTCGGGCCGGGAAGAAGTCCTTGTCATCCATCTACTATAAGGTATGGCATGCTTACATTGACTGTTGTGAGTCTAAGTCGCTTCCCTGCCGGGTGTTTTCTATCCCTAGGATTCTGGAATTTCTGCAACATGGTTTGGATTTGGGTCTTCAACTTAGTAACCTCAAAGGTCATGTTTCTGCTTTGGCCATTTTCTTCCAAAGATCCTTTGCTCACCATCGTCTGGTTAAGACCTTCTTCCAGGGGGTTACTTACGTGCGTCCTCCACGTAAGCCTATGTTACCAGTCTGGGATTTGAACCTAGTCTTATCTGCCTTGCAGGGGTCTCCCTTTGAGCCTGTGCGTGAGGCCCCTTTGTCCATTTTGACACTTAAGGTAGTCTTTTTGGTGGCTATCACTTCTGTTAGGCGTGTTTCTGAGTTTGTGGCGCTTTCCATCAAACCCCCTTACTTTGATAGACACCAGGACAAGGTGGTGTTTCATTTTAAGCCAGATTTTTTCCCTAAGGTGGTGTCTGCTTTTCATCTCAATCAGGACATTGTTTTGCCTTCTCTGTGCCCTAATCCTAGTAACCCTAAGGAGCGGGTTTTACACTCTCTGGATGTGGTCAGGAATCTGAAGTTCTATTTGTTGACTACTGAATCCTTCAGGAAGACTGATGCTCTTTTTGTGTTCCCGTCTGGACCTAAGAAGGGTCTGGCTCCAGCTAAGTCCACTATCAGCAAGTGGATCCGTCAGGCTGTGGTACAGGCCTATTCTGCTAAGGGGAAGGAGCCTCCCTTCCGCCTTACTGCTCATTCTACTCGTGCTATTGGTGTCTCTTGGGCTCTTCAGTACCAAGTTTCTGTTGAACAAGTCTGCAAGGCCGCTACTTGGTCTTCTGTTCATACTTCTAAGTTTTACAAGGTTGATGTTAGGGCCTCAGCTGATGCTGCTTTTGGTCGCAAAGTTCTGCAGGCGGCAGTGGTTTAAACTGTCTGCTGTTACTTTTGGGGATCCCACCCTACCTTATGGACACTGCTATTGGATGTCCCAAGTGTAAGGAATATTCTGGAACAGGACGTGCTGTATACTTAATTCAATTCTGTGATTACTCACCTGTAGAATTGGTATTATACTTATACAGCACGTCCTGTTCCATCCCACCCTTGTTATCATTATTCTTAGTTACCTCTGTATGGTGATTGTTCATATGTTCATTTTTGATTTCTGGTTATTATTGTTCTCCCGGCTTCTTGTTAACTGCTTGTCAATACTGGGAAATTTGTGGGAGGTCCCTGACTTATATAGGGCCGGGAGGAGCCACAAACTGTTTTCTGCAGTCCAGCACCATCTTGTGGATGTATTACCCAAGTGTAAGGAATATTCTGGAACAGGACGTGCTGTATACGTATATTACCAATTCTACAGGTGAGTAATCACAGAATTGTATTTTTTAACACAATACTGGACAAACCGCTTCAGAGAAGAGGAAAAAAGAAAGAATCCCTGACTGGATTTATACCCATTTAAGAATCTAAATTTAGATGGTTATTAAAGGCTCCTTATAACATGTTCTTTCTCAGATTTTCCAGTTGATTTTGGGGGTTATTTAAGAAATAATACGGCCAGGTAGTGCTAGATGAACACCAGGTCCCAGTGAAAACGGTGTATTTATCAAGTCAAAAAGTGCCTGTGACAGTGCCAGGTAGTGTCCCATCTATCGGCAGCACCGGTGATGGAATGAGTGCCAGCACTGAGTTCCCTACAGTTCCAGATAGGACCAGGTGCTCACCCTGCACTATGTGGACTTATCCCATACATTTCAGTGGGCTGGGATGGTTATAAGTATTTAGGCATTTCTTTGTGGCTGGTACATGTGTCACGGGATCCCTGGGCTGGTTGGGATTATTTGTGATTTGGGCCATGAGAAAGCTATGTCATGTTTTTCTTGTGCTCCTAATGCAATTTCCATTTTTGTTTTACATGTAGCACAGAGCACCAAAAGGGTAGAGATAGCAGCAATAAATCACGAAAGTGTACGTAATCCCAAAGTGCATGCATCTCCAAATAATAAAACCACCGATGTGCCCTCCACCGATCTCACAGACTGTTACCGAAGGGGGTGGGTTGAAAGCACACAGGCATACAGTCCCAAAGGTTTCCTGGGCTATCCAGATTGAATATACTCAATAAGGTTGCCCGATGATGGCAATCAATCAAGCCACAGCTACAATAACCGCTCCTTTCTCTATTATACTTGGCTCCAATTGCACCAGTATAGCAGCTCTCCCTGCAGAGCTTATGCTGACGTCAGCTGATTGACACTACTGGAATAAGAGGTTCAGCACGTGGAGGACCTGCTTAAGACTTCTTTCTCGCTAAGGACTCTATATTAAAGATTTGTTATTGTAATTGTCATTTTAAGCACGGTGTATCATATCTATTTTCAATTTTTATTTTTAAAAAAATCCAAGACCCTAAAAAATAAAAAAAATGGGATTTCTATAGGCGCAGTGAGCCTGAAATCCAGTTTTTTATGCGCCTCTTGGGAGCGCTAATTATTTTTTTAATAAATATATTCAGCATGGGGTGCTCCTGGCCAGCACTAGGGGACACTAGCGCATTGGGCATATAAAAGCAGTGCACTGTGAACACTGCCTGCCAAGGAGCGCTACAGCTGATAGCGCCACCAGCCTGAAGCGGACGTTGCATTGCGGACGCTGCAGAGCATCTTGGATGAGCCGCTCAAGTGCTGCCTGCACCTATAATCATAAATTAGCCTCCCAAGTTACAAAAAGCTTTTCCTTGATTGTACAACAACATAAACTGCAGCTATCTTACTATGGATATATGGACTTAGACTAACAGGAGGTTGGGCACCAATCAAAGTTGTTCACTATCAGGACCTACCTGTATATGTTCCCTACACAGAAATTTAGTAGTAGAATAGTGTCACAAAGGATGCAATTCATGCCAAAGCCTTCAATCTTGTTAATACCCCTTTTTGTTTGTTTTGCCTTTACCTTATGTTCCAGATACAGTAAGTGGATGGGCAAGCAAAAACATGTGAAGATTTACCAGACAGAAAATAGTCTAAATTCTGTAACTGGCTGCATCCAGGGCGGTTAATCCCTGATAGCCTTGTTCGGTATTTTTATTTTTTTATCATCCCCAGGCTTTCCTTAGCTACAAGAAGCCCCAAATGTTTTCCCTCTGAGATTGATCAGAGTGATGGTTCAGACCGGATTGCCTAGATTTCCAAGAAATGAAGATTTTGGTATCTTTTCCCTAATTGTTTTTCAACATTTGGATACTTCTCCCAGGGATGGATCACCCTGTCTATTCAAGGGTACCCACTAGCTTTTTAGAAAAAGGCCTTATCTTTTCTGCTTATCAGAGATGTCTGAGGTTTGTGGTGGGGTGTGCTAGAGCACTATTTCTCAACCTGTGGTACTCGTAACTCAGCATTGTTCAAGGGTGCACCAACAGAGTCTCTGTAATACGGTATATTATTTTACCAGTAAAAAATTACTCTTTCTTGCTTTAAAATGCTTCAAGGGCATTGACCCACTTATTTCGGTAACATTAGTCATCGACCCCCCCCCCGCTTTTTCGATGTACTTGGTTGGAACTGCTTGTTGTTAGGGGGGATACTTTATAAGCGCTGGTGCTAGTGGACCAGTGCTTCCAATTTATTCCAGATAACCCCCTATGCTCCATCTTTTGTCTGACCCCCACCGACTTTATTTTGTTAAAATAACATATTGTACTTACTGTCACAAAGTAAAGATGTGGTCATGGCAGACTGGGGCCAACAATCAACTTGGGATTTTACCAGCCACTGACCAGCTCTCAACACCCTCCCTTAATCTCCCAAGGGACTTCTTGGCCGGTCAACTGCTGCACTTCAAGGTTGTGGCTATAGCATTTCAGGGACAGGTGATGGGAAGTGGTAAAAAGGCAACTCTTAAATCACTGGTATTGAAGTTTTAGTTTTATATGGACAGTCAATGTGGTTGGGGTGGGTATGGCCTCCACAGCCATAACACTGAGGTTATATAGCATTGGAGATGGGTTTGGATAGTGATGTTAGAAGCAGCAGCCCAGCCTGCCCTAAAGAAATTCCACCCACCAGGTATTCTTCTGGTTCTCCCTATGGCCAATCAGCCTTAGGCTGTAGTATAGCTAACAGACGTAACATCAGAAAACACTAGTGTATAACCCGTCACTCTCCTGAAATACAACCTTTTTCAGACTAGATATACTAGTCCAGCACCTTTGTTTTTTCCCCAATCTGTTTGTGTGTACAGTATGTCATATTTCCTACTTGATAATATTTTTATTGTTACCATTATCAATATTGTTATTTTTTTTCTGTGCTTTGGGGAAATTTGTAGCTGGTTTGGGTGGAACCCGCCTATCAGTCTAACTGGAAGTAAAAGCAGAGGCCTCAGTTGCACACCTTTGCAAATGCTTGTGGAAACCACATCCCACACTAAAGCGAACCAGTTTAATACAAAATGGTTGTTGATCGCATGTAATTGCAGTTTCAGGCACCACAACCCCTGTTTGCTTCCTCTGGGAATTTTGATCTGCATTATGATGCCCTTGTAGGTGTAGTCCTAGTGTAAAATCCTCAGAGATGGAACATGCAAAACAACAAGTAACTTCAATTACTTAAGCTGCCAACCCCCATTCATTACACTACATGGGGAAGAATCCAAACCAATACCAACTGAACCACCCAAAAGTGTTAAGCATGGCTGATGCCAGCGAAGCTACTAATATCGTTACTTTTCCAACCAAATATTGTAAAACCTCTGTCTGAGGCTCCTCCTATTCCCATTACCAGTTGATTATCTGATGCACAGTACTAAATGGCTTCTATACATTAAGATTCATTTTAGCATTCTGGGGAGCCATGCTGGAAAGTTAATCTTCTCTACCTTATCCCCAAAAATTTGATGGAAGTATTTTGAGTTATATCAGCAATTTGAAAATATGTAAATGATGATAATAATGCAGTAATCACAATATAACTTTGGGTTTGGAGTTGTGCAGAAACCCCTGGTAGAAAAAAAAAGGTAAAGAAAGCATGTAAACTGTTATTACTCTTACAGAAAAAAAAACAGATGGCACAGGGTCCCTAGAGAGCTCACATAAGACCTTAATGAGAACAGTTTTGAGTTACAATTTTTTGCCAATGCTTTCTGTGGCACCGGTGACTTTGACTTTGCTGTGGCGGTCTTCAAGCTATACGACTTTGTATCTAGAAGCAAAAGCTGTCAGACAATCTTGCTTTTAGTTTTTGACACAAAGAATCCCGAGAGGTTTTGCACAATTTCCCTGGGGATTTCGGGAGCCAGAAAAAAGATGATCACTGAATCACACAGAGCAGTGAAGAGTTGCTCTTGGCAGCTGGAGCATGACAGAAAGAAGCTCGTCGCATGAAAACGGTTTTCAAGCTCAAAAGAAAAAAATGTGCATCTCTGCAGGGCAGCTTGTTATTTTTCCAAACCCAAATAGATTATTTGATTTAATATTTCCATTTTGACATTCAGTGAGGTAACTTTTTAGGATGGCTCTATAAATCTCTGTACAAGCAATACCCTACAAAGATGAAAGAGATGACATTGTGCCACTTATTCATTCCACAAAATGCAATTGCGATACTGGCTGCAAGCCTGGATTAGGTGGTCTTGCCACCCTCCTATGTAGACCACTGTGCATTTTGACATTCAGTGAGGTAACTTTTTAGGATGGCCCTATAAAGCTCTGTACAAGCAATACCATAGAAAGATGAAAGAGATGACACTGTGCTTGCATTAAATGTGCCACCTAGTCATTGCACAAAATGTCATTGAGATACTGGCTACAAGCCTGGAATACCTGTTTGGCCCTTCCACCAACATTTGTACCAATATAATATTCAGACCCCTAAGTTTTTAATACAAGTTTACCCTGGCTGGTCCTGACACCACTATATATGCCATTTTTCTATTCCACAAATTACAGTCAGAAGCAACCTTGCAAAAGTTGATATAGTTGCTAATATGTATTTCAAGAGGAACATCAGGCCTTTTCTTATGTTCCTTTCTAAACATCCCTCCTTCACTGCTTTTAGGATGTGGGGGTTATCTAAAACGCCAACATCTGGCAGTATTCCTGGTCCCTTTCCACCCCCTATAGCCATTGCTGAGTGATTGCAGCAGGCTTAGCTGTACTTACCTTTAGTTGTCCTCTCTTCAAAACGTTGTGCATGAAGGGACAGCAAGATGGTGCTGCCCGACTGAGATGGCATGGGACCGAGGGATGCCGAAGTGCGATGCGACAGGTAAGTCAAAAGTTGTATAATGTGAAACCAGAGGGGCGTGGTGGGGGGGGGGGCAAGCCAGGTTTGGGGAGTCTTTATTAACTCCCCAATACCTGAAATGCTCTTCTTTCAACTTTATATTCAACAAAATACAAACCACTATTTTTCTGGCTTGTCTCACTACCATTATATGTGCCACCTTTCCCTTACACAAAACAAAATAATACCGATAGATCTCACTGTAAGTCATTGTAAAATCAGCCCATGAGTAAAACCAGAGCCTAAGTATGATAGAACACCTGGCTAGTTCTGGTATGACTAAAGGATCCAAAATATAATGATGCCGGTCTGTACGCGTTTGATTTTATCCTTGCATTTGCATTGATGGGCTGCTTTTAATGATTTTTGACAAATCACCATTGAGATTACAGCATGGATGACAATGGCACATAAAGGGATCTAATGTCACTGACAATATTCTTAGTATACAGTACGTCCTGCTCCAAATAGATTACTTACACTTGGGTTATCCTCCGGCAGATGGCGCTGCACTGCAGAGACATGCAAAAACAGGCTCCTCCCGGCCCCTCAAATACCCAGGGACATCCCACAAATCCCCAGATTTCTCTGCAGTGCTGACTGCGAAGACATGAAGTATCACTCTCTCGCAGGTGAGCGGGGCTATTAAAGCCTGCGGCCCTGTTGGACTATTCCCACCTGTCCTCTTTGTGATGTGCCTCCCAGCCTGGGCTGCGCTGGTCGGGTGAAGGTAGGCAGCACCATGCATGCTTATGGAGCGCTGCTCCACCGCAGTCCCCCACCAAAGGGTAGGCGGTATAGGCTGATAGTGAGCCTCTATGGGATGCCCCTCCCGCATTATTGCCCCATGTCCCGCGTAGCGGTGGGCCCTGTACAAAGGGCCTCCATCCTCCCTCGTTCCCCCCCTTAGCTTGGGGGGAAAGAAAGGGGGGGGGGTGTTTGGTGTCAGTGTATTGTGATTACATGCTGATGAATATGGCCTTGTAATGTCCTTTGGACTTGTATATGTGGTGTCAGCCGCCACGCTGATTTGTATTTTTACTCGTGTAACTGCTGCCGCTGCGCGCGCTTTTTCCTTAGTTGGATGTTCCGCGCCGGGCGGCGGCGCTACCTCAGACGCCTCTGCTTGTTGGACATCGCGCCCTTTGGGGGAGCGGGGCCTGGCCTGCCGCGCTCTGGCCCGCCCTTCGAGGTACTCTGCGCCATTTTGTCAGTTTGCGCATGCGCGTGTGACGTTCTTGCTTACCGTGGTCCGTAAGTGCCCTCGGGGGCGGCTTTTTATACTCATTGTAGTGTTTTGGTTCTGACACCCTTTTCTTCTCATTGTGTTTTTCAGATGGGTGAATCCATTGGCTTCTCCCGGCCCGGTGTAATTGATAGTCGGGCCTTGTAAAATTCTCCCACTTCCCTAGCGGGTCATTGGGGCATCGAGGGTTGCTTTACAGCGTCAATCACTACTGGCATATTGTGCCTAAAAAATCACCATATGGAGGCATCTCAGGATAATGTGACCGGGGTCCCTTTGGGACAAGACCGGCTGTGCATGGCATGTGGACAACCCCATGCTGACGCTGACAGGGCACGGGTCTGCGTACCCTGTGCTGAGCAAGCGCTGGCCTTGCATTCTGGCCTGCCAGTGGCTGCTCCACCTACTTCCCCTGGCTTAAATCTCACTCCTGCTGAGTCGCACACAAGTGGGGATTCTCAGCCTGATTTGTCTCATAGACTGCCTACGGCTGAACAGATTATTGCGAGGTCTTTAGCGCGTAAGGGCCCTGGTAAGAAGCGGCACTTGATGCCTAATGTTACTGTTTTCCCTATGGGATCTGAGGAGTTTATGAATTTGTGTGGCTATACCCCTTCTGATGAAGGAGAGCTCTTTTCTGACTCAGGCTCATCTGATGAGAGACCAAAGGGTCATGAAGTCTCAGGCCCTGACCCCTGGGCTCAGGATGACACTGACAGATTATTGATCCAGATCTTTGAGGTTCTGTCTATCTCTCCCCCTGGTAAGGCTCCCAGGCAAAGAGGGGAGCGTTTCCATACAGCAACATCACGTTTGGAATTTCTAGAGCAGGCACATTTCCATACCCTTGTGCTCAAGGAATGGGAGTGCCCCAGTAAACTTCCTGGGGTCCCAGGGGATTGGGATAGGAAGTATCCTTTTACCCCTGAGGTGGTTAAATGTTGGTCATCCCCCCCCCCCCCCCCGAGGTGGATGCCTTGATCATAGGGCTACCTAACCCCCCCTTTATCACAGTCCCTGTTTATACTACCCTTCGGGATGCTGAGGACCGGCGCATTGACCTGCTGGCCTCCCACGCCTTTGCATGTGCGGGGACGGTGCTGCGCCCGGTCTGTGCCTCTGCCATTACTGCTGTGGCCGCTAGAGCCCTCATCAGAAAAATGCTTGATTGTCCCCCTGATGATCCCCCTTGTGATCTCCCTTGATATGTTTAATGCACTCTCCAGTTGTGAGGTGTTTGTAAAATATATCCTATTAGCATTGGATGACACCATTAGAATGTGTGCAAGAACTTCTGCCCTTGTGGTGGCTATACGTCGCTTGGTCTGGCTGCGACAGTGGGGTGCTGACGATTCTGCAAAGAAGACTCTTACCGTGCTTCCCTTTAAAGGGCTACGCCTGTTTGGGGCCCATCTAGGCCTGTTTGGTAAGAAGGGTAAGTTACCCCAACGCAGGCGGCTGTCTCGGCCCCTTCGGGGCCAGGGCACCCCTTCTACCCCCTACCATGGTGTTAAACAGGAACCAGGGGTGTCCTTCGCAGGGGCTCGCGCAGATTCCCGCCCCAGGAGCAGCAGACAACGCCCTGGCTCCTCCGGGGGGGCTAAGCACAAATCTTCCCCCAAGTCCCCTCAAGCATGATGGGGCGTCCTCGCCCGGCTGGGTGAGGGGACGGCTGCGGCACCTTGCTCATGTCAGGAGGCATCACGCCTCAGACTGGTGGATTCAGGAGGTAGTGTCCTCCGGCTACAAGATAGGGTTTGCTGTGCGGCCTCCCCCAAGATTATCAGGTTCCGGTACTCCTGGTCCCTGCCTCTGCTCAGGTGCTGGTGCAGGCCATGCAAGGCCTGTGGGGTCTGAGGGTCACTTGCAGATTGCCCTTAACAGACAGAGGCAGGGGACGCTACACCAATCTTTCCACAATTCACCAAAAAGATGGGTCAGTCTGGCCCATTCTGGATTCACAGATTTCAGCAATTCGTCAATTACAGGCTTATTTTCACATCCCTGTGTCTTCAGGACACCAAGGTTTTTCAGATTTGCGTTGAAAGACCAACACTGCCAATTTGTGGCCTTGTCATCTGGTCTCTCTTCAGCTCCCAGAGTGCTCACCAAGGTGCTGACGGGGGTGATGTCTCTGATGAGACCAAGGGGCGTCCGCGTGATGACCTACCTGGACGTCCTCATCACTTCCCAGTCCCTACGTCAGGCTAAGTTGGATACTCGGCTGGTGGTGTCCATTTGGGAGTCATTTGGATGGGTGATCAACCACCCCAAGTCCTCCTTGTCCCCTTCATTGGTAACTCCATTCCTAGGAATGAATCTGCAAGGATCTTCCTTCCTCAGCAATAAAGTGGACAATCTGGTTGCACTGGCTCAGTCCCTCATTGCTGTCCCCGTCCCTCCACCAGGCAGGGGATGCAGCTGGTGGCCCGTTGGTGGCGTGCTCCGAAGAGGTCCCTTATGCTCAGTCCCCCTTGGGGCCTTCTGCAACTTCTGTATGGGACAAGGACCCAGCATCCCTGGACAGGGTCTGTGTGCCTTCCCCCCTGGTGAGGAGGTCCCTCTTGTAGTGGATGACCTCAAGGAACCTGTCTGGGGGCAGTTCCCTTCTTGCCCCTTCCTGGGAGACGGTCACCATGGGTGCCAATCTATCAGGTTGGGGGGGGTTTCTTCTGGAAGTCCCTGCGGTTCCAGGGGAGGTGGGGCCCTTAGGAGGCCCATACACCTATCAATGTTTGAAACAGTGAGCGTTCAGGTTAGTTCTAACTTTCTTGACTACTCCTCTTCAGGGCCTGCCTGTTCGGGGGCGCTAGGTCTATCTGACGGCAGTAGCCTACATCAATCATCAGGGAGGGACCTGGAGCAGAAGGGTCCTCCAGGAGGTGTCTCTCATCCTGATCTGGGTGGAGGACAATGTTCCCTGCATATCGGCGGTATACGGTCCGGGGGGGGGGGTCCCTCTGCAACAGGGTGTTCCAATCCCTGTGTCACTATGGGGACCAACCAGTTGTGGATCTGTTTGTGTCCCGTCCCGATCACAAGCTCTCGGCCCTTGTTTTCCTGTCCCAGGAGTCTCTGGCCGTGGTCACAGTGCCTTAGTAACGTCATGGCAGGACATTCTGTTCTGTATGTCTTTTCCTCATTCCCCCTGCTAGGCAGGGTCCTATGCAAGATTGCTCTGGAAGGGGTGCCAGGGATTCTGGTGGCCCCCGGGTGGCCAAGAAGAGTGTGGTTCGCAGGTGTGGTACAGAGGGCAGTAGATCAGTACGTTCTGCCAGGAGTGCCAGTTCTGCTCACTCAGGGCCCCTTACGCCATCCCAATCTACGGCCTGGCTGCTGAGACATCCATCTTGATGGAGACAGGCTTATCTGCCTCGGTGATTGAGACTATGGGAAGACTAGGAGCAAACTTCTTCTTCCATCTATTATAGGGTATGGCGTACCTATATTGATTGGTGTGAGTCTAGGTCTCTTCCCTGTCGGGTGTTCTCTGTCCCCAGGGTTCTAGAGTTATTACAGCATGGGTTGGAGTCGGGTCTCCAACTCTTTCAGAAGTCTTTTGCTCAGCTTTCCCTGGTTAAGACTTTCTTTCAGGGGGTTACTCTTGTGCGTCCCCCACGTAATCCTATGGTCCCTGTTTGGGATTTGAACTTGGTTTTGTCGGCCTTGCAGGGTGTTTCTCTTTGGACCTATTCAGGATGATGCTTTGGCTGTACTTACCCTCAAGGTTGTCTTTCTGGTGGCTATTACTTCGGTCAGACGTGTGTCTGAGCTGGCGGCTCTGTCTATCTAGCCCCCATACTTTGAGAGACGCCAGGATAAGGTGTTGTTCCGCTTTAAGCCGGACTTTCTGCCTAAGGTGGTGTCTACTGTTCTTTTGATTCAAGATATTGTTCTTCCTTCTTGTGTCCTATTCCTAGCAACGCTGAGGAAAGGGTTCTGCATTCCTTGGAAAGCTGTTGGAAGTATTCCTTGGTAGTCTCTGCGTCCTTTAGGAAAACTGATGCTCTTTTTGGGCCTACGGCCACTCCATCCTGAATGCGCCCGATCTCGTTTGATCTCGGGGGCTAAGCAGCGTTGGGCCTGGTCATTACTTGTATGGGATGGTCCCTTCTGGTCCTAGGAGAGGTTTTTGGCTCCTGCCAAGTCTACTATTAGCGAATGGATTCGTCAGGCTGTGACTCAGGCCTATCCCATTAAGGGGAAGAATCTTTACTTTCGTCTTACTGCTCATTCTACTTGTGCTATTGGTGCCTCCTGGGCCTTTCAGCACCAGGCTTCTGTTGAACAAGTTTGCTAGGCCGCTACTTGGTCTTCTGTTCATACCTTTTCAAAGTTTTACAAGGTTGATGTTAGGGCCTCAGCTCATGCTGTCTTGGCCGCAATGTTTTGCAGGTGGCAGTGGTTTAAACTGTCTGCTGTTGCCTTTTTTGTTGGGGATCCCACCCTACTTTATGGACACTGCTATTGGATGTCCCAAGTGTAAGTAATCTATTCAGAGCAGGACGTACTGTATACTAAGAATAATACAATTCTGTGAAATACTCACCTGTAGAATTGATATTATAAGTATACAGTACGTCCTGCTCCACCCCACCCTGGTTTTTGCATTATTCTGGATCCCCTGTATGGTGACTGTTATCATTGTTATAGTTACCAGTTTTGGTGGTTAAATTCTCCCGGCTTCTTGTTCACTGCTTTTCAATGCTGGGGATTTATGGGAGGTCCCTGGGTATTTGAGGGGCCGGGAGGAGCCTGTTTTTGCATGTCTCTGCAGTGCAGCGCCATCTGGCGGAGGATAACCCAAGTGTAAGTAATCTATTTGGAGCAGGATGTACTGTATACTTATAATATCAATTCTACAGAGTATTTCACAGAATTGTATTATTAGAAAGAGGCAAGAACCTTGAATAAAAGGTTGTAGGGGTTCTTATTTAGAGTCCTGTATGAATGGATGGACTTAATAGGCACAGTAGGCATCTGCCATGACTAGAAAAGAGAATGCTCCAGGACTCTTAGTTAAAGTGGAAGTGGAAATATTTTCCATTGAAATGCTTTTCAAACTGCTATTAAACCTAAAATGTGGGTCATTAACAAGATATCAGGCGTTGCCTTCCTATTCTAAAGTTCCTAAAATCAACCACTGTGGCTATCTCTTGGTGGAGTAACAGCTAATTTGCTGCCCTCCCAAGGAGTCAAAAATAGCCCCCTCCCTTTATCTCTGCCTCAAACCCCCTGGGTATTAAAACAAAAAGTGAAAGAACATCATTGAATTTCTGTTGTCATCCCTTTTTCACACCGGAAGTGTTGCTCAATAGCTTCTCTCCTGTTGGCAACTGCAGCAACCCACCAGGGGACATATTATGAGGACCCTAGATAAGATCACCACTTCTTCTTGGAGCGTTTACTGCAAATGCAGCTGTGAAAATACATGGGGCAGAGGGACGGTGGACCAGCTGTCTTGCTTCTATTGTTTGTGCTTTGTATTTAGGTGTGGTGTGCACTTCATTTATGCTGGGTTTACACAAGGAGATAAAATGGCTGCTCACACAGCAAGCAACCGACCATACAAATCTTCTGCGATTAAGCGTCCATGTTCACACCCCAAAGATTTGTTGGGCAGTCGGTCTCTTGCTAATGCGATTGCTCCTGTCGCTCGTTCTCTGTTTACACACTCCGACCATCAAGCAACGAATAAGAAATTTTTGGTCAGCCGAAATGATACGACAGCCGACCAATTAACCAATTCTCTTTCATCGTTTAATCGCAGCGGCCATTTCTGTGGATCGATTATCGCTAAATTCTGGTTACTTTAATGATTTCTCGTTTGATAATCGCCATTAGGCTTAACATGTTTCCTTAAAAAAGCGGCCCTGCATGACCCCGAAACATGACGTTGAGTTGTCTGCATGCTGGATTTGCCTTATACATTTATTTGCCTGTCCCCATTGATTACAACTTTGGGTGTGGTGGGGGACACAGAATGTGCAGCAGGAAGCATGCTGCTGTAAAAACTTACCTGAGTGCCGCAATCCCCTTCCTGTTGTCATCCTTTGAAAGAACCTGCCACCCCTGATTTCCTCTTTCTTCCATTAAAAGAAAGAAACAGGCCTGGCTGGATATTTCTTGATGCGGGGTGTATAAGTGGTCCCTCCATCCACCATCCAACATATTTATATGCATTTGTATCATTGGGCCACTTTGTGTGATAGTGTTTCTTTAAAGTGGACCAAAACCATCAACTAGAAGACAGGGATGAAAGCAAGTTGGGACACCCCACTATATGAACCCCACCCCATTCCTCCAGCAGCTCTGTGATTGGCTGTAGTCATTCATGGAGCCACATTTTGCCGGTGGAGCGAGAAGCAGGTAAAGATATCTCATGCTGTTTATGGTGTTTGCTGGAGGTCATTACCTCCCAGGACACCTCCCAACACTGGACTGGAAAGCAATAAATGTTGTTGGGTTGCTTTAAAACCTGCAAGCAGAGTTTGTCTTTGAGTCTCATTAAGGGGCAGATTTTGACCTCATCATTACTCTTGTAACCTACACGCCACTACCAGGACCGGGTGACCTGGGGAGAGTTGTTCACAAGTTCTTCAGGATTCTGAGGGAGCTTGGGTTTGGGCCCTGTGGAGTGAATACTCACGTCAAAAGTTTCTTTCCAACGTTTATTACACACAGCAACTTCCAAATCAGCAACTTCAGTAAGCAAACAGTCTCTGGATCCTGAGGTCACTAGGGGCTGGGGCCATACTACTGCAGTACCTTATATGATGGTCTTTAGTGTACTCCTCGTGCTCCTCTTAGGCCCTCATGGATTTTCCTCTCAGAGACATGCTGTCTTGCTCTGCTGGATTGCCAGGATATCTCACTCCTCAGTTCTGTGTGTTAATGCTCAGAATGGTCCTTCTGTTCCCCACTTTGTCTCTCCTTATTCATTCTTGCTTTATAAGTGCTATGAGGCCTGTGACCTACATTTATAACTGGTTTCCTCCTTGGATATACTAGGTTGGAACTTCTTGTTACGGGGGGGGGGGGGGGTACTTGCTGTAAAAAGGTCAAGATCCATTGCTCTAGCTGCTTTCCAGGAACTATGCAGAACAGTGCCATCTGCTGGTCAAGTTGCATACAACAGAGAAAAGCAGCTGAAAGCTAAGAAGGAACTCCAGACATGACATGGGGTATCTGGTTTTGATTGATTTTGGGCTGATTGGAGCTGCATTCCCCTTCGGGTTTTTTTTTACTCAATCTGTATTGTTTGTTGACTGATGCTTGACAAATTATTTAGACTTTCCATGAAATACATGATGCTGCTAAAAAAACACTGTCTTTATGGCATTGTCATACTCATCTGTCTATCAATGTATTATAGAGGTTATTTGAATTGTAATTTTA
Source organism: Gastrophryne carolinensis (assembly GCA_027917425.1). Lineage (NCBI taxonomy): Eukaryota > Metazoa > Chordata > Amphibia > Anura > Microhylidae > Gastrophryne > Gastrophryne carolinensis. The sequence continues at coordinate 54,550,638 of CM051236.1, read as the reverse complement.
TTATTCATCATAATAAAATAATCACCCCTTAAAAATGATATTTCCCACAGACCTTACTCTTATTTTAGTGTAAATCAAACATGACAGAGAACCTACGTCTTTGGTACAAAATTGACTTGATTTATCAAATTCAGCAGCCTTGAAGGTTATACAAATCATGCCAGACCCATTCTCAAGTGGCATTTCTAAGAGAAGTGGAGATGCTTAAGTGAGTAAGTGTCTGCAGTGAAATGGGACATGGCCTATAAATAATGCATTGGCTGGGACATGTTTGCACAAACAGCTGAGCAGAAATAGAAAATGCAACATAGAAAGTGCTATTCCATGAAAGAATTATGACAGCTCTGAACTCGCGCCATGATCCACAGGACTATACCCATCTGAGGGAGCCTAGTGGCTCTTCATGTGATGGATTACTTTCATTTTATTGCCACATTGCAGTCAGTGTCACTAGGAGACTTAATTATTCTTTATATTTTAATATATATTAAATAGAATATTACAGTTAACATTGTACATCTATTTTGCCACTTGACCAGGCAAACTTTAAAGTGGACCGAATCCCAGGATTTTGACTATCCTGGGTATTGGTCCTTGCCCCCGGGGCACTCCGATTGCAGTGTGAAACCCCCCAGGTCACCTGATTTTACTCACCCTTCCCCAGCCTTACGGTGCATGCGCAGCCTCTCGTCCAATCAGTGGATCCACTCCTGCCCTTTCATCTAAGAGCTTGTCTAAGGTGAGCAGATCTGAGTGTGCTGGCAGCTGCATCCCCTCTACCCTGTAACAGGGAGCGTGTCCACACAGGCCATTCACAAATACCTGGCTCGGGCATGCGCCCTGCTAAATGGATATAAGGGATACGGCTGCGACTCGCACATGCATGTGCTGTTGGAGCGTGAAAGAAGGTGAGTTTCTGGGCGACCTGCGTGGTTTCACACAGAGGGGTATCCCAATTCTGGATGCCATGAGGGTGGAATGTAGCGGCCCTGGAATCTTGTAGATTCCCAGGGCCTGAGTTTTGGCCCAATTTAACATCAATGTCTGGCATCTTACCTGGTGCAGTGTCAGTCCCATGCTATCCCTTTGCTCAGGTCACTGAAAGGAAGAGCAATTTCTTCTTCCTCTTCCTCCTTCTGCAGCGTCTTCCCCCCATTCTGACCGCAAATCAAAGCCTGTGTAGGTTTTGCTTGTAGGTTTTACTAAGTAATAATTAAAATTGCTAGAAGGACATACGATCAAAAGGTCCAAGTCCCCTGACCCAGCGTCAACGTGAGAGGTGTCTCCATAATCATGCTACTAATTCTGACCTCTTCCCGCCATAGGTATAATGCCAGTCTGGAAGCGGTGCAAGGAGTCCCTCCCCTCGGGACACAACACCGATGATAGGCCAGTCATTATAGCTTCAATGGATACAAATGAGAACAATACAAGTGTGACAATGAATTTAAACCGAAACAAAACCCTATAGAAATCTATGGGCATTGTGTCCTGCATGTAATTTAGTCTCCAGGGCCAGCCACATGCTGCACAGCCGCCCACCCACCCACTCGCTTGGTGTCTGTCCGCCTGCATTTGGTGGTCACATGGTAGCCGCCAGCCTTCACTGTGTATCCAATCACAGGACTCGAGTTCTCAGGGGGATCAATGTGAATGGTAAGGTTTCTTTATTTTAAATGCTCTATGTGCTGCAAAATGCGGGCAAGCAGCGTGTGGCCTGCCCTGGAGTTTAAATTACGTGCCGGACACAATCCCCCAGAGACTTCTATAGGGTGTTTCAATTTAAAGCAAAGCTCCAGGCATTTTGTTAGGCAAAACTGACACCTTCTTATAATTTGAATAGTGTACAGAGGAGACAATATTTACATAAAGGTTGATTCAGAGCCTTCTATATTCCATCTCGTTTTTGTCTCTAAGTGTGAACATTACACATGGCTTTCGTCCAGTATATGTGTGTTCACATGATTCAGAGCCTCCATTGGGAGTGTGTCATACTGTTTCTGTAGCTGTGTAAGCCATTGAGAATGCTGTGAGTATCTCTCTTAAAGCCCATTTCACAGACAATTGGCCTGATGCAGAGCCTCCTCTGAACTGCCCTTAAAACCTTCCGATTGTCCGGGGCTCCCGTTTGAATCGTGGCTCAAATGTGATGCAGAGCCTCCGTTGGAATGGCTCCCTAACTGATCCGTCAATTTCACTTTACTCGGAAAGCTTTTTTTACTCTCTCGGGTGCCTTCAATTTGATCGGGGCTCCCATTCACGTTCACACGGGCGGCCCGTTTTTCCCTGATTTTTCCTGCCTTTTTGAACGTACCTGCTTGGTTTCCGTCGTATTTGACCTTCCATTTTGGTGGTTTTAGCAAGTATACTTACATCTCCATGGCTCTTCAGTTGCCAATCTGGCTACACGCAAGCGCACATCCCTCAAACTCCATTGGAATATGCATATGGCCACAAATGCAAATTTGACACACATCATTTTTTTTTTTTTTTTCTGGGGGTTTCCTTGTCCTTAATGCATACCTTAATCATCTAGTAGTTCCTTCTTCCTTGTCCTTAATGCATACCTTAATCATCTAGTAGTTCCTTCTTCCTTGTCCTTAATGCATACCTTAATCATCTAGTAGTTCATTCTTCCTTGTCCTTAATGCATACCTTAATCATCTAGTAGTTCCTTCTTCCTTGTCCTTAATGCATACCTTAATAATCTAGTAGTTCCTTCTTCCTTGTCCTTAATGCATACCTTTATTGTTTGTGTATTTTTATGTTTTATTGTCCCATATCTAAACCTTTTGTGTGTCATGGAAATGTGTGCTGATGTTGTGTGATGGTACTTTTGCAGGAAACACAACTCTCGAAATTTTAAGAATTTTTTATTAGTTAAATTTTTTTTTTTTTTTTTTATACATAAAAACATTTTTGTTTTTAAAACGAAAAAAAAAAAAAATTTACATTGTGTAACAAAACATTTAAAATTAGGCCTCGGGGTCTGTAGCCTGTTTTCTTTGATCTGTGAATGAAAAACAACATTACTTTAGCATTGTTTTTTGCCAAACTCTTCAGAAACTTTTCCACAGCATCTTAAACTAAGATATATTACTTTTTTAGTCAATTATTATTCTTTCCCCCACTGGGCTGCAACTCAGTCCCAGAATTTAGGATACGTGCAACACCATGTTGACTCTGAAGCATCACACTTACTGAGGAGAGGAGAGTGGGATAAGGTACAGGGGGTGGGTTATAGCTGTGCTTTGCTCACACAGAGCCGAGCTGTGCTCTGGAAAAGGTTGGTAAGATGATTTGTAAGGTGGTCAATCTGTATGTACAGGGTGTGGGAACTATCTAAGATAGCCTCTTATTCATAGTTAAGGTCTGCTTTAAGGGCTTTTTTGAATACATTTTGATGGAAATGTTAACGTTTTTTTGTTTAAAAATGGTATTGTTTGCTCATTTACTTTAGTTTAAATAAACACCACTTACAAGGTTTAGGCCGCACATTGCGTCGGGGGCAGAGTCTCCCTTCATCCTCCCTCTGTGGCAGTTGGGAATCTGGATGAATGACAAACACACTGATATTAGAGACTTGTTCTTTCATTAATATAATATTATGTTAGGCTTCTAGGTATCAATCTACTCACCTTCCCCAGCAACCTCTTCCTCCTCGCCCCCTTCCTCACTCATCCCTTGGGATGTTCCAGCGACGTCTGAATCTAAAACAATAGTGCACATGAGTATCTGTATTTAATGCATGTCTTACCACATATCTAACTTTATTTCCCTTACCGGAGTCCGGTTGAGGCTCTGTTCTGCTCTACTCCCTGCCGTCAGATTGCCCCCTCCCCTGCATGCTGAGGTCCAGCGGCTCCTCATACTCACTGGCAGAGGAGGGGGTGGCCATTGACCCTGGCGGTGGGCCACCTACACCTTCACCTGTTTCGCCCAACACTGGGCTGCGTGTCCTGGTCCGGGTGGGGCGGAACCGCAAATTCCATTCATGGGCTGAAATACAAACACAATCATTAAACCACGCCCAGGCGAGGCCAGGGTTATAGGTGCATTTACATTTTCTACACTTACATGGGAAATGTTTTGTGAAGTACCGCCTCACCCGGGGCTTATGTCTTCTTTTTAAATCAGACCAGTGTTGGGCGATCTGGGTGAAGGTATAGGTGGTTTGGGATCTTCGTTCAATCGCGTCCACCACCACCAGGGCCAACGTCCGCTTGTCATAATCTGACGGCAGGAAGTCGTAGCGATTCCGCAGCATCATCTGTCAAAAATAGGTACAAGGACCCATCATTAATACACAAAATACATTAACAAGTTTCTTGGCCTAACTAAAGTCACTTTATTAACCTCTTGCTGCCTCACATTGCCCTAGTTCTGCTATCTGCATGTAGGCTAGTTTGTAGCTGCGGACATGTGTTAAACTAAGGTGGGCTTGTATTTCACGTCACAAACTAAGTTGTTTCAGACTATTCTTGCGTTTTTTTTTGTTTTATTAGAAGGAATGTGTGGGCGCACATAAACGCACGCTCGCATACTCACATCCATGATGATGTCGTCCTGCTCCCGGGTAAAGATGGCGCCCGACATCTTTTCTTGTTTTGCAAGGTATAGCTCTGACGTTCTGTGACGTGCGTGCGTGCGCGCAGGCGCGCACCCGCTGTTGACCACGCCCACACGGGAAACATATTTAAAGCACAAGGCACTCAGCTCTGTGTTGGATACCATATCATTATGGGCAGACCTAAAGGGAGCAAAAAGAGCCAACCAAGGGCCGAGGCACATAGCAGCCGCACACATGCCTCATCCTCCCAAAGACAGAAGAGCAGGCACCAGACACAGGCAGAACATGTCCCAACTAAAACGCAGGATACTCCACACACACAGGCACATTCAAAAAAACGCAGGACCAAGGAGACATTCACCACCACCACCTACCAAAAAAGCACGAACACACAAGGGTGCAAAGTCGAGGAAGACTCTGCAGCATCATCAGCCTCAACACACAAAACATACCCACAAAACAAAACACATCAGCAAGGGAAAGCGTATTGCCAAACCCACCACCCCACCAAGGTCACCCACCCCTCCACCTCAACCCTCTGGTTCTCCCAATTCCAGTACCTCACATTCCACATGCAGCTCCACATCTGATAGCTCAACAGGAACCCAGACATTAAGCCATAGCAGCACACACACCACATCACCCTCCCCCATAAGCCCCAGAACCACACACGACTCACCAGATAGCCAACCATCAATTTCCACAGATGCAGGGGACACCACACACCCATGTGGCCGACAACTATGCCGTGGCTCCCTAACTGCACGTTTTTGCGATGCTCAAAGCATGGCTGTGGCAAATGCAGTTTGTGAGCATTATGATGCCCTATTTGGCAGGACCTCCAAATCCACCACTAAGCAGGCTAAGCTGGAGATCTGGACGAATATTTGCCGCCAAGTAAATAGTGTGGGATCTGTCAGGCGAGATATTCAACAAATCAAAAGGAAATTTGGGGACCTGAAATACTACAGTAAAAAAAAAATGGACATGCGCCGTCCATTTGCGAGGTAAAGGGCAAATTAAATGCATTTTTAGTTGCATGGTTAAAAGGATGTAACACTTATTAGGTGTGATTTAATCTTCCCCAGCCAACAGACAGGGGGTGGCTTACCCACTAAAATAATCCTTACTCCCGCCGAGGAACATGTATATACATACATACACCCGGCCAGCATCCAGGGCCTGGCAGAGGCACAAGACACAGACCGGAATGTAAGGTCCCAAGGTGAGTCTGATTTTGCCATGACCTATTACAAAAAGTTCAAGAAGGCAGTGTTATGCTACACAACACACTGTACTTGGCCATTTAGCTAATCTTCCTATCTACATTCTAAGGACCAAGTCAACAGGACACACCAGGCCCACAAACCCCTGTGTTACCACCGAGGCCAAGGGCACACCAGGCTTCTACACCACAAACCCAAATTGTGGATTGCGATGAGGTAAGTCAATGGTCCTTGGTGTGTACTTTTAACATTGATATTTGAGAGCTTTTGTGGACATAAATAAACTAAAAGGATGCTATATTTCTTTACAGACCACAGGAAGCCCACCCATCATCGACCATATACGAGATTTGGAGGAGGACACCCCACATATGTCTAACCACTACTGCACCAGTGGCAGCAACGCAGTCAACCCCGGCACAGCCACCACATCCACAACCACCTTCGGAACCAGAACCAACCACCCGTCCCACTGCTCCAACCCAGTCTAGACGCCATATTTCCCAAAGAAGGCAACTTCAAATTTTGGAGGAAACATGGAGGCAGGAAAATATAGCCTTTGCTGCGACAACACAGCAATTCAATGAGACTGTGTGCACCCAACTCACAAACCTCAACGCCCAATTAGAGGTATTAAACAGAAATATCTCTGCCCTAACCAGCCATATGGGTGAGATTAATCAAAGCCTGGCCCACATCATTCCTCGTCACCATGCAACCCAACATACCACTAATTTGTGGGGAATACATTTTCTGACCCCACGTGTAATTTTTCTTTTGGGCCCCAAAAAGCAAATGACAAAACAACATTTGTTTGAAGAAAAAAAAAAAAAAAAAAAAACCAAAAAAAATGTGGTCTCTGAAAAAACACTAAACACTAGTTGTGTACATATGGTTTGCGCGGTGCCACTTTGGGTGCAAGAAAAAGGAGGGGTGGGGAGGGCTGAAACTAAAGGTGGTGGAGTAGCCCACAAGCCATGATTAGGTTTAGGACCGTTGCAGGCGTCTATTGTAGTGCCCCCCCAGTCTCATCAAGACAACGGAACCTCATCTTCAAGAGAACAAAGCCTCGTTCCAACACAGAGCGAGTCCTCCTGGGGGCAGTATTGTAGCGCTCCTCTGCCTGTGAAGATCGGTGCACGATGGGGGTCTTCATCCAGGGGACCAAAGATAGGCAGAGTCTCCTGCCCTAAAACCAAAAAAAAAAAAAAAAAAAAAAAGGTGTGCATTGCAACAATAGAAAAGAGGGACAAATAGGTGAGCGGGGTAGGGTGGGAGGAAAGGACATTTGTAATGAGACTACATGCACATCCAACCTGTACTCTCATTAAAAAAGTCTGGGGAATACTACTTACATAAGAGGGCAAGAACATGACGCAATAGGGTACAATCACTTAACCCATTTAATTTGTAGATCAATAATTGGGCTCCAAATATACTACGAAAATATTTACCAAATAGTGGGTTAAGGGAAAAAACACAGTCAGACAGGGTGCGTAACCAATACAAGTTTCAAACACATACCCAGTAGCCAGCCACCAAAAAGATCGGCTGATTTGAATCGCTCATGTAGGCAGGAATTCCTAGGCAGGGAAAGCCAGAAAAACGACTCCCAAAAACCAAATCAGGGCCAGCCAGTGCCTGCACATTTATGCTATGTCCCATCTTCAAATGCCTGCACACAGACAATAAAATAAAAATTATGGAGACCCTGTAAAAAGGACCCCAAAAAAAACCCCATAAAAAATATCAAATACTCATGCCATCGATGTCCAAAGGCGTGCGGTGCAGCCTGGTTTCTGCCATACTCAGCAGGACAAGACCGCGGAGCTGCCGCCGCTGATGTGCTCCAACAGAGGACTGCATATTATTGCCCGAGTGCAAATACGGCTGCTCTGACTTGCCGTAAGTGAAGGCTCGGCGGGCCCATTTTATTAGGGTGATTTCAATCGGAAATCAAGGCTCTGCATCACTGAAAAAAACGGACCAATGAACGAGGCGTCCGTTTTCCCGGGAAACAGCCTCGTGCGAGCCGACAATCGGAAAGGCGGCTGAGCGCACACCTGAGCGCATAAGCGCACACTAAAATCAACGTAGCACCCTTTCCTGACCCGATCAAAGCCCAAAACCAACGGGAAAACGCACGGGAGAACTGAACGGGGAGGCTCTGCATCAAGCCAAATGCTCTTGTATACGTTGATGTGAAATACTCGTCTCCTATCGTTTTTCTAGCGTTTTTCACGTACCTTGCAACAAAATGTTTGAATGTCTAACGAGGTCCTACTCATTCTCATCAGAAAAATCCTGTTTTTACACTTTATTTAGCCCCTAAATTCCGTAATATTTTCATTTTTGTGAAATTAATACACAGACGCTGGCTTTTTTGGTGGCTTGTACACATATGCGAACCTCTTTTTTTAACTGTTTCACATACCCTGGCCCTGCCCATTACTTACTTATTGCTGTGCCAACTTATCTTATGTCCAAACTATTTAGCATGCCATGCATTCTTCTTTTACTTCCTCCTAATGCATACCTTAACCACTTTCATGCATTCTTCTTCATGTATTCCTAATGCATACCCTAACCACTTTCATGATTGCCATGCATTCTTCCTAGTTGAATATTTAGGGTGCCCACATGGATATAATGTAAACATTACTCTGATTGTTTATTTAATGAAATACAACACAAGGTTATTTAATTATTCTGTAATTTATTAGTCATAATGTTTTTTAATTTTATTGTTATTTTTTTTAATTTTATTGTTAATGTTTTTTTTTTTGCTTGTGTATAGATAGTTTTTATTTTATTTTTTTAAATTAATCTTAGGATCAAATCATTGCGCTACCTTTCGTTCACTGGAGAATTGTCCAGCAAACGAATTGTTAGAAGTTGGCCTCGGGAGTCGGGACGCTACATAGAAGCTCAAATTACAATATGTGGCGCTAGTCTTAAATCAGCATCTTCATTTTTTTATTCGTAATGTATTTTTAATTTTCTATTCATAGAGTTTTATTTTTTGATTGTTAATGTTTTTTATTTTTTTTTACTAACAAAATAGTATCTTTTTTTATAAGAAAACTTATTTTTTAATAAGAAAAAAGTAACAAAAACACAAAAACAAAAAAACTAAGTAACACAAAAACAAAAAATATTTACAATTTTTTTTTGGGGGGGGGGGGGTGTTTAAAAGAAGGTGGCAGCCTCCCAGTGCCTTAAGGACTCCATTCTGTTTTCTCACACACCACAAAAGCACAAACTCACCAAGAAAAAGTGGCAAGTGTCGACGGAAATTTCCCGTTGTATAACTCTCTCTCACACGCTTAATCAGGGCTCTGAATCATGTGGAAGCCCTCACTCATCCCGGCTTTTACACATGAACGTGAAAACAATACACAGCAATTACACATTAGAGACGCTAATGAAAAGGCTTTCACACAACCACGAAAATGGTAATACAAAAAGAAAATCGCACAAGAAACTCAAAAATGGACAGAAACATTACATATACACATGTTTTTTCATGTGTAAATGCAGGTAAAAGAGGCTGTGAAATGACCTTATAAGTCTTTTCCATCCCACAGCATGATGCACACATCACATTGCACTGTAAGCTAGCTGAATTCCAATAGTAAGCTCATGACTGCTTTTGAAAGTATTGCAGCTGATTACAATAGAAACTGTTAGGATAAATAAATTGCTATTTGGTTTAAATAATGTAACACAATTGACCTCTCAGCAGGGAGCTAGCAGGCTTTTCAGAATGACTCATCTTGTTTGGTTTAATCCCAGCAGGCAGGGTAGATAGCCCATCCCATGAATTTACCTCCGACCCCAATGTATGGCTCCCTGAGCTTTGTCCTGCAGCCGAAGCCACCACAGGGCAGGACGGAGAGTCTAGCGCAGCAAAACCGCCGTCAGCAAAGCTACAGTGATGGGTGCAGAGCTGTCACTGCACATAAGCCACCAAGCACAGCTGCTGGCAGCTCAATGGACCAACCGGGCGACTACACTACCCCCCACCCAGAATGGCAAAACAGGAGTTCCCGAGCAGCACGCACCCACACAAAAGTGGCACAAGGGACTCTGTTCCAGTAAGTGGACTGGTGCCAGTCAACCACCAATCAGTTACTTGGCTGGACTATTATTTTAAAGGAAAAAATTGCTGTATCTGGGGCCTCCACCAGATTTTGTGCTCCACCACACTTAATTCAGCCCTGCCTGTAATGTGTGTGTGTGTGTGTATATTCTGTGTATATACTATATGTACAGTGTGTATATATATATATATATATATATATATATATATATATATATATATATTGGATGAAATAAAAATTGGTGACAGAAGTTTAATACTTCAACCAGACCAACACCCATTTTATTTTTAACGGGTATGGTCCCGCATACAGCTAATCAAAACAAGCTCGGGGGGGGGGGGGACCAGAATGCTGGAGCCTCCCATTCCCGCACATAACCCCCCAGAATGCCCATAATCCTCACCTTCATTATGAGTCAGTGCTGGGAACGGAGTCCCACGTTTAGCCGGTGGGCACTCATGGGAGCGGGTCGTTCTGGTGGCTGCGGACGCGACCATAGCGTGCGGGACTACCCAGCGGCCAGTCGCGGGACTCCTTTACCGGCACACAGAAAAAAATGGTGTTGGTCCGGTTTAAGTAAATACATTTCTAAAGGTGCCATGACATGAAATTCTCACCATATTAGAAATTGTTTTGTAACCAATGGCATCAGAATGTTTTGCAAGAATAAGGTTGAAGTTCCTAAAAGAGAGCTCACTGGTTTTACCCAACATAAGATGTTTCTTGTGTGACACCTTGTTAATGAGACGGTAGGTGGTAGGATTGCTTTCTAATTACTGATAGAGTTCAGCTGGTTTCATGACTTTCCATGGAATTTTGCGCCTCTTTTTCTTTTTTTTTTTTTTTTTTTTTTCAATATTTTTATTTGGACAAGAAAGGAGAGCGATACAGGCACGGCCGTCAGCGGCCCAACAATAGTGCAAAAGCTATCCCGCGCAGGGGAGGCCAGTAAAACGAAGCGTAAAAGATGACAGCAATAAGTTGAAGTAAAAACAGATTCTTTTTAACAGAACTGTAATATATATATGTATATGTAGCAGAATTGCCGCATCAGAATTTAATGCCATTAAACTATCAACTGGACAGCGTCCGTTTACATTGATTCCTTTATTCTCGCCGCCTCCCAGGTCTGGGAAGCCATATTTAGCAGACGCATTCACTCTCCCGCCGCGACCCACCCCCCCCCGCCCCCCGGGCCGGGCCGCCCAGCGTTCGCCAGGCGCTCCCACCCCGGAGCCCAGGAAGGCGGCGCAGGGCAGGCCGCCGCGCAAGCAGCGAAGAAGCCATGTACAAAAGAAGATAGGAACAAGGGGAAGGGAGAGAAGAATAAGAAAAAACAGAACGCAACAACATTAAAAAAGACAAGAAGGGTAGGTAGGTCGGGAGGGGAAGACAAAGGGAAGGAATGGGGAAGAAAAAGGAAAAAAAAAAAAAAAAAAAAAAAAAAAAAGGGAGGGGGGGGGGAGGGGGGGGGGGGAACCTCGCAGACCAACCCGCCTCACCTAGCTCAGTACACCCGCCGGCGCGTCAGGCCAGGCATGTTGTATCCATGGTTCCCAAGTGGAAAGGAACTTGTCCTGAGTATCGGCCAGTATGCTTGAGAGCCTCTCGTTAACTAGAAATCCATTCATCCTGGCCGACACCTCCGACAATGGTATAGTCTGCTTTTTCCACCCTCTGGCGATGGTTTGTTTAGCCGCCAGAAGCAGGTATACAAATAGCTTATGTTGCTTGCGGGAAAGCTCAGGGGGTTTGCAATGGAGGAGGGCCACCCAAGGGTCTCTTCTTATGGACGTTCGAAATAGTTTGCCAGCTATCCTGTGAACTTGTGCCCAAAAACGAGTCAGCATGGGACAAGTCCACCAAATATGGAGGAAAGTGCCCTCAGTGTTGCATCCTCTAAAGCAAGTATTAGCTTGTCCTGGGAACATTCTACCGAGGCGGCTCGGTACCAAGTACCACCTATATAGAACTTTGTAGGCCGTCTCGGTCGTCAGGACATTTATAGAACATGAGGAGGCGGTTTTCCAAATATCCGACCACCCCCCTCCCAGGGTACACGGGCCCAAGTCGTGTTCCCACCTATTAACGTGTACATGTGTGTTCTCCCTCATGGCATTTAATGCAGAGTATATCGTGGATATTGTCCCTTTGCAAAATGGTTCCTCTCCGCAGACTCTCTCGAAAGGGGTACATCTCTGAAAGGGTAAACCCAGTCTAAGCAGGGGGGACAGCCAGTGTTTTAACTGCATGTACTGAAACAGGGCCCCCTGGGGAGCGGCATATTTATCCTTCAAAGTGCTAAAGGGTATAAGGCCATCCTCCGAGAGGAGATCCCACACCCTAAGCAGGCCGTGATCCTCCCACCACCTGAAGGACAGTCTATTGTCCCGGCCCGGGGGGAACGCCGGATTACCCCAAAGATGCGCCAGGGGGGCGTGCGGGGACATCAGGGAGGCCGAATATTTTACTGAGTCCCACACCAGGAGGGAGTGCCTCATCAGGGGACTAAGCGTCTTAGGTCTAGCTGCCGGGTCCATCCAAAGGAGACCGTCCACAGGGGTCGGGGAAGCATTAGGGAGCTCCAGAAAGGTCCAAAGGGGGGGCTTCGATGGGGAGTGCATGGGAATCAATTGGGCTATCTGGGCCGCCTTATAATAAAGGCCGATGTTAGGGACTCCAAGCCCTCCTGTCGACCTATGGGCCAGCAGCGTACGCCTGGGTACTCGCGGGCGCCTTCCAGCCCAGATGAAAGCTAATATCTTTTTTTGCATTGCACGCAGTCTATATGAGGGGATCGAGACCGGAAGCACTCTGAAGAAATACAGGAGTTGCGCCTCTTTTTCTTTTAGACATTCAATAATTTTTCCTGTGTCATATCTTATTATCACACATAATTTAATGTATGGAAATTCATGGTTTGATTTCTGTGCGTGTGCGTGCACTCTTCTTTTATTACATTATCAGTATTAAGCTTGAGCAAAATCTAATTTTTGCCTCAAATGATAAAATTAGGCACATAAAACAATAGTGCACTTTAGTTCTTTGTGCAGTTATGTATCCCATAAGTAATATTTGTAACAGCTGTCATTACATAATATTGTGCAGTAAATGTCCAGAGCTCCCGGTCTGGACGGAGGAGTGGGATCCAGTCCCAAACGTCACCCCCAGTCCGCCTCGGAGCCCTTTATTGCATGCTTCATCCTTCTCGCCGGCGGCTGATACAAGCAGTATTCATCAAGAGACTATCTCGCTGTTGAAAGGTCTGCCGACTAAGGCGGACATGGAAAATCTGATTGCTAGGTATGAGGAGGCTCACAAGCAGGAAATAGCAGCGGTCAAGATGCAAGTCGCAGAAGTGGATGTTAGAGTCCCCTCGCAGGAGTGGGGGTCAGCTGAAACGTGTTGCCACATCCAGGCCTTAGAAGAAATATGTGAAAGACAGGAAGCCCTACTGCAAATGCTCCAGCTTCAAATGGATGATATTGAAAACCGCAATCGGAGAAATAATTTGAGACTCAGGGGCATCCCGGAAGGTTCCCCGGGTGAGGACCTGAAACAGATTGTCGTATCTCTTTTCAATAAGGTATGGGACAGAGACCCTTCCACTCCAATCGAACTGGATAGGGTGCACAGGTCTTTGGGCCCGAGAAGCCAAGATCCGTCGAACCCCAGGGATGTACTCTGCAGGGTTAATTTCTACACCCTAAAGGAGGAAATCGCAAGGAAGAGCTGGGAAAATGGCCCGATCGACTTCAGTGGCTCGTCGGTTAAGATTTTGCCAGACCTTTCGAGGCGAACCTTACAGATGAGGAGATCGCTGAAACCCCTGCTGGATGCCATAGTCGCTGCGGGAGCGGCTTACCTGTGGGGGTTTCCTTTCCAGCTGATTGTCAGGAAAGACAGAAATTCCTTTTTTCTGAAATCCCAGCGTGACCTTCAAAACCTGTTCGCCTTCCTTCGATGTGACCCGGTTCAGGTCCCGGACTGGCTGGCGCCTAATGTGCACTTGTTGGCCCAGCGTGACGAGAGAGCCGAGCGCGGGGGCCTGAGGAGCTTCCGAGATCTGAAACGCATTGGGAGGCCCAGGTGTCCACGTCGGGCGGAACACCCGCGTTGGTGTAGAGTGATTTTGCCCTGGACATTCCAGTTTACTAACGCTCCCTTGGCGGTCCCTCCTTGGCCTTCCCCTGGCTAAATCCTCTGGGGTGGAGGCGGGGGATGCCGTTGAGGGGCCTACCCAGTGCTGTACCATTCCTTTATGGGCTTTCCGGGGCTCTATGTGTCTTATGACGTTTTTCATGGAGTGTTTTCTTTCGAGCGTTAATTTCTTAGTTCTGCCAATGGTTAATGCTTGTTGGGCCCTCGGGGCTCTGTTTCAAGTTAGTTTGCTATGTTCTTTCTTGTCTGTTTTGCTGCCCACTGCGATTTAAGTTTAAACGGGGGTTAGGGGTGGTGAGTCCCGGCTTGTGAATGGCCCTAGCTAAAGTAGGGACACGTTACCCCCAATAGGCTGACCAAGTCGGGACTGGTTGCCCGTCTGATCTGGTCCTCCTTTATATCCGTGTAGGATATCTTAGTGTATTTGTTGTTCCATTTTTACCCCTTCTGGTTTTGCCCCCGTCTCCCTTCCCTTTCCCTATTCTTACCCTATCTGGAGGGGTCCTGAGGCCCCTTTGGTTGCTCTAGCTAGCCCATTGGGTGGTTCCAGGGTCTTGCCATTGGAGTCCCTGCACCTTTGACCAAGCTTTAATCGTGATTAGCGCCATGTCTGACCTAAAAGTCGTCTCTCTCAATGTCAAGTGCCTTAATAGCCCGGAAAAGAGGTCCCTGGTATTAAGAAATATTAAGGGGTTGAAGGCCAAGGTTGCCTTCTTACAGGAGACCCACTTTAAGGCCAGCAACCCTCCCTCCTTCTGTAATAGGGCGTATCCAAGGGCCTTCCATAGTCATTCCTTGGATTCCAGGTCCAGGGGGGTTAGCGTTCTGTTGGAGGCTGCCCTCCCTTGGGAGTTAATGGATTTCAAGACGCACGGGGATGGGAGGTGGATCCTCCTAAAGGGGAGGATTGCCACTTCTGTCTATACGTTTGTCAACATATATGCACCCAATTCAGGCCAGATCACCTTTCTTGAACGTGTATTGGAAGAACTTGCCCCCTTTAAAGAGGGGGAGCTTTTAAGTGGCACTGGACCCTCTCCTTGACACGTCAAAGGGGAGCCCTCATGAATCCTTTGCCAGGCTTAAACGACTTAAAAAGATTCTGGCTCTCCATCAACTGGTGGACCCTTGGAGAATACTCCACCCGAGCGATCGGGACTACACCTTTTTCTCAGTACCACATGGGTCGTATTCTAGACTGGATTTTTTTGATCCCACATGCTTCCCTGTCTCGAGTCGTGGACTCGACCATCGGGGACATCACGGTCTCGGATCATGCCCATGTCGCACTCACTGTTTCCCTGCCCCTTCCTGTGCCAAGGTGCTGGTCCTGAAGGTTAAATGCTTCTCTGCTTAATGACCAAAACATATTGATGGAGGTCCAGAAGGATCTCAAGGAGTTCTTTGAGCTAAACACCTCAAGTGAGATTGGCCCTAGGGTCCTGTGGGAGGCCCATAAATGTTTCATAAGAGGAACCTTTATTAAGCTGGGGTCCAGAATCAAGAAGGAGAGGGCGGGGATTACCCTGAGTAATCTCCTCAGTGAGATCAGGAAGTTGGAAAGGCTTCATAAGAAGTCTTTGGCGGCTTCTCATCTGGCAGCATTGACCTCCCTCAGGAAGAAGTTGAAAACTCATTAGCCTCGATTCAGAGACACAAAAAACTTCAGTTTTCGTGCCGATCTGTTTTTTTTGTGAAATGTTTCCATTCTCGTATGAGCATACGAGCGATTCTATGCATGCATTGAAAACCTTCTGTAAAGTTTCCGTCCATTCATACGGCAGATTACGAATTACGAGGTCATTTTCCATCCAGACTTTTCCGTTTCATTTTCACATGTTACAACATAGGCTTTCGTTTTTGCCCTTTTCCCATCGTATCCTCCAACGAATCCTTTACGTTTCCATTTTACAAAAAATAATCATCCAGACGGAAATCCTTACGATCTTGCGCCTGCGCACTACAAACTTAACTCATTAAAGTGCTTGCCTACATATTTACCACCCTCACTTCTACTACAATGTTTAGCTAAATTACTTAGCACTATCCTCCATCTTCCCTTTTGGAACCTTAAAGCTCACCCAAACCACTTAGCACTATCCTCCATATTCCCTTTTGGAACCTTAAAGCTCACCCAAACCACTTAGCACTATCCTCCATCTTCCCTTTTGGAACCTTAAAGCTCACCCAAACCACTTCTCGGTCATGTGAATATTCATCTTTAAATATTTCTGGGCCCATTAGTTTTGTGTTAATGTATTTTGTAAATGAAATGACACTGTAACATTTTTTTTGGGATGCCATCATAAAATATAAAATGTATCAAAATTTTGTAAATTTTACATTTTTACAACTATAAAAAACAAAATACATAGCAATGGCAGGCCACAGAACATTATTATTCATCTGTGGTTCCCAACGAGTTGCGCAGCTCCTGCATCTCGCCCACCAACGGAAGGATCCTGACACTCTGGCACGTCTGGTCCCTGTTAAAAAACGTAAATTAAAATATTGGTATAACATTGTTGGGGTCATACTGCAGTGCCCCCCCCCCCCCCCCCCCCCTTATTGGTCCAAACACCTAAATCTGGACTTCTAAAGCTAGAGGGCCCTCGCCACCACGGCCGGGTTTTGCATAGTGCCCGATTAGAGAACCCCTGGCCCGCATTCTGCAGGCAAAGAACGGGCATCAGGAGCAAGGGCGAGTGGCACATCTTGCAGTTCCTGCAACCAAATATAAAATAATTACACAAAGCAAAGGTAACCAACTAAAACAATAACTCCTACAACAAATTAAGATTCAAGTTCAACAATCCAAATATAATTCACAAAGGACATAAGTCTAAAAAAATATAGCAATTATATGGATGTGTGGAAAAATAAATGTTTACATGCTAAGGACTAATTTAGGTCAGCATTAAAATGCATCTATAAACCATACATGAAATGTATTGATTCAGGTATGCATTGCTATACAATTTATGGCCTCGGCCATGCTGATACATGCAATGCCTTGGTGCTAAAGGCGCGCAGACTCCTCCACAAAGCCGCAAAACATGTTCAACAATAGCAATCCGAGCCCTCAAAGTTCCCGTAAGTGGATCGGAAATGAAACGGATTTATAGGGTGGTGATCCGTCGGAAATCAGCTCTCTGAATCAGACAGAAACCATTCCAACATTGGAAGTTATCTGAACGAACTGAAAATTTCCGATTTTGTTTGGAAATGTTCCGATTTGCTTCCGTTCATCGAAAGAGCATATACACATTTTCCCGAACGTTCGTGCGAGTAGAAAATGGACGAAAAAAAGCAAAAAAATGACAAACACCCACCAAAACTTTCACAGACAGCTACGGAAGTCCGGACGAATGTGTCTCTGAATCGAGGCTATTGTTACGATAAAATAAAGGCCCAGTTAATCAAATGTAAAAAAGCTTTTTATGAGTCTGGGGATAAGTGCAGTAGAATGCTGGCGAAAGCATTAAGGGCAGAACGAGTTAGGACATACATCCCCAAGATCGTTACTGCTGAGTGCCGAATGGTCCACCTGACTAGAGATATCGCCAAGGCATTCCGTAACCTTTACGAGTCGCAGTATTTGCGGTAGTCGGGAATGCCTAAGCTCCCCAGAGAGGTTTTGAGAGAGTTGGAGGAGCCCATCTCCCTGGTGGAACTTCAGAAGGCGGTGGCTGGGGCCACGGGAGGGAAGGCTCCGGGCCCAGATGGCCTAAGTCTACAATATTACAAGACATTTTTCCCTATCCTCGCCCCTAAAATGCTGGGGGTATTTGATTCTCTCAGGGATGGGGGGACACTCCCGCAGGACTCCCTCAGGACTCACATCTCAGTGCTCCTAAAAGAGGGTAAAGACCCAAACTGTTGCACCAGTGATAGACCAATCTCGCTCCTGAACTCTGACGTAAAATTATTCACGAAAGTTTTGGCCTCCAGGATTGCTCCCCATCTGCACCATATAATAGGTCTCGACCAGGTGGGGTTCATGCCGCTTAGAGAGGCTAGGGATAATACGATAAAGGTGTTAAACCTGATCCATATGGCCCAGCGGAAGAACCTCCCCTCCCTGCTTCTCGCCACCGATGCCGAGAAGGTGTTTGATCATGTAAACTGGCAATTCATGCACGCCACATTGCGGCACATTGGCCTCGGGCCAAATGCATTGAGCTGGATCGCCAGCCTTTATAGCTTGCCCTCGGCATCGGTGAAGGTGAACGGGTTCCTTTCAGATACTTTTAAGATTGCCATTGGGACTAGGCAGGGATGCCCTCTCTCCCCGCTGATTTTTATCATTACCCTCGAACCTTTCCTGTGCAGGGTCCGTCGGAACCCCGATATCAGAGGGCTGGTAGGCCCCAATAGTCATTATAAAGTAGCCGCCTAAGCGAATGACTTAATCTTTAGCTTGTCGGGGCCAGAAACATCATTACCTAACCTTTTGGAGGAATTGAGGCGTTACGGAGAGCTTTCAGATTATAAGATCAATTACCAAAAGTCTGAGGCGCTTAACGTAAACATCCCCCCCAAAAGGTTCCTTAATATCCAGAATTTGTTCCCTTTTAAATGGGCGAGAGACAGTGTAACATATCTTGGGATCAAAATCGGGAATAACCTAAAGAACATCTTTACTCTTAATTTTCCCCCTCTTCTGAAAAAGTTTGAGGAAGAGATGTCTCGGTGGTCCACGGGTCGGTTGTCCTGGTTTGGTCGCTGTAATGCCCTCAAGATGAATCTCCTCCCTCGTTTACTATATCTCCTGCAGGCCCTCCCGGTGGCGGTTCCACTGACCTTCTTGCAAAAGGTCAGAGCTCTTTTTGTCAAATTCTTCTGGAGGGGGAAGAAACCGAGGCTTAGTAGGAATATCCTGATCAGAGATAAGGAGCATGGGGGTCTTGGATTTCCAGACCCGGTGCTGTATCACGCAGCGGTGATAGCATTTCCAGCATTCCCCCCCTCCCTCCCCCTTTCTCCCCCCCCCCCCCAGGTTGTTCCCCTCCTCTGGTGAAGTGAGATGAACACTTGGATGGTTTATTTTTACGGTTAACACTAAGGTTTGTCTTTTCTCATTTGCAATCTGATCTGTAATGTCCAAAACATTGTGCTTTCTGTTTAATCACCAGCTGGAGCTACTGTTGTCTCTGTTGATGTCATGGTGTCTGTTTTTCTTGTATGAATAAAAATTCATATAAATAAAGAATATATAAAAAAAAAAAGAAGAAGATTTAGTTTTCACATAAAAGGATCGATTCAGAACCAGGGGAGAATTCTTTATCAGGAGAGAAATCTGCGATTGACTTTCATTGTCTAGCTTGGGGCTGATTCAAGGTCAGGAAAGGATGGATGCATACTGTCAGGTCTGGAGTTCCTCCGCAACATGGGAGCATGCATCTGTTCTGTACTGTTTTTGGCTGGCTCCCTTTCCTGCATTTTCCCCTGCCATATGCTGCTCCACCAGCAGGTGGCCCTCTTCTGCAGAGGTCCTGTTAATCATCCATCCACCAATCATCCACTTCCTGTCTATTATAAGCTGATCCACCCCTGCAACGGTGGATCAGCATTGCATTGTCTTCCCAGACCCAGACTCTGAACTCTAAATCTTGAACCCTGAACCCAGAACCTCTGCCACAGCCTTGTGATTTGCTTTCCCTGTCTCAGCCTTGTATCTGCTTTTGGACTTTGGACTTTAACTGGATTCCTGTGCATGTATGTTTGCAGACTCCACAAATGTGTTTATGTTTTCCGGGTCTACTTATATTTCTGCGCATCAGCCGTAGCACGTAGTGTTCACCTGTATTATTGTACAGTTACTTCAGCAGGTGTATGTTATTATGTTCACTTGCGTATTTGTAGCAGCCTGGTTGGTGTGTGCTATGTATATTTGTTTCTGTTTATCACCATTAAACACTGTTTTCCGCATATCATTATACAATAAGGGATTTCTCTGCTGAGAGATCCGTGACACATACTAAGAGCTAGACATGATATTCACTGACAAAGTGAGCAAGGAGTATCCACTATGTGTATCAGCCACCAATAACTAACAGTTAAGACACAACACAAAGACACAAATGGTTATCTGGTTTAATGTTGACAATACACTCCATATTTTCACTGTAGCCTAGGAGGTGATCACCAGGATGGGAAAGAGGGCAAAAGGGTAAAATGCACCTCACAGGAGGTTCAATAGACCAGTGCTTACACAAGCAAGCTGTGGTTTTCTTGCTGGCACTATGGGGTCAGCGGACTGCCAATCCATAAATGTATGTAAGAAGGTCTATGGTACAGTATTATCTCCCCATGAAGCATTTTTCAGATCTACTATAAATCAAGCTGAAAGAAGAAGGATTACATGAGAGTTTGAGCTCTTTTCTACATGTCTCCTCCCCCTTAAAGACACTATGGGGGTTCTTTAAGAAACGATAACACCAGGTAGTGCCACGTAGCATCGGGTGAACGCTGGGCGGTGTATGTTAAAACCATATTTAAAAAAGCGAATCTGGTGAGCGCCTCTAAAAAGCGCCATGTAGCATTACATGTATCACTAGTGGTGGCTCAGCATAAAGCGCCAGCGCTCTATGTTCATGTAGTACCTGTCGCTCAGTGTCGCTCTCCCATACATTTCAATGGTGTTTTATTTGGTTGTGTATGAATAACATTTAACATTTTTGGCTCAAATCATTGTGTGACCTCTCCTGCCCAGCAACCAAACACTTTTATAGTTCTTTTTTTTTTTTTATTTTGTTATGAGAATTGTATGTGCAGGTCTGGCATTGCAGTACCATTGTCACAGTGTTAAAACAATGTCATTCCATATGTTTTCGCTCTGGTGCTGGTGGATATGTGTTGAGAAACAGACTTTTATCACATAGCTTCTGGCGCTGGTTGTGTGTAGTTTTTCTTGAATATGGGCTAAAGCGGCGAGTGCTGGACACACTTAACTGGTGCTACCTATCGCTCGCTGCAGCATTGTCCTGTTGTTAGATGTAGCGTAGCCTTGGGTGCTTTCATCTTGGGACACCACCTAATGTTGGCGATTGGCTCTGCAGCGAATAAGGGAGAGCACTTCTACAGCACCCTCCTGACATCACATTTATCAATGATGGATGGGATAGTACAGCGTCACTTGTCCGGCCGCTAAGCTAGGTCACAGCGTCAGAAACCCGCTTGCTGGGTCTACTAGCTGTCGCTCTAAGCGCCGCTACACAGACGCTCACGTGACGATATGTGGTGCTAGTCTTAAATTAGCCTCCACGTTTATACTGGCTCTGTATCTTCTATGCAAGTTATATATACACATGTTTAGTCTCCGCATCCATTTACTGAAAATATTTAAATATTGGTGGAGGTGGAGGGAGCCTATATCCATACCTGCCAGCCTGGAAACTCAATCCCACATAGTGCTGCGGGATGACCTGGTCTGGGTACAGTGATATCAGCCCTGAAGCTGAGCGTGTGCTCCAGACCGTCCCCCAGTGGGCATGTGATGTAATAACACATTGGCAGTAGACTTTCTTGTGATGCGCTTCCTGTTAACAATTGAGACTGATACATGACTGGCTGGTTAGGCACTTGGTCACAGCTGGGGAGGGTAGTCTCCAAGTGGCTGATGCTGATTTTAGTGGGTGGCAAGTGCTTTTTTTTTTTTTTATTGTAAGCCTTGTTTTTTATTTGCAATGCCCAAATCCACCTGGGTGGCGGACAGCAGCAGCAGGGTGGACCTGCTTTAAGGTGAAACTCAAGTTCTCTTCAGTTATAGATAGCAATGGTTGACTTTCCCTTTTTGGTACAAAACTTTTAAGGCACCTTTATTCAACTTAAAACTTCTCCAATCTAATATTCATCATGTTATAAATACTTTAGTCTCTTCTGCAGTGGATCATTATATTAATAATTATATGGGGATTACAGGCTCATTAGATGTGAAGTGTATAGGAGAGCCACGTTCACTGTTTAAAGGCTGAGCTGGAAGTTTAATTAGAGGAGTCTGATGGCGAGTGTAAGAGGGAAGGTAGATGAAGAGTGACCTTCCTGTCCCTGAATCAGTCCTCACCTCATCCAGTAAGGAAATGATAATTGAAGCTGTCACATCACTCTGCTTTTAAAAGAAATCTCCAGGCTGAAAATAATGCTACTTCCCACCATTTCAATACATTATATATGTGTGTGTGTCGCTCACCCCATAAATCTATACTATACAGGCAATTACACCTAGTACATGAAGACTGTCATGTACGGGCAGGCTGATTCATTACTGGCGCCAGCTATCGGCATCTGTACAGATGCGCTAAGAGCGACCGCTAGTATACGCTGTGATCGGCTATTGGCCGCTGTAACAGAGCGCCTCAGTCGCTGTAGTAACCTGGTCAGCATTGATAAATGAGATGTATGTTGGGTGTTCTAAAACACCAGTACAGCGCTGCAGGGAGCGAAATGTAGCGCCAGCTCAGTGCGTCCGACTCTCACACCACCAAGTAACGTCCATTGAAATGTATGGGAGAGCGACAGGTAGTGACAGGTAATACCTGTCGCTTTGGAAGCTAGAGCGCGGGTGCTATATGCTGAGCCGCCTGTAATGGTGAATCGTACGCTACTTGGCGCTGTTAGAGTCGCTCACCAGAATCGCCTTCATAAATGTGGTGTTGCGTACAGCGCCCAGCGTTCACCAGACGCTGCCTGCCGCTACAAGGCACTACCTGGCGCTTGATGAATAAACCCCTTAACTACATCAAAAAGTCAAGTGGAGAAAAAATCCTACTTGGCAACCAAAGATCATATATAAGTGTCTCAGCCTGATAAGCACCAACATTTTGACTATCCTGGGTTTGGGTCGCCAATGCCAACTCACCTCTTCCCGGTCCTATGGTGCATTCATGGCCGCCTGTCCAATCAGCGCTCTCAGAGCTACTGACGTCATAATGTCAAAGCTTCGTCTAAGGCCAGCGGCTCCTAGGGAGCTGGCGGGCGCATCCTCCCGCTTCCCTCTAACAGGAAGCGGGGATGCGCGTGTGGCTCGCATATGCGCCGCTGGAGCAGGAAACAAGGTAAGAGTATGGGGCGACCTGGGGGTTTCACATAGTGGGGCATCCTGATTTTGGATGCCCTGGGGGAAGGGGATCGATCAGACCGGGAATCTTATAGATTTCTTGGCCGATTGGCGTAAGTTTTGGTTCACTTCAAAATTTATAAAGGGGAGTATGGTATTTTTTTGTTGATGCCTGGCAGATGCTTTATCAGCAGCATACACCAAATCAAGGGGTGGGGCCTCATCTGGGAAAGCCGGGAAATGAAGACCGAGCTATATATATGGGGACTTGAACTCGGGAACCTGTTAACACACTGGAGCAGGATGTAAAGCTACAGCCTCAGCTCGCCAAACCTCAGGATGGTAGGTGTTCAGTATTTTATAACCACAGAAGTAGGATGGAACAGCGATTAGGACAAAAGGTAAGTAGAGTCGTTTTTTTTGTCATTGCCTGGGAATACCCTTTAACACCAACATGCCTCAAATAATGAGGTGGGTGCTTATCTGGAGATTGCCGATGAATGGAACATGGGCTACATGCCAGAGGCTTGATCTCATGACTCAGTTTGACCACACCAGAGCAGGACCGTACAACTACAGTCTTAGTCCCCTATGTGCCAAACCTGGTAAGTTTCATATTACCAAAGTAGGATGTAACAGTTGTGGGAAAACAAAAGTGGGGGTGGGGGTACGCCAGAGGACATTTACCATACCTGTGCAAGACGGTACAGCTGCAGACAACTAATAGTTTTATTTTTTGCCTGGACAGACCCTTTAAAGCAAACTAAAACCCACATTTTTAAATAGCTTCCCCTGAATTGCTCCCCCCATGAAGAGCACCTTTTGCCAATTTTCACTCCCTTTACTTCACTCTAATCCCAGATAATGGCGCCAGTTTTAGCTGTAAAGCTTCGCTTCCTCCATTGATTGCCACTGTGGACTGCAATGACTGATCACCATCCATCTTACATAGAGGGACAGCAAAAAACAGGGTTCAAGGAGGATTTAAAAAGTGAAAATATCCATTTCTAGTTCTACACCCTAAGAGGGTTCTGGTCCACATTTGTATCACATCACCGCTAGCAGGGCAGGCACCAAAGATTACAACCCAGAGCCCAAGACTCCACCCATCAGTATCTAAACAAAATATGTAATATGTAAACAAAAAAAAACAATTATCTTTTTTAAATTTTGTTGCTTTTTTTTATAGGTTTTTGAAGAAAATCATATTGCGTGTAAAAACACATTTCTCCCAATTACAGTGTTATCAGTAGACATCGGTTCCTGCCCAGGAGACACTCCAAATGGAAAGGAGCGTTTCATTACATTTATAAATTGAAGAAGCTTAATGATAGAACAAGGGGGCACAACCTGAAGCTAGTCGGGGGGAAGATCAGGAGCAATGTTAGAAAATATTATTTTACAGAAGGAGTAGTAGATGCTTGGAACAAACTTCCAGCAGAGGTAGTTGAAAAATCAACAGTCACTGAATTTAAACATGCCTGGGATAAGCACACATCTATCCTAAGATAAAGAGTACATACAGTATACACATAAGGGCAGACTAGATGGACCGTATGGTCTCCTTCTGCCGTCAACCTTCTATGTTTCTATAAATAGGAAATCCAAGGTTAAGGTAATACCATTTATTGGCTAACTCATTTAGATTGAAAATGCAAGCTTTCGAAGCTGTTCAAGCTTCTTCTTCAGGCATAATACAGATCTGTAACTTAGACACACATTTATACAAAAAACTACAAAGGAGTGACAATTGTTTTTACACTGACACACATGAAAAATAGCTAAGTCGTAAAATCGTATACTGTGAGATAAGGATCAGGGGGATTATAACAATTAATGGTGGGCTGAATTGTTATTAATTGTTATAATCCCCCTGATCCTTATCTCACAGTATACGATTTTACGACTTAGCTATTTTTCATGTGTGTCAGTGTAAAAACAATTGTCACTCCTTTGTAGTTTTTTGTATAAATGTGTGTCTAAGTTACAGATCTGTATTATGCCTGAAGAAGAAGCTTGAACAGCTTCGAAAGCTTGCATTTTCAATCTAAATGAGTTAGCCAATAAATGGTATTACCTTAACCTTGGATTTCCTGCTTACATCGATGGCTAACACGGTACAACAACTTACTACTGTTTCTATAAATAAAATACAACTACTGTGCGCACTTTCAAGGGTTAAGCCGCTTGCTGGCAGGTGACTTGACAGCCCCTTCTGCCCTGGCAACTGGTATAGGGGTCTAAAGGACCCCTTACCATTTCACAGGGTGTAAAAAATACACACACACACACACACACACACACACAGAAAAAGTCCTTTCTACTTACCTCATTCCTTTGCTGATTACTGATGTGCCGTACTGTCCATCGCTCCAGTGTCAGCCGGAAGTGACCGCCAGAAGACGGCAGCGGGACAGAGGAACCGCTGATCACTCAGTCTTCTGAGTCTCATTCCGGCCGCAGGAAGGAGCCATTTATACTGGCAGAGTGAACTCACTTGCCAGTATAAAAGGCAGACAGATGCAGACACAGAAGTATTTTGCCCAGAATGAATGCAGGCACTGAATTATTTTGCCCATGATAGCCATCACTCAGCAGCACCACACACAGGCCAGTGTCTACAGACTTGGAGTTACTGGGTTGGCTAGGTGTCCAGCTGCTGCCTGCTGGTAGTTGTCAGGGGGCGAACCTAAAATGGCCTGGAGGGCCGCATCCGGGCAGTAGATTTCACTGGCAAAGCTAAAAAAAGTCTTCTTGCCCCTACCCCAAGAACCCTGTTGGGCACTGGGAAAAAACAGGGGCTTTTTTTTGGCCCACAGAACCTACAGCTCTGGCCCATGGCCCACTGCTTTTAACCCCCTGTGCATTCTGTGCAGGCCGTGTACAAGGACGGACTAGGGCTGAAAATGTTACTGGAAATAAGGTCTGGTAACAAGTAAAGGGGCAGCACTGTGTACGGCAACACAGAAGCAACTGAGTGCAGGACTGTCAGGTCAGGGGTCCAGGAATCTGGTGCCGAGGTCCACAGTCGGACCCCGTTCTGCCAGTTGAGTACCACTGCTGTAGAGGCTCTTCCAATGTGCTCTACAAAGCAAAAATTACAGGAGATGGTAATATACAGTCGTATATACATATATATATTTACACTATTTTTTAAAAAGATTATCAAGCAGCGACATCCACACTATAACAGGACATACACATTGCAATGTGCAATCTGTGATGGCGGTTTGAAAGAGATTTGCGCTATATTGAAGCACGTTATATCAGGGAAGCAGTGTATTATGAATATTGTCCTTTTTATATTCAAATAGGATCAAATCTAATTCTTTGTAAAATGCAAAAAAAATCTTGTGGTTTTGAGTGAAGCCTTGGTTAGTGGCGATTCAGTCCCATGGGTGAAGAATGCTTTGCATGAGTTCAATCTGCAGTATGGAATCGCTTCTTAATTCAGTTAGAAATGTAATAAGATATCGCCTGCATTTAATGGCCATTAGGAATGCAGACAGTGAATCAGGAGCGCGTCGCCTTCCTTGCTCACAATGCCCCTAATTGCTCAATGCGGTTGGTAATAGAAGAAGCAGGTGCTGGGAGCCGAGATAACTGACACAATGTTTCAAATTTATGCACCGATGTGGAAAGGTACGCGCTGGTGTATATTAACATTATTGTGAATCACAGCTATGTTTATCCATGTCTACTTATCAGCGCATCTCGCCTGCCTGCACTGCAGCAGAAGCTTTATTGGGGGATTTCTTTCTGTTGCCAACCTGTGCTTGCCTTTTTTCTTTTTTTTTCTCGAAATACAGCCTAGGAGACTTTACCAGCAATTCTGCTTTGAAGGCCCGATTACTTGTTCACGTGTAAAGTGAATGCACATAGGATCTCTGCACAGGTGCATAAAAAGGTTTACAGGGCCCAAAAGCCAAAGCCATAATTGGCCTCTTTAAAAGAGGGCAATAAATAACCCCCCACCCAAGCCCACAAAATTAAATAAATAACTACCCACACACAGTCCTAAAAATTAAGATTTCCCCTCCCCCCATCACATTATCAGTAGGCTTCCAGGTAGCTATGGAATGAGAAGGATCTTAGTCATCTGCCACACACCGAACCCCCATGCACAATATATCGAGCATGGTGGGAAGACAATCTGGCAGGGTGTTTTTCCCAACCTGCCCAGGTCCTACACTAAGTGCTAGCGTCAGCACCCGGCAAGCCCGGTCAGCTGCTGAGGGCAGCTGACCGGGCTTGCCGGGTGCTGACTTTAACCTGTGGTTAAAGACTGCACACCTTTCCTTTCTCTGTCTCTCTCTCCAACCATCCCTATCCACTGTGCCCTGACCCATCCTTCCCCATCCACCCAGCCCTGCCCCATCCATCCCCATCCACCCAGCCCTGCCCCATCCATCCCTATCCACCCAGCCCTGCCCTATCCACCCAGCCCTGCCCCATCCATCCCTATGCCCTGAGCCCTGACCCCTGACCCAGCTATCCTTGTTCTCTTAGCTCTGCCCCATCCATCCCTGTCCCCTCAGCTCTGCCCCATCTATCCATGTCTCCCCAGTTCTGCCCCATCCATCCCTGTCTCCCCAGTTCTGCCCCATCCATCCCTGTCCCCTCAGCTCTGCCCCATCCATCCCTGTCCCCTCAGCTCTGTCCCATCTATCCATGTCCCCCCAGCTCAGCGCCATTCCTCTATGTACCCTCAGCTCTGCCACATCCATGCCCCTCCAGTTCTGCCCATTAAGCCCTGTACCCTCCGCTCTGCCCCACAGTCCTGTCCCATCCACCACTCTACCCTCAGCTTTACACTTCTCCAACCCTGTCCTCCCAGCTTTGCCCATCTACCCCTCTTACTTCCAGCTCTGCCAGTCTATCCATCTTTCTTCCAGCTCTGCCCATCTACCCCCCCCCCCCCACACCAACTCTACCCAGCCATTAATTTTGCCCATACTTTCCTGTTTAGCCCATGGAATTTATAGCCCCCTGACCTGTGACTCTTCACCACAAAGGGGCCCACTGAGAGCATGCCGCCCATGGGGCCACATAAACCTGTAGCCGGCCATGCCCACACTGCTCCCAGTTGTAAGCCTTAATAGGGCAGCACACAGTGCTGGTGTGTTACAGTACTTTGTGGGGTCTGTGCTCTTTGTCTGTGTCCTCCAATCCTCCTGTGGGCCCGTCCAAGCAATGACACAGGGGCAGGTTGCATGAGGCCCTCTTCTGCCAGGGGCCTGGTAGCATCTACTTCTTTGATTTGTATAAACATATAAGATCTTTCTTAACTAATTACTGTTTCAGAGATTCTGATAAGAACTACATTAAAATGTCCCAAGTTGTTACTGAAAGGGTAAGTCCACAAAAATGGACAGACCTCAAATCAGGGCTTGTGCAGAAGACACCCCACTTACCTTGGTGGTAAACATGGTCACCTGTTGTAGTAAAAGTCTGCTATAGCAATAAAGCATACCAAAAGGCAACTTGGTTTAGGTCAAAGTGGAATATCCTTTTTTTTTTTTGGCTGTAACCCCATTGTAAAAAAAACTGCCTCACTTCTTGACGGCATAGACCAAAAAAGACGTTTAATGGAAACAGGCTGCTGACACAGTACACCTGACACTCTACACATGAATCACAACAGGCATATTAGTCCCAATTGTTTAGATTTATACTTAAAAGCAATAGCTGACACATTTCAGAGGGAAAAATAACTCTCTGTTTTGTATGTACAAAGAACATTGATGCACATGGGAGCTGCTAATTAGTAGTGGCTGTGTCTCTCCGCACATCCTGCTGTCAGCATAACTGTTAGGAGCTTTTTTTACAAGCAGCTCTGGACTCGCTGATATTTAACATTGTCCCATAGTCTACCACATTGCTCCACTGTTCCTAAGCAGCTGTTCACACATGGCAGCCATCTTGCCCAGGACAGACATATAATTAATTTACCCAGGATAGGCACAGAATAGTTTTTCCCAGGACAGATGCAGACACTGAATAGTTTTTCCCAGGACAGATGCAGAATTATTTTGCCCAGGACAGATGCAGGGTTATTTTGCCCAGGACAGATGCAGTCACTAAATAACCCTGCACAAATGCAAAAACTGAATTGTTTTGCCCAGGACAGATGCAGACACTGAATAGTTTTGCCCAGAACAAAAGCAAACACTGAATTGATTCGCCCAGGGCAGATACTGAATTTGTCTAGGACAGATGCAGACACTGAGTAGTTTTGCCCAGGTCAGACACAGACATGGAATAATTTTGCCCAGGACAGATGCAGACACTGAATAGTTTTGTTCAGGGCAGATGGAGAATTATTTTGCCCAGGACAGATGCAGTCACTAAATAGTTTGACCCAGCACAAATTGTTTTGCCCATGACAGATGCAGAATTATTTTGCCCAGGACAGATACAGGCACTGAATAGTTTTGCCCAGGAAAAAGCAAACACCGAATTGATTTGCCCAGGACAGATACTGAATTTGCCCAGGACAGATGCAGACACTGAATAGTTTTGTTCACAGTGCACAACCTGATATAACCTGTGGGCTAGCATGTACCTATAACCAAGGGTGGTCACTTTTTTGTCACTTGGAGTCTTCTTTTTTTTGTGCATAGATTTTGATATTTTTGCATCACATATTCTTAGAGTTTTCCCAATGGTAATAGTGTATATCTCCTTTATTTGCAGCCTGTATCATCTGTCCCAGGTCCCCCTTATTGCAGAAACGTCTTCTCTGAATGGATCGTCTGGATGCTGATGTGGTCACCTGAGTGATATCATCAGTTTAGAAGACATCAAGGTTTCTGTTATCATTTTTTTAACGCAGATCCTTGAACACTATACTATTTGTATTTAGCTACATGGGCTCTTATAAAGCCACAATGTCTGACCCCCCCGGATAGCCCGCTTTACTTACCTTTCATTGAGCCCACGGGCCAACCTACTATGGTGCACCATGCATTTCACCCTGCTGTGATTAATTGTACAGTAGCGGCAATGCTTAATCTACAGTTATTTGCATATTTTCAAATTAACATATATACCTTCAGTGCACAACACAATGTTCCCATACCAATATTCACTCTGAAGGATACCTTACAACCAGCATGGGACTGTGTGAGTGCCAATGACCCCTGGCCAGAACAGAAGTGCTTCTGGGGAACACAGTATGCGGACTGACACTCTGCTTTATTAAGCAGTAATGGAGTGATCATAGACAAGGGCCTCGATTCAATAAAGAAAGAGAAAACAATTCTCATGGTAGTAAAAAATTCAATTCATGAGAAAAAAGCCTGAGAATGTCACTGTTACTGAATCACCAGATAAAAAGACAATGAAAGTCAATGGCACTTTTTTACTCCTAAGAAAAGTAGAGAACTGTTTACTCCTTTCTACACTGTAGTAAAACCTGCCATTGATTTTCATTGTCTTTTTATCTAGTGATCGTTGTCCCTGGGATATGCCAATTTGGGTTGCTCTGCTGTGTGAACCCCCCCGATCGCCCACTTAACTCTTCCCATTGTTCCCATAATGCATGTACAGGCTCTCGTCCAATCAGCGATTCATTAGTATACATGGCATAAAGCCATTGTTTTGGAGTGAGCGTTGTTATAGGGTGTGGCATAGGCTGCATTCCCAGTTTCCCGAACCTGGCCTATCTGATTGGCTGTGATTCACTTAGTCGACCGTGGGCGGGGATTGGTCCACTTTAAAAGAGTTAAAAGGGCATCCAGACAAGATATTGTACAGGCAAAAGAATAAACAACACTATACTCACCTTTTACCCCACACAGGTGATCACTGCTAGTCCGACACTCTGATACTTACCTGATAGCATAATCAAAGTCCTGTGCCATCTACCTGTGGTGATTGCCCTCTTCTGTTCTTCAGTGTAAATGTTGATGGACTGCCCTCACTCCCCTCTATTCACTGCAATGGCGAGGGCATGTCAAGGCCTGGCATGCCCCCCTCAATCCCATAGGGGGTGTTCCAAAGTTACTGTGACAAATGTTGATCAATCGGCAGTTGCATGGAAGTCCTGTACCAACAATCACGGAGGTACTTGGATCACACAATCCGCTAAGGCCCTTATTTATCAAGGGATAGCGCCAGGTAGTGTCTCACTAGCGCCAGGTAGCGCCAGCTATCGGCGGCTACCGACTCCAGAACGCCAGGCTGCGAACACAATCACGCATTTATCACGCTAAATGAGGCTAGCGCCGCCGAGAGCGTCAGCTAGCGCGGGATTCATCATGTTGCAGACTTCAGCGAACTGCGCCGCTGCTAATCCCATCACAGCGCCAGGTATGACCTCTCGCTACCTGGCGCTCTCCAATGCATTTCAATGGAGCAATCTTTAAATATTCATAATTAATTGATATTAATGTTTTTTTTTTTTTTTTTTTAAATGTCAGAAATTTGGTGTCCACTTCTGCAATGTTATATCTTTTTTTTAAGGAAAAAAAAAAAAATTGTGCAGAATTGATATTACAGGTCTGATATTAATGAATTCATATTACTAAATGTTTATAAAAACTTGTTTATTATTTCCAAAAATTATTTCCAACTTGTTTATTATTTCCAAAAATAAGGTTGTTTGGGGGTTAAAAAACTACTTTTAACACATCGCCGCCAGCGCACTGGGGTTTAAACATGCATCTTACAGCGCGAGAATTTTTTGAGCGTGATTTGTTAAAGAATATGCTGGGAGCCGTTCGCTATGGCCATTCGTTGTCATGCGCTCCCATACAGCGCGGAACCTGTCAAACAGCGACTCCTAACCCCGTATTCAACATTACCGCACACCGACTGAGTCGCTGTCAACAAACGAACAACGGCCAAGCATAGCGAATACTAGCCGGCGCTGTGAAAATCACGCTACTGTCGCTCATCTCTCGCTACCTGGCGCTATTAATAAATTGGCCTCTAAGTGTCAGAGCGCCAAACAAGCAGCGATCCCCTACTGGGGATGTAAGGTTATAATAGCGCTTTTTAATTTGCCTGTAGAATGAACTTAATCCTCAGTATTCATTATTTGATTTAACAAAAAATTCTCCATTAGTCTAAATTTGCATCATTCTGGAAAAAAGGGTTTAAAATAGTTAAAAGTAAATAATTATTTCACTGTAAAAATGCACCAATTTGTTCAAGAGGAACAAAAGCTGTGATTTTCACTATCCTGCGTTTCTCCTGCATGGGGCATCCCGATTTGGGATGTCTTGCTTTATGTACCCCATAGGTTGCCATGAAAACATACCTTTCTTCCAGTGGTGCATGCATGGACCACCAGTCGATCTTTGTAATTAGTGTGAATTCCATTCCATCTTGCTTTGCTGCACTGAGCTCAGAGTAGCAAGCAAATGATGAAACACTCTTACTTGTCCCAGAATCCAACTGAGATGGTCGGTAGAGATGAGCGAACCAGTTCGGACGAACCGGAATTCGCTCCGAATTTCAGGAAATATTCGATTCGGCACGAACCCGAATATTTTGTGGTTTGTGCCGATCGAATTTTTCCTGAAATTAAAAAAAAAAAAATGCCGGCATGGTGGGAGCCAGCCGGCGGGCCGGTAAAGCCGGCCGGCCCGCTCCCACCATGCCGGCATTTAAAAAACAAACAAACAAAAAAAAAAGCATTTTTGCCGGCATGGTGGGAGCGGGCCGGCCGGTTCCGCGCTGACAGCGCCCCTCTGATGACGCGCCCTCAGATGACAGCTGAGAGTGGCGCCGGCCTCCACGCTCCGGACCTGCAGGTAAGTGTTTGCTTTTTTTTTAAATGCCGGCATGGTGGGAGCGGGCCGGCCGGTTCCGCTGACAGCGGAACCGGCCCGCTCCCACCATGCCGGCATTTTTGATGGGGAACTTCGTAAAAGTTCGATTCGGCCGAACCCGAATTTCTTTGTGAAATTCGGCGAATCGGCCGAATCGAACTTTTCAAAAGTTCACTCATCTCTAATGGTCAGACAATAGTGGTGCTGCTCGCCGCCATCTTTGTTCTTCCCCGGCCTACTGATGGTTGCCCGCATTCAATTGAAGCACTCATCCTGAGCACCCTCAGGATGAGTTGCAGTTCAGATATACCCCTCGATTCAAAGAGCAAAAGTTAATTGATTTCGGATCGAGAATCGTAAGTTTGGGTGGGTGTTAGTCATTTTTTCCTTTTTTTTTGGCCATTTCCGACTCGCACGAGCCTACGTACGAATGCGTATATGCTCTTACGATCATCGCAAGTTCGTTCCTAAATTTTAGGATCAAAACGTAAAACTTAGGATCAAATCCTAAAACTTAGGATCAAAACGTAAAACTTAGGATAATCGAATGGGTTTAGGTGTGATTCAGAGAACAGTTTTCAAACCTCTAAAGACGTTATAAAAGAAAGCCACTGCCGACACCTTTTAGCAGTCGTATTGCTGTTCTTGAACAGGTTTTTTGGCTATGTGGAGAAGTCTGCGCGTCTTGAGCTCCAATGAACTGCATGTATCAGCATGGCCGAGGCCATAAATTGTATAGCAATGCATACCTGATTCATGTATGCCTTATAAAAGCATTTTAATGTGGACCTTAATTAGTCCTTTGCATGTAAACCTTTATTTTGCAATATATTTGCGTTAATTAAAGAAACTTATGTCCTTTGGTATTTATTTTTAAATTGATGTACTAGAATAATATTTTTAGATTGCATTTATTGGTGTAGTTGTTTACCTTTGCTTTGTTTAATTATTTAAGCACATCTTTGGTCAGATGCATCACACTTACTGAGGAGAGGAGAGCGGGATAAAGTGCAGGATGTGGGTTACTGCTGTATTTTGCAGAGACACAGCAGAGCTGGGGGCACGGAAAGGTCAGAAATCAAAGAATCCAGAGCAACACAGTCACAAGGCCCTTTCTGTTTGCAGGCTGCCCGATAATACCTGAGCCGCCATCTTGGCTGTTTCTAGGCTCATAACATGCAGAAGTTGCTGGGTGTTTTTTAATATTTGAGAGCAATCTGTATGTAGAGGGTGTGGGTAACCACACACAAAATTTTAAGTTGTACCATTTGAAGCCTAAATATTAAAATTAAATCCACAAGTAAAAAATGCAAGTTAACTAAAAATTAAACAAAGTAAGATTTACTTATGCAAATGCTTCATTAATGGTTGGTTACTACAAAATGAATGAAATAAAGAAAAATAAAAGACCAAATATTTAGAATGCACTTTAATGAGGTAAGTTTGTAGTGCGCAGCCGCAAGATCAGAAGGATTTACGTCCAGACAAAAAAGGAAAAAGGGCAAAACCAATGTTGCAACCTGAGAAATGAAACGGAAAATTCAGGATGGAAACTGACATAGGTCTGATTCCCGAACTGCCATACGAACGGACGTACATTTTAGGATAGAAACGTATTTGCTTATAGAATCACTCGCAA
This sequence comes from Gastrophryne carolinensis, assembly GCA_027917425.1. Taxonomy (NCBI): domain Eukaryota; kingdom Metazoa; phylum Chordata; class Amphibia; order Anura; family Microhylidae; genus Gastrophryne; species Gastrophryne carolinensis. Next base: position 54,516,102 of record CM051236.1, on the reverse strand, counting down.
GTTCATACGAACGCACGAGCGCACGGGAAAAATAGGATGATCGGCACCAAAATCCAAGCTGTTACATGTTTCTTTGAATCGACCCTATAGTGTATATCCGTGGCAGTGCATGGCACTGTGCTAAGTGCAATAGTCTGCACATACTATGCCTGGAGCCACCAGTGGCACGATACAGTGAGTATTTATGACATTAGGTGATTTTCCCTCATAGTCTTATATGACCTTCAGTACGAAGCCCATTGTTCCATTTTTCCAAGCATAAATAGATGTGATCTTCTATGTTCAGTAAAGCCCATCTTCTATAGGCATGTCTGACAGATTTATCGGAAAGCATCTTATGGTAAAGCAAGGACATTAGTTGCCATATTATCCTGTCACCGCGCTTTAGAAAGAATGGCATTTGTGCGTCAGATGAAATGGAAATTCTGTTGACTCTACAGAGATATTTCGTAGCATCCAACACCTTCCCCCATCTGTGTCCCCAGCATAAGCTGCTATTTTCACTTTCAATTTGGAAACAAGCAGTTAGGCAGTCAATCACGTAGAAAATGTCAGAGACAAACTGAGTCTATGCTATTGCATCAGAACTGCAACGGTTACATCAGCTCTACAAAGGAATTACTAAATGCCGGGGCAAACGGGGCAATTGTGAGCACTCTATGGCCATAAATGGGGCTGTCTGCATAAATGGATTGGCCCCAAATAGGTGTCTAATTGGTCTATTTCAAAATGGTGAGTGGTTAGTGGCCTTCAGGGCACCTCAGAAAATGATTCGTTTTAGGTTAGGTGGTTGCTGGACAGGAGAGGGGCAACTGAGAATATTCCTTAAAAGGTTATTCCACTTTTGATAAAAAGTTTCTATTATCATGTGCCAAAATTATGTGCTCAAGGCGCTTAGCTTATCCTTTTATCTATTTGTTTGCATGTTATAGCATGTTGCATGTTTAGCAACAATTGGGTTGATTCAAAGAAACATGTAACAGCTTGGATTTTGGTGCCGATCATCCTATTTTTCACGTCCGCTCGTGCGCTCGTATGAACTTGCGAGTGATTCTATAAGCAAATACGTTTCTATCCTAAAATATACGTCCGTTCGTATGGCAGTTCGGGAATCAGACCTATGTCAGTTTCCATCCTGATTTTTCCGTTTCATTTCTCAGGTTGCAACATTGGTTTTGCCCTTTTTCCTTTTTTGTCTGGACGTAAATCCTTCTGATCTTGCGGCTCCGCAGTACAAACTTACCTCATTAAAGTGCATTCTAAATCTTTGGTCTTTTTTTTTTCTTTATTTCATTCATTTTGCAGTAACCAACCATTAATGAATGCATTTGCATAAGTAAATCTAACTTTGTTTAATTTTTACTTAACTTGCATTTTTTACTTGTGGATTTAATTTTTATATTTTGGCTTCAAATGGTACAACTTTAAATTTTTGGTGTGGTTACCCACACCCTCTACATACAGATTGCTCTCAAATATTAAAAAACACCCAGCAACTTCTGCATGTTATGAGCCTAGAAACAGGCAAGATGGCGGCTCAGGTATTATCGGGCAGCCTGCAAACAGAAAGGGCCTTTGATTTCTGACCTTTCCGTGCCCCCAGCTCTGCTGTGTCTGTGCAAAATACAGCAGTAACCCACATCCTGCACTTTATCCCGCTCTCCTCTCCTCAGTAAGTGTGATGCATCTGACCAAAGATGTGCTTAAATAATTAAACAAAGCAAAGGTAAACAACTACACCAATAAATGCAATCTAAAAATATTATTCTAGTACATCAATTTAAAAATAAATAACAAAGGACATAAGTTTCTTTAATTAACGCAAATATATTGCCAAATAAAGGTTTACATGCAAAGGACTAATTAAGGTCCACATTAAAATGCTTTTATAAGGCATACATGAATCAGGTATGCATTGCCATACAATTTATGGCCTCGGCCATGCTGATACATGCAGTTCATTGCAGCTCAAGACGCGCAGACTCCTCCACATAGCCAAAAAACCTGTTCAAGAACAGCAATACGACTGCTAAAAGGTGTCGGCAGTGGCTTTCTTTTAAAACGTATTTAGAGGTTTGAAAACTGTTCTCTGAATCACACCGAAACACATCCAATTATCCTAAGTTTTATGTTTTCATCCTAAGTTTTAGGATTTGATCCTAAGTTTTACGTTTTCATCCTAAAATTTAGGAACGAACTTGCGATGATCGAAAGAGCATATACGCATACGAACGTAGGCTCGTGCGAGTCGTAAATGGCCAAAAAAACAGGAAAAAATGACTAACACCCACCCAAACTTACGATTCTCGATCCGAAATCAATTAACTTTTGCTCTTTGAATCGAGGGGAATGTGTTTATATTAGCAGCATACACCAAAGTTGAGTTTTGGTGTTCAATAATTAAATCTAATTTGACATTGGGGAGGATCACTAAAGAGTTACTGGCAGTGTTCTGACCTGGGGAGTACATTACTGCTTCCAAAGCTGATGATGAGTTCACCTGTTACAGTGGAAGCATTCTGGGGCTTATAGTGAGAAAATAGAGAGCTTTAATAAAGGTCAGGAAAGCCGCTTTCACTTTACCAAGACAGCTATATAAGAAACATGGGAACAGCATGCTGATAAGTAAATCACAGGCACAATCTTAACACAAATGTTTATTTTACATTCCAAAAGAGGAAAATAATATCGACGTAACATCAAAAATCTGTCAAAAAGGGAGTTTTCCTTTAAGGGGGTTATTCATGAAGGGATAGCGCCAGGTAGTGCCTTGTAGCGGCAGGCAGCGTCTGGTGAACGCCGGACGTTGTACGCAATACCACATATATGAAAGCTAATCTAGTGAGCGCCTCTAACAGCGCCATGTAGCGTCCGATTCATCATTACAGGCAGCTCAGCGTATAGCGCTGGCGCTCTAGGCTCAGGAGCGCCATGTAGTACCTTTTGCTCAGAGTCGCTCTCCCATACATTTCAATGGAGTTCCATTAGTTGCGTATACATAGCGTGTTTGGCAATTTAATTTTATTTTTTTCTGCTCAAATTATTGTGTGACCTCTCCTGGCTGCAAACAAACGCTTTAGAAACTTTTTGGACTTTTTATATTTTTATGCAGAATTGTCACTAGTTTCCCCCATCTGATTGGATGCTATGGTCAGATCATGTCACTCCCCCCGCTATCAGAGATGCCAATCACCTGATTTTTGCGTGTGTCACCCATGAACGGCTTTCCTCACTCGGTCACCTGCAAAACACTGAAAAAAAGCCAATATTTCCTAAATTGAGGGACTAGCAGAAGGCAGTGCACTAAAAGGTGCTGTCATGGCACCTGCTCACATTAAAACTCATCCTACCTGTATTTCTGAGCCTTTAAACACCCAAGATGGCGACACATGGAATCTTAGACTTTTGGAAGTGTCTTTTGACTGTGCCGCTCTGCATTCTGGGATTGCTGCCCTTTTCCTGACCCCAGCTATCAGTCTATAGCTATATCTAGCTATAAGCCTGCCCCCTGCACTTTTGCCCTCTCTCCTCCATATGTGAGGCAAGATGGCGGCATATCCTAGAGCCCTGAACAGAGTTGCAGCCCCCTGGGGAAAATAATAAAATTAAATGACTGAAAACTTAAAGTATATTCCTTTTAGATGCTGGGGAATAGTTTATTTAAGGGTTTGGGGTTTTCATTAAATGATGCTGAAGGTCCGGTTTAACCCTTTTGTTGCCAAGCACGTAACACCTACGTGCTGGCTTGGCTGGGCCTTAAGTGCCAAGCCCGTAGGTGTTACGTGCTTGACTTTCCTCGCTTCTAGTTTAAAAAATAAAAATCAAAAATACTCACCTGACCCCTTGTTGGATCCGGCCGGGTCTCCTCTTTAATTTGGTGCCATCCGATCCCCCGTGGGGGGTCGGATGGCTCCAGGATAGCCCCCGGAATAGGCCGCCCCCCCCCCCCCCGCTTCTGCAGCAGCAGCTGCTAACTGTAAAAAAAAAAAAAAAATAAAAATGACATTCACTTACCTGTGTGTGCGCTGGCTCCCGCTGTCCCTCCTCTTCACCTGGGGGGCCTCCGATCCCCCCCCAGGACTTACCGATCTTCAGGAGAGAGCCTGGGAGGCTCTCTCCTCTCTTCTTCTCGATGGCGGCCGCCATCTTGCCTCTAAGCCCCGCCCCCTTGGGGGCGGGGCTTATGACGTCATCCCGGTCCCGATCACCGGCTTCAGCTTTCTCAGCTTCTCAGATGCCGGTGATCGGTGCCCTGGAAGGAGGTGACAGGAGATCCTCTGATCTCCTGCCTTCTCCTTCTCTGGATGCCGATCACAGGCATCTGTCAGCTGAGCGGCGAGGGACAAGAGCTTGCAATCGAAGGTAAGTACAGTTAAAAAAATACTTTTTATTATTGTGTGGTGGTTTTTTTAACAGTTAACCATTTGTGAGCTGGTAAGGGGTCCATGAGACCCCTTATACCAGTTCACAAGGCTGGGGGGGTGGCAAGTCACCTGCCCTAGCGGGTGACTTGCCATTAACCCCCGCACCCCCATTACCTGCCTCCCCAAAGGCCAGGGGGGGGCAGAAGAGCCCGGGCCCACATAGGCTATGTGGGCTCGTAGGCTGCAGGGTGGGGGGGCCACCAAAGCTGGCCCCCCCACTCTGTGCCTACAAGCCCCCATAGCTGGTCCCGGGCTGGTTACTTTGGGTAAGGGGGACCCCATGTCATTTTTTTTTTTTGGATTTTTAAGGGTTTTTAACCCTTAAAAATCCCCAAAAAAATGGGGTCTCCCTCCCCGGGAAGGGGGGACCCTATGTCATTTTTTTTTTTAATTAACCATTTGTCATCCAGCAGCTATAAAAGGCTTCTGGGCAGGAAAGGGTGTCTACCTATACATATGTGGTATCGCTGTAACCGGGAGAAATTGGGGTTTCTCACGCAATAAGATTTTATTGACAAACTTACATTTTTTATTACAAAAAAACTCTACAAATTGTAAAAAAATATATATTTTTTAATTTTTTTCACACATTTCACCCAAAAATGTTGAGAATACACCTAAAAAATACAAACAAGACATTTCATGTTAAAGCCCAGACTCTGTTGAAAAAAACAATATATAATTTTCCTGGGAAATCCCTGGAAATCCTTTCAAAAATGACAGTTGAACATGTGTAGCGCAAAACAGTGAAACTCAGTCTGGCAACAGGGAGTGGCAAATGCTGCAGGTAGGCTGGCAGCGAAAGGGTTAATAGGGGCAATATGGTCACAATGCTCCTCTATTATGTAGTGTGTGGTAAGACAGAGGCTTCCTGAAGAGGGCGCTGGCCAAGAGCAGAGCAGGGAGACAGTTCCTGGCCCCGCCCTCACACATCAAAAAGCTCCTGCTCCCAGACTTGTGGAATGAAATTCATGGAAAGCTGCAGCTCAGGGGAGGAATTGGAGAATGGCCGTCATGTGAGTTCTGGTAAGGGACAGGAGCTGAAGGTGCCGCTGCTTTGTGTGACTGTAGTGTGGGCCCTCCTGTGACCCCCTCCCCCAGCACATTGCAACCAACAGTGTAACTGTGGCTAGTCCTGCAAACAATCCCTGTTTCCCCTGTCACCCTGTCACACACAGCTCCATCTCTATTCCATTCATTCTTTATTTCTTTAAAGTGGACCAACACCCACGGGTGATCGGCCCGGGAATCTATAAGATTCCCGGGCCGATCACCCCCCACCCCGCGGGACATCCGAGATCGGGATGTCCCGCGGGGTGTAACCCCCCCAAAACCCCCGAAAAACCCTACCTGATCTTCGGCGGCGGCCGGCCGCCGCCGCCTCCCTCGCGCCCCTGCAGGCGTGCGCGCGCCCGCGCCGGCCGTCTGCGAATGGCCGGCGCGGGCGCGCGCGCGTCAAAAGGGACGCGCGGGAGGCGGCGGCGGCGGCAGCCGCTTAGACGTCCTTGTACGTTGGCGCTGGGAGCGCGGAGAGGTGAGTTTTTCGGGGGGTTGGGGGGGGTTTCACACAGCGGGGCACCCCGATCGGGGGTGCCCCATCGAAGTGGACCAAGACCCAGGATAGTCAAAATCCTGGGTGTTGGTCCACTTTAATCCACTTTGTCACTGTCCCCCCTTTCTCCAACTTCCTGCTGTGTCCTATTCTTTTCCACATCTACTTATTTCTCTATCATATTATCTTTATCATTCTTTCTTCCAATCTAACACTCTCTCCATCTTTCTTCCTTTTTTACATTCTTTAACTTCTTTTTACATCCTCCCTTCTTTCTCTTATTTCCACCTTCCCGCTTTCTTTTTCTCCTTTTTACTTTCCCTTTTTTTGGAAGGTTTTAGGAGCAGGTCTTGCCTGCGAAATCTTTTGCGGCACACCATGTAAAGGTCATGGATTTTAGTAAATGTATATATCCACCCTGCACAATATAAATGTATTTCCATGGAACTATAAAAATATTTGATCCAAAAAAATCAGAGTAAGTCAGGCAGCTAAACTGCACCCCCTGCCACACCCATCATCCAAAAAGCTGGTCCCCAAGGTTGGCATCTCTGCAATATATACCATAGATGGCAATGCTAAGCCAACCATATTGTGGTCACTGTCACTGAGCAGCCTGCACAATCTGCTCTTTTTGCTAGCGCAGTAAGGCCTAGCACTTGTCACTTGCTAACACACACAGAAATCGCCTGAATTAAGAAATGCTAATTACTTTTATTATGATCAATTTATTTTAGAAGGTTCAATATAACAGCAACCTATGAGAAATCCAAGAAAATTTAGAGAGGCTTGAAGTACTCTGCTATTTTCCCATTTCACAGGTCCTGGCTGGTCGCTGCTCAGAATCCTCCCTGGTTCCAAGAACGGGGCTTGCAGTGTCCTTGTGCTCTGCTCCTGCTCCTCACATCAGTCACCGTGCCTGTGCAGAGGAGGGGCCATTGCATGGCATTGCCTTGCCATAGTGACCAACCAGTAATCTAATCGGGAAGTGACCAGGAATTTGGCTATAGCTGTGGCTGGCCACTGGTCGTATGTTGGCAAGTGACCTGACACCCCCTACAGTTTGGTCTAGGAGTTCTTGGGAACCCAAGGCTTGTTTAAACCATGTTATCCCAACTTTTTTTCAACTAAACTTGACCAAATAAGGGTAGATATTCACACAACACAATTACTGAGTATTTCAGTTCTCTTGGCTTTGTCTAGTCCCAGAATGCCCGTGTTAAATGCCCCGAATATGAACAGATGTCGTATCTGTAAATGCACAATTATTTGGCTGTTCTGCAGATGGTTTCTAGCTGCGGCTTTCTAATGATAGGACTGGAAAAGACTGATTTAGCATTACAATCTGCTGATCCTCTTCCACACCTGTTTTATATTGTCTGAACGAAGCAAATTCGATCTTCAAGATAGAGGTCTGTTTCATTAAAAATATTCATACAGTTTCTGATCATTCGACTTTGAAGATATTTATAGGAATACTGAGTATATGTAATACTGTACATGGCCAACTATATGCCTAATATTGGTATATATATATATATATATATATCGGATATCTGTATTGAGTTGAACTAGGAGGGCAATGATGGGTGCTAGGCCCATTAAGGAGTATCAGTAAGATGCTTCAGAGAAGGCTTTTCCCTACCTTTTCTTATGGAGTACTATTTTCCATTATCCCCCAATACAATCTTTCCCCATAGACCTATACTGAGGGTTATCCCAAGATTTGGGATTTTTCTGGAGAGGCGGTCTGAGCTTTTCCCACTCAGCACACAATAAAATGAAACTCTGCACCTGCAATGAGACAATTGTAAAGGCTACTTTATTGAGTATATATTATATTTTAGAAGTTACAAAATAGCAGTTGTCTATGGGCATAAGGCAACATTTTTATGTGTTTGGGTTTCCCAAAGGTAAACTAGGTCAACTTTTATTGTGTAATTTATAAATGTAAAATTATTAGCTCCTTTTCTGAAAAACACCCCATTTCTCAATAGGAAATAACTATTTTTATTTGTGCTATTTGGGGAAAGCTCTCACTGCCTCCCCAAATTCAGCCTCTCCTTACAAAATCCAAAATCTTCTGGATAACCTCCCATATGTATGCCTTCTGGACTCAGTGAAGCTCCCGCATCAGTGCTGATGTCTCAAGGTGAGCACACCAGCAGCCTAATGAATTAGTCATCTGGCTCATGCTTTGAAGCACTAGGGTGTAGAATGGAATGGGGCATTTTAAAAAAGATTCCCATACATTATAAGTCCTTTTTTACCTTGACATGTAAAAGCAAAGAGTTCAAAAATGCCACATTCCCTTTGTAATCTAGATTTTCCACTTTTCCTTGCAAAAGGCTTCCAGTTCTGTGACATTGTTGTCTTGTTTTAAATGTGCTGTTTTTTTATGTCTATCCACAGATTTTTAGAGGCCAATTTATCACTAGCACCTCATAGTGCCACTTGAGTGTCTGCAGAGACACTATTAGGGCTTCTGCTGCCATGCCAGCCACAGGCAGATGGCACTGTTAGTGTAGCTCTGTAGGCTACCCATGGAGCTGTTTCTTGTTTGTCACCCACGGCAGCTTGTGCTGTGGTACAGCTATGGAAGTGGCACTCGGTCGTCTTCCTCTTTGATTTCCAGCCGTCACTCAACATTCAGGCTGAAACGTCCTGCTTGTCCCAGTGGATGGGACAAGCAGGGCGAGAGCTCAGGATCAGCATCAGGTATCAAGAAGTTCTGGAGCCACTCCGGCAGCTCCACTTCTGCAATGTCGAGTCTCTTACAGAAGTCAGTTATGTCCCTCAGTAGATAGGTGCAGCCATTCCTAAATGCGCTCAGCCAAAATGGAAATCTCCATCAATAGGGAATGTTCTTATCCCGCAGACACTGTAGCAGGGGGCGCAGGGCTCTTTGTTGTTGGAGGGTGATAGGGGAGAGGTCCTGGAAGATCTCCATTAAACAAAATCTCAACTTGCATTCTGGCTTTCCCCATAATCTCTTCCATGAGCTGGAAACTTGTGAGACAGTGGGTAATGTCTCTGGGTTGAGTGTCTGTCTGGCTCTCGGGCGTAGGGCCCTGTGTGCACATACCAGTTCAACTGGAGACACTGGAGAGCGCTCTAAAAGAGAGTTGAAAATCACACACAGGTGGTCGGCTATTTGATCAGTGTCAGCAGTTTCAGAGACTCCTCTATTCTAAGGTTTGATCTTCTGCCCCTATTATCTAGATCTTCCATGTTATGGTTAATTTCGAGGGGGTGATGGTTGTGAACTTTGATGATGTTGTTGAGGCAGGTGGAGATCCGACCATTAGATTTCTCCTGCTGTTTCAGGGCTTCTACTCATTTTGTCAGACCAGATCTTTTCTGATCGCAGCAACGGCCGTAGCGATCAATTCTTTTATGTCTAATGTATTTTTGGTCATTTCTTCCTTAGTAGGCAGCTGTTTCACAGCTCGAGTACCTCAAGCTTGTAGGTGGCATCTTGATAAGCGTCTTCTGTGCCATGCGAGAAGGAAAGAGAGCTGACACGTGCCATGTTGGATTCCCTTGTGCTTGTCTCTCCACACCTCTGAGACCTGAACATTTCCTGAAAATTCCTGCAAAAATCCCAGTTAAACATAAATGGTGAAAAATTTCCCATCAACAGAGAGTGACTAATATTCAAGTAGGTTGTCAGTTAAAAGTGTTAAAAGTAGCTATGCATGCTGAGTATTGGTCTGCTCGGTGGACCTTGTGCTTTCAGATTTTATGTTCGGGGAGAAGTCAGCAAGAGGAAACACATCTGGGGCAGTAGTGTGTTTCTTTTATTACTGTTTTACTTTTTATACAATCAACAATCGTACAGATCATCTCCCTGCATTCAAGGGCTATGTCACCTTCCTCTGAGGTTTTTGCTTTGCCTAAAAACACAATATATAGTCTAAATAGATATACCTACAGTATATTGATTTTTTGGCCAATCTGGAGTATAAATAAGAAGTGCTTGTTCTACTTTGCTGAGCAAGTCAGCAAGACGAAACGCAACTGGGGCGGTATACGGCAGTTTGTTTATATTTTTTCTCCCCAGCTGTCTTGATGTGAGCATTGCCGGCTCTCACGGCCGGAGACCAGGCTGGCGGTGCCTGCAAGACATAAGCTGTTATAACTGGGAAGGAGGAATTTAATGCTCACAGCAAGATAGCTGGGGAGAAAATTAATGTAAAAGCGGACTGCCATGTACCGCCCTAGGCGCGTTTGTCTTTCTGAGCAAGTCAGCAAGACGAAACGCATCTGGGCCTCTATCCAGCAGTTCGTTTTTACTTGTATTTTCTCCCCAGCTGTCTTGATATTAGCATTGCTGGCTCTCATGCCTGGAGATCAGGCCGTTATAACTGGAAAAGAGGAATTTAAAAGAAACAAGCGGATTGTAAAAATACCTTGCTTCTCCTCAGGGTACAATTTCAATGCCTGCACTACTCTGTGATTTGGTGAGCATATATTTGTGTGTAGCTGAATCAGTTTATATATATATATATATATATATATATATTCCAAATATTTTATTGGATAGAACCTTAAGTTCTCGGTATGTGCAACCTTATGCTCTGGTGGCTGGGAATCACGTGTGATTTGGGGTGAAAATTCAGATTCACAAGGAAGGAAGAAAGAACATTTTTCTTATCTGTGAATGGACTTTACTTTATAATATATTAAGTAGATTATTATTAGTTTCATATCATTTTAAAAAACAGTTTAGTCGATTACTGAGCGCAGGATTAGGTTTTTGGAGCATTTGGGATCCAAAGGTTTGTTCATATATTTGTTTATTCCACTGGCAGGAAATTTTTATCCCAGCGCTGAATTTGTTCATTTTGTTTTAAAAATATTAACAAGATAGTTAAAAATATACTTAGTGCGCAACCCCGTATGATCTATCGATCGATTTGTTATCTTAGTTTTTTATTAACTGCTTTTGAATCTTGTGTCATTTTTGCTCAAGCACCATAGGCTCGATTCAGAGAGACACAAAAAAACTTTCAAAACGGTGCCGATGTCGTATTCTTTTCAAATGTTCCCGCTCTCGTATGAGCGTTCGAGCGATTCTATGCATGCATTGAAAACCTTGTGTAAAGTTTCCGTCCGTTCGTACGGCAGATTGCGAATTACGCGGATGTCATTTTCCATCCAGACTTTTCCGTTTCATTTCCACATGTTACAACGTAGGCTTTCGTTTTTGCCCTTTTCCCATCGTATCCTCCAACGAATCCTTTACGTTTCCCGATAGATTCTGTTTCCATTTTACCAAAAATAATCGTCCAGACGGAATCCTTACGATCTTGTGCCTGCGCACTACAAACTTAACTCATTAAAGTGCTCGCCTACCTATTTGCCACCCTCACTTCTACTAAAATGTTTAGCTAAACCACTTATCACTATCCTCCATCTTCCCTTTTGGACCCTTAAAGCTCACCCAAATCACTTATCACTATCCTCCATCTTCCCTTTTGGACCCTTAAAGCACACCCAAATCACTTATCACTATCCTCCATCTTCCCTTTTGGACCCTTAAAGCTCACCCAAATCACTTATCACTATCCTCCATCTTCCCTTTTGGACCCTTAAAGCTCACCCAAATCACTTATCACTATCCTCCATCTTCCCTTTTGGACCCTTAAAGCACACCCAAATCACTTATCACTATCCTCCATCTTCCCTTTTGGACCTTTAAAGCACACCCAAATCACTTATCACTATCCTCCATCTTCCCTTTTGGACCCTTAAAGCTCACCCAAATCACTTCTCGGTCATGTGAATATTCATCTTTAAATATTTCTGTGCCCATTAGTTTTGTGTTAATGTAGTTTGTTAATGAAATGACAATGTAGCTTTTTTAAATAATTACCAGCATCAAATATGCATTTTTTAAAAATGTGTTAAATTTCAACTTTAAACAACTATAATAAATTAAATACATAGCAATGGCAGGCCACTGAACATTATTCTTCATCTGTGGTCCCCAACGAGTTGCGTAGCTCCTGCATCTCGCCCACCAACTGAACGACCCTGACACTCAGTTGTGCCACTCTGGCACGTGTGGTCCCTGTAAATTAAAATTTGGGTATAACCTTGTTGGGGTCACACTGCAGTGTCCCCCCCATATGGTCCAAACACCTAAATCTGGACTTCATAGGCCAGAGGGCCCTCGCCACCACGGGCCGGGTTTTGAATAGTGCCCGATTAGAGAACCCCTGGCCCGCATTCTGCAGGCAAAGAACGGGCATCAGGAGCAAGGGCGAGTGGCACATCTTGCGGTTCCTGCAGCCAAATATAAAATAATTACACAAAGCAAAGGTAACCAACTAAAACAATAACTCCTACAACAAATTAACAAATTCAAGTTCAACAATCCAAATATAATTCACAAAGGACATAAGTCTAAAAAAATATAGCAATTATATGGATGTGTGGAAAAATAAATGTTTACATGCTAAGGACTAATTTAGGTCAGCATTAAAATGCATCTATAATGTATTAATTCAGGTATGCATTGCTATACAATTTATGGCCTCGGCCATGCTGATACATGCAATGCCTTGGTGCTAAAGGCGCGCAGACTCCTCCACATAGCCGCAAAACATGTTCAACAATAGCAATCCGAGTCCTCAGAGGTGTCGGAAGTGGTTTTACAAATAAACGGATTTATAGGGTGGTGAGCCATCGGAAAACAGCTCTCTGAATCAGACGGAAACCATCCCAGCAACGGAAGTTTTCTGAAGGAACGGAAATTTTTCAATTTTGTTTGGAAATGTTCCGAATTGCTTCCGTTTATCGAAAGCGCATATACACATTCTCCCGAACGGTCGTGCGAGTGAAAAATGTACGAAAAAAAGCCAAAAAATGACAAACACCCACCAAAACTTTCACAGACAGCTACGGAAGTCCAGACGAATGTGTCTCTGAATCGAGCCTCATGTATAGTATATTGTTATTATTGCACTTGAATGTTATTTATATTGAGGATGTTGAGGATTGGGTTCCTCATCCTTTTTTAGGTATTTGGTATAGGCTTTTTTGCCTTCCTTTTTTCAATGTATTGTTCCCTTACAGAGATTTTGCGCCATATCACTTTATTCTTCATCATTGGAGATGTCTTATTTTTGCTCTCCTTAAAGTGGACCAACACCCAGGATTTTGACTATCCTGGGTTTTGGTCCACTTCAGGGGGGAACCCCGATTAAGGGTGCCCCGCTGTTTGAAACCCCCCAGAAAGCCCCCAAAACTCACCTCACCACGCTCCCACGTGACCAATCACCGCGGACGGACAAGCGGGTGACAGCGGCGGACAACACAGCGCGTCCGCCGCCGCCTCCCGCGCACCCCTCTGACAGTGCGCGCGCCGGCCATTCACAAACGCCGCTGATGAGGTAAGTTTTGGGGGGGGGGTCCCTCACCGCGGGACATCCCGATCTCGGATGTCCCGCGGTGAGGGAGGTGATCGGCCCGGGAATCTTATAGATTCCCAGGCCGATCACTCCTGGGTGACAGTCCACTTTAACTCTAGCCAATGCTCTCTCCACTGGCTATGATCTTTTATAGTACAATTTTGGATTAGCACCCTTGTTTTGTTTATTGGCTGTGTGATTCTTTTTGCACCCAATACTACATTTCTTATACCCCCACCCTATTATTCAGCCAGAGGTTTGCTTTTAGAAATAAAACCCAATTTATAAAATTTTTATTTTGCTAAAGGTAGTGTGATAATTATACCCCCTAATTGCCCAAATGCCTTGTTGCTTTCCAGAATGATGCCTGGGGCTTGCACAAATCATTTTCCCAGTAATCAAAGACAGCCTGGAACTTAGTTGACTGATTTAAATGTGTACAAATAGCTTACGCTTAGAAGACAGGGCGCCACTCATAATAACACAGAGCAGAGCATCTGTCTACAGCCATCTTCTTATCCTCAGGCATTGTAGGCGACTCAATCCAAGACACGGAAAAGTACAGTACATCTTCAAGAAAACACATAGAACCAAGATAAGCCCAAGAAATGCTACAGATTAGCTGATAAGTGGATGAAAAGATGGAAGGCTTTTATCAGTCACTTCCATAATCACCAGTTTCTTCCTTTCATCTCTACAAGGCACGCTAAAATAATCAATTTTTACATTTTCTGTAATTGATATACTAAGCTAATAAACCAAAAACACAAAAAAGGGCCATGATGAATCATCTGCTGATATATGAGATATCACCTGGGTATTAATAAAAATTAATGTGTATTTTCATGTGTATTTTTGAGACTTGCGCCAGTTTTATCTTTAAAATTTACCAGCTTAGTATGTATATTTTCTTCCTTTTTTTTTAGAAGGGTCTATAACCAAATCCAACTGTCAAAATAGTTATTTGCGCTTTATTTGTTCTTTAAAATGTGTGTGTGTGTGTGTGTGTGTGTGTGTGTGTGTGTGTGTGTGTGTGTTGACATTCACCATAAACAGTACAGTATTTCTTTACCTCAATACATTTAGTGGGTTTCTTCATCAGTGGGTCCAAGAACATCAGATAAGTAATCCTGAATTTTCCATGACAGAAGAAAAAATATATATGATACGGTGTATGCATACGTTATTATAGTCATTTAAAATGTATTATACCTTTACATTTTTATCATATAAGCTTCATATTTTTATTACCATTTTACTTTTTATACAATCAATAATCGTACATGACAAAAGTAAAAAATACATATGATACGGTGTATGCAGACATTAAAGGAAAAAATACATATGATACATACTGTGTATGCAGACATTATTATAATCATCAACAGGTCGTTTCCATGCAAGGTCTATGTCACCTATGTCACCTTCCTCTGAGGCTCCTGCGCTGAGGTTGTTGCTTTGCCTAAAAACACAATATATAGTCTAAATAAATATACTTACAGTGTATTAATTTTTTGGGCCAATCTGGAGTATAAATAAGAAGTATAAAGGATTGAATAAGGTTCAGGAGGGAAGTATTTTTAAGAAGAAACTTAATGATAGAACAAGGGGGCCAACCTGAAGCCAGTCGGGGGGAAGATCAGGAGCAATGTTAGAAAATATTATTTTACAGAAAGAGTAGTAGATGCTTGGAACAAACTTCCAGCAGAGGAAGTTGAAAAATCAACAGTCACTGAATTTAAACATGTCTGGGATAAGCACACATCTATCCTAAGATAAAGAGTACATACAGTTACTTAAGGGCAGACTAGATGGACTGTATGATCTCCTTCTGCCGTCACCCTTCTATGTTTCTAAGTGCTCGTTCTACTTTCAACATTAAATAATACTATATTATACTCATATTTATATTTTATTACTTTTTACATTTTATTTACTAACCTCAGTAAAAAATACATTTTTGTATTAATTATAAATACCCAATTTTATGGGTATTAAACCTGTTTTAATATACCATATTTGCTGGGCTCATTTACACTTGTATAATATTTAAACCGGACCTTCACCATGATTTAATGAAAAGCCCAAACTCTTAAAAAGCGGTTCCCCAGCATCTAAAATTTTATATTTTACATTTTTAGTCACTAAATTATTATTCTTTCCCCCACTGGGCTGCAACTCTGTTCAGGAATTTAGGATATGGGCGCCGCCATCTTGACTCAGAAGCATCACACTTACTGAGGAGAGGAGAGTGGGATAAGGTACAGGGGGGTGGGTTATAGCTGTGCTTTGCTCAGACAGAGCAGAGCTGGGGTCAGGTAAAGGTCAGCAGTCCCAGAATGCAGAGCAGCACAGTCAGGAGGCACTTCCTGTTTGCAGGCTGCCTGATAAGATGGCGGCTTCCATAAGCCGCCATCTTGGATGTTTAAAGGCTCATAACATGCAGTAGATGCAGGTAGGATGATTTTTAATGTGGACAATCTGTATGTACAGGGTGTGGAAAACATATAAGATAGGCTCTTATTCAGAGTGAAGGTCCGCTTTAATAATTCATTTTTGCGGGTTTATTGGGCAGTATGGGCTTGATTCAATAAAGGTTGTATTGTGTGTGTTCGTTTTCGTGGGTTTTTGAGAAAAAGGTGCGATTTTCTGTGTGAAAATTCCACGAGTGATTCAACAACCTTTAAAGCTGTTTTTTTCATTTTTGTTAATTCAATTTTAGTGCACGAAAAAGCTCTCAATAATAATTTGATTTTCGAAAATAATTTGTGTGAGATTTTCGAGTACAAAATAATTCTAGTGATTAGGGTACCATTGAATGGCTCCACAAAGTTAAATTCAATATTTTACAGCAACATTCTGGAGGAGGTTTTCTGACTTGCACCATGGAGTCACTATCCACTATGCTTGGGAAAAAGTCCATAGTGCACCGTAGGGAGGCCTATAAACATGAAACTGTGTAAAATGATATTTACTATAGGTCCCCACAAAAACAAAATATTTCTATGAGATAAACCATAGTAGCCCACACAGGACAGTGGACAAGTCATGGTGAGGAACAAAATGGATGAGGCTCAATGTTCTTTCTGTATGACTGAGTACAGCATGGGTAAAACTATCTTGGGACACCATGAGCAAGACACATGAGCCAATAACAACATGAGGACAGTGACATGTGCGGTATTTTTTTTCCGCACTGCATGCCGCTGCACAACTTGACGAATATAAATGATGTAAAACATATAAAAAAACATTTAATTAAAGTGGACCAAAACCCGGGCGTGGAAAGTGACTGAAGTGGGAGATCTGGGGGGGGATTCAAACAGCGGGGTATCAGGATGCCCATAGGGCAAGGATAGTGAATATCCTGGTGATTGCTCCACCTTAAAGTGGACCAAAACCCACAGCGAATCTCGGGCCTATCGATTCCCTCCCTGTTATAGGGTAGCAGGGGATGCGGCTGTCAGCGCGCATGGTGTGACATCAGTGGATCCGAGCATACTGATTGGACAAGCGGCCGCGCATGCGCCGAAGGACAGGGAAGAGTTGGTTTCGGTGATCTGGGGGGTTTAACACAGCAGGCCAACCCTCGATCGGTGTTCCCTGGGGTAAAGGGCCAAAACCCAAGATAGTCAGAATCCTTTAAAGCGGAACACACCCGTGATACCCTGGGGGTGAAACTCCCCATAATGCCCAGGCTTTCATCCATTGAAACCCAACTGTAATGTAAGTCGGCAGGCATCACTTATTGACTTCAATGGGGAGCGAGCGTTGATGCATCCCCACCATGCACGCTCCCGATGAGATGAATGGCTAGGGCGGGAGCAAGCACACGCCACCCGGGGGGATGTGCCAGCATGCGCTCTCCATTGAATTCAATGAGAACCATCTAATGAATTGCATAGTCATGGCAGATGCCTTGCATTGTATGAGAGCCTGTACATGTTCTGTTGGAATGGAGGTGAGTGAATAGCGGCATTCTGGGGGTTTCACACAGCAGGACATCCCAACTCAGGATGTTAAGGGGGAAAGCCAGTGTGTGGATCTGGAAAATTTGATATTACAGATCCAGACCACATGGGTGGGATCCTGTGTTAAAGTAGACCCAAACCTATTTGAGCTGATTAGGAGTCTAACAAACTCCGATTCCGGCCAAATCCCTATCCGTGGGCCATTCTACTGTGGACAACCCTCAGGGATCAACTGTATACTCACCTTGCCTGTGATCCCACAGTGCATTCCCGGGTTATGTTCATGCGGAAGCTCAGCCCGACAGCCTTGGTGCGGGAGCGCACACATCAGTCAGAGAGAAACTGGGGATGCTGTCCACTTCCTGCTCTCTATGCCATGCTCTGTGGACAAACAGAATTCTATGCCCTGCAGTAAAATCTATAAGATTCCAGGGCCGCCTGATTCCCTCTCCTTGAGGCGGCACAGGAAGGCAGCTGTCGATGCACTTGCCTTCATCGGAGCCTGAACCGACGAGACCTCTCAACGGTTAAGCAAAGCAGAATGGAGCCAAGTGCACTGACTCCCTGCTCAGCCTGCGCATGCGCGTTGGGTTGGCAGTCATGTAAGTTTTACAGGCAAACTGGGGGGTTTCACATAGTGGGTCATCCCAAACCGAGTACCAAAACCCAGGATATTTAAAATGTGGTGAGTATACCGGTCATCCCAGGGAGATTCACAGAGCCACGCAAGTGGCAGCTAAGCTAAGAAACAGCTAAGAAACATTTAATGTGGTTTGGAAATGTAAGTACACTGTTACAAATATCTGCATGCTAATGATAACACTCAGCGCAACAGTCACATTCACATATAAATGGATCCACAGAGCAAAGTCAAAACTAAGAACTGTTAATCTACAAACCACCCAAATAAATGGGGACAATAACAATACATGTAAAGCAATGCAAAGCAACAGTGGCAAAAGTGCAACTTAAACCATCATCACCAAAAAATGATGCACCAAATTTGCAAAGTGCAAAATTAAACCTATTGAAGCATTAACAATGACATGTACTATTCCACATTAATAATAAAAAAGTCCTGAAAAACAAAGCAAAAAAAAAAACAGAACAAGAGATCATACTGCTCCGCTGCAAATTAA
The DNA here is from genome assembly GCA_027917425.1 of Gastrophryne carolinensis. Taxonomy (NCBI): domain Eukaryota; kingdom Metazoa; phylum Chordata; class Amphibia; order Anura; family Microhylidae; genus Gastrophryne; species Gastrophryne carolinensis. The sequence continues at coordinate 54,497,598 of CM051236.1, read as the reverse complement.
GAGGCAGTAGAAAAAAAATAACGCACACACAGCATTTGGGTATGTTGTAAAGTGATTTTTGACTGCACATGAAAAAAATTCAACCGCAAATTTGGGAGCATTCGAGCACACAATTAAAGTTACATTATTTTTCTTCCTTAAGTGAATCACAGCCTATTTGTCAGGACTGTACCAAACACCCGTCTGTCTTGAACTGGTATCCCCCAATCTCCACCGCCACTTCCGCCTATAGACAAGCCCCCGCTTGTAGGAGACGCGGGTAATGCCTCTCCCAGTCGGTTGCCCCCAGGACTTATAAGGCGCAAAGGATACCAGCTTAAGGTGCAGATAGATGTTTGGCAGGGAATCCCGAACGAGGATGCCGGAAGGCAGAGTCCGAATTACAGGCCGAGGTCAAACCAGGAGGTCACGGGGCATGGTATCCAAAGGAGGTAACGAAGGGATGGTCGAGGCTAGCCGAGGTCAAATCCAGGAGGTCACGGGGCGTGGTATCCAAAGGAGGTAACGAAGGGATGGTCGAGGCTAGCCGAGGTCAAATCCAGGAGGTCACAGAGCGAGGTACAGAAGGGTCAGGCAAAGGCGTAGTCGGGCAAAGCAGGAGGTCAGGGCAGGCAGCAAGCAAGAGTAGTCAAAGTCCAAAAATCCAAAAGTACACAAAGTCACAGCAACGCACATCCAGAACCCAGAAGCTATAACGGGCAAGGGGATACTGGAGCAGTGCAGCTTTATAGGGAGAACTGGCCAGTGGGGAAAAAGGGGAAACGGAGGGAACAATTGTGATTGGTGCACACAATAAAACGGGAGTGGTCCCAGGAGCTGGACGGCCCAGGCCAGACAGGCCGACCAGTCCCTGGGTTCACTCTTCTAGATCAGGTCACGGATAGGGTGCTTTAAACTTGCCCCCGGCGGGCGCGCTGGGGAAAGCGCCGCCGGGAGGCATAAAGAAGACGTGCTCGCGTTGTGGATCGGGCGCGCCCCCGCCGGGAGGGGGAAGCGCCGCATCACGAGGGAGCGCCGCATCACATACTGGGTATGTGTATGAAACTTGTATTGTTTGCCCTTTGTTTTTTCCCTTAACACACTATTTGGTAATTTTTTTGTTAGTATATTTTTAGCCTAATTTTTTAACTTTAAATTAAATGGGTTAAGTGATAGAACCCTATTGCGTCATGTTCTTGCCCTCTTATGTAAGTAGTATTCCCCAGACTTTTTTAATGAGTGTACAGGTTGGATGTGCATGTATGCTCATTACAAATGTCCTTTCCTCCAACCCTACCCCGCTCACCTATTTGTCCCTCTTTTCTATTGTTGCAATGCACACCTTTTTTTATTTTTATTTTGTTTTTTTTTTTTTTTTTTTTTTTGGGCAGGAGACTCTGGCTATCCTCTGCTCCCCTGGCTGCTGACCCCAATCCTGCACCCATCTTCACAGGCAGAGGAGCCCTACAATACTGCCCCCAGGAGGACTCGCTCTGTGGTGGAGCGAGCCTTTGGTCTCTTGAAGATGAGGTTCCGTTGTCTGGATCAGACTGGTGGAGCACTACAATATACGCCTGCAAAGGTCATTAAACTAATCATGGCTTGTTCCGCTTTAAGAGAGGGAGTCTGCCATTTCTGAGTAAAGTCTCATTAAAAAGGGTTTCACACAGTGGGGCATCCCGATCTGGGATTTCCAGGGGGAAGACCAGTGGCCGCTCTGGGTTTTGTTCTGCTTTATGTGAGGGAACCTGTGTTACTTTAAGAATAATGTAAAGGAGGTGGGTTATTCCATCCTAACCTGATTTGGTCATGATGTTTTAAAGCAGGCCAAAACCCATGTAACCCAGCCCTTTGGAGTGTGAAGAAATCCAGGGCTGGGTTACAGGCATCATGTCTCTGGGGCATTCCAATTTGGGATGTCCTGCACGTCACTGCGGGGGAACGTCAGAGCTATACCAGGAGCTATGCCATCTTTACACAGGAGCAGGACGACATCATCATGGATGTGAGTATGCGAGCGTGCGTTTATGTGCGCGCACACATTCCTTATAATAAAAAAAAAACAAAGCGCAAGAATAGTCTGAAACAACTTAGTTTGTCACGTTAAATACAAGCCCACCTTAGTTTAACCCATGTACACAGCTACAAACTAGGCTACATGCAGATAGAAGAACTAGGGCAATGTGAGGCAGCAAAAGGTTAATAAAGTGACTTTAGTTAGGCCAGGAAACTTGTTAATGTATTTTGTGGATTAATGGTGGGTCCTTGTATCTTTTTTTTACAGATGATGCTGCGGAAGAGCTTGGGCTGCGGAAGAGCTAGAGTTTGGGCTTTTCATTAAAGCACGCTGAAGGTCCGGTTTAAAAAGGGCCCCAAAAAAACAACGCTCAACCAAGCCATAAAAACAATGCTAAACTAAGGTTGTTTTTCATTCACAGATCAAAGAAAAACACAGCCACAAGACCCCGTGGCCTAATTTTTAACATGTTTAATTCAAATTTAAATTGTTTTTTACTTTTGTTTTATCAAATAAAATAATCTCAAAACCACAAAAGCAAAAAAAAAAGTTTGATTAAAAAAAACATAAACAGATTTTGTGAGTTGTCTTTCCTGCAAATGTACAATCACACAACATCATCACACATTTACATGACACAAAAGGTTTAGATATGGGACAAAAAATCTGAAAAACTCACAACCAATTACGGTAAACATTAACCCTTTTAGTGCCAGCCTACCTGCAGCATTTCCCACTCCCTGTTGTCAGACGATGTTTCACTATTTTGCGCTACACATGTTCAACTGTCATTTTTGAAGGGATTTCCCTGGAAAATGATATATTGTTTTTTTCAGCAGAGTCTGGGCTTTAACATGAAATGTCTTGTTTGTATTTTTTAGGTGTATTCTCAATATTTTTGGGTGAAATATGTGAAAAAAAATTAAAAAAAAAAAATTTTTTACAATTTGTAGTGTTTTTTTGTAATAGAAAAAGGTAAGTTTGTCAATAAAATTTTATTGCGTGTGAAATCCCAATTTCTCCCGGTTACAGCGATACCACATATGTATAGGTAGACACCCTTTCCTGCCCAGGAGAGGGTTAATTAAAAAAAAAAAATGACATAGGGTCCCCCCTCCCAGGGAGGCGGACCCCATTTTTTTTGGATTTTTAAGGGTTAAAAACCCTTAAAAATCCCCCCAAAAAATGACGTGGGGTCCCCCTTACCCAAAGTAACCAGCCCGGGACCAGCTATGGGGGCTTGCAGGCACAGAGTGGGGGGCCAGCTTTTGTGGCCCCCCCACCCTGCAGCCTACAAGCCCACATAGCCTATGTGGGCCCGGGCTCTTCTGCCCCCCCCCTGGGCTTTGGGGAGGCAGGTAATGGGGGTGCCGGGGGTTAATGGCAAGTCACCCGCTAGGGCAAGTGACTTGCCACCCCCCCAGCCTTGTGAACTGGTATAAGGGGTCTCATGGACCCCTTACCAGTTCACAAGGGGTTAAATGTTGAAAAAAAAACACCACACGTTAATAAAAAAGTATTTTAATAAAAAAAAAAAAAAATGTTTTTACTGTACTTACCTCCGATTGCAAGCTCTTGTCCCTCGCCGCTCTGCTGACAGATGCCGGTGATCGGCATCCAGAGAAGGAGGAGGCAGGATATCAGAGGATCTCCTGTCACCTCCTTCCAGGGCACCGATCACCGGCATCTGAGAAGCTGACAAGGCTGAAGCCGGTGATCGATCGGGGCCGGGATGACGGGGCTTAGCGGCAAGATACAGTTAGCAGCTTCTGCTGCCAAAGCGGGGGGGGGGGCGGCCTATTCCGGGGGCTCTCCTGGAGCCATCCGACCCCCCACGAGGGATCGGATGGCACCAAATTAAAGAGGAGACCCGGCCGGATCCAACAAGGGGTCCGGTGAGTATTTTTTTTTTTTATTTTTTAAACCAGCAGCGGGGAAAGTCAAGCACGTAACACCTACGGGCTTGGCACTTAAGGCCCAGCCAAGCCAGCACGTAGGTGTTACGTGCTTGGCAACAAAAGGGTTAAAGGCAAGGAAGAAGGAACACCAAAGAGATTAAGGTATGCATTAATGGCAAGAAAGAAGGAACACCCAAAAATAAATTTGACAATATATATATGTGTCAAATTGGCAGTTGGTGCCATATGCATATTCCAATGGAGGTTTAGGGATGTGCGCTTGCGTGTAGCCAGATTGGCAACTGAAGAGCCATGGAGATGTAAGTATACTTGGAAAAATCACCAAAATGGAAGGTCAAATACGACGGAAACCAAGCAGGTACGTTCAAAAACCAAGGAAAAAGCAGGGAAAAAGGGGCCGCCCGTGTGAACGGGATCGGAAGCCCCGATCAAATTGAAGGCACCCGAGAGAGCAAAAAAAACTTCCCGAGGAAAGACAAATTGACGGATCAGTTAGGGAGCCATTCCGACGGAGGCTCTGCATCACATTTGTGCCACGATTCAAACGGGAGCCCCGGACAATCGAAAGGTTTTAAGCTCAGACCGGGGGAGGCTCTGCATCAGGCCCTATATTTCAAACTTTAATGTAGAGGCTGAAAAGTGCCCGCACCAGATATTCAGGTAGACACACAGGTGCACTATACCAGGTATCGCTTGGCTGCGGCCAGTGGTGGGGTCAATTATTTGTCACATTGACAAAAACATAGCACAATTTTGACAGAATCTGCTGCAGATTTGCTCATCACTCACATCCCACACAGCTGGGTACTAAAAGCTCTGTCAGCGCAGACTCTCACCACCATGACTTCCAAAGCCTCCTGTGATACCTCAGCGCTGGCGGCACACCTCAGTCACACAGCAAACATCAGGCCTAAAGCTTCCTCTTTACACTTCTCCATTGCCAATGCACTCACAAATCCAAACACTCTACACACACTCTCGCACACAAACAACAACTCAAGCAAAATACCAAACACACACTCTTACACAAACACAAGTGCACCTCAATGCAGCTCACCACAAAACCTTGCTGAATAAACCATCAGGCTGCTGAAAGAATGATTCCTAAGTTTGGCCCAGCCAAGAGGGGAGTAGCTACAAAGCCCACAAATGGTCTCCAAAAAAATCCACACCAGTTGTATCTCCCTAGACAATATGGGCATCCACCACAAGCTCACAAAAACAACACTGATGTTACCCAGTCCAGAAACCCCTGCAGACACTGGTGACCAAACACAGACTGGCTCTGCCTGCCTTGAATGACTATTCAAACCACACAAATGATGCTCCAGGAAAAGTAGGACTCACCAGTAGTCTCAAGTTTCCATGACCCCAGCCACAACTTCTTCCAGCCAATCCAAATGTTTTTGCCTGGTGTATTTTTGGTGTTGTTTGTTGGCCGCATTATGGCAAGCTCAACATCCACCACACTCTCTTTGTGCATCCAACCAGAGCTTGTTTATCAGTGGACTCTGGTCATTAAAAAATGTTGTGATATCCTTGGATTGTGAATGGATATTGGTTAATATGTGTGTTTGTGACCTTGTTATAGTTATGTTATCCATCTATGTTTTGTAGCCATCACTCTTCCATGTTCCTCATCTGCACGTTGCTCCTCAGGCAGCCAACAGGAGCATGTTGGTAAGTAGATGTGGCCTGTTCTTTTTCTGTAGGTACGGATTACCATAATCTTGTTAACATTGACATTATGCCTGATGTCCATTGTGTAGGTAATATATTGCTAGTAGGAACCATGGGGCCAAACAAAACACCAGCAAGGCATCCTTATGCCAGCCAACAATACACTTTGTGTAATTGTTATTGCTTGTGGGCAATGTATTGATTACCTTTAAGCATTTCAGGTGTCCTTCATGATATGTTGTGTACTTTCAACTGATTCACCATTGACCGTCCCCTTTGTTTATAGTTTATAGTACACACATCCAACCGCAAAACACCTGCACGCACCTTGACTTGCAGACAGCCTGTGTTTATTTAGGCTACATGATTTACTGATGGGCAATTTGATACCAATATATTGTTAGAATTTCATGTGTGATCTGTGCAACAAATAGTCACATTTTATTTTTATTGGCCACACTGCAGACAAAAACAACTTGTCATGTTTGAAAAGGACAGCCCAATCTGAAAGTGGGACGCCTCTCTGTAGGTTAGAAGGTGGTGTGTGTTTTGTTTTGGTCAAATAGCATTTGTGTACATACCTGATTATAGTTTTTCACTTTTAGCCTCATGTGTGTTTATTGCAATGTTAGCCCTTCAGTCCGGAATACCTGTGATTTGTCAAATCAAGTGGCACATGGGAGTATGTGTTCATACTGGGGGCCAGCTAGCCAATGTAAATGTTAAGTCACAATGTGTTTGGTGTGGCCTGTGTATTAGCCATAAATCACCCTGCTGCATTGTCACTGTGTGTTGTTGGCATTTGGCAATGTGTATGATGGGGTATGCCAAATTGGCTGACAGTAGGAAGGTTGAATATCACTAATTAGAGGTATTTAAGAACAACTTTTAATTTATATACCACAGCATACGTGGATTTCCCACCATTATCTGGAGAAGGAGACCCTATGTCATTTTTTCTCATCTCTTCCATTTCAGGGCACTACTAGCCCAGTCAAAGTAGGCTGTGACTGCAATATAGAAAAAAAACTAGCTCCTCCCACCCTGTATAGGGCAGGCTGTGGCAGGATCTCCTCAGTTCTTTTCTTGGCGTTGCTAGAGACTGTGAAGATTTGTTTTTTTATTTTTTTAGTTACAGTGCTGACCAGGAGCGAGGGCTTAGACTACATCTGCCTCTCAGCCCCTCACCAGCTGCAGTGTTCCTGGGGACCCCCGTGAGATGGCTGATGGTTGGTTCCTAAGCTGATATCGTAGAATCGTGCAGAGTGAGTGGAACACGCATGGGTCCAGGTAAGTGCGCCAGGGCTTTTCCAACTAGGTCTTAGCCCCGAGTATCAGGACCCTGCAGGGGGTTCATCTACCCCCGGGCCACCTACCCCCACGACTCCATAACACCCAGTCTGCATTCCCCATGGCTGCTGAGTGGGGCCTGAGCTAGGTGGCCGGGCTCCCTGGTGTCAGTGTGTTTGTGAATATTACTGCTCTGAATGAGCTCTGACCAGCATGGCTGCCAGCGCTTGGAGGGAGAGGCAGCCTTGTCGTGATGGGGTGTGGCCACCGGCTGCCTGTGATGCCGGCTGGAGGTGGGGGAATGGCTTCAGCCCGCTCGGGCCTTACAGTGGAGGATGGGAGAAGGAGAGGTACAGCCACATTTGCGAGGTCCGTGGCTTTGCCCTCCTTCTCCTAACAGCATGAGGCAGCACCATCTTGTGCAGTGCCAGGAGGTCCCTGCTGTATCCATGGAAACGTCGCTTGGCAGCTCCTGCACTGCCCCCCTGTTCTCCTGGGCTGACTATCGCATCCAGCGTGGCTGCCGTCCCATGGTTTTTCCTGGTCAGGTAAGGCTCCCTCTGCGGGAAAAGCCTTTTGTACTGATTCCATTAGGAATCTGAAATCGTTTTTGTTGTTGCAGGGTGGGGGTCCGGAAGCTGCCGCATCCCTGGCGGGTGGGTTGATTTAAGCTGCAAGGAGGTTGTTTTTCCAAAAGTGCAGGCAGGTCTGACTAGTAGGCAGGAGGGTGTGGGGACCAGTGCTCCAGCTGTATTGCTTAGCAGTTAGAGCAGCCATTTTAGCATGTCTGAAGAATCAGAGGCACCAGGGTTGGTGGTGGTGCCATGTGTCCCAAGTGTGTCTGACCTCGAACGAGGGACTCCTGTGCGCTGGCTGCACTACTGTCCTGTGCTGCCTTACAGAGCTAGCAGGTTCCGCGCCTCAGCCGGGTCATTCAGTTTCCCCGGTGGCTTCAGACTCAGGCTTCTCAGAGTGGGATACCCCCTCGAGGGGGGGGGGGGCTACCAGATCCATTTGTGTCCCAGGGTTCGCACATGGATGGGGTTCCTCCTTCAGATGTGGTGGACAGGGTTGGCTCAGTTGGAGAGCATGGTCAGTGGCCTTCATTAGCAGGGACATCTCAAGTCTGTCTCTGCCCACCCAGGTGGGAAGGCTACGACCAAGAGTTGGTATATTCAGACAGAATCCGTGGAGGATTCTAGCTCCTATGTCGAGGACCTATTTAGGCTTTCATGATCTAGTTGTGGACGTTTGAAGGGGGAAGTGCCGTCTGGCAGCGGAGAGGAACCGGAAGCCAAGCTTATGCTGGGAAACCCTCCGGATCACCCGACAGATCAGATTAAAGAGCTTATTGAGGCTATATTAGAGCTTCTGCACCTCTCTACTCCTCAGCCAAAGCGGAAGATAAACAAGGGTGAACCCTACAAGGCGTCAGAAGGTCAGGCTGGTGGCAGGAGTGAGAAAAACTGGATAAGCTTTCATCTCTTCCTAAGGTCCTGGATGCCAAGTACTCCCTTCCGGGTGAGGCGGTCAGGGTTTGGTCTACTCCACCTGAGGGCGACGAACCAGTGTCACGTCTGGCATGGCACACCCTAATTCCTACTTTGGATAGTGCGGCCTTGAGGGACCTGGTGGACAAGAGGTGGGAACAGCTGGCGAGACATGCGTTCTCCCTGGTGGGGTTGGCCATGCACCCAGATTGCACCACGTCCATGGGGGCTATGGCAGGCAAGGTCTGGATGAAGCAGCCGAGGAGGCATTTTTGACATGGAGGTTCGTGTTCCATGGTGCCACCTATGGATGACTTAGTGCGTCTAGTGGCTAGGGAGCTGGCCTTTCTGGTCACCTTGTGACACATGGTCTAGCTGAAACAGTGGTCGGCAGACAATGCTTTTAAGAAGACGCTTACTGTCCTCCCTTTTGGGGGAGGCGTCTTTTTGGTGAGCCTCTGGATGACCTGGTCCAAAGGCTACAGTTGGTAAGTCTACTAGGCTTCCACAGAAAAGATAACTGAGGACCTTGTTTCCCAGGTCACCAAATTTTCGTCCCCTCTGGAAGTTCGGATGTTCTACAGACTTCACTGTGAGGATTTTTGGGTATGCAAAAGCCACAGGGTAAACCTAGACTCCAAGGGGCCCGCTGGCCAAAGCGGATATAAAGGAAGCCTATGTGCATGTCCCAATATTCCCTGGTCACCAACAATACCTGGGCTTTGCAGTGGGCACCTGACATTTCCAATTTGTGCCACTAATGTGCTGTCATACTGTCCACTGCCCCACAAGTGTTTACGAAAGTTTTGGCGGTGGTAATGGCACTCCTGCAGAGGCAGGGTGTGCACATCAGCCCATACCTGGACGGCTTGCTTTGGCAGGGCAAGGGTCCTTCTTCTGGTGCAGAGGTGCATGGTGCACGGCACTTCAGGAGGCAGTGAGGTCGCTGCCGACAGACGAACATTCCAAGATCAGGCAGGACATGTGCCGCTTTGGCCTGATGGTGTCTACCTTCGAGGCAGTTCCAAATGCGCAGTTCCATTCTAGGCCTCTACATATGCTGCTCCTATCGAAATGGTGCAGTACTGTGCACATGTTCGACCGTCGCTTCATATTAATGAACAATGCCTGGCGAAAACCTGAATTGGTGGCTGGACCAGCAGTCACTGCCAGTGGGTTGGTCTTTCCTGCCATTCCAGTAGGTCATCCTGACCACAGACATCAGTCTGATGGGTTGGGTGGTGTTCTGGACAACCAGACAGTTCAGGGTGGGAGCGTATTCTTCCAGTCAATATGTTGGAAATGAGGGCAATTCTGCTGGTTCTCAGGCATTGGTCTACCCAGCTCTGGGGCCTTCCTGTCAGGGTATATTCAGATAGTTCCATGGCTGTGACCTATATTAACCATCAGGGGGGCTGGCAGGCAATAAAGAGTTGGCAGGCATTCCAGGAAGTCAGTTGCATCATGAAGTGGGCAGAAATTCACATTCTGTGCAACTCTGTGGTTCACATTCCAGGGGTGGAGAATCTGCAGGACAATTATTTGAGCAGGGAGACTTTGGGCCAGGGGGAATGGTACCTTCACCAGGACATGTTTTAAGCCCTCTGCAGAAGGCCCAGAAGGTTGTGTCTACGGTGCGAGACCCCCTGGCCCTGGCATTCAACATGTTGGCCATTCCCTGATCAGGGTACAGCCTGCTCTACACATTCCTTCCACTGCCACTTCTGGATCGCATGTTAAAGAAAAAAATTGCGAGCAGATTCCTATCATCCTGATCGTCCCACACTGGCCCAGAAGGGTGTGGTTTGCTGATGTGGTCAGCCTGGCGGTGGAGCCCCCATGGCGACTTCCCACCCACCAAAATCTTCTGCAACAGGGTCCTCTGTGGCACCCCAATTCTCCAGCGCTGGCTATAGCGGTTTGGCTGTTGAGACCAGCATATTGGAGGAGAGGGGTTTGTCCTCCACGGTAATTCGGAACTTGAGTCAAGCATGAAGACAGTCATCCTTTAAAATTAACTACAGGATTGGAGGGCCTTTGTATCTTGGTGCGAATCTAAGGGCCACTTCTGTAGGAGGTTCTTGGTACCCAAAATTTTGGAGTTCCTTCAGCAAGACCTACTTGCTGTCCGACAGCCCAGCACCTTTAAGAGCCAGGTCTCGACCTTGTCCATGTTTTTCCAACGGATAATTGCGGAGCATAGGTTAATCCGCACTTTCATGCAGGGTGCTGCGCATGTACGTCTTTCACGGCAGTTGGTAGTCCCACCCTGGGATCTCAATCTGGTCCTATCAGTACTTCAGGGGCCCTCCTTTGAATCCATGGTGGAGGCTTCCCTGATGCCCACGTTAAAGCTGCCTCTTCTTGTGCCGATCACCTCCATCTGGCAGGTTTCGGAGCTGGCAGCTCTTTCAGATCACCCTTTTTGGTGCTGCATGAATACAAAGCGGTGTTTCATGTGAAGCAGGTTTTTTTTGCTCAAGGTGGTCTCTCCCTTCCATCTTAATTAGGAGATAGTGCTACCCTGTTGTGTCCACACCATGCTCGCCATAAGGAGCGAGTCCTGCATTACCTTGATGGGGTCGGGGCATTAAAGTATTACTTGGCTGCTACTTGAGAGGTACGTAAGATGGATGTCTTTTTCATGATCCCAGCAGGACCAAGGAGGGGCCTTGCAGATGCTTAGACCCTCCCCAGGGGTTGATACCTTCCACACAGTTTTAGTTTTGTTGCACTGGAGGAAGGGGAGAGCTAGTTCTTTTCTATCTTGCAGTCCCCGTCTATGGGTGAGATTAACCCACACAATGCTACTGGAGGTGCCCAGGAATAGAAGAGTACGAGAGAGGAAATTTACCGGTGAGTGCACAAATTTCCCTTTTTATTTTTAATTAAACCCTAAAATTATATTTTTTAAATGGGTGAGGTCTCCCCTATCCAGGAAAACCAGCCCGGACACCAGCTATGCAGGTCTGGTAAGCTACCAGCCGCATAGCTCATGGGCCATGGGCTCCTCTGCCACCCGGACTTTGGGGAGGGAGGTAGTGGGGCAGGGGGTTACTCGCTTACTGCAGGTGACTTGCCAGCCCCTCGAGCCTTGTGAACTGGTATAGGGGTCTCATGGACCCTTACCAGTCCACAAAGAGTAACACACACACAAGAAAAAATATGTTATTATTTATATTTTTGCCCCCATACTTAATCCATTGCTGGTCTCCGCAGAATCCACTGGTGGACTGGTGGAAAGATCGGTGAATGGTGGGCAGGCGCCTGGATTCTGACAGTCCTCCGTTCCGTGTCGCAGGGAGGGGCTACATATAGTAGGAGGGCTTTGTGACATCACAACTCCCTCTTATTATAAGTAGCGCCTCCCTGCGGCAAGTAGCAGATAGATGCCTGGAGCGCTGCCCAGCAGTCGATTCTGTGGAGACTGTCATTGGATAGAAGGGGGACAGAGACTGATTAGGTAAAGGAGGATTCCAGGGAAAGTTTGGTTGTCATGGATCCCCAAAAATTTGGATTTGTGAGGAATCGGACGAGTTGAATCACAGTTCTACCAGCTCAGTTCACTCATCTCTACCTTTAGGTTTTAGATTTTCAAGCATAAAGCAAGCCACAGTCTAGAATGACTATACTTGTCCATCAAGGTTAGTGAGACTGTCCATAATCATGTAATATGTCTTTAATTTGCTGTCACTCAGTATGCAATATAACCTGTGAACAGTCTTAAGCATGGGGACATTTGTTTCATGACTTTAATTATGTATTTCAGCAGCTCATTCGCTCTTCACTCACATAACTGCCACTGGATCCATTAGTAATCATTTGAGAGTGACTAAAATATTGGGAAAATGCATTTCAAAGTAAAATTACAACCTGCCACTGATGCTGCAAACTGTGTGCTGCTTTTACCATCATCAATAGAAATTGTAATTAAAGTGGACCAAAACCCAGCTGGATTGGCCCGGGAATCTATAAGATTGCAGGACATGCCATGACTACAGGAACTATGGCATGTCCCCCTCCATTGCAGCGAATGTGACAATGGCTTGGGGCGCACCATAGTCTCCAACAGCACAGCAGTGTCGATGCGGCGCGGGACTGGGATTGGGACGTAAGTGTCTTAGCACCAGGCTAGCAGCGATAGCCTGCATGGGATGAAAGGTGAGTATAGTGTTTTTTTTTTGTTTTGACTGAAGTATGACTTTAAGTTTGTGTCCAAGACAGTTTCATTTGTTTGTTTTCCATTGGTTAATTTTTATTGAATTTTCTTACTTTAATAGGTTAACAATAAGTTTGTGTGTATATACAATGAGGGCTAGTAGGTAAGTATGGTAGGTATTTCACCCTTCTTCGCCCCATTTGAATGAGGCAACATTAGTCTTTAGCTGTCTTGGGGACCAGAACCAGTTGGCTGAAAGTAAAAAGCTTGTGGAAAAGGCCTCTGTGTTCTTTTGACTGAGGTTTGATAGTGTCTGTCCTTGTAGAGTTTCTTGAAGTTAGGCCTATTTAAATTCTCCCTTTGGATTGACATTGACATATATTAAAAGTGACATGCTTACAGCACTAGTACAGCAATTATAGCTCAAGCAGTATAGACGCTGAGTCAGCACACATGCTGTAAAAGATGATAGCTATTATTCCCCAAATTAAAAGTAATTAACAGTGGGTAAGAAGTCACCTTGCACAAATTAGCAACGCGCTGACAGTTGTACTTGATGGATGGCTGGCTAATTAGGATGGCATATATTTTTTATATTTTAACCTATTATTTTTTGCTAAAGAAAAACGTGAATGATATTTTAACTAGATCAATAAGAAAGAAATGAAGAACAGCAGAAGAGAGAAAGTGATGGAGAGAAAGGTGAGAAAGAAGGAAGGAATGAAAAGATGATGTGCTTGCGGTACAGTAGTAGAGGGGTTTGAGGGATGAAGCTTTACTTCCTGGTCATGTGAACTTCATTCCTGGTCATGTGAACAGGGAGGCCAGTTAGCTAACACAAGAAACTTCGACCCATTATAAATAGGGGACACGTAATAGAGAAGAACAACACATTGCAAATGCTACATTAACAATAAACAGGCAGATCCACTCCAACAATAAACAGACTAACCATAAGCCAACCATCAGTCAGGTCGCCACTCTCAAAACGGGTGTATAAACCAGAACTCCACAATATAAATGCATCGTGGGAGGAGCTAAGGATGCTGGCCAAAATGCTGAAAAAGCAAACATCTGGGCCCACAAGACATTGGACGTTAACAGAGTGGCCCATCTTGCAGTTGCTGAAAAGAAGACACAAATAAAAAAGGGTCATTAGACTGGCAACAACAAATGAACAGCAAAAATAAAGTAAAACAAGGAGCAAATGGGGCGAGGGGGAGCTAGGCTAGACTCAAGAGAGGGGAGTGCGCTACAAGGAAGCAATGTGAACTTAAACATACCAAAACATGCACTCCTGAGCAGCTGGGGGAACCAGGGCCACATGCGTACAATCAATGGCACCCATGACACTTGGCATATTTGCAATGTTGAAAAAACCCAACCTCACCGCGTTCCAGGTTGCCATGCTGCCAAGGAAAGAGATTTATTTCTCCTGCAGGACAGCCATGCTATCGAGAAATTTAGTGAGCGTGTGGCTGAGCGAAGGCTGAGACATGCCAACTTACAGTGCCCCCAGCCTCTGGAAGGAGCCATTTGCTAATAATTGAAGGCAGCCAACCAATTTGGTCATACCTCCAATTGCATGCCCCTTTCTTGTGTTGGGAGACAAACTATGGCTGCAACTCTCACTAAAGCTTCTCAAGAGAAAGGTGGTTCAGTCGGGTCAATTCGAACACCTGTTGATCGGTCATCTGATCGATATCCAGGTGACTGTGGGTACGCCTAAGCGTTGGAAAGTGAATAGATAACAGCAACCACTGCTGCAGACGCTCAAGTTCAAGTATTCCCGGTAGCAAAACGATGGCGTAAGTTTGAATGGGAAACCTACGGCTTTTATTAGCCCGAAAACCCACAAATTAGGGCTCTGAATCACGCAAAGGCTAAACCCGTAAAATTACAGACCCACGGACACCTTGAGCTGTATTTATGCGGCGAACACTCAATTTGGCATAAACATACCGTCATTTCCTGCAAAACGGACAACTCTGGCAAAAAAACAAGGCTATAAATCACGCGACATGAAAAATAGACCAAATACTGTCCTTTGACGTCATTCCCACTGGCGGGAATGCATGCGAGAGAGACTTTATGTGCTTAGATTTATCGTAACGTGAATTGTACTTACTGTGAATCAGCACAAAGCTGGCAAGACGGTTTCCTAATTTTACCCTCACTAACCCAACTGCTGCCTGGCAATCATTATGAGTTCTCTGATTTATTTTTTTGTACCACTTTAGATAAAAGCTTGATGCTTCTCAGAAATCATTAATTTGATAATGAACATTTCGAGGTAAGCCATTGGTTTCCTAAAATGAACATTATTGCAAAGTAATAACAACACAAATAAATAACGTCATGTGACGGCCTACACAATGCTTCCTATTTTATTGACGTTTATAACTTTACCTCCCAGCAATTCCCTGAGATATCTAATTAGTTTTATAAGTGTTTGGTTTTAAATGTATTTTTTAATCTTTTTTTCCTTCATTATGCTCATTCATGGATGACCAAATTTTTCAAATTTCTCTAAATTGGCCTTGTGGGATGTGCGCTATACAGCAACTCAACTGTCATCAACTGAGATTGATCGGTTTTCCTTTGGTGCAAGCGTAATTATATGTGGAAATCTTAAGAATCTCAACCCTAAAGCAACATGGCTCATCAACTTTGACCCGTAAAGTGATTCAGCAGTCGAATTAAAAAATCAAAAGGGTACTTAGCTTTTGCCCCACACAGCTGATCAGTGGTAGTATGGCAATTAGCAACTCAAATGATCACTGGATCCAAGCCTGTGCTATCCAGTACCCAAACATGGGGTTGAAACTGACGGCTTTCCGAGCTTGCAACCTGTCAGCACAGATGGAAGCGCTACTATAACCTCTCCATTCATTGGGGTGTGCTGAGGCATGACAGAACCCTTCCATTTTAGTGAATGGAGAGGAACCAAGGTCGCGCCCCTGTGACTGATGGTGGAGATGGCATGAAAGCACTGATGAATGGAGGCTCCAGGTGATGCGGGAAGTGAGGGCAGCGATCAGGCGAGTTGCTGATCACTGTGCTAGTCTTTTGTTTTTTCTTTAGCTGCTGAATGACTTTAAATCAGACCTCCATGCTTAGTAGCCCATCCTTGGGGAATCCCAATTTGGGATACTCTGATGGTTGAAAAAAAGGAAAGCTGAAATGGGGCAAAATAAAGATTCATGCTCCTGTGCCACTCCTACAACCCAAATGGCTCTGATAGCCAGCATCTATTATACAGTAATTGTGAAAATAGATGAAGCTGCCACTGATGGCCTGCTTTTGGTCCTGTTCCTGGTCTTCCTATACTTTTCAACCTGCGGGGATTCCTTTCAAATTTGCGACTGAAACAAATTGTTTTGATTCATGCCGCAGCCCGGAACCTGCAAGCCCCTGGTCACAAGATCGTTCCCCTAAAATGATTATGGCAGAAATGTTAAATAGAATCACGGAAGAGACTCCAGACCTTGAGAACGCTGATGCCCAATCATGGAGCATTATTTCACTGGGGAATGTGGTGCAGGTAAGCAAAACCTGGGTATACAGGGGGAGTATGCGTGCCTCCTGTACAACCCAAATGGATCGTTTCCTTAAAATGTTTGAGGCAGAGATGTGTATTAGAATCACAGAAGAATCTCAAAACCTTGAGAACGCTGGTGCCCTTTCTTGGAGCATTATTTCACTGAGGAGTGTGGTGCAGGTAAGGAAAACCGGGTATGCAGGGGGTAGTATGCATGGGAGGACACCGGCAATTTCAATACCTCTCAGGTTGGTTCTTTAAAATTTTTAAAGTTTTCTTTTTCAAACAGGAGTTCCTAAAAACATGAATATTAAAAAGAGAATATAAAAATATGTTTTTCTTATTAAGAAGCTATCTAGGCTTGTTTTTGTGCAGATTTGTAAGCCAATTTGCTGAGAATATATGATTTTACAGAAGAACAGAAACTATAAAGGATGACATGTTTATTCCAGAAGCTTCTGCCAAGTGTGGACTTCACAGTTTACATCATAAATATCCGGGGCAAGAAAAGGCCACTTTTATTTTCACTGTGTTTTATTTTTACAACCACGTTAGAGCAAGGAAACAGAATTCATTATTGGGAGGCCCATTAGCTAAAATGAAATGTTACCTATTACATAATGACAGCACGCCCTGTGAAATACAAGGCTGTGCAGGGATTTTTATCATTCATTGACAAGGATGTTGTAGATTTTGTCACAATGAAAAAACGTTTTATTTTTATAGCTAAGACCTGATGTTTCTGCTCCTTGAACTTCTTTCATCCATCAAATCTCCATTCTAGACCTTGTGCTACTTTCACACTAAGCCAGGTATCGGCAGATGAGCATCTGTATAGCGGCGCTTAGAGCGACCGCTAGTAGACGCTGTAAGCGGGTATCAAGCGCTGTAACATAACGCCTCAGTCGCTGTTGTAACCTGGCCCGCATTCATGAATGTGATGTATGTTGGGCGCTCTAACACCAGTACAGTGCTGCAGCAAGCGAAAAGTAGCACCAGCTCAGTGCGATTGACTCTTGGCGCTCCACACCATACTTATCAAAAAACTACACACACACAGCGTCTGTGCTCTAAATCTGGTCGCTATAGCATAGAGCGCCAGAGGCTGTGTGATTAAAGTCTGTTTTTGAACATGTATCCACTAGTAACAAAGCGAAAACACATGGGATGACATTGTTGTAACACTGTGACAATAACACTTTAGTGCCAGACCTGTAATGACAATTCTGCATAAAAATATAAAAAGTCAAAAAAAGTTTCTAAAAGTGTTTGTTTGCAGCCAGGAGAGGTCACACAATGATTGGAGCAAAAAAAAAAAAAACAAAAAAAATGTCAAACACGCTGTTTAAACACAAGCAAATGAACGACCATTGAAATGTATGGGAGAGCGACAATGAGCGAAAGGTAATACCTGGCACTCTGGAAGCTAGAGCGAGGCGCTATACACGGAGCCGCCTGTAATAATACATTGGACGCTACATGGCACTGTTAGAGGCGCTCACCAGATTTGCTTTCATAAATGTGGTTTAGCGTACAGCGCCCAGCGTTCACCAGACGCTACCTGCCACTACGAGGCACTACTTGGCGCTATACCTTCTTAAATAAGCCCCTAAGGGCCTGATTTACTACGTTCACTTTTTTTTTTTGCTAGTTCATGCTATCTTGCGATATTGTGGTGTGTACGCTGCAACTTGTGAAGCAGCAAACAGAGCTATGATTGTAGCATAAAAAGTAGGGTAAATTGATTATTTGCGGTTTTATTGCAGGTGTAATACTGGAATTTACCATATATTCTAAGTATATCACACACCCCGCTTCAAGATATTCATAACCTGTGGGTATACTGACCTGAAGAGGGCGATCTGCAGAGATGATTGGAGGAAAGTAAGCCCCTCCCGGTCCATAAATACCTGGGACCTCCCACTCACTCCCCAGTCTTCATCTCTGCAGGATGGCGAGCAAGCAGAAGATGATCTCTCCTCCTTGCAAGGGGGTTTTTCCAAGGTAGCCGGGTCTACCCCCGGCCTATATTATTTTATTCCCGCTCGGACTTATTATCCCTATTTAATATATTTAATATTCACATGCCTCCTCAGTTTTGACTGCGGTCCGGGTGATGGTATTTTAGCACACACGTGCTTAGGAGCTAGGCTCCGCGGCGAGACCCTATTTAGAGGGTAGGCGGTTATGCCGGGTTGGTGACCCCGGTTTGGGATGCCCTGTCCTTAAAAATTTTACCTCAAAAATTTCCCTCATTTACCTCCTCCCTCATAGTTAGGCTGGGGGCCCTCCTTTCTTAGATTCTGAGGAACGTATAGGAGTAATCCCTCATTGATTTGGTTACACTGCTATTTGTTGTATGTGTGTCTGTTTTAATGTAACTTTTACTTGCAACATTGTTCATAAGGCTATTGCCGCCGCGGTGCTATGTTTTACCTCAGAAGGCGGAGGGGAGGGGCTCTCCCCTCACGCTCTTCTGTCAGGGGCGGGACCGGGCCTCTTGCAGAGGCCGCGGCCCGCGCCCTGTCTCTATCTAGCCGGGCAGCGGCTCGCAGGCAGCGGGCCGCTGCCGGTCTCAGGTGCTCTGTGAGGAGACGCGGGTCCCCGCGTCTCCGGCGGATTATAGGTCAGCGGAGGGGAGCTTTCTCCCCTCACGCGCTGTGTCATTGGGGGCGGAGCCGGACTTGCGGCGCGTCGCCGCGCCCCGCCCCCTATCTTGCCTGGGCACCGCTGAGGAGCTTTGGCTCCTATCTGCCTATCTCTAGGGGGGGCGGGGCCGGTAAAGCGCGCAATCCGCGCAGGCCACGCCCCTTTTCTCTGTCTCTCACTGCTGCGCTGAATATCAGTTACCTCACGCATCTGGGCTGCATGCTGCTGGGCCCTGGTCTGGTCCGGAGGTTCTGTGAGTGGCCCTGTGGGCCTTTTGTCATTTTATTAGTATCCAATATAGCTTTTGGGTTCTAATTATTTTTTATCTGTGTTTTAGGTGAATTCTTCAGGGAATAGTTATAAGGGGGTTTCTCCTGGTCCTAAGTCCCTGGGTACTTTCACTGGGTTTCTTTCCTACAAAATTCCTCCCACTTAAAAAGGACACTATAAGGGCATCCCGGGTTGCTTCATAGCGTAATTCCCTCTGTCATAGCGACTCATTAAGTTCACCTTATGGAGGCATCCCAGGAATCCGGGCTCCCCTCGGGACAGTCTCGGAAGTGTTTGGGGTGTGGGGTATCCCTAACTGGGGATAATTTCTTTTTATGTATATCCTGTGCACAACACACTATTACGCGGCAGTCAGGACCCCAGGCCTCTGGGTCAGCACCGCCGGCTTCATCCTCTCCCCCTCCCATTTTAACCCGTGCTCCATGCGATGTTACCATGGGGGGGCAGTCGCAATCTGATGTATGTGCCAGATTGGCCAGTATTGAAAAATGTATTTCCTCTACGGTAGCTAAGAAGGCGCCGGCTAAGAGAAAACATTTGTCTACGGTTTCTCATTATGAATATGATGATACGGATGGTCTGGATTGGTCAGATTATTCTCCTCCAGAGGAAGGGGAGGTGTTTGAGGATTCGGATAATTCCGAGGATCAACAAATTGTTGGCGCTGATTCTGATAGGGGGTCAGGAGGTTCCTTGGACACCCCTAACGTTTTGACTCAGATGTTTGAGGTTTTGGCAATCTCGCCTCCAGCGGAGGCCCCCCAACAACAAGGGGAGTTTTATGAGGAATCCAGACCGCGCTTAGAATTTCCTAATCAAAAACATTTTGATAATATTATTTCCAAGGAATGGGAGAGACCAGCTCGGCTTCCAGGCATTCCTCAGAGTTGGGATAGAAGGTATCCATTCCCTGCGGACACGGTTAAGCGCTGGGCTTCCCCCCCCCCGAAGTGGACGCCCCAATTTTGGGGTTATCCAACTCTGCCGTTTTGAATAACCCTGATTGTTCCTCCCTCAAGGATGGTGAGGATAAACGCATTGACCAGATGGCTTGTCATGGTTTTGCCAGTATTGGGGCAGCTATACGACCAGTTTGTGCCTCATCACTGTTGGTGGTGGCTACTAGAAGGGTGATCAGGGATTTACTGTCCTCGTCTGGCTTGGAACCACACAGCGATGAATTTCTTGGACTGAAACGTTGTGAGTCTTTTCTTTCCTTCATTTTAACTGCTCTGGATGATTCATTGATGATGAACAGCAGGGCCTCTGCTCTTATGGTTACCATTAGGCGTTCAATTTGGTTGCGCCAGTGGGCGGCCGATTTTGGGTCTAAAAAGTCTCTGACGTCTCTTCCCTTTGTTGGTCTAAGGCTTTTTGGAGAAAAATTGGACTCAGTAGCTAAAGGTGGAAAATTACCTCAACGTAGGAAGCAACGTCGCCCCTTTCGAGGGGCGGCTTCCTTCACCCCTTCCTTTCGGGGAGCTAGAGTGGGAAGAGGTTTTGCCTTCCCTTCTACAAGAGGAGACTCCTGGAACAGGGGCAGAGGTCGTGCCCGTTCAGGATACAGTTGGGGTTCAAAACCCAAGCCCGCGGCCAAGCCCGCTCAACAATGAGGGGGCGCCCTCACCCGCGCGGGTGGGGGGACGGCTGCGACACTTCTCCCAAGTCTGGATTCGGGAGGTCTCGGACAGATGGATCAGGGAAGTGGTTTCTTCCGGTTACATGCTGGAGTTCGAGTCCCGCCCCCCCTGCGTTTCCTCACGTCTCGGGTGTCCCCGGACGTACAGGCTGCATTGCAGCTCCGGACGGAGGTATCGAGTTTTCTAGAAATGGCAGTCATTTGTCCAGTACCCCCATTAGAAAGGGGTCGGGGTTTTTACTCAAATCTGTTCACGGTTCCCAAAAAGGATGGCTCCATGCGGCCCATCCTGGACCTAAAGATTCTCAACAAATTCATCAGGCTGCGAAAATTTCACATGGAAACGTTGCGTTCCGCTATCCACTCTCTTCGTCAGGGGGACTTCATGACGTCCATAGATATCCAGGACGCTTACCTCCATGTTCCCATTTTTCCCGCGCACCAGAGGTTCCTAAGGTTCGCTCTGGAGGACCGGCACTTCCAATTTGTAGCTCTTCCCTTCGGTCTCACCACAGCTCCAACGGTTTTCACCAAGGTACTTGCTGGGGTAATGGCTTTTCTCAGAGCTCAAGGAATTCGCATAGTGCCATATCTGGACGATCTCCTCATATTGGCATCGTCATTCAGCCAAGCGGAATTGGACACCAGGATGGTTCTATCCACTCTGGAGAGATTCGGCTGGGTGATCAACTACCCCAAGTCCTCCCTTCACCCGTCCAGGTTAATATCCTTTCTGGAGATGTCTCTGGATACAGATCAGGCCAGAGTGTTCCTTCCTCAGTCCAAGGTTCTTCTGATTCAGGAGTTGGTTCGGTCGCTTATGTCCATTCCTCGACCGTCCATCTGGCTAGGGATGAGACTGGTGGGTCTGATGGTGGCCTCCTTCGAGGCAGTTCCCTTTGCTCAGTTTCACACAAGGACACTACAGCTCCATCTGTTGTCGGTCTGGAACAGGTCTCCTCAGTCACTGGATCAATTCTTTCAGATGTCCCCCCGGGTTCGCCGCTCGCTTCAGTGGTGGCTGAACTCAACCAACCTGCTGAGGGGCAGATCCTTTCGGACTCCCCAGTGGGAGATAGTCACCACAGATGCCAGCCTCTCAGGATGGGGGGCTTCTGGAAGGATCTGCAATTTCAGGGTTTGTGGGGTCCCCTGGAAGCCCACGAGCCTATGAATGTTCTGGAATTGAGGGCCATCAGGATGGTTCTTTGTCACTTAACTCATCAACTGCGAGGTTTGCTGGTCCAGGTCCGGTTGGACAATCGGACGGCGGTGGCCTACATCAATCACCAGGGAGGCACCCGCAGCAGGAATGCCCTCAAGGAAGTGTCTCTGATTCTGGACTGGGCGGAGAGCCATGTCCCGTGCATCTCGGCAGTTTACATCCCGGGAGTGGAGAATGTGGAGGCGGACTCTCTGAGCAGGCTGTCAGCCCGCAAAGGGGAGTGGTCTCTCAATCCCAAGGTTTTTCACTCAATTTGTCGCAGGTGGGGGTCTCCGGCGGTGGACCTCTTTGCCTCCCGTCACAATCACAAACTTCCGTCATTTGTGTCTCTGGCGAAGGATCCTCTGGCCCTTGCAACGGATGCCATGTCTCTGAACTGGAGGGATCTGGGGTTTCTGTACCTGTTCCCTCCGTTTCCCATGGTGGCCAGAGTAGTGCGCAAGCTTGCTCTGGAGAGAGCAACAGCAATCCTGGTGGCTCCAAGGTGGCCAAGACAGGTTTGGTTCGCAGACGTGGTAAGGTTGGCAGAAGATCAGCTCGTTCTGCTCCTGCTGCCAGATCTACTCACACAGGGTCATCTTCGTTACCCCAATTTACCAACGCTGGCTTTGACGGCGTGGCTGCTGAAACCTCCATCTTGAAGGAGGAAGGTCTTTGGATGCTGTGATTCGGACTCTTATTAGTGCTGAGAAAAGGTCCTCATCGTATGTGTACTATAGGACTTGGAGGTCTTATATTGATTGGTGTGAAACTAGGGCCTTCCCTTGTAGGGAATTCTCTGTTTCTAGAATTTTGGAGTTTTTGCAACATGGTCTGGACCTAGGGCTCCAACTCAGTACTCTGAAGGGGCAGGTATCTGCCCTGGCGGTGTTTTTCCTTTGGTTAAAACCTTTTTCCAGGGGGTTACACATGTGCGGCCTCCTAGGAAGCCTCTGATTCCAGTTTGGGATTTGAACTTGGTTCTTTCTGCACTTCAGGGTCCCCCCTTTGAGCCTTTGCATGATATTCCTTTGTCTTCCCTTACGCAGAAGGTAGCCTTTTTGGTAGCTATCACTTCCGTTAGACGTGTTTCTGAGTTGGCGGCTATGTCTATTCAAGCCCCATATTTTGAAAGACATCAGGACAAAGTGGTTTTCCGTTTTAAGACGGACTTCCTTCCTAAGGTGGTTTCGTCCTTTCATTTGAATCAGGATATTGTTCTGCCCTCTCTGTGTCCCAATCCCAGCAATGACAAGGAGAGGGCCCTGCAATTTTTGGATGTGGTTCGGGTTGTGAAGTATTATTTGGTGGTAACGTCTGCCTTTCGCAAGACTGATGCTTTTTTCGTGGCGCCATTTGGGCCCAAGAAGGGTCTAGCACCCACAAAGTCTACCATCAGCAGGTGGATTCGTCAGGCCATTGTCGGGGCCTATTCTGCTAAGGGGAGAGATCCTCCCTTTCGTGTTACAGCTCATTCTACTCGTGCGGTTGGGGCTTCCTGGGCTTTTCAGCACCAGGCCTCTGTTGAGCAAGTTTGCAAAGCCGCTACCTGGTCTTCTGTTCACACTTTTTCAAAGTTTTACAAGGTTGATGTTTGGGCCTCAGCGGATGCTGTTTTTGGCCGCAAAGTTCTGCAGGCTGCAGTAGTTTAAGTTGTGCTTTATACCTTGTTTTGGATCCCCACCCCTTATGGACACTGCTTTTGGATGTCCCACAGGTTATGAATATCTTGAAGCGGGGTGTGTGACATACTTAGAATAATACCATTTTGTGAATACTCACCTTGTAAAATGGGTATTATAAGTATGTCACACACCCCGCTTCAACCCGCCCCTTTTTTATTCTGGATCCTTCATTTTGTGAACTTTGCGTTGTTATGACTTATGTTTGGCTCTTCCTGGTCCCTTACCTTACTGCTTTCTTTATACTGGGGAGTGAGTGGGAGGTCCCAGGTATTTATGGACCGGGAGGGGCTTACTTTCCTCCAATCATCTCTGCAGATCACCCTCTTCAGGTCAGTATACCCATAGGTTATGAATATCTTGAAGCGGGGTGTGTGACATACTTATAATACCCATTTTACAAGGTGAGTATTCACAAAATGGTATTTTTTGGTGGTTGGTATCTGCCCCTTCAACTGCAGTGCGCAATACCTGGACTGGCCATTGACATCTATAAGCTGCATTGAAGTCATGTTAGCATAATATCGCTGTATTAAATGCTTCCCAGAACACAACGCATCAGCGCATAGATGTGAAGGGGCCCATTTATTTCAATGGCAGGATTCTCTTCCCTATTCTATTGTGTTAGAATATTCCAAGCGACACAATCAGGAAGGGGTAAAAGAAGAATCTTCAGCACCAACAGTAACTATGGGAATCCTGCAGTCCATGATTTTGTCTTTTTATTTCTTCAAACTGTTGGCAATATTGTATACTCACCTGAGGCGATAATTATGGAAATGGCTGATAATAGATTCCCTTTAATCCAGCATCACTAAACATATGGCACACATAATCTGCATATGATTTACATTTTTACCTTGAGCACATTTAAAAAATACAGCCTGTTAATACATATGTTGTCATTTAAAGGAACAGTGCAGAATAATATTTACCTTTTCTCCCTAAAATAAGCATTCTCCGCATTCTTTACATCCCTGTTAAAATAAATTAGATTGTCTGCTCACACTTGATTGTCTTATAATTTTCCCACCTTCCAATTCCCTTCCCCTCAAGAGAATTTCCGCTAACATATTTGACAATATCTGCAACTCCATAAGCACCATGCCAAGGAGCCATTCTAACCTCACATTTGTTGGTAGTTTACATTAGATGGTGCTGTCTCTGTTGTGTATTCTCCACTACATGTTGTGTTTCCTGTACATTGAGGTGATCTCTATGACTTTGTTTTCCTGTCTATGTTATCCACCATGTAAAGTGACGTTCTCTTTCTGCACTCATGCTATAGTAAAGCCAGTTCCTGTTACACCACAAATGTCTATCTGGATTTGACAACATTCTGCAACAGGTTATAGGGCCCGAGGCCCGAACCAGATGCTGTCCAGGCAGAGCAAAGCCCTTAAAGGCGGAGATCGGCATAAAGAAGCTTACACAGAGACACCTCCTGTATACAATTAACATGTTCAAATATATGAGGGAGAGAGAATGGCCAGCAGCTCAGAACTCAAACTCTCAGTGGCCATGCTGAACAATGACAATTATCAGCTATGGAAGTTTAAAGTGGAAATGCTATTATCCAGAGTTGATTTGTTGGAGGTTGTCACTATAGAGAGGCCACAGGACAATAATCATAACTGGGAAAACAGACATAGGCCACCATAATCTTACTAGTATAAGACGATCAGCTTATTCACATACGCAGTGAGAATACAGCAAAAGGCATGTGGGATGTACTGACAACTGCATGAGAGATTTTTGTCACCCTCTGTTCCCAGACCATTTTTCACTATTTTGAGCTACACATGTTCAACTGTGAATTTTGAAGGGATTTCCATGGAAAGTATACATTGTTTTTTTTGGGCTTTAACATGAAATTTCTTGTTTGAAATTTTACAATTTGTAGTGTTTCTTTTTTAATAAAAAAAGTAAGTAATCTTATTGCATGTAAAATCCCCATTTGGTCTATGGTCTATAAGTTCTTACACATGAGACTTTCAGAGAAGTGAAGCAGATCCCTGCTTATACACAAAGAAATTGGCCGACAGTTGGGTGTATTTGCTTGTTTGTTTTGGGCAGGAGTGCTCAACCTTTTGACAAGCACGGGCACTTACTTAATCTGGAACCTGGTCGCGGGCCACAATGAAATGATTCTGATTTTTTAAATTTAGAATAGCATAATGAAGATTTACTACAGCGATCCGATCCCCACTGTCTACACAAACGGCACTCGTATGCCCTTCCACCACACCCCTACATATGTAAAAAACCCTACATGCTACCTCTCTCAATATATGGATCTCTTATTTATAACCCTTCCCCATCAGTCCACATCTATTCTTAACCATGTTCCCAATACTCAACCCATCTAAGCTCCCGTTAATGCTATGAATACAATTATAAGCATAAACAATTTTTTGCCAAATTATTGTGCCAAGATTTTACCCAGGGGTGGTGTTGTACAATCAATGTCACTGCGTTCCTCCAAACTACCGCTATCACCTGTATTTGACAATGCACCCCTCCTATTTCACTATCCATGCAACTGCCCATCCTAACTATGCCCCTTTTTAAAGCAAGTTCATTATATTGAACCCCTAAGACCCCACTCTGGCAATCAGTGACATAAACTCCATGGGCTTAACTCCATGCAGATGTTATAAAATAGCAACATCAAAATTGCCTCGCATATTAGTGCAATCCTCCTTTATTTCTGGTAGAAAGCCATCAGCTGATGACTCATTGCTCTGCTGAACAGCTGATAGATTTGTAATGCTTTAGAAGATACATATTGTTTACATTGACTGAATGGGCCACAGGTTCAGCACATATGGTTTTTAACAAGCGTACAGCTTGTCTCTGTATGTTATTTGCATCTATATTGCTAGGTTAGGTTACATTTATGACAGTAGATGATGTGATTACATACATCAATGTGTATTCTCTGCTGCACATTGTGTTTCCTTTATACTGAGGTATCTTTATGATTTCTTTTTTCTGTCTATGTCATCCACCATGTAAGGTGACCTTATCTTACTGCATTCATGTTCCAGTAAAGCCAGTTCCTGTTACACCACAAATGTCTATCTGGATTTGACTCTCCCCCCAATTTGCCAGTGCTGCTTCCCTCTATTGGCTGCCAGTCTCACACAGAATTCAGTTTAAAACTTAAACCCTAACCTACAAAGCTGTTTCCAGCCAGGCTCCTCCCTACATTTAATCTCTAATCCAACTATACCAGTGTAGGGAGTAGGGACACAGGAATAAAATATTGGAAGGACAGAATTTTGTTTATCTTTAATGATGAAGAATGCAAACAATGGTGTAGTTACATGGTTAGGCCACTGGATAAAAAAGAGCAGGTTCCTGAAAGAAAGGAAACTGGTTGCAACAGTAGATTATTTCATAGGGCTCTGATAGGCTGTTGACAGGAAGCTGGTTGCAACAGTGTGAGTCATTGGGCTTAGCTAGGCTGGGCTACGGGGAGGTCAGACAGCTAGAGGATGGATTGGTGACTGTGCCAACAAAGGGAAAGGAGTACAGAGAAAGAAGGACTGCTCAGGAGTGGAAGAACCCAGGGCTTTCACCAGCAAGAGGTCCGGGAATAAGCACGAGTTAGCAATGCAGACTGCCCAGGAAGCTTTCCTCAGGAACAGACAACATGCAGGGTAGGCTCTTAATGAACACACCCTCTACCCCCCTTCCACCTTGGACTACTCCCCAACAGTTTTAATGGGCTTCCTCATTGGACTGGATTCTTGTGAGGAGGTCCAACCCCTCAGTTTCTGCCTTTGATCATCTGGGAAGCCTAACTGGGTGACCTCCTTGGAGGGGAGGTGCTATATTGTGTTACACCTTCCTATGCTGATTTGAATTAGCTTATTGAGGAACCCCCTGTATTGAAACTAAAGTGCTGTTTTCCTGAAATAGAGAAGTTGGGACTAACTTCACCTGTGCCTTTCTAGGATTATCTGACCTCACCTACCATCCCTGAATTACTCCGGCCTGCATGTCCATGTGGTGTGTTACACTAACACAGATGCACACTCCCCTTTACACCTGACCCTCTCCTGTCCTCCACCCTGTTCAGCTGCTCTCACTCCTGCCTCAAGGACCCTTGAGGACTCTAAAAGACTCCAGGGCTTGGTTACAGCTTGTCTGTGGGGCTGTGGGGATCCATATTATGTACCTCGCTGTGTGAACCCCCTGGTTTTGCCAATCCCACAGCACGTTCATGGGCCTCTGGTGGCCTCTCCAGCACTCCTCTATATGATGCTTACACTACCAACTTATATAAATGGAGGTGCCTGACAGTCCTATTGTGCATATTCATGCCTGGTGGTTCTGATTGGACAAGAGACTGCACATGTGCTGTGGGATTAGGGTAAGCAAACAGGTGATCTTGGGGGTTTCACACACTGGGATTTCCCAAACTGTAATATGGACTAAGACCCAGGTGAGTGAAAATCCTGGGCTTTGGTCATTCACGTGCACATGCTGCTAAACTCAAACCTCTTGTAATCCTTCATCTTTTGTCTCACCCCGGTATCCTTTAGACTGTAAGCTTGTAAGGATGAGTCTTTCCTATTGTATTGTGTAAAAACATTTGCTTCGTACTTTACAGTCTGTCTCA
The DNA here is from genome assembly GCA_027917425.1 of Gastrophryne carolinensis. Lineage (NCBI taxonomy): Eukaryota > Metazoa > Chordata > Amphibia > Anura > Microhylidae > Gastrophryne > Gastrophryne carolinensis. The sequence goes on along the minus strand of CM051236.1, from coordinate 54,469,428 downwards.
CAGCACATCGGATCCTTGATCTCAGACCCTGAACCTGTTGCCAAATTAAACTTTGTGCAATGGAGCACTTGATCTGGGCCCCCGCAGATCCGATATCATTTCAAGCTGGGTGGTCTTGAATGCGGGTGGGGAGAAGAGAAATGAGAAATGTACAGCCGGTGGGGAGGCCGGTTAAGTGAGGAAGGTGGTGAAACAGGCGTTTATAGTTTTATCCTCCGTGTATTGGCAGAGGCACTCTTACCCAAAACAATGTAGTCGGATGCAATGGCTAGCGGTGGCACTGCATAACATATATCAATGAAAACAAGCATTCCTCGTTCACAAACTTGCTTGTATTATGCAGAATAGCAAGTGATCAGATTCCATCCACTACTTTGCGCCAATATACATCTATAAGTCCAACGCTTCGGGGTGTCGCTACCCCTTCATTAGGGACATACAAGAACATAGTCCTTCTTGTGTGTCCCTGATGAAGGGGTACTGACACCCCGAAACGTTGGACTTATGGATGTATATTGGAGCAAAGTAGTGGATGGAATCTGATCACTTGATGTATATTCTGCATAATACAAGCAAGTTTGTGAAAAAGGAGTGCTGGCTTTCATTGATATATAGTTTTACCTACGAGACGGTGTCCAAGGAAATGGGGAAACCATGACCACTGTAACATGTGGCAGGAGATTAGTGTGATTTGGCTTGGTCTGGTGTAGTGTGATTTGGTGTGGTCTGGTGTAGTGTGATTTGGCATAGTCTGGTGTAGTGTGATTTGGTGTGGTCTGGTGTAGTGTGATTTGGCATAGTCTGGTGTAGTGTGATTTGGTGTGGTCTGGTGTAGTGTGATTTGGCATAGTCTGGTGTAGTGTGATTTGGTGTGGTCTGGTGTAGTGTGATTTGGCATAGTCTGGTGTAGTGTGATTTGGTGTGGTCTGGTGTAGTGTGATTTGGTGTGGTCTGATATAGTGTGATTTGGCATAGTCTGGTGTAGTGTGATTTGGCATAGTCTGGTGTAGTGTGATTTGGCATAGTCTGGTGTAGTGTGATTTGGCATAGTCTGGTGTAGTGTGATTTGGTGTGGTCTGGTGTAGTGTGATTTGGTGTGGTCTGGTGTAGTGTGATTTGGCATAGTCTGGTGTAGTGTGATTTGGTGTGGTCTGGTGTAGTGTGATTTGGCATAGTCTGGTGTAGTGTGATTTGGTGTGGTCTGGTGTAGTGTGATTTGGTGTGGTCTGATATAGTGTGATTTGGCATAGTCTGGTGTAGTGTGATTTGGCATAGTCTGGTGTAGTGTGATTTGGCATAGTCAGGTGTAGTGTGATTTGGTGTGGTCTGGTGTAGTGTGATTTGGCATAGTCTGGTGTAGTGTGATTTGGTGTGGTCTGGTGCAGTGTGATTTGGTGTGGTCTGGTGTAGTGTGATTTGGTGTGGTCTGATATAGTGTGATTTGGCATAGTCTGGTGTAGTGTGATTTGGTGTGGTCTGGTGTAGTGTGATTTGGCATAGTCTGGTGTAGTGTGATTTGGCATAGTCTGGTGTAGTGTGATTTGGTGTGGTCTGGTGTAGTGTGATTTGGTGTGGTCTGGTATAGTGTGATTTGGTGTGGTCTGGTGTAGTGTGATTTGGTGTGGTCTGATGTAGTGTGATTTGGCATAGTCTGGTTTAGTGTGATTTGGCATAGTCTGGTGTAATGTGATTTGGTGTGGTCTGGTATAGTGTGATTTGGTGTGGTCTGGTGTAGTGTGATTTGGCATAGTCTGGTGTAGTGTGATTTGGTGTGTTCTGGTGTAGTGTGATTTGGCATGGTCTGGTATAGTGTGATTTGGTGTGGTCTGATGTAGTGTGATTTGGCATAGTCTGGTGTAGTGTGATTTGGTGTGGTCTGATATAGTGTGATTTGGCATGGTCTGGTGTAGTGTGATTTGGTGTGGTCTGATGTAGTGTGATTTGGCATAGTCTGGTGTAGTGTGATTTGGTGTGGTCTGATATAGTGTGATTTGGCATAGTCTGGTGTAGTGTGATTTGGCATAGTCTGGTGTAGTGTGATTTGGCATAGTCTGGTGTAGTGTGATTTGGCATAGTCTGGTGTAGTGTGATTTGGCATAGTCTGGTGTAGTGTGATTTGGCATAGTCTGGTGTAGTGTGATTTGGCATAGTCTGGTGTAGTGTGATTTGTCATAGTCTGGTGTAGTGTGATTTGGCATAGTCTGGTGTAGTGTGATTTGGCATAGTCTGGTGTAGTGTGATTTGGCATAGTCTGGTGTAGTGTGATTTGGTGTGGTCTGGTGTAGTGTGATTTGGTGTGGGCTGGTGTAGTGTGATTTGGTGTGGTCTGGTGTAGTGTGATTTGGTGTGGTCTGGTGTAGTGTGATTTGGTATAGTCTGGTGTAGTGTGATTTGGTGTGGTCTGGTGTAGTGTGATTTGGCAATAGTCTGGTGTAGTGAGATTTGGCATAGTCTGGTGTAGTGTGATTTGGTGTGGTCTGGTGTAATGTTAATTGGGTGAGTTCTGGTGTAGTGTGATTTGGTGTGGTCTGGTGTAGTGTGATTTGGCATAGTCTGGTGTAGTGTGATTTTGCATAGTCTGATGTAGTGTGATTTGGCATAGTCTGGTGTAGTGTGATTCGGTGTGGTCTGGTGTAGTGTGATTCGGTGTGGTCTGGTGTAGTGGGATTTGGTGTGGCCTGATGTAGTGTGATTTGGTGTGGTCTGGTGTAGTGTGATTCAGTATGGTCTGATGTAGTATGATTTGGTGTGGCCTGATGTAGTGTGGTCTGGTGTAGTGTGATTTGGCCTAGTTTGGTGTAGTGTGATTTGGCATAGTCTGGTGTAGTGTGATTTGGTGTGGACTGGTGTAGTGTGATTTGGCATAGTCTGATGTAGTATGATTTGGTGTGGTCTGGTGTAGTGTGATTTGGCATAGTCTGGTGTAGTGAGATTTGGCATAGTCTGGTGTAGTGTGATTTGGTGTGGTCTGATGTAGTATGATTTGGTGTGGTCTGGTGTAGTGTGATTTGGCATAGTCTGGTGTAGTGTGACTTGGTGTGGTCTGGTGTAGTGTGGTTTGGTGTGGTCTGGAGTAGTGTGATTTGGTGTGGTTTGGTTTAAGTGAAGAAATCTTCACTTAAACCTGTAAACTGCTCATTACCTTTAACTTACACATTATTGATGCTAGAGCTCTCGGCTGTTTCACACGCTTCCCTCCAAGGATTTATTCTTGATGAGAATTAAAGGCAGAAGGTTAATGATGTCACTTGTTGACAGTCTAATCATTTCTCCCGCAAGCGGCAGGTGCTTCCAAGGCTGATTGAGCGGAATGTTGTTTGGGGACCAAAAAATAACCTTTACCAAGAATCCAGCACCAAACGTCATTACTACGAAGGATAAACAGGTCGCTGCCCTGTGCACATGTGGTGCTAAATATTAATGGTTAAAGTGTTCATTTATACCTGATTATCAAACATGTACAGAAGTATCCACCATAGCAGACCTCAATGGAAAAATAATCAGGGGTGCCACTATTTCAAGCTTCTTGATTGTTTGCATAACTTTAAAATAAAAGGCCAATAGCTCCCTAGTAGACATGCTATATGCTGCTATCTCTAAGCTTTTTGTAAAATTGAAGCTCTCTCTCCTTACCTGCCATACAGCTTATGCCTCCTGATGTGCACTGAAGCTGCCATTGCTGATTGGTAGCTCCTTTTCTATAGCCACCCCCCCCCCCCCAGGTTTTTCTAGCCTGACTACCTTTTACTAGACCAGGAGGTGAACTGAACCCCACCCTCTTGTGGAGGCTTATTCATTACTAATGTCAGGTATCGTCAGATGAGCGTCTGTATAGCGGCGCTTAGAGCGACCGCAAGATGTTGCGCCAGCTCTGTGCGACTGAATCTCAGCGACTCACACCACACTTATCAAAAAACTACACACACACAGCGTCGGCGCTCTAAATCTGGTCGCTATAGCCAGACGCTGTGTGACTAAAGTTTGTTTTTAAACACATATCCACCTGTAACAAACAAAACACATGGAATGACATTGTTGCAACACTGTGAGATTAACACTTTAGTGCCAGACCTGTAAATACAATTCTGCATAAAAAACAAACAAATCTAAAAAGTTTTCAAAAATGAATTTTTCTAGGCCAGGAGAGGTGAAACAATTCTTTGAGAGAAAAAAAAAATAAAATAAAAAAACCCTGTTTAAAACAGAAGAAAAGGAAATTCAATTGAAATGTATGGGAGAGTGACAGGTACCAAAAGGTAATACCTGGCGCTCTGGAAGCTAGAGCACTGGTGCTATACATTGAGCCGCCTGTAATAATACATTGGACGCTACATGGTGCTGTTAGAGTCACTCACCAGATTCGCTTTCATAAATGTGGTTTTGCATACAGTGCCCACCAAACGCTACCTGCCGCTATCCCTTGATGAATAGATTGGGAGTCATGCTATAAATTTGATGAAGCAAGTATGAATTGCAACCTGTATCAGAGTGAGCTTTTACATTTTATCACTCAGGAAGTTCAAAGTGACTTACAACTGTGAGCTGACGCACCCCTCCATTTACTGCAATTTTAGGTCTTCACACGCCCTTGTGCCAGCTCACAATGACTGATGGCGGGGAGCGCTTTCCCGGTGAGAACACGGAAGAGATGAGCAATTGGGCCGGGCAGCGTTGAACATGGATCCAGAGATCAGGCAAGAGCTGTAGCCCCAGACTAGGAGTGATGGTCTGCATGGCACACAAGGTAATTTTAGTGTTTGGTTCATTTCTGCCTGAAAATATGTCTATAAAATTGTATTAGGCACAGCGGGGTGGGCATATTGCAACCAGCTCCAAACCTTTAAGTAAGCGTCATGCTTTTCCAGGAGAATAGCTGTAAGCTTTTGGTTTATCATAACACTGTTGATGCAGGCCTTAAAGTGGACCAAAACCCAGGATTTTGACTATCCTGGGTTTTGGTCCTTTCCCCGCGGGCACCCCGATCCGTGGTGCCCCACTGTGTGAAACCCTCCCTGATCGCCGCAGCCAACTCACCTCTTCCTGGTCGCACGGCGCGTCTAAGAGCAGCGGCTCTGGCGGCCGCATCCTTCGCTTCTCTCTTTTGTGAAAGGCCGGCGCGGGCATGCTCCCTGTTAGACGGAGGCGGAGGATGCGGCTGTCAGAGCCGCTGCTCTTAGACGCGCCGTGCGACCAGGAAGAGGTGAGTCCGTTCAGGCGTCCTGGGGGGTTTTACACAGCGGGGCGCCCCCGGGGAAAGGACCAAAACCCAGGATAGTCAAAACTTTTGACTATCCTGGGTTTTGGTCCACTTTAAATGCATAAAATGTATAATAGTTTGTTTCCAGCAACCTGTGATATTTGGGCTGCTAGCATGAGAAACATGCCCAGTCTTGTTGTGTCCTGGTCAAACAATTAATATTCTTGTGTAATTGTCATCTGCATCCCAAAAGGGGTGTTTGGAAGACCTGAGCCCAAAGCCTGACCATCCTCGGGTATGTCCACTAAGTGTAGTGCACGAAGATAAGGATTTTTTGGGATAGTTTAGAAAGAACAACACCCTAAGGGCTATGTATGTTTTTTCTGCAGCGCACATAGGATGCTGTTATTTATAAATTCTTAAAAAAATATCTTTACCTAATTGAGAAAATGATGTACCATATCTGTAAAAATGCTGCATCCCAGGTGCAGGTGAGTTTTTGGGAAAACTGGAAAAAAAAGATTTTTTATTACACATTTTTCCATTTTCTTTTTAAATAGATTTTAGTACTGCGAAATGCGCTGCCAGCAAAATATGACCTGTGGTTATGTCAGTAGTACAATATTGTAAGGAGAACACTAAAGTAAAATTCCAAATGCAACCGGAACTGCCATAAAACATCCATGTTAATTGTAGCGTCTATAAAAGCATCTTGAAAAAGGCCTCTTTGCAGATGCTTTTAAGGATGCTACAATAAATGTGGGTGTTTATGGCCTGGATTTTGGATCTAAGTTCTTTTGTTGCTGACAGCAGGGGGTTTATGTCTTGTGAGCCCTTATCTTTGTAGTACATGGAGAGAAAAATGCACAGACAGAGAGTTACATAGAAACATAGAAGGGTGACGGCGGGAGGAGACCATACGGTCCATCTAGTCTGCCCTTATGTGTATACTGTATGTGCTCTTTATCTTAGGATAGATGTGTGCTTATCCCAGGCATTTTAAATTCAGTGACTGTTGATTTTTCAACTACCTCTGCTGGAAGTTTGTTCCAAGCATCTACTACTCTTTCTGTAAAATAATATTTTCTAACATTGCTCCTGATCTTCCCTCTGACCAGCTTCAGGTTGTGTCCCCTTGTTCTATCATTAAATTTCTTCTTAAAAAAACTTCCCTCCTGAACCTTATTTAATCCTTTCACATATATAAAGGTCTCCATCATGTCCCCTCTCTCCCTCCTTTCCTCCAGACTGTACAAATTAAGTTCTTTGCCTTTCCTGAAAAGTTTTAAGTTTAAGTCCTTCTACCATTTTTGTTGCCGGCCTTTGGACACGTTCTATTTGAATAATGTCTTTTTGCAGGTAAGAATGCACACTTAACTTGGCTCTTTCCTGTCAGGACCACAAGTGCAGCTTAGCTGTGGCTGGATTAGAATGAAGTTGCACACAAATAACATCAAATCACCAATATACAGCAACCAAGCTATATACAGGTAACAATTCCATTCCATTTGGCCACCTAAATAACTACTCACAAAAACACTGTACAATAAAACAATATATACATATGATACGTGAATGTGCAGGATGGAGCAGGAAGGGGTAAGTGGTATATGATGGATGTAAAAGAATTACCGGTTCAGAGACTGAAAATGTGGGCGTGCCAGGTATAGGTTGGAAAGAACCAATTACACGAGACAAGAACTATGACCAGGAGCTGAAGCTAAAGATAACAGGAGCACAGAGAATAACTTAATAACAATGACTGGAAACCAAAAACTAGGAGCAGGAAATGCTGGAAAGTCCAAGACTGGGGAGTGATAACACAATACTGCGGCAGCAAAGCTCCAGCCCAATATATTTGCTGATTAGCCTCCATTGTGGCTTATTAAGCTGAGCCATACAGACTGCGAGAGCCTCCTGCTCTTGGCTGATCATAAATATACCAACACACTAAAGGTGTGAAATAGCACCACCAGCAGGTCACTAGGCAGTGCTACACACCTAAACCAAGCCTATTCATAACAGGCTGAATCCTAGTGCCCAGAACAATAAAGCTGAATTGCAGCACAGATGTCTTCAGTCAAAAACAGTAATATATATAACTCTTTTAGAGGGAGGGTGGGTTGCGGTGCACAATATCTTCCATGGATAGGCTGCTCCAGACAACTCAGACAACCGTGAAGATGTGGTACCCCCACCTCCATGTCAGCTGGTGGCCATGGAAATTCAGACCATTACTCGACGGGGAGATCACCGATGTGGAGGCTCCAAGGACAATACAGTCTCTGTTTTATGGTCTCTTCCATCTAGTTTTCTCAGTGACTCTCCACGCAATCAAGCTCAGGATTATTGAGGTAGGGAAATTCTTTTCCAGTGTAACCATTTTCTGTGTAAGGCCCTGGGACCATTTGATGAGGGTAAAAGGATTCCCACATTCTGGTTGCACCACAAGATTTGGGGGCACTCTGTGTAGCAACAACCTAGTTATATAGTGGTGGTGCTTCCGCAGGACCATAAGGTGGGAGTACCTGCAAGGCGATAACAGGGCCAGCAACAGGACCTCCTAAGGGTGCCCAGACAGTGGCACTGTGATCCAACTTAGATTCTTCATTTGCCTCAAGTTACTGTACCTCAATGATATCTATAGGGGGTCTGAGGGCAATCTCTGGCAGGCCTACCAGGGTAGCTGGAGCAGAGGAATATAAATCCTTCTCTGCTGTAAATGACGCTACCTCAGCTCCTGAGGTCACCTGATCTCTTGAAGTAACAGAATTTTTGCTGCAGTAGTTTCTGTGGCTCTAAAACCCATCAACACAGTCTCTAAGCAATGTTATCAGTACCCCTATGGATAACACATCCAAACAAGATGATTTTCAAGGAATAAATACTTACATTTCAAAAACTGTCCAAATAGTCCAGATCCTTACTGGAGGGTCTAAACTTACTGAGCAACCACTCGGCCCCACATTGGGCGCCAGATTTGTTGGTGGTGGTGGGGTAGTATGGGGGCAGGTTCTTATGGATCTAGTATATTCCCCTTTTGTGTTGATCTGGATGGATATAGGGTGTAAGGCTCAACAACAGAGTGCTTGGTTACTCACAGTTCTGTAGAACAAACGCACAACTCCATAAGCAGATGAAAACAGAGAAAAGACTTCCTTTTTATTCATGTCTGCAGGAAGTAAATCAACTTCAATACAATACACAGCTCAAAGCTTAAAAGAGCACTATTGAGAAAAATGGCCCAACAATAAAAATCCATATAACTACAATAGATGGTGAGTGGTGAGGTGACTTATATACCTGGCATCAAGAAATAACCAGCCAGGTTTTTATTTTAATCCTAGAAAGAGGAAATAACAAGTGACAGGCTCTGTCATCCCCCATAGACTAAACCTGTGACCCCTGAATGTTATTTCTACCAGGAGAAAAGAACCACAAAGCTTGGTGGGAGTTTTATTCAGTTCAGGTGTATAAGTGACCCCTCCACTCATTAGCCAAGGTGTTTATATGAATTTTTAATATTACGCCCTGAGGAAGTGATGCTGTGACGTCACAGAATGCGTCGACGGTAAGGTGTGTGTGTGTGTGTGGGGGGGACTGCGTTCTGAGTCTGCTCTGGACACGTGAGTTGATGATTTTTTTATTCTGTTGTTTGCTAATCTCTGCCCGGTTGGTCCTCACTCAGGTATTTTTTATGCACAATTCACTTTAGGTTATTGGCACATGTTTGCACAGAATTGCACAGTGTAGTTAGGCTTATGCCTGGTATTAGTTATTGAGACGGAGTTTAAAGGAGCCGGCTTCACGGCCCTTATTACCCTCTGTGTTAGGGAGTAGCACTTTATTTAATGGTTTAGGTTTTTAATTCTCTGGTACATTGCAGAATGATCTTCCTTTAGACCGCGGGCTGTTTTGGGATTTTTATGCATACACAGCTTGGATGCATATGAGAGCAGCGTCACTATGTCCCCCCTTCCCCTCCCCTCTGTCAGTATATGTTGATGGTTTTAACATTGTCTTATAGCACCTTATTGTAAATTGTAAATATATGTATTAATAAAGCTGTACTCTTTATCTAATATTAGTGGTGCCACCTGTTTTTGTGGGGGTTTTTTGGGGTGTTGTGGGACCCCCCGTTGGTCGTAAATTTTTAATATTACACAATTGCACGATAGTGCTCCTTTAATTGACTCATTCTCTGCAGTTTGTTACTGTTCCTTGCTGGGTAGAATGGCTGCGGGGTACAGTAGTAAATGGATCAGGCACGGCCGGCAGCATGACTGAAGCTAGTGGAGGAACACTCGACTCGGGGCCACCAGGATAGCGGGGAGGAGATCGCTTATATTGATAAGTTTCAAACTACTACTTGTGTGAGCTGCGTGGGCCTATTAATGATTATGTGGTGTTTATTGTTTTTGTCCAGACAGGAAACTCATTGTATGCAGCCTTTTCTTCCTTTCAACCCATCTCCCTCTTTTCTTTCTTACTCTCTTGGCCCCTCTCTATATCTTTCTCCTCCTTTATGGTCAGAGGCGACCATCAACATAATTACACACCAACTAAGTTCACTCACTCACCTACCTACTTAAACCAATCAATCATATTGCAAGACTAAACTATAATGATGCCCCATTTCACATATTAATGTCACTATACCTTTCACCATTTAATGATGCTTGGAATATTATGTTTGGAAACAAAGCATATAAAAATATTCAAACTGAAAAAGGACCTCCAGCCATTTGAGGCCGCCATGCCCAAGTCAAGCATTAAAAAAACGACATACTCACAGGTTGCAGTACAGGCTTGGATAAGTAGTCCAACTGTGCCGGCACGAGGTACGCAAAAGGATCATGGGTTTATCAAGGAGCTCAGATGTTCTACATCACCTCTTGAAAATAAACGAAGTACTCATGCGGCAGTAGCATGCAGGTCCCAACAGAGGCATAGCCCTGCCCTATGGCTGCCATAGATCTTTCAGGGTGAGACACATGATTAACCACATCCCTGTTGCAGCAGTGGTGCTACTTCAAATGGACTGGGTTGACTTACATATAAATGAAAAGATCATTATACTGAAAAAATCCAAATAAATACACTAGATATCAAGAGGAGGAGTCACTTCTACACCCTGTACAAAAATTCAGAAACAGTCCACCACCAGTGGTCCTCTTTAAGAATGTCTTACAATTAAATAGCAAGGACACCAAAAAGGCTAAAAATATAATTTTCAATAGGAAAACAAATTCTTTATTTTTCAGCTTGTTTTCAGGATGAAAATGCAGTTCTGCATATTTTATCTTAAAAAAGCAATTAGCTAGTACAGACAGATTATCAGGGTAATATGGAGATAACCTTCCATTTTCATTTGCATACATTTGCAGGATGAACTTTAGATATTTTTATGTTATTTATATACCATCCATGATCAAATTGGTAGGTACATTTTAAATGGATAGAATCCTTTGCTTCCTGAATACTAATTTTTACATTCAGCAAAAGTCAGGTTTTAATTTATTTGCATATTTATTACTTATCCAAGGTTACAGCCGTTTCTAAGCTTGAGCCCAGCTTAACACCTACAGCCCATAGAAAACTCACAGAACGCCTACCCTGGAGGAGCTAATTCAATTGCTATCAAAGCTTTATTCTAGATCAGGGTTTCCCAAACTTTTTCCATCAAGTACTGTATTCTTTCTATTATCTCATGTATCACCTGGGTGGTACGTATGAGTTGTCAGTAACCTAAAACTGTTTTTTTAAAAAAAAAAAAGTAAAGTACACAAAAAGAAGTCGTAGGACACCTCGCCCTGAGGAAGTGACAGGAGCCATCCATCACGGAGCTCATGGGAGGCGGGGGGCCCTGCTGCATTGAGTACTGTTAACCCTTTAAGTGCCAAGCACGTAACACCTACGTGCTGGCTTGGCTGGGCCTTAAGTGCCAAGCCCGTAGGTGTTACGTGCTTGACTTTCCCCGCTGCTAGTTAAAAAAATAAAAAATACCCCTCGTTGGATCCAGCAGGGTCTCCTCTTTAATTTGGTGCCATCCGATCCCCCGTGGGAGCTCGGATGGCTCCAGGAGAGCCTCCGGGCCCACATATGCTATGTGGGCTCGTAGGCTGCAGGGTGGGGGGGGGCCACAAAAGCTGGCCCCCCCACTCTGTGCCTACAAGCCCCCATAGCTGGTCCCGGGCTGATAATGCTGGGTAAGGGGGACCCCATTTCATTTTTTGGGGGATTTTTAAGGGAGGGGGGACCCTATGTCATTTTTTTTTAATTAACCCCTTATGCTTTGTCACCCAGCAGCTATAAAAGGCTTCCAGCTGCAGCAGGAGAGCAGAAGCCAGATTGATCAGCATGGGACACAGGGATGGACGGGAGGTAAGTATAAAAAAATATATATATATATTTTTTCTCTCTGTCTCTGTGTTTTTTTTTACATTTAACCCTTTGTGAACTGGTAAGGGGTCCATGAGACTTTATGGGGCACATCTAACTTGGGTAAAGATAGCAGCAGATCAGGTTGGAGTATAGATCAATCTGTAGCCTCACCATGTACCACTTGATAGGAAAGAAAACTAGCCCTGCTAGCCTGTCCCCGGGACACCCTATAGCGTGATCCCCCACTGTGTCAAACTCCTGGGGTCACCGGTAAACTCACCTTTACTGGCGTGGCTTCGGCAGTGGAGAAACCCATTTTATTTTTAGTTCAGCTTAGTTGAGTAAAGACTGGCTAACACTTGGGAGGATTTTTCCAGTGAACACCATTGGAAGTAATGGTTGTTCTGCCAAGATTGTCTTTTTAATTAAATTTTGCATCAATATCAGACAATACTGAGCTTGAACTTAAGATAGTTAACTAGTATTAACTAATGAAACAGTTTTCAGATTAGTTTTCACATTTTATTTAAAATGCATTATATAAGGCTTTCCAAACAAACCACGACATACATATATTCAGAGACCCTTACCATGCTGAAATAAGCTCTAAAACTATTACTAGCAATATTTTTTACATTTTCATAACAAAATGGCGGCTCAGCGTATAGCGCTGGCGCTCTAGCTTCCAGAGCGCCAGGTATTACCTTTCACTCAGTGTTGCTCTCTCATACATTTCAATGGCCGTTCATTTGCTTGTGTTTAAACAGCATGTTTGACAATTTTGTTTTTGCTCAAATCATTTTGTGACCTCTCCTGGCTGCAAACACTTTTAGAAGCTTTTTTGACTTTTTATATTTTTATGCAGAATTTTAATTTCATTACAGGTCTGGCACTAAAGTATTATTGTCACAGTGTTAAAACAATGTCATTCCATGTGTTTTCGCTTTGTTACTGGTGGATATGTGTTCAAAAACAGACTTTAATCACACAGCGTCTGGTGCTCTATGCTATAGCAACCAGATTCAGAGCGCCGATGCTGTGTGTGTGTCCTTTTTTGATAAGTATGGCATGGAGCGCCGAGTGGCGGTCGCATTGAGCTGGCGATACCTTTCGCTTACTGCAGCGCTGTACTGGTGTTAGAGCACCCAACATACATCACATTCATCAATGCCAGCCAGGTTACTACAGCGACTGAGGCGCTATGTTACAGCGCCCGATACACGCTTACAGCATCTACTAGCGGTCGCTCTAAGCGCCGCTATACAGATGCTCATCTGCCGATACCTGGCGTTAGTAATGAATCAGACTCCAGGTAAATGCCATTCTCCCATCCATGTGAAGTGCAGCATAATGTCAGCAAACTGTCAGTCCTCCCTATGTTCCCAGCTACAGTTATAGCTTTGTTTGCCTTAATTACTTTGCTCAGTTACCTGCTACAAAATGCAACAAAGCTCAGAGAGTCATATATTGGGAGGGGAGGTAAAACCTTGGAATGCATTACCTCTCATTCCTGCTGATACAAAATAAGTCATTCTGAAAAGCCTACCAGCTCCCTGCTGAGAGGTTTGTTACATTATTTAAGCCAAATAGCAGTTCACTTATCCTGAATGTTTCTATTGTATTCAGCTGTGATAATTTCTAAAGCAGTCATGAGCCTTTTATTGGAGTTCAGATAGCTTACAGTGCAATGTGATGTGTGCATCACGATATAGAATGGGAAAGATTGTCTCCTCTATATGTTTCCAAGTTACATCGCATGCGGCACACAAGTAGAACAAGTAAAAGTTAATGTTGTAAACCAAACTCATGGTGAAATAGATTGTCACCTAGGGCCTTATTTACCAGTTGATTTGGCTGTCTTTTTCAGCATTCACAAGTATTCACTCTGCGTTTGCTGTATCTACAGAACAAAATCCCAAATACATCCATGTTTGCTGTATTGACTACTAGTTCAGGATAGTTGGGCGAACACTTGAGCACTAATCTTAATTTTTCCAGAAAAACACTATTAGAATCAATGGTTGTTCTTTCAAGATTGTCCCTGTAGTTCATTTTTGCATCAATATCTGATATTTTGAGCTTCAACATAGCTATACTCATTATATAAGGCTGTCCAAACAATCAAGACACTCCTGAGACAGCACATATATTGTCAGGTCTGGAGTTCTTCCACTGCCCCTGCTATATGCTGCTTCACCAGCAGATGGCTCTGTCCTGCAGAGGTATTGTTAATCAGCCAGCACCTGTGTGACTTCCTGGGCTATATAAGCTGATCCACCCATTCAGCTAGTGGACCAGCATTAAATCTGTCTCCTGAACTGTCTACCTGAACTTTGTCTTTGAACTTCTGAACCTGAATCTGAACCTGTATCTTGTATGTATGCACTCTGACTCCACTCACATGTATATTTATATGTACAGCAGCCTGTTTGATAGAGATGAGCGAATCGATTCTGACGAACACAAATTCGTTACGAATTTCATGAAATATTCGATTTGTTACAATTCCAAATATCACCGCGATTCGATCGTTCAAATCGCTTCCTTAAAACTCCATTTACTGCTATACAGCCCATCTAAAATGGTGGATCCACATGTCGGGACATGTCCCATGGGGCAAGGAATGCTGGATAGGTGTCACATGCTACCTATCAGCAGACAGGCTTACCGATGATGTCACAGCCCCATATAAACGGCGGCCATCTTGCGGAAGATCATTCTGACACTGTATTGCGGCCAGAGCAGATCAGCCAGGGATAGAGCGAGGGACAGATAGACGGATAGATAGATAGATAGAACAAAGAACAGGAGCAGCAGAGCGAGGGGCAGATAGAGAAGAAGAGAGCCTTCAGACAGTGACAGATAAAGACAGGGACAGTTTAAAGTGTTTGCATTAGCTTTAAAGCCTATTTAGTGTTAATAACACTCCTGCCTATTTAGCTTTTCCTTTACTTGGTGTCATTCTTTAAAAAGCGCGCTAGCATTAATATTTCAAGACTACCTGTGTAATACCTGCTTGCATTTTATAATCAACGTCACTTTTCCACAATCAAAGGAGGCCACCTCTGTATGTGAGCAGGGGGCATCCCAAACACTAGCATAAATATTTCAAGACTACCTGTGTACTAACTGGTTGCATTTTATAATTAACGTCACGTTTCCACAATCAAGGGAGGCCACCTCTGTATGTGAGCAGGGGGCATCCCAAACACTAGCAGTAATATTTCAAGACTACCTGTCTAATAACTGCTTGCATTTTATAATTAATGTCACTTTTCCACAATCAAAGGAGTCCACCTCTGTACGTGAGCAGGGGGCATCCCAAATACTAGCACGTTTCTTTTTAGAGTACTTGCCTCCTAACCTTTTGCCTTTTGTATAAAACAAGTCTGATTTACAAGTTTAAAGCTCCCATTGCCATTCACAGGGGGCCATTGTCAGTGCTAGCACTTATCATTTAAGGGTACCTGCCTACTAACCTGTTGCCTTTTGTATAAAACAAGTCTGGTTTACAAGTTTAAAGCACCCATTGCCTTTCACCGGGGGGGGGGGGGGCATCCCAAATACTAGCACTTAACTTTTAATAGTACCTGCATCTTTACCTTTTTTACATTTTGAACAAAAACCATGTTTTAAAACAAACTGCCTGTGGTGCATTTAACTCTGACCAGGTGCATCCTGTGTAAGACCATCTGACAGTGTCTTTTTGCATTAGCTTTTAGCTACAGTGTCTATTTTGATCTAACTTTTCTACACACCTGCTGTTACAAAAATACTGTTGTAGGTGTAGTGTAGTATATTGTTTTCCCCTCCTAAACGCAGTAAAAATGTCAGGCAGAGATGTGCCAGGATGTGAACCGAGGAGAGGCCTAGATTCATCAGACAGAGGTCACAGCAGACTAGGGGCTAGAGTGTCAGCAGGAGTCGCGGTGAGAGGCCTGATCTTCTGGTATCTGCTAGCGGTCGTATCCTAACCAGCAACGCATCTGCCGTCATCGATTGGCTAACGCGGTCATCGACCTCATCACAAGTGACATCTGACACCCCCAGTCAACAGTCTCGAACACGACCCTGATTTGGCATGGCCCGGGAGCAGCCCCTGTCCTTCCATTGCCTCTGTCCAACGCCCCCCCTCCAGCCGCCGTATCTTATGCTTTGGGTTCAGCTCCACTATTCAGTGAGGACAATGTGTTAGAGGACAGTCAGCAGCTACTGCCCAGCCAAGAAATGGAGGAGACATCCGCTGCTTCTTCCGCTAGGCAGACAAACACTGAGGAGGAGAGTGGCGTGGGAGGTGGTGTGGCGAGCGTTCCGTCTCCTTCAGCACACACTCTTGTGGAAACCGAGGAGGACATCAGTGACGTGCATGCACAACTCGATAATGATGGTGATGATGAAGCCGATCGCACTTGGGAGCCCGGTGCAGAAGGGGCTTCATCATCATCAGGAGAAGAGTCAGCAGCTGAGGCAGCAAGGTGGCAGTAGGGTTGACAGTCAGCATGGTGGCAGAATTGGGATGTCTGGAGCCACACGTGGCCGGGGTAGACCCCCTGCCTTCCTGGGAGGTAGTGGAGCAGGGGTTCCTGGAGTCGGCAGCACTAGCAGTGAATTAGTGCGGACTGTTGGAGGGAAAATTAGCTACTCGGCAGTGTGGCACTTTTTCATCAAGCATCCGCAGGAGGATAACCTGGCCACATGCAAGATGTGTAGACAGAAGTTCAAGTGTGGCCAGGGCCCCAATGTTGGTACCATGGCTCTGCGGCAACACATGCAGCGTCACCATAAAGCGGCCTGTGAGAACCGAGGCTCGGAAGGGGGGGTCCAGCCTACTGCATCAGCTAGTGCCACGCCGCTTCCAATTTCACCCAGCCAAGGCTCCAGCACCTCAGCCAAAGGTAGCTGTGCGTCATACCCATCCTCTGCCCCTGCAGATGCTCCTGCTCCTCCTACTAAAAGTCAGTCATCCCACCAGCAATCCATCAGCGAAGCCATGTTCAAGAGACAACAGTATGCACCCACTCATCCTATGGCGCAGAAGCTAAATGTGCTCCTGTCCAAGTTGCTGGTGCTGCAGTCCGTCCCTTTTGCGGTGGTGGACTCTGCACCTTTCAGAGAGCTGATGGCTAGTGACGAGCCGAGGTGGAGAGTCCCAAGCCGTCATTTCTTTGCAAAGAAGGCAGTACCAGCCCTGCACAAATTTGTTGAGCAGGTGGGCCAGTCCTTGAGCCTGTCGGTGTGCACCAAAGTGCATGGCAGCGCCGACATCTGGAGCTGTAACTACGGACAGGGACAATACATGTCCTTTACGGCCCACTGGGTGAATGTGGTTCCTGCACAGCAACTTGGACAGGTCACACCGCTTCGGCCTCCACGCTTTTCTAAAGTCTTCCCCCATCTGCAAGATATCCTAACAACGGGAAGGAAACTTTGTATGCACTTCAGCCACTCCTACACCGCCAAGCACACCCTTCTTGAGCTACAGCATCAGAACGGTATCCCCCAACAAAGTCTGATTTGCGATGTTCCCACCCGTTGGAATTCCACCCTACATATGTTAGATCGCCTATACGAATAGAGAAAAGCCATCACTGATTTCTTGATGATCCAAGCAGATAGGGGGACTCCCCTGTGTAACTTTAATTTGAAACAGTGGCAGCTCATACGTGACACCTGCCGTTTGCTCAGGCACCTTTGAGGAAGCCACTGTATTTGCCAGTCGCCAGATGAACGACGTGATTCCGCTGCTTCATGTAATACAACACATGTTGGAAACCATGGCTGGTCAGGGCACTGGAGACATGGCGCATACATTTCACAGCCACATAAGCCCCGTGGGAGCTGAGGAGGAGGAGGAGCAGCACAGTGAAGCGCAGTTTAGTTTTGGCGAAATGGGCGGTTTATCTAGTCATCTGACAGGAGAGGAGAAGCAGGAGCAGCCAGTGGAGCTAGAGGGTTGTGACGAAGGTGAGACAGAGGACCCAGATACACAGTGGCAGTATGCAGTGGATATGGAGACAGGTAGTCCCTCCGAATCACTTGCACAAATGGCATGATGTATGCTCACGTGATTGCGTAGTGACCGCAAAATTGTCTCCATTTTTCTGCGGGATGGCTCTCCACCTTACTGGACCCTCGCTTCCAGCACAAAATGGGGGCATTTTTTACACCCGCTGAGAGGGAGGACAAACTGACCTACTACAAAGACATTCTACGTAGTCAGTTGGCCGATGCCTATCTGCGTCATGGTCCATACTCTCGCAGGTCTGACTCGGGGGGACCTCTGCGCTCACCTTCCACTGCCATGGCTGCCGGGGAGGTGGCAGGAGCAGCAGCAGCAGCTCCATCAGCAGCAGCCTCAGTCTTCAGTCGCTAATGAGTAGCTTTCTGCACCCGCATAGTGAGGCTACTCATGAGCAGCAGGAAGACCTGGAGCAGGGCCAGAACCAGCAGGTCGTGTCATACCTTGAAACGGCCATGCCAACGAACCTTGAGGATCCGCTGGACTTCTGGGCAGCCAAACTTGACTTGTGGCCGCAACTGGCAGAGTTTACCCTGGGAAAGCTGTCCTGCCCGGCAAGTAGTGTGCCATCTGTGCGGGTCTTTAGTGCTGCGGGGGCCACAGTAACGCCAAGGAGAACTCGTCTGTCCACGAAAAATGTGGAGAGACTCACCTTTGTGAAGATGAATCAGGCATGGATCAACCAGGATTTCCACCCACCAATAGCTGATGCATGCGAGTAGCTGATGCATGGTAGCTCATTCTGCTGCTGCCAACTCCTGGGTGTGTATTTCAGGCAATATATGGGCTCCCTATGCTGCTGCCAAATTCAAGGTGTGTTTTTCAGGCAATATATGAGCTCCCTATGGTTCTACCAACTCCTGGGTGTGTCTTTCAGGCAATATGTGGGCTCCCAATGCTGCTGCCAACTCCAATGTGCTTTTCAGGCAATATATGGTCTCCTAATTCTACTGCTGCTGCTGCCAACTCCTGGGTGTGTCTTTCAGGCAATATATAAGCTCCTTATCCTGCTGCCAACTCCTGGGTGTCTCTTTCAGGCAATGTATGAGCTCCCTATGCTGCTGCCAACTCCAATGTGTTTTTGGGGCAATATATGGGCTCCTAATGCTGCTGCCAACTCCAATGTGTTTTTCAGGCAATATATGGGCTCCTAATGCTGCTGACAACTTCAATGTGTTTTTCAGGCAATATATGGGCTCCTAATGCTGCTGCTGCCAACTCCTGGGGTCTTTCAGGCAATATGTGAGCTCTCTATGCTGCTGCCAACTCCTGGGTGTCTCAGGCAATATATGAGCTCCCTATGCTGCTGCCAACTCCTGGGTGTCTCTTTCAGGCAATATATGGGCTCCTTATGCTGCTGCCAACTCCAATGTGTTTTTCAGGAAATATATGGGCTCCTAATGCTGCTGCCAACTCCATTGTGTTTTTCAGGCAATATATGAGCTCCCTGTGCTGCTGCCAACTCCTGGGTGTGTCTCTCAGGCAATATATGGGCTCCTAATGCTGCTGCTGCCAACTCCTGGGTGTGTCTTTCAGGAAGTATATAAGCTCCCTATGCTGCTGCCAACTCCAATGTGTTTTTCAGGCAATGTATGAGCTCCCTATGCTGCTGCCAACTCCAATGTGTTTTTCAGGCAATATATGAGCTCCCCATGCTGCTGCCAACTCCTGGGCTTGTCTTTCAGGCAATATATGGGCTCCCAATGCTGCTGCCAACTCCAATGCGTTTTTCAGGCAATATATGGGCTCCCAATGCTGCTGCCAACTCCTGGGTGTGTCTTTCAGGCAATATATGAGCTCCCTATGCTGCTGCCAACTCCTGAATGTCTCTTTCAGGCAATATATGAGCTCCCTATGCTGCTGCCAAGTCCAGAGTGTGTCTTTCAGGCAATATATGGGCTCCTAATGCTGCTGCCAACTCCTGGGTGTGTCTTTCAGGCAATATATGGACTCCCTATGCTGCTGCCAAGTTCAGGGTGTGTTTTTCAGGCAATATATGGGCTCATCATGCTGATGCCACCTCAAGGCTCTGTAATTGTGCCACTCTTTGACAGCGAATCTAATAGCGACGCCTCTGATCTGCATGTCATACTTCTTTACAATAGTATTTCACTAGCCCAGCATGCATCCTATGCATGTTACAGCCAAGCAAAACGTTCTGCAACCCCATGGAGGCTCTCGGACGCCCAGAAATAGCCATTTTGAATAGCGATTCATCGCGAATAAATTCGGACCGAAACAATTTTTCCCAGGAAAATTCGGCGAATCGGCCGAATCAAATTTTTCTAAAGTTCGCTCATCTCTACTGTTTGATGTGTGTGTTGTTCTCTGGTTTTCACAATTAAACACAGTTTGCTGCATATTTATAGTCTCTCTGTCTCGCAGTTCTCAAATTTCTGGTCACTCTTTAATAGAGGATTCTCCATTGAGAAATCCGTGACATATATGTTCTGAGATCCAAACCATGCTGACATATGCTGTAAAAGCGTGTTTTAGCAAGTTTTTTACATTTTCATAACCAAATTGCCCGAAGAATTTTGTCTGAATGTCACAAACGCAGGCAAAGTGCAACAAAAACCCTGCGTAATGGCAGCAAATAGTCAGCTTTACTTTACTTTTGCTGCTACAACTAGCAATTTAGAGAAGTACAGCAGAAAAAAAAGGAAACTAAATTTACAAAATGTATTCTGCATGTCAGATAAGAAGAAGGTGCTGGTAAGAACTTAATGTAAAAAGTTCTGAATGAGCAGACTGGAATGTGCTGTGAGGATGCCTAGAAAGGCGGAAAATGAATACATCCATATGTTCCAGCGGGATACGAGGCAGAAGCAGGATGGTACCCAGGAACTGAAGATAAAACTGCTTTCCAGTGTAATTGGGAGGACTGGGTAACATAAGACATGTGTGCTTAAAGGGGCCATTTGCCTTTTTAAAAAAAAAAAAAATATATATATATATATGCATACACAAATATTCAACCACTTTATAATTTAACGTAACAAAGCATGAAATCACTGCACATGTAAATGTAATTTGTTTTGTTATCGTGAACGCTAATCAAACAAGATAAATCCCCTATGCTGAAGGACAATAATAATAATGTATAAAACAAAGGAGGTAGGTTCCAGGGAAGCCAAAAAAAGTGATATGTAAATAAACCCCTGGAAATTCGATCTAACACAGACACACCAATGCATGTAAAATTGATTAAAAGAATCACAGATCAAGGCCTACACCAACAACACACTTAAAGTGGATCAAAACCTGGGATTTTTACTATGCCGGGTTCTGGTCCGTCTCCCTGGGGAACTCTGGTTTGGGATGCCCCACTGTGTGAAATCCCGCTGTTTGCTTGCTGTTCTTATCTGTCCAATGAGCCCATGACACAGGCGCGCCGCACGTACATCAACTTCTCCAGCCACACATGTTAATGTGCGGTTACAGAAGCTGAATGAAATCCTAGCAGTGCACACGATTAGCGTGTGGCATCACCTGCATCCTGTGGCTGTGCACAGCCACACACATCCATTCAGTTACGGCAGGGGTGCCTGTTCCCAGCCGGAAGAGGATCCAAGTGATGCCTCACATGTACACAGGTAAAAACAGCAGGCGAACAGCGGGGTTTTAGGACCAGTTTTGGACCACTTTAACATATATGACCAGAAAACCTTCAAACGGGGTTGTTGGGCATATACAATAAAGATAAGGAAGAGGGCTTAGAGAGGTAGAAGGGAACATGGGCCAAAAATAGTTCAAATGCTAAAATTTACAATATTTATTTACCGTATTTTTCGCCCTATAAGACGCACCTGCCCATAAGACGCACCTAGGATTTGGGGAAGGAAAACTAGAAAAAAAATATTCTAAGCCAAATGTTGTGCTAAAACACCCAATTACAGACAGTGTGGCATTCCTCCATCCCATTCCCATAGGCAGTGTGGGATGTCCCCCTCCCATAGGCAGTGTGGTATTCCCCCCTTCCTACTCCCCATAGACAGTGTGGCATCCCCCCCATCCCATTCCCCATATAGTCAGTGTGGCATCCCCCCTCCCATATAGGCAGTGTGGCATTCCCCCTCCCATTCCCATATAGGCAGTGTGGCATCCCCCCCTCCCATTGCCATATAGGCAGTGTGGCAATCCCCTATAGGTAGTGTGGCATTCTCCCCCCTCCATTCCCCATATAGGCAGTGTGGCACCCCCCTCCATTCCCCATATAGGCAGTGTGGCACCCCCCTCCATTCCCCATATAGGCAGTGTGACACCCCCCTCCCATTCCCCAGTTAGGCAGTGTTGCATCCCCCATCCCATTCCCTGTATAGGTAGTGTGATATCCCCCCCCCTCTTCCATTCCCTGTATAGGTAGTGTGGCATCCCCCCTCTTCCATCTGCCTATAGGTAGTGTGGCATCCCCCCCCTCTTCCTCTTCCATCCCCGTATAGGTAGTGTGGCATCCCCCCTCTTCCATCCCCTTATAGGTAGTGTGGCATCCCCCCTCTTCCATTCCCGTATCGGTAGTGTGGAATCCCCCCTCTTCCATCCCCTTATAGGTAGTGTGGCATCCCCCCTCTTCCATCCCCATATAGGTAGTATGGCATCCCCCCCTCTTCCATCCCCATATAGGTAGTGTGGCATCCACCCCTCTTCCATCCCCTTATAGGTAGTGTGGCATCCCTCCCTCTTCCATCCCTGTATAGGTAGTGTAGCATCTCCCCCCTTCCATCCCCTTATAGGTAGTGTGGCATCCCCCCCTTCCATCCCTGTATAGGTAGTGTGGTACCCCCCCTTCCTTCCCTGTATAGGTAGTGTGGCATCCACCCCCCTTTCATTCTCCTTATAGGCAATAGCAAAAAAAAAAGTAAACTCACCTTTAAATCCTTCCTGCTGTCCCCGCCGTCCCCGCCGTCTTCACACACAGACACACACAGCGGTGGGCGTGGCTGCCGCTCAAGCATCGGCCACACCCACCGCTGTATAGTCCGGGTGTCTCTGTCTGCTGGGGCAGTTGAGAAGTGACAGGGACAGTGCGAGCAGCAGAGGTAGCGGCAGAGGTATGTTGCTATTTCTCTGTTTAATAATACTTGGGTGTCTATGGGCCTAGTTCACTATAGACAGTTAGGACTATGTTATGAATGAATATGATATACATTTGACTGCTATTTATTTTTGTATTATGTGAGAAAAGGGGACCTTAGGCTGGATTCAGAGAGACAAAAAAAAACTTCCGTGTTAGCTCCGATCTATTTTTTTTTTGGAAATGTTTCCTCTCTCGTATGAGTGTACGAGCGATTCTGTGCATGCATTGAAAACCTTCTGTAAAGTTTCCAGATTACGAATACGAGGATGTCATTTTCCATCCAGACTTTTCCGTTTCATTTTCACATGTTACAATGTAGGCTTTCATTTTTGCCCTTTTCCCACTTCTCGGTTAGGTTCTTCTTCCATTTTAGCCCCCTAAAACTTACCCAAATCACTTCTCGGTCATGTGAATATTCACCTTTAAATATTTCTGGGCCCATTAGTTTTGTGTTAATGTATTTTGTAAATGAAATGACAATGTAACTTTTTTTTTTATTCCATTATAAAATATAAAATTTAAAAATTTTTTGAAAATGTCACATTTTTACAACTATAAAAAACAAAATACATAGCAATGGCAGGCCACAGAACATTATTCTTCATCTGTGGTCCCCAACGAGTTGCGCAGCTCCTGCATCTCGCCCACCAACTGAAGGACCCTGACACTCAGTTGTGCCACTCTGGCATGTGTGGTCCCTGTTAAAAAAACGTAAATTAAAATTTTGGTATAACCTTGTTGGGGTCATAATGCAGTGCCCCCCCCCCCCCCCCGTATGGTCCAAACACCTAAATCTGGACTTCAAAAGCCAGAGGGCCCTCGCCACCACAGGCATAGTGCCCGATTAGAGAACCCCTGGCCCGCATTCTGCAGGCAAAGAACGGGCATCAGGAGCAAGGGCGAGTGGCACATCTTGCGGTTCCTGCAACCAAATATAAAATAATTACACAAAGCAAAGGTAACCAACTAAAACAATAACTCCTACAACAAATTAAGATTCAAGTTCAACAATCCAAATATAATTCACAAAGGACATAAGTCTAAAAAAATATAGCAATTATATGGATGTGTGGGAAAATAAATGTTTACATGCTAAGGACTAATTTAGGTCAGCATTAAAATGCTTCTATAAGGCATACATGAAATGTATTGATTCAAGTATGCATTGCTGTGACAGACGCTCTGTCTTTTGGATGTCATCACTATTCAGTTGCCCACCGGGCCATTCACTGGCCTTTTCTTAATTAGGTCATTGGAGTTTGGATTGTATTATAAACTGCCTTTGTGTTAATTGATTACGTCACAGGCAATGGCATTGTTCTAATTGAGTGTATTACAGATGCCTATTGTTTTGCTGATTGCGTCACCGGCAGAGTTGGTCTGTGTATTTGTCATGAGGTCCACGGGGGAGGTCCCATTGCATGGAGACTTGTGTATATAAGGCCTAGAGTGGCACTAATAAAAACACTTCACCTTCACCCTCAATACTGAGTTCTGTCTCTTATTGGGGGAAACGCTATATTACAATTCACTAGCCCTTGTAAGGGCTGTTCCTGTTTCCTCACGGACGACTCTGGAATTCCAGCAGCACCTCTCACCATTGGGAAAGGACGTCTCGGGCGGTGAAGCCCTCCGGCGATAAGGGTTATCGCTACAATTGGTGGCAAGCGGTCGGATGGTCCTTTGTACCCAGAGAGAGTGCTACCCTGATGGAGAGTCAGTATGACAAGTTGAAAAGGCTGACCCTGAAGGATCTACTCGAGAGCCGGGGAAGGTCAGCTAGCAACCGCCCACGTCAGGAACTGATAGCCGAGCTGATCGAAATGGATCGTGCAGCAGTGAGGACCGAAACCAATATAGAGATCGATGAAGACGCTGCTCTTGTTCAAGCGGTTCGGAACAGATTGTCGGTCTATGGCCCGAATCCATCACAGGAACTGATCGACCGAGTCTTCGCCGCAGCGGAGGCAGAGGCCAGTAAGCGAAGGGAAGATCGGCGACTTTCAACCCAGCAGCCTCTCAGCCTCAGTTACACTGGGGGGAGAAAGATTCCATTTGCAGCATTTAAGTCCTTCCAGGAAAGTGACGACGAGATTGACGGATTTTTGGCCGATTTTGAACGGCAGTGCGCTTTACACCGGGTACCCACGGAGGAATGGGTCACCATATTATCAGGGAAACTATCTGGGAAAGCTTCCGATGCTTTCCGGGCCATCCCTGATGCGGACTTACCACACTACCATCTGGTAAAGGAGGCTTTGTTAGCGCGGTACGCTGTCACCCCGGAAGCCTACAGGCGACGATTTCGGGAATCCCAAAAGAAGGGAGGGGATTCTTACACGGAGTGGGCATGTCGGCTCCATCGTACAGCATCACACTGGGTCACTGGATGCAAAGCCACGACCGCTGAGGATGTACTACAGTTGTTTTTACTAGAACACTTTCTCAATGCCCTGCAACCAGAGCTAAGAGAGTGGGTACGTGACCGGAGGCCTCTAACGCTACCTGAGGCTGCTCGTCTAGCCGACGAGTACACTGATGCTCGCCGGACAGAACAGTCCGCTCCAAAACCACCACCTCCCATTAAGTTTCAAGCACCTGTGGCTTCCACGCCAACTCGTTACTCTGGGTCACATAGGCCAGCGCAGCAACCGAACCTCTCCACAGTTCAGTGCCATCGTTGCAAACAATGGGGACATTATCGCAGTGATTGCGCCCTAGAGCCTCCCCGAAACACGTGGAGGCAAACACAACCTTCCACCTCCCGTACTCCTGTGGCACACTGTTTGGAAGCTGAGAGCAGTTCGGAAGAGTATCTGGGAGTACTGTATGAAGCTGATCCCGTACAAGCGGCCATCCAAGACAACCGACAGCACCATTGCCAGGAGGTACGAGTCAATGGGCGCACCGCGCAAGGATTACGCGACACCGGAGCCACACTTACCTTGCTTCAACCTCATTTGGTCAAGAACAAAGACCGCACTGGACACACCGTTGCAGTAAGGGTGGCGGGAGGAGCTGTGTTTCGACTCCCCACCGCCCGAGTACATCTTGACTGGGGCGCTGGATCCGGCAGGGTACAGGTGGGACTTATGGACAACTTACCAGCAGAAGTACTATTGGGAAATGATCTAGGACCAATGACTTCTGCCTACGCTACCTCTGGACCAACCAGCGTCAACCCTGTTACAACCCGGTCTCCAGCCCGAGCTGCCGACTCCAGCCCACTGGTCGGGGAGACCCAGGGGTTTCGTCTGCATCACGTCATGTCTGTTACAAGAAGCCAAGAAGAGGATCAGCCATCAGGTTACGTCCTTCCAGAAGGGAAACGTATGCCAAACACTATTTTTGTTGGGGGCATTGGCCGTCGGATTAATCAGCCTGAAATTAAGGATGTTTTTTCAAAGTATGGCGCTGTAAAGAATGTCAAAATTATTAGGGATGCCTCTGGCGTTTCTAAGGGTTATGGTTTTGTCTACTTTTACGATGATGTAGATGTGCAGAAGATTGTGGATTCTCCGATCAGCTACCATGGAAAGAGATTGAAACTTGGACCAGCTATAAGAAAGCAAAGCACCTGTGCACACATCCAACCAAGGACTTTGGTGCTGAACTCACCAACGCCACAATATCCCAATGTTTGGACCCCACCCATGACCGATTCCTATGTACAGCCTACGTCAAGGTTTAGTCCGGTTACTCACTATGTGCAGACTTGTCCTTACACAGAACTCTGCCCATAACAAGAGTCCGGACAGCCCCACGTTAACCCGAACAGGGTCAATCCGGGTCTGCCGGGTGTTTCACAAAAAGGGGGCATTGTGACAGACGCTCTGTCTTTTGGATGTCATCACTATTCAGTTGCCCACCGGGCCATTCACTGGCCTTTTCTTAATTAGGTCATTGGAGTTTGGATTGTATTATAAACTGCCTTTGTGTTAATTGATTACGTCACAGGCAATGGCATTGTTCTAATTGAGTGTATTACAGATGCCTATTGTTTTGCTGATTGCGTCACCGGCAGAGTTGGTCTGTGTATTTGTCATGAGGTCCACGGGGGAGGTCCCATTGCATGGAGACTTGTGTATATAAGGCCTAGAGTGGCACTAATAAAAACACTTCACCTTCACCCTCAATACTGAGTTCTGTCTCTTATTGGGGGAAACGCTATATTACAATTCACTAGCCCTTGTAAGGGCTGTTCCTGTTTCCTCACGGACGACTCTGGAATTCCAGCAGCACCTCTCACCATTGGGAAAGGACGTCTCGGGCGGTGAAGCCCTCCGGCGATAAGGGTTATCGCTACAATTGCTATACAATTTATGGCCTCGGCCATGCTGATACATGCAGTGCCTTGGTGCTAAAGGCGCGCAGACTCCTCCACATAGCCGCAAAACATGTTCAACAATAGCAATCCGAGCCCTCAAAGGTCCCGTAAGTGGATCGGAAATGAAACGGATTTAGAGGGTGTTGGTCCGTCGGAAATCAGCTCTCTGAATCAGACGTAAACCCATCCCAACAACGGAAGTTATCTGAACGAACGAAAAATTTCCGATTTTGTTTGGAAAATTATCCGAACTAACGGAAATGTTCCGATTTGCTTCCGTTCATCGAAAGCGCATTTCCGAACGTGCGTACAAATGAAAAATGAACGAAAAAAAGCAAAAAAATGACAAACACCCACCAAAACTTTCACAGACAGCTACGGAAGTCCAGATGAATGTGTCTCTGAATCGAGCCTCATATCCCACAATAAGTTAATATTCTAGAATATGTTGATTTGAATGACTTTGAAAGCCAGACACATGAAAACTAACTGGAAAGTATACCAATAATGTTCATGTGCAATAGAGTGGTTATGTATACACAAATGACAGCTACAAGTGAAAAAAAGATACCTAAACCTAAATGGACTCATTAAACCTCAAGCACCAAGCTAGTCAATAAAAAAATCAAAAATGCATGACCCCAAATAGATACAAAAATAAAATGCAAACAATGATGCATGCACAAAAACAAATTATACACAGAATAAAGTGCAGTGCAATCAACCAAAGTGCAAATGTGGTTTGCTTTGAAAAAAAAATGCATATGACAAATAAGGCCCGTGCCATCAAAGGGCAAACCTGGGCAATTGCATTGCATCTTCAGGGGCCCACTCAGACTCACACTTGGCCATTTTACAGTGCACCTGAACCACTACATTCTGGGTGTTGTGTGCACACCTGCTCATGTCTGGCCTCAGCAACAGGAGATGATCAGCAACATTGGAGACGGTGGCATGGAATGGAGGGCAAGTGATGGAAGCTCAGAGGGCCTAAAGGTGCTTGGTGGAAAACCAGGGCATCTTGGGTTGTGTGCATGTTTGTGAGTGTGAGCTCCCTGGAAATGTACCTTTCCAGCATTCAGCGCATTCAGTTTTACTTGTCTCCATTCAGCTTTGGAAGCTGCTGTGATATTCCAGAGGCTAGTGAGCCAAGCACGGTGAGTGCTCTGGGAAAAAGTAAAGAAATAAGGCAGTCTGGGGGTTTTCACACAGCCGGGCATACCAATTTGGGATGCCCCAGGAACTGAGACTGGTGCCTCCGATCTTCCTCTTCGAAGGGACCCCAGGCTTCCTCCCAAGGGCCTCTACCACTTGGGGCCTCCACCATCTGTTAACAGGGACAGCAACTGATCTAAAGTTACTTATTGGGGGCCTCCCCTAGACTTTCAGACCAGGAGCTAGTGACCAGAGGTGGCTGCAGTGAATGCCTGGTGGTGGCGGGGACCAGCAATACATACACATTACCTATCCATCTATGGGATCCGTTATGTCACATTGCAGGACAAACGCTGCATGCAGCACATACATGTAAAGAAGCCCATTGATTTCAATAGGCAAGACTTTCTTCCCAATTTCTTGTATTCTTACTTCAACTTGAATATAAGCAGCCTATTATTCCAAAATATTTATTAAAAAAATAATAATTTAATTTATTTAAAAATTCATGGGTTTGCTTATTTCTATTTAAAAACTCTAGAGCTTGCTAAAAGGTTTGCGGCAGTAATGACAAATAGTCCCACTAATTTTTTGTAGAATCCAACACCTTGCTATGATAAATGGTAACTCAACACACTTTGTAATGCAACTTTTAAAGGATAATATATGGCGTCTATAAAGTGCTGAACAATGTTATATGGCTGCACAGGGTGAGTAATGGCCATACATCTCCAGTGTTCCCTGATTCAGGGAGAAGTTTATAGTTATGCAAAGCGCAGGCCGGCACCACAGACCTATATTTCACAAGTGATATTTACATTTTATGCTAATAATTGTGTAGTCTCTGCTAAGGTTTAATCCCCTTATAAGGCCAGAATTTACAGTTCTATAAGACGGCTGCTTTGCATCGTATTGATCATTATTAAAGTAACATAGCTCCGAACCGAAATCTCCACAGGCCCTGTGACCTGTCAGGTTTGATCAATGAGAATCTGAATACACAATTTCAATTTGCCATTTAATCTGATAATCACTGGCATTACCATTGGCATAGCTGCAAGGGCCACATAAGGTCAACGGAGCTTGCCGTGTAGAATCCAATAGCAATTTATATTCCATCACAAGCCTTGCTCCCTTATGCAGTCTTCTGCAGGCTGAAAACATCACGACTAGAGATGTCTGAGGGGGTTCTCATTTATTGCCTAAAACAGAAAGTATTTATATGGCACATACAGACCAAAAACTACAGGCTATACATCTTCTGTGTGGAGGCTGATTCATTACAACGTCAGGTATCGGCAGATGTGCCTCTGTATGGCGACGCTTAGAGCGACTACTAGTAGACTCTGTAAGCGGGTATCGCGGGCGCTGTAACACAGTGTCTCAGTCGCTCTAGTAACCTGGGCCGCATTAATGAATGTGATGTGTGTTGGGCGCTGTAACAACAGTATAGCGCTGCAGCGAGCGAGAGGTTGCGCCAGTTCAGTGCGTCCGGCACTTGTGCTCAGCACCATATTTAACAAAACACTAGACACTCCGTCGGGCTCTAAAGCTGGGCACTGTAGCATAGAGCGCCAGGCGCTGTGTGATTAAAGTCTGTTTTTGAACACATACCCATCAGTAACAAAGCGAAAACACATGGAATGACATTGTTATAACACTGTGAAAAAGTCAAAAGTTTCTAAATGTGTTTGCAGCCAGGAGAGGTCACAAAATGATTTGAGCAAAAATAAATAAATAAATAGTATAAATAAATAATAGTAATAAATAATTGCCAAACATGCTATTAATACACAACTAATGAAAGCCCATTGACATTCTGACAAGTGTGGGCGCATGCTTGCTAGGGCGTTACATCCAAAGACCACAGCCACTTACATTCCCAGCATTCAGGGGCCGCAGGGTCAAACTGCCTCCACACCCTCCCAGATAGTGGATAGTTTCAGGGACTATTACCACTCGCTGTATAATTTGGGGCAGAACAGCTACTCCTTGGTTGACACAGAGCCACCGGAAGCCGTTGTGACCTACGTAAATAGCACGCCCCTTCCAATGATGTTGGAGGAAGAGGCAGCGGCCCTGGAGGTACCCTTCTCCTCGCAAAAGGTGGCCAAGGCAATCAGGGAGACGCCACAGGGTAAAAGCCCTGGAGCGGATGGCTTTACCCCTAAATTCTACAAGCAGCTTGGAGCTGAGCTAGTGCCATTTCTGACTAGGGTCTTTAATTCCGTTGGGCCTGAGTGTGGGTTTCCTAAACAGTCGCTGGAGGCAATTATATCGGTCCTGCCTAAGCCTGGAAAGGATCCTTCGGTGTGCAGCAGCTATAGGCCGATCTCCCTAGTCAACATTGATATCAAGTTATATGCCAAGATTTTGTCTTCCAGGCTTGGTCCACTTCTCCTGGGCCTGATAGACTTGGATCAGGTTGGATTCGTGCCTGGGCGGGAGGCTCGGGACAACACCAATAAACTCTTTGACCTCATAGCGTACTCCAAGGCTGAGGGGACTCAGGCATGCCTTCTCTCGTGCGACGCGGAGAAGGCATTTGATAGGGTGGACTGGTTGTTCCTTAAGGCATCCCTTCGACAGATTGGTGTTGGCCCGATACTCCTGTCCAGGATCTTGGCTTTGTACTCTGAGGTGAGGGTGTGGGTTAATGGCCTTCTTTCCTCTCCCCTTAGGATCGGTAATGGCACCCGGCAAGGTTGCCCTTTGTCTCCGTTGCTGTATGTAATCACTATGGAGCATCTCGCTGTGGCCATTAGACAGAATCCGGATATTAGGGGGCTAACGGTAGGGGAACGGGAGTATAAAGCATCTTTATATGCTGATGACCTACTTTTACACTTAACTTCTCCATTAACTTCGTTTCCAGCGGCTCTTAAAGAGTTTCAGACCTTTGGTCAGGTCAGTTACTTCAAAATCAACTATGCTAAGTCAGAGGCCCTTAACATATCTCTCCCCAGACAGACCATAGAGCAGCTTAAACTGAATTTTGCTTTTAAGTGGCAACCCCACTCAATAAAATATCTCGGGGTACAGATCCCCTCGGACCTTTCGTGACTATATGAACTAAATTACTCCCCTTTACTTCTAAAGACGGTAAATGACCTAACTGCGTATGACCTGGTTTGGAAGGATCAATGTGCTGCAGATGGAGATGGACATCCTTCCCAAATTTTTGTATACCTTCCAAACGGTACCCATTCACTTGCCTAGTAGTTTCTTTAAGAAACTGAAGACAGCTTTTCTGAGATTTGTATGGGGGACAGGGAAGCCCCGTATAAGGTTTAGCACATTGAAAAGGCTCAAATCTGATGGTGGAGCCGGCCTTCCGGACCTTCAGACATACCATACAGCGGTTGTGGCGCTCCGTATACTGGACTGGGCCCTAAAGGGGGGAGGGAAGCAGTGGGGAGGGATGGAAAAGGCTATCTCCCCTGTGAATTTGCTTTCGCTGCCCTGGGGAGGCATACTTCCCAGGCAAACAAGGGAATCTCTTCCGTTTCTGGCAGGACAGTTCCTGCTGGTCTGGGATAAAATGTCTAGACGGAGCTCCATAATCAATAGACCGGGGCCCCTGACTCCTCTCTTTGACAACTACTCTTTTACACCTGCTGTACGGGTCAGGAGCTTCTTAGTTTGGGAGGCCTCATCTAATGTAACTATGGGACGCATTTTGGAACGAGACAGACTTTCCACACTGGATGAGCTAAGGGAAAGGACTCCGGGTCAATATGTCTCATGGTTTCTTCATAGGCAATTGAATGCTTTTGTGGCAACTCATTATCTGGTGGAGCGGGTAGACGGCCACTGATGCAATTGGAACATGTCCTCACACAAGCGCCTCCCGAAACTCACCCTATCGCTGTCCTGTATCGAACCTTGCTGGCTGCTATGCATGACTCCCCACCGGGATTTATACGGAGATGGGAGGAGGAGTTGGGGATGTCCATTTCCAAAGAGGAGCTTACTAAAATATATTTGTTTACTCATAAACTAGCGGTCCCGGGCATAGCTCAGGAAAGGAACTTTAAAGTCCTTTCCCGGTGGTACAGGTGCCCAGTTGATTTGAACAAGTTTGACCCTGCATGCTCTGATAGCTTTTGGAGATGCCTAGAGGGGCGGGGTAGCATGGTCCATATTTGGTGGGGCTGTCCATCAATCAGGGCCCACTGGGAGAAGGTTTTGGCTATATACAACAACATCTCAGGGGAGTCGGTGCAGAACTCCCCTCAGGTGGCCCTGCTGTCCTTGCTTCCTGGCTCTCTCTCCCGTGGCAAAAAGGGGGTGCTGCTGCATTTCCTGACAGCAGCGAGAGCAGTCATCCCGGGGCGATGGAGATCCACAGCCCCTCCATCTCTTGTTGAATGGGTTCGGGAGGTGGAGGCCATTCATCATATGGAGGAGCTGATTTCAGACTCCGAAGGCTCCTGGGAGAGCTATAGGATGACATGGGTCGGTTGGCTGGACTACAGGGACACCCATTTAGCGCAGGAGATATTATAGGCGGTCAGGCGTCGGTACGCCCCTGTCAGCACTAATACTTCTGTTCCTGTATATGCTTCGGTACGTGTCCCTACTCCGGCCCTTGCCTTGGAACTACGCATACTCATCCCCAACTTTTTCCAATGCTCCCGCAATCCTGTCCCTCATTCTTCCTCCTTCCCCTTCCTTCCTTCCTCCTCCCCCCTTTCCCCCTGTTGTTTTCTTCCTTCCTAGCATGTCATTGCTGTTCTGCGTCTTCCGGCCGCCCGGCCCCTTCCCTCTGCCCTCTGGATCCCCGCCTCCCCTGGGAATGGGAACGTATGCTGGATCTTGGTATGAGCGGTCCGTCTCTGTCTCCTTTTGGTCGGTAGGTCTGGAATAGAGGAGACTGGGAGACCTGGGGCGTGAGACCCACGACCGAAACATCACATAGAGGGTTAACCGGAGTGTGAGCTGGATCATATTTGTGGGGGTTGGTTGGGTTGCTGGGGGGGTGGAACGGACGTGCCCATTGCTTATGATGTATCATTGTACTGTATGCACATATGGACGTAGAATGCGACATGTTTGATTTTCTGTCCTTTTGTATTACTGTTCTGTACTGTTTCTGTACTGTTTCCCTTACACAATGTAAACTGAATAAAAAGATATTGAACTAATGAAAGCCCATTGAAATGTATGAGAGAGCGATACAGAGCGACAGGTACTACATGGCGCTCTGGAAGCTAGAGCGCCGGCGCGATACGCTGAGCCGCCGGGATTAATACATGTGACGCTACATGTCACTGTTAGCGTCGCTCACCAGATTCGCTTTCTTAAATGTGGTTTTGCGTACAGCGCCCGACATTCACCAGATGCTGCCTGTCGCTACGAGGCACTACCTGGCGCTATCCGTTCTTAAATACCCCCTTAGTGACTAGACAGAGCCATGCAAATAATTTCTAATTTTGTCTTCGTGATATCTCAAGCACCCAGAAAGCATGGCTTGACACGCATATCCTGAGTATATCTTCTAATATTTACAGCTATAATTTCCTGCTTGTGGAAACATGTTTCAGATGGCCCTCGTCAGCACCAGACTGGAAGCTCTGAACCACAGTAACAGAGGAGCAAGCCAATTATGGGAGAGACCCATGTTAGGCTTAATATTGTAGGCTAAAAAGGATAAATAAAAACTGCTATTCATGGGTGAAGGATAAAGAACTCTTTGAAAAAGAAAGTATTTACAAGATACATTCAGACCAAGAACAACAGACCTTTTCATCTTTGTGATAGCTCTTCTTGTGGCCCAATCTTCAGCTAAAACACTAGGGTGGTTATTTAAGAAACGCTAACGTCACGTAGTACCACATCGCGTAAATATGGTAAATAGCGTTTTATTTAATTATTTATTTTACATTTTAGGATCAAATTATTGCGTGACCTCTCCTGCCCAGCAACCAAACACTTAAATTGTTATATTTTGTTTTTTTTAATGCAGAATTGTATGTGCAGGTCGGCCATTGCAGTGTCATTGTTACAGTGTTAACACAATGTCATTCCATATGTTCTCACTCGGGTGCTGGTGGATATGTGTTGAGAAACAGACTTTTTTCATATAGCGTCCAGTGCTCAATGCTAGTTTTACAGCGCTGGCGCTGGTTTTGTGTTTGATTTTCTTAAACATGGGCAGTGGCGAGCGTCTCATGCATTTAACTGCAGGTATCTATCATTCGCTGCTGCGTTGTCCTGTTGTTATATGTGGCGTTGCTCGGGGCGGCTTTTCCTCGAGACACTACACATGCATTGATTGAGGGAGAGCTTCTACAGCGCCCTCCAGACATCACATTTATCAATGTTGGACAGGATACTACAGCATCACTTGTCCATCCACTATGCTAGGTTAATGTGCCAGACACCCGCTTGCAGCTACTAGCGGACTCTCTAAGCGCCTCTACATAAACGCAGGCAGGCTGATTCATTATTAGCGCCAGGTAGCGACAGATGAGCGTCTGTACTGCGATGGGCCGTTAGTGGGCGCCCCGATCAGCCATCAGTCGCTATTTCAGAACGCCACAGTCGCTACTTGCCGTTAGTAGTAAGCACGCTGCCAATGTTAAATGTGATGTTTCAGATTTGCATTAGAGGCACTGTTGAGTTGTTACAACTTATTTAATACGGCGCCTGAGCGCTTCTATGCTGTTGTGTAGAAATCAATCTGTAAATGTTAGAAATGTGAAACCACATAAGCAAAATATCACGTCACCAGTTTTTTAAAATAAAAATACAAATTACTTTTATTCAAGCATATTTTGAAAGAAAAATTTTGGTTTCTTTTGACAATAAGTAGTCCCAATCTTCATGGTGCCTGTAATGGAGACAAAAGTGTTGTTAGTTTGGGCTTTAATTTATAAATAATGTAGAATAAACACCCTAATGTGGTTTGTATTAATTATAGAACAACCACATTTTTATTAACCAATTATTACTCACCCACTTTTTAGTTTTCATTATTATAATCCACCCACATCTTTTTTAAATTAAATTTAAAGCACCCACGTA
Organism: Gastrophryne carolinensis; assembly: GCA_027917425.1. Classification (NCBI taxonomy): domain Eukaryota; kingdom Metazoa; phylum Chordata; class Amphibia; order Anura; family Microhylidae; genus Gastrophryne; species Gastrophryne carolinensis. The sequence continues at coordinate 54,434,240 of CM051236.1, read as the reverse complement.
TTTGATTATTTTAAATAGGCCCCTGTTGTACTGTAGTTTTAGTATATCTCAGCTGAGCTGACTTACCGAAAAAAATGATGAAATCATGCTTTGCCGTCACTCGAACCCAGTCTGGGCATCCTCATTACTGTCTGCGGCCATGTTGGGGACTTCTGGCACCTGTACTGTTTCCTCGGGGGGGTTCGATTCGGTGGCATATGCAAATGTTGTGTAGAACACAGCAGATGAGGATGATTTTGGAGACCTTTTGTGGACAGTACAACATCTCTCCTCCTGGGCGTGCCAAACAGAGAAAGCGTGCTTTCAGCAGGCCGATGCTTCTTTCCACAATGCATCTTGTTTTGCGATGTGCTGCATTGTAGCGTAATTGGGCAGAGGTCTGTGGGTTTCTGACCCGAGTCATTAACCACGTTTTCTGCCCATATCACATGTCCGCTGTTGAATAAACAAAGTGAGAGATAGCATTTTGTAAAGTAGCTATAACATTATGTCTACAATAAAACTAGGCATATATAGCTGTGTATTTGTTTTAAATTAATATTGTTATTGTTATTCTGTCTAGGATTCTTAATTACCCAGTAGCCATCCAGGTGGCATTTCATTGTTCTCAAACTTCCGGCACATGACTGATTGCTGGAGCACATAAGAATCATGGCATGAGCCTGGGAAGCCAGATTTCACGGCCCTCAGCTTCATGTCGGGGTCACATACCACCATGACATTCATCGAATGGAATTGTTTCCTATTCCTATAATGCAGCTCCTGTGCACGGGGTGGGCGGAAAGGGATATATGTACCATCCACTCACCCTAGCACATTAGGTATCCCTCCCATGCGGTAGAAGGCACGTTTTATATTGGCAACCTCCTTCTCTTCCTCAGGAAATTTGATATATACCGGGATAAGGTTGCAAATAGCCAGGACTACCTTGTAAAAGATACGGCTCATTGTAGACTGGCTGATGGTAAAAGAACGGCTGAACAGGATCTTTATCAATGAAAAATTGACCAGTATTTTAAAGGACTCACAAATAAAATTCATGAAAGTTTGGGGCCCGTGGGTGGAATACTCGTTCCCAGATATAGGGAATGCCCTGCTGCAGTGAGGGGTGGCTCTAGCCTTCTCCGGCCTTAGATCCCTCCTCTTTCCTCCTTCTTTTCCTCCCTCTGCGGCCAACATGACCTGGGTCAATAGGGCGTGTTGGGATTTGGTAATGCCATCCAGTTTTACATGCAGCAATGCCACCCAAGGGTCCCTGCGCGCATTAGTATGCAAAAGGGTGTATAGCAAGCCAAAGACCCTTGACCATAACCTACTGACCTTTGGACACTCCCACCAGATATGCATGACCGAGCCTTCTACGGGACAGCCCCTGAAGCAGGACGCCGGGTATCCAGGGACTGCCTTAGCTATGCGTGATGGTACTAAGTACCATCTTGTAAGCATTTTATACGCTGCCTCCTGTGTGGTTATATTTATGTAACATATGTTGATCCCATCCCAGATCTCCGTCCAGCTCTTTCTATCCCTCACTAGATTTAAATCTGTCTCCCATCTAATCATGTTTCAACCCACTTTAAAGTGCAGTGTTCATTAACTAAATAATAGAATTTATGTCATTAAATAAAACATTTAACAGAACATTCCAGGCAAACCAAAAACACTGGGTTAGTCTTGAACCTTCTGCGCCTTCTGGGCCCATCTGAGAATCCTTTAGCGTTCTGGTGAGCTAGTCCAACAGTGGATACGCGTTTAGAGTTAGTAGCTGTAGCGACCACCCTTATCGCCGGAGGGCTTCCCCGCCAGAGACGTCCTTTTCCCAATGGTGAGAGGTGCTGCAGGAATTCCAGAGTCATCCGTGAGGGAAGCAGGAGCAGCCCTTACAAGGGCTAGTGAATTGTAATATAGCGTTTCCCCCAATAAGAGACAGAACTCAGTATTGAGGGTGAAGATGAACTAGCTTTATTAGTGCCACTCTAGGCCTTATATACACAAGTCTCCATGCAAGGTGGACCTGATGGAGAACTGCATGACACACACACCGACCAATAGCAGCAGGGCACACCATCCCTCAACTCTGCCGGTAACACAATCAGTATAACAATAGCAGTCTGTAATACAATCAATCAGAACAATTCCATTGTCTGTGACGTAATCAATCAACACAATGGCAGTCTGTAACACAATCAATCAGAACAATGAATAACGTAATCAATCAACAAAATGGCAGTCTGTACATGCTTAAGAAAAGGAAAGTAAAGAACCTGTGTAAAGTCCAAAGGGCAGAGAGTCTGTCACAATGCCCCCTTTTTGTGGAACACCCGGCAGACCCGGATTGACCCTATTCGGGTTAACGTGGGGCTGTCCGGACTCTTGTTAGGGGCAGAGTTCTGTGTAAGGACAAGTCTGCAAATAGTGAGTAACAGGACTAAACATTGACGTGGGCTGTACATAGGAATCGGTCATGGGTGGGGTCCAAACACTGGGATATTGTGGCGTTGGTTCAGCACCAAAGTCCTTGGTTGGATGTGTGCACAGGTGCTCTGCTTTCTTATAGCTGGTCCAAGTTTCAATCTCTTTCCATGGAAGCTGATCGGAGAATCCACAATCTTCTGCACATCTATATCATCGTAAAAGGAGACAAAACCATAACCCTTAGAAACGCCAGAGGCATCCCTAATAATTTTGACATTCTTTACAGTGCCATACTTTGAAAACAAATCCTTAATTTCAGGCTGATCAATCCGACGGTCAATGCCCCCAACAAAAATAGTGTTTGGCATACGTTTCCCTTCTGGAAGGACGTAACCTGATGGCTGATCCTCTTCTTGGCTTCTTGTAACAGACATGACGTGATGCAGACGAAACCCCTGGGTCTCCCCGACCAGTGGGCTGGAGTCGGCAGCTCGGGCTGGAGCCCGGGTTGTAACAGGGTTGATGCTGGCTGGCACAGAGGTAGCGTAGGCAGAAGTCATTGGTCCTAGATCATTTCCCAATAGTACTTCTGCGGGTAAGTTGTCCATAAGTCCCACATGTACCCTGCCGGATCCAGCACCCCAGTCAAGATGTACTCGGGCGGTGGGGAGTCGAAACACAGCTCCTCCCGCCACCCTTACTGCAACGGTGTGTCCGGTGCGGTCTTTGTTCTTGACCAAATGAGGTTGGAGCAAGGTAAGTGTGGCTCCGGTGTCGCGTAATCCTTGCGCGGTGCGTCCATTGACTCGTACCTCCTGACGATGGTGCTGTCGGTTGTCTTGGATGGCCGCTTGTACGGGATCAGCTTCATACAGTACCAAGATACTGGGTCCCTGTGGATACTTCGCTTAGGATGTGTCCGCAGGGAAAGTTTGTCCAGGAGTTGATGTCCCTACTCTATTTAACTGAATAAATTGGGGGGGAGGGGGTGTTTCGCTGTGAAAGCCCCCTAGAGGTTGAGTAGTTTGTTGGACAAACAATCACTGAAACTATTGTAGAGTTATTATGTCAACATATTTCCCGCCCCTATCAATGAACTCAAGTATCATTGATAGGGGATAGGGGTATCAAATCAATTTATTCATACAGTACCCCCAGATACTCTTCCGAACTGCTCTCAGCTTCCAAACAGTGTGCCGCAGGAGTACGGGAGGTGGAAGGTTGTTTTTGCCTCCACGTGTTTCGGGGAGGCTCTAGGGCGCAATCCCTGCGATAATGTCCCCATTGTTTGCAACGATGGCACTGAACTGTGGAGAGGTTCGGTTGCTGCGCCGGCCTATGTGGCCCAGAGTCACGAGTTGGCGCTGAAGCCACAGGTGCTTGAAACTTGATGGGAGGTTGTGGTTTTGGAGCGGACTGTTCTGTCCGGCGCGCATCGGTGTACTCGTCGGCTAGACGAGCAGCCTCAGGTAGCGTTAGAGGCCTCCGGTCACGTACCCACTCTCTTAGCTCTGGTTGCAGGGCATTGAGAAAATGTTCTAGTAAAAACAACTGTAGTACATCCTCAGCGGTTGTGGCTTGGCATCCAGTGACCCAGTGTGATGCTGTACGATGGAGGCGACATGCCAACTCCGTGTAAGAATCCCCTCCCTTCTTTTGGGATTCCCGAAATCGTCGCCTGTAGGCTTCCGGGGTGACAGTGTACCGGGCTAACAAAGCCTCCTTTACCAGATGGTAGTGTGGTAAGTCCGCATCAGGGATGGCCCGGAAAGCATCGGAAGCTTTCCCAGATAGTTTCCCTGATAATATGGTGACCCATTCCTCCGTGGGTACCCGGTGTAAAGCGCACTGCCGTTCAAAATCGGCCAAAAATCCGTCAATCACCGTCGCCAATCATCCGTCGCCACTTTCCTGGAAGGACTTAAATGCTGCAAATGGAATCTTTCTCCCCCCAGTGTAACTGAGGCTGAGAGGCTGCTGGGTTGAAAGTCGCCGATCTTCCCTTCGCTTACTGGCCTCTGCCTCCGCTGCGGCGAAGACTCGGTCGATCAGTTCCTGTGATGGATTCGGGCCATAGACCGACAATCTGTTCCGAACCGCTTGAACGAGAGCAGCGTCTTCATCGGCCTCTATATTGGTTTCGGTCCTCACTGCTGCACGATCCATTTTGATCAGCTCGGCTATCAGTTCCTGACGTGGGCAGTTGCTAGCTGACCTTCCCCGGCTCTCGAGTAGATCCTTCAGGGTCAGTCTTTTCAACTTGTCATACTGACTTTCCATCAAGGTAGCACTCTCTCTGGGTAGAAAGGACCATCCCACCGCTGCCACCAATTGTAGCGACCACCCTTATCGCCGGAGGGCATCCCCGCCAGAGACGTCCTTTTCCCAATGGTGAGAGGTGCTGCAGGAATTCCAGAGTCATCCGTGAGGGAAGCAGGAGCAGCCCTTACAAGGGCTAGTGAATTGTAATATAGCGTTTCCCCCAATAAGAGACAGAACTCAGTATTGAGGGTGAAGATGAACTAGCTTTATTAGTGCCACTCTAGGCCTTATATACACAAGTCTCCATGCAAGGTGGACCTGATGGAGAACTGCATGACACACACACCAACCAATAGCAGCAGGGCACACCATCCCTCAACTCTGCCGGTAACACAATCAGTATAACAATAGCAGTTTGTAATACAATCAATCAGAACAATGCCATTGTCTGTGACGTAATCAATCAGCACAATGGCAGTCTGTAACACAATCAATCAGAACAATGAATAACGTAATCAATCAACACAATGGCAGTCTGTACATGCTTAAGAAAAGGAAAGTAATGAACCTGTGTAAAGTCCAAAGGGCAGAGAGTCTGTCACAATAGTATGGGGGTGAAGATGAACTAGCTTTATTAGTGCCACTCTAGGCCTTACATACACAAGTCTCCATGCAAGGTGGACCTGATGGAGAACTGCATGACACACACACCGACCAATAGCAGCAGGGCACACCATCCCTCAACTCTGCCGGTAACACAATCAGTATAACAATAGCAGTCTGTAATACAATCAATCAGAACAATGCCATTATCTGTGACGTAATCAATCAACACAATGGCAGTCTGTAACACAATCAATCAGAACAATGAATAACGTAATCAATCAACACAATGGCAGTCTGTACATGCTTAAGAAAAGGAAAGTAATGAACCTGTGTAAAGTCCAAAGGGCAGAGAGTCTGTCACAGTAGCCCTCATCAGCACAGTGCTGAAAGTGATGGCTGTATGAGTGGTAATACTTGGGAGCACTTTCACAAAGGAGGAAGCTACTTTAGGAGGAGATTGTTAGGCTTAATGTAGTGGGCTAAAAGACACCATAAAGGCCCCTCCACAGGGGCAAAGGGGTTTATTCATCAAGGGATAGCGGCAGGTAGTGCATCTGGTGAACTCTGGGTGCTGTACGCAATACCACATTTATGAAGGCAATTCTGGTGAGCAACTCTAACAGCTCCATGTAGCATACGATTCATCATTATAGGCAGCTCAGTGTATACCGCCGGTGCTCTAGCTTCCAGAGCACCAGGTATTACCTGAGGCTACCTCTCGCTCTCCCGTTCCATATCTTCTGTTTAAACAGGGTTTTTGTTTTTATTTATTTTTTTCCTCTCAAATAATTGTGTGACCTCTCCTGGCCTAGAAAAAGTAATTTTTGAAAACGTTTTTGATTTTTTATATTTTTATGCAGAATTGTCATTACAGGTCTGGCATTAAAGTGTTAATGTCACAATAGGGTTGATTCAGAGGCACATTCGTCTGGACTTCCGTAGCTGTGTGTGAAAGTTTTTGTGTGTGTTAGTAATTTTTTTGTTTTTTTTCGCTCATTTTCCATTCGTACGAATGTTCGGGCTAATGCGTATATGCGCTTTCGAGGAACGAAACTAAATCAGATCATTTGCGTTAGTTCTGATCATTTTCCCATCAAAATCTGATATTTTGCGTTCGTTCAGATAACTTACGTTGTTGGGATGGGCTTGCGTCTGATTAAGAGAGCTGGTTGCCGAGGGACCACCACCCTATTAAACCGTTTCATTTGCGATCCACTTACGGGACCTTTGAGGGCTCGGAGTTGCTATTGTTGAACATGTTTTGCGGCTATGTGGAGGAGTCTGCGCGCCTTTAGCTCCAAGGCATTGCATGTATCAGCATGGCCGAGGCCATAAATTGTATAGCAATGCATACCTGAATGAATACATTTCATGTATGCCTTATAGAAGCATTTTAATGCTGACCTCAATTAGTCCTTAGCATGTAAACCTTTATTTTCCCACACATCCATATAATTGCTATTTTTTTTAGACTTATGTCCTTTGTGAATTATATTTGGATTGTTGAACTTGAATCTTAATTTGTTGTAGGAGTTATTGTTTTAGTTGGTTACCTTTGTTTTGTGTAATTATTTTATATTTGGTTGCAGGAACCGCAAGATGTGCCACTCGCACAACATACAAGCAGTGTTTGGTCCGGATATGCGATTCCTCAGTGTTTTTGCAGGGCATCCAGGGTCGTCCCATGATGCTTATATATTGTGGAGCTCCGGCTTATTTCGTCAGTTTGAGTCAGGAGAATTATCTGGTGGATGGCTCCAGGGTAAGTTTGCTCACATTCCATCAATCCATTTTCACTGTATGGCAATGAATATAGTTGATGACTCATGTCTTAACCTATGGCTGTTTTTAGCCCTTGATGACATGTTAAACAATATTGTTGCTTAGAATGTGTATTTTATGTTTTAAATTCTTTCAGGGCATTCTGGATATCCACTCCTGCCCTTGCTCCTGATGCCCGTTCTTTGCCTGCAGAATGCGGGCCAGGAGTTCTATAATCGGGCCCTATGCAAAACCCGGGCCGTGGTGGCGAGGGCCTTCGGGCTTTTGAAGTCCAGATTTAGGTGTTTGGACCACACAGGGGGGGGGGGGGGGGACACTGCAGTATGACCCCAACAAGGTTATACCAATAATTTAATTTACGATTTTTAACAGGGACCACACGTGCCACAGTGGCACAACTGAGTGTCAGGGTCCTTCAGTTGGTGGGCGAGATCCAGGAGCTGCGCAACTCGTTGGGGACCACAGATGAAGAATAATGTTCTGTGGCCTGCCATTGCTATGTATTTAGTTTTTTATAGTTGTAAAAAAATTTAATTTTGTAAATATTTTAATATTTTATATTTTATGAAGAAAAGAAAAATGTTAAATTTTTCAAAAAAACATTTTCAAAAGAATGCCAAACAAAAATGGCATTTGGTATTAAAAAAAAAAAATTATAATTAAAGTTTCAGTGTCATTTCATTTCCAAAATACATTAACACAAAACTAATGGGCCCAGAAATATTTAGAGATGAATATTCACATGAGTTTTAGGGGTCTAAAATGGAAGAAGAACCTAGCCGCTAAGTGGTTTGGGTGAGTTTTATGGGTCTAAAATGGAAGAAGAACCTAACCGTGAAGTGGTTTGGGTGAGTTTTAGGGGTCTAAAATGGAAGAAGAACCTAACCGTGAAGTGGTTTGGGTGAGTTTTAGGGGTCTAAAATGGAGGAAGAACCTAACCGCGAAGTGATTTGGGTGAGTTTAAGGGTCTAGAATGGAAGAAGAACCTAACCGCAAAGTGGTTTGGGTGAGTTTTAGGGGTAAAACATGGGAGATGTAGGAAAGCGCAAAGTGATTTAGCTAAGCATTGTAGCAGAAGTGAGTGACCCAAATATGTAGGCGAGCATTTTAATGAGTTAAGTTTGAAGTGCGCAGGCGCAAGATTGTAAGGATTTACGTCCGGACATTTATTTATTGAAAAAGGAAAACAGAATCTAATGGAAAGCGTAAAGGATTCGTGGGAGGAGACGATGGGAAAAGGGCAAAAACGAAAGCCTACGTTGTAACATGAGAAAATGAAAAGGAAAAGTCACGCTGGAAAATGACATCCTCGTACTCGTACTCTGCCGTACAAACGGACGAAAACTTTACAGAAGGATTGCAATGCATGCATAGAATCGCTCGCACATTCATACGAGAGCGGGAACATTTAAAAAAAAAAAAAACAGATCGGCACAAAAACTAAAGTCTTTTTTGTCTCTCTGAATCAACCCTAATGTTCCAACAATGTCATTCCCTGTGTTTTCGCTTTGTTTCTGTTGGATATGTGTTCAAAAACAGACTTTAATCACACAGCGTCTGGCGCTCTATGCTATAGCGACCAGAGTCTGTTTTTTTTTGTTGAATATGCTGAGAGTCGGTCGTACTAAGCTAGCGCTACCTTTTGCTCCCTGCAATGCTGTACTGGTGATAGAGCTCCCAACATACATTTCATTCATCTCAGGCCAGGTTACTACAACAACTGAGGCGCTCTTTTACAGCACCCGATAGCCGATCACAGCTTATACTAGCGGTCGCTCTAAGCGCTGCTATACAGATGCTCATCTGCTGATACCTGGCGCTAGTCAGCCTCCAAATGTAGTGGGCTAAAGGCACCATAAAGGCCCCTCCACAGGGGCAAAGTGTCATTGCCAGGGGCGGGCTGGTCATAGGGCATACCGGGCAGAATCCCGGTAGGCCGGCACCAGCAAAGGCCGCTGTTCCCCCCCCCGCTGCTGCCACTCTCACACACGAGCACACACACACATGCGTGCATACACACACACACTCACACGCACGTGCACACACACACCCAGCTGTGTATGGGCCCTGACTGGTGACACTTAGAAGGAATCATTCATCTGTGTTTATTTCATTAGGGCACCAGATAATATGGCTGCAGCACGATATGCAGCCATTACTATGTGTCCAGATACTATATGTAGTCCCCCTGGTTGTATGATGGGCCTGTGGAAGTATGAATGGGCTTTAAGGATGTATTAAGAGACCCTTGGGCAGTATGGGAGGGATGCCCCCACCCACTGGCTGCACTAAGGGATGCCCCCACCCACTGGCTGCACTGAGCGATGCCCCCACCCACTGGCTGCACAGAGGGATGACCCCACCCACTGGCTGCACTGAGCGATGCCCCCACCCACTGGCTGCACTGAGGGATGCCCCCACCCACTGACTGCACTGAGGGATGCCCCCACCCACTGGCTGCACTGAGGGATGCCCCCACCCACTGGCTGCACTGAGGGATGCCCACACCCACTGGCTGCCCTGAGCGATGCCCACACCCACTGGCTGCACTGAGGGATGCCCCCACCCACTGGCTGCACTGAGCGATGCCCACACCCACTGGCTGCACTGAGCGATGCCCACACCCACTGGCTGTACTGAGGGATGCCCCCACCCACTGGCTGTACTGAGGGATGCCCTCAGTGGCTGTACTGAGGAATGCCCCCACCCACTGGCTGTACTGAGGGATGCCCCCACCCACTGGCTGCACTGAGGGATGCCCCCACTCACTGGCTGTACTGAGGGATGCCCCCACCCACTGGCTGTACTGAGGGATGCCCTCAGTGGCTGTACTGAGGAATGCCCCCACCCACTGGCTGTACTGAGGGATGCCCCCACCCACTGGCTGTACTGAGGGATGCCCTCAGTGGCTGTACTGAGGGATGCCCCCACCCACTGGCTGTACTGAGGGATGCCCCCACCCACTGGCTGTGCTGAGGGATGCCCCCAGTGGCTGTACTGAGGGATGCCCCCAGTGGCTGTACTGAGGGATGCCCCCAGTGACTGTACTGAGCGATGCCCACACCCACTGGCTGCACTGAGGGATGCCCCCACCCACTGGCTGCACTGGGGGATACCCCCACCCACTGGCTGCACTGGGGTATGCCCCAAACCACTGGCTGTACTGAGGGATGCCCCCACCCACTGGCTGTACTGAGGGATGCCCCCACCCACTGGCTGTACTGAGGGATGCCCTCAGTGGCTGTACTGAGGAATGCCCCCACCCACTGGCTGTACTGAGGGATGCCCCCACCCACTGGCTGCACTGAGGGATGCCCCCACCCACTGGCTGTACTGAGGGATGCCCCCACCCACTGGCTGTACTGAGGGATGCCCTCAGTGGCTGTACTGAGGAATGCCCCCACCCACTGGCTGTACTGAGGGATGCCCCCACCCACTGGCTGTACTGAGGGATGCCCCCAGTGACTGTACTGAGGGATGCCCCCAGTGGCTGTACTGAGGGATGCCCCCAGTGGCTGTACTGAGGGATGCCCCCAGTGACTGTACTGAGCGATGCCCACACCCACTGGCTGCACTGAGGGATGCCCCCACCCACTGGCTGCACTGGGGGATACCCCCTCCCACTGGCTGCACTGGGGTATGCCCCAAACCACTGGCTGTACTGAGGGATGCCCCCACCCACTGGCTGTACTGAGGGATGCCCCCAACCACTGGCTGCACTGAGCGATGCCCCCACCCACTGGCTGTACTGAGGGATGCCCCCACCCACTGGCTGTACTGAGGGATGCCCCCAACCACTGGCTGCACTGAGCGATGCCCCCACCCACTGGCTGTACTGAGGGATGCCCCCAGTGACTGTACTGAGGGATGCCCCCAGTGGCTGTAATGGGTGATGCCGCTCACGGCCTGTAATGGAGTGATCCTGCACGCTGTCTGTAATGGGGGAATTTTATCACACCATTTGGTTCAGAATATTTCCTTTATTATTTTTCTCCTCTAAACCCTGGGATGTTGTGGAATGAAAAATAAGCTTTATATATAATGTGATGTTAAGATACTTTACTGGGCCAGAAGCAGTACAACAGGGCCGGTGTGCCCCAAAAAGTCCCGGGCTGTTTTTTATCCCCAGTCCGCCCCTGGTCATTGCTCTAGTGGGATGCCAGAGAAAATGGAGAGGGGGCCTATACTGGACTTCCACCTGAAGCTTGCTGGATTTAACAAATGTACTTTTTTATCCTTATAAAGGATTACCCTGGCCGTGAGTCTAAGAGAAGGGTAAGAGCTAGATCTCAGGGAATTCCACTTTAAGATTCTCCACTCTGTTGCCCTATACTCACCTTGATCTTTGATCCGCTGGTCTGTGTGTTCCAAGTGCCAGGCAAACTCTGCCATTGGCAGAGCAGCCATTGATATATGCGAACGAAATAATTTTTAAAGGAATAATTATCATAAAAAAATATACCCTATGCCTGAATTTATTAAATAATCTATTTTAGAACATTTGCGTACCATGTTTTTCTATGCATTTGTCTTCTCTTTCGCTCTCGAAGCCACTGAAAGAAGCAGAATAAATAATAGGCTGGCCATTAGAAGAAGGGTATTGTGTGATAAATTACCCAGCAAAAATTGATGTTCCTTCTGAGGTAATAGCAATTTTTCACTGGCCAGACATTGATGAATCTAATCTTACAAGAGTTAAAAGAAAGTGAGCATTATTTATTTATTTCATTTACATCACCTAGTGAGAAGCCTGTCAGCTCCCCCCCCCCCCCCAGAGGGGACACTAAAGGGGGGAAAGAGGATTTATAGTTTCTACTGGGTCATTTTTAACAATAAAAAGCACTAACATGACCACTGATCAACATGTCATAGTACAGGTACATTACAAGAAAATAAAACATTTTTCTATAACAAAAATACCATGCATAATAAGTACTAATGTTTTTGGAAATCTTTGCTCTGATTCAGTTCAGAGAATCAGTTAAAGATATTGTTCAGTTAACATAAGAACTCAACATTTAATAACCCCCCAGAAAAAAAACATGTTTTTTAGGCCTCAGAAATCCTTACTGAAGGTGTTGCTGTTTTTTCTTTCCTGGGACGTGGGCATTACCGCTTACCAGGAAATGCTTAAACCAGACTTTCAGCATCATTCAGCAAGTTAAATTTAAAACAAACTATGGTAAAAAACACATTAATACATTTAATTTAACAATACACATTCACATTTTCCTTACTCTGTCCTCCTCAGAGAAATCAGCCCCCCTCTTGCAGACTTTAGCAGTTGCCCCGCAGGCATCTGGTTTTTATAGGAACACCATTCTCCCCCATCTAGCAAGAGGGAGGGGGAATCCCAGGCCACCGTGGAGGAATGACTCCCCTCCACGTGACTTTGCATCACTATGGAAGCACAGGAATAATAACATTTGCAAGTTCCATTTCAGAACCACCCAACAAGACCAACACACCATCAATGTATCTAAGCAAGAGGGGACATGGGTCCCAATGTCCAACCTGCCAAACACCTCTAACTCCTGACAACTTACGAGGTAAAAGCAGGAGTAGGATGGGGCACATGTCACCTCAATGGCTGTCCTTCTAATCTGATCTGGTGCGTCAGTACCACTGAACTCCCCTAAGTGACTGTCTGCCTCAATCCCTATATCATGGGGAAGTGAGGTATAGAGACTTGCACCAATGGCCGCTAGTCGGCAACTTGACTCGATCACAATACTTTCCACTTGTGATAGAAAGTCCCTACCTTCCAAGACAACGGGGGGTAGTCTGCTAAAGATTGGTTTAAGGTGCTTGTCAACAAAGTGTGCTGAGGGTTCTCCGAGTCCACCTACACCTGACACAATAAAATTACATTATTGAAAATCTTTCATTCTCTATATTTTTTAAGGGTACTGGATGCTTGTGTGCCAAGCATTCCAAAGGCTGTTTAAAGTGGACCAAAACCCAGAATTTTGATAGTCCCGGCTTTTGGTCCTTGCTCCCGGGGCATGCGCTGCCTCTCGTCCAATCAGCGTGCTCAGATCCGCTCCTGACCTGTCATCTAAGCCTTTGTCTAAGTCGAGCGGCATCCCCGCTACCCTCTAACAGTGTGCTGCGGTGGCCATTCACAAATGTCTTGCACGTGCACGTGCCAAACTAAAGGAATAGCGGGAATGCGCCCGCTGCCCGCGCAACCACCGCTGGACCAGAACTGCAGCATAAGTTTCTCAGCGATATCTAGCCAGAATGCTCTTATATTTTGAGTTTCCCAGAAGGCTGGGTATGCAGTGGTCTTATAAAGGTAACATCAGGCTCTATCATAACTTAGATACAAGTTATGAAGCAAATGAATTTGGTTCTATTTTATAATCCTAAGCTAAAAGCCGCATGCAATATGGTCATAAACTTCGAGTTCATGCGTGCAAGAAATGTATAACCTCTGCAAGCTCTCACTCCAATTTTGAAAATTCTAAACCCACTTAGGCTACACAGTCCATGTTTATTTTGCTAGAAAATAACCAGCTGCATCATGTTTTTGGAATGAAAAGACGGTGGAATGAGATCTGAAGCATATGATGTCACGTTTGGTATTCATTAAAATTCTAGAAGGTCCTCCAGTTCTCTGCATCCTAAGATGGAAAGCCATGGTTATTTTTAATGACTACTAACCTCACTGGAAAAATTCTGCAACTCATCTGGAGAACTGCCCCATTGGAGATCCTTTATTGTGTGTGTAGAGCCTAAATATTTATGAATAAGAAGGCGCTTTGAAAGTTGTGTAAGATTAAAAATTCATATTAACCCATCGGTAATGAGAAGTGGGGTCACTTATACACTTGAACTGAATAAAACTCCCGCCAAGCTTGTGGTTTTCTTCTCCTGGTAGGAATAACATCCAGGGGTCACAGTTTTTGTGTATCAGGGGAGAAAGAACCTGTCCTTCCCCTGATTTCCACTTCCTTCCATTAAAAAATAAATAAACAAACTGGATATTTATTGATATTGGGTGTATAAGTGACAGTCCCACCATCCAGCATATTTATATGGATGTTTATAATTGGGGCATTTTTTCACGATAGTCCTCCACATTGCCACAAATTAGAAATCACCTCTCTTGAAGCTGACCTAAAGTCAAAATTTACCCCCCTCCTATTCATTACCTAACTCAATAATTGCAAGGAAAGTCCAGCACCGCAGCTCTGACCAGAAATATGAAAAAAAACATGTAACTTTTAATCACATTTATAAAATTGTCCCATTCCTCATTCCCAGTTTTAACAGATAAAACAACCTCTTCGACTGCAAAGTGTTTTGGGGCTCACTGCTACATGAGTAAGGGGTGACCCCTGTTTTATCTGCTACAACCTGGAATTAGGATTGGGGACAATTTTATGAATGCCAAGTTAAAGCGTACCTCCAGTCAAAAAAATCAAAGTTTAGTAAATGGTTCCTCTAAATCACCCCTCTGGCACTCAGTGGCGGGAGCTCTATTCTCCATACAGATGTTGTGGAATAGCAGCCAGGTTCTATGCTCCTCCCACAGTCAAAACAATGCTTTAGCTCTAGCCAGAAGTAAAAATCCATCAGCTGTAATGACTCATCACTGCTCAGAGAGCTCTTAAAACATTGTATCAACATTGTCAACAATTATTGCAATGCTTTGCAGCAGCCAAGGCTGTTGACTTACATTGATACATAGTTAGGTTCATATCCTCCAGCAGCTAATGATTGTGTGTGTGTGTGTGTGTGTGTGTGTGTGTGTGTGTGCGCGTGTGCGCGTAACATGACAGACATGCTGATCCCTTGTCAGCGGCAAATCTCTATCCCAGCCCATTCACACTGAGGTGATTGTGCTTTCAGGACAAACGCTCTGTAAACACCTTTGAAACACTGCCCATAGGCTAGGCTATGTGCACCATCAGGGAAACCAGCAATTGCATAGTGCTTGCATTCAAAGTGCAATTGGACTGCAATCACTTGGTGTGAATGGGATCTCTAAGTTTGGTCTGGACTGCTTATAGCATGACTGACAGTCTGCATTGTGTGGAGAAACAATATCACACAAGCATACTGCAGGATTCTATCTCCTATCATTCTGTGTGGAAACAGATAAAAACTCTCCCTGGGTGGTTGGGCTTATCATAAGTAAGCTCCTAGCTCAACTGCAGAGTGTCTGTTCATTAGCAAAGGCTTTCCCGCATCTCCCACTCATGCGCATGTGAAAGCAGGGCTCTTCATTGTGAACTATGATGGCTGCTCCTATGTAATCCTAGGAGCACGGCTATTCCACAACATGTGCATGGAGTTAAGCCCTCACAAACAGCATACACCACTGATCATTAAATGGAGCTTTAGGGGAGCTAATAAATAAACTTTGTTTTCCTGACTGAAGTTCCACTTTTAGTTTTATTTTTATAAGCTGAGGTTGCACTTTGGCTTTTTGTCCAGTTTATGTAAAACTCCTCTGGCCCATGGCTGCAGGGTGATTGGGTATCAAAAGGCTTAACAATTATTCTCTACAGTGCTGAACCTGTGGAATCAGGGTAAATGTTGCTTAGCTTTGGGTGAGGGTAATTAGCTCATCAAGTAGACCAGGTTTTTGTTGAATGGTGTTTTTTGTATTGTTCCCAATGTACATTGTCAAAACTATGACATCTGAGCTTACTAGAGAGGTGATTCTTGCGGTAATACAGTTCTGGAGTACAAGTAGGAAATGTGGCTGATTGAATGAAATTCCTCAATATTTAACAACCTCTTTCAATATAATATAGACTTATGTACTAAAAAAATGGAATAGATAGAAAAGGCCCTTGGGGTTAGCAGACCTATTATCTGACTCATTGCCATGCTAATACATGCAATGTTCCTACACTGTAACATCGAGGAGAATGTATTGTGTAATTTTCATACTGATAAAGATTAAACTGCTTTTGACACTTTTCCCTTTGAACGCTGTAGGCAATCAGACCATCATCAAAAAAGAAGACGCAATATTTTCATCTCTTTCTTCTCTGCCTTTTTTTTATTATTTTAAATTTAACTGCAGTGTTTAACATGGACCTGGCATTACAATTGAAATATTTTGAGTATGAATACATGCTGTACTAGCGCATATACCAGAGGAGTATAGGACTTTAATATGGACCTAAGTGCTCTGTGCCAGGGAGGGTTTTGGTTCAAAGGGACACTAAACCCCCCTACACCAGAGGAAAACATTCTTGGTGCCCACCAGAGGAAATCATTCTTGGTGCCCACCACAGGAAATCATTCTTAGGGCACACAAGAGGAGATCATTCTTGGGGGGCACAAGAGGAAATCATAACAAACTCACAGAACACTTCAGGCAATCAAAAAAATAATAGTATTCTTGAATCTCTTGTACTTCCTTGTGGCCCCTCCTTAGTGCATGGGCCCCACTAGAGGACCCTCTGTTGTGCCAGTCCGACACTTAATATAAGCCGGTAATATATGTATTTAAGTGTAGTTTGGACGCCTTGAACCAGTTGTACTGGTAGGTTCAACGGTTGGTTTCGGGCACGTGTGGACCAGAGTTGCCAGGTGTGGTTAAGTTCCCTTTAATTAAGTTTCAATAAGATAATGAACAGGACCATTAAAGGAGTTGAACTAGGAAAGAAAGACCAAGGTGAAGGGGAGAAAGCATATCAATGAAAAACAAAAAAACATACATGCACAGTGAGTACGGTATAGAAGCCCCCAACCCACCCAAGGTGATAGCTGCCCCCAACCCATGGCACCACCTGAGGTGGCCTCATTACAGTTGAACCCTTGCCTGCAATGAAAAACAGAAGACACTGATCAAAGCTGGAAGTTTAAAGAGACAAGCAAGCCCCCGGATACCTCCAATCAACATGCTGGAGCTAGGAAACAATAAAAATCAAAAAAGAAGATACCAGACCTTGGATTCTTTTTTTAAAATGCTGGTCCTCCTACTCCTGTACTTGTAAACCAGACAAGGAATGAGCCATCTTTTGCTTCACTAAGGTAAGAATGTGCGAAGCGCACTAAATGGCAAGCGCATGAGAGAACCGCAATTTGCGCCTTCCGCAAGGTAAATCTGCTGTTTTGAAATGGAAATGGCCCTGTTCCATGCGCATTTGGCCGGCTAAGCACTTAACTGCTCAAAAAGGTCCCCCATGGTTTTCCCCTTTCCTATACTGTTTCTCTATAGTGATTTGATCTCGCCAGCTTCTGTGTTTTCTGCGAAGATCTATTCACTATTTTGGAGTATATTCCTAAATTTTTTTTTTTTTTTTGGGGGGGGGGGGGGGGGGTGTTCTGGCTCCAGTTAACCCTTATTGTTTTTGTGTGCAATGTGCCCAATGTTTTGTCCCAGATGTTCTTTTTAACCCTCCCTCCCCTGTTTGTTTTGCATATAAATGCTTAATAATTTAACTATATTTTTTATTGTTTTTGCTAAACTTTGGGGCACAATATCCACATTTGTTGTTTGTACCTTAAGTTTTGTGTTTTTTGAAAAATGTTATCATTTTTTTCGTAGAAACCCAAACCAAAAAGAACTTGGGGCTGATGCTTTCATTGTTCATAAACATGCAGGATGCTGACGGCATGTGTTTTTGAAATGAAATAAGCCTGTTAGTCATTGGAATCAGCAGTTTCCTCCACCTATTTGCTGGAGGACATTCACTCTTCAAATTGCCACATTTGCGCATGCTTTGCTGCCCTTTAAACATACCATAAATAAGGCACAGGAGACAGTTTGTTGTGCAAAAATAAGGCTAGTGGAAAATTTCAGGTGCAAATTGGCGCAATAATGAATGCTGGTGTGCAAATTTACGCTAAAACTAAAGATCATCCCATTTTGATGACCATGAATCAAATGGAAGGCCTACACCAACTGTGAATCGATCCTTATGTGTTTTATATTCTTGGTGTGCCACACACCCCGCTTCACTTTTAATATTCTTCACTTATTGGGTTAACTCACCACCAGGTGACGCTGTGCAGAGAGGAAGTCTTGTAACAAGCCCCCTTCCGGCCTATATATACCTGGTACCTCCCTTTAATCACCAGTAGTTTTCTCTCTGCTTGACGACAAGACAGAAGATCGAAGTCTCCTGCTTACAGGTAGCCAGGGTCTTACCCCGGCACCCCCTTTTGGTCTATTTCTGCCCGGTTTTGATTGTTTATACCTTGATGGTGGAATGGAAGCCTCCCAGCCTAGGCTGCTCACTGGGCAATCGGTAGACGGCACTATTGGTGCCTAGGCGCTTATCTCCTCCGCTCGACCCCCTCTTTTGGGGGCAATGCGGCTATCCGGCATGGTGATCCGGAAATGGGATGCCCCTGTCCCGAGGGTCCCCTTAGCCCCTTACTCTCCCGTTACGGTCCCTTCTCCCTTCACTATGGGGGGGGGGTTAGAGGGTTGTGTATTAGGTGTGTGTATTTCACTGTATGACTTATCGTAACATGTGTGTGTTACTTTTATGCATTGAGCAGACTGCACAGCAGGTGTGCACTCAGTCCGATATTCCTCTTGGGAGCTCCTTGTGCAGGTCTTGTTTAACAGTACTGGCCGGCTTGGCCAGTGTTTAGGTCAGCTTTATGGGGCGGCTGGGGCGGACCGCGCTGGGTAGGTTGGCTTGCCGCCTGAGTTACCACAGCCCCCTCCCGCCTCCCCCCTCCCCCGCTGGTCTCCTTGCGGCCGTTGTATGGCAGGCTTTTCTGTCAGTGTGGCTGCGCTTGTTGTTCCTTCCTCCTCCTCCCCCCTCCTCCGCCTCCCCCCTCCTCTGCCTCCTGCCTTGTTGTGCACGTTGTAGCGGCTCATCTGGTAGTAATTCCTGGATGAATTGGCCGCACTGATCGGGCTTAAGGGGGCGGGTCCCGGTGACGCGGTGACGGGGGCGTGGCGCCGGCGGTAGCGTCATGCGGCCGGCCCCAGCCTCGCTTCCTTCCTTTCTGGTTTTAAGGAAGTCACGTGGGGGGGGCTCGCTGCCGCACATGGTTCTATTTACCTTTGCTGCTGCTGGCTGCTGCATCGTCCCTCCGGTTGCTGTGCTGCTCTCGGTCCTTTCAGGTAAGCGGCCCCACCCTGGTGGGGCCGTGAGTGGGATTTAATGTCTATAATGTGTAGATATGGGGGCGAGTGTTTTAAGGAGGCATCATTATGCTTATTGTCATTTTGATTTAATAAGGGGCAAGGTTGTGTTCTTTTTGCTCATTTAAAGGCACCTTGGTGCCATGCATAGATATGTTTGCATGTTACACTTGTATGGGGATCTGATTGTTGGTTTCCTTTCCCTACAGATCCTGGGATCCCTGATTATAGCGGCCCTCCGGCTCTGTTACTTGGCTAGTCTTTCTTTTTAAAAAAAAAAAAAAAAAGAAAATTGGGATATTTTTATATTTAAAAATATACATATATAATCTATATATATATATATATATATATATATATATATATATATATATATATATATATATATATAGATTATTAAGGGGGACCTTCCTTTAAAAAAAAAAAAAATATATATATATATATATATTAAAAAAAAAAAAAAAACCCTCCCTTCCGGGACATTTACAATGAGGGGGCATCCCGGGTTGGCCTATGCCTTAAAGCCCCAAAAAATTGCGAATACCATAAATCACCATATGGAGGCTTCCGTTATTGCCGGAAATGGTTCTTCTGAGCCGTCCAGGGGGTGCGTAAGATGTGGGGCTCCGCTCCCAGCTGATGATGTCTTTATTTGCATTCCTTGTGCAAGGCAGAGCATTGCGCGTCAGTCTGTTGCTCCGGCTGCTGGCTCGTCGCAACTTCCATCATCTCCTACCTCTCCCTCCCTGTTCCGGACCCCGCGTGACACTGTCAAAAGTGGGGATTCGCAATCCGAGGTGGCGGCACGGTTGGCCAGCCTCCGGAAAGTAGTGCCCGTTAAAGCAGGGTCAAAAGCCACTGCAAAAACGGAAGCACCTGACTCCGGTACCTTCGGCTCCACAGGACGAGATATGTGAGCCTATGGAATGGTCCGATGGCTCCCCGGACGAGGAAGAATTCCTGTTGGAGTCAGATGAGCCTGCAGATCAGCTTGAGGCTGATGCGATTGGCGATTGGTCGGCGGGGGTTTCCCTTGACACCCCCTCCATTCTGGCTCAAATGTTTGAAATTCTGAATTTAGATCCGCCTGAGGCTGTCACCCTGCCAAGGGGCCAGTTGTTTAACGAGCCTCAGCCGCGTTGGGTTTTTCCCAGACAGCACCACTTTGAGAGGGTGGTCCTTAAGAAATGGGAACATCCCACGTGGTTATCTGGAATCCCTTCCAGTTGGGAAAAGCGTTATCCTTTTCCGCCAGAATTGGTGAAGCTTTGGTCTGTCCCTCCTGACGTCGATACCCCTGTGCTAGGGCTCTCCAGCACGGCTATGGTACAGTCGGCTGAGACCACTGTCCCTAAAGATGGGGAGGATCGTCGGATTGACCAGTACGCTCGCCATGGTTTTATTTATGCCGGGTCAACGATGCGCCCGGTGTGTGCTTCGGCCCTTCTTCTATTGGCGGTTAGGTCTGTAATTCAGGGGCTATATGAGGATCTCAATCCCACTTGTAAAGAGTTTACTGCGCTTAAGCAGTGTGAATCTTTTGTGTCCTATGTTCTATCTGCTCAGGACGATGCGCTGGCTATGAGTAGCAAGACAGCTGCAATGCTGGTGGCTATTCGTCGGTCAGTATGGCTGCGTCAGTGGCCGGCGGACTCAGCTTCTAAAAAGGTGCTCACAGCTCTCCCCTTTTTGGGGTTGCGTCTGTTTGGGGAGAAAATTGATTCAGTCGCAAAGGGTGGTAAGATGCCACAACGCAAGAGGCCTCGTCGTCCCTTTAGGGGGGCAAGTTCTGGTAGGCCTTCCTTTCAAGGATTCAGAGCGGGTAGGGGGGCTTCCTTTCCCGCTACCAGACGTACAGGTTGGCCGTGGCCGTCCCACTCAGTCCTGGGGCTCCAAGCCCAAACCTGCTGGTAAGTCCGCTCAGCAATGAGGGGCTGCCCTCACCCGTGCGGGTGGGGGGACGATTGCGACACTTCTCCCAGGTTTGGAACCAGGAAGTTCCGAACAGATGGATCCAGGAGGTAGTGTCGTCCGGTTACAAGCTGGAATTCGAGTCTCGCGGTTCTTTCGGTCTCGAGTGCTCATCGATCCTTTGGCCGCGCAGGGGCTCCTGGCGTCGGTAAAGAATCTGTTAGAGATGGCGGTCATCCGGCCGGTACCGTGCTTAGAGATGGGCCTCGGTTTCTACTCCAATCTTTTCGCAGTCCCCAAGAAAGATGGGTCAGTTCGTCCCGTCCTGGACCTGAAGTTACTCAACAGGTTCATCCGTTTTCGGAAGTTTTGCATGGAAACCTTGCGTACTGCCGTCGGCTCTCTTCGGCAAGGGGACTTCATGACGTCCATAGACATCAAGGATGCTTACCTTCATGTTCCGATCTGCCACGCTCATCAACGTTTTCTTCGATTTGTGATGAAGGATCAGCATTATCAATTCGTGGCACTTCCGTTTGGCCTTACCTCAGCTCCAAGAGTGTTCACCAAGGTGCTGGCAGGGGTCATGGCCATTTTCAGATCTCGGGGCATTCGTGTCGTACCTTATTTGGACGACCTTCTCATCATGGCTCCGTCGCTCAATCAATCGGAGACAGACACCAGCATGGTGGTCTCCACGCTGGAAAGCTTTGGTTGGGTGATCAACTTCCCCAAGTCCTCCCTCGCTCCGGCCAGGGTGGTGTCTTTTCTGGGGATGCAGTTGGACTCTCATCAACACAGAGTGTTTCTTCCCCAGTCCAAAATTCATCTGATTCAGGAGTTGGCTCGGGTCCTACTCTCCAATCCTCGGCCGTCCATCCATCTGGGGATGAGGCTGGTGGGGTTGATGGTTGCCTCCTTCGAGGCAGTTCCTTTTGCTCAATTCCACACGAGGACGCTTCAGCTTTATCTGTTGGCGTCTTGGGACCAGCAGCCTCGGTCGCTGGATCAGCCCTTCCAGTTGTCCTCCCGGGTCCGGCAGTCCCTCCAGTGGTGGTTGGTCTCGACCAATCTCGGGAAGGGCAGGTCTTTCCTGACCCCCCTTTGGGAAATTGTCACCACGGACGCCAGTCTGTCGGGATGGGGCGGATTCTGGAAGGAGCTGCAGTTCCAGGGGCAGTGGGGACCTCAAGAGGCCCACTTACCCATCAATATGCTCGAACTGAGAGCCATCCGTCGGGTGCTTGCTCTCCTGACTCAGCACGTCCTGGGCCTTCCGGTCCAGGTGCGTTCAGACAATCGAACAGCGGTTACATCAATCATCAGGGAGGGACTCGCAGCCTGAGTGCTCTCAGAGAGGTGTCCCTGATCCTGACCTGGGCAGAGGCCCATGTTCCTTGTCTCTCGGCGGTATACATTCCAGGAGTGGAGAACCAGGAAGCGGACCGGTTGAGCAGGGGCTCTCCCCGTCTGGGAGAATGGGCTCTCCATCCTCGGGTGTTTCGCTCACTGTGTCTCCAATGGGGGACACCAGAGGTGGACCTGTTTGCCTCTCGTCACAATCACAGGCTCCCGAACTTCGTGACGCCCTCCCAGGATCCTCTGGCTCTGGCAGTGGACGCCATGTCCCTGAGCTGGGGGGATCCTCCGATACCCATGCTGGGCATGGTGCTTCGGAAGTTGGCTCTGGAAAAGGTGTCCGCCGTTCTCGTGGCCCCAAGGTGGCCAAGGCGAGTGTGGCTCGCAGACATCGTTCGGCTGGCAGTGGACCAGGTCGTTCTGCCTCTTCGGCCCGATCTGCTCACTCAGGGTCATTTGTGTTACCCCAATTTACCAGCGCTGGGTTTGACGGCCTGGCTGCTGAAACCTCCATCCTGAAGGAGGAGGGTCTTTTTGATTCAGTCGTTAAGACTCTGATCAGTGCCCGGAAGAGGTCTTCTATCATCTACTATAGGACTTGGAAAGCCTATATCGCTTGGTGCGAGATGAGATCTTTTCCTTGTAGGGTCTTTTCAGTCTCCAGGATTCTGGAGTTTTTACAATCAGGGCTGGACTCTGGTCTTCAGCTAAGTACGTTGAAAGGGCAAGTTTCTGCCTTATCTATCTTTTTTCAGAAGCGTGTTGCGCTTCAGCCTTTAGTTAAAACTTTTTTCCAGGGGGTTACGCATGTGCGGCCTCCCAGGAAACCATTACTCCCGGTTTGGGATTTGAATTTGGTTCTTTCTGCTCTTCAGGCTCCTCCTTTTGAGCCTTTGCAAGATATTGCTTTGTCTACCCTGACTCAGAAGATTGTCTTCTTGGTAGCTATCACTTCGGTCCGGCGTGTCTCAGAGTTGGCGGCCTTGTCTATCCAGGCGCCTTACTTTGAGAGGCATCAGGATAAAGTGGTCTTTCGGTTCAAGCCAGACTTTCTTCCCAAGGTTGTTTCTGCTTTTCATTTGAACCAAGACATTGTTCTTCCCTCCTTATGTCCTAATCCTAAGAATGACAAAGAGAGGGTTTTGCATTGTTTGGATGTAGTACGCTGTGTTAAGTACTACTTGATTATCACGTCTCCTTTTCGTAGGACGGATTCCTTTTTTGTTGTGCCCTATGGGCCTAAGAAGGGTTTGGCACCAGCCAAATCTGCCATTAGCAAGTGGATACGTCAGGCCGTTACTGCGGCCTATTCTGCTAAGGGAAGAGTTCCCCCTTTTCGTATCACTGCTCATTCTACTCGCGCCATTGGGGCGTCTTGGGCTTTTCAGCACCAAGCTTCTGTTGAACAAGTTTGTAAGGCCGCCACTTGGTCTTCTGTTCACACTTTTTCTAAGTTTTACAAAGTTGATGTGCGGGCCTCAGCGGATGCTGTTTTTGGCCACAAGGTTCTGCAGACTGCAGTCATTTAAGTTATGCTTCACCTGGCCTTGAGATGCCCATCCCTCGTGGACACTACTTTTGGATGTCCCAATAAGTGAAGAATATTAAAAGTGAAGCGGGGTGTGTGGCACACCAAGAATAATACCATTTTGTGAGTACTGAAAAATGGATATTGTTGGTGTGCCACACACCCCGCTTCACTCCCACCCTTTTCGGTATTCCGAAGCCTTTATATGGTGAAGCTTTTATTTATATCAATTTATTTTGAGGTTACCGATTAGATACTGGTACCTTGTCTTTCTGCTTTTTAATATACTGGTGATTAAAGGGAGGTACCAGGTATATATAGGCCGGAAGGGGGCTCGTTACAAGACTTCCTCTCTGCACAGCATCACCTGGCGGTGAGTTAACCCAATAAGTGAAGAATATTAAAAGTGAAGCGGGGTGTGTGGCACACCAACAATATCCATTTTTAAGGTGAGTACTCACAAAATGGTATTTTTGTGTGTTTTGCCTGGCTGACAGCATACCTTATACCGGACCAACACCCATGGAGATTCCTTTTTTTTTAAAAAAAAAAAGAAAAACAACAATGCTGCTACAAGGAAAATGCCTTTATTTTTCCTCTTTGATTCCTTTTCCTGCATTCGGCTATCTTGTATCATGCTTCTAGCTGCAGCCATCTTGGATTCCTGATCTACTGCTGGTATGAGTGTTGTGTAAATCTCCCTTCCGCAGCACAGTTCTGGTTGGTATCAGTAGCGCGCAGCTGGCACTTTTTGGCAATGCTCATTGCCACTCCGTTCACAGAGGCTGTTACTGGAAGAAAGACAGACACAGCGCGCTCCCCAATCCAGCGTGGAGATGCATGCGGATGCCCAAAACACAGCAGGGCTATAGCAGTGGGAGGCAAACGGCTTCCTGCCTACCACAGGACTTCCCAGAAATTGCAGCAAAGCGGCCCTTCCATTTTTTCAGGTCACCAGATGGACAGCGGCTGCCATGACAGTGCTGGCAGAGGACTTTTTTAGCTATATATAAGTTGAGAGAGGGAATCATGCTCACCAATCTGTATAGTGCTTTTTTACAAGCATGATGGACCCTGCTTGCTGGGAGGATGTTGGTCTGCTTTAAGTAGATGTTCAACATATTTTCTTTTAAAAAATGATAAGATGGGTTTTGGCAAGTGCTATATCCACACCTACAGTTTACTTGAAGCAAAGACAAATCAGGATAACTTTTATTGAACCAATATTGACTTTTTAAAAGCTTTTCAACCCTGCAAGCTGGATGATGCATGTTTAAATGTTGCAGAATTTTTATTTAAAACAACAAGATGATGAATTTTAAGGGATTTTTAGGCAAAAGTTTAAAAAAATTAACAGCATCTTACAGCACTGTGCTTCCTCTCATCTTGCCGCCCTGATAGATGCTTCCTTATTTGCCCCCTCCAGTCAATGTGGGCCACCAATACTAGCTTAATGAGCTAGTCCAGTCCACACCCCCCTCTGTATTGATGACTTGAATGCACTCTTAGAGCTGCCATTCAAGCCCAGCTAACCCCTCCTTCCTTTCCACCACCCAGCCCCCTTCTAGGAAACACTCACTCCCAGCACTGCCCCATCCATTATGTTTATTATTATTAGAGATGAGCGAATCGATTCTGACGAACCCGAATTCGTTACGAATTTCAGGAAATATTCGATTTGTTACGATTCCGAATATCGCCGCGATTCTATCGCTCGAATCGCTTCCTTAAAACTCCATTTACTGCTATACATCCCATCTAAAATGGAGGATCCACATGTCAGGACATGTCCCATGGGACCAGGAATCCTGGGTAAGTGTCACATGCTACCTATCAGCAGACAGGCTTATTGATTATGTCACAGCCCCATATAAACGGTGGCCATTTTGCGGAAGATCATTCTGACACTGTATTAGGGAGAGAACAAGGGACAGATAGACAGACAGACAGACAGACAGACAGACAGATAGGTAGATAGATACAGCGAGGGAGAGATAGATAGATAGATAGATAGATAGATAGATAGATAGAAGAAGAAGCCGAGCGAGGGACAGATAGAGATGGAGAGAGGCTGTGACAGTGACAGAGAAAGACAGGGACAGTTTCAAGTGTTTGCATTAGCTTTCAAGCCTATTTAGTGTTCATAACACACCTGCCTATTTAGCTTTTCCTTTTCCTGGTGTCATTTTTTAAAAAGCGTGCTAGCATAAATATTTCAAGAGTACCTGTCTATTAACTGGTTGCATTTTGTAATCAAAGTCACTTTTCCACTATCAAAGCAGCCAACCTGTGTATTTGAAGAGGGGGCATCCCAAATACTAGCATTAAAATTTTAAGAGTACCTGTCTATTTACTGGTTGCATTTTGTAATCAAAGTCACTTTTCCACTATCAAAGCAGCCAACCTGTGTATTTGAAGAGGGGGCATCCCAAACACTAGCATAAGTATTTCAAGAGTACCTGTCTACTAACTGGTTGCATTTTGTAATCAAAGTCACTTTTCCATTATCAAAGCAGCCAACCTGTGTATTTGAAGAGGGGGCATCCCAAACACTAGCATAAATATTTCAAGAGTACCTGTCTATTAACTGGTTGCATTTTGTAATCAAAGTCACTTTTCCACTATCAAAGCAGCCAACCTGTGTATTTGAAGAGGGGGCATCCCAAACACTAGCATAAATATTTCAAGAGTACCTGTCTATTAACTGGTTGCATTTTGTAATCAAAGTCACTTTTCCACTATCAAAGCAGCCAACCTGTGTATTTGAAGAGGGGGCATCCCAAACACTAGCATACATATTTCAAGACTACCTGTCTATTAATTGGTTGCATTTTGTAATCAAAGTCACTTTTCCACTATCAAAGCAGCCAACCTGTGAATTTGAAGAGGGGGCATCTCAAACACTAGCATACATATTTCAAGACTACCTGTCTACTAACTGGTTTCATTTTGTAATCAAAGTCACTTTTCCACTATCAAAGCAGCCAACCTGTGTATTTGAAGAGGGGGCATCCCACATACTAGCATACATATTTCAAGAGTACCTGTCTATTAACTGGTTGCATTTTGTAATCAAAGTCACTTTTCCACTATCAAAGCAGCTAACCTGTGTATTTGAAGAGGGGGCATCCCAAATATTAGCATAAATATTTCAAGAGTACCTGTCTATTAACTGGTTGCATTTTGTAAAGAAAGTCACTTTACCACTATAAAAGCAGCCAACCTGTGTATTTGAAGAAGGGGCATCCTAAACACTAGCATAAATATTTCAAGAGTACCTGTCTATTAACTGGTTGCATTTTGTAATCAAACTCACCTTTCCACTATCAAAGCAGCCAACCTGTGTATTTGAAGAGGGGGCATCCCAAACACTAGCATAAATATTTCAAGAGTACCTGTCTATTTACTGGTTGCATTTTGTAATCAAAGTCACTTTTCCACTATCAAAGCAGCCAACCTGTGTATTTGCAGAGGGGACATCCCAAATACTAGCATAAATATTTCAAGAGTACTTGTCTATTAACTGGTTGCATTTTGTAAAGAAAGTCACTTTACCACTATAAAAGCAGCCAACCTGTGTATATGAAGAAGGGGCATCCCAAACACTAGCATAAATATTTCAAGAGTACCTGTCTATTTACTGGTTGCATTTTGTAATTAAAGTCACTTTTCCACTATCAAAGCAGCCAACCTGTGTATTTGAAGAGGGGGCATCCCAAACACTAGCATAAGTATTTCAAGAGTACCTGTCTATTAACTTTTTGCATTTTGTAATCAAAGTCACTTTTCCACTATCAAAGCAGCCAACCTGTGTATTTGAAGAGGGGGCATCCCAAACACTAGCATAAGTATTTCAAGAGTACCTGTCTACTAACTGGTTGCATTTTGTAAATCAAAGTCACTTTTCCACTATCAAAGCAGCCAACCTGTCTATTTAAAGAGGGGGCATCCCAAACACTAGCATAAATATTTCAAGACTACCTGTCTACTAACTGGTTGCATTTTGTAATCAAAGTCATTTTTCCACTATCAAAGCAGCCAACCTGTGTATTTGAAGAGGGGGCATCCCACATACTAGCATACATATTTCAAGAGTACCTGTCTATTAACTGGTTGCATTTTGTAATCAAAGTCATCTTTCCACTATCAAAGCAGCCAACCTGTGTATTTGAAGAGGGGGCATCCCAAACACTAGCATACATATTTCAAGACTACCTGTCTACTAACTGGTTGCATTTTGTAATCTAAGTCACTTTTTAAGCAAACTTTGCCTTTTGCTGGGGGGGGGGGGGCATCCTAAATACTAGCTTGTGTCTTTTTAGAGTACCTGCCTACTTACCTTTTGCCTTTTGTATAAAAAAAGTCTGGTTTACAAGTTTAAAGCACCCATTGCCTTTCACTGGGGGCCATTGTCAGTGCTAGCACTTATCTTTTAAGAGTACCGGCTGACTTACCTTTTGCCTTTTTTAAAAAAAAAGTATGGTTTTCAAGTTTAAAGCACCCATTGCCTTTCACCGGGGGCCATTGTCAGTGCTACCACTTTTAAGAGTACTGGCCGACTTACCTTTTGCCTTTTTTTAAAAAAGTCTGGCTTTCAAGTTTAAAGCACCCATTGCCTTTCACCGGGGCCATTGTCAGTGCTACCACTTATCTTTTAAGAGTACCTGCCGACTTACCTTTTGTATAAAAAGTCTGTTTTTCAAGTTTAAAGCACCAATTGCCTTTCACCGGGGGCCATTGTCAGTGCTACCACATATCTTATAAGAGTGCCGGCCGACTTACCTTTTGCCTTTTTTTAAAAAAAAGTCTGGTTTTCAAGTTTAAAGAACCCATTGCCTTTCCCCGGGGCCATTGTCAGTGCTACCACTTATCTTTTAAGAGTACCGGCCGACTTACCTTTTGTCTTTTTAAAAAAAAAGTCTGTTTTTCAAGTTTAGAGCACCAATTGCCTTTCACCGGGGGGGGGGGGGGCATCCCGAATACTAGCACTTAGCTTTTAAGAGTACCTGCATCTTTGCCTCTTTACATTTTGAACAAAAAACAGGTTTTAAAACTGCCTGTGGTGCATTTAACTCTGACCGGGGGCATCCTGACAGTGTCTGTTTGCATTAGCTTTTAGCTACAGTGTCTATTTTGATCTAACTTTTCTACACACCTGCTGTTACAAAAATACTGTTGTAGGTGTAGTGTAGTATATTGTTTTCCCCTCCTAAACGCAGTAAAAATGTCAGGCAGAGATGTGCCAGGATGTGCACAGAGGAGAGGCCTAGATTCATCAGGCAGAGGTCGCAGCAGACTAGGGGCGAGTGGCAGCAGGAGTCGCGGTGAGAGGCCTGATCTCCCGGTATCTGCTAGCGGTCGTGTTTGACCAGCAACGCATCTGTCGTCATTGATTGGTTAACACGGTCATCAACCTCATCACAAGTGACATCTAACACCCCCAGTCAACAGTCGGTAGGTTCCTCGGACACAACCCTGAGTTGGCATGGCCCAGGAGCAGGCCCTGTCCTTCCATTGCCTCTGTCCTATGCCCCCCCTCCAGCCGACGTATATTATGCTTTGGGTTCAGCTCCACTATTCAGTGAGGACGATGTGTTAGAGGACAGTCAGCAGCTACTGCCCAGCCAAGAAATGGAGGAGACATCCGCCGCTTCTTTTGCTAGGCAGACAAACACTAAGGAGGAGAGTGGCGTGGGAGGTGGTGTGGCAAGCGTTCCGTCTCCTGCAGCACACGCTGTTGTGGAAACCGAGGAGGACATCAATGACGCGCAGACACAACTCGATGATGATGAAGCCGATCGCACTTGGGAGCCCGGTGCAGAAGGGGCTTCATCATCATCAGGAGAAGAGGGTCCCAGGTTGCCCCAGAGTCAGCAGCTGAGGCAGCAAGGTGGTAGTAGGGTTGGCAGTCAGCATGGTGGCAGAATTGGGATGTCTGGAGCCACACGTGGCCGGGGGCGGGGTAGACCACCTGCTGCGTGGCAGGCTGCCTTCCCGGGAGGTAGTGGAGCAGGGGTTCCTGAAGTTGGCAGCAGTAGCAGTGAATTAGTGCGGACTGTTGGAGGGAAAATTAGCTGCTCGGCAGTGTGGCACTTTTTCATCAAGCATCCGCAGGAGGGTAACCTGGCCACATGCAAGATGTGTAGACAGAAGGTGAAGCGTGGCCAGGGCCCCAATGTTGGTACCACGGCCCTGCGGCAACACATGCACCATAAAGCGGCCTGGGAGAACAGAGGCTCCGAAGTGGGAGTCCAGCTTGCTGCGTCAGCCAGCCAAGGCTCCAGCACCTCAGCCGAAGGTAGCTGTGCGTCATACCCAACTTCTGCCTCTCCAGATGCTCCTGCTCCTCCTACTAAAAGTCAGTCATCCCACCAGCAATCCATCAGCGAAGCCATGTCCAAGAGACAACAGAATGTGCCCACTCATCCTACGACGCAGAAGCTAAATGTGCTCCTGTCCAAGTTGCTGGTGCTGCAGTCCCTCCCTTTTATGGTGGTGGATTCTGCACCTTTCAGAGAGCTGATGGCTAGTGCCGAGCCGAGGTGGAGAGTCCCAAGCTGTCATTTCTTTGCAAAGAAGGCAGTACCAGCCCTGCAATATTATTAACAATAATGGTAATATCACACCAGAATCACAGAAGAAATGAAAATAGATATGGAGGTGGGTGCTAATCCTTCCTGGGATTGTCTCCACAAAACATCCCAAGAACACTAGAGCAACAGAAGATAATTGAAAGGATGCACACCACACAAAACGATTTGCAATTAATAAAGTGAATTATACATATAATTAGAGATGAGCGAACTTTTGAAAAATTCGATTCGACTGATTCGCCGAATTTTCCGACAAAAATCGTTTCGACCCGAATAAATTCGCGACGAATCGCTATTAAAAACGGCTATTTCTGAGCCTCCTAGAGCCTCAATAGGGTTGTAAACCATTCTGCCTTGCTGTAACACGCACAGGATGCGTGCTGGGTTAGTTAAATAATACTTTGAATAAATATCACATGCAGATCAGAGGCATCGCTAATAGAATCGCAGAGCGGCACAATTGAATTCAAGAGAGTTGAAGTGGCATCACTATGAGGGGCAGGAGCCCAAACATTGCTTTAAAGAGACACTGGAGTTGGCAGCAGCAGGAGCCCAAAAATTGGATGAATCACACCCTGGAGTTGGCAGCAGCAGCAGGAGCCCAAACATTACTTTAAAGAGACCCTGGGGTTGGCTTCAGGAGCCCAAAAATTGGATGAATCACACCCTGGAGTTGGCAGCAGCAGCAGGAGCCCAAATATTACTTTAAAGAGACCCTGGGGTTGGCCTCAGGAGCCCAAAAATTGGATGAATCACACCCTGGAGTTGGCAGCAGCAGCAGTAGGAGCCCAAATATTACTTTAAAGAGACCCTGGGGTTGGCCTCAGGAGCCCAAAAATTGGATGAATCACACCCTGGAGTTGGCAGCAGCAGCAGCAGGAGCCCAAATATACACTGGAGTTGGCTTCAGGAGCCCAAAAATTGGATGAATCACACCCTGGAGTTGGCAGCAGCAGGAGCCCAAATATTACATTAAAGAGACACTGGGGTTGGCTTCAGGAGCCCAATATTTTGGATGAATCACACCCTGGAGTTGGCAGAAGTTGGCAGCAGCAGCAGCAGCAGGAGCCCAAATATTACTTTAAAGAGACCCTGGGGTTGGCCTCAGGAGCCCAAAAATTGGATGAATCACACCCTGGAGTTGGCAGCTGCTGCAGGAGCCCAAATATACACTGGAGTTGGCTTCAGGAGCCCAAAAATTGGATGAATCACACCCTGGAGTTGGCAGCAGCAGCAGCAGGAGCCCAAATATTACATTAAAGAGACACTGGGGTTGGCTTCAGGAGCCCAAAAATTGGATGAATCACACCCTGGAGTTGGCAGAAGTTGGCAGCAGCAGCAGCAGCAGGAGCCCAAATATTACTTTAAAGAGACCCTGGGGTTGGCCTCAGGAGCCCAAAAATTGGATGAATCACACCCTGGAGTTGGCAGCAGCAGCAGCAGGAGCCCAAATATACACTGGAGTTGGCTTCAGGAGCCCAAAAATTGGATGAATCACACCATGGAGTTGGCAGCAGCAGCAGTAGGAGCCCAAACATTACTTTAAAGAGACACTGGGGTTGGCTTCAGGGCCCAACAATTGGATGAATCACACCCTGGAGTTGGCAGCAGCAGCAGCAGGAGCCCAAATATACACTGGAGTTGGCTTCAGGAGCCCAAAAATTGGATGAATCACACCCTGGAGTTGGCAGAAGTTGGCAGCAGCAGCAGCCCAAATATTACTTTAAAGAGACCCTGGGGTTGGCCTCAGGAGCCCAAAAATTGGATGAATCACACCCTGGAGTTGGCAGCAGCAGCAGCAGGAGCCCAAATATACACTGGAGTTGGCTTCAGGAGCCCAAAAATTGGATGAATCACACCCTGGAGTTGGCAGCAGCAGCAGCAGGAGCCCAAATATTACTTTAAAGAGACACTGGGGTTGGCTTCAGGAGCCCAAAAATTGGATGATTCACACCCTGGAGTTGGCAGCAGCAGCAGGAGCCCAAATATACACTGGAGTTGGCTTCAGGAGCCCAAAAATTGGATGAATCACACCCTGGAGTTGGCAGAAGTTGGCAGCAGCAGCAGCAGCAGCAGGAGCCCAAATATTACTTTAAAGAGACCCTGGGGTTGGCCTCAGGAGCCCAAAAATTGGATGAATCACACCCTGGAGTTGGCAGCAGCAGCAGCAGGAGCCCAAATATACACTGGAGTTGGCTTCAGGAGCCCAAAAATTGGATGAATCACACCCTGGAGTTGGCAGCAGCAGCAGTAGGAGCCCAAATATTACTTTAAAGAGACACTGGGGTTGGCTTCAGGAGCCCATCAATTGGATGAATCACACCCTGGAGTTGGCAGAAGCAGCAGCAGGAGCCCAAATATACACTGGAGTCGGCTTCAGGAGCCCAAAAATTGGATGAATCACACCCTGGAGTTGGCAGAAGTTGGCAGCAGCAGCAGCAGGAGCCCAAATATTACTTTAAAGAGACCCTGGGGTTGGCCTCAGGAGCCCAAAAATTGGATGAATCACACCCTGGAGTTGGCAGCAGCAGCAGCAGAAGGAGCCCAAAAATACACTGGAGTTGGCTTCAGGAGCCCAAAAATTGGATGAATCACACCCTGGAGTTGGCAGCAGCAGCAGTAGGAGCCCAAATATTGCTTTAAAGAGACCCTGGGGTTGGCCTCAGGAGCCCAAAAATTGGATGAATCACACCCTGGAGTTGGCAGCAGCAGCAGCAGGAGCCCAAATATACACTGGAGTTGGCTTCAGGAGCCCAAAAATTGGATGAATCACACCCTGGAGTTGGCAGCAGCAGCAGCAGGAGCCCAAATATTACTTTAAAGAGACACTGGGGTTGGCTTCAGGAGCCCAAAAATTGGATGAATCACACCCTGGAGTTGGCAGCAGCAGCAGCAGGAGCCCAAATATTACTTTAAAGAGACACTGGGGTTGGCTTCAGGAGCCCAAAAATTGGATGAATCACACCCTGGAGTTGGCAGAAGTTGGCAGCAGCAGCAGCTGCAGCAGGGGCCCAAATATTACTTTAAAGAGACCCTGGGGTTGGCCTCAGGAGCCCAAAAATTGGATGAATCACACCCTGGAGTTGGCAGCAGCAGCAGCAGGAGCCCAAATATACACTGGAGTTGGCTTCAGGAGCCCAAAAATTGGATGAATCACACCCTGGAGTTGGCAGAAGTTGGCAGCAGCAGCAGCAGGAGCCCAAATATTACTTTAAAGAGACCCTGGGGTTGGCCTCAGGAGCCCAAAAATTGGATGAATCACACCCTGGAGTTGGCAGCAGCAGCAGCAGGAGCCCAAATATACACTGGAGTTGGCTTCAGGAGCCCAAAAATTGGATGAATCACACCCTGGAGTTGGCAGCAGCAGCAGTAGGAGCCCAAATATTACTTTAAAGAGACACTGGGGTTGGCTTCAGGAGCCCAACAATTGGATGAATCACACCCTGGAGTTGGCAGCAGCAGCAGCAGCAGGAGCCCAAATATACACTGGAGTTGGCTTCAGGAGCCCAAAAATTGGATGAATCACACCCTGGAGTTGGCAGAAGTTGGCAGCAGCAGCAGCAGGAGCCCAAATATTACTTTAAAGAGACCCTGGGGTTGGCCTCAGGAGCCCAAAAATTGGATGAATCACACCCTGGAGTTGGCAGCAGCAGCAGCAGGAGCCCAAATATACACTGGAGTTGGCTTCAGGAGCCCAAAAATTGGATGAATCACACCCTGGAGTTGGCAGCAGCAGCAGTAGGAGCCCAAATATTACTTTAAAGAGACCCTGGGGTTGGCCTCAGGAGCCCAAAAATTGGATGAATCACACCCTGGAGTTGGCAGCAGCAGCAGCAGGAGCCCAAATATACACTGGAGTTGGCTTCAGGAGCCCAAAAATTGGATGAATCACACCCTGGAGTTGGCAGCAGCAGCAGCAGGAGCCCAAATATTACTTTAAAGAGACACTGGGTTGGCTTCAGGAGCCCAAAAATTGGATGAATCACACCCTGGAGTTGGCAGCAGCAGCAGCAGGAGCCCAAATATTACTTTAAAGAGACACTGGGGTTGGCTTCAGGAGCCCAAAAATTGGATGAATCACACCCTGGAGTTGGCAGAAGTTGGCAGCAGCAGCAGCAGCAGGAGCCCAAATATTACTTTAAAGAGACCCTGGGGTTGGCCTCAGGAGCCCAAAAATTGGAGGAATCACACCCTGGAGTTGGCAGCAGCAGCAGCAGGAGCCCAAATATACACTGGAGTTGGCTTCAGGAGCCCAAAAATTGGATGAATCACACCCTGGAGTTGGCAGAAGTTGGCAGCAGCAGCAGCAGGAGCCCAAATATTACTTTAAAGAGACCCTGGGGTTGGCCTCAGGAGCCCAAAAATTGGATGAATCACACCCTGGAGTTGGCAGCAGCAGCAGCAGGAGCCCAAATATACACTGGAGTTGGCTTCAGGAGCCCAAAAATTGGATGAATCACACCCTGGAGTTGGCAGCAGCAGCAGTAGGAGCCCAAATATTACTTTAAAGAGACACTGGGGTTGGCTTCAGGAGCCCAACAATTGGATGAATCACACCCTGGAGTTGGCAGCAGCAGCAGCAGGAGCCCAAATATACACTGGAGTTGGCTTCAGGAGCCCAAAAATTGGATGAATCACACCCTGGAGTTGGCAGAAGTTGGCAGCAGCAGCAGCAGGAGCCCAAATATTACTTTAGAGAGACCCTGGGGTTGGCCTCAGGAGCCCAACAATTGGATGAATCACACCCTGGAGTTGGCAGCAGCAGCAGCAGGAGCCCAAATATACACTGGAGTTGGCTTCAGGAGCCCAAAAATTGGATGAATCACACCCTGGAGTTGGCAGCAGCAGCAGTAGGAGCCCAAATATTACTTTAAAGAGACACTGGGGTTGGCTTCAGGAGCCCAACAATTGGATGAATCACACCCTGGAGTTGGCAGCAGCAGCAGTAGGAGCCCAAATATTACTTTAAAGAGACACTGGGGTTGGCTTCAGGAGCCCAACAATTGGATGAATCACACCCTGGAGTTGGCAGCAGCAGCAGCAGGAGCCCAAATATACACTGGAGTTGGCTTCAGGAGCCCAAAAATTGGATGAATCACACCCTGGAGTTGGCAGAAGTTGGCAGCAGCAGCAGGAGCCCAAATATTACTTTAAAGAGACCCTGGGGTTGGCCTCAGGAGCCCAAAAATTGGATGAATCACACCCTGGAGTTGGCAGCAGCAGCAGCAGGAGCCCAAATATACACTGGAGTTGGCTTCAGGAGCCCAAAAATTGGATGAATCACACCCTGGAGTTGGCAGCAGCAGCAGTAGGAGCCCAAATATTACTTTAAAGAGACACTGGGGTTGGCTTCAGGAGCCAACAATTGGATGAATCACACCCTGGAGTTGGCAGCAGCAGCAGCAGGAGCCCAAATATACACTGGAGTTGGCTTCAGGAGCCCAAAAATTGGATGAATCACACCCTGGAGTTGGCAGAAGTTGGCAGCAGCAGCAGCAGGAGCCCAAACATTACTTTAAAGAGACCCTGGGGTTGGCTTCAGGAGCCCAAAAATTGGATGAATCACACCCTGGAGTTGGCAGGAGTTGACAGCAGCAGCAGCAGGAGCATAAAAAATGGCCTAAAGACATAAATATGTTTTGCACCATTTGGAAAGTGTAAAACGTGGCACCATGCTGAATCTAGTCGCATGCATCAGGCATTGGTGGGTGGAAATCCTGGCTGATCCATCCCTGATTCATTTTGACAAAGGTGAGTCTCTCCACATTTTTAGTTGACAGACGAGTTCTCGCCGTAACTATGGCCCCCGCCGCACTAAACACCCGCTCAGATGGCACGCTACTTGCCGGGCAGGACAGCTTTTCCAGGGCAAACTCTGCTAGTTGCGGCCACAAATCAAGTTTGGCTGCCCAGAAGTCCAGCGGATCCTCAAGGTGTGTTGGCATGGTCATGTCAAAGTATGACATGACCTGCTGGTTGAGGTCCTGCTCCAGGTCTTCCTGCTGCTCATGAGTAGCCTCACTATGCGGGTGTAGAAAGCTACTCATTAGCGACTGAAGACTGAGGCTGCTGCTGCTGCTGATGGAGCTGCTGCTGCTGCTCCTGCCAACCCCCCCAGCGGCCATGGCAGTGGAAGGTGAGCGCAGAGGTCCCCTCGAGTCAGACCTGCGAGAGTATGGACCATGGCGCAGATAGGCATCGGCCAACTGCCTACGTAGAATGTCTTTGTAGTAGTTGAGTTTGTCCTCCCTCTCGGTGGGTCTAAAAAATACCCCCATTTTGTGCCGGAAGCGAGGGTCCAATAAGGTGGACAGCCAGAAGTCATCCCGCCGACAGATGGAAACAATTCTGGGGTCACTACGCAAGCACGTGAGCATGCTTCGTGCCATTTGCGCAAGTGACTCGGATGGACTACCTGTCTCCATCTCCACTGCATACTGCCACGGTGTGCCCGGGTCCTCTGTCTCGCCTTCCTCAAAAACCTCTAGCTCCTCTGGCTGCTCCTGCTCCTCCTCTCCTGTCCGCTGACTAGATAAACCAGCCATTTCGCCAAGCCTAAACTGTGTTTCGCTGGGCAACTCCTCCTCCTCCTCCTCTTCCTCCTCCTCCTCCAGTTCAGCTCCAAGGGGGTTCATGTGGCCGTAAGATGTAAACACCATGTCTCCAGTGCCCTGACCAGCCATGGTTTCCAACATGTGCTGTAGTACATGAAGCAGTGGAATCACGTCGTTCATCCCGTAATCCTGCCGACTGACAAATAAAGTGGCTTCCTCAAAGGGCCTGAGCAAACGACAGGTGTCACGTATGAGCTGCCACTGGTTGACATTGAAGTTACACAGGGGAGTCCCCCTATCTGCTTGGATCATCAGGAAATCCGTGATGGCTTTTCTCTGTTCATATAATCGGTCCAACATGTGAAGGGTGGAATTCCAACGGGTGGAAACATCGCAAATCAGACTATGTTGGGGGATACCATTCTGACGCTGTAGCTCAAGAAGGGTGTGTTTGGCGGTGTAGGAGTGGCTGAAGTGCATGCAAAGTTTCCTTGAAGTTGTTAGGATGTCTTGCAGATGGGGGGAACACTTCAGAAACCGCTTGACAACCAGATTGAAGACGTGAGCCATGCAGGGGGCATGGGTCAGGCTTCCTTGGCGCAGCGCAGACAAAATGTTCTTCCCATTGTCGCTAACCATGATTCCCATTTTAAGTTTTCTCGGAGTAAGCCATGTTTGGATTTCCTGATGAATACATTTAAGCAGTTCCTCCCCTGTGTGACTCCGTTCGCCAAGACAAACCATGTGAAGCACTGCGTGACACCTCCGTGCCCTGCACACATGGTAGACTGGAGGGGCACTGAGACTTGATCCTACAGTGGAGGGTGAGGAGATGGCGGAGGATGAGGAGGCCGAGTCGCACGGTGTCACAGGCCCAATGGGCAGAGAGCGCGGAGGCCGAAGCGGCGTGACCTGTCCAAGTTGCTGCTGCTGCTGCAAAGGGACCACATTCACCCAGTGGGCCGTAAACGACATGTACTGCCCCTGACCGTAGTTACAGGTCCAGATGTCGGCGCTGCCATGTATTTTGCTAGACACCGACAGGCTCAAGGACTGGCCCACCTTCTGTTCAACAAAAGTGTGCAGCGCTGGTACTGCCTTCTTGGCAAAAAAATGACGGCTTGGGACTCTCCACCTCGGCTCGGCACAAGCCATCAGTTCTCTGAAAGGTGCAGATTCCACCACCTGAAAAGGGAGCGACTGCAGCACCAGCAACTTGGACAGGAGCACATTCAGCTTCTGCGCCGTAGGATGAGTGGGCGCATACTGCTGTCTCTTGGACATGGCTTCGCTGATGGATTGCTGGCAGGATGCATGACTTGGAGGAGGAGGAGCAGGAGCAACAGAGGATGGGTATGACGCACAGCTGCCTTCGGCTGAGGTGCTGGAGCCTTGGCTGGCAGAAATTGGGAGCTCACTTGGTGAGGAAGCAGACTGGACCACCCCTTGGGAGCCTCGGTTCTCCCAGGTCGTTTTATGGTGACGCATCATATGTTGACGCAGGGCCGTGGTGCCAACATTTGGACCCTGGCCACGCTTCACCTTTTGCCTACATATCTTGCATGTGGCCATGTTACCCTCCTGCGGATGCCTCAGGAAAAACTGCCACACTGCCGAGTAGCTACTTTTCCCACCCCCTGGCCTCACTGATTCACTGCTGCTGTTGCCAACTCCAGGAACCCCTGCTCCACTACCTCCCGATAAGGTAGACTGCCGCACAGCAGGTGCTCTACCCCGGCCCCGGCCCCGGCCGGCTCCAGCCTTTGGAATTGTGCCCCCATGCTGACTGCTACCACCTTGCTGCCTCAGCTGCTGACTCCGGGGCAACCTGCGCCCCTCTTCTCCTGATGATGACGATGAAGCCCCTTCATCACCCGGCTCCCAAGTGCGATCGGCTTCATCGTCATCATCATTATCATCACCGAGTGGTGGCTGTACGTCACTGATGTTCGTGGATTCGTCAACAGTGTCTGGCGCAGGAGCTGGAACGCTCGCAGCACCCACGACACTGTCCACATCACTATTTGTCTGCCTAGCTAGAGAAGCCACCTCCATTTCTTGGCTGGGCAGTAGCTGCTGACTGTCCTCCTGTATCTGATGGTCCTCCTCACTAAAGAGTGGAGCTGAACCCAAAGCATAGGATACGTCGCTGGGGGAGGGAACGGCGTAGGACAGAGGCAATGGGAGGACAGGGACTGCTCTCGGGGCATGCCAACTCAGGGTTGTGTCAGAGGAACCTACCGACCCTAGACTGGGGGTCTCAGACGTAAGTTGTGATGATGTTGTTGATGAGCGCGTCAACCAATCTACCACGGCAGATGCGTTACTGGTGGAGACCCGACCGCTAGCAGATACTGGCAGATTAGGTCTCTCAGCGTGACTCCTGCTGCTACTGGCCCCCAGTCTGATGCGAGCTCTGCCTGCGGAATCTTGGCCTCTGCCACTCCTCTTTTCACTTCCAGGCACTTGTCTGCCCGACATAGTCTAACTGGCGTGGTAGTAGGTGATATTTTAAGATCCCCCGGGCAGCGGTGGGTCTATGTGAAACAGAATATAATGCACACCAAAAGTGAGCAGTAACACTCAGCCTCCAACAGGCCTGCTTAGTGTAAATAAGAGAGCTGCTTAGTGTAAATAAAGAGGGGTATGCTATGTTACAGAATGGGATGCCTCAACAGAAGTGCACCTGGCAGGCAGCAGTAAGCCTATGCCCAGCAAAAGTGTCTTTATCAGGGCTAATTTCAATTATAATAAGTGCAAATGGTTATATGGTCTTAAACAGAGGCTGCTGTAGTCACAGAATGGGATGCCCCAAAAAAAGATCCAGTAGTGCTATGCCCAGCAAAAGTGTCTTTATCAGGGCTAATTTCAATTATAATAAGTGCAAATGGTTATATGGTCTTAAACAGAGGCTGCTGTAGTCACAGAATGGGATGACCCAAAAAAGATCCAGTAGTGCTATGCCCAGCAAAAGTGTCTTTATCAGGCCTAATTTCAATTATAATAAGTGCAAATGGTTATATGGTCTTAAACAGAGGCTGCTGTAGTCACAGAATGGGATGCCCCCAAAAAAGATCCAGTAGTGCTATGCCCAGCAAAAGTGTCTTTATCAGGCTAATTTCAAATATAATAAGAGCAAATGGTTATATGGTCTTAAACAGAGGCTGCTGTAGTCACAGAATGGGATGCCCTGGCAGGGTCCAGAAGTACTATGCCCAGCAAAAGTGTCTTTATCAGGCTAATTTCAAATATAATAAGAGCAAATGGTTATATGGTCTTAAACAGAGGCTGCTGTAGTCACAGAATGGGATGCCCTGGCAGGGACAAGTAGTGCTATGCCGAGCAAAAGTGTCTTTATCAGGCTAATTTCAAATATAATAAGAGCAAATGGTTATATGGTCTTAAACAGAGGCTGCTGTAGTCACAGAATGGGATGCCCTGGCAGGGTCCAGAAGTACTATGCCGAGCAAAAGTGTCTTTATCAGGCTAATTTCAAATATAATAAGAGCAAATGGTTATATGGTCTTAAACAGAGGCTGCTGTAGTCACAGAATGGGATGCCCTGGCAGGGTCCAGAAGTACTATGCCCAGCAAAAGTGTCTTTATCAGGCTAATTTCAAATATAATAAGAGCAAATGGTTATATGGTCTTAAACAGAGGCTGCTGTAGTCACAGAATGGGATGCCCTGGCAGGGTCCAGAAGTACTATGCCGAGCAAAAGTGTCTTTATCAGGCTAATTTCAAATATAATAAGAGCAAATGGTTATATGGTCTTAAACAGAGGCTGCTGTAGTCACAGAATGGGATGCCCTGGCAGGGACAAGTAGTGCTATGCCGAGCAAAAGTGTCTTTATCAGGCTAATTTCAAATATAATAAGAGCAAATGGTTATATGGTCTTAAACAGAGGCTGCTGTAGTCACAGAATGGGATGCCCTGGCAGGGACAAGTAGTGCTATGCCCAGCAAAAGTGTCTTTATCAGGCTAATTTCAAATATAATAAGAGCAAATGGTTATATGGTCTTAAACAGAGGCTGCTGTAGTCACAGAATGGGATGCCCTGGCAGGGACAAGTAGTGCTATGCCCAGCAAAAGTGTCTTTATCAGGCTAATTTCAAATATAATAAGAGCAAATGGTTATATGGTCTTAAACAGAGGCTGCTGTAGTCACAGAATGGGATGCCCTGGCAGGGTCCAGAAGTACTATGCCGAGCAAAAGTGTCTTTATCAGGCTAATTTCAAATATAATAAGAGCAAATGGTTATATTGTCTTAAACAGAGGCTGCTGTAGTCACAGAATGGGATGCCCTGGCAGGGTCCAGAAGTACTATGCCCAGCAAAAGTGTCTTTATCAGGCTAATTTCAAATATAATAAGAGCAAATGGTTATATTGTCTTAAACAGAGGCTGCTGTAGTCACAGAATGGGATGCCCTGGCAGGGACAAGTAGTGCTATGCCCAGCAAAAGTGTCTTTATCAGGCTAATTTCAAATATAATAAGAGCAAATGGTTATATGGTCTTAAACAGAGGCTGCTGTAGTCACAGAATGGGATGCCCTGGCAGGGTCCAGAAGTACTATGCCCAGCAAAAGTGTCTTTATCAGGCTAATTTCAAATATAATAAGAGCAAATGGTTATATGGTCTTAAACAGAGGCTGCTGTAGTCACAGAATGGGATGCCCTGGCAGGGTCCAGAAGTACTATGCCCAGCAAAAGTGTCTTTATCAGGCTAATTTCAAATATAATAAGAGCAAATGGTTATATGGTCTTAAACAGAGGCTGCTGTAGTCACAGAATGGGATGCCCTGGCAGGGTCCAGAAGTACTATGCCCAGCAAAAGTGTCTTTATCAGGCTAATTTCAAATATAATAAGAGCAAATGGTTATATGGTCTTAAACAGAGGCTGCTGTAGTCACAGAATGGGATGCCCTGGCAGGGACAAGTAGTGCTATGCCGAGCAAAAGTGTCTTTATCAGGCTAATTTCAAATATAATAAGAGCAAATGGTTATATGGTCTTAAACAGAGGCTGCTGTAGTCACAGAATGGGATGCCCTGGCAGGGACAAGTAGTGCTATGCCCAGCAAAAGTGTCTTTATCAGGCTAATTTCAAATATAATAAGAGCAAATGGTTATATGGTCTTAAACAGAGGCTGCTGTAGTCACAGAATGGGATGCCCTGGCAGGGTCCAGAAGTACTATGCCCAGCAAAAGTGTCTTTATCAGGCTAATTTCAAATATAATAAGAGCAAATGTTTATATGGTCTTAAACAGAGGCTGCTGTAGTCACAGAATGGGATGCCCTGGCAGGGACAAGTAGTGCTATGCCCAGCAAAAGTGTCTTTATCAGGCTAATTTCAAATATAATAAGAGCAAATGGTTATATGGTCTTAAACAGAGGCTGCTGTAGTCACAGAATGGGATGCCCTGGCAGGGACAAGTAGTGCTATGCCGAGCAAAAGTGTCTTTATCAGGCTAATTTCAAATATAATAAGAGCAAATGGTTATATGGTCTTAAACAGAGGCTGCTGTAGTCACAGAATGGGATGCCTCACAGCAGACTTAAGATCAGTTCAGTATATATGCACAGTTAGTTAGTATAAGCAGCCTGAAAACGCTAACAAAGCCTGTCAGGCTGGATGAAAAAAAAAAAAAAAAACTCCCTGTGACAGGCTGACAGCCTCCGATTTTTCTACCTTTCCCTGTTTTTTCGCTGACTTTCTGTCTGTCTCCTGTCTGTCTCCTGCCTGTCTCCAGCCTGTCCCTGTCTGTCCCTGCCTGTCTAACTGTCTCTCCCTCAGCTACACAACGTTCTGTCTCTCACGAATGCAATAGAGAAATGAGGCATGAAAGGCCGGCCTTAAATACCGCTGTGACGTCACCGGGCTTGCTGGCTGCTGATAGGCTGCATGTGACTGTCCCAGCTTGCACTGGCGCGGGGTTGATGTCTGGACATGTCCCGTCCGCCATCTTAGAATGCCTGTAATGTAAATGAATGGATGTTAAAGGAAAACTTCGAGCGATCGAATCGCGGGGAAATTCGGATTCGATCCGAATCAAATTTTTCCTGAAATTCGGATCGAATCCGGGTTCGTCCGGATCGATTCGCTCATCCCTACATATAATATATATACAAGTATTAATCAAGTAAGAAAGGATACAAAAGGCCAATTATGTTGTGGAAAAATTGATTCATAAACCTCAGGGATATAGCACACCTCGTATATAAAAATAAAAAAGCAACGGGTTAACAGTAATATACAGTATTAAAGCATAATTGACTAGGTAATAAATCATTACCCATGATAATAAGAGGCTATAGCTTTAAATTCTCCTGAGGGTTATTACAAGCTTGTTGTCTGTACATCTGTAGTTAAGGCATAATAAGTAAAGAAAAATACATGTACTAGTACAGAACAGTGCACTGATCACTAGATGACAAACAAACAGTACCAATGATACAAGTATATGCTAGAATCACAGCATGAAATGGGATCGCATAAGAGGTGCCAACGTTTCAGGGCTGTCAGCCCTTTTCTCAAGGCAGCGATGGTACCTTGCTTTTAAAGTGCTGTATGCTGCATCTCTCCCTGGCCGGCGGTCCTGCGTGGAGTCCCGGAAGTGCTCAGACAGTGACTCCCGTTACGTCACATCCGGCGACGCTGTCCTGGCCCTCGGTCGACATCACAGCGATTGGCAGACAATGCTGTCAGTCAAAGTGACGTCAGCTCTGGGCGCACGGGTCACTGCTCACTGAATAGAGTATCTATATTGAAAAAGAACAGACGAACAATAGCAACAATGTGCAAGAGCGAGCGGAGAGACTTCTATATTTAATGCAGCAGCGTCATCTTGGGGGGGGAGTGGCCTGCCATTTTTTCTTTTGCTCTGGCCGCACTATAAAACAAAAATAAAGTGAATTTAAAGCATTATTAAAACAAAGTGTAAGCAATTCCATTTCTGAGTGTGCCCATAAAGGATTACAGAAATATTGGACCAGATAGCAGCCGAACGGTAGTGCTTTAGTAGGAGTCAGATTAGCCCTAGGCTAGCTAGGACTAGCTAGGTAGCGCTGTAATTAAAAATTGCAGGGGGTATACAAGGGATAAATTTGTTGAGCAGAAGGTGGGCCAATCCTTGAGCCTGTCGGTGTGCACCAAAGTGCACGGCAGTGCCGATATATAGAGCTGTAACTATGGTCAGGGACAATGCATGTCCTTTATGGCCCACTGGGTGAATGTGGTTCCTGCACAACAAC
This sequence comes from Gastrophryne carolinensis, assembly GCA_027917425.1. Lineage (NCBI taxonomy): Eukaryota > Metazoa > Chordata > Amphibia > Anura > Microhylidae > Gastrophryne > Gastrophryne carolinensis. Next base: position 54,389,904 of record CM051236.1, on the reverse strand, counting down.
TTGGACAGGTCACACCGCTTCGGCCTCCACGCTCCCAGGCCATTTTGCCTGTCACAGTGTGCAACTCCGCCTCCTCATCCTCCGCGTCTCCTCAGCCTCCACTGTACGGTCAATTCTCAATGCCCCTTCAGCCTACCATGTGTGCAGGGCACGGCGGTGTCACGCTGTGCTTCACATGGTTTGCCTTGGCGAATGGAGTCACACAGGGGAGGAGCTCCTGAAATTAATTCATCAAGAAATCAAAACATGGCTTACTCCGTGAAAATTGGAAATGGGAACCATGGTGAATGACAATGGGAGTAACATCTGGTCTGTGCTGCGACAAGGAAGCCTGAGCCATGCGCCCTGTATGGCACACGTGTTCAACCTAGTTGTCAAGCGTTTTCTGAAGTCTTCCCCCCATCTGCAAGACATCCTAACAATGGGAAGGAAACTTTGTATGCACTTCAGCCACTCCTACACTGCCAAGTACACCCTTCTTGAGCTGCAACGTCAGAACTGTATCCCCCAACATAGTCTGATTCGCGATGTTCCCACCCGTTGGAATTCCACCCTACATATGTTAGATCGACTATATGAACAGAGAAAAGCCATCACTGATTTCTTGATGATCCAAGCAGATAGGGGGACTCACCTGTGTAACTTTAATGTGAACCAGTGGCAGCTCATACGTGACACCTGCCGTTTGCTCAGGCCCTTTGAGGAAGCCACTTTATTTGTCAGTCGCCAGGATTATGACATGAACGATGTGATTCCGCTGCTTCATGTAATACATGTTGGAAACCATGGCTGGTCAGGGCACTGGAGACATGGCGCATACATTTCATGGCCCGTGGGAGCTGAGGAAGAGGAGGAGCACAGTGAAGCACAGTTTAGTTTTGGTGAAATGGGCAGTTTATCTAGTCATCTGACAGAAGAGGAGGGGGAGCAGCCAGTGGAGCTAGAGGGTTGTGAGGAAGGCGAGACAGAGGACCCAGACACATTGTAGCAGTATGCAGTGGAGATGGAGACAGGTAGTCCCTCCGAGTCACTTGCACAAATGGCACGATGCATGCTCACGTGCTTGCGTAGTGACCGCAGAATTGTCTCCATTTTTCTGCGGGATGACTTCTGGCTCTCCACCTTATTGGACCCTCTCTACCCGCACAAAATGGGGGCATTTTTTACACCCACTGAGAGGGAGGACAAACTGACCTACTACAAAGACATTCTTTGTAGTCAGTTGGCCGATGCCTATCTGCGCCATGGTCCATACTCTCGCAGGTCTGACTCGGGGGGACCTCTGCGCTCACCTTCCACTACCATGGCTGCGGGGGGGGGTGGCAGGAGTAGCTGCAGCTCCATCAGCAGCAGCCTCAGTCTTCAGTCGCTAATGAGTAGCTTTCTGCACTCGCATAGTGAGGCTACTCATGAGCAGCAGGAAGACCTGGAGCAGGGACTGAACCAGCAGGTTCAGCCTTGAAAGGACCATGGCAACGCACCTTGAGGATCCGCTGGACTTCTGGGCAGCCAAACTTGACTTGTGGCCGCAACTGGCAGAGTTTGCCCTGGGAAAGCTGTCCTGCCCGGCCAGTAGTGTGCCATCTGAGTGGGTCTTTAGTGCTGCGGGGGCCATAGTAACGCCAAGGAGAACTCGTCAGTCCACGAAAAATGTGGAGAGACTCACCTTTGTGAAGAGGAATCAGGCATGAATCAGCCAGGATTTCCACCCACCAATAGCTGATGCATGCGAGTAGCTGATGCATGGTAGCTCCTTCTGCTGCTGCCAACTCCAGGGTGTGTCTTTCAGGCAATATATGGGCTCCTAATGCTGCTGCCAACTCCTGGGTGTGTCTTTCAGGCAATATATGGGCTCCTAATGCTGTTGCCAACTCCTGGGTGTGTCTTTCAGGCAATATACGGGCTCCTAATGCTGCTGCTGCTGCCAACTCCAGGGTGTGTCTTTCAGGCAATATATGAGCTCCTTCTGCTGCTGCCAACTCCTGGGTGTGTCTTTCAGGCAATATATGGGCTCCTAATGCTGCTGCTGCAAACTCCTGGTTGTGTTTTTCAGGCAATATATGGGTTCCTTATGCTGCTGCCAACTCTGGGGTGTGTTTTTCAGGCAATATATGGGCTCCCTATGCTGCTGCCAACTCCAGGGTGTGTTTTTCATGCAATATATGAGCTCCCTATGCTGCTGCCAACTCCAGGGTGTGTTTTGCAGGCAATATATGGGCTCCTAATGCTGCTGCCAACTCCACTGTGTGTCTTTCAGGCAATATATGGGCTTCCTATGCTGCTGCCAACTCCACTGTGTGTCTTTCAGGCAATATTTGGGTTCCTAATACTGCTGCCAACTCCAATGTGTTTTTCAGGCAATATATGGGCTCCTTATGCTGCTGCTGCCAACTCCAATGTGTTTTTCAGGCAATATATGGGCTCCCTATGCTGCTGCCAACTCCAGGGTTTGTTTTTCAGGCAATATATGGGCTCCCTATGCTGCTGCCAACTCCACTGTGTGTCTTTCAGGCAATATATGGGCCCTCCTATGCTGCTGCCAACTCCAATGTGTTTTTCAGGCAATATAAGAGCTCCTAATACTGCTGCCAACTCCAATGTGTTTTTCAGGCAATATATGAGCTCCTAATGCTGCTGCCAACTCCTGGGTGTGTTTTTCAGGCAATACAAGGGTTCTGTATGCTGCTGCCAACTCCAATGTGTTTTTCAGGCAATATATGGGCTCCCTATGCTTCTGCCAACTCCAGGGTGTGTTTTTCAGGCAAAATATGGGCTCCTAATGCTGCTGCCAACTCCTGGGTGTGTTTTTCAGGCAATATATGGGCTCCCTATGCTGCTGCCAACTCCAGGGTGTGTTTTTCAGGCAATATATGGGCTCTTAATACTGCTGTCAACTCCAATGTGTTTTTGAGGCAATATATGAGCTCCTAATGCTGCTGCCAACTCCTGGGTGTGTTTTTCAGGCAATACATAGGCTCCTAATGCTGCTGCCAACTCCTGGGTGTGTTTTTCATGCAATATATGGGCTCCCTGTGCTGCTGCCAACTCCAGGGTGTGTTTTTCAGGCAATATATGGGTTCCTTATGCTGCTGCCAACTCCAGTGTCTCTTTCAGGCAATATATGGGCTCCTTATGCTGCTGCCAAATCCAATCTAATAGCGACGCCTCTGATCTGCATGTCATACTTCTTTACAATATTGTTTCACTAACCCAGCATGCATCCTATGCATGTTACAGCCAAGCAAAACGTTCTGCAACCATATGGAGGCTCTCAGAAGCCCAGAAATAGCCATTTTTAATAGCGATTCGGCGCGAACAAGTTCGGACCGAAAAAAAATTTCCGGACAATTTGGCGAATCGGGCGAATCGAATTTTTCAAAAGTTCGCTCATCTCTAATTATTATGCAGCATCAGCGCTCCAAGGGCCACACCCACATGCTTCAGAAGAAATATAATGAGGTAAAACGATAAACCTTGATATCTCGGCCATTTCTTCTTCAATTTAAAAATGGAAAACAGTTTACGACATTGCCAAGCACAACATGGGCTAACATTTGGCTATGACTGAAATATCATTTTAATGCTAACAGATGCTTTCCTGCATACGTTGTCATGTCCCTAGCAGCATGAAAGGTTACAATGAATTACAAGGACGTATGTAGAAGACTTATGTGTCTGTGTACGTTATCATTTGGTTTTGGTTTGCCAACAATGAATTATAACAAGTCAGGACAAACATGGGGGGGAGGCGGGTTAGGTCAATTGTCAGGGGCTCCCTATTGTAGGATGTATAATTTAAGGATGTAGGTCCACTTTAGGGACCACCTATAGTAGTACGGGCATTGTATAATACTTTTGTTTCTAATGTGTAGTTCCCAGAATTCCCCAGTCTCACCTTTTTACCCCCCCTCCTTTTCTCTAAGTTTTCACACATTTATAATCACCTGAAATCACTGTCCCGCGGTGATCAGCGCACTGGCGCGGCGTGTCCCTTCTGCAGAGGGACCGCGGCGCCAGCCTGTAATCATTGCCGGTTTGCGCTCCAGCTTTGTCTCCTCTGTAGCTGTGCAATTATAACAGAAGCTACAGTTCCCATGCTCTCTCCATGCCACTAAAAATAACTGAGAGAATGGTGGCCCTGAACTCCCACACCCCTCCTCAGCCAAAGTATGTGGGCAATGTTAGAAACAAAAATAAAAAGTATAATCCTCTAAAACAACTGCTGGTCTGCTTAGATTGGCTGTTTTGGATACCCACACACAAGCTAGCCACTGGTTTGTCAGCCTATGCAACCACTGCCTTCAAAGTAAACCCATTTGGACCTATGGTGCCCAGCAACAAGGCAATGCATGTGCAGTGTTGGATTGCAAATTATGTCACCAATAGGGAAGGTAGAAATGGTGTTTAGGAGCAGAGGTTCACTTGGGATGGAGGTTCCCTTTTAAAGATTCTGAGGAGAAGCTTGTCCAACAATTATATGCTTCCTCTCAGCACATTTAAAGAGGACCTGCACCCTATTACACCTGTATTTCTGCCCCTAAACACCTTTCCCACAGCTCCCAGTTTGTGATACATTTTAATCACAGGAAATACTACATTAGCCATCAGCCACCACCTCCTACTATACGGTTCCCTGTGATTCCTGGTCTGGCCATGGATAAATGCCAGGGCAGTTTCTAGGCAAAATAGTGCTCAGTGGGGAAAGGAAAAAAATTCTGCCCCCTCATGAACCCTATGGTGCTACTGTCTACAGGTATGTGTCATGTTGTGCCTTTACCAAAGTAGCAGAAAATGCCCCCTTCCCATGACTGAGCCCAATATGGAGGGATGAGGGTCCTGTCTTATTGCCTGCCCCACTAATAGTGGTCCCGATTCATCTGCAGAAGGCAGGATGGATGGGATAAAGATGCCCCCTGAGCTTGTGATTGGATCAAGCAATGTGTCTACTGAGGTGCCAACAGAGTGGCATTCTTTAAACATTTGGGTTGCCCTCAGCTCATGAGTCTTTTCATACAGCTTTTGGTCATGCCTAAGCCTCACATCATATGGAGACCAGGCAACGTATGTTCATGGCACAGGATGACAGTGTAATGTATATTGCATTGCAAGCTAATTGATAAAAGAGAAAATACAGGTAGAAGTGGGGAAGTAAAAAAAAAAGGAAATCAGATGTAAAAAAGCACCAGGAAAAATAAAAACACATTTTATGTAAAGCATAAGACATGAGTAATAGTAACAGTTCAGTGTCTTGCTATAGCAGTCTAATGTAACAAAACAGTGTAGGAATAAGACAGAGCAAGGAAGCAAGAGGTTAAACACAACATGTTCTCGAAGTTTGTGATGCTTGAATTTTGTGAGCTGCAGGCATCCTTCTGTAAACCTCCATCATGCTATTTATAGAGAAGTCCTTTAGGGTTTTTTGTGTTTACTGGATCTTTCAGTATCAACAGCTGTTACCATGTGCTGGAATTACATAACATCCACTGTTTCTCCAAAGATGTCTCTTAACTCTCTGTTCTTACTCTCGCTTTCCACTTGTGACTTTTCACCTAAACCAAGTCTGTCTCCTTCCCTCAATAAACACTTGCAACCCTCCAAGCACAATGTCCCGGGGTCATTCTTGCCATTTTATTCAAACCTCACATCTACACCCTAACTGCCTTCTCTAGCTTAAGAATTAAAGAATTCAGACCAAGGGCTCAAAATTTCCCTAATTTGTGACTCTTAAAATACTACTACTACTAATACTACTCAGCTTCTCATTGACCATTTTCCAATGTATTTTATCAATAAACATTGAAATTTGAAGTATGAGAGTTTCATGACTTAGCAATGGTCAATTTTAGCTGCCAAAAAAGCATAGAAAATAAATGTATTGGGAAACCTGGAAATCCCCACAACAGTTTTTTTTATAATAGCAACCAATGGGGTTTTTACCACCCATTTCCCTGTATCCTTGCTTATTTATAATACCAAACGCTTGGTTCCAAAACTTAGGGCATTTCCACCGTATATGAAGCATATCACCCACGTGTCCAGAATTTCTGAAACATCAAGGAGATATATTAGGGTATATATTTGCCAACCTATTGGGGACCGTATATCAACAAGTAAATGTCTTCAAGATTCTAACAATGAAATGATGAGAGAACCTTTAGAACTACGGTACTAACCGCCCATTTAACCCAATCTTTAACTATAAAAGTGTTTTGTAAATCCGCTTTCCACTTTATCATATAATCAAGAGTGCCTTCTTCATCTGTGTTTGTATCAGGTACCCGTATGAGTTAGGCATCATTTCTCAAAAATAGAAATGTTAACTTTATTTATTTATTTATTCTCCCATAATTTGCAAACTGCTCTATTTGTCTGTATGTATATTATTCTTTTGAAGGAAGTTGAAATTTGTCTCTAAAAATTGCCATAATGTAATTCTGTAACTCTGTAATACACTTGAAGTCATAAAGTCTGCAATTCTATGGAGACCTTTCTGTGCCCACCATTTTAGATATGCTCTTTTTCTCCCAGGAATTTCCCTTAGGGAGGGCTACTGGTGAATGTTTGGAAATCAGGTTGTGTTTTTTGCTAATAGTATCCCAAAGAGCTAATGCATTAGACCAGTGGTCCCCAACCCTATCCTCAACCCTGTCCACAAGGCCCACCAACAGGTCATGTTTTGTGGATCTCCATACAGCCAGCTCTGTAGCTCTGCTGCTGCACTAATTACTCCACCTGCGCATCTGTGTGGAGATTTGCAAAACCAGAAGTCCATGTCATCTCCAAATTTGTTCAATAAAGAATTGTAATTGTTTTTATATAATAATAATTGAAACTGAGGGGTTAGTTGGATCCCAAGATAATTATTACTTTTAATTTTCCAAATTAGATTAAAGGATTGTTTATAATTAAGAACCTCTAAGAGTGTCAAATTCAACACATCAGACTCAGAATCATTTATTTTTAAGCCGGAAATTTTGCTACATTTCTTGAGCACCTGAAAAATTAGGAAGTAAAGTGTGGGATGAGGAAACAAACAAGAGAACATTGTCTGCAAATAATTATGTTCCCTCCCCCCACACTCCACACCCCCCAACATCTCTGCTTAAGCTAATTCTTCTCACCAATGGTTCAATTGACAACACAAATAATAAGGGCGACAAAGGACAACCCTATTGAGTATCCTGTATATCACAACAATTTGGAGTGGGCGTGCAAAGAACACACCAATCTCCCAAAGGAAGCACCACTACAATCAACAGTATATATTAATGATTTTATTAGTACAAAAAAACAAAGAATTAAAATACATACACCACAAGACAAATTTAAAAACAACCAGTATGGCCAAATGTATCTATATCAATGTATATGGCCCCTAGTCCTTGAAGCAGCATGGGGGCTGCGTGCGCAGACATTTTTCACTGAGGTTGGCCTGACTGTTGCCCTGGGTGTTATCTTATGACGTGAGATTTAACCATTTATTTTCTCTCTGCTGGCACTTGCATTTATATCATATATTGTTATTGTCTGCACTTTAAAGTCTTATTGGTATGGGTTTCCCTGTGCAATATTAGGTAGTGTTTTAGGTTTATGTGTTTTTCATGTATTTGCACTTTATATATTGATATTTTTTTATTGTATATTCACTGTTTTTGCACATATTTTTGCCATATATATTATTAATATTTTTGTAGTATTGGTTTCATGAATTTGCACATATATTTACATGTGGTTAGGATTTTTTGTGCCGGCACAAAAAGGATGGGTTATGACTATTCTAGGATAATCAATATTATTCACCCATAGGGCAGTTATTTAAGCGGCCCTTAGGGGCCATATACATTGATATAGATACATTTGGCCATACTGGTTGTTTTTAAATTTGTCTTGTGGTGTATGTATTTTAATTCTTTGTTTTTTTGTACTAATAAAATCATTAATATATACTGTTGATTGTAGTGGTGCTTCCTTTGGGAGATTGGTGTGTTCTTTGCACGCCCACTCCAAATTGTTGTGGATTGCATTTTTTATGGGTGAGCACACAGTTGTATACATTTTGTAGGAAGATTTGGGCGGTGCACCCTTTGTTAGTATATTGGAGTATCCTGTATATATTAATAGACTTTGACTCAAATTATTTTGTCCATATAACTGCATGAGGTTCCCTATATAAATGTGAATTTTTTCAAAATATTTTAAAATGTAGTTTCAAAACCCTGTCTTCTCAAAACATTAAATATATAATCCCAAATCATAGCCCTTCTTGCTCCTCCTTAATCTATAATTATAACACTCTCCAGGGTCTTTTCCTAGCTTTGGGAGGACATTTATGTGTGCTTTATTCAAATCTCCTAATTATTATTATTATTGTTTATTTATAGAGCGCCATCATCTTCCGCTTTACAAAGTAGTAGTTACAGACTAGAAACATACGGTACATATAATATATCAAATGCAGTTTTACAGAGTTGACAATGGATATTCCGAGTACAAGACACAATAGGAGAGAGAGCCCTGCCCTTGCGAGCTTACAGTCTAAAGGAAGAGGGGTGAAGACGAGGGGAAAGGATCACAAACAGTCCGTATTGAGCTTTGTGGCATATGCCCTTTTAGAAGATTGGTTAAGCCAGATTATATGATTGTCTGAATAAGTGAGTTTTGAGGGCTCCTTTGAAGGTTTTGAGTGTTGTGGAGTGGCGGATTGGGTGGGGGAGGGCATTCCAGAAGATTGGAGTTGCACGTGAGAAGTCCGGGCGTGCGTCCGGGAGGCGGGCGTGAGAGGAGGTGACCAGGGAGGAGGACAGGAGAAGGTCGGTAGCAGAGCGGTGGCTGCGTCTAGGTTGATATTGTTGGATTAGAGATGAGATGTAGGGAGGGGCCAGGTTGGAGAGAGCTTTGTATGCGAGAGTTAGAGTTTTGAACAGGATTCGCTGTGGGACTGGCAGCCAGTGTAGGGATTGGCAGAGAGGCGCAGAACTGGAGGAGCGAGAGGAGAGATGGATGAGGCGAGCAGCAGAGTTCAGGATAGATTGCAGTGGTGCCAGTCTGTTAGTTGGTAAGCCACAAAGAAGGATGTTGCAGTAATCCAGTCGGGATATGACCAGGGCGTGCACTAGCATTTTAGTGGTGTCAGGTGAGAGGAAGGGACGGATGCGGGAGATGTTTTTAAGTTGGAGGCGACAGGAGGTGGCCAGGGAGTGAATATGTGGTTTGAAAGAGAGGGCAGAGTCCAAAATGTCTCCCAGGCACCGAACTTGGGGAGTTGCTGTTATTGTGTAATTGTTGACAGAAATAGACGTGTTAGAGAGGGGAGGGGAGTTAGACCAGTTCTGTCTTGTCCATGTTTAGCTTGAGGCAGTGAGATGACATGAATGAAGAAATAGATGCAAGGCAGTTGGGGAGGACAGATAGGAGAGAGGAGAGATTGGGGCCTGAGAGATATATCTGAGTGTCATCCTCATACAAGTGGTATTGAAAGCCTAGTGAGTTTATAAGTTTGCCAAGGCCATAAGTGTAGACTGAGAAAAGTAGGGGGCCTAGGACAGAACCTTGTGGCATACCAACAGAAAGGGAACGTGAGGATGAGACTGTGTTAGAATAGGATACACTGAATGATCTGTCAAAGAGGTAAGAGGTGAGCCAAGAGAGTGCAAGCCCTTGAATCCCAAGAGAGGAGAGAATATCAAGAAGCAGAGAGTGGTCGACAGTATCAAAGGCTGAGGAGAGGTCAAGAAGGATGAGGATGGAGTAGTGACCTTTGATTTGGCAGTGAGCAGATCATTGGTGACTTTGGTGAGGGCAGTTTCAGTGGAGTGGTTATGGCAGAATCCTGATTGTAAGGGGTCAAGTAAGTTGTTGGGTAAGTGGATAAGTATTGTGCCAATTCTGAGTGGACATGTTTTTCAAGAAGTTTGGAGGAGAAAGGGAGTAGTGAGATAGGGCGGTAGCTGGAGAGGGCAGAGGGGTCGAGATCTCACTTCATCAGTCCTCAAGCTATTAAACCATAAAGCAAGATGAGGTGAGGCAATTTGTAGTAAATTTTTATGATAAATATAAGTAAAAACATCAGGTCCAGGAGCTTTAGAGACCTTCAATTGCTTTATTGCCATCTTGATCTCCTCTTCCTATAAAATATCATTGTGAACCTCTGATAACTGAGGAAATGGGATATCTTTAAAAATAAATCTACTTTAGATTTATCAAAAGGAGTAGGAATAGCATATAAATTGTTATAATTGTTGATCTAGGATCCTTACTGGATGGCTAGTATGATTCCCTAAAGATAATATCAGTTTAGGGAAGGAAGGAATTTGCTTCCTGGGGGTTAATCTCCTTTGCCAAAAGTGACCCTATTTTATCTCCTTGGACATAAAATGTATGTTTATTCAATCTTAAAGTATTTTCAGCCTTGGTAGTAAGACTGACCTTTAACTCCAGCCTAGTCTGGTTAATTTTATGTAAAAGATCCTTGTTTTTGACTTATTGTTTTTGGATTTGATTTATAATTTATGATTTACAATTTGATCAGAACCCCTCTGATATATACCTTATGGACTGCCCAATGAAGGAGAGGTACCAGAAGCCTTATTTTGCTCAAAGAAAAGAACCAATTCTTTTCCCAACTCAGTTGGGATCAACAATTTCAGGATCACTTAAAACAGACCAACAGTCAAAAATGACTTAAACCAGACCGACCAACACAACAAACAGTGCTCATATGCATCCCTCCCCAGGGCAATTTAGATTACTACACATAACTAAATTAATATACCTTTTTCTAACTCCTGCTGTGGTAAATTTTAGAAACAAAATGGCAGCTCATTGATGTGCCGAGACAGCAGCATGGCTGAGGTGCTGGGAGAGGAGGCTCCAAAATGGCCGCTACATTTCTTTTCCAAATGTGCCAGGCTGTTGGACCTGTTTAATAAGGATTTCATCTCGAAGGGCATTGCTTAAGTCCTATATCAAGTCCACAACCACCAGGGAATGATCAGTCCAAGAGACTTCCTTTATAGAAAACATAAAAGACAATACACTGGGAGTTAATCTGGATCTTAGAAGAATATGGTTAATCCCAGAAAAAGTATGAGGTGAGCCTGAGAGAAAAAGGTATATTCTTTAGAGTTAGGGTTTATCTCTCACCAAGTATCTAAAAGATCCCGAGAGTATATGAACTTAGCAAATTTGATACTGGCTTTAGATATGAGACGCTGTACGGCCTAACTTTTATAAGTTTTGTCTCTTATTAAATAAGGATCGAGGTTTGAATCCCCTCCTAAAATCAATTGCTCTTCTGCCTTACTTTTAAACTCTTCAAAAAGTTGTTTAAAAATGATATCTGACCTCTGTTAGGAGCGTAATAAGAGACAAAAAAGACTAGCGAGTCTCCAATCTTTCACAAAAAATCAGAATCCAAACCTTATCAGATAACTGAGGCAGTGAAGAGGTGTTAAGAATAGCGGGTTTATTGAAGACAAAGTGATGGCTGAAATAAACACAAATTAAGAATCAAATGTAGGGAGAGGGAGGGTAAGGGAGGAAGAAATCATCACAATGACGACTACGCCACGTATCTTATTCCTAATAGGGTCAAAGGTTAACAGCCTGGTTATGCATGGCTATATGACTATTGCGAGAGTTACTCCACCTGAGGGACTAAAAAAAAGAAAAGAAAAGAAAAATCAATAAACATTTTAACATAAAAATGAAACAACAAAAATTGTTATCAGAACCAAAAAATTACCCAATATGGGTATTACGAACACCTAAGTGTTCCGGGAAAGAGTCAAGTAACAAGATTCCCCCCCCAAAAAAAGGTGGGTTAACCTGGGAATCAAGCCTTCCCCCAGGCACAGGCATATCTGAAAAAATATTAACCATTAAAGTGCACCAAAACCCACAGCCATTGGCTTTGAAATCTATAAGATTCCAGGGCTGCTTGATCTCCTCCCCCGGGGCATCCAAAGTCAGGACGCCCTGCTGTGTGAAACATCCCAGGTTGCCTGGAAACTCACATTCTTCCCTGGTCCAACGGCGCATGTGCGAGCAGCGGCCGCATCCCCGCTATCCCTTTAGTAGGGCGCGTGCCAGGCATTTGTGAATGGCCAGTGCGGGCATGCTCCCTGTTAGAGGGAAGCGGGGTTGCGGGCGTTGGCACACTCGGGTCCGCTCCCTTAGATGAAGGCTTAGACGAAGGGGTTGGGAGTGGATCCAAGCACGCTGATTGGACCATAGGCTGCACATGCACCATAGGACTGGGGAAATGTGAGTTAGTTTGGGCGACCTGAGGGATTTCCCACAGCGGGGCATCCCTGATCGGGGAGCACCGGGGGCAAGGACCAAGACCCAGGATACTCAAAATCCTGGGTTTTGGTCCACTTTAAGATAAATAAAGTCTATTCATTTAATGAAGTATTTCCTTAAATATATATATCACTATAATTTCTGTATTACTTAACCATAAACTATAAGGCTCCACTCACACCTCTCCATTGGGTTAAGAGCAAGCGTTTTGTAAATATGCCACAGGGACGTTGTAGCAAAACAAATGCTGCACTTATGATGCATTAGAAATGCGTTTGTATTGTGCTTGTGCCGCACCACTTAAAAGAAAAATCTTTTTTGCATAATAAATAAGTTTATGACAATGCAAATCAACACAGGTACACTGCATTATACATGCGCTGCCCCCTGCGCCACCACAGACCTGCACTGAAAAAGGTGTCTGCAATGCTTTTTTAACAGATTGCGCAACACTGTGAGTATGAGCCTGAGCCTATCTTTCCAATGCCCCCGTTCTTCCCCTGCAATACTATAGCCTCAGAATTATGGTTGAGGGGCTTACCCTCCCCTGGCACATTATCTATCCCTGCAATACCATTGCTCCAGTACTATCACTTTAACCCTTTCAGTGCCAAGCATGTAGATTCTACGTGCTCACTTCCACTCCACTTAAGTGCCAAGCACTTTCCCCCTGCTACAGTAAAAGTAAAATAACAAAAACACTCACCTGACCCCTTGTTCTATCCGGCCGGGTCTCCTCTTCATCTGGGGGGGCTTAAATCCCCCACCAAGGCCCCCCCGGGTGCAGGGGAGGGCCTGGAATAGCCACCCCCCTTCAGCAGCCGCTGAAATACATGTAAAAAAAAAAAATAATAAAAATGACATTAACTTACCTCAATGCTTGATCGCTCCCGCGGGGTCTCCTCTTCACCAGGGGGGCCTCCGATTGCCCCCTCTGGCTCTTCAGTTAAAGGAGAGGGCCTGAAAGGCCCTATCCCTGTCCTCCTCGACGGGCGCCGCCATCTTGCCATTAAGCCCCATTTTTTGGGGGGAATTTTTTTTTGTTGTACATTTTTTTTATTTTTACAGGTGACCTGTCAACAGAGGGTGTCAACAGAGGGTGACAAAAGTTCAAGTAGGCTGACAATTAAAAGGGTTAATAGTACCTAAGGGTTAATAGTACCTATGCATGTTGGGTATTGTTCTGCTCGGGGGACCTTGCGCTTTCAGATTTAGCTTGTTTTTTCTGGTTTGCATATTGATATTTTAGGAAAACATGGTTTTTATTCTGCTTTTTTATCATTGTTTTTAGGGAAACCCTGAAAACAATGGAATTCTTCAATGGATTACTTCCAGAAAGATGAGCCCACTACAACAAGCTCAGTACTCTTAGAAAGCTTAACATGTGTACTTTCAGGGAATATATGGTTTGTGGGGATATTCTAAATGTAAAGGGTTGTTTTGGTTGAAAAATCGCAAGGTGCGCACTTTGTCTGCAGAGCTGAAATTTTTAAGCAAAATTACCGTTATGCGCATGCTTTACTTTGGGGTGTATGGCAACCCCTACCTTGACAGTACCTATGCATGTTGGGTATTGTTCTGTTCGGGGGTTGTTGCTTTTTCAGATTTTACTTGTTTTTTTCTGTTTGCATATAGTTTTTTTTAGGAAAATGTGGCTTTGATTCTTCTTTTTTATTCTTTTTTAGGGAAACTCTGTGCAACCAAAGAATTGATTGGGGGATTACTTCCAGAAAATTGCGCCCATGTCAACAAACCTGGTACGCCTAGAAAGCCTGAGGTGTATACTTCCAGAGAATATATAGTTTTTGGGGGGTATTTCAAATTTAAAGGGTTCTTTTTCTGGAAAGACCGCAAGGTGCGCTCAGCGCGGTGCATAGTTGTATTTTATCTGAAAATCTCCTAAAGCGCTGTTTCAGTTTGGGGGAGTCTCCTGGGCAGGAAAGGGTGTCTACCAATACATATGTGGTAACACTGTGACCGGGATTAATTGGGGTTTCACATGCAATAAGATTTTATTGACAAACTTACATTTTTTATTACCAAAAAACACTACAAATTGCAAAAAATAGATTTTTTTTTATTTTTTTGCACATATTTCACCCAAAAGTATTGAGAATACACCTAAAAAATTACAAACAAGATATTTCATGTTAAAGCCCAGACTCTGCTGAAAAAAACAATATATCATTTTCCTGGGAAATCCCTGGAAATCCCTTCAAAAATCACATTTGAACATGGGGAGCGCAAAATAGTGCAAAATGGTCTGGCACCAAGCGTGACAAAAACTCCAGGTAGGCTGGCAGCGAAAGGGTTATGGGGGATATTCCAAATGTAAAGGGTTGTTTTGGTTGAAAAAACACAAGGTGCGCACTTTGTCAGCAGAGCTGAAATTTTCAAGTAAAATTACCGTTACGCACATGGTTTACTTTGGGGTGTTTGGCAACTCTTCCCTTGACAGTAGCTATGCATGTTAGGTATCGTTCTGTTCGGGGAATGTTGCTTTATCTGATTTTACATGTTTTTTCTTGTTTGTATATAGTTTTTTTAGGAAAACGTGGCTTTGATTCTGCTTTTTTATCCTTTTTTTAGGGAAACTCTTTGCAACCAAAGATTACATTGAGGGATTACTTCCAGAAAACTGTGGCCACATCAACAAGTCTGGTACACCTAGAAAGCTTGAGGCGTGTACTTCCAGAGAATATATAGTTTGTTGGGGGTATTTCAAATGTAACGGGTTGTTTTTCTGGAAAAACTTCAAGGTGCGCATAGCGCATAGCATAGTTGTATTCTATCTGAAAATCCCCTAAAGCGCTGTTTCAGTTTGGGGGAGTCTCCTGGGCAGAAAAGAGTGTCCTATAAACCTATACATATGTGGTACCGCTGTAACTGGGAGAAATTGGGATTTCACACGCAATAAGATTTTTTTGACAAACTTACATTCTTTATTACAAAAAACAGTACAAATAGTAAAAATAGATTTTTTTCACATATTTCACCCAAAAATATTGAGAATACACCTAAAAAAAAAATAAAAAACAAGACATTTCATGTTATCTCTTTCGCTGCCAGCCTACCTGGAGTTTTTGTCACCCTTGGTGCCAAACCATTTTGCACTATTTTGCGCTCCCCATGTTCCAATGTGATTTTTGAAGGGATTTCCAGGGATTTCCCAGGAAAATGATATATTGTTTTTTTCAGCAGAGTCTGGGCTTTAACATGAAATGTCTTGTTTGTAATTTCTTAGGTGTATTCTCAATATTTTTGGGTGAAATATATAAAAAAAAATAAAAAAAAAAATACATTTTTACAATTTGTAGTTTTTTTTGTAATGAAAAAATGTACGTTTTTCAATAAAATCTTATTGCATGTGAAATCCCAATTTCTCCCAGTTACAGCGATACCACATATGTATCGGTAGACACCCTTTTCTGCCCAGGAGACTCCCCCAAACTGAAATAGCGCTTTAGGGAATTTTCAGATAAAATACAACTATGCAATGCAATATGCGCACCTTGCAGTTTTTCCAGAAAAACAACCCTTTACATTTGAAATACCCCCAACAAACCATATATATTCTATGGAAGTACACACCTCAAGCTTTCTAGACGTACCAGGCTTGTTGATGTGCCCGAAGTTTTCTGGAAGTAATCCCTCAATGGATTCTTTGGTTGCAAAGAGTTTCCCTAAAAAAAGGATAAAAAAGCAGAATCAAAGCCACATTTTCCTAAAAAACTATGTGCAAACAAGAAAAAACGAGTTTAATCTGAAAAAGCAACATCCCCCGAACAGAACGATACCCAACATGCATTGCTACTGTCAAGGGAAGAGTTGCCAAACACCCCAAAGTAAAGCATGTGCGTAACAGTGATTTTACTTGAAAATTTCAGCTCTGCAGACAAAGTGCGCACCTTGCGATTTTTCAACCAAAACAACCCTTTACATTTGGAATATCCCCCATAAACCATATATTACCTGAAAGTACACATGTTAAGCTTTCTAAGCGTACCCAACTTGTTGTAGTGGGCTCATCTTTCTGGAATTAATCCCTCAAAGAATTCTTTGGTTGCGCAGGGTTTCCCTAAAAAATGTATAAAAAAGCTGAATAAAAAACACCTTTTCCTAAAATATAAATATGCAAACCAGAAAAAAACAAGCTAAATCTGAAAGCGCAAGGTCCCCCGAACAGAACAATACCCAACATGCATAGCTACCTTTAACCATTTTAATTGCCAGCCTACTTGAGATTTTGTCACCCTCTGTTGACAGGTCATTTTTCCCCGTTTTGCGCCATGTTTTGCGCCATTTTTGCTGGAATTTTCAGGGAAATTATATATATATTTTCTGCAGCAGAGTTTAGGCATTAACAAGAAATGTCTTGTTTGTAAATTTTATTTTGTTTTTTACAATATTATTAAGTAAAAAATAAATAAATAAATAAATAAAAATTTTTTTAGAAAATTGACTCCTTTATTTTAAATAAAAAATTTATTTTATTATAGAAAACCATATTGCATGTGAAAGCCCCATTTCTACCGATTAGAACGGTACCACATATTTATCGGTAGCCCCCCCATTCTTGCCCAGGAGACCCCCCTAACTGAAACAAGTACTTTATAACATTTACAAATAAAATACAACTACCAACCACACTACAAAGGGTTAAATCGAGAAAAAAAATGACATAGGGTCCCCCTTCCCGGGGGGGGGGGACCCCATTTTTTGGGGGGATTTTTAAGGGTTAAAAACCCTTAAAAATCCCCAAAAAAATTGACATGGGGTCCCCCTTACCCAAAGTAACCAGCCCGGGACCAGCTATGCAGGGCTTGTAGAAACAGGGCACAGGGGCCAGCTTTTGTGGCCCCTGGCCCTGCAGGCTACAAGCCCGCATAGCCCGTGGGCCCGGGCTCTTCTGCCCCCCCCTGGGCTTTGGGGAGGCAGGTAATGGGGGTGCCAGGGGTTAATGGCAAGTCACCCGCTAGTCACAGGTGACTTGCCACCTCCCCCAGCCTTGTGAACTGGTATAGGGGTCATGGACCCCTTACCAGTTCACAAGGGGTTAAATGTAAAAAAAACACAGACACACAAAAGAGAAAAAAATATTTTATTAATTTTTTTTATTTTTTATACTTACCTCCCATCCATCCTGGAGCACTGTGTCCCTCGGCGATCACTGGCTTCTGCTCACCTGCTGGAAGCCTTTTATAGCTGCTGGATGACAGAACACAAAGGGTTTATTAAAAAAAAAAATGACATAGGGTCCCCCTTACCCATCATTACCAGCCCGGGACCAGCTATGGGGGCTTGTAGGCACAGAGTGGGGGGGCCAGCTTTTGTGGCCCCCCCACCCTGCAGCCTACGAGCCCACATAGCCTGTGTGGGCCCGGGCTCTTCTGCCCCCCCCGGGCTTTGGGGAGGCAGGTAATTGGGGGTGCCGGGGGTTAATGGCAAGTCACCCGCTGCGGCAAGCGGGTGACATGCCATCCCCCAGCCTTGTGAAATGGTATAAGGGGTCTCATGGACCCCTTACCAGTTCACAGGGGGTTAAATGTTAAATAAGACACAGACACATAAGAAATAAAAGATCTTTATTTATTTTTTTTTTACTTTACTCACCTCCGATCCTGTGTCCCCCAGCGATCTCCGCTGACAGCCTGCTCGTGTGTTTGAAGCAGAGAGCCTGGGGAGGAGGGGGGGGGCGATCTCAGCCCTCTCCTCCTCCCCATCTGCCCTCCTCCAGGCACACGAGCAGACTGATTGTCTGTCTCACGTCCCGGCATTAAGAGGGCTGCTGGTGACATCATAAGATGTCACCTGGCCCTGCCCCCAGGGGGTGGGGCTAGCAGACCCGTTCCAGGAAGTGGGGGGGGGAGGGCAATTTCTGCCCTCTCCTCGCCACCGAAGAGGCTGGGGGGGCGATCGGAGGCCCCCTCAGTGAAGAGGACACCCATCGGGAGACAGCGCGGCCTCAGGTAAGGAAATGTCATTTTATTTTTTTTATTTTTTTTACATTTAGCAGCAGCTGCTGCCAAAGCGGGGGGGGGTGCCCTATTCCGGGGGCTCTCCTGGAGCCATCCGATCCCCCACGGGGGATCGGATGGCACCAAATTAAAGGGGAGACCCGGCCGGATCCAACGAGGGGTCAGGTGAGTATTTTGGATTTAGATTTTTTTTTACTATCAGAGGGGAAATTCAAGCACGTAGATTCTACGTGCCTGGCACTTAAGTGGAGTGGAAGCGAGCACGTAGAATCTACGTGCTTGGCACTGAAAGGGTTAAAGCCCAGACTATGCTGAAAAAACAATATATCATTTTCCTGGGAAATCCCTTCAAAAATCACAGTTGAACATGGGGAGCGCAAAATAGTGCAAAATGGTCTGGCAACAAAGGGTGACAAAAACTCCAGTTTCGCTCGGTGTCTGGGCAACTGCTGTTGCCTCAACAGTGGCCCAGTTTTCAAGAAAAACTGGGCTTTTCGACCACCAAAGCCACATCCCCAGCATTTTTAAGAGAGCCTATTGGGTCTCAAAAAATTGCCACTGTGACACGGTGCAGCATGCTGTTCAGGGGCACGCGTTCCCTGGTACATCCACTCAGAAAGGCTGGGCGTGGAGCGCGCGTGGCCGCAGAGATGCCGGCAATGCGACTCCCCTGGGGGTTTCACACAGCGGGACATCAGATGTAGGGTGCCCTGTGGATGGGATAGTGTCTGGGCCAGGAAGCGGTTTCCATCTGCTTTAAGAGTGGCCCTGTCCTATGCCTATGCTCTTTCCCTGCAAGGCTATAGCTTCAGCCAAAAAGCATAGGCCAGTCATGAGTTGAAAAAGTCCCAGGCAGATTGATGGCCCCAGTCTACCCCTGGTCACAAATGTATTATATGGTAATAACAATTTTTAAAAAACAAGCAATTTTTTAATCCTGTCCTGACTTTTTAAAACTATTTTAAACATATTCCTCTTTAAAAAAAAAATCTGTTGGGGTCCAGAACGAAAATCCCAGACATCAGATTGTAATATTTTAGTATTTTTGTGTTTAAATGAGATTGCTTGGAAATCAATACTGGAAGAGATATTAGCTGGCTGCTTTGACACTGCTGGTGGCTCAGTGCGAGGCCTATTGATTGGAGCGAGTCGCATGTATCTGCGCTGGTGATGTCACATGCCGGGCCTTGCGCTTCTCCCCGTGAAAGTGACGGATTTAGCTCAGACCCCAGGCACAGGCTAATGTGCTTGATCCGAAGCTGGGATAATGAATGCACTTCTGGAACAACGTTAAGTGTAGATAAGGCTCATTCATCAAAATCACTCTGGTTTTTGTTCCTGCCCGTGACAATGGCGTAGATATATTATCACCATAAACATCATTTCTATGTGTCTGCTAATGTTACATGCTCATCTCCAAACTGAGCAAACCATGAGCTTCATCTACTGATCTGACCAAGGCTGTGTGACTGCCAGATCAGGTAGCCATCTTCCCAAAAGTGCTTCCCATGGGTTATTTTTGATGTTGCACTGTAGAACTCGATTTATTAAATCATAGATCCAATTGCATAACCTCATTGCCCCAACAATAATGTTCTTTCTTGTTTACAAGCAGCTACTGTAGATGTGAGAGAAGACGTGAGAACTTCAACCCAGAGGAGAAACCAACAAAATTTGATGTTATACCTATTTTTAGGAGCCAAAACATCAAATGAGTTCCTTGAAGTCGAAATCCAACTCCTGACCAATTTCATCTATATCTTTCTACCACTTTACCATATGAGGTAATGTCCCCACATTAGAGATGATTAGTCAATGATGAATAAGAAAGTACTCCTGGTCCAAGGAGACCTTCAGACATTAACTTTCAATTAGTCATATATTTTTAATTAGGTTAATGTCTACTTAAGGACTTCTGTTAATCTGTTGATGTCTAAGGATCTCCTTCCTCAGGACCTCCAGTCCGTCTTATACAAAGAAAGTATAGATCTGACCAAGGCTGTGTGACTGCCACATAAGAAAGCTTCTGATTTTAAACCCAGGGGCAAGTTCCAGATTTCACCAAAATATAATTATGGGCTTATGCTGGTATATCAGATTGCTTGATACCGATTATTTTCACAGAGAAAGAGTGTGTACTCAAATACCACCCAGATCCCAGGGACAGTGAAGATCTGCTTAAAAGAGAACATATACCGTATATACTAAACCTGGCCCAATGAGAAAAATTCCTTTGCCAGAAATGTCATAATTCCAAGATGTTGTATGACTGAAGCTTGTCTTCTGTGCTTCGTATCTCATTGGTGGCCTTGAGTAACACCAAATGGAATCTCCGATCCCACCAGTGGTACTAGTACTAGTACCACTGGTGTGAAAGCTATGTTCTAGAGCAGGGGTACTCAACCACTTTTTGTATAGGTCCATTAACAGGCATCCCATGAGAGGTGAAGGTCCGGACGGGGGGCTGTCGTGGGGGGTGGATAGTTATAGTGCAGTGTAGTACTTCATATGACAATGCTAGGTATGCTAGGTGCCAGGGAGACTAAGCACTACATCGCTTATCAAGGGGCAGCTGATCAGGGGGCAGCTCTGAGCATAGCAACACATAAGCAACTGAGTGCAGGGCTTCATGGAAGGGGTCCGAAAATCTGGCACCGAGGTCCGCATTCGGACCCCGGTCCGCCAGTTGAGTACCGCTGTTCTAGAGCAATGTTTTTCAACCTGCGGTACGTGTTCAACAGGGGGTATCTGCTGCAGGTTGAAGTGGCATGCAGAGAAGTTCAGGGGTTCCCCGAATGGGGTTGCTGCTGGGTCTATTTTCACAATAAATTATTATTGCTGCTTCTAGCTTTAAAAGCCCTATACACCCCAGGACCTAGTTATTTTGGTACCATTTATATCTGATACAGTACTTGGGGGGAACTTATTAACACCAGGGTGTATGTGGCATAAAACATTTTAGAACCACTGCCATTAAGACAAGAAGTTCCAACAGAGTACCCATATAGGTAGGACACAGGCCTCCCAGCACTTTTAAAACAAGAAGAAATAATGTTATTTTAGACCCAGCTGCTAGCCTGCCCCTCCTACACTGGATGCCCCGCTGCGCGAGACCCTCTAGGGAGCCAATGATCTTTCCTGATCCTGGCGGTCCCGGGACATGATCTTTGCTGGTGGCCACATCCCAGACCGCTTTGCAGCCTTTTTGTATGGCTGGGCACGAGAGCACAAGCGCACCCAAACAGTGTGCCTGGAATGCAGCTAGCTGGCAGTGGCATTTTTGGGAGAGCCAGGGCATGGCTTCGGTGGTGGAATAGCCAGGTTTTTCCAGAAATGGGTTTCCATCCACTTTAAAATAATATACGAGACCAGTCAGTAGCTGGTGTTGTTGCACACCCAAACATCCCTGTGTACCCCCTGAGTTACCCGTACCGCAGGTTGAGAAATAGTGCTCTAAAGCACTGTTTCTCAACCTGCAATACCCGTACTCCAGGGGGTTATTAAGCAATGTTCAAGGGTGCACCAACAAGGAAGGTATGATAGGTCTGGTATATTATTTTAACAGTAAAGCGTTAATCATTCTTGCTACTAACCTACTTATTTTGGCCACATTAATTATTGATCTCTTCTTTGGGGGTACTTGGTTGTAACTGCTTGTCGCTAGGGGGTCCCTTGGCGTAATAAAGGTTGAGAACCACTTCTCTAGATCTAAGATGATTAATTGTTGCCAGTCCAGCTACATACTCCTTCCAGCAATCAGTGAAGGAACCCCCATGCATTTCAGAAGGAAAATAGCAGGATAAAATCTTTTCTGCTGCTTCAGTTGTTGAGGTGCTTAGGTAAGTATAGTGTTTTTTTCTATTTTGACTAAAGATAGGATTTAATGTGGACTATGTTTAAACATTATTATTACACCTGCCTCTGACCTCTAATGACTACTGTTCTTTGCATAATAAATAAAATCAATCATTATCATTACTAATTTACTTCCATGGCTTTCCTAAATGCTTGAAATTGTGTTCCACTGTCCTCCCTAATGATCATTAAGCCAACACGCTAGTCACTAATGTAGTTCCCTCAAGTTAATTATTATATCTAATAACTTCCATGCTGGAACCACCTGCTGATTAATTGCTCCCATAAATCTCTCTAAAGAGGCTTAAGCCACCCATTACTCCAATGATAAACAAACGTTTTCTCTCTGTCTCTCAAGATACTTCCGTAATACAAACAACTTGCCGGGAATGAATCCCTTTGATTGCCTAAAATGTAAAGTGAATGGACTATGACAAATGTACTAGTGGAGTAAATGGCTGTTGCTCCCAGGTCTGCAGGAAATGTTCTGGGGTCAAACTTACACTAGTTTAAAGTCTTTTTACTGTTTGTGCTGATTTTTATTTTTTTTTTTATTAAGAAGAAACTTAATGACAGAACAATGGGGCACAACTTAATGCTAGCTGGAGGAAAGATCAGGAGCGACGCCAGAAAAGACACACAAATAACTACCCTACAGGATTTGGGTTCCAGGAGGTAAAAAAATAGGAACTTTGATAACTATTTTTAAATGCTGCTTATGTTGATGATATTATTAACATACTGTATCCATAACGTAGTAATTCATAACTGTAGTAAAGAAAAAAAAAAGACTAGGGGGGTTATTCATCAAGGGCTAGCGCCAGGTAGTGCCTTGTAGCGGCAGGCAGCGTCTGGTGAACGCTGGGCGCTGTACGCAAATCCATATTTATCAAAGCAAATCTGGTGAGCGACTCTAACAGTGCCATGTAGCGTCCGATTCATTATTACAGGTGGCTCAGCGTATAGCGCCAGCGCTCTAGCTTCCAGGTATTACCTGTCTCTACCCGTCGCTGTCGCTACCTGTCTCTACCTGTCACTCATACATACATTTTCTTCTGTTTAAACTGTTTTATTTTATTTTTTTTTCTCTCCAAATAATTGTGTCACCTCTCCTGGCCTAGAAAAGGTCATTCTTGAAAACTTTTTTGACTTTTTATATTTTTATGCAGAATTGTCATTACAGGTCTGGCATTAAAGTGTTAATGTCACAATGTTGCAACAATTTCATTCCATGTGTTTTCGCTTTGTTACTGGTGGATATGTGTTCCAAAACAGACTTTAATCACACAGTGATTTTTAGGGGATAGAACATTTAGGGGAACGAACATTTTTTATTGCACTTTTTTGTGTGTTAAAGTTGAAAAGCTCACAGAGATGCAGAAAACAATTAACACTCAAATGTGCGTAAATGTTTAAGCAGGATTTCTAGCTTGATAAAAAAAACCAGTGCAACATAAGCAACCATAGATAATTACAAATTAATTCAAGTAAAATATAACCTCCCCCCCCCTTCACCCAGCCACCCTTCCTTGGCGCTGATGCAGGATGGGAGGGGTTACAAAGAAAAAACACTTACCTTGCCCGTGGTCCAGCATTGCTCTGTAGGGTCTATGTGGCCGCAAAATAGCATTATATCAATAATTATTATATAACAATTTATTTTATCAAGCGCCCTTTGCATTATGTTTTTGTAAGAGGCACAACCAGACCCCATCTTGGCCATAACCACTGTACCAAAGTATAAGCAGTCATTAAACTGGACCCTCAGTATCATTAAATGAAAAGCCCAAACCCTTAGAAAACTATTCCCCAGCATCTAAAATGAATATATTTTAGGTTATGAGTCACTTATTATTCATTCCCCCGCTGGGCTGCAACTCTTTTTTAGGACTCTAGGATACAGACACCGACATCTTGCCCAACCAGCCCAAAAACTCTTGAACACAAACTACAACTGTAGTGATGCTATATAATACACTATTATACCCAGACCTGGTTGGGACTCTTGCTCGGCCACCCACCCCCTTTTTTCTCCCTTATTATTCCTCACTCCATATTTTATGTTCATAAAATGGTTATCTATCTCATAAAGGAGCCCTTTCCCGTAAAAATGTCCCAAGGATAAAACTCTATATAAATATACTGGAGTGGTCACTTATACAACCAGCATCAAGAAATATCCAGCCATACTTTTTTTCGTTCTTCTAATGGAAGAAAGAGGATTCAGGGGTGACAGGTGCTAACAGCACTATTGTACTTTTCAATAGTGACCATAACTATGCCAGCTTGTCAGAGAATAGATGCCTTAGTACATAATTGTTGAAACCTCTGCAGTCTTTGCCTGAACAAAATCAAGCATATATCCTAATTCTTCAGTTTGCATATTGGTATACTTCCCTCTTTAGGACCAATTTGTTTCAATATGTCTCACTTGCTGTTATGCTGCATTCAGATATGTATTTTTTTTCTTTTATCTGGGATATATAACCCCTCAAATATCAAACATTGTAAAAGAAAAATATAAATGTTCGTAGTGTCATAAATAGGGTTGGGCAAACCCGAACCAAGTCCATGTTTGAGTTTTTCTGCCGAATCCAGAAAGATGGTTGATTTGCTACACAGCAGCCCTAGCAACCACTGCCATGCCCATAATAATGTAATCCCACTGAATAAAATGCAGGGTCGCATGTCCTGGTGCTGTCAGTGTGCTGTGCATTAGATAGGGAGAGGCTGTCAGTGAGGGACAGATAAGGAGTTTAAAAAAATGATCCTTTTCGGGGCAGTTAGCGACAGCGACTGGAGTGAAGAACAATGAGGGTCATCATTAATAACTGTCCTTTTCAGGGCAGTTAGTTAGGGACAATGGCTAGAGTGAAGGAGAGTGAGGGTCATTAACAACTGTACTTTTCAGGGTAGTTAGTTAGGGGCAGCGGCTGGAGTGAGGGAAAGTGAGGGTCATTGTAGTTCAGGCCACTTGAGGGTCATTTGTCTATATAAAAAAATATTTGGGGTGTTTCCACTACTTCAGGCCACTTTAGCGTCATTTGTCTGTAAATAAATCTCTGTGGAGTGTCCACTTGTTCAGGCTACTTAAGGGTCATATGTCTATAAAAAATATTTGTGGAAAGTGAACTACTTCAGGCCACTTTAGGGTAATTTGTTTATTAAAAATTAGGGCATGTCTACTAGTTTAGGCCACTTAAGGGTAATTTGTCTATTAAAAAAAGTGTTGTGTGTACACTACTTCAGGACAGTTAAGGGTCATTTGTCTATAAAAAATGTGTGGAGTATCCACTAGATTGGGCTACTTGAGGGGGATTTTTCTATAAAAAAATGTGTAGAGTTTCCACTACTTCAGGCCACTTTAGGGTGATTTGTCTATAAAACATTTGTGGAGTGTCCACTTGTTCAGGCCACTTGAGGATGATTTGTCTATAAAAAAATATTTGGGGAGTGTCCATTAGTTCAGGCCACTTAATGGTCACTTGTCTATACAAAAATGGGGGAGTGTATACTAGTTCAGGCCATTTAAGGGTTGCTGTCTATATAAAAAATATTTGGGGAGTGTCCACTAGTTCAAGCCACTTAAGGCCGTTTGTCTAAATAAGTTTAGAAAAAATGGATTAAATGAGCACTATAATAAAATTGTGTAATATTGAAAATCCATATAAATATGTCAGCTAATCATTTGTTTTTAAATCAGAAAGGTTGTACCAGGCACAAGGGAGAAGGTGAGATCATTACCACTAGAAGACACTCCTAGCTGGCATACCGTGGACCATTCACCTGCCCCTGCCCAGTTGCAGACCTAGGGTTCCCAGATGCCCAACAACTTCTGTTGGAGAATGAGGACATGACCAGTGGACCATTGCAGCACACCTACAATGATGACGAGCCGACTGCTGTGGCTCTCTGTAATGTGGGGGCTGAGAGGGAGGGTAGTGTGGAGGAGGGGTGGAAGACGATCCTAGGGTGATGACGTAGTCCTAGACCCAACATGAACTGAAGGCTATCAGAGTTCGGAGGAAGAGGTGGTGGTCACGGCAGACCCAGCCAGCCAGCAGTAAAGGGAAAAGGGTGCAAACCCTCGTTGGTCAGCCTGTGGCTACTACTGTCCACCATGCCCAGGAACAGAGCACAGAGCTCAGCCTCTTGCACCGCCTCCCCAACAACAAGGTCACCTGTCTTCCCCCAAAGGGAGAATGTGAGACCACCACCAACCCCAACATCATCAGCAACACCATCCCAGGAACGCGTGTCCACACCATCCCAGGGAAGCATTCACATTATCATATATTAAACTTTGGAGAGAAAATGGAAAAGCTCTGGCCCTAAATGCGAACATTTCAAAATTGCTGGCCTTTGAAATGTTCTTATTCTGGCTGGTGGAGATGGAAAGTTTTACAAATCTTATGATGGCGGCTGTCCCAGCCTTCACAATTTTTCTCAGCAGGCTATCCCTGTCCTGCACCTATGGTTTGTGAATAAAATAAGGCGTGCATTGCACAATTCTATTAGTTTTAGTGTCCACATCACAACTGACACGTGGACAAGTAAGCATGGCCAGGGATGATCCATCTCTCTGACTGCCCACTGGGTGATGTAGTGGTGGCTGTGCCCGAGGCTCTTGCTACCACCCAGTATTGCTGGACATCAGTCGGTGCATCCTGTGCCCTCCTCCTCCTACACTGCTTGCTTCTCTCCTTCCTCCCCAAGCAGTCAGCACAGCGCCTGCACTACCAATTTGAGCACAGCAATGGGGAAACAGCAGCAGGCCATGCGGAGACTCACCTGTCTGGGCAAAAGATCGCCAGAAAGTGTGGATTGGCAATGAGTGGCTGCTGCCGCTGCAGCACCTATCAAGGTGGTGTACGACAACGGGCAGAACCTAGTAGCAGCCTTGGACTAAGCCGGGTTGACGCATATTTCTTGCCCCATGTGAAAACACTTTCGGTGTTCACACCCTGCTGCTTTCCTATCTGCACTGCAGAGAAACTCAGACCTTCCAACCAATAAGAATTCCACGTGCATATGCTGGAACGGGTGTATGAGCAGCAGCAGGCAATAGTGGAGTTCCAGCTACAAAATGCCTGGGTAAGTCGATGTGCAGACCAACCAGGTCTGCACCTTGATTTTGGGGATACCTGATTCATTATATTGTATTTCTAGACCCTGCTTTACATCTTCAGGCCGTCAGGGTTCGGATGGAACTTTTTAAATGATTTTATTAATTGTGTATATGGCCATTCCAATTCACTTGTTTCTGTCAATAAAGGCTGTGCATATATATATATTTCAAAAACATTGGTATTTATCTTTTTTAGTGTGCTTGAGTGTTTCCCTCGTTTGCTTGGTTTTTGAGTTGCAGACCAACAGCACTTTACCACCAATGAGTGGGCTTCTATGAGTAATATTGTGCCATGCTACAGTGCTTCCAGTACACCACCAATATTGTCAGCGCTACCATACACATCTTTTGCCTGCTGGTAAAAACCCTTCAGGCCATGGTGGAGGTTGTAATAGTGGCACAGGAGGAAGCAGAGAAGGAAGTGTCCTGGGGGCTGCAAGAAGTGACCAGCGAGTGGTTTATTGTGACACACAGTGAAAATAAACCCTGAGCATGGTTATCCACAGCAAACAACTAGTCAACTCTAATTAAACAAATACAAACCACATCTAGCAAAATAACTATATAAGCACAGAACACTAAATATATACAAATATGCAAATGTATAAGGCACTATATACAGGTAAATGCAAGGCTTTGAGACAAGGAGGGGAATAGCTAACTGTAGGTGTGTGACAACAGAAACCTGATGGTGTGAATGATGGCTGGAGCAGATAGGGAGCAGTAAACCAGAATGGAACAGGTCAGGATAACCAGGGAAGCCAGAGAATCCAAAGGCATGCAGAACTGGCAGTGGAATGACTGGTGGATCTGGGTTTAAAGGAGCTGAGCAGATACTTCTGAACACAGCAGTGAGAATATTGATACTAGCCACCCTTCCTTGCATGCAGAGCCTATTTAAGGCATTAAGATTGAATCATTACCTTTGGGTGAAGGCCAATTATGCCAGGAAGAGAGCTTGAGAGAGCCACCTGCTGGTGGCTGCTAAGGGATACAAGCACAACCAGATGGTAAAATAGCACCACAAGCAGGTGGCTGACCAATATTGCTGGCTGCACTTGCCCTTGTCTCTGACAAAATGTGACAGTAAGGCACATTTAACAAGGTGTCAGGTATGTCACTGTCCAGACAGCAGACAGTTTTGGAGGATTCGTAAGAGGAGGAGGACTTTCCCTCCCAGCAAAGTGGTACTCACTGGCATCCCTCAAGCATGGCGGGGGAAATGTGGAGGAGACATTTGCCACTGAGAACAGCTTCTCCTTGACTCAGCGCAGCCGGGCTCACAGGAGCCACTACATGCTCCAGTGCCTGCTGAACGACTGCAGAGTTGACCACATAGTCACCAGTGCTGATTACTTGGTGGTCTGCTGGATTCCCGCTATAAAGATAACATCACCTCCTTGATTCCAGTACTGGTGCAGGATAGAAAGATTAGAGAGTACAAATGTACTCTGGTGTTCATCTGAGTTCCCAGATGACTTTGAGGACTCAGAGGTGGCACGAGGCCACAAGGAGGATGAGGAAGTCACCAATGCAGCAGGTGCACCAGCACCACCTTACAAGGGAGGGTGAGTATGGTAGCAATGTACAACCCCCTGTCCAGTTGTCCACTACATCCACCACATTTCCACTACATTTTATTCCTTACAATGACCCAGCTATGGATACATGATGCCAAGAAGTTCTTAAAAGAATCTCCCCCACCCCACAAATTCCCCCAAATGTGTGGCAGATTCCACCCCTCACTAGGATACTAATGGAATAGTGGTGGGTGTCCAGGGAGAGTGCAGGGTAACTGATCCCTGACCGTCCGCATCCAATGGCTGCCTCCACTGCCACTGCTTTTTGGGGCACGGGTACACACACACACACACACACACACACACACACACACAAAATCAGGTCCAGGCAGCAGGTGGGTGCTTTCAATGGATGTCACCGACAGGCCATGCCTACCCCTCGCCTGGACCAGAGGCCATGTTTTCACCTGCTCCCAGGGAAAGGGAGCAGCAGTGGCAACGGGGGGGGGGGGGGGGGGGCGGTCAAGGGGTCAGTTACCCTGGCCACATGCGTATCCTCCTACCACTCCTCCATTTACTGGCATCAATGTGGATGCAGGAGCCCCATGAGCAGCACAGGAACGCATGTTATGTACTGTAGGTTTTTTTCTATTTACATTCATTCCATAAGACACACTTGTATGAATCCTTGGTTAAATTATTCCAAAAAAGATTTTGAGCAGTAAGTATTTTCCAAGCACCCAAATCAGTCACATATTCATAGAGCACTAATGCTCTGTTTTTTAACAAGCTTTGTAAGCCCCAAAAACGTGCTTTTTATTTTCTCTGATTGAGCAACTTCCCTGGTGCATTGCATCAGCTAATGCTAATTCAAAGCTTGTTCAGGCAGTTCACACAACCCCCATGCTTTTGCTCTCCCCTTCTGCTTGCTGCTGTGGATGTGGTCTTTCTATTGCTTGATGGGTTTCTAGCGGGCCAGGTGGTAAAAATGCATTTCTGGGCTATCAGGTTGGCTGCCTCTCTCTGGTCCAAAGCCACTGCATGAAAAATCTCATGTGTTATGCATTTTACATATGGTTAAGTCCTATGTTTCATGGGAAGCCTCATGCCTCCCACCTAAAAAGTAGTATAAAGGCATCTATTCAGTTTTCTCTGAACTACAGGGGAGATGATCTTCACAGTCTTATCTCCATTACAGCAGCATGATGCACACATTACAGAGCGCAGTATATCAGCTGTGAGCTATTTATATTTCAATAGCAGACTCATGAGGGTCGATTTATGGTTTGGCTCCTATGCATTAGCATTACATTTTTTGGAGCACCAAGTCGTGCTTGGGCTTCCTCCTGATTTATGGTCTTCAAAATTTTAAACATATTGTTTAAGGTGGAAATGTGTGCACGACCACGCACCAATGCGGAAACTTGTGCCTGAAATTCTCCACAAGCACAAATTTGGAGCCCCAAACTGGTGTCTTCGACTGATTTATGACGTGTTTAGAGGGCAGAAATGCTTGTGCAAATGTGTCAATTTCCAGAGTGAATTTCCTCTTGCAAAGAGCTGGATTAAACTGCCCAGGTCACTGACTAACAGGCTTATTTCATTCCTAAAACACATGTCGGCAGCATCCGGCATGTTTTTTAGCAATAAAAGTGTCAGATGCAAGTTTATTTTACTAATCTTCCCCTTTTTAGGGGGTTTTGGTGACACCAAAAAGGTGTAAAGAGGCGTAATAAAAAAAAAAAAAAAAATAGCCCAATTAATAAGCACTAATACGCAAAACAGGGCGGGGGGGGGGGGGGGGGTAGTGAGCACATCTGGGGCTAAATATTTAGAAAAACAACACTGGAGGTGACCAGGAATCAGGATATCCCCAATAAAACATGCCCCCAAAAATAAGGATAAATAAGCACCTATAAATAAAAGACAACTAAATATTTCTCCCCTCTCTTTACTGTTTCTTAATTGTGATTTTGTCTCAATTAGTCACCGCAAAGGGAATACACTCCGAAATGGAGAATAGAGATTTGCTTAATACACAAAGCTGGAGAGACAAAATCACAATAGAGAAACAGTAAAAAAAGGGGAGAAACATCAGGGGCCATCGGGACCAGTGAAGGGCTTAGCCAGCCATATGCGCATGGGATGGGGCCATTTGTGCTTCAAAACAGCAAAATCTCAGGAGGAAGTGCGTGCCATTTGGTGAGATCCACACGTGTGCACACCGGGCCATGAATAAGGCGCCTGGCCGTATGCGGTATTGTTTGCGCTTGGTTTTGGTTCTTTGCGCATCGTCCATGAATTGACCCTATGGCTACTTTTCAATCTATCACAGATGATTACAACTGAAACAATTATGATACATCAGCTCTAGCCTAGCTTTAACAATGTAACACAATAGGGTTGATACAGCTCCATGAGTATTTTTAACTCACTTTTTCTCATGATTATATTCCCTTTGTACAATTCAGCACCATGTTTATTTGTGCATTAAAAAAAAAACTATGCACATTTAAATATGGTGCTAAATTGAGCAAGAGAAAAAATCATGAGAAAAAGTGTTTTCACTCAAAACATTGGGGAGGCTGATTCATTACTAATGCCATCTATCGGCAGATGAGCGTCTGTATAGCAGCGCTTAGAGCGACCGCTAGTATACGCTGTGATCGGCTGTCGGATGCTGTAACAGTGCATCTCATTCCCTGTAGTAACCTGACCGGCATTGATGAATGTGATTTATGTTGGCCGCTCCAACACCAGTACAGCACTGCAGGGAGCGAAAGGTAGCGCCAGCTCAGTGCGACCGACTCTCGGTGCTCCACACCATACTTATCAAAAAAGGACACACACACAGCATCGGCGCTTTAAATCTGGACGCCTTAGCATAGAGCGCCAGACGCTGTGTGATTAAAGTCTGTTTTTGAACACATATACACCAGTAACAAAGTGAAAACACATGGAATGACATTGTTATAACATTGTGACATTAACACTTTAATGCCAGACCTGTAAATGCAATTCTGCACAAAAATAAAAAACAAAAATTAAAAATGAAAAATTAGTTTTTCCAGGCCAGGAGAGGTGACACAATTATTTGAGAACCAATAAATAAATAAAAAGTTTTAAAGAGATTAGAAGAAACATCCATTGAAATGTATGGGAGAGCGACAGGTAGCGACAGGTAAGATCTCGCTCTGGAAGCTAGATTGCTGGCGCTATACGCTGAGCCACCTCTAATGATGAATTTTACGCTACCAGAATCGTCTTCATAAATGTGGTTTTGTGTACAGCTCCCAGTGTTCATCAGACATTGCCTGCCGCTACGAAGCACTACCTGCCGCTAGACCTTAGGGAATAAACCCCAAAGTAAAAAAAATATGGCATTGAATCAGTCAGAGAGATTTCTTTGAATTTCAGGGAATTTTCGTGAGTATTGTCCTTGAGTATTTCCTAAAATTCTTAAATAAAAAAAGTAAAAACCCACCTGCTCCCTCGCTGTCCTCCGGTCTGTCCATTCCACGCTGTTCCTTTCCATTGCTCATCTAAATGCCCATCAACATCACTGAAAACCTAGCAGCGTACAGTATTGTCCTGTAAATAAATGGCAGTAGAGGATGTCAAGCTAATTTACTACTTGTCTCTATATCCACTTTAATGTAGATATCCACTGCTAGAAATCTGCCCCTCGCTCTGCATTATCTGTTATTTCCCCTGTGTTCCCATTTGCATGCAGTTCGCCACAGCCACACACTTGAAATAAAGCATCTCTGGTGGGTCGGGTTCAAGAACACTATACACTTTTATTGCTTTCACAGGATGATGACCTTTTGTGTTGTAGATCAGTTTCTTCTGATTACACACTTCATCACTTCCATCTCACACACCGGTCTGTGGGGACCAGAAACATGCCTTTAATACATTTAATCCAAACAAGCTACTCTTAATTTATTGGCACTTCACTCATGCCAGTGACAAAGGGAAAAAAATGCTGACGAAAGCGGTTTGACATCAGATCCATAACATGTATTGTGCTGTAAATCTTTCAGAAATGTTCTAATTTTATCTGCACTTAAGACTGGAAATTCTCTAGACAGAGTTTGCTATAGGATATGTATTAACATGATTAATAACATATAACAGCCATGGCTGGATTGAATTGTCAATTATTGAAAATCACTTTGTTCTTTTAAAATTAAAAAGCAAAATCTTGTTGTTTTGTGTTGGGAGATGGTCACCTGTCTTTTGTGACACAAGGGCTTCGATTCAGTAAGAGTTAAAAAAAAAATTCTATTTAGTAACCAATTCCCTTTAGGGGAAAAGCATGAGAATCACTGTGAGGAAAGGCCACAGTTTCCGGAATTAACCACCCCAGTAGCCTGTAATTTAGCCAATGGCCATGGACACGCAAGTTTCGTTCAATACAAACAGACAGCTCAAGTTAATTTATATGTTTTAATGCAATGAGCACACACTAAGCAGAAAATACAAGTGAGGAATAATATAACTCAGGACTGAAGAGCATAATACAGGTTATAGGTGTGTGTTTACAAACAGAGAGTCAACAGAGATGACAATTTAGTTAGCCAGATAGTAGATGCGTAGTGATGCAGGGCACCCCAGGGAGGCTTTGGTCGACCTGTAGTTCCCAGTCCTACCAGCACGTTACTGTGACCTATCCCTAGATAGAGATGCCGGACCCAGCCGCAGGACTGCTTTTATGACTGAAGTCTCAGTCCCAGCCCTTAGCCATTCCTAAAATTGTTAAAATTGGTTTATGGATCATAACTTTGGATGTAAAGGTCACTGAGTCCTGGTTTTGAGGTTAAATTACTTTGCCACCTGCTGGTATCTTATGGATCCAAGAAGGGGGGGTTGGGTGGATCAGAAGTAGAGGTCTCCATATCTCAGTTTCTGAGGCCATTACAGAAATTAGAAAGTTATGTGTGGGTGTGTATTTGTCTTCTGGTTCTGATTCTGTATTTGGTTTGGGCCTATGGCGAACAGTGGCCCGGTTATTACTTATTCCATGTTGGATCTCTTTCAAGTTCTCCAGCCATACCATCTCCCAATCCAGGTGGCTGGTTCACTCTGTCTGATGAAGGTGTTATGGGAGCCAGCAGGAGCTCTTTGAAATGGGGCCTACCTGTGTGTATGTGGCCCCGCTTGTAGACAATTTGCAAGCTGGTCCCGCGACCGCATTGTGGGGCTCAGGTAAGTTACCGCCTGCTTCCAGCTGCTAAGCTTAGCAGCCCATCAACCAGCTTTTCCATGTATGGGATGAATGCCGAACCCAAACATGGATTTCTGGATGAAGGTTTGGGAACCTGAACTCGCATACTTTGGTACATACATGAACTTTGCAGTTTGGGATCACCCAACACTACTGGTGATTCATAAACAGTGAATTTTTTACAGCCAAGACGATTTTTTGTTAACTGAATTGAGGCCACAATCATTACATAGTCTGTTATACTTTGTGTCTATAAGTGGCCCAGCAAGTGATCAATTTGTAAATGGAGCCTATCATGATATTTTTTTCTCATGGTTTTGTGAGAGAAAACACTTCTCTCATATGTTTTTCCTTAGTAGATCAGTTTTGTTTTGTTTTTTCTCAGATTGGGATTACTTTTTTTCCACCTTTGAACCTTAGTTCATCCAATTCAGCCTGAATATAAAATATAAAAAAAATCCAATGTTCTAGTAGCCATAGCTAGTAATGTTACATGTAAGGAAGCCACCCAGGCCAGATTTGAACTCTTTTAATATATTCTTCATAAATACCTCCTCTGGCAGTTCTATAGTCTCAATGCTTTTACAGAGAAGAATCCACTCCTATGTCAGTGGAGGAAGCACCTTTCCTCTAACCTTAGTGGATGCCCTCAGGTTATGGTTACCCTCGGGGCTGTAAATAGATTGTGGGACAGATCTTTGTATTGACCTATATTTTTTAATAATATAGGGTCTCTGGAAAAGTATGTTTTGCAGGGATCCTGGGGGTTTAACACATTGGCACATCCCAAATCAAGACTCTAGGTCAGTGGTTGCTCCTTTTTAAAGTTAAAAAGTTAAATTTGCTTTTTATTTGATTTTGGGTGTGCATTGCAAGCTATATCTCAGTGAGCTTTCTCTGTGCTACGTAGAACTACAGGGGTGGATCATGACGAGGTAAGTGGGGATTAGCTAGCAGTACAGACTGTGGGGCATCCCTAATCAGGATGCCCCCTAGGAATCATAAATACTGGATAATTCTATTGCTAACTCTAGGCCTATTGCAGCTGCCTATGTTACAGAGTCCTTGGTGCAGCACGGTCAAATCCATATAGACATTTGTGGTGTAAAATGAACTGGCTTTACCGAAACATGAGGTTGATGGTGGATTACATAGACAGAAATAATAAGTCATAGAGATCACCTCAATGTACAGGAAACACAACATGCAGTCGAGAATGTACAACAGAGACTACACATAGATATATGTAACAGCACCATCTACTGTCATAAATATAAACCACATCACCCTAGCAATATAGATGTAGATCACATACAGAGACAAGCTGTGTAACAGTATCTACAACATATGAGCCTTATGAAGGAACACTACCCTTCTATCATCACTTCTAAACCTTGGGGTCCCCTCACTTGCTCAGTTAGTGGAAATGGCTTTAGACTGGCTCTATTTTTTATCATTTTTCCTCGCTTCATTCCCATCCAATACATGTTGTGAAACATATAAGTCGACCTTACTAGAAAGATATTCTATATATAACAATCCATCTGACATCAAATCTTAAGTGAAACGCATGTCTAGCATGGCCGTCCTCTTTTCTTTATTTGTTTTTCTTTGTCATGTATCAAGTGATGAAGGGTTTTTTCTTAAAGTCTGGAGAGAACACAAGCTGCGCGTAAGTGTCTGAACCTCCTAAGCTGATGTATTTTAAAAGACGAACATTTCAAAGTTACAGTTCTTAAGGCCAAGAAGAGTAAACTGTATAATCTGGGAAAGTGCGCTTTTCGAGTGTGCCGCAGAAGGTTAACATTTTTAAATGTAGTTTTAGATGCTCGAAAACGAGGGCAGCCACAGGAAATCCCATTTGCCTTTTCATGCGGGCCCTTATTTAAAACAGCAGGCTACCTAGTAATTGGTGTAGTTGAAATGTACACTGAACAACGTTAGAAGTTTATAAAAAAATATTAGGTGGAAATAAAATAACTGGTTAAAGGGCAACAAATGACACCGAAAGGGCTGTGGGAAAAAATGCAAAGATAAATGAATTTATACAAATAAATAACTTGTAATGAATTCCTGCTGTTTTTAAAATATTATGCCAGCATTCAGAAGTTATTGCGCATATAAATAATTCAGAAATGGGTTTAGCTTTTATGTAAAGAGAGGCTGAATTCTTAAACAACCACTTTTTTAAAATGGTTTCTAGGAAAAATAATGTCCTTCTTTATTATTATACTATATTTATCAAACTCTCCCAGTTCCAAGAAACATCCAGAG
The DNA here is from genome assembly GCA_027917425.1 of Gastrophryne carolinensis. NCBI lineage: Eukaryota > Metazoa > Chordata > Amphibia > Anura > Microhylidae > Gastrophryne > Gastrophryne carolinensis. The sequence goes on along the minus strand of CM051236.1, from coordinate 54,353,616 downwards.
ATAATGCGAAATCCCAATGTGTTTATTGGATGTAATCAATCAGTAGCTTAATCAGGGCTGAGCTGAGTTAAAGGTGCATGGTGGGGTAATGGTGGGGGGTGGCCAATCTCTGAATATTATAGCGAGCCAGTAGAGTCTCAGTAAAAAATTTTTTACGTCTAGTGTTGCTCAAATATTGCTCTGGGTTAGATGCAAATCAAACTCTCCGAGTTCCAAGAAACATCAAGAGCGAATGCAAAATCCCAATGCGTTTATAGGATGTAATCAATCAGTAGCTTAATCAGGGCTGATCTGAGATAAAGGTGCATGGTGGGGGGTGGCCAATCTCTGAATATTTTAGTGGTGGGGATGGCCAATCTCTAAATATTATAGTGAGCCAGTAAAGTCTCAGTAATTTTGTTTTACGTCCAGTGTTGCTCAAATATTGCTCTGGTTTAGATGCAAATCAAACTCTCCGAGTTCCAAGAAACATCAAGAGCTAATGCAAAATCCCAATGTGTTTATAGGATGTAATCAATCAGTAGCTTAATCAGAGCTGATCTGAGATAAAGGTGCATGGTGGGGGTGGCCAATATCTGAATATTTTAGTGAGGCAGCAACATCAAGACTAGTGTTGCTCAAATATCTGGTTTAGATGCAAATCCAAACAGCCCCAAAATGCATTAAGCCCTAAAATGCATTGAAACACACAAACATCTAGTAAACATTATGATCATTTTATTTCTTTTTCAGAGGCTCCATTTGGCTAAGTAATAATAACCTACTATTAAAGTTAGTGGAGGAAGATTCCCTCATTAATGCCTTTTATTCATCTGTAAAGTTAAAAGTTGCACTCAACAAAACGTTATATTTTGAGAGTGGAAGAGGCATATCAAAGCGACGCAGAAGACTTTTCAAAAGCATCTTCCCTTCACATCACTCAATCAACAGGCATCACCTTTTGGATGGTTTCTCCATCCTGTCTTCTCTTGTTTCCCAGTAAAAGATCTGGCAATTTCCCCAGAGTACAGGGGATTTGAGTGGCAGGACAAGCGATTGCTGGATTGCATCATCAACCAGCTCCCAAGAACTTAACATGCTGTTGTTCAAATCTTACAATGCTGGGTCTCAAAGACGCAGTATACAATATATCAGGGTAAGCAAAAATATCTATTTATTTTTGTTCTTACATGTGGTCAGGCTCGACACAGAATTAGTATCTTTTTCTGTATGTGGGGGAGGGGATATTAGGATATTTAGATAGCAGGTATCCCAACCACTGTTGAGCTGGAGCAGGAACAATCTGGTGAGGGGGGGCACAGGTCCCTGTCCTCCTTACTTGGCGTCAGGCCATGCTAATGTCAGGCTGCCGGGGCAGGGAAGCTTTTATGCATATATTTAATTTTTTTAAACTCTCATGTGACTAATGACACCACTAGAGGCACGGGACAGGGAGGGGAATCTCTTCCTATGTCCATCCGCTCCAGTGACATCATTAGTCACATGAACCTCCTCCTCTGTGGAGTAAAAGCCACCCTGCCCTGGCAGACCAGCTTGGATTCCAAAATGGAGGAAGGGGGACCTGTGCCCCCCTTACTACAGATTCTGGCAGGGTGGCTGCAATAGCAACAGACTAGTGCCCGTTGGGCAGAGAGGATGCTGCCCCAATAGGAACAGAAAAAAAGGATGCAACATCGTTTTAATTTTTAATTTGAAAACTGTATGTTTGTGAACTAGTAAGGGCTCTAATGATGGCCAGCATGCCACCTACAAGCTTCGGCGCATGGCAGGATAGATAATTTGTCTCAGAACTTTCCGTTATCCGGGATGAGGCCGGCCCGGAAGGCCTGGAAGCTCATCACTAATCCCAACTCCCCTAGCGCTGAAGGAACACTATAAGGCATGCCAGGCCAGGTCTAGCTCTCCCTCTGTGATTCCAGAAATTTCCTCCAACACATTACTGCAAAAGAAACAACAAACCACTGACACTAACATTTTGTGCTCTGCAGCAGCTTTGCCTCACTGGGTCCAAAGATCCAAAACTGTGGTTTCTGGCCATGTATCCACAGCCTCCTACAGAGGGAGAGCAACTAGACCTGGCCTGGCCCTCATTTGCAGTGAATGGTGCCTCACTCTTTATCCACCGTGACAGAATTCGCTTGTGAATGATAGACCAGCTCCAAACAATGCATGCACGCTGCTAATGGGTTCAGTATGTTTTGATGTTCTGGACTAGGAGGAAGGTGTTGTGAGGGATAACCGACAAGTATTGACTTTTTTTTGTTTTAGACTGTACAGTCCCTTTTAATAAGTATAACTCTATACTATACACTATGTATATACTATGTATATTAAGAGCCCCCTCCTTTGTATGCAAAAGAACATTTCCTTCATTCAAGCGGAAGGTTTAGCTTGGGGGGGGGGGGTGGTTACTGTTCCCATAGAAAATAATGACTAACTTACACAGTGTGTTGTTTTAAAAAATTAAATTAAAAAAAAAATAAATTTCCATGGCTCCCCATATGCCAGGAAATATAGACTGTGGTGCGCTGAAGAACATGTATACTATTACACCCCAGCTAAGACCATAGTGGGATGTGTTCGATTCCAGGAGCCATATTTTTATTCCTTGCTAAAATAAGACCTCCAAAGACCTGGCCAAAAAATTTAACCTGCCCAACATTAATTGGTTAAAGGGGAAAGCCTCTGCCAAGTTGGAATGCCCGGCTGTGTAAAACTCCTCAGAATGCTACTTTTTACTCAAGTTATCCTAATTCCAATGTCGAATGTGCAGGCTCTAGTCCACTCATCTTACAGCTATCAGTAATCAGTACCCCTAAATCTCCTTCTATTTTCACATTCCCTACATTCCTGGTGGCGTGTGCGTGCTACTGCCCCAGCCATTCAGAGGCAGGGGATGCGGCAGCTTGCCAAATGACAATGGGCCTCATGTGTACCATGGGCCTTATGATGTGTACCATTTACCATCTTTTTTGCGGCTATAATGCCAGTTCTGGAGTGCCAGCATTTTGCTCTTATCTGGCTCTGTGCTATGGACTACATTGGCAATAATTTCTGTCAATTTTTTTGGTTTCCCAGTGTCATTCTTGTGGTGTCTCTATGTTTATATGTCTATATGTTAATTTGGAATTGATGCAAGGCTTGGCCTTTAACCCTTCTAGTGCCAGCTACATGATCTCACATAGCCGCCTCTCCTACCATTAAGTGCCAGCTACGTGAGACTCACATAGCTGACTTTAAACCTCCGCAGTAAAACAAATATAAAAGTTAAAAACTCACCTGACCCCTCGTTAGATTAGGCCAGGTCTTCTCTTCACGCGAGGGCATCTGATCCCCCCCGGGGCTCTTCTCTCTTTAGGAGAGCGCCCAAAATAACTCCCTCCCGCTTTGGCCGCTGACACAATAAACTGTAAAAGAAAAAAAAAAAAGAAATTTACTCACCTGCATCCGCAATCCCTCCCGCGGGGTCTCCTCTTCACCGGGGGTGCCTCCGATCGCCCCCCCCGGGCTCTTCCGTGGTGAGGAGAGGGCGAGAAATTGCCCACTGCCTCACTTCCTGGGTCGCAGCCTGCTAGCCCCGCCCTTTGTGGGTGTGGCGGGTGATGTCATCGACGATATCATCGGTGGCTGCAGGGTGGGGGGGGGGCAACCAAAGCTGGCCCCTGCACCCTGTTCTACAAGCTCCCATAGCTGGTCCCAGGCTGGTTATGATGGGTAGGGGGGACCCCATGTAATTTTTTGGGATTTTTAAGGGTTTTTAATCCTTAAAATTCCCCTATGTCGTTTTTTTTTTTTTTTTTTTTTAATTAACCCCTTATGCTCTGTCGCCCAGCAGCTATAAAAGGCTTCCAGCAGCAGCAGGAGAGCAGAGGCCAGATTGATCAGCGTGGGACACAGTCCCCAGGGATGGATGGGAGGTAAGTATTAAAAAAAAAAAAAATTAATAAAATATTTTTTCTCCTTGTCTCTGTGTGTTTTTTTTACACCTAACCCTTTGTGAATTGGTAAGGGATCCATGAGACCCCTATACCAGTTCACATGGCTGGGGGCTGGCAAGTGACCTGCAGCTAGCAGGTGACTTGCCATTAACCCCCGGCACCCCAATTACCTGCCTTTCCAAAACCCAGGTGGGGCAGAAGAGCCCGGGCCCACGGAGCTTGTAGCCGGCAGGGTGGGGGGCCACCAAAGCTGGCCCCTGTGTCCTCTTCATACAAGCCCCCATAGCTGGTCCCGGGCTGGTTATGCTGGGTAAAGGGGACCCCATGTCATTTTTTGGGATTTTTAAGGGTTTTTAACCCTTAAAATTCCAAAAAAATGGGGTCCGCCCCCAGGAAGGGGGGTCCCTATGTCATTTTTTTAAAAATAACCCCTTATGTTTTTAGTGTGGATAGTAGTATTTTATTTGTAAATGTTATAAAGTGCTCTTTTCAGTTTGGGGGGTCTCCTGGGCAAGAAATGTGGGGCTACCGATACATATGTGGTACCGTTGTAATTGAAAGAAATGGGGCTTTCACATGCAATAGGGTTTTCATTAATAAAACAAATGTTTTATTGAAAATATAGGAGACAATTGTCTAAAAAATATTTTATTTATTTTTTTTTGCTTTTTAAAAAACTGTCAAAAAATTACAAACAAGACATTTCATGTTAAAGCCTAAACTCTTCTGCAAAAAATGTATATATATATATATATATAATTTTCCTGGAAATCCTGGCAAAAATCAAGGTACAAACATGGCGCAAAATGGGAAAATATGACCTGTCAAGAAAGGGTGACAAAACTTCAAGTAGGCTGGCAATTAAAACGGTTAATAGTACCTATGCATGTTGGGTATTGTTCTACGCTTTCAGATTTACCTTGTTTTTTTTGTTTGCCTATTGATATCTTAGGAAAACATGTTTTTTATACATTGTTTTAGGGAAACCCTGTGCAACCTAAGAATTATTTGAGGGATTACTTCCAGAAAGTTGAGCTCACTACAACAAGCTGGGTACACTTAGAAAGCTTAACATGTGTACTTTCAGGGAATATATGGTTTATGGGGGGATATTCCAAATGTAAAGGGTTGTTTTGGTTGAAAAGTTGCAAGGTGCGCACTTTGCAGAGCTGAAATTTTCAAGTAAAATTACCGTTATGCGCATGCTTTACTTTGGGGTGTTTGCCAACTCTTCCCTTGACAGTAGCTATGCATGTTGGGTACCGTTCTGTTTGGGGGATGTTGCTTTTTCAGATTTTACTTGGTTTTTCTTGTTTGCATATAGTTTTTTTTAGGAAAATGTGGCTTTGACTCTTCTTTTTATTCTTTTTTAGGGAAATTCTGTGTAACCAAAGAATTGATTGAGGGATTACTTCCACAAAACTACACCCACATAAACAAGCCTGGTACGCCTAGAAAGCTTGAGGCATGTACTTCCAGAGAATATATAGTTTGTGGGGTGTATTTCAAATGTAAAGGGTTGTTTTTCTGAAAAAACTGCAAGGTGTGCTTAGCGCATAGCATAGTTGTATTTTATCTGAAAATCTCTTAAAGCTCTGTTTCAGTTTGGGGGAGTCTCCTGGGCAGGAAAGGGTGTCTACCAATACATATGTGGTACCGCTGTAACCGGGAGAAATTGGGGTTTTGCAATAAGATTTTATTGACAAACATACATTTCTTATTACAAAAAAACACTACAAATTGCAAAAAATAGATTTTTTAATTTTTTTTGCACATATTTCACCCAAAAGTATTGAGAATACACTAAAAAAGGCCAAACAAGACATTTCCTGTTGAAGCTCAGTCTCTGCTGAAAAAAACAATATATAATTTTCCTGGAAAATCCCTGGAAATCCCTTCAAAAATCAAGATTGGACATATGTAGCGCAAAATAGTGAAACATGCTCTGGCAACAAAGGGTGACAAAAATTCTAGGAAGGCTGGCACTTAAAGGGTTAAGGTCTGCTCTATATGCTTCACACCCCCTTTTCATTTACAGTATTCAGTGAGATTAAACTAAAAGAAAAAGTTTTCGTTTTTTTGCTTTATTGTTGTCACTAAACTATTATATAATAGTATATTGTGAACACTGTGGCCCAATAATTTTAGGCTATTGAGAATCTTACTTAAATCAAAATGTTTGAACTTCAAACACAAAGTGTGTTGCATCATTGGTAGGGTGGGTGGCCTGCTGTGACAGGTTATCATTTATCATCTGCCACTGTCTTAACATTGCCTCCCTCTGATGGTAGCTGTTATGTATTTCCTCCACCATTGAATGGAGCTCATGGTGGATCTGACTTATATTTTTCTCCATGGTTTTGCGGAACCGGGCACTGTTATTCCTGAAGGCTCGACTATCTGCTCGCCAGTCCACCTCCATCAACTGCACCTGCCTCACCAGGGGGAGATGGCATTGTGCCTGAGCTGGTCGTCCTCATCCCTGGGAAGGGACAACTGCAGCTAGAGTTGTACTCTAGTTGCCTTTCCACATGTGTTGGCTGCTTGGCAAATTCTCTGCGGCAGAGATGGCCCATGGAGGTGATGGATGCAGCTGCTCCTCATGCTCCACCTGCTGGTTATGCAGGAGCTGTAGATCCAGCTACTGCTGTAGAGGGTGTGGTGGAGGCTGCTGCTGCAGATGGAGTGGGGGAGGCTGCTTCTGCTGAGGGGGTGGGGGAGGCTGCTGCGGCAGTGGCATCTATTGAGTCAGCTGCTGCTGCAGTGGCATCTATTGAGTCAGCTGCTGCTGCAGTGGCATCTGTTAAGGCAGCTGCTACTGCAGTGGCAACTGTTGAGGCAGCTGCTGCTGCAGTGGAAACTGTTGAGGCAGCTGCTGCTGCAGATTTTGTGTCTTAGGATGTTGGGGAGTAACTGGTAGTGTTGATGCTGCTGTTGTGGTTGAAGCTCAGTGGCTCATCCTCCTCCAGATCCTGTATGGCAGCCAGTGGGGGGGGGGGGTCTGCAGGGCCAGACAATTTTTTTAGCTTGTTGTTGATATATATGCACACAATAAAAAAACAAAATAAAGCTGGATGGTGTACCATGGATCACCATGTTGGCCACATTACACTTACACCAGATCCAAATCCTCATTTGGTTCACTCCTTGAATATGCATTCCTTGATGAAGTAGCACCAGTACTTGTTTGTTGATGTTCTTGGGTGGCCATGTGTATTTGCTGTTTTTTTGCTGCAATGTGAATAGGACTTAAGGTGATTCAAGACACATACCTTGTGTGGCTAAGCAATGGCTAACCCATCTGCTTCCATGTTTTACAAGTCATGTAGGTGTGGCATGGCTAAAAAGATCATTTGCTGCGAGTTGGCATGTGTAATTTATCATATATTGCCCTTTCATGGTCCAGCAACAACAGGCCCTGATGGCATCATGAACTAGACCATTGGAATGAGTCATACTTCTTTTGAGACAAATCAACCCAAAATATAGAACTACTTACCTACTACAGCAGCAGCATTTCGCATGTCTATGGTCCCAGACAAGCCCTGGAGTGTAGCTATGTTTAATAGGCCATTTCTTCGGCTGCATTGAATTGTAGTTTTTTGTGATATTATTTGCAACCTTAAAGAAATACAACAAGATGGTGTCAAGCAAATGTCAAGCCCAACATCCATATCCACGACAGTGCTTGTTTATTTTTTGCCTAACAGCATATTTCATGTCAGTACTGTTTGCACTTGTTTGCACTTGATCCACATCTTTTCGGTCTGGTCCAGCACTATTAACCTGCCTGGTGATGGCCTCCCACAGGTGGTAGTTGACAGATTTTGGAGTAGCTCTAACCCTGCGCCCATACAGCTGATGAAAATGGTCCACCACACCAATTGCTAAAGTAATACATTGGGCATCATTAAACCTGCTCCTCAGGGTGCCCCGACGCAGCTGTTGGCCAACATAGGATTGGGCATCAGCTTCCTGTGTACTTGGTGGAATAGGGGACAGTTGCTCTATGGGGGTTGAGGACGATCCTGAGTTGGTAGATACGCTGGAGGAGGAGACTGAAATCCGCCTACAAGTACAAACAGATCATCCAGCATTGGTTGAGCCTGAAACGGTGGAAAAAGCTGCGGGTGAGGAGGTTTTTCAGGAAACTCTTTCCAAGTGACAAGTCTTGCCATTACATTCACTACTGCAATCACATCAGGCAGGCCTGTGTTTAAAAGAATGCTATTCTCTTCCAGAGTCAGAATTCCACACAAGTGCAGCTCACCCGGAGGCAATGAGGCCAAGGCTGTAAGGATCTGGTGGAGGTAAAGGTGGTGGCAGACAAGTGCCAACAACCCCCGGCTCCTGTGCAGGTGAGCCCCAAGCTCTCCAACACCAACCTGCAGAGGAGTAGCCCCAGATTTCGGGCAGAGTCTGAGGATGATCGAGGACAGGAGGACTCAGGTATGAACATCACACACACAGGAAGACACAGACTAAACACACACACACACATGTGTTGTAATGTGTAATTTTGTGAAATTTCCTTCTAGATGGCCAAAATGTCCCTGTGGGTGAGAAGCAAGGGGATGGAGGTTCTCCAATCCCACTGTTAGGCGCCGGACACCCTTCTCTCTTAAGCCAGATAATCCCCAATCTCCACCGCCTCTTCTGCCTTTAGACAAGTCCCCGCTCGCAGGAGACGCGGATTGTGCCTCTCCAGACTCGGTTACCCCCAGGACTTAGTTGGCGCAAAGATTACCGGCTTAAGGTGGAGACGGGTGAACGGCGGGGTATCCCGAATATGGATGCCGGGATGTAAATGGGATTACAAACAGAGAGTCAATCAGAGAGGTCCAGAAACAAGCCAAGGTCAAGCCGGGTGGTCACTGAGCGCGGTATCCAAGGGGTCAAGCGAAGGGTAGTCAAAAACGAGCCGAGGTCAAACCGGATGAGCACCAAAACGCAGTAACAGAGGGATCAGGCACAAGCGAAGTCAGGACAGGCGAAAAGGTCAGGACGGGCAGCAGACGAGGATGGTCAGAGACGAAGCCGAGTTGAACACAGTAACGCAGACTATAACGCACACCCTACTAACCAGAGGCTATAACGGGCACTGGACAATGGGGCAGCCTGATAATAAAGGGAAGACTGGCCAATGGGAAGGGGAAAAGGAAAGGAGAGGGAGGTGTGCTGATTGGTGCGACAGTGACGACCCAATGGGAGCGGTCCCAGGAACTGGACCTGCCCAGGCCAGACGGGCTGTCCAGTCCCTGGGCCCGGCTCCCATCAGGACAGCTGATGATTTAACTTGAAACTTGCCCCCGGCGGATGCGCTGGGAGCAGCGCCGCCTGGGGGCATACACAGAGCGTGCTCGCGCGCGTGCGCGAGCACGCGAATGGCCGGGCGCGCTCCCGGCCGGGGGAAGCACAGCCGCGCCGGCAGAGGACACCACGGGGCCGCCTGCCCCCGCCGCACGGCTCGCAGCGAGGCCGCCGCACCCCGCCGCCGCCACGCTGGCCTCAGAGCGGAACCGAGAGCCAGCAGCAGGACGGGGCCGTGACGCGCCGCGGGACCGTGGCCGGGAGGCAGGTAAGATCCTAACATTACCCCCCCCCTGAGGAGGGGCCACCGGACCCTCCAAGCTGGGCTTCTGAGGATTCTCCCTGTGGAATTTTCTCACCAATCTTTGTGCATGAACTTCCCTAGCCGGAACCCATGACCTTTCCTCAGGACCGTAACCCTTCCAATCAATCAAATACTGAAGGGAACCACGGAAAAAGCGAGAGTCCAAAACCCGAGCAACCTCAAATTCCTGTTGCCCGTCAACTAGAATGGGATCCGGAAGATTATCGGGTTCAAAGTTTCTGGCAGGTTTCAAAAGGGAGACGTGGAATGAGTTACAAATCCTCATAGAAGGCGGGAGATCCAGGCGATAGGTAACCCGATTGATTCTCTGCAGTACGGGGAAAGGACCAATAAATCTTGGACCCAACTTGGCAGATGGCTGGCGTAAGGCCAGATTTTTGGTCGAAAGCCACACCAAATCGCCGACCAAATAATCAGGATTATTATATCGCCTACGATCAGCAAAATTTTTTTGTTGGATCACAGCCTTAGACAGGTGTTGCTGAATTTTATCCCATAACTTTGGCCACTGAGACATCCATTCATCTAGAGAAGGTACTCTAGAAGGCTGGTCCGACAAGGCCGAAAATTTCAAATCTTTACCGTAAACGCAACGAAACGGAGATACCCCGGTGGAGGAATGCGTGGCATTATTAAGGGCAAATTCAGAAAATGGAAGAAACAACACCCAATCCGTCTGGACATCAGAAATGAAACAGCGTAAATATTGCTCCAAGGATTGGTTCGTTCTTTCCGTTTGCCCGTTGGACTGAGGATGAAACGCAGATGATAGGGAGACAGTGAAGCCCAACTTGAGACAAAAAGTCCTCCAAAAACGGGAAACAAACTGGACCCCCCTATCTGACACAACATCCTCCGGGATACCATGGATTTTAAATATGTGTGTCACAAAAAGTTGGGCCAGGACCTGAGCAGTAGGTAGCTTCTTTAATGGGATGAAATGAGCCATCTTACTAAACCGATCTACCACCACCCAGACGACAGTGTACCCTTGGGAAGGTGGAAGATCGGTGATAAAATCCATGGCCAGATGGGTCCAGGGGTGGGAGGGAATGGGCAATGGAAGTAGAGGACCCTCAGGAGGGTGTCTTAATGATTTGCTGCGGGCACAAATCTTACAGGCTCGCACGTACTCTTGTGCGTCTTTTCTAAGGGACGGCCACCAAACCTGACGAGACAGCAGGGAGATGGTTTTCTTGACACCAGGATGACCCGCCAACTTAGAGTCATGGAACTGGTGCAAAACCGCAGCCCGATAGGCAGCGGGCACAAATTGGGCATAACTGGGTTTTTCGGGCGGGGCTTCAGACTGGAACCGGGTTAAATCAGGAAGCTCTGGCTGGATAGCAGCTACTACCAGAGCCTGGGACAAAATGGGTAAATTTTCCCCTTCTGGTACAGTAGAAGCAGAAAAACTACGTGATAAGGCATCAGCCTTCACGTTCTTGGATCCCGGTTTATAAGTAATAGAAAAATTGAACCGGGAGAAGAACAGAGACCAGCGAGCCTGCCTTGGGGTCAATCTTTTAGCGGACTGAATGTACTCTAAGTTCTTATGGTCGGTAAAGACAGTAACAGGAAATTGAGCCCCTTCCAGCCAATGTCTCCATTCTTGAAACGCCAGTTTAATCGCCAATAGTTCTCGATTCCCAATATCGTAATTTCTCTCGGCAGGGGTAAATTTTTTGGAGAAGAAGGCACAGGGATGGAGGCGCTCAGGGAAACCGCTATATTGCGAAAGCACTGCTCCTACACCGAGTTCGGAGGCATCCACTTCCACAATAAAGGGTAATTGGCAATCCGGGTGCACTAACACAGGGGCGGAACTAAAAACTTCTTTTAATTCCCTGAAAGCCAAGACGGATTGCTCTGGCCAAACAGCAGGATACTCCCCTTTCTTGGTGAGATTAGTGAGGGGGGCTACCAGGGTGGAAAAATTTTTAATGAATCTCCTATAGAAGTTGGCAAACCCCAAAAATCTTTGTAACCCCTTAAGATCTTTGGGTTGTTCCCACTCTAGCACCGCTTTAACCTTGGATTGGTCCATGGAAAGGCCGGTATTAGAAATGATGTAACCCAAGAAGGGAACTTCAGTAACCTCAAATTGGCATTTTTTCAGTTTGGCAAATAAATGATTCTCCCTGAGCTTCTGTAAAACCAGACGAACATGTTTACGATGTTCTGATAGCGAGGAAGAGAAAATCAGAATATCATCCAAATACACTACAACAAAACGGCCCAAGTATTCCCTAAAGATTTCATTCACGAAATCCTGAAAGACTGCGGGAGCATTACATAAGCCGAATGGCATTACCAGGTACTCATAATGCCCTTCATGGGTATTAAAAGCTGTTTTCCATTCATCTCCCTGCCGAATCCTGATAAGATTATAGGCCCCGCGGAGATCTAATTTGGAGAACACTTGGGCCCCAATCACCTGAGTGAACAACCCATCAATTAAAGGCAGGGGATACTTATTCTTAACCGTTATTTTATTTAAACCCCGGTAATCGATACAGGGCCGGAGTCCCCCATCTTTTTTCTCGACAAAGAAAAACCCTGCCCCTGCCGGAGAAGAGGACGCCCGTATAAAACCCTTCTTTAGGTTTTCTGCGATATACTCCCGCATAGCAAGATTTTCGGCTCGTGTTAAATTGAAGATTTTCCCCCTAGGCGGCATAGTACCCGGGAGAAGCTCGATGGGGCAATCCCAAGGTCTATGAGGGGGAAGTTTATCAGCCGCTTTTTCAGAGAATACATCAGAAAAATCTAGATATGGGCTAGGCACTTCTTCAGGGGATAACTGAGTGGCTCGCACTGGAAGTTCCAGACAGGAATGAAAGCACAGAGGGCCCCATTTAACAATTTGCCTAGTCACCCAATCGATTTGGGGATTATGTTTCTGTAGCCAAGGTAGCCCAAGAACTAGAGGGGTAGAAGGCATTTTTAGAACTAAAAGGGAAATTAATTCAGAATGCCCCGCTCCCACTCTAAGCAGGACTGGTGAGGTTCTATATTGAATGAGCCCCCCCGCAATGGGTGTGTTGTCAATGGCGGAGACCCGAATGGCTACAGGAAGGGACTGGAGCGGAATTCCTAGGCTTTGAGCTAAATCAAAGTCAAGGAAGTTCCCCGCTGCACCACAATCTAAGAGAGCTTCCAGACTGATACATTCTAGGTCAAGTTTTACCTGGACCGGAATCATAAATGGAGACAATACACGAGGAGATACCTTACAGCCTAGGTGGGACCCCTCGATTCCCCCTAGGCTCTGAAGTTTCCCGACGGCTTCTTGGGGCAGGCTCTGACCATGTGACCTGTTCCGCCACAGTAAAGGCAGAGACCTTCTGACAAGCGCCGACGTCTCTCAGCTTCAGTGAGCCTGGTGGCGCCCAGCTGCATGGGCTCCTCTGAGGAAGGCATGGCTGGAACTTCGGCTCTCAAGCTGGAGTCGGGGTGTGACCCTTTTTCCAGGCGTCTCTCCCGCAGACGTCGGTCAATGCGAATGGCCAAATGCATGGTTTCGTCCAAGGTCTGAGGAACTGGATAATTCACAAGAATGTCCTTGATGGAGTCAGACAATCCTAGCCTGAACTGACCGCATAGCGCTGGATCGTTCCAACGTGAATCGACCGCCCATCGTCGAAACTCAGAGCAGTAATCTTCAGCTGGCCGTCGTCCTTGGCGTAAGGTACGAAGCTTTGCGTCTGCTGTGGCCCCCCTATCAGGATCATCGTATAAAATCTCCATAGCTGAGAAGAAACTATCCACAGAAAGACGAGCGGGATCCTGGGGCGACAGACTGAAGGCCCATGATTGTGGATCCCCTTGGAGGAGGGAGATAACGAGACCCACGCGCTGCTCCTGTGACCCAGAGGAGGTTGGTCGAAGATGGAAGTAGAGCTTACACGAGTCCCGAAAATTTGCAAATTTGGCTCTGTCTCCAGAGAACTTATCTGGAAGTGGAATTTTGGGTTCCACTGATGATGCGGCCGAAGCCCCTTGAGGGCTGGTGTTAATCGGAGCTGGACGGTTCTCCTGGGCCGCCACGCGATGGGCCAGGTGCTCAACGGCCGCGGTTAAGGCCTGCACCTGCTCCAAAATCTGGTCCATTCTTTGGCCCGTTATACTGTTAGGCGCCGGACACCCTTCTCTCTTAAGCCAGATAATCCCCAATCTCCACCGCCTCTTCTGCCTTTAGACAAGTCCCCGCTCGCAGGAGACGCGGATTGTGCCTCTCCAGACTCGGTTACCCCCAGGACTTAGTTGGCGCAAAGATTACCGGCTTAAGGTGGAGACGGGTGAACGGCGGGGTATCCCGAATATGGATGCCGGGATGTAAATGGGATTACAAACAGAGAGTCAATCAGAGAGGTCCAGAAACAAGCCAAGGTCAAGCCGGGTGGTCACTGAGCGCGGTATCCAAGGGGTCAAGCGAAGGGTAGTCAAAAACGAGCCGAGGTCAAACCGGATGAGCACCAAAACGCAGTAACAGAGGGATCAGGCACAAGCGAAGTCAGGACAGGCGAAAAGGTCAGGACGGGCAGCAGACGAGGATGGTCAGAGACGAAGCCGAGTTGAACACAGTAACGCAGACTATAACGCACACCCTACTAACCAGAGGCTATAACGGGCACTGGACAATGGGGCAGCCTGATAATAAAGGGAAGACTGGCCAATGGGAAGGGGAAAAGGAAAGGAGAGGGAGGTGTGCTGATTGGTGCGACAGTGACGACCCAATGGGAGCGGTCCCAGGAACTGGACCTGCCCAGGCCAGACGGGCTGTCCAGTCCCTGGGCCCGGCTCCCATCAGGACAGCTGATGATTTAACTTGAAACTTGCCCCCGGCGGATGCGCTGGGAGCAGCGCCGCCTGGGGGCATACACAGAGCGTGCTCGCGCGCGTGCGCGAGCACGCGAATGGCCGGGCGCGCTCCCGGCCGGGGGAAGCACAGCCGCGCCGGCAGAGGACACCACGGGGCCGCCTGCCCCCGCCGCACGGCTCGCAGCGAGGCCGCCGCACCCCGCCGCCGCCACGCTGGCCTCAGAGCGGAACCGAGAGCCAGCAGCAGGACGGGGCCGTGACGCGCCGCGGGACCGTGGCCGGGAGGCAGGTAAGATCCTAACACCCACCTCAAGAAAAAGAAGGTGGGTGATATACCACACACACAACACCTTTTTCCACTTAACTATGGGGTTGAGTTAGCCCTAGATGCAAAAAGTGCCCTTTTGGAGTGAAAAGAAGAGCACTTCTGTATGTAAATTACAACTGCACATGGCTGCACATACAATGGGACATTTTTATAGGTGCGGTACATCATTTTTCCAACGAGGTGGAGATGTTTTTAACCCTTTCAGTGCCAAGCACTTAGATTCTATGTGCTCGCTTCTACTCCCCTTAAGTGCCAAGCACGTAGAATCTACATGCCTGACTTCCCCCCCTGCAAGTTAAAAAAAATGTAAAAAAAAAATACTCACCTGACCCCTCGTCGGAATCCAGCCGTGTCTCCTCTTTAATTTGGTGCCATCCGAACCCCCGTGGGGGCTCGTATGGCTCCAGGAGAGCCTCTGGAATAGTGCCCCCCCCCCGCTTCGGCAGCAGCAGCTGGTAAGGGCTGCGGCTAGCAGGTGACCCTATTATCTGCCTCCCCAAAGCCCAGGGGGGGGGCAGAAGAGCCCGGGCCATGGCTATGTGGGCTTATAGCCTGCAGGGTAGGGGCCACCAAAGCTGGCCCCCTTGCACCCTGTTCTACAAGCCCCCATAGCTGGTCCAGGGCTGGTTATGATTGGTAAGGGCGACCCCATATAATTTTTTGGGGGGAGTTTTAAGGGTTTTTAATAGAGATGAACGAACGAACGAAAAATTCGATTCGACTGATTCGCCGAATCTTCCGACAAAAATCGTTTCGACCCGAATTTATTCGCGACGAATCGCTATTAAAAATGGCTATTTCTGAGCCTCCTAGAGCCTCAATATGGTTGTAAACCATTCTGCCTTGCTGTAACACGCATAGGATGCGTGCTGGGTAAGTGAAATAATACTGTAAATAATTATCACATGCAGATCAGAGGCATCGCTAATAGAATCGCAGAACGGCACAATTGCAGAGAGTTAAAGTGGCATCACTATGAGGGGCCCCTATAGTGTCTGAAAAACACACCCTGGAGCTGGCAGCAGCAGGAGCCCAAAAATTAGCTGAATCACCCCCTGGAGTGGCTGCAGGAGCACACAAATTGGATGAATCACACCCTGGAGTTGCAAGCAGCAGCAGCAGGAGCCCAAACATTGCTTTAAAGAGACACTGGAGTTGGCTGCAGTAGCCCAAAAATTGGATGAATCACACCCTGGAGTTGCAAGCAGCAGGAGCCCAAACATTGCTTTAAAGAGACACTGGAGTTGGCTGCAGGAGCCCAAAAATTGGCTCTATGACACCCTGGAGTTGCAAGCAGCAGCAGGAGCCCAAACATTGCTTTAAAGAGACACTGGAGTTGGCTGCAGGAGCACAAAAATTGAATGAATCACACCCTGGAGTTGCAAGCAGCAGGAGCCCAAACATTGCTTTAAAGAGACACTGTAGTTGGCTGCAGCAGGAACCCAGAAATTGGCTGGAAGGCACCCTGAAGTTGGCAGCAGCAGGAGCACAAACATTAGCTGGAAGGCACACCCTGGAGTAGCAAGCAGTAGCAGCTGGAGCCGAAACATTGCTTTAAAGAGACACTGGAGTTGGCTGCAGGAGCACAAAAATTGGATGAATCACACCCTGGAGTTGCAAGCAGCAGCAGGAGCCCAAACATTGCTTTAAAGAGACACTGGAGTTGGCTTCAGGAGCCCAAACATTGTTTTAAAGAGACACTTGAGTTGGCAGCAGCCGCAGCAGGAGCCCAAACATTTACTGACACACCCTGGAGTTGGCGCAGCAGCTGCAGCAGGAACCCAGTCATTGGCTGGAAGGCACCCTGAAGTTGGCAGCAGCAGGAGCACAAACATTAGCTGGAAGACACACCCTGGAGTAGCAAGCAGCAGCAGCAGGAACCCAAACATTGCTTTAACCCTTTAAGTGCCAGCCTACCTGGAGTTTTTGTCACGCTTTGTTGCCAGACCATTTTGCACTATTTTGCGCTCCCCATGTTCAAATGTGATTTTTGAAGGGATTTCCAGGGATTTCCCAGGAAAAGTATATATTGTTTTTTTCAGCAGAGTCTGGGCTTTAACATGAAATGTCTTGTTTGTCATTTTTTAGGTGTATTCTCAATATTTTTGGGTGAAATATGTGCAAAAAAAAATATATATATATATTTTTTACAATTTGTAGTTTTTTTTTGTAATAAAAAATGTAAGTTTGTCAATAAAATCTTATTGCGTGTGAAATCCCAATTTCTCTCGGTTACAGCGGTACCACATATGTATAGGTAGACACCCTTTCCTGCCCAGGAGACTCCCCCAAACTGAAACAGCGCTTTAGGGGATTTTCAGAAAAAATACAACTATGCTATGCAATATGCGCACCTTGCAGTTTTTCCAGAAAAACAACCCTTTACATTTGAATTACCCCCAACAAACTATATATTCTCTGGAAGTACACACCTCAAGCTTTCTAGGTGTACCAGGCTTGTTGATGTGGCCATAGTTTTCTGGAAGTAATCCCTCAATGGATTCTTTGGTTGCAAAGAGTTTCCCTAAAAAAAGGATAAAAAAGCAGAATCAAAGCCACATTTTCCTAAAAAAACTATATACAAACAAGAAAAAACAAGTTTAATCTGAAAACGCAATATCCTCCGAACAGAACAACACCCAACATGCATTGCTACTGTCAAGGGAAGAGTTGCCAAACACCCCAAAGTAAAGCATGTGCGTTACGGTAATTTTACTTGAAAATGTCAGCGCGCCTTACGATTTTTCAACCAAAACAACCCTTTACATTTGGAATATCCCCCATAAACCATATATTCCCTGAAAGTACACACGTTAAGCTTTCTAAGCGTACCCAGCTTGTTCTAGTGGACTCATCTTTCTGGAATTATTACCTCAAAGAATTCTTTGTTTGCGCAGGGTTTCCCTAAAAAATAAAAAAAAAAGCTGAATAAAAAACACCTTTTCCTAAAATATAAATATGCAAACAAGAAAAAACAAGCTAAGTCTGAAAGCGCAAGGTCCCCCGAACAGAACAATACCCAACATGCATAGATACTATTAACCCTTTTAATTGCCAGCCTACTTGAGATTTTGTCACCCTCTGTTGACAGGCCATTTTTCCCCATTTTGCGCCATGTTTTGCGCCATGTTTTGCGCCATTTTGCTGGAACTTTCAGGAAAATTATATATATATTTTTTTGCAGCAGAGTTTAGGCTTTAATATGAAATATCTTGTTTGTAAATTTTATTTTTTTTTTTTTACAATATTATTAAGTAAAATAAATAAATAAATAAAAAATTTTTTTTTAGAAAATTGACTCCTTTATTTTAAATATAAAATGTATTTTATTAAGGAAAAGCATATTGCATGTGAAAGCCCCATTTCTACCGATTAGAACGGTACCACATATTTATCGGTAGCCCCCTGTTCCTGCCCAGGAGACCCCTCTAACTGAAACAAGTACTTTATAACATTCACAAATAAAATACAAATACCATCCACACTACAAAGGGTTAAATCGAGAAAAAAAATGACATAGGGTCCCCCCTCCCAGGGGAGGGGGACCCCATTTATTTTTTGATTTTTAAGGGTTAAAAACCCTTAAAAATCAAAAAAAAAATTGACGTGGGGTCCCCCTTACCCAAAGTAACCAGCCCGGGACCAGCTATGCAGGGCTTGTAGGAACAGGGCGCAGGGGCCAGCTTTTGTGGCCCCTGGCCCTGCAGGCTACAAGCCCGCATAGCCCGTGGGCCCGGGCTCTTCTGCCCCCCCCTGGCCTTTGGGGAGGCAGGTAATGGGGGTGCCGGGGGTTAATGGCAAGTCACCCGCTAGCGCAGGTGACTTGCCATCCCCCCAGCCTTGTGAACTGGTATAGGGGTCATGGACCCCTTACCAGTTCACAAGGGGTTAAAAGTAAATAATCACACAGACACAAGCAGAGAAAAAAATATTTTATTAATTTTTTTTTTTTTTTTACACTGTACTCACCTCCCATCCATCCTGGAGCACTCTGTCCCTCGGCGATCACTGGCTTCTGCTCACTTGCTAGAAGCCTTTTATAGCTGCTGGATGACAGAACACAAAGGGTTAATAAAAAAAAAATGACATAGGGTCCCCCCTCCCAGGGGGGGCGGACCCCATTTTTTTTTATTTTTAAGGGTTAAAAACCCTTAAAAATCAAAAAAAAATTGACGTGGGGTCCCCCTTACCCACAGTAACCAGCCCGGGACCAGCTATGGGGGCTTGTAGGCACAGAGTGGGGGGGCCAGCTTTTGGTCATGGACCCCTTACCAGCTCACAAGGGGTTAAAAGTAAAAAATCACACTGACACAGAGACAAAAAAATCTTTATTTTTTTTTTTTTTACTGTACTCACCTCCGATCCGGCATCCCTCGCCGCTGTCCCTCGCCGCTGTCATGTCAGTAACAGATGCCGGTAGTGATCGGCGCAGGGCGGGTGACAGGCGAGGGGGCTCCGATCGGAGCCTCCTCGGCTGACATCCGCCCTGCTCCGATCACCCCCGGCATCTGACAGATGCCTGAGCTCGGAGGGGGTATAGGAGGAGCGGGATGACGTCATCCCGCTCCTCCCACAATGGGCGGGGCTAAGAGGCGGCGGCCATCGCCGCCATTTCAAGAGGTGAGGACCCGGAAGAGGGTCCTCACCTGAAGCCTGCGCAGCCCAGGGGGGGGATCGGACCCCTCCCTGGTGAAGAGGAGACCCGGACAGAAGGCTCGGGCGCGGAGGTGAGTAAATGACAGTTTTATTTATTTATTCATTTTTTACAATGGCGAGTCACCGCTGGAAACGGGGGGGGGGGGGGGGGGGCGGCTGGTTTCGGGCCCCCCCCCCTCATGACGGAGGACGTTGGGGGGGGGGGCGATCGGATGCCCCCCCCCAGGAAGAGAGGACCCCAAGCTTCACAGCTTTTTTCTATCTTTTAACTGTTTGGGGGAAATGCCATGCACGTAGTTTCTACGTGCTTGGCACTTAACGGTAGGAGAAGCAACCACGTAGAAACTACGTGCTTGGCATTTAAAGGGTTAAAGAGACACTGGAGTTGGCTGCAGGAGCACAAAAATTGGATGAATGACACCCTCGAGTTGCAAGCAGCAACAGGAGCCAAAACATTGCTTTAAAGAGACACTGGAGTTGGCTGCAGGAGCACAAAAATTGGATGAATCACACCCTGGAGTTGCAAGCAGCAGCAGGAGCCCAAACATTGCTTTAAAGAGACACTGGAGTTGGCTTCAGGAGCCCAAACATTGTTTTAAAGAGACACTTGAGTTGGCAGCAGCCGCAGCAGGAGCCCAAACATTTACTGACACACCCTGGAGTTGGCAGCAGCTGCAGCAGGAACCCAGTCATTGGCTGGAAGGCACCCTGAAGTTGGCAGCAGCAGGAGCACAAACATTAGCTGGAAGACACACCCTGGAGTAGCAAGCAGCAGCAGCAGGAGCCCAAACATTGCTTTAAAGAGATACTGGAGTTGGCTGCAGGAGCACAAAAAATGGATGAATCACACCCTGGAGTGGCAAGCAGCAGCAGCAGGGGCCCAAACATTGCTTTAAAGAGACACTGGAGTTGGCTGCAGGAGCACAAAAATTGGATGAATGACACCCTGGAGTTGCAAGCAGCAACAGGAGCCCAAACATTGCTTTAAAGAGACACTGGAGTTGGCTGCAGGAGCACAAAAATTGGATGAATCACACCCTGGAGTTGCAAGCAGCAGCAGGAGCCCAAACATTGCTTTAAAGAGACACTGGAGTTGGCTGCAGGAGCCCAAAAATTGGCTGAATGACACCCTGGAGTGGCAAGCAGCAGCAGGAGCCCAAACATTGCTTTAAAGAAACACTGGAGTTGGCTGCATTAGCCCAAGAATTGGATGAATCACATCCTGGAGTTGCAAGCAGCAGGAGCCCAAACATTGCTTTAAAGAGACACTGGAGTTGGCTGCAGGAGCCCAAAAATTGGCTCTATGACACCCTGGAGCTGCAAGCAGCAGCAGGAGCCCAAACATTGCTTTAAAGAGACACTGGAGTTGGCTGCAGGAGCACAAAAATTGGATGAATCACACCCTGGAGTTGCAAGCAGGAGCCCAAACATTGCTTTAAAGAGACACTGGAGTTGGCTGCAGGAGCACAAAAATTGGATGAATCACACCCTGCAGTTGCAAGCAGCAGGAGCCCAAACATTGTTTTAAAGAGACACTGGAGTTGGCAGCAGCAGCAGCAGGAGCCCAAAATTTTACTGACACACCCTGGAGTTGGCAGCAGCAGGAACCCAGAAATTGGCTGGAAGGCACCCTGAAGTTGGCTGCAGCAGGAGCACAAACATTAGCTGGGAGGCACACCCTGGAGTAGCAAGCAGTAGCAGCTGGAGCCGAAACATTGCTTTAAAGAGACACTGGAGTTGGCTGCAGGAGCACAAAAATTGGATGAATGACACCCTGGAGTTGCAAGCAGCAACAGGAGCCAAAACATTGCTTTAAAGAGACACTGGAGTTGGCTGCAGGAGCACAAAAATTGGATGAATCACACCCTGGAGTTGCAAGCAGCAGCAGGAGCCCAAACATTGCTTTAAAGAGACACTGGAGTTGGCTTCAGGAGCCCAAACATTGTTTTAAAGAGACACTTGAGTTGGCAGCAGCCGCAGCAGGAGCCCAAACATTTACTGACACACCCTGGAGTTGGCAGCAGCTGCAGCAGGAACCCAGTCATTGGCTGGAAGGCACCCTGAAGTTGGCAGCAGCAGGAGCACAAACATTAGCTGGAAGACACACCCTGGAGTAGCAAGCAGCAGCAGCAGGAGCCCAAACATTGCTTTAAAGAGACACTGGAGTTGGCTGCAGGAGCACAAAAAATGGATGAATCACACCCTGGAGTGGCAAGCAGCAGCAGCAGGGGCCCAAACATTGCTTTAAAGGGACACTGGAGTTGGCTGCAGGAGCACAAAAATTGGATGAATGACACCCTGGAGTTGCAAGCAGCAACAGGAGCCCAAACATTGCTTTAAAGAGACACTGGAGTTGGCTGCAGGAGCACAAAAATTGGATGAATCACACCCTGGAGTTGCAAGCAGCAGCAGGAGCCCAAACATTGCTTTAAAGAGACACTGGAGTTGGCTGCAGGAGCCCAAAAATTGGCTGAATGACACCCTGGAGTGGCAAGCAGCAGCAGGAGCCCAAACATTGCTTTAAAGAAACACTGGAGTTGGCTGCATTAGCCCAAGAATTGGATGAATCACATCCTGGAGTTGCAAGCAGCAGGAGCCCAAACATTGCTTTAAAGAGACACTGGAGTTGGCTGCAGGAGCCCAAAAATTGGCTCTATGACACCCTGGAGCTGCAAGCAGCAGCAGGAGCCCAAACATTGCTTTAAAGAGACACTGGAGTTGGCTGCAGGAGCACAAAAATTGGATGAATCACACCCTGGAGTTGCAAGCAGGAGCCCAAACATTGCTTTAAAGAGACACTGGAGTTGGCTGCAGGAGCACAAAAATTGGATGAATCACACCCTGCAGTTGCAAGCAGCAGGAGCCCAAACATTGTTTTAAAGAGACACTGGAGTTGGCAGCAGCAGCAGCAGGAGCCCAAAAATTTACTGACACACCCTGGAGTTGGCAGCAGCAGGAACCCAGAAATTGGCTGGAAGGCACCCTGAAGTTGGCAGCAGCAGGAGCACAAACATTAGCTGGGAGGCACACCCTGGAGTAGCAAGCAGTAGCAGCTGGAGCCGAAACATTGCTTTAAAGAGACACTGGAGTTGGCTGCAGGAGCACAAAAATTGGATGAATCACACCCTGGAGTTGCAAGCAGCAGCAGGAGCCCAAACATTGCTTTAAAGAGACACTGGAGTTGGCTGCAGGAACACAAAAATTGGATGAATCACACCCTGGAGTTGCAAGCAGCAGCAGGGGCCCAAACATTGCTTTAAAGAGACACTGGAGTTGGCTGCAGGAGCACACAAATTGGATGAATTACACCCTGGAGTTGCAAGCAGCAGCAGGAGCCCAAACATTGCTTTAAAGAGACACTGGAGTTGGCTGCAGGAGCCCAAAAATTGGCTGAATGACACCCTGGAGTTGCAAGCAGCAGCAGGGGCCCAAACATTGCTTTAAAGAGACACTGGAGTTGGCTGCAGGAGCACAAAAATTGGACGAATCACACCCTGGAGTTGCAAGCAGCAGCAGGAGCCCAAACATTGCTTTAAAGAGACACTGGAGTTGGCTGCAGGAGCCCAAACATTGTTTTAAAGAGACACTTGAGTTAGCAGCAGCCGCAGCAGGAGCCCAAACATTTACTGACACACCCTGGAGTTGGCAGCAGCTGCAGCAGGAACCCAGTCATTGGCTGGAAGGCACCCTGAAGTTGGCAGCAGCAGGAGCACAAACATTAGCTGGAAGGCACACCCTGGAGTAGCAAGCAGCAGCAGCAGGAGCCCAAACATTGCTTTAAAGAGACACTGGAGTTGGCTGCAGGAGCACAAAAAATGGATGAATCACACCCTGGAGTGGCAAGCAGCAGCAGCAGGGGCCCAAACATTGCTTTAAAGAGACACTGGAGTTGGCTGCAGGAGCCCAAAAATTGGATGAATCACACCCTGGAGTTGCAAGCAGCAGCAGGAGCCCAAACATTGCTTTAAAGAGACACTGGAGTTGGCTGCAGGAGCACAAAAATTGAATGAATCACACCCTGGAGTTGCAAGCAGCAGGAGCCCAAACATTGCTTTAAAGAGACACTGGAGTTGGCTGCAGGAGCACAAAATTTGGATGAATGACACCCTGGAGGTGCAAGCAGCAACAGGAGCCCAAACATTGCTTTAAAGAGACACAGGAGTTGGCTGCAGGAGCACAAAAATTGGATGAATCACACCCTGGAGTTGCAAGCAGCAGCAGGAGCCCAAACATTGCTTTAAAGAGACACTGGAGTTGGCTGCAGGAGCCCAAAAATTGGCTGAATGACACCCTGGAGTTGCAAGCAGCAGCAGGGGCCCAAACATTGCTTTAAAGAGACACTGGAGTTGGCTGCAGGAGCACAAAAATTGGACGAATCACACCCTGGAGTTGCAAGCAGCAGCAGGAGCCCAAACATTGCTTTAAAGAGACACTGGAGTTGGCTGCAGGAGCCCAAACATTGTTTTAAAGAGACACTTGAGTTGGCAGCAGCCGCAGCAGGAGCCCAAACATTTACTGACACACCCTGGAGTTGGCAGCAGCTGCAGCAGGAACCCAGTCATTGGCTGGAAGGCACCTTGAAGTTGGCAGCAGCAGGAGCACAAACATTAGCTGGAAGGCACACCCTGGAGTAGCAAGCAGCAGCAGCAGGAGCCCAAACATTGCTTTAAAGAGACACTGGAGTTGGCTGCAGGAGCACAAAAAATGGATGAATCACACCCTGGAGTGGCAAGCAGCAGCAGCAGGGGCCCAAACATTGCTTTAAAGAGACACTGGAGTTGGCTGCAGGAGCCCAAAAATTGGATGAATCACACCCTGGAGTTGCAAGCAGCAGCAGGAGCCCAAACATTGCTTTAAAGAGACACTGGAGTTGGCTGCAGGAGCACAAAAATTGAATGAATCACACCCTGGAGTTGCAAGCAGCAGGAGCCCAAACATTGCTTTAAAGAGACACTGGAGTTGGCTGCAGGAGCACAAAATTTGGATGAATGACACCCTGGAGGTGCAAGCAGCAACAGGAGCCCAAACATTGCTTTAAAGAGACACAGGAGTTGGCTGCAGGAGCACAAAAATTGGATGAATCACACCCTGGAGTTGCAAGCAGCAGAAGGAGCCCAAACATTGCTTTAAAGAGACACTGGAGTTGGCTGCATGAGCCCAAAGATAGGTTTTAAAGAGACACTGGAGTTGGCAACAGCCGCAGCAGGAGCCCAAACATTTACTGACACACCCTGGAGTTGGCAGCAGCAGCAGCAGGAACCCAGTCATTGGCTGGAAGGCACCCTGAAGTTGGCAGCAGCAGGAGCACAAACATTAGCTGGAAGGCACACCCCGGAGTAGCAAGCAGCAGCAGCAGCAGCAGCAGGAGCCCAAACATTGCTTTAAAGAGACACTGGAGTTGGCTGCAGGAGCACAAAAATTGGATGAATCACACCCTGGAGTTGCAAGCAGCAGCAGAAGCCCAAACATTGCTTTAAAGAGACACTGGAGTTGGCTGCAGGAGCCAAAAAATTGGATGAATCACACCCTGGAGTTGCAAGCAGCAGCAGGAGCCCAAACGTTGCTTTAAAGAGACACTGGAGTTGGCTGCAGGAGCACAAAAATTGGATGAATCACACCCTGGAGTTGCAAGCAGCAGCAGCAGGAGCACAATCATTGCTTTAAAGACACACTGGAGTTGGCTGCAGGAGCACAAAAATTGGATGAATCACACGCTGGAGTTGCAAGCAGCAGCAGGAGCCCAAACATTGCTTTAAAGAGACACTGGAGTTGGCTGCAGGAGCACAAAAATTGGATGAATCACACCCAGGAGTTGCAAGCAGCAGCAGCAGGAGCACAATCATTGCTTTAAAGAGACACTGGAGTTGGCTGCAGGAGCACAAAAATTGGATGAATCACACCCTGGAGTTGCAAGCAGCAGCAGGAGCCCAAATATTGCTTTAAAGAGACACTGGAGTTGGCTGCAGGAGCACAAAAATTGGATGAATCACACCCTGGAGGTGCAAGCAGCAGCAGGAGCCCAAACATTGCTTTAAAGAGATACTGGAGTTGGCTGCAGGAACACAAAAAATAAATGAATCACACCCTGGAGTTGCAAGCAGCAGCAGGAACATTGCTTTAAAGAGACACTGGAGTTGGCTGCAGGAGCACAAACATTAGCTGGAAGGCACACCCCGGAGTAGCAAGCAGCAGCAGCAGCAGGAGCCCAAACATTGCTTTAAAGAGACACTGGAGTTGGCTGCAGGAGCACAAAAAATGGATGAATCACACCCTGGAGTTGGAAGCAACAGCAGGAGCCCAAACATTGCTTTAAAGAGACACTGGAGTTGGCTGCAGGAGCCAAAAAATTGGATGAATCACACCCTGGAGTTGCAAGCAGCAGCAGGAGCCCAAACATTGCTTTAAAGAGAAACTGGAGTTGGCTGCAGGAGCACAAAAATTGGATGAATCACACCCTGGAGTTGCAAGCAGCAGCAGCAGGAGCACAATCATTGCTTTAAAGAGACACTGGAGTTGGCTGCAGGAGCACAAAAATTGGATGAATCACACCCTGGAGTTGCAAGCAGCAGCAGGAGCCCAAACATTGCTTTAAAGAGACACTGGAGTTGGCTGCAGGAGCACAAAAATTGGATGAATCACACCCTGGAGGTGCAAGCAGCAGCAGGAGCCCAAATATTGCTTTAAAGAGATACTGGAGTTGGCTGCAGGAGCACAAAACTTGGATGAATCACACCCTGGAGTTGCAAGCAGCAGCAGCAGGAGCCCAAACATTGCTTTAAAGAGACACTGGAGTTAGCTGCAGGAACACAAAAAATGTATGAATCACACCCTGGAGTTGCAAGCAGCAGCAGGAACATTGCTTTAAAGAGACACTGGAGTTGGCTGCAGGAGCACAAAAATTGGATGAATTACACCCTGGAGTTGCAAGCAGAAGCAGCAGGAGGCCAAAAATTAGCTGAAAGGCACACCCTGAAATTGGCATCAGCAGGAGCCCAAAAATTGGCTGGAAGGCACACCCTGAAGTTGGCATCAGCAGGAGCCCAAAAATTGGTCTAAAGACATAAATATGTTTTGCACCATTTGGAAAGTGTAAAACGTGGCACCATGCTGAATCTAGTCGCAAGCATCAGCCATTGGTGGGTGGAAACCCTGGCTGATCCATCCCTGATTCATTTTGACAAAGGTGAGTCTCTCCACATTTTTAGTTGACAGACGAGTTTTCCTTGCCGTAACTATGGCCCCCGCCGCACTAAACACCCGCTCAGATGGCACGCTACTTGCCGGGCAGGACAGCTTTTCCAGGGCAAACTCTGCTAGTTGCGGCCACAAGCCAAGTTTGGCTCCCCAGAAGTCCAGCGGATCCTCAAGGTGTGTTGGCATGGTCATGTCAAGGTATGACATGACCTGCTGGTTGAGGTCCTGCTCCAGGTCTTCCTGCTGCTCATGAGTAGCCTCACTATGCGGGTGTAGAAAGCTACTCATTAGCGACTGAAAACTGAGGCTGCTGCTGATGGAGCTGCTGCTGCTGCTCCTGCCAGCCCCTCCAGCAGGCATGGCAGTGGAAGGTGAGCGCAGAGGTCCCTCCGAGTCAGACCTGCGAGAGTATGGACCATGGCGCAGATAGGCATCGGCCAACTGACTACGCAGAATGTCTTTGTAGTAGTTCAGTTTGTCCTCCCTCTCGCCGGGTTTAAAAAATGCCCCCATTTTGTGCCGGAAGCGAGGGTCCAATAAGGTGGACAGCCAGAAGTCATCCCGCCTACAAATGGAAACAATTCTGGGGTCACTACGCAAGCACGTGAGCATGCTTCCTGCCGTTTGCGCAAGTGACTCGGAGGGACTACCTGTCTCCATCTCCACTGCATACTACCACGGTGTGTCTGGGTCCTCTGTCTCGCCTTCCTCAAAACCCTCTAGCTCCTCTGGCTGCTCCTGCTCCATGTGCTGTAGTACATGAAGCAGTGGAATCACGTCGTTCATCCCGTAATCCTGCCGACTGACAAATAAAGTGGCTTCCTCAAAGGGCCTGAGCGAACGGCAGGTGTCAAGTATGGGCTGCCACTGGTTGACATTGAAGTTACACAGGGGAGTCCCCCTATCCGCTTGGATCATCAGGAAATCCGTGATGGCTTTTCTCTGTTCATATAATCGGTCCAACATGTAAAGGGTGGAATTCCATTGGGTGGAAACATCGCAAATCAGACTATGTTGGGGGCTACCGTTCTGACGCTGTAGCTCAAGAAGGGTGTGTTTGGCGGTGTATGAGTGGCTGAAGTGCATGCAAAGTTTCCTTGAAGTTGTTAGGATGACTGAAGACGTGAGCCATGCAGGGGGCATGGGTCAGGCTTACTTGGCGCAGCGCAGACAAAATGTTCTTCCCATTGTCGGTAACCATGATTCCCATTTTAAGTTTTCTTGAAATAAGCCATGTTTGGATTCCCTGATGAATAAATTTAAGCAGTTCCTCCCCTGTGTGACTCCGTTTGCCAAGACAAACCATGTGAAGCTCAGCGTGACACCTCCATGCCCTGCACACATGGTAGACTGGAGGGGCACTGAGACTTGAGCCTACAGTGGAGGGTGAGGAGATGGCGGAGGATGAGGAGGCCGAGTCGCACGGTGTCACAGGCCCAACTGGCAGGGAGTGCGGAGGCCGAAGCGGCGTGACCTGTCTAAGTTGCTGCTGCTGCTGCAAAGGGACCACATTCACCCAGTGGGCCGTAAACGACATGTACTGTCCCTGACCGTAGTTACAGCTCCAGACGTCGGCGCTGCCATACACTTTGCTACACACGGACAGGCTCAAGGACTGGCCCACTATCTGTTCAACAAAAGTGTGCAGCGCTGGTACTACCTTCTTGGCAAAGAAATGACGGCTTGGGACTCTCCACCTCGGCTCGGCACAAGCCATCAGTTCTCTGAAAGGTGCAGAGTCCACCACCTGAAAAGGGAGCGACTGCAGCACCAGCAACTTGGACAGGAGCACATTCAGCTTCTGCGCCGTTGGATGAGTGGGCGCATACTGCTGTCTCTTGGACATGGCTTCGCTGATGGATTGCTGGTGGGATGCATGACTTGGAGGAGGAGGAGCAGGAGGGACAGAGGATGGGTATGATGCACAGCTGCCTTCGGCTGAGGTGCTGGAGCCTTGGCTGGCAGAAATTGGGAGTGGCTTGCCACTTGGTGAGGAAGCAGGCTGGACCACCTCTTCGTAGCCTTGGTTCTCCCAGGCCGCTTTATGGTGACGCATCATATGTTGACGTAGGGCCGTGGTGCCAACTTTTGGGCCCTGGCCACGCTTCACCTTCCACCTTCATATCTTGCATGTGGCCATGTTACCCTCCTGCGGATGCTTCAGGAAAAACTGCCACACTGCCGAGTAGCTACTTTTCCCACCAACAGGCCTCACTGATTCACTGCTATTGTCGCCAACTTCAGGAACCCCTGCTCCACGACCTCCCGATAAGGTAGCCTGCCGCGCAGCAGGTGCTCTACCTGGGCTCCGGCCCCATTTGGCTCCAGGCTTTACAATTGTGCCCCATGCTGACTGCCAACCATTCTGCTAACACCTTGCTGCCTGAGCTGCTTACTCTGGGGCAACCTGCGCCTCTCTTCTCCTGATGATGACGATGAAGCCCCTTCATCACCCGGCTCCCAAGTGCGATCGGCTTCATCATCATCATCATCACCGAGTTGTGGCTGCACGTCACTGATGTTCTCGGTTTCCTCAACAGTGTCTGGCGCAGGGGCTGGAATGCTTGCAACACCTACGACACTGTCCACATCACTATTTGTCTGCCTAGCTAAAGAAGCCACCTCCATTTCTTGGCTGGGCAGTAGCTGCTGACTGTCCTCTATCTGATCGTCCTCCTCACTAAAGAGTGGAGCTGAACCCAAAGCATAGGATACGTCACTGAGGGAGGGAACGGCGTAGGACAGAGGCAATGGGAGGACAGGGACTGCTCTCGGGGCATGCCAACTCAGGGTTGTGTCAGAGGAACCTACCGACCCTAGACTGGGGGTCTCAGAGGTAACTTGTGATGATGTTGATGAGCGCGTTAACCAATCTACCACGGCAGATGCGTTACTGGTGGAGACACGACCACTAGCAGATACTGGCAGATCAGGTCTCTTGTGACTCCTGCTGCCACTCGCTCCTAGTCTGCTGCGACCTCTGCCTGCTGAATCTTGGCCTCTGCCACTCATCTTTGAACATCCTTGGACTTGTCTGCCTGACATTTTTATGTATTTGAAATGTGCAATAGGTACGATAAAAAATGTGTTTACTTTAAAAAGAAGAAGCTAAATAAACTGAGGAACTGCTTCTCTGCACAGATATTTTGAAAATTGGCAATATGAGATACCCTGCGGTCTAGTGTTTTGGCAGCAGGACAAAAACCAATTCAAAATGCAATACTTTGATTAAGCTTACGAAGGGTGAACAAGCGTATTTAGTATAACAGATAGGCTGCCAAATGCAGGTTTGGGATACCCAGGTGGGCTGGTGTTTTTTTTGTTAAAGGCAGACCAAAAACCAATTCAAAATGCAATACTTTGATTAAGCTGAGGAAGGATGAACAAGCGTATTTTGTATAACAGATAGGCTGCCTAATGCAGGTTTGGGATACCCAGGTGGGCTGGTGTTTTTTTTTACAAGCAGACCAAAAACCAATTCAAAATGCAATACTTTGATTAAGCTGAGGAAGGATGAACAAGCGCATTTAGTATAACAGATAGGCTGCTAAGTGCAGGTTTGGGATGCCCTGCGGCCTGGTGTTTTTTTTGTTGAAGGCAGACCAAAAACCAATTCAAAATGCAATACTTTGATTAAGCTGAGGAAGGATGAACAAGCGTATTTAGTATAACAGATAGGCTGCCTAATGCAGGTTTGGGATACCCAGGTGGGCTGGTGTTTTTTTTGTTAAAGGCAGACCAAAAACCAATTCAAAATGCAATACTTTGATTAAGCTGAGGAAGGATGAACAGGCGTATTTAGTATAACAGATAGGCTGCCTAATACAGGTTTGGGATACCCAGGTGGGCTGGTGTTTTTTTTGTTAAAGGCAGACCAAAAACCAATTCAAAATGCAATACTTTGATTAAGCTGAGGAGGATGAACAAGCGTATTTAGTATAACAGATTGGCTGCTAAGTGCAGGTTTGGGATACCCAGGTGGGCTGGTGTTTTTTTTGTTAAAGGCAGACCAAAAAATATTAAAACTAATCCAGTTATATTATGATAAATGCTTGTGTGTAACAGATAGGGTTAAATAAGCCACTGCATAGATGGTATGCACAGTGGCAAGGCAGATTTACAGCACAAAGAACTGAAATTGAATTGAAAACTGATCTAGCAAATGAAAAAAAAAAAATTTCACTGTCACTTCTAAGCTGTCCCTGGCTGGATGGTTCCGGTTTTTCCCTATCTTTCACTATCTTTCCCTGGCTCTGTCTGCCTCTCTGTCTGCCTCTCTGACTCTCCCTACCTATCTGTAACTCTTTGTCCCTGTCTGTAACGAGCTGTGCTCTAGCTGCAATAGAACGCTGAAATGCGCACAAGGAAGATGGCCGCCGCTTTATATAGCACGGTGACGTCACCGGGCTCCCTGGCTGCTGATAGGCTGCATGTGACTTAACCATGATACCTTGCCCCAGGGGACATGTCTGGACATGTGCTTCCACCATCTTAGAATGCCTGTAATTGAAATGAATGGAGGAAAACTTTGATCGATCGAATCGCGGGGAAATTCGGATTCGTTCAGAATCGAATTTTTCATGAATTTCGGAACGAATCCGGGTTCGTCCGGATCGATTCGCTCATCCCTAGTTTTTAACCCTTAAAATTCCAGGAGGGGGGACCCTATGTCATTTATTTTTTAAATTAACCCCTTATGTTTATAGTGGGAATAGTAGTAGTATTTTATTTGTAAATGTTATAAAGTGCTATTTTCAGTTTGGGGGGTCTCCTGGGCAAGAATGGGGGGGCTACCGATACATATGTGGTACCGTTGTAATCGGGAGAAATGGGGCTATCTTTCAACTACCTCTGCTGGAAGTTTGTTCCAAGCATCTACTACTCTTTCTGTAAAATAATATTTTCTAACATTGCTCCTGATCTTCCCTCCGACTAGCTTCAGGTTGTACCCCCTTGTTCTATCATTAAGTTTCTTCTTAAAAACACTTCCCTCCTGAACCTTATTCAATCCTTTTACATATTTAAAGGTCTCAATCATGTCCTCCTTCTCCCTTCTTTCCTCCAGACTGTACAAATTTAGTTCTTTAAGTCTCTCCTTTTAATTCCGGCAGAAATCACGGTTAAACATGGCGCAGAATGGGGAAAAATGACCTGTCAACAGAGGGTGACAAAACTTCAAGTAGGCTGGCAATTAAAAGGGTTAATAGTACCTATGCATGTTGGGTATTGTTCTGCTCGGCGGACCTTGCTCTTTCAGATTTAGCTTGTTATTTCTTGTTTGCATATTTATATTTTAGGAAAACATGTTATTTATTCATTTTTTAATTCATTTTTTAGGGAAACCCTGTGCAACCTAAGAATTCTTCGAGGGTTTACTTCCAGAAAGGTGAGCCTACTACAACAAGCTGGGTACTCTTAGAAAGCTTAACATGTGTAATTTCAGGGAATATATGGTTTATCCCTGATATTCCAAATTTAACGGGTTGTTTTGGTTGAAAACTTGCAAGGTGCGCACTTTGTTTGCAGAGCTGAAATTTTTAAGTAAAATTACTGTTATGCGCATGCTTTACTTTGTGGTGTTTGCCAACTCTTCCCTTGACAGTAGCTATGCATGTTGGGTATCGTTCTGTTCGGGGCATGTTGCTTTTTGAGATATTACTTGTTTGCATATAGCTTTTTTTTAGGAAAATGTGGCTTGATTCTTCCTTTTTATTCTTTTTTAGGGAAACTTTGTGCAACCAAAAAATACATTGAGGGATTACTTCCAGAAAACTAAGCCCACATAAACAAGCTTGGTACGCCTAGAAAGCTTGAGGTGTGTACTTCCAGAGAATATGCAGTTTGTGGGGGGTATTTCAAATGTAAAGGGTTGTGTTTCTGGAAAAACTGCAAGGTGCGCATTGCGCATAGCGCAGTTGTATTTTATCTGAAAATCTCCTAAAGCTCTGTTTCAGTTTGGGGGAGTCTCCTGGGCAGGAAAGGGTGTCTACCAATACATATGTGGTACCGTTGTGACCGGGAGAAATTGGGGTTTCGCATGCAATAAAATTTTATTGACAAACTTACATTTTTTAAAAAAGATTTTTTTTTGCACATATTTTGCACATATTTCACCCAAAAATATTAATTAATTAATTAATATTAATATATAATTTTCCTGGGAAATCCCTTCAAAAATCACATTTGAACATGCGTAGTGCAAAATTGTGATAAATGGCCTGGCACTTAAAGGGTTAAAGGGACAGTCTGGACAAAATAACTTGTGGTTCATGGGAACAAGTCGTGGATGCTCCCAATAACCACAATAGTTATTCAGCCTGAACTATCCCTTTAAGAGTGTTTTTTTAAGTTTGGAAACAACAGCACTTTAGGGGTCATGCTAAATATTTGGTGAAGCCAGTGTGACTTGCTAGCCGCAGGTGACTTGCCAGCCCCCAGCCTTGTGAACTGGTATAGGGGTCTCATGGACCCCTTACCAGTTCACAAGGGGTTAAATGTAAAAAATAAAGACATGGACACAAAGAGAAAAAATGTTTTACTCTACTCACCTCTGATACTGTGTCCCTCGCCGCTGTCCTGTGCCAATGTCATCTGTCAGCGACAGATGCCGATAGTGATCGGAGCAGGGTGGGTTAGAGGCGAGAAGGCTCTGATTGTCCAGGCTAAAATAAAAAAGCTCAATATTGACCTTTTGTCCCCCACAGATTATTGAGCCTAATGCAGCACATTCATTGCAGTCAATAGAGGGGGCATGCCAACATCTGTGTAACTGATGGAAGGCGCAGTGTCCTGTCAAAAATTTGACTGTGCCTGATGATAGGTCAGTGTAGTAGGGGACTTAGAGGCTGATTCATTACTAGCGCCAGGTATCGGCAGATGAGCGTCTGTATAGCAGTGCTTAGAGCGACCCCTAGTATACGCTGTCATCGGCTATCGGGCGCTGTAACAGAGCGCCTCAGTTGCTGTAGTAACCTGGGCCGGCATTGATGAATGAGACCAGTGAATGTACACCAGTACAGCGCTGCAGCAAGCGAAAAGTAGCACCAGCTCAGTGCGACTGACTCTCAGAAACTCACACCATATTCAACAAAAACAGCGTAGGCGCGTGGGATCTTTTCGCTATAGCATAGAGCACCAGCTGTGTGATTAAAGTCTGTTTTGGAACACATATCCACCAGTAACAAAGCGAAAACACATAGAATGACATTGTTGTAACATGGTGACATTAATACTTTAGTGCCAGACCTGTAATGACAATTCTGCATAAAAATATAAAGAATCAAAAATTCGCCAGGCACTGTCTGCTGCAATCCCTTGATGAATAAACCCCTCTGATCTACCAGTCAGGTAAAGCACCCAGTGCCACACGCAGATTTCATATTACACCCAAAGTTAAAGTGGCTTCACAGAATAATTAGCATGAACCTCAATAAAAAATATAAATAAAATATTTTTGCATTGAAGGGGTGAATCAGCACCAGGTGCAAAAATTACACTACTTTTTTTTTGGCATATAAAGTGTCAATCTCTTTTATTGTCTACCTAGAGGTCGATTGTACAGCAGGTGTAAAAAGTGCATTTCTATTACATTTTACAGTTACTGGGCTGAATTGGTCCCAATATGTTATTATTACAATGTCTCCTTGACGTGCTATTAGATTTAAAAATTCAAAGGCTTGATGCCTTCTGATGTCTTTGTTTTTGGCCTGATGTTTTCTTATTTGCATAACTCCCCTTTAGAATAGCGCAGCACTTTCTGCCGCAGGAAATGCATGTGTCCTCCTTAGGGATATCAAGTATTTTCCAAATTCCTGTTGACTATTTATTATCTTCTCTGAATGATATTAATTCAGCATAACAATTAATCTTGGTAACTTTCTGCCTCGCCCCTCAACCTCATCATAAAGTCAAATTAAATTGTTTAAAATAGTTGCTACAAAAGACTGTTATTACTTAATTTTGCTCATTTTGAGCAGACTAGATAAATAAGAATTTTACTTTTATTGATACATAATTGAAAAATGCTGTTTTACCTTTTCTTATTTATGTCAAAATAGTAAAACACCTTTTAAAATCTTTTTTTATTATATTTATGTATTTTTCCTTCCACTCCTGGACACGTGTTTTCAGCTTGTGGCTTTCATCAGCAAAATATTTAATTTTCCTGGAAATCCAGTTAAACATACATAGCGCAAAATGATGAAAAATTGGCTGGCAACAAGTGGTGACAACATATTTAGGTAGGCTGGCACTGAAAGGGTTAATGTTTGAAAACAACACCGGCCTATGGACTATGCCGAAGCATTTGATTATTTATTGAGCATTATTTGGTGTTGCATAGCCCATATGGTGCTGTCCTTGTGTTATTGGGAAAATCATGTGCCTCACCACATTGCCGGTACAGGTGATATTTTAGGAATAAATTGCAACCTGCATCCAGGTGAGCTTCTCAATTTTAACATACAAAAAAGGGTAAGCAGAAAGTTTGTTTTAATTTTTTCCCCTAAAATCACCTGTATCTGTGATGGGGCATTTGTACAGGTGAGGTACCTGTAAACTCGTGTTTAGTCTTGTCCCCAAGCATACCTGTGAATCTCTACTGTTTCCAGTATTCTTAGAGAGGAACATCGAGGGGAGGGTTAAAACCTGCCCCAAGCCTCATCGATCTGCTGCCCCCCCCCTCCTCCGGTTTTACCTTTTGGTCATTCGTTACTCACCTTGCCAAATGATCCATCTTCAAGGTCCCATCACAATTTCCGGGCGACCTTCCGACGGACGCCACCATCTTGCATCCCATCACATGCGGCCCCCGATCTTGTGCCTCCGCAGTGCCCATTAATTGGATGCAACAGCGGGAAATCCCTCCCAGACTTCGCTGAGTTGCAAGATCGCCATGGGACATAGACGAGCACGGGGGACATGGGACACAGACAACAGACAGCTAAGCGGACGGTGGGGTGAGTATCGGGCCCTGAAGCAGCTGGATGGTGCTGAAGCAGGCAGCGGTGACATGCAATAGTTAACCTGGGGCTGATGGGGTGGGAATCGACTTTTTATTTTCAGTCCGATGTTCCTCTTTAACTGTATATATCTGTAACTGAAATTTCTCCTAATAAAATAGTTATATAAAAAAAACTCAAGAAGTCCATAAAATGATGGCAATAAATCACCATTGTAACTCTACAAACATAATCATTATAACACTAATATAACACTAATCATTTATAGTGATATTTTTGTATGCACTTGTAATAAGTTTGTAAAAAGATAATAACCAGTTGCATTAAACAGATGAACGTGCTGGTCAGTTTCAGTTCCCAAGTATTCTCAGCAAACACACTGGCCTCAGCTTATTATTTTAGGAATCTGCAACTAATCACTATTGAATTGGCTTAATTAAAATGTTTGTGAAAAGTTTTTTTTTATTTAAAATGTGGGAAAAACTTTTTGGTTTGAAAAAGAAAATTATACAATGGTACAGTAGGATAATTCTATAAAGCTAACATCGGGACAACTGCAGGTAAATGTAAGAATCCTTAGTTCTAATAATCTAATCTAATAAAAAACATGAATTTACTTGTAGTTGTAGTTGTAAACAGCGCCCAAACAAAATGGTTTTGAAGGTCCATTTAATCTTTACTGATGGAAGGCAAGATAATGAAGACCTTTAATCTGTTTGGGTATTTGGCGGGACACAGAAGGTGCCAATGATCTCAATCTAAAGGTATTTAGAATGATACATTGAGTCATTAGGATGATTCAAAGCTCATATGGGGGATTAAGAACTGCTGTGAGGCTATTATTATTTTTTTATTTATATAGTGCCATCTATTTTCGTTGCGCTGTACAAGGTATAATAACAGACAATCCAAACCAAAGTGGAACCTAAGGTCAAAAAAGTCCGTCAGGGACCACAAGAAATGGAGCACAGCCAATGAACAATCTATGAAAATTTATTGAAACATCAAAAGACAGACCTTTAAAATCAACAGACAAGACATCTTAAAACATCACCCCTCTAATAGTTCTGTAATATTAAATAGCGAATGTATATACAAAAATTAATATCCGTCCTCAACAATCACCCATATAGTATACAATTGCTGCTATATTTGAAATTACTTGTGCTTACAAACAGTAATGTACAGATATATACAAATATATGTGTCTAATCCCCTTTGTGCCGGCACAAAGACTATCTGCATCAATATACCAAAGTGCTAAGAAAATACATAAAAACCACTGCCACAAAAACCTCACTGTGTATAAACCTATGTACTTAAGATAATCAAAAATAATATTAATTTATAAACCTCTATCACAAACCTTACAAGAAATGCTTGGAACAATCAAAGAGATGTGTATTGCATAAAACATCATTGTGAGTGCACATAATTAATTATACCTAATTAAATATAAACCAATTCATAGACTCATTAAAGAGACAAAATATATCCACATATTAAGCGCCAAAAGGCAATCATCAAAATATAAGGTAAGAGACACAAAGATAAACACATATACATATGAATCTACAAAGAGATACTCAGCTGAATTCCTGGCAAGCATGCAATCACCGAGGAGGACAGACAGGACATAGGGGGTACTCCACCTGCGCTTCACGGTACCAAAGACCGCTTCTTGCTTGGGTGCAACAGGGTATGATCAACTCCACCGCCTTTATATTCACCTTTCCTGTGTGCCTCCCCTCCCAACTAACTAGGTACAGCCGCGCCAAATCCACAACACGTGCAGGAATGCGCGTCCCGACTCGTCTCCGCCGGAGGTGACGCGGCGGCGGAAGTGACGCAGGCAGCACAGCACCGTTGCCAGGACGGCGCGGCGTCCTGAGAGCTCGTTGTTAAGGACACTCTCATCCTCATCGTCACTCCGGTCATGGGCGGCCAAACCGCCCACGCCCTCCAGCACTGCAGGGTCAGCACGGCATGGGCCCATGTGGGGAGGCACACAGTGAGGGGCACACCAGATGATGTGCCACCCCAAGGTGGCATAAAGACAGTGAAACACATATAACAAGTCAAGATAATAACACAGAAGTACAGATAATACATATATTCTTATTCAACAGTATCTAAATTTATTATACCCAATAAAAAGTTGAGGACACATCATTAGTCTCTTATCCTAATGAGTATGAATCTTACAGGAACAAAAGCAGATTATATCGCTGCCTATTGCTTATTGGAACAACATTTTAAGCACCTCTATATTGTACGCATTAGACTATGGTAGAATTAAAATACATCATAAAGATTGGTCCCTCTGTAGACACGGAAAGAATGGTTGAACAGATGTTATAGGTATATATATGTCCAAACTAGATTCCACCAGGAGACAGGATGAGTATGTATTCCCACATCGCTCCGCATACAGACATGTTGTTAATCTCTCAGGAATATGGCTGTAGTTAAGGGATGGTAGCATGGTTTGATGTAAGTCCCATCTCTCTTCTTGCTGGGATCTTATGATGAATGGCTACATCCTTGTATCCATTGATCTTAATTTCTCCTCTGCCGACGAGCTGGCCCAATACTAGAGCAATCTTAAACCCACATTTGTGTGCTACATCACCCCATGTTCCTGTGGGCACACCTGAAAAAAAAAATATATATATATAATACAACGCAAACAAAAACAAAGGTGTTAAGATGATCCGATCATTCTAAGCTAGGGACAGATTTAAATTGTCCACTGTCCCAGAGCTCATTGGATCATATATAGTGTTCGTGCCCAAAGAACCCCCCCCCCCCACAAAAATATATACACTAAATACAAATTAAAAATACTGAAGACATGACCATGTCACACCCTGACTGATGTGCATTGACATGATTAAGAAACCATAACATTATATTCAATCCAGCCAACCAACAACCAATACCAGCTGTTCATCAGTTGTTCCCGTAGAGGGGATTTTCACATATCGGTCCCAGGACGAGGGATGTACCTAGCGACTACATCCCTACCTACCCTAAAAAGGGAGAGAAAGACCAATCCTCATTCATCCCCCACGGGGATCTGCTACTCAATTGAAAAATCCAACATAATTCCCTTTGTAGGAGTAGCCTTTTTAAGTCCCCACCACGGAGCCCCAAGTTAACTTTCTCAATTCCCGCCACCCTCAAGGTGGACGGGTCTCCTCCGTGGGCCTCCAAAAAGTGCCGTGCGACAGGCGAAACAGTCTTACCTGCTAATGTGTCTCATTGAGCCAAACGAATGTTTGAGACATGAGCCTGTATGCGGGTACTCAGAACATTTTTAGTTTCCCCCACGTATACCATCGGGCATCCACACTTCAATTGATACACAAGAGATCGCGTCCTGCAATTTATAAATTGTAAGATTTTAAACTGTTGGCCCGTTTCTAGGTTGGTCACTGATTCTGTTTTGTCCATAAAACGGCAGATGGAGCAACTTCCACATGGGGAGCAGCCGTTTACAGACATTTTGGAGAGCCAAGTTTTTGCTGGCATATAGTGACTATGACACAACTTGTCCCTAAGGTTAGGAGCCCGTCTGGCAGTAATCATGGCTCTTGGCCCTACTAGTGGGGAGAGAGTGGGATCCATACTTAGGATGGGCCAATGGGTTGAGATAATATTTCTAACCCTATGCCACTGTTTGTGGAAATCCATAATAAGTCTTACTGGACCACCCTTCTTTACCCTTTCCTTCCAAGTATTTGGTATGAGGGTCTGGGATAGTTTAGTTACCTTAGCTTTCTGGTAGGCTTGTAGCACTACCCTCTCCTGATAGCCTCTGGCCTGAAACCAGCGTACCAACTCGGTGGCTTGCTCCTCAAAATCCTGGTTCCTGGAGCAATGTCTCCAACATGGGAGACTGATGCAGACTTCAGAGACTCTTGGGAGGACGGTTTACTGAAGGCATCTCAAATTTTGATTCATATGCTCATTGAACATGACAAAAAACTTCTAAGCTCAACCAAAGTGAAATTACAAGAGGTAAAATCCAAACTTGATAATTTTGACTTGGAGTACCAGGTGAAACCATTTTTGGACTTTCAGGTGAGCTGACTAAATTTGAACAAGTAACGATGGACACCAAGAGAAATAAACTACAAAGAGAGCTCTCAGACTATGCTAGCCATCGAGCATATAAATGGCAACATGGCGGTAATCACCGTAGAGGCAGGCAGAGATATGGTGGAAACAAAGGGCCCACCACACAGGGCCCCCTCCTGGTTCTCAGAACTCCTCCCGTAGTGATTTGTATCATCAATTTTTATCCTCGGGCAACGAGGCAGAGGAAGAACCAGGAGGGGGGGGGGCGGCGGCGCACAAAGGTCCCTCAGGAGCAGGGACCGGAGGGCGTGGGCAGTTTGGCCGCCCATGACCGGAGTGATGATGCGGATGAGAGCGTCCTTAACAACGAGCTCTCGGGACGCTGCGTCGTCCTGGCAACAGTGCTGTGCCGCCTGCGTCACTTCCGGCGGCGACGAGTCGGGACGCGCATTCCTGCACGTGTTGTTGATTTGGCGCGGCTGTACCCAGTTAGTTGGGAGGGGAGGCACACAGGAAAGGTGAATATAAAGGCGGTGGAGATGATCATACCCTGTTGCACCCAAGCAAGAAGCGGTCTTTGGTACCGCGAAGCGCAGGTGGAGTACCCCCTATGTCCTGTCTGTCCTCCTCGGTGATTGCATGCTTGCCAGGAATTCAGCTGAGTATATCTATCTCTTTGTAGATTCATATGTATATGTATATGTATCTTTGTGTCTCTTATATTTTGATGATTGCCTTTTGGCGCTTAATATGTGGATATATTTTGTTTCTTTAATGAGTCTATGAATTGGTTTATATTTAATTAGGTATAATTAATTATGTGCACTCACAATGATGTTTTATGCAATACACATCTCTTTGATTGTTCCAAGCATTTTTTGTAAGGTTTGTGATAGAGGTTTATAAATTAATATTTTTGATTATCTTAAGTATGTAGGCTTATACACAGTGAGGTTTTTGTGGCAGTGGTTTTTATGTATTTTCTTAGCACTTTGGTTTATTAATGCAGATAGTCTTTGTGCCGGCACAAAGGGGATTAGACACATATATTTGTATATATCTGTACATTACTGTTTGTAAGCTCAAGTAATTTCAAATATAGCAGCAATTGTATACTATATGGGTGATTGTTGAGGACGGATATTAATTTTTGTATATACATTCTCTATTTAATATTACAGGACTATTAGAGGGGTGATGTTTTAAGATGTCTTGTCTGTTGATTTTAAAGGTCTGTCTTTTGATGTTTCAATAAATTTTCATAGATTGTTCATTGGCTGTGCTCCATTTCTTGTGGTCCCTGACGGACCTTAGGTTCCACTTTGGTTTGGATTAATATGTGTGTATGAGAGCACGCCCCTACCTAGCATTATTCGTGGTGCACCATACTCGATTAGTGTATAATAACAGGTATAACATACTGTACAGGGAGCATTATGATGTTACAAAGTTCAAACCAAATATTATATCCAAAGGCAATAGGAAAGAGAGCCCTTGCAAACTTACAGTCTAAAGGCTCAGAGGTAGAGATAAAAAGGGATGTGATGACAAGAGTTAGAGCTTGGGTTTGGGGGCATGTGTCCAGTGGTAAAGCTTAAGCAAGGTTATATGCTTGTCTGAAGAGATGGGTTTTGAGGGCACTTAAAGGCTTGGAGTGTCTAAAAGTGACAGATTGAACGGGGAAGTGCATTTCAGAGAAGTTGAGAGCCACGGAAGAAGTCTTGAAGGCGAGAGTAAGAGGAAGTGACCAAGGAGGACGAGAGGAGAATGTCCGAGGCAGAGTGGAGGTTGCGCCCTGATTTGGTATTGCTGGATTAGCATTGAAATGTAGGGAGGGGCCTGGTTGGAAAATGATTTGACGGTAAGTTTGAACAGAAGGAGAGGTCCATGAGGCTGGGCAGCAGAGTTCAGAACAATTGAAGGGGTTTCAGTCTGTTTGTTGGTAAGCCACAAAGGAGGGTGTTACAGAAGTCAAGTTGGGATTTCAGTACTATCATTTTAGTGGTGTCAGGTGAGAGGAAGGGACATTTTTTAATTGGAGGAGACAGGAGGTGGCTAGGGAGTAAATATAAGGTGTGATGAGAGAGAGGAGTCCAGCATGACACCCAAGCATTGAGCTTGCGGAGTTGCACTTATTGTAAGATTATTTGCAGAGATTGTGATGTTAGAGAGGAGAGGGGAGACAGACGTGGGAAGATGTTCAGTTTGGTTTTGTCCATGTTCAGTTTAAAGAGGAACATGGGGGGAGGTCAAAACTTCCCCCAAACCTCACCGATCTGCTGCCCTCTCCCCTCCAGTTTTAACTTTGGGAAGTATATATTTACCTCGCCGGGGGATTTATTTTCTGGGTCCCTCAGTTTCCAGGTGACCTTCCAACGGCCGGCACCATATTGCATCCCATCAGGCACTGCATGCAGCCCCTGGTCTTGTGCCTGCACAGTGCCCATGAAAGGGATTCAATGGAACTGCCAGAAATCCCGTGAAACTTTGCTGAGATGCGAGATCACTGTGGGACATTGAAGAGCGCGGCTAAGGCCGTGCTTGTCATTTACAGATGGCTAAGTGGACAGCAGGTGTGAGGATCGGGCCCTGAAGCAGCCGGATGTCACCACTGCCTGCTGCATCCAAAAGGTATGTAGGGGCCATGTGGAAGGAGGGGAATTGGCCCCTTTTCTTTTTTAGACATTGTCAAAAGCACAGGCTAGGTTGAGAAGAATAACAATGGAATAGTGGCCTTTAGACAGTCAGATCATTGGTGACTTTGGTGAGGGCAGTTTCACTGGAATGACTTGAGCAGAAATGTGGAAGAATCAGTGCTAGGTCATCAGAATTTCATAGCCAATAGATGGCAGTGTGCCCCTCTAGATTTCCTATCATGCCTTCTCTAGAAGAAATGGAGTGGCAGTGGATTATTTCAGAAGAGGAGTGGCTTTGTCTAGTCCAGTGCCCTTTCCAATAAAATCCAATAAAAGGTTTAGAAGCAATGTTAATGGATTTACTACTTATTTTACTACGTATTCTTCGTATTTGTGAAAATATCTGCACACCACACTTTATATGCACATAACCCCTAATTTAAACTCTGCTTTAAATTAGCTACAAGTGAAGAACCACGTCTGGGAGCTGCTTCTCCCCAGTTTTGAGAAATGGCTACAATTTTAACAACAGCTTCCACAGTTTGGGGAGAAGTGTCTGAATTTCACACCTGGCACCATCTTTCTGTGCATACAGAGGCACCATTCAGACAACCATTTCGTTTTTTTATAATTGCCTGCAGATGCCCTATATTAGCATCATCTTGCCATTTACTGTATGTTTTGACACAAGAAACCCTCTAAAAACCCAATAAGTTTTGTTAAAGCCTTTCAATATGTTTTGCTTTAAAGTCAAGTCATGCCACCGGTTAATCTGTGCTTCAGAAATAATCATTCCTCCCTAAGCGTTTAAGGGTAAACAAATCCATCAGCAAATATTTTTCTCTTTGTTAATTCAAACCAAGTTGTTTTTCTCTCATTTGCTGATATTTGTTCTTTTTAATTTCTACATGTTCTTTCAATTAAGCTTAAATTAAAAAATGATTAGTTACAAATTCCTAAAATAACTTTTTAAAAAAGTCCCTGTGTATGCGCTCAATCATATGACCATCAGTTTAATCGATGACTTTTCATTCTGTTTTTCATTACCTTTTCCAAACATGCTTATTACAATACTAATACAAAATATCCCTACAAGTGATTAGCGGTTTCTGTTCAAAACCACATTGATGTCATATTTTCCAGAGTTTGATCAAAATTAGCTTTCATAATGATTTATTTCCATTCT
Source organism: Gastrophryne carolinensis (assembly GCA_027917425.1). Taxonomy (NCBI): domain Eukaryota; kingdom Metazoa; phylum Chordata; class Amphibia; order Anura; family Microhylidae; genus Gastrophryne; species Gastrophryne carolinensis. The sequence continues at coordinate 54,310,176 of CM051236.1, read as the reverse complement.
TCTGTCCAAGTTCTACTGACTATGCAAAACTTATGAAATTGTTGAAATGATTTGGAATCCCGTAAAAGACTTTTGAAAGGTCACCAAGAAAAATGAAGATGATAGCCATAGTAACTTGCCAGATACAATAGGGTCGATTCAAAGAAACATGTAACAGCTTTGATTTTGGTGCCGATCATCCTATTTTTCCCGTACGCTCGTGCGTTCGTATGAACTTGCGAGTGATTCTATAAGCAAATACGTTTCTATCCTAAAATTTACGTCCGTTCGTATGGCAGTTCGGGAATCAGACCTATGTCAGTTTCCATCCTGAATTTTCCGTTTCATTTCTCAGGTTGCAACATTGGTTTTGCCCTTTTTCCTTTTTTGTCTGGACGTAAATCCTTCTGATCTTGCGGCTGCGCACTACAAACTTACCTCATTAAAGTGCATTCTAAATATTTGGTCTTATTTTTCTTTATTTCATTCATTTTGTAGTAACCAACCATTAATGAATGCATTTGCAAGTAAATCTTACTTTGTTTAATTTTTAGTTAACTTGCATTTTTTACTTGTGGATTTAATTTTAATATTTTGGCTTCAAATGGTACAACTTAAAATGTTGTGTGTGGTTACCCACACCCTCTACATACAGATTGCTCTCAAATATAAAAAAACACCCAGCAACTTCTGCATGTTATGAGTCTAGAAACAGCCAAGATGGCGGCTCAGGTATTCTCGGGCAGCCTGCAAACAGAAAGGGCCTTGTGACTGTGTTGCTCTGCATTCTTTGATTTCTGACCTTTCCGTGCCCCCAGCTCTGCTGTGTCTGTGCAAAATACAGCAGTAACCCACATCCTGCACTTTATCCCGCTCTCCTCTCCTCAGTAAGTGTGATGCATCTGACCAAAGATGTGCTTAAATAATTAAACAAAGCAAAGGTAAACAACTACACCAATAAATGCAATCTAAAAATATTATTCTAGTACATCAATTTAAAAATAAATAACAAAGGACATACGTTTCTTTAATTAACGCAAATAAATTGCAAAATAAAGGTTTACATGCAAAGGACTAATTAAGGTCCACACTAAAATGCTTTTATAAGGCATACATGAATCAGGTATGCATTGCCATACAATTTATGGCCTCGGCCATGCTGATACATGCAGTTCATTGGAGCTCAAGACGCGCAGACTCCTCCACATAGCCAAATAACCTGTTCAAGAACAGCAATCCGACTGCTAAAAGGTGTCGGCAGTGGCTTTCTTTTAAAACGTATTTAGAGGTTTGAAAACTGTTCTCTGAATCACACCTAAACACATCCGATTATCCTAAGTTTTATGTTTTCATCCTAAGTTTTAGGATTTGATCCTAAGTTTTAGGATTTGATCCTAAGTTTTAAGTTTTGATCCTAAAATTTAGGAACGAACTTGCGATGATCGTAAGAGCATATACGCATTCGTACGTAGGCTCGTGCGAGTCGGAAATGGCCAAAAAAACAGGAAAAAATGACTAACACCCACCCAAACTTACGATTCTCGATCCGAAATCAATTAACTTTTGCTCTTTGAATCGAGGGGAATGTGTAGTCATGTTGCACATAGGGGCTTGGGGGTGTCTCCGGGGGTGGGGGACTGGGATCTCTCTCCTCTGGCCCTAAGGTGACCTGTCATGCTTTAGGTACCGCTAATCCACACACGTACTTGCAGGAACACAGGAGGAGAAGCATATTTTCAGTGACTACATTAAAGATTACTTCTATTACTTCAAGAGGAACTTAAGACCTCTAAACTACTAGATCCTGATAGACCTCCAATGCAATGCTGCATACCGTTTGGATGACGGCATCTTCCAGATCACCATAATCCTGCTGCTTTTTCCACCCCCAGCATCTTAGCTGTCTGTGACAGACGCCAGGGGTGCTTAGCCATCCTCCCCCTCGCCTATTAGTCATGCCAACATCTCACACCGTTTCTGATCCTCCTGCAGCCGCCCTGGCCAGAGATGAGGACTTCACTGCACAGGTGCGAGATTTTGGGGGCAGCACAGTGCATCATGGGACAGAGAAGAAGACAAGATGGTGCTGCCCTATGGAAAGCATCTGAGAAGAATGGTCAAGCACAGGAGGAACAGCAGAAGACAGGTAAATTAAACCTGCCAAATGAAGAACCAAATGTTTAAAAAAAACAAGAGGGTGAAGTTTGGGGAGCTTTTGAGAACTCCCCAGAACATCCAATGTTCCTCTTTCAAGTACATGGTATTAAATTGGCCCAGTTCTTCCCCTGTCCCAGCATTGTTCCCAACTTAGGGGGTTATTTAAGAAAGGAAAGCACCAGGTAGTGCCTTGTAGTGGCAGACAGCGCCTGGTGAACGCAAGGCGCTGTACACAAAACCACATTTATGAAAGCAAACCTGGTGAGCGCCTCTAACAGCGCCATGTAGCGTGTATAGAGCTGGCGCTCTAGCTTCCAGAGCACCTTACCTTTTACCTCAGTGTCGCTCTCCCATACCTTTCAATGGCTGTTCATCTGTGCCTTTAACTTTCTCCTTCTTCCTTGCTGGACTGCTCATTCCTCCCCCGTAGTAGTATTTCTTCATGCCACTTCCAGAAGAATTAAAGTGACCCTTCAGCCTAAGAAAAAGCCCTCCTCCCTACCCCCTGGCACCCTTTCCCAGACGAGACAGTGTGCTAAATAAAGAAAAAATAACTTACATGGTCCCGGCCTCAGTGCTGTATACAAGTGCTTCTGTTGGCAGAGGGGGTTATGCAGCTCTATACAGCCATAGGTGGGACCACCATAGAAATGCACTGGATTCTGGGACCAAATAGGAGTTTTTTTTAAGGCCCCTCCATCTTGCCTCAGTGTTATACTGGTTTCATACCAGTGCTAATGTAGAACGCTTGTGCTTTCGGGTGAGTGCTCCACATCCACCTGTGAAATTCTGCCCATAGTTATCTATGGGTGCTTTCACATATGCTTCAGGCACCTTGCTGTGATGTCTTGAGGCTGCAGCGCTTGCGATTCCACTCCAACGCCCTCCAGGCGCTGAACACAGTGATTGCAGGACGCTTGCCCGAAAGTGTGAATGTCCTGCAATCGCACTGGTGTGAAACCAGCCTTAAAAAAAATAATGCTGCTAAAAAGGAAACATTATTTTCAAATCCCTTGCTAAAGTCTCTCTGAATCTAGAAGTAGTAATCCAAATTCATTATTTCAGACAGATCCCATCCTTTCCTCTGGTGTCTTGGAACTCTAATCCCCCTACTGACTATCCTAAAAATTAGGACAGTTGCTCTGGGCTCTGAATTCTTTGCTTTTGCTAGCTACCCTCTGACTCCCCAAGTTTATTGGGGCCTAGCTTATCTGAGGCCTATTTTCTCTGGAAACCTCCTTTAGATTTACTTATACAAAGAGCGTCCCTTTAAACTTGCTTGCTACAAGTAATTACAGTGATAATTGTAGTGTACATTTTTGGGGGCCATCAAGGCAGGAAAGTATGGCACTTGAATAGGGGAGCACCTCCACACTGGACCCCTTTTCCCCAACACTTCCAGATTGGTTTATGATTGTTCTGTATTTATTTGTATATATTTATGCATTAGTGAGTACAGACCTTGAAAAAAAGAACATTTTACCAATATACTTTATTTAAAGAAAATCTTTTCTTCTGTACTTTTTTCCCACTTGAAAGTCAACAAACTTACCGAGTCAGCAGGAATCACTATAAATAGTATGCACAGAGCTGGGACTTATAATGAGTGAGGGGTTGCGATGTGTCTGAATATACAGCACTGTGCTTGAAATCTTTGTTAGCAGAGACTTACTGCACACAATCCTGATACATTTTAAAAAAGGGTCAGGCCTGACAGAAGCAGCATGGGCAGTAAATGTCTGCTCACAAAGTTTTCAAACACATTGCTGTATCTTCAGACACACTCATCACAATCCCTCAATTATCATAGGTGCCAGTTCTGTGAATACCATTTTTTTGTGATTTCTGCTGACATTCAAGTAGGATAAAAGTACAGAAGGAAAGATTTTTGGGGTAAACTATATTGCTGAAATATTTCTTTTTCCAAGGTCTGTAATATAAGAACATAACATTTTTTATAGGTTTCTAATGACAGTCATCCTTTAATATGTGTTGGAAAATATAGATTATATATCTAATGGGGATCAGTATAGAAAATAAGCTACAGTTAATAATATTGTGATATGCCCTGAAATACTTCAATAACATAACAATCACCTGTTGGGCTCCCATAAACAGACTAGATAACTATCGTATGAGTGTCACAAACACAAGAGCTAACCATCTCACAACACACATAACAATACAACATGAGAAAAGAATGGACAGATGTGTAGGATAAGTAAAAAAAAAATCCAGTCCTAACCCACGATAATTAGACAGCGCTAGGCTACACTGGAATGTTTTGGATGGTTGATCTATAACCCCAAATCCCAGGTGATACCCACATAATAGGGCTACTTCCTGGGAATATAGTTGGACATGGTCCAAGCCAAGGTGTTTGAAAGATAGAACAGGGGCAAGCTTCAGAGGCTGCAGTCCAGGTCTCAGCCCAGCGTACACCAATCCAAGCAACTTCTAGGTTTGATGGTGGAGTCCTTCGAGGTATTTCCAAATGCTCAGATCCATTCCGGGGTGCGGCAGGTCACCACTTTGGCTCATTAGCATTGGTCACTGCTGGGTCTTGCGGCACCGATCACCCGGTTTAGTCATCCCTGGAATGGTGGTCCCAATCTCGCTCTCTGAGTCAAGGTCGCTTCAGTGGACTGTGATCACAACAGAAGTCGGTCCGATAGGTCGGGGAGTGTGGAACCAGCTAACAGTGCAGTGGTCTGCAGATGTCTTAAACTTTCTTATCAGAATCTAGAACTCAGGTCATTCTTCCTGTGCCTGAGGTTTGCTTGGGTTTTAAGTCTGCGATGGCTGTGGAATGTGTAAACCATCTGGGGGGAGGCACAAGGAGCAAGAGAGCCTTTAGGAGCACATCATACTATTCGCAGCCGAGAAGTAGTGGATCCTGGAAAGTGAACCTTCCATCTGGGGGTGTTTCACATGGTTTGCAACAGGTGGGGTGTCCCCAAGGTGGACCTCTTTGCAGCCAGGAACAACAGGAGGGTGACTCCTGCTACCGGGATCCTCCGGCAATCGCAGTAAATGCTCTGGTGACTCCATGTCCTCCATTGTGGTTGGTCTGTACATTCCCACCAAAATGCCCCCCCCCCCCCGAGTCAAACATCTCCATAATCAGTGACCAAGCATAGAGGGTCGGTAACCCATGGCTCAGACTGAAAAAATCTTGCACCCGTGGAGCCCCAAGAGAGGGTGCAGGTTATCCGGTGGCGTTACCTGCAGGTCTCCCTTCAGCCCTGACAGGTGACATGCTAGGGTCCATAACCTGTGAACTAACATAGGGGGTCCCCTGGATCCATTACTAGTTCACCCACAGTAGTAAATTAAACAAGACCATGTTAAATGGTTTCCCTTAGTTTTCCATCCAGGGACACTTCACCCGTCTAAGGTTAGTTACTGTTGCCTTTGACAAGTTAGTGGTGTTGGCCATTAAGGTTTGGCCTTGTTACAGTTGGTTTGATCATTCCTCTTAGAGACCTGGTCTCGACTGCTGTGGACTGGGGAGTTAACCAGGAAGCCGGGGTCTTATCCTGCCAAGGAAGAAGTTACAGCTTTTAAGCTGTAGTGCCTACCATATTGGCTTCTAAAATGCCCCAATCATTAAGGACCAGTGTCCATAGATGGACATCTAAGGGGAAACCATTTTACATGGAAAGTACAAAAACGGTATTTTCCGTGTCAAGTTCTCCATCCAGGAACATACCGATTGCTACATTCAAAGCAGTCCACAAGCATGGGAAACTACACAACAAATCCAATACAGTGGTTTGCCGCACTAAAAATGTACAACAATGCATTCTTGCATGGTTCTGATTCCAGCCTATAGTGGCATAGAAGGTCAGATCTTAAAGTAGCACTATTGCGAAAAATGGCCCAGTGATAAAAATCCATATAAATCTGCTGGATGGCTGGAGGAGGGGGTCGCTCAGACACCTGGCATCAAGAAATATCCAGCCTGCTGCATGGAGCAAAGTATCTGCAACATGTGACAGAGCCCGCTGCTCCTCCATCTTCTCCTGGCCTCCCATAGTGTGCCAGGCAGCCCAGTCAGAAAAGCGGGAGCGCCCGTAATATGTGAGTTTCCTTTTTTTTTTTTTTTTCTTTTTTTTTTTTTTTTACTTTGGCCCGATAGGACGCACTGACATTGCCGACCCCCCCCCCCCCCACACACACACACACACTTTTGGGGAAAATAAGTGCGTCTTATATGGTGAAAACTACAGTAAATGGTCTAATTGTTAAAGATTTTCAGTCCATGACATTTGTTACCTTTTTCTTCTTGGGGGCAGAACAATGTTTGCTTTTGCATGGAAACACATGTATTTAGTGATCATTTATACTTGATATATTGGTAAGTTCCAAGGCGTGGTTGTTTCAAGCAAGCCTTCATCATGGATGACATCTGGTCCAGATTCTTCTCTGAAATTCAAACACTTAAAGAGGAACAGAACATGTGATTTTCTTTTCTCCAGGGGGCATACTAATATCATAATCATTATTTTCAGCATTTGTTTTATTATTATATTTTAACATGCACATATAACTCACTTTGCTTCATTTATAAATTATATCATGCTTCTATAAATAGCCCACATTTAATGTGCAAAGCGCATTTATATTTAAAAGCAAATGGAGGCAGATCTTTTAAATAATTAAACTCTCACTGATGATGTGGCATATTAGGATTCTGCAGAACCCCAGCTGTGCCCAGGTTCGGGTTATCATGCGAGCTCTGAAATGTGCAACCTAACAAGATGTTTAGTAATTGATGGATGTTTTGCCCTTCTGAAGGTCAGGAAAGAAATAGCATGAAATGCAGCTCTATGCTACACTTTCCGGCCTGTGGATGTTCCATATTAATTTAGTCATTTGCTGCCTTTGATTAATGTTATGCGCCATTTTGAAATCAGAGTAAATTGGCTGCCTTGAACGGGCTTTTTGAAAAGTTTGGGCCAACAATGTCACACAGAGGTTAGTTTCACTTTATTAAACATTCTGAAGGCATGATGCCAGATGCCTCCGATGATTGCTAGCAGAGAGGAACCAAAAACTATTTAGCCCAGAATGCAACCTTATATTGAAGTAAAGAGAAGTTAACAGGATATTTGGTTTTTTAATACATTTTATGTTTTTATTAAATTTGCCATTTTAGTTTTAGTGGTGATCTGTACATCAGGCAGCGCAATCAACAAGTGAGCAAATAGTAGGAAAGATGTCCGCACTCCGGTCCAACAGGGTGCACGATCCGGGGCAGTCCCAAGCCCCACCAGCATAGACAAAAGAAATTGAATGGTGGATCCGCACTACCTTAAAACGTGATTCTTTATTTCATCCGGATTAAAATCATCAGCATCTCCAAATATAGATCCAAGGCAGCAACACATCATAGGTCTATGACTAAGGGCCGTTGAGGACCCGAAACGCTTCAGAGGACCCCATTTCCCCCCTGCCCGAGTCTTGCATTGATTTTATCTGGTTGTTGCTGCCTTCGATCTATATTTGGAGATGCTGATGATTTTAATCCGGATGAAATAAAGAATCACGTTTTAAGGTAGTGCGGATCCACCATTCAATTTCTTTTGTCAGCGCAATCAACAACACCGGCATTCTAAACTATGGGGTAATTTAAGAAGGTCTAGCGCCAGATAGTGCTTCATAGCGGCAGGCAGCGCCTGATGAGCGCTGGGCGCTGTACGCAATACCACATTTATGAAAGCGAATATGGTGAGCGCCTCTAACAGCGCCATGTAGCGTCGGATGTATTATTACAGGCGGCTCAGCATATAGTTTCCTAGTTTCCAGAGCACCAGGTATTACCTTTCACTCAGTGTCGCTCTCCCATACATTTCAATGGCCGTTCATTTGCTTGTGTTTAAACAGCGTGTTTGACATTCCTTTCTTTTTTTTTTTTTGCTCAAATCATTGTGTGACCTCTCCTGGCTGCAAACAAACACTTTTAGAAACTTGACTTTTTATATTTTTATGCAGAATTGTCATTACAGGTCTGGCACTAAAGTGATAATGTCACAGTGTTAAAACAATGTCAAGCCATTTTCGCTTTGTTACTGGTAGATATGTGTTCAAAAACAGGCTTTAATCACACAGCATCTGGCACGCTATGCTTTAGCGACCAGATTTAGAGCGCAGACGCTGTGTGTGTGTCCTTTTTTGATAAGTATGGTGTGGAGCTCTGAGTGTCAGTCGCAGTGAGCTGGCATTACCTCTCGCTCCCTGCAGCGCTGTATTGGTGTTAGAGCGCCCAACATACATCACATTCATCAATGCGGGCCAGGTTACTACAGCGACTGAGGCGCTATGTTACAGCGCCCAATACCCGCTTACACTCATTCTAAGCGCTGCTATACAGACGCTCATCTGCCGATACCTGGCATTAGTTGTGAATTAGCCTTCACATCTTAAGGGCCTGATTTATCAAGAAAATTCTGCCAGAATTCGCCACATTGATACAAATTAGAGAAGTGCAAAATCTAGTTTACATTTTGTGCTGCATGTTGCTGCAAAACTAATATTTTAGTAGATGTGTTATTTGCAATGTCTCAGCATGTGTAAAAAGAAAATTCTACATTATATTTTTCACCACCACTGAAGCTAGGTAGCATAGGGTGAATATACAGTAATTACAAAGCTTAATCTTCTTTGGACATATTTATTTTCTGCATTTTGGTGGTTTGATTAGGGTTTTGGGTTAAAGGGTGTGAAACCTGTTGGTTGACCTAAAGCAGCAGTTCCTTTGTTATGTCTTCTGGCTACTGGAAATCTGTCGCTCAGTAGAGTCTCTCCGCCAATGAAAACATATTTTTCAGTGTGCTTCTGCCTCCCTCATCCTCCTTCTGCTCATGTGCATATGACTTGACCGCTCTCTAAGCTGTGTCAGAGACTGTCGGGAATGTGTAGCCTTCTTGGCCCCTCTGCACATCCTGAGTACCATTCATGCAGTGGGCATAGCTCTGGGAATGTCAGTCTACCGGGTTTGAACCCTGATTGTGGAGACTAACGGCCTTATTTATCAAGGGCTAGCGCCAGGTAGTGTCTGACGAGCGCCAGGTACCGCCAGCTAACGGCGGCTACCGAATCAAGTACGCCCGGCGGCGGTCACAATGACGCATTTATCACGCTAAATGAGGCTAGCGCCGGCGAGAGCGTCAGCTAGCGCGGGATTCATCATGTAGCCGACTGCAACGAACAGCGCCGCTACTAATCCCATCACAGCGCCAGGTATGACCTGCCGCTCCCTTGCGCTCTCCAATGCATTTCAATGGAGAAATCTTTAAATATTCATAATTAATTGAGTTTATGTTTTTTTTTTTTTTTTTTAACTGTCAAAAATTCTGTGACCACTACGGCAATGTTAGATATTTTTTTTAAGGAAAAAAAAAAAATATGTGCAGAATTGAGATTAGAGGTCTGATATTAATGTATTCATATTACAAAATGTTTAGAAAAACTTGTATAATTTTTACATTTAAAAAAAATGGTTGTTTGGGGGTTAAAAACTACTTTACACACATCGCCGCCAGCGCTCTGCGGTTTAAACAAGGAATTCACAGCGCGAGAAATTTTTGTGCGTGATTTGTTAATGAATCTGCAGCAAGCCGTTCGCTCTGCCCATTCGCTGTCAGGCGCACCCATACAACGCAGAACCTGTGAAACATCGACCCCTAACCCCGTATTTAACATTACCGCACACCGACTGAGTCGCTGTCAACAAGCAAACCCCGGCCAAGCACAGCGAATACTAGCTGCCGCTCTGAAAATCACGCTACTGGCGCTCATCTGTCGCTACCTGGCGCTATTAATAAATCGGCCTCTTAGAACCGGCTCACCTCTTGACCAGGAAGCCTGAAATCTAAGGACTAACCTGGTTTTCACTAGAGCCTCTAAAGTGAAAGGAGCAGTATCGCGAAATTTGCATTAAAAAAGATAAATAATTAAATAGCCACACAAGAGCTTATAACATGTGTATAAATAATCTGGCGATAGAAAAAGAAAAAAATATATGCCTCTCTTTTAAATTGTATAATTACAATGGCTCAGTCCATTTGCTGAACAGGGGGATCTGCTGGGTTGTATTTAGTGAGCTGCTTCATTTAGCCCACTGGTCTCCAAGCAACACTTTACCTCAGAGGCTGACACTGTAATCAGTGGTAACGGCTGTGTGTGTGTGAGGTGAGACCAGGTGACTCAAATGTGTAAAATCTATACAAAATAAACTAAACTGACTGAAAATAACTAAAATTCATCTTTGAATAACTGTGCAGGAAAATCACTGAGTGTCAGTCGCAGTGAGCTGGCACTACCTCTCGCTCCCTGCAGCGCTGTATTGGTGTTAGAGCGCCCAACATACATCACATTCATCAATGCGGGCCAGGTTACTACAGCGACTGAGGCGCTATGTTACAGCGCCCAATACCCGCTTACAGTCATTCTAAGCGCTGCTATACAGACGCTCATCTGCCGATACCTGGCATTAGTTGTGAATTAGCCTTCACATCTTAAGGGCCTGATTTATCAAGAAAATTCTGCCAGAATTCGCCACATTGGTACAAATTAAAGAAGTGCAAAATCTAGTTTACATTTTGTGCTGCATGTTGCTGCAAAACTAATATTTTAGTAGATGTGTTATTTGCAATGTCTCAGCATGTGTAAAAAGAAAATTCTACATTATATTTTTCACCACCACTGAAGCTAGGTAGCATAGGGTGAATATACAGTAATTACAAAGCTTAATCTTCTTTGGACAGATTTATTTTCTGCATTTTGGTGGTTTGATTAGGGTTTTGGGTTAAAGGGTGTGAAGCCTGTTGGTTGACCTAAAGCAGCAGTTCCTTTGTCATGTCTTCTGGCTGCAGAAATCTGTCCCTCTCCTGTCGCTCAGTAGAGTCTCTCCACCAATGAAAACATATTTTTCAGTGTGCTTCTGCCTCCCTCATCCTCCTTCTGCTCATGTGCATATGACTTGACCGCTCTCTAAGCTGTGTCAGAGACTGTCGGGAATGTGTAGCCTTCTTGGCCCCTCTGCACATCCTGAGTACCATTCATGCAGTGGGCATAGGTCTGGGAATGTCAGTCTACCGGGTTTGAACCCTGATTGTGGAGACTAAGAACCGGCTCACCTCTTGACCAGGAAGCCTGAAATCTAAGGACTAACCTGGTTTTCACTAGAGCCTCTAAAGTGAAAGGAGCAGTATCGCGAAATTTGCATTAAAAAAGATAAATAATTAAATAGCCACACAAGAGCTTATAACATGTGTATGAATAATCTGGCGATAGAAAAAGAAAAAAATATATGCCTCTCTTTTAAATTGTATAATTACAATGGCTCAGTCCATTTGCTGAACAGGGGGATCTGCTGGGTTGTATTTAGTGAGCTGCTTCATTTAGCCCACTGGTCTCCTAGCAACACTTTACCTCAGAGGCTGACACTGTAATCAGTGGTAACGGCTGTGTGTGTGAGGTGAGACCAGGTGACTCAAATGTGTAAAATCTATACAAAATAAACTAAACTGACTGAAAATAACTAAAATTCTTCTTTGAATAACTGTGCAGGAAAATCTAAAGGTATTAAAGTGGAACAAAACCCTGAGTGGCCGACCCTGAAGTCTATAAGACCCAGCCATTGACCTTCCCCCTTGGGCATTCTAAATCAGGATGCCCACTGTGTGAAACGACCCCTGGATAACCACAGATCCCCCCATTTTTCTGTCGCGCTCACGCAGATAGTCATTTAGACAGGCCGGGCGGCCAGGAAGGTTACTGCTCAGGCTCCCCATCTGCGTGCAAACAGAGCTGATTGGATGAGAGCCTGCACATGCGCTGTGGGACAGGGAAAGGTACGATTTCACAGGCGAACTTGGGGATTTCACATATAAGGGCATCCCAAGTCAGGATGCCCCTAGGGGCACAAAACAAAACTCCAGATAGTGAAAATCCTGGGTTGGGCTTTGCTCAAAACACACAAAGCTGAAAGAAAGATCATATGGAAAAATTAAAAATAATATGGAAGAGAAAATGGTAAACTGAAAGATTCTGCAGCAGAGCCAACATGAAGGGAAAACTGTCAAAATCAGATAAATGACTTCTAGAGCTTTTCTCTCTGTTTTAGATACATATGTTCTGGCCATGCAATGTTGAAATGTTGTTATCTTATGCTGGACGCTGCCAGCACTGAACAGCTGAGACTTTGATACATTGTTTCCCCTTCTCCTCAGCATGGAACAGGCCAGAGTGTCGGGTTCCGACACTCAGAGGACATAAACATGAGCTATTAGTCTCCAGCTGCTCAACACACACATCATATTTTTCTACATTTGTAATTCTTACTCCAACACTTACCTACATTCAAAGTACCATTTAAATATAAGTCACCAAGAAAAATTCACAATACTGCTCCTTTAAGTAAAATTCCCCTTATAAAATCAAATCTTCCTTATAAGCATATTATTCCTCCCTATTTTTGAATGTTTTAGGTATATATATATATATATATATATATATGCTTGCTCACCATGCAGAGCATGCAAATGTGTGGGGCCCCCACCTACCAGGCCCCACCCCTGGCAATGCAAAACAAATCTCCCAAAAAACTGGCCGCGGGGAAGCTAGGGAGGGGGCATTTCATTTATTTGCAGAGCCTTGCAGCATAGAAAGGGGCTGTATTACAGGAGATGCCCTCCCAGCACAGTGTTCTTGGCCTCTCCTCCTGTCATGTGACATGAAGTAACATGACAGGAAAAGGCGTGCAGAGCTGATGCTGTGTTACTGGTGCAGACATCTGCGGTGTGAGTGAGTCTTGTCTAATGATGAATGAAATGCTCCCTCCCCAGCACTCACTGCTCCCACTCTGGCCAGTGCTACTACTGCTCTTCTCCTTCTCATCAGTGGAGCTGGGGAGGGGGGGGGGGTATGCTGGGCATCAGCAGTATTGTACTAGTGCCAGGTATTGGCAGATGAATGTCTGTATAGCGGCGCTTAGAGCGACCGAGAAGTATACGCTGTGATCTACTATCGGGCGCAGTAACAGAGCACCTCAGTCGCTGTAGTAACCTAGCCGGCATTGATGAATGTGATGTATGTTGGGTGTTCTAACACCAGTAGAGCGCTGCAAGGGGCAAAAGGTAGTGCCAGCTCAGTGCGACCGACTCTCGGCGACTCACACCATACTTATAAAAAAAGGACACACACAGCGTTGTGCTCTGGATCTGGTCGCTATAGCATAGAGCGGCAGACGCTGTGTGATTAAAGTCTGTTTTTGCTTTTTCTAGGCCAGGCGAGGTGACACAATTATTTGAAAAATAAAAACAAAAAACCCTATTTAAACAGAAGAAAAGGAACGTCCATTGAAATGTATGGGAGAGCGACAGGTAGCGACAGGTAATACCTGGCGCTCTGGAAGCCAGAGCATCGGCGCTTTACGCTGAGCCGCCTGTAATGATGAATCAGATGCTACATGGTGCTGTTAGAGTCTCTCACCAGAATCTCCTTCATAAATGTGGTATTGCGTACAGCACCCGGCGTTCACCAGACGCTGCCTGCCGCTATACCTTGATGAATAACCCCCATAGTTGCTTTCAGCCATGGTGCACCCTGCATTTCTTTATGGGTGCGGGCTCATGGCGCAACCAGTCACAGCAAGTGCGTCCACACACAGACTAGACAGACGCAGGAGATGCGACACATGAGTCTTAGGATTGCTTTGTTGAGGTAGGAATAACGGATAACTGTCAGTCTTTTACAAAGTGGGATTTCACCTGATTTAGATTCTAGATCCAGTTTTGGTGCATTTTCCCAGGTGGCAGAGATCATTTTTTGTATGAGGTAAGGACATTTTTTTTTAATGTTTGGAAATAACAGCGCTGGGCGATGCTAAATAATTTGACAAGTTTATTTCTGCATAGCTCATAGAATGCTTTTCCATACTTAAAAAAACAAAAAAACATCATTACCTCATAGGAAAAATCATGTACCTCACCCGGAAAAACAGTTTAGAAAACATTTTTTTTGTGTCTAAATGCTAAAAAGTTCACCAGGATTCAGGTTGCAATCCACACCTCAATGCAGACTGCAAGTCACACTGGCTTTACCAAATATTTAACATGACCACCACTAAGATCACTGAAATGGTGACCCTGCAGCAGTGAGATAGATGTCCCGAACTTCCCCTGCAATGCAATAGACTTCTATTGGCTGCACTGAAGATAAATTGTGGTCAAAGGGCCTTATTCATGAGATAGCGTCAGGTAGTGGCTGGTTAATGACAGGTAGCGACTGGTGAACGCCGGACACGGCACGCAATTACACATTTTTCAAGCAGAATCTGTTTAGAGACTGGGATAGCGCCATGTAGTGTCTGATTCATCATTTTCCCAGCCTCAGCGAACAGCGCCGGCGTTTAGCCTTGCACAGCGCCAGGTATGACCTCTCGCTACCTGACGCTCTGCCATACATTTCAATGGACGATCCTTTCCCTCTCTTTAAACTGTGTTTTGTTTTTTTTTTTTGTTTTTTAAATCTCAAATAATTCTGTGACCTCTCCTGGCATTGAATAAGCAGTTTTTTCACATTTTTTAAAATTTTTTATATATTTTTTATATATTTCCTCAGAAATGACATTACAGGTCTGGCATTAAAGTGTTCATATTACAATGTTGTTACAATGTAATTCCATATGTTTTCGCTTTGTTACTAGTTGATAGATGCTAGAAAACAGACTTTAAACACACCGCCTCCTTCGCTCTGGGCTTCAAACAAGCATTTTTCAGTGCCAGAGATTTGTGAGGCTGTTTTTTTGCTGAATATGATGTGAGTCGGTCGCTATGAGCAGTCGCTACCATGCGCTCCCATACAGCACTGTACTGGTCAAATAGCAACTCCTCACAATGTATTCAACATTACTGGACAGCGACTGAGTCGCTATGAAGTAGCGACCCACCGCTGAGCACAGTGACTACTAGCTCATCTGTCGCTACCTGGCGTTAGTGATGAATCAGCCTGCCCGTATTACCTGCACAATGCAGCACATAGATGTGAACCTGGCCCATTGAAAATAATGAGCAAAGAGACTTGAATAAAAGTTCTAATAACTAATTGAATATTCTAGTATGTCCCACACCCCGCTTCAGATATTAAATCATTAGACTTGGGTTATACTCACCGCTAGGTGGCACTGTTGCAGAGAAGTCCAGAAAAACAACAAGCCCCTCCCGGTCTATACATACCTGGTACCTCCCAACAATTCCCCAGTGTTCTTCTCTGCAAGGTGGCGACAAGACAGAAGAAAGAAGTCTCCTGCTTGCAGGTAGCCGGAGTGACACCCCGCCCCCCCCCCCCATGGTCAATTTCTGCCCGGCCTTTCTTGTTTAGCCCCTTTATTATATATTGTAGCCTCCCAGCCTAGGCTGTAGGCTGGGCAAGGGTAGATGGCACTCAAAGTGCCTAGGAGATTAGCTCCTCCGCTATGTTATGGGGCAATTGCGGTTATCCGGCCTGGTGATTTGGGATGCCCCGGCCCTGTGTCCCTATTAGGTCTTCCCAGCTTGGTCCCTTCTCCCTGCGCCTTTTGTGGGTGTGGGGGGGGGGGGGGTCTTTGTGATGCCAGGTGTCTGTGTTCCTTTGGTGGATGGGCCGGGCGGCCTGGGCGTTGTGTGCCGCCGGCCCGCCCGTTCTGCGTGTGCGTGTTGGGGGGGCTCTGCGGACTGTGTTTCCCGTGCAGGGGTCGGGCGGCGTGTGGGTCGCCGGCCTGCAGCTCTGCGGGTGTGTTTTACTGCGGGCGCCATGTCCATGGCGCCCGCTTCTATGCTCCGGTCGGGGTGGGCGGGGCCGGGCGGCGTGGTGCCGCCGGCCCGCCTGTCTTCCGAGCGGGTGCCTTAGTTAGGCGCCCACGGCCGTGGTATCCCCGGCGCTGGGTGCTGATGGTGACGGTGGTGCGGGCGGGGCCGGGCGGCGTCTGTGCCGCCGGCCCGCCTGGCTATCGGGCCTGGCTCGCCTTCGCCTTGCTCCTTGCAGGCGGTGGGGGGTGGGGCCGCGTCTTGCGCGGCCCGTGCTTCGTCCGGATTGGTGGCGGGGCGGGGCCTCAGCGCTTCCCGCGCGTGCTGGGCCCGCCCTTCCTTCCCCTCTGCTGCTTCCTCGCTGCGGCCGCCATTACTGCTCCGGCCAAAGAAGGGTGCCTGCTCGGCGTTAAGGTAGGCTGGGGCGGTTGTCTGTTTTTAAGGTGGTCTTCTGGCTGGGGGCATTTTTTATTGCTAGGGATGATAGCAAGCTATTTTTGTGTGCTGGGTGCCCTATTGGGGCTTCCCTGGCTTTTCACAGGTTAACCATAGTGTATGGATTATGCATATACATATATTTATGTATATGTGTATATATATATTTATTTTTATTGGTTCATGTTATTGTGCTTTGTCTATGTGCTTGGTGTGACTGTTGTCTTTCTTTTTCAGATCCTGGGATCCAACGCTGCGGGGCTCTCCCGGTCTTAGATACCTGGCTAGTGGGTTTTTTTTTTTGTACTTTCCCTCCCCTTATTGGCATTTTTGCAAATTTCCCCATTTCAGGGCCATATTAATTAAAGACTTTAAGGGGCATCCCGGGTTGCGTATCGCGTAAATCCCTGGTTGTTGCGATTACCATAAATTCACCATATGGAGGCTACCAAAGATTCCGGAAACGGTCCTTCGGGGCAGTCGCAGGGTGTGGGACTCCGCTCCCAGGGGATGATGTTATTATTTGCATTCCATGTGCACAGCGGAACATTGAGCGCCAGTCCGGCACCCCGGTGCCCGGTCCTTCGTCGGCAGTACCATCTCCTTCCCCTCCTCGCCTGTTCCGGACCCCGTGTGACGTTGTCATGGGTGGGGATTCGCAATCCGAGGTATGCGCCAGGTTGGCCAGCCTCGAGAAGATGTTTTCCACTGTGGTGGCTCAGAAGGCTTCGGCTAAGCGGAAACACTTGTCTCCGCCTCCGCCGGACTCAGATGATGAGGTTGTTGAGGCTCTGGATTGGTCGGATCGTCCCCTTGAAGAGGGTGAGCTTATTGAGGATTTAGAGGATCCCGAGGTTCAGCAGTCGCTGGGTGCTGAAGGTGACCAGGCCGCCGGGTCGGTTCCCGACACGTCTTCCATTCCATTGCCCAAATGTTTGAGGTTTTGGATTTGGACCCTCCTGAAGTTGCTCCTCGGCCAAAGGGTCAGCTTTTTGGGGTGTCCAAGCCGCGTTTGGAGTTTCCCAGTCAACAGCATTTCGAGGATGTTGTCCTTAAGGAATGGGAGCCACCTACGCGTCTCGTTGGGGTGCCGCCTAGCTGGGATAGAAAGTATCCCTTTCCGGCGGACTTGGTGAAGCGTTGGTCTGTCCCTCCCGAGGTTGATGCTCCAGTTTTGGGACTATCGAATACGGCGGTTTTGCATTCTCCTGACACGACTTCTCTTAAGGACAGCGAGGATCGCCGGATTGATCAGCTGGCCCGTCATGGGTTTGTCTGTGCGGGTTCGGTTTTGAGGCCTGTTTGTGCTTCAGCACTTTTATTGTTGGCGGTTAGGTCTATCGTCAGGGATTTATGCGTGGATCTTGATCCTACTTGTGATGAGTTTCTTGCCCTTAAGCGTTGTGATTCCTTCGTGTCATTTATTCTTGCCACTCAGAATGATGCCATGTTGATGTGTGTCAGGGCAACGGCTCTGTTGGTAGCTAGTGTGGTTGCGGCAGTGGACTGCTGATTTTAATTCCAAGAGATCGCTCACGGCTCTTCCCTTTCTGGGTTTGAGACTTTTCGGTGAGAAGCTGGATTCTGTTGCCAGGGGAGGTAAGTTACCTCAGCGCAAGAAATTTCGTCGCTCCTTTCGGGGGATGGCCCCCTTCAATTCTTCCTTTCGGGGAGCCAGAGCTGGCAGGGGTGCGGGCTTCTCGGCTTCAAGGGGTGCCAGCTGGAATAGGGGTAAAGGCCGTGGCCGTCCCGTTCACATCTGGGGCGCCAAGCCCAAACCAGCTGCCAAGCCCGCTCAGCAATGAGGGGGCGCCCTCACCCTTACGGGTGGGGAGACGGCTGCGACTCTTCTCCCGGGTATGGGACCAGGAGGTCTCGGACAGGTGGATCCGGGAGGTGGTGTCGGCCGGTTACAAGCTGGAGTTCGAGTCCCGCCCTCCTCCAAGGTTTTTCAGGTCTCGTGTCCCTTCAGATCCTTTGGCCGCGCAGGGGCTCCTGGCGGCGGTAAGGAATCTTCTGGAAATGGCAGTCATCTGCCCGGTCCCTCCTTCGGAGGTGGGGCGAGGGTATTATTCCAATCTCTTCACAGTACCCAAAAAGGATGGGTCGTTCCGTCCCATCCTGGATTTGAAGTTTCTCAATCTGTTTGTTCGTCCCCGGAAGTTTCGCATGGAAACTCTGCGGTCTGCGATCAATTCGCTTCGGCAGGGGGACTTTATGATGTCCATAGACATCAAGGATGCATACCTTCACATTCCGATCTTTCCGGCTCACCAGAGGTTTCTTCACTTTGTGGGGGAGGATTGGCATTTTCAGTTTGTGGCTCTTCCATTCGGCCTAACCTCAGCTCTGAGAGTGTTCACCAAGGTGTTGGCGGGTGTGATGGCCCTGCTCAGAGCTCAGGGGATCCGCATTGTGCCTTATCTGGACAATCTTCTCATCATGGCTCCTTCCTTCAGTCAAGCGGAAGGGGACACCAGCACGGTGGTGTCCACTCTGGAGAGGTTCGGCTGGGTGATCAACTACCCCAAGTCCTCTCTGGTTCCGGCCAGGGTGGTGACCTTTCTGGGGATGTCCTTGGACTCTTGCCAGCACAGAGTTTTTCTACCTCAGGCCAAGGTTCTTTTGATTCAGGAATTGGCTCAGCTTCTTCTTTCCAATCCTCGCCCGTCCATCCGTCTAGGGATGAGACTGGTGGGGCTGATGGTAGCTTCTTTCGAGGCAGTTCCCTTCGCGCAGTTTCACACGCGGACGCTTCAGCTTCATCTGTTGGCGTCTTGGGACCGGCGACCGCGGTCTTTGGATAGGTCCTTCCGGATGTCCCCCCGGGTTCGGCAGTCTCTACTGTGGTGGATGGTCTCGGACAATCTCCTGAAGGGCAGGTCGTTTCTGACCCCGCTTTGGGAAACTGTCACCACGGACGCCAGTTTGTCAGGATGGGGAGGTTTCTGGAAGGATCTTCGGTTCCGGGGGCGGTGGGGTCCTCAGGAAGCCCACTTGCCCATCAATGTTCTGGAGTTGAGAGCCATCAGGTTGGTTCTGTCTCACTTGATGCAGCATTTACAGGGCTTGCCGTTTCAGGTTCGATCGGACAATCGGACGGCGGTTGCTTACATCAATCACCAAGGAGGGACTCGCAGTCTGGGTGCCCTCAGAGAGGTGTCTCTGATCCTAGTTTGGGCGGAGACTCATGTCCCTTGCATCTTGGCAGTGTACATTCCAGGAGTGGAAAACACGGAGGCGGATTTTCTGAGCCGGTGTTCGTCCCGCCGGGGGGAGTGGTCTCTCCACCCGCAGGTGTTTCGGTCGCTTTGTCTCCGGTGGGGGACGCCAGAGGTGGATCTGTTTGCCTCTCGTCACAATCACAAGCTTCCGACATTCGTGTCGCTTTCTCAGGATCCTTTGGCTCTGGCGGCGGATGCCATGGCCCTGAGCTGGAGGGACCTGGGTTTTCTTTATCTGATTCCTCCGATTCCCATGCTAGGCAGGGTGCTGCGAAAGTTGGTTCTGGAAGGAGTTCCCGCCATCCTCGTGGCTCCAAGGTGGCCAAGGCGGGTGTGGTTTGCAGACATCGTTCGTCTGGCAGTGGATCAGTTCGATCTGCCTCTTCGGCTGGATCTTCTCACTCAGGGTCAACTGTGTTACCCCAGTTTACCAACGCTGGCTTTGACGGCTTGGCTGCTGAAACCTCCATCTTAAAGGAGGAGGGTCTTTCGGATTCGGTTATTTGGACTCTTATTAGTGCCAGGAAGAGATCCTCTTCTTCCATCTATTATAGGGCTTGGAGATCTTATATTGATTGGTGTGAGGCTAGATCTTTGCCCTGCCGGGTCTTTTCTATTTCTAGGATTTTGGAATTTCTTCAGTCAGGGCTGGACTCTGGTCTTCAGCTGAGTACTTTGAAGGGGCAGGTTTCCTGCCTTGTCTATCTTTTTTCAGAGGTCAATTGCACTCCATCCTTTGGTCAAGACTTTTTTCCAGGGGGTTTTGCATCTGCGGCCTCCTAGGAAGCCTTTGCTCCCTGTTTGGGATTTGAATTTGGTTCTCTCTGCTCTTCAGACTCCTCCTTTTGAGCCTTTGCAGGATATTGCTCTGTCTACTCTGACTCAGAAGGTTGCCTTTCTGGTGGCCATCACTTCGGTCCGGCGTGTTTCGGGGTTGGCAGCCTTGTCGATTCAGGCTCCTTATTTTGAGAAACATCAGGACAAAGTGTTTTTTTGTTTCAAACCAGACTTTCTTCCTAAAGTGGTCTCGGCTTTTCATCTTAACCAGGACATTGTTCTTCCTTCCTTGTGTCCTAAGCCTAGGAATGACAAGGAGCGCGCTTTGCACTGTTTGGATGTGGTGCGTTGTGTTAAGTGCTATTTGCGTACCACTTCTCCTTTTCGTAAGACTGATGCTTTTTTCGTGGTGCCTTGTGGGCCTAGGAAGGGCTTGGCTCCGGCTAAGTCTTCCATTAGCAAGTAGATTCGTCAGGCGGTTGTTGGGGCCTACTCTGCCAAAGGGAAGGATCCCCCTTTTCGTGTTACTGCTCATTGTACTCGTGCGGTTGGAGCGTCCCGGGCTTTTCAGCACCAGGCTTCTGTTGATCAAGTTTGTAAGGCTGCTACTTGGTCTTCGGTTCACACTTTTTCTAAGTTTTACAAGGTTGATGTGCGGGCCTCAGCGGATGCTGTTTTTGGCCGCAAGGTTCTGCAGGCTGCAGTGGTTTGAGTTTCTGCATTATTGCCTGGTTGGATACCCGCCCTTTTTGGACACTGCTGTTGGATGTCCCGAGTCTAATGATTTAATATCTGAAGCGGGGTGTGTGACATACTTAGAATAATACCATTTTGTGAATACTCACCTGTAAAATGGGTATTATAAGTATGTCACACACCCCGCTTCACCCGCCCTTTTTGGTATCCTGGTTCTCTATATGGTGAAGTTTTTTATTTACAGTTGAGGGTTACCATTGTTTTTTTCCTGGTACCTTGTCTTTACTGCTGTTTGAATACTGGGGAATTGTTGGGAGGTACCAGGTATGTATAGACCGGGAGGGGCTTGTTGTTTTTCTGGACTTCTCTGCAACAGTGCCACCTAGCGGTGAGTATAACCCAAGTCTAATGATTTAATATCTGAAACGGGGTGTGTGACATACTTATAATACCCATTTTACAGGTGAGTATTCACAAAATGGTATTATTACACCCCCGTTTCTTCTGTTCTTCTTCTGTTTTTTAAATTGTATTATTTTTAATATATGCTTGGTTAATTTTATATTTTTCATTTATATTGTTTAATCTGGATAAGTACAGCCCATGTAAAGCACATATTTGGAAGTAGGATAAATAGTCATTTGATGCAGTGCTTTGATTTCATATGCTTTCCTTTTTTTCTGGGCCTTTGAGCTCAAATATTTTGATGTGTATGCTTCACACTATTGTCAAAGAATTGTTGCTTTTTGCATGGCAGAAGTGTGAATGGCATTAGTTAATGTTAGTTATTTTGGGACTTTAATAAAAATCCCAACTGCCTAACAGCCCTTAAAAGCCTGAAATCAGGCTTTCAGTATTCAACCTTTAGATATCAGGGTCAGTTTATCACCAGTGCGCGTTGTTTCAAAACAACATTTGCATCAACTCTCATGTGGAAAATATTTCAAAGGAGGCAGGTGATTCAAAGAACCCCCTGAATATTTTCTGTATATCACATTAACAGGAATAAAATGAACCACAGTGCTATGCTGCAAATGCTGGCATGTTTTTATCAATAAAAAGACATGCAGAATTCTTTAAAATATGTTTTTATTTATAAAGATCAAATAAAAAAATGGTACCCCCCTCCCTGAGCTTGGGCACAAGGCATTGAGACTTGTAGCCCAGAGCTCAGATGCCAAACTACTGTCCGCCTGGCTCTGCTGATTAAGCTGTCCCTATGTACTTCAGTATGGGTGGCACCCATGAAAAAAACCCTGGGCCTATATTGATGGGCACTGGGCTCTTCCAGGGGGGTTTCTGTCCCCCTTCACAACAGATGCCAGTGGGGCAGCTGCCAATGCCGCTCCCTGTCATTACTACACCAGCGCCCGCGGGGCAAAGAGGGAGCCATGTACCCAGTGGACCTGAAGCGAGGACGCTGCCCTGTGGGGGTTAGAAGGTAAAAGATGCTGAGAGGTGGATTCTAAACTAGCTTTGGGGCGGATCCAAATCCCATCATATGTAAAAGGTCTGCCCAAAAAAAGCAGAGAAAAACTTGCATCCTGAGTCACCCAACTTTGCCTTCAAGAAAGATTTTTATGAAAACTTTTTCTGCATTTGAAAATTATTGAAAGGAGCACTACCGCGAAAAAAAACCCAATTTTAAAAATCCATATAAATATGCTGGTTGGGAGTGGAGCCATCACTTATACACCTCGCATCAGGAAATATCCAGCCAGGCTTGCTTTTTTTTTTATTTTAATGGAAGAAAAAGGAAATCACGGTTGACAGGCTGATCACCCCACAAGCTTGGCGGGAGTTTTATTCAGTTTGGGTGTATAAGTGACCCCTCCTCTCTTTAGCCAAGGTGTTTATGTGGATTTTTAATATTACACAATTCTACAATATGCTCCTTTAAGGATGGTAAAAAAGGTCTGCAGAGCCGCAAGGTGCTGAATCAAGCCTATTCTGTGTTGCACCAACCACAGCCATTGTGTTCCCAAGGTTAAATACCCTTTAACCCCTTTTCAGCTAAAATAAGATTTGGGATTACGGAAGTTTGAATGACTCCACCCCAAAAAGACCCTATTTTAAAAATGCACCCTTCAACATACGCCCATAAACCACTTTCAGGAAGTTTATTGACCCTTTATGTGCTTGACAGAAATTAACACAATGTGGGAAGCCCCATTTGAACATCACTGTGAAGCTATGATATTTTTTATATATTTTGTTCCCATAGAAATTTTAAAAAATTTTATACAATCAGAAAGTACACTGTATATAGGATGATCCTTAAAGCGGACCTTCACCCTGAATAAGAGCATATCTTATATGTAATACAGATTGCTCACATTAAAAATCATCCTACCTGCATCTACTGCATGTTATGAGCCTTTAAACATCCAAAATGTCGGCTCATGGAACATCAGGCAGCCTGCAAACAGCAAGTGTCTTCTGACTGTGCTGCTCTGCATCCCGGGATTGCTGACCTTTTCCTGACCCCAGCTCTGTTCTGTCTGAGCAAAGCACAGCTATAACCCGCCTGCCTGTACTTTATCCCGCTCTCCTTAGTGTGATGCTTCTGAGTCAAGATGGCGGTGCCCGTATCCTAAAGTCCTGAACAGAGTTGCAGCCCAGTGGGGGAAAGAATAATAAGTAAGTTATTAAAAACTTAAAATATATTAATTTTAGATGCTGGGGAATCATTTTATAAGGTTTTGGACTTTTCAATAAATCATGGTGAAGGTCCGGTTTAATTAATATACAGCATGGTTGGAAACCCCCCTTTGTTCTTTGAAAATTGGTTTTTATAGCTTTAGTTTCAGGGGTGCATTTGCATGCAAATTAATCTGGCTAACTGTGATAGATTAATCAGGGCCAGAATATCACCTTGGTAAGTTTTGCCTGAGCCAATTAGAGATGACCTGCGGATTGCAAATGGAAAAAAGGGTCAGCCTGATAAAAAACAGTGGACTGGAGAGACAGTGGAGATTTTGCTTGCAGGGCAGCTGCAGAAAGGATGTGCGCGCGAGACTGACTAGGGGACGGACAAACGGACAATGATAAGATTTGCCTTGGGGTAGAGAGACCTGCATTGTGAAGCCAAATACAGCAGCCATCTTGTTTGGAGATTGGACATGGCCTGCTGATTGCTGCTTGGCCCTGATTAAAACAGATGAGTAATCCGTTTTAATCAATATATGCTTTTGCCCTGTTAGGCTTTCTATGTTTTAATACTGAATGTAGCATTTTTGTATTGTACAATTTTTGCAAGGTATTAAAATTAAATTTAAAGTGCATCATTTTCCTTGGAGATTACTGGCAAATGAACATGTATTTGAGCTCTAAAGTTGACACCCTGATGAAGTAGTGGGGTCGCCACTACGCAACGCGTCGGTGGGAATGGTGGATATCGGCTCCATTGATTATGGTGATATAATTTACTGATTCTTTTCTAGATTAGTTCCCATGTAACCAGTGTTTTACCTGTAGATATTGGCTTCTGTTGGGTATAGACTGTTGCACGAGTTCTTTTTTTCACATCATTTTTTAATATGTGTAATAGCCTTGCTTATGTGGTTTAATAGGGCTCTCACATTGATATATATATTAGATTAATGTTCATGAATTTAGTTGATGTTGTATTGCACAAATAACTTTATATGCACAGGTCACTTTCTTATTAATTGTATATTCATAATGGTAAATGTATTTATATATTCTTTAGCACTTCATATTAGCACCTCTTTTTAGACCAAAACACTGGCGTAGGGAACACCCATATGAATTGATATTTGTTATAAGGGGTCCGATATATCCAGTTTTAATTGTGTTTTTTAAAGGGGTGTCTTATATGTTAGTTGGTATGCGCTTATTAGAATAAAATTTTGACTTTTTATCTTAAGTGTGCGGCATTTATATTAAGGGTGCATTCTGGCTGTTCTGGGAGCCATATTTTGCATGAACGATATTTATCCCTGAGTGGGTGCGCACCTCGAACCAGCACCTTCTTTGTATTACTGTAGCGGTGCAGGTCTCTCTTTCTACTTTTGAGCTCTAAAGTTGCCTAATATATTTGAGGGCTGCAAATATACTTGTAAATTTTAGATACATTATGCCCAAGCAAGACAATGGCGTAATAGTACGTAGAATGTCAGAAAAAGGTTAAACTAACTAGTAGGGATGAGCGAATCGATCCGGACGAACCCGGATTCGATCCGAATTTCAGGAAAAATTCGATTCGG
Organism: Gastrophryne carolinensis; assembly: GCA_027917425.1. Classification (NCBI taxonomy): domain Eukaryota; kingdom Metazoa; phylum Chordata; class Amphibia; order Anura; family Microhylidae; genus Gastrophryne; species Gastrophryne carolinensis. Next base: position 54,284,886 of record CM051236.1, on the reverse strand, counting down.
ATCGAATCCGAATTTCCCCGCGATTCGATCACTCGAAGTTTTCCTTTAACATCCATTCATTTACATTACAGGCATTCTAAGATGGCGGGCGGGACATGTCTGGACATGTATCCCGCGCCAGTGCAAGCTGGGGCAGTCACATGCAGCCTATCAGCAGCCAGCAAGCCCGGTGACGTCACACAGCGGTATTTAACGGCGGCCATCTTGCTTTTCCTCATTTCTCTATTGCATTCGTGACAGACAGAACGCTGTGTAGCTGAGGCACTTAGACAGGCAGGGACAGACAGGGACAGGCTGGAGACAGGCAGGAGACAGGCAGGAGACAGACAGGAGACAGACAGAAAGCCAGGGAAAGGTAGGAAAAACGGAGGCTGTGACAGGGAGATTTTTTTTTTTCATCCAGCCTTTGTTAGCGTTTTCAGGCTGCTTATAGTAACTAACTGTGCATATATACTGAACTGATCTTAAGTCTGCTGTGAGGCATCCCATTCTGTGACTAAAGCAGCCTCTATTTAATAGCATAATAAACATTTGCACTTATTCTCATAGAAATCAGGCCTGATAAAGACACTTTTGCTGTGCATGCTCTCTGGTTTTTGTGGCACTGGCATCCCATTCTGTGACTAAAGCAGCCTCTATTTAATAGCATAATAAACATTTGCACTTATTCTCATAGAAATCAGGCCTGATAAAGACACTTTTGCTGTGCATGCTCTCTGGTTTTTGTGGCACTGGCATCCCATTCTGTGACTAAAGCAGCCTCTATTTAATAGCATAATAAACATTTGCACTTATTCTCATAGAAATCAGGCCTGATAAAGACACTTTTGCTGTGCATGCTCTCTGGTTTTTGTGGCACTGGCATCCCATTCTGTGACTAAAGCAGCCTCTATTTAATAGCATAATAAACATTTGCACTTATTCTCATAGAAATCAGGCCTGATAAAGACACTTTTGCTGTGCATGCTCTCTGGTTTTTGTGGCACTGGCATCCCATTCTGTGACTAAAGCAGCCTCTATTTAATAGCATAATAAACATTTGCACTTATTCTCATAGAAATCAGGCCTGATAAAGACACTTTTGCTGTGCATGCTCTCTGGTTTTTGTGGCACTGGCATCCCATTCTGTGACTAAAGCAGCCTCTATTTAATAGCACAATAAACATTTGCACTTATTCTCATAGAAATCAGGCCTGATAAAGACACTTTTGCTGTGCATGCTCTCTGGTTTTTGTGGCACTGGCATCCCATTCTGTGACTAAAGCAGCCTCTATTTAATAGCATAATAAACATTTGCACTTATTCTCATAGAAATCAGGCCTGATAAAGACACTTTTGCTGTGCATGCTCTCTGGTTTTTGTGGCACTGGCATCCCATTCTGTGACTAAAGCAGCCTCTATTTAATAGCACAATAAACATTTGCACTTATTCTCATAGAAATCAGGCCTGATAAAGACACTTTTGCTGTGCATGCTCTCTGGTTTTTGTGGCACTGGCATCCCATTCTGTGACTAAAGCAGCCTCTATTTAATAGCACAATAAACATTTGCACTTATTCTCATAGAAATCAGGCCTGATAAAGACACTTTTGCTGTGCATGCTCTCTGGTTTTTGTGGCACTGGCATCCCATTCTGTGACTAAAGCAGCCTCTATTTAATAGCATAATAAACATTTGCACTTATTCTCATAGAAATCAGGCCTGATAAAGACACTTTTGCTGTGCATGCTCTCTGGTTTTTGTGGCACTGGCATCCCATTCTGTGACTAAAGCAGCCTCTATTTAATAGCACAATAAACATTTGCACTTATTCTCATAGAAATCAGGCCTGATAAAGACACTTTTGCTGTGCATGCTCTCTGGTTTTTGTGGCACTGGCATCCCATTCTGTGACTAAAGCAGCCTCTATTTAATAGCATAATAAACATTTGCACTTATTCTCATAGAAATCAGGCCTGATAAAGACACTTTTGCTGTGCATGCTCTCTGGTTTTTGTGGCACTGGCATCCCATTCTGTGACTAAAGCAGCCTCTATTTAATAGCACAATAAACATTTGCACTTATTCTCATAGAAATCAGGCCTGATAAAGACACTTTTGCTGTGCATGCTCTCTGGTTTTTGTGGCACTGGCATCCCATTCTGTGACTAAAGCAGCCTCTATTTAATAGCATAATAAACATTTGCACTTATTCTCATAGAAATCAGGCCTGATAAAGACACTTTTGCTGTGCATGCTCTCTGGTTTTTGTGGCACTGGCATCCCATTCTGTGACTAAAGCAGCCTCTATTTAATAGCACAATAAACATTTGCACTTATTCTCATAGAAATCAGGCCTGATAAAGACACTTTTGCTGTGCATGCTCTCTGGTTTTTGTGGCACTGGCATCCCATTCTGTGACTAAAGCAGCCTCTATTTAATAGCATAATAAACATTTGCACTTATTCTCATAGAAATCAGGCCTGATAAAGACACTTTTGCTGTGCATGCTCTCTGGTTTTTGTGGCACTGGCATCCCATTCTGTGACTAAAGCAGCCTCTATTTAATAGCACAATAAACATTTGCACTTATTCTCATAGAAATCAGGCCTGATAAAGACACTTTTGCTGTGCATGCTCTCTGGTTTTTGTGGCACTGGCATCCCATTCTGTGACTAAAGCAGCCTCTATTTAATAGCACAATAAACATTTGCACTTATTCTCATAGAAATCAGGCCTGATAAAGACACTTTTGCTGTGCATGCTCTCTGGTTTTTGTGGCACTGGCATCCCATTCTGTGACTAAAGCAGCCTCTATTTAATAGCACAATAAACATTTGCACTTATTCTCATAGAAATCAGGCCTGATAAAGACACTTTTGCTGTGCATGCTCTCTGGTTTTTGTGGCACTGGCATCCCATTCTGTGACTAAAGCAGCCTCTATTTAATAGCACAATAAACATTTGCACTTATTCTCATAGAAATCAGGCCTGATAAAGACACTTTTGCTGTGCATGCTCTCTGGTTTTTGTGGCACTGGCATCCCATTCTGTGACTAAAGCAGCCTCTATTTAATAGCATAATAAACATTTGCACTTATTCTCATAGAAATCAGGCCTGATAAAGACACTTTTGCTGTGCATGCTCTCTGGTTTTTGTGGCACTGGCATCCCATTCTGTGACTAAAGCAGCCTCTATTTAATAGCACAATAAACATTTGCACTTATTCTCATAGAAATCAGGCCTGATAAAGACACTTTTGCTGTGCATGCTCTCTGGTTTTTGTGGCACTGGCATCCCATTCTGTGACTAAAGCAGCCTCTATTTAATAGCACAATAAACATTTGCACTTATTCTCATAGAAATCAGGCCTGATAAAGACACTTTTGCTGTGCATGCTCTCTGGTTTTTGTGGCACTGGCATCCCATTCTGTGACTAAAGCAGCCTCTATTTAATAGCACAATAAACATTTGCACTTATTCTCATAGAAATCAGGCCTGATAAAGACACTTTTGCTGTGCATGCTCTCTGGTTTTTGTGGCACTGGCATCCCATTCTGTGACTAAAGCAGCCTCTATTTAATAGCACAATAAACATTTGCACTTATTCTCATAGAAATCAGGCCTGATAAAGACACTTTTGCTGTGCATGCTCTCTGGTTTTTGTGGCACTGGCATCCCATTCTGTGACTAAAGCAGCCTCTATTTAATAGCACAATAAACATTTGCACTTATTCTCATAGAAATCAGGCCTGATAAAGACACTTTTGCTGTGCATGCTCTCTGGTTTTTGTGGCACTGGCATCCCATTCTGTGACTAAAGCAGCCTCTATTTAATAGCATAATAAACATTTGCACTTATTCTCATAGAAATCAGGCCTGATAAAGACACTTTTGCTGTGCATGCTCTCTGGTTTTTGTGGCACTGGCATCCCATTCTGTGACTAAAGCAGCCTCTATTTAATAGCACAATAAACATTTGCACTTATTCTCATAGAAATCAGGCCTGATAAAGACACTTTTGCTGTGCATGCTCTCTGGTTTTTGTGGCACTGGCATCCCATTCTGTGACTAAAGCAGCCTCTATTTAATAGCACAATAAACATTTGCACTTATTCTCATAGAAATCAGGCCTGATAAAGACACTTTTGCTGTGCATGCTCTCTGGTTTTTGTGGCACTGGCATCCCATTCTGTGACTAAAGCAGCCTCTATTTAATAGCACAATAAACATTTGCACTTATTCTCATAGAAATCAGGCCTGATAAAGACACTTTTGCTGTGCATGCTCTCTGGTTTTTGTGGCACTGGCATCCCATTCTGTGACTAAAGCAGCCTCTATTTAATAGCACAATAAACATTTGCACTTATTCTCATAGAAATCAGGCCTGATAAAGACACTTTTGCTGTGCATGCTCTCTGGTTTTTGTGGCACTGGCATCCCATTCTGTGACTAAAGCAGCCTCTATTTAATAGCACAATAAACATTTGCACTTATTCTCATAGAAATCAGGCCTGATAAAGACACTTTTGCTGTGCATGCTCTCTGGTTTTTGTGGCACTGGCATCCCATTCTGTGACTAAAGCAGCCTCTATTTAATAGCACAATAAACATTTGCACTTATTCTCATAGAAATCAGGCCTGATAAAGACACTTTTGCTGTGCATGCTCTCTGGTTTTTGTGGCACTGGCATCCCATTCTGTGACTAAAGCAGCCTCTATTTAATAGCACAATAAACATTTGCACTTATTCTCATAGAAATCAGGCCTGATAAAGACACTTTTGCTGTGCATGCTCTCTGGTTTTTGTGGCACTGGCATCCCATTCTGTGACTAAAGCAGCCTCTATTTAATAGCATAATAAACATTTGCACTTATTCTCATAGAAATCAGGCCTGATAAAGACACTTTTGCTGTGCATGCTCTCTGGTTTTTGTGGCACTGGCATCCCATTCTGTGACTAAAGCAGCCTCTATTTAATAGCATAATAAACATTTGCACTTATTCTCATAGAAATCAGGCCTGATAAAGACACTTTTGCTGTGCATGCTCTCTGGTTTTTGTGGCACTGGCATCCCATTCTGTGACTAAAGCAGCCTCTATTTAATAGCACAATAAACATTTGCACTTATTCTCATAGAAATCAGGCCTGATAAAGACACTTTTGCTGTGCATGCTCTCTGGTTTTTGTGGCACTGGCATCCCATTCTGTGACTAAAGCAGCCTCTATTTAATAGCATAATAAACATTTGCACTTATTCTCATAGAAATCAGGCCTGATAAAGACACTTTTGCTGTGCATGCTCTCTGGTTTTTGTGGCACTGGCATCCCATTCTGTGACTAAAGCAGCCTCTATTTAATAGCATAATAAACATTTGCACTTATTCTCATAGAAATCAGGCCTGATAAAGACACTTTTGCTGTGCATGCTCTCTGGTTTTTGTGGCACTGGCATCCCATTCTGTGACTAAAGCAGCCTCTATTTAATAGCATAATAAACATTTGCACTTATTCTCATAGAAATCAGGCCTGATAAAGACACTTTTGCTGGCCAAAGCCCTACTGGACCCTGCCAGGTCGATTCCTGCCCGGGGCATCCCATTCTGTGACTACAGCAGCCTCTGTTTAAGACCATATAAGCATTTGCTCTTATCATATTTGAAATTAGCCTGATAAAGACACTTTTGCTGGCCAAAGCCCTACTGGACCCTGCCAGGTCCATTCCTGCCCAGGGCATCCCATTCTGTGACTAAAGCAGCCTCTGTTTAAGACCATATAAGCATTTGCTCTTATTATATTTATATTATAAGACACTTTTGCTGGGCATAGGCTTACTGCTGCCTGCCAGGTGCACTTCTGTTGAGGCATCCCATTCTGTAACATAGCATACCCCTCTTTATTTACACTAAGCAGCTCTCTTATTTACACTAAGCAGGCCTGTTGGAGGCTGAGTGTTACTGCTCACTTTTGGTGTGCATTATATTCTGTTTTATATAGACCCACTGCTGCCTGGGGGTTCTTAAAATATCACCTACTACCACGCCAGTTAGACTATGTCGGGCAGACAAGTGCCTGGAAGTGAAAAGAGGAGTGGCAGAGGCCAAGATTCCGCAGGCAGAGCTCGCATCAGACTGGGGGCCAGTAGCAGCAGGAGTCACGCTGAGAGACCTAATCTGCCAGTATCTGCTAGCGGTCGGGTCTCCACCAGTAACGCATCTGCCGTGGTAGATTGGCTGACGCGCTCATCAACAACATCATCACAACTTACATCTGAGACCCCCAGTCTAGGGTCGGTAGGTTCCTCTGACACAACCCTGAGTTGGCATGCCCCGAGAGCAGTCCCTGTCCTCCCATTGCCTCTGTCCTACGCCGTTCCCTCCCCCAGCGACGTATCCTATGCTTTGGGTTCAGCTCCACTCTTTAGTGAGGAGGACGATCAGATACAGGAGGACAGTCAGCAGCTACTGCCCAGCCAAGAAATGGAGGTGGCTTCTTTAGCTAGGCAGACAAATAGTGATGTGGACAGTGTCGTGGGTGCTGCGAGCGTTCCAGCTCCTGCGCCAGACACTGTTGACGAATCCACGAACATCAGTGACGTACAGCCACAACCCGGTGATGATGATGATGATGACGATGAAGCCGATCGCACTTGGGAGCCGGGTGATGAAGGGGCTTCATCGTCATCATCAGGAGAAGAGGGGCGCAGGTTGCCCCGGAGTCAGCAGCTGAGGCAGCAAGGTGGTAGCAGTCAGCATGGGGGCACAATTCCAAAGGCTGGAGCCGGCCGGGGCCGGGGCCGGGGTAGAGCACCTGCTGTGCGGCAGTCTACCTTATCGGGAGGTAGTGGAGCAGGGGTTCCTGGAGTTGGCAACAGCAGCAGTGAATCAGTGAGGCCAGGGGGTGGGAAAAGTAGCTACTCGGCAGTGTGGCAGTTTTTCCTGAGGCATCCGCAGGAGGGTAACATGGCCACATGCAAGATATGTAGGCAAAAGGTGAAGCGTGGCCAGGGTCCAAATGTTGGCACCACGGCCCTGCGTCAACATATGATGCGTCACCATAAAACGACCTGGGAGAACCGAGGCTCCCAAGGGGTGGTCCAGTCTGCTTCCTCACCAAGTGAGCTCCCAATTTCTGCCAGCCAAGGCTCCAGCACCTCAGCCGAAGGCAGCTGTGCGTCACACCCATCCTCTGTCGCTCCTGCTCCTCCTCCTCCTCCTCCAAGTCATGCATCCCGCCAGCAATCCATCAGCGAAGCCATGTCCAAGAGACAGCAGTATGCGCCCACTCATCCTACGGCGCAGAAGCTGAATGTGCTCCTGTCCAAGTTGCTGGTGCTGCAGTCGCTCCCTTTTCAGGTGGTGGAATCTGCACCTTTCAGAGAACTGATGGCTTGTGCCGAGCCGAGGTGGAGAGTCCCAAGCCGTCATTTCTTTGCCAAGAAGGCAGTACCAGCGCTGCACACTTTTGTTGAACAGAAGGTGGGCCAGTCCTTGAGCCTGTCGGTGTGTAGCAAAATACATGGCAGCGCCGACATCTGGAGCTGTAACTACGGTCAGGGGCAGTACATGTCGTTTACGGCCCACTGGGTGAATGTGGTCCCTTTGCAGCAGCAACTTGGACAGGTCACGCCGCTTCGGCCTCCGCGCTCTCTGCCCATTGGGCCTGTGACACCGTGCGACTCGGCCTCCTCATCCTCCGCCATCTCCTCACCCTCCACTGTAGGCTCAAGTCTCAGTGCCCCTCCAGTCTACCATGTGTGCAGGGCACGGAGGTGTCACGCAGTGCTTCACATGGTTTGTCTTGGCGAACGGAGTCACACAGGGGAGGAACTGCTTAAATGTATTCATCAGGAAATCCAAACATGGCTTACTCCGAGAAAACTTAAAATGGGAATCATGGTTACCGACAATGGGAAGAACATTTTGTCTGCGCTGCGCCAAGGAAGCCTGACCCATGCCCCCTGCATGGCTCACGTCTTCAATCTGGTTGTCAAGCGGTTTCTGAAGTGTTCCCCCCATCTGCAGGACATCCTAACAACTTCACGGAAACTTTGCATGCACTTCAGCCACTCCTACACCGCCAAACACACCCTTCTTGAGCTACAGCGTCAGAATGGTATCCCCCAACATAGTCTGATTTGCGATGTTTCCACCCGTTGGAATTCCACCCTTCACATGTTGGACCGATTATATGAACAGAGAAAAGCCATCACGGATTTCCTGATGATCCAAGCAGATAGGGGGACTCCCCTGTGTAACTTCAATGTCAACCAGTGGCAGCTCATACGTGACACCTGCCGTTTGCTCAGGCCCTTTGAGGAAGCCACTTTATTTGTCAGTCGGCAGGATTACGGGATGAACGACGTGATTCCACTGCTTCATGTACTACAGCACATGTTGGAAACCATGGCTGGTCAGGGCACTGGAGACATGGCGTTTACATCTTACGGCCACATGAACCCCGTTGGAGCTGAACTGGAGGAGGAGGAGGAGGAAGAGGAGGAGGAGGAGTTGCCCAGCGAAACACAGTTTAGGCTTGGCGAAATGGCTGGTTTATCTAGTCAGCGGACAGGAGAGGAGGAGCAGGAGCAGCCAGAGGAGCTAGAGGTTTTTGAGGAAGGAGAGACAGAGGACCCGGGCACACCGTGGCAGTATGCAGTGGAGATGGAGACAGGTAGTCCATCCGAGTCACTTGCGCAAATGGCACGAAGCATGCTCACATGCTTGCGTAGTGACCCCAGAATTGTTTCCATCTGTCGGCGGGATGACTTCTGGCTGTCCACCTTATTGGACCCTCGCTTCCGGCACAAAATGGGGGCATTTTTTAAACCCACCGAGAGGGAGGACAAACTCAACTACTACAAAGACATTCTACGTAGGCAGTTGGCCGATGCCTATCTGCGCCATGGTCCATACTCTCGCAGGTCTGACTCGAGGGGACCTCTGCGCTCACCTTCCACTGCCATGGCCGCTGGGGGGGTTGGCAGCAGCAGCAGCAGAAGCTCCATCAGCAGCAGCAGCCTCAGTCTTCAGTCGCTAATGAGTAGCTTTCTACACCCGCATAGTGAGGCTACTCATGAGCAGCAGGAAGACCTGGAGCAGGACCTGAACCAGCAGGTCATGTCATACTTTGACATGACCATGCCAACACACCTTGAGGATCCGCTGGACTTCTGGGCAGCCAAACTTGATTTGTGGCCGCAACTAGCAGAGTTTGCCCTGGAAAAGCTGTCCTGCCCGGCAAGTAGCGTGCCATCTGAGCGGGTGTTTAGTGCGGCGGGGGCCATAGTTACGGCGAGGAGAACTCGTCTGTCAACTAAAAATGTGGAGAGACTCACCTTTGTCAAAATGAATCAGGGATGGATCAGCCAGGATTTCCACCCACCAATGCCTGATGCATGCGACTAGATTCAGCATGGTGCCACGTTTTACACTTTACAAATGGTGCAAAACATATTTATGTCTTTAGGCCATTTTTTGGGCTCCTGCTGCTGCTACTGCCAACTTCTGCCAACTCCAGGGTGTGATTCATCCAATTTTTGGGCTCCTGAGGCCAACTCCAGTGTATATTTGGGCTCCTGCTGCTGCTACTGTCAACTCCTGCCAACTCCAGGGTGTGATTCATCCAATTTTTGGGCTCCTGAAGCCAACTCCAGTGTATATTTGGGCTCCTGCTGCTGCTGCTGCTGCCAACTTCTGCCAACTCCAGGGTGTGATTCATCCAATTTTTGGGCTCCTGAAGCCAACTCCAGTGTATATTTGGGCTCCTGCTGCTGCTGCTGCTGCCAACTTCTGCCAACTCCAGGGTGTGATTCATCCAATTTTTGGGCTCCTGAAGCCAACTCCAGTGTATATTTGGGCTCCTGCTGCTACTACTGCCAACTTCTGCCAACTCCAGGGTGTGATTCATCCAATTTTTGGGCTCCTGAGGCCAACTCCAGTGTATATTTGGGCTCCTGCTGCTGCTGCTGCCAACTTCTGCCAACTCCAGGGTGTGATTCATCCAATTTTTGGGCTCCTGAAGCCAACTCCAGTGTATATTTGGGCTCCTGCTGCTACTACTGTCAACTCCTGCCAACTCCAGGGTGTGATTCATCCAATTTTTGGGCTCCTGAGGCCAACTCCAGTGTATATTTGGGCTCCTGCTGCTGCTACTGTCAACTCCTGCCAACTCCAGGGTGTGATTCATCCAATTTTTGGGCTCCTGAAGCCAACTCCAGTGTATATTTGGGCTCCTGCTGCTACTACTGCCAACTTCTGCCAACTCCAGGGTGTGATTCATCCAATTTTTGGGCTCCTGAAGCCAACTCCAGTGTATATTTGGGCTCCTGCTGCTGCTACTGTCAACTCCTGCCAACTCCAGGGTGTGATTCATCCAATTTTTGGGCTCCTGAAGCCAACTCCAGTGTATATTTGGGCTCCTGCTGCTGCTACTGCCAACTTCTGCCAACTCCAGGGTGTGATTCATCCAATTTTTGGGCTCCTGAAGCCAACTCCAGTGTATATTTGGGCTCCTGCTGCTGCTACTGCCAACTTCTGCCAACTCCAGGGTGTGATTCATCCAATTTTTGGGCTCCTGAAGCCAACTCCAGTGTATATTTGGGCTCCTGCTGCTGCTACTGTCAACTCCTGCCAACTCCAGGGTGTGATTCATCCAATTTTTGGGCTCCTGAGGCCAACTCCAGTGTATATTTGGGCTCCTGCTGCTGCTACTGTCAACTCCTGCCAACTCCAGGGTGTGATTCATCCAATTTTTGGGCTCCTGAAGCCAACTCCAGTGTATATTTGGGCTCCTGCTGCTGCTGCTGCTGCCAACTTCTGCCAACTCCAGGGTGTGATTCATCCAATTTTTGGGCTCCTGAAGCCAACTCCAGTGTATATTTGGGCTCCTGCTGCTGCTACTGTCAACTCCTGCCAACTCCAGGGTGTGATTCATCCAATTTTTGGGCTCCTGAGGCCAACTCCAGTGTATATTTGGGCTCCTGCTGCTGCTACTGTCAACTCCTGCCAACTCCAGGGTGTGATTCATCCAATTTTTGGGCTCCTGAAGCCAACTCCAGTGTATATTTGGGCTCCTGCTGCTGCTACTGCCAACTTCTGCCAACTCCAGGGTGTGATTCATCCAATTTTTGGGCTCCTGAAGCCAACTCCAGTGTATATTTGGGCTCCTGCTGCTACTACTGCCAACTTCTGCCAACTCCAGGGTGTGATTCATCCAATTTTTGGGCTCCTGAGGCCAACTCCAGTGTATATTTGGGCTCCTGCTGCTGCTGCTGCCAACTTCTGCCAACTCCAGGGTGTGATTCATCCAATTTTTGGGCTCCTGAAGCCAACTCCAGTGTATATTTGGGCTCCTGCTGCTACTACTGTCAACTCCTGCCAACTCCAGGGTGTGATTCATCCAATTTTTGGGCTCCTGAGGCCAACTCCAGTGTATATTTGGGCTCCTGCTGCTGCTGCTGCCAACTTCTGCCAACTCCAGGGTGTGATTCATCCAATTTTTGGGCTCCTGAGGCCAACTCCAGTGTATATTTGGGCTCCTGCTCCTGCTGCTGCCAACTTCTGCCAACTCCAGGGTGTGATTCATCCAATTTTTGGGCTCCTGAAGCCAACTCCAGTGTATATTTGGGCTCCTGCTGCTGCTGCTGCTGCCAACTTCTGCCAACTCCAGGGTGTGATTCATCCAATTTTTGGGCTCCTGAAGCCAACTCCAGTGTATATTTGGGCTCCTGCTGCTACTACTGCCAACTTCTGCCAACTCCAGGGTGTGATTCATCCAATTTTTGGGCTCCTGAGGCCAACTCCAGTGTATATTTGGGCTCCTGCTGCTGCTGCTGCCAACTTCTGCCAACTCCAGGGTGTGATTCATCCAATTTTTGGGCTCCTGAGGCCAACTCCAGTGTATATTTGGGCTCCTGCTGCTGCTACTGTCAACTCCTGCCAACTCCAGGGTGTGATTCATCCAATTTTTGGGCTCCTGAAGCCAACTCCAGTGTATATTTGGGCTCCTGCTGCTGCTACTGCCAACTTCTGCCAACTCCAGGGTGTGATTCATCCAATTTTTGGGCTCCTGAAGCCAACTCCAGTGTATATTTGGGCTCCTGCTGCTACTACTGCCAACTTCTGCCAACTCCAGGGTGTGATTCATCCAATTTTTGGGCTCCTGAGGCCAACTCCAGTGTATATTTGGGCTCCTGCTGCTGCTGCTGCCAACTTCTGCCAACTCCAGGGTGTGATTCATCCAATTTTTGGGCTCCTGAAGCCAACTCCAGTGTATATTTGGGCTCCTGCTGCTACTACTGTCAACTCCTGCCAACTCCAGGGTGTGATTCATCCAATTTTTGGGCTCCTGAGGCCAACTCCAGTGTATATTTGGGCTCCTGCTGCTGCTGCTGCCAACTTCTGCCAACTCCAGGGTGTGATTCATCCAATTTTTGGGCTCCTGAGGCCAACTCCAGTGTATATTTGGGCTCCTGCTCCTGCTGCTGCCAACTTCTGCCAACTCCAGGGTGTGATTCATCCAATTTTTGGGCTCCTGAAGCCAACTCCAGTGTATATTTGGGCTCCTGCTGCTGCTGCTGCTGCCAACTTCTGCCAACTCCAGGGTGTGATTCATCCAATTTTTGGGCTCCTGAAGCCAACTCCAGTGTATATTTGGGCTCCTGCTGCTACTACTGCCAACTTCTGCCAACTCCAGGGTGTGATTCATCCAATTTTTGGGCTCCTGAGGCCAACTCCAGTGTATATTTGGGCTCCTGCTGCTGCTGCTGCCAACTTCTGCCAACTCCAGGGTGTGATTCATCCAATTTTTGGGCTCCTGAAGCCAACTCCAGTGTATATTTGGGCTCCTGCTGCTACTACTGTCAACTCCTGCCAACTCCAGGGTGTGATTCATCCAATTTTTGGGCTCCTGAGGCCAACTCCAGTGTATATTTGGGCTCCTGCTGCTGCTGCTGCCAACTTCTGCCAACTCCAGGGTGTGATTCATCCAATTTTTGGGCTCCTGAGGCCAACTCCAGTGTATATTTGGGCTCCTGCTCCTGCTGCTGCCAACTTCTGCCAACTCCAGGGTGTGATTCATCCAATTTTTGGGCTCCTGAAGCCAACTCCAGTGTATATTTGGGCTCCTGCTGCTGCTGCCAACTTCTGCCAACTCCAGGGTGTGATTCATCCAATTTTTGGGCTCCTGAGGCCAACTCCAGTGTATATTTGGGCTCCTTCTGCCCCTCATAGTGATGCCACTTCAACTCTCTGCAATTGTGCCGCTCTGCGATTCTATTAGCGATGCCTCTGATCTGCATGTGATATTTCTTCAAAGTATTATTTAACTAACCCAGCACGCATCCTGTGCGTGTTACAGCAAGGCTGAATGGTTTACAACCCTATTGAGGCTGTAGGAGGCTCAGAAATAGCCGTTTTTAATAGCGATTCGTCGCGAATTTATTCGGGTCGAAACGATTTTTGTCGGAAAATTCGGCGAATCAGTCGAATCGAATTTTTCAAAAGTTCGCTCATCTCTACTAACTAGCTTTATTTTTTAATGAAATTTTATGCTAAACCTAAGTCAATACAGTGCCAACGTTTAAATAAAACCAATATAAAATTTACTATTGCAATTGAATGTGTCTTTCCCGTACAATGCTTGTCTATTTCCTTCAGAATATACAGCCTCTCATGCGCTGTCACACTTACAACAATTTATAGGAAGTGCATATATATATCTGTAGTGCCAAGCTTATTACTTTAGCACCAGAAAACCTGGGAAGAAACCAAATTAATTCTCCTAAAGCAAATCAATATGCTCTCACTCCATCCCTCAGCATATATTAAATCACTCACTATAAAAAGAACGCCATTTATTTAAAAGTTTGTTCAGAAAAGAGAGGGTCATTCCTTCCCCAGGTATTAGCCATCCACAGATCGATTGATCAGGGGAAGTTTGCTTACAGATAAAATAAGATAATACTCTGATAAACAGGTAGCCTCCTTATATACAAAATTGACAGATGCTCATACAGATGTGTTCTCCCTTAGCTTTTCTAATGGCTAGATACAGAGATAGAGAGTTATAAAACTTGCGCTGCTGCTTCTCCGCCTGATGCTGTACAATGTAAAAAAAGGGGCAGAGTCCTGCTGTTACAATGTAAAAAGCCAGCTGACACCCTGCTCTGATAAACTGTAAAAAAGAGGCTCTGGGCTCCAGTTACAATACAACAGCAGCTTTCACTCCGGCTATTACATTATGAAAGTAGTTATGCACCCTGCTTGTCCAATGTAATCAGCTCACAGCTGTTGCAACGTGCTGGGGGGATACGTCTATAAAATAAAACATCTGTATGTCGCGACATCACCACAACAAACACAATCACCACATTAGATGACTTGTAAAATGGCTTCAAGAAAAATATATTGCAAACCTAGTCTTGATTTATTTCTCCTCCTGTGGAAACTAGATCCCTTCAGGTCACATGCAAAGTAAAAGCTGGCAGTAGCCAATGCCCAAGTGATCATGAACAGGGCCAGCTTTGGGGTATGCAGATGGCATGGCCGTACAGGATGCCACCATACTAGTGGGCTGTTGGGGCTACAGACTTGCTGCTCTCCATTGAGATGTTGTACAATGTAACAAGAGGGGCAGAGTCCTGCTATTACAATGTCAAAAGCCAGCTGACACTCTGCTCTGATACACTGTAAAAAAGAGGCTCAGGGTTCCTGTTACAATATAACAGCAGCTCTCACTCTCACCTCAACAAACACAATCACCACAAATGGCTTCTAGAAAAATATTGCAAACCTAGTCTTGATGTATTACTCTTCCTGTGGAAACTAGATCCCTTCAGGTCTCCCGTATGTTTTCCTGCCAATGTCACATGCAAAGTCAAAGCTGGCGGAAGCCAATGCCCAAGTGACCATGAACACGGCCAGCTTTTGGGGTGTGCAGATGGCATGGCCGTACAGGGTGCCACCATACTAGTGGGCTGATGGGGCTACAGGCTGCTCTCCATTGAGATTTGAATATAGCGAATGCAACTTGCATTAACCTTGGGAACCACTAGAGGCCCTTGTACCAGATTTGCTGAAGGCAGAGTTCGGTGGAAGAACTGCCATAATGCTACAGATTTTGGTGAGTTACAGGGTAGAAGGAGAATCATGGGAGCCTTTGTTTTTTTGGGGGGTGGGGGGTTGTTTTTTGTAAATAAAGCTCTGTTCCTGCTATTTCTGTTTGCTTAAAGCGGACCTTCACTCTGAATAAGAGTCTATCTTATATGTTTCCCACACCCTGTACATACAGATTGCTCACATTAAAAATCATCCTACCTGCATCTACTGCATGTTATGAGCCTTTAAACATCCAAGATGGTGGCTTATGGGAGCCACCATCTTATCAGGCAGCCTGCAAACAGGAAGTGCCTCCTGACTGTGCTGCTCTGCATTCTGGGACTGCTGACCGTTACCTGACCCCAGCTCTGCTCTGTCTGAGCAAAGCACATATAACCTATAACCCGCCCCCCTGTACCTTATCCCACTCTCCTCTCCTCAGTAAGTGTGATGCTTCTGAGTCAAGATGGCGGCGCCCGTATCCTAAATTCCTGAACAGAATTGCAGCCCAGTAGGGGAAAGAATAATAAGTTAGTGACTAAAAACGTAAAATATATTAATTTTAGATGCTGGGGAATCGTTTTTTAAGAGTTTGGGCTTTTCATTAAATCACGCTGAAGGTCCGGTTTAAGGTACAATGGGGAAAGAACCACCTTAAAGCTCATCTCCAACCATCACTTTTATAATATGATAGAAGTAAGCCTTAAAAGGTAAGTCTTTCAAGCAGGTCCCAGATCCAGCATGCCACAGAGGCACATGACTCCCCATCCTACTTGCCAGCACTGGCTTAGGTCACATTCTGAGGGCCCCTGGTGCCGGTCACACTACTGGCTTCTGAGCCCTAAATGGCTGTGAGCAGAGTACAAGGCCAGGTCGAGGCACATTATTCTTTATGGGCACACAGTTGAGCTTTGTACACTACGGGTCCCCATCAGGGCTAAGAAGTAGAAATGACTTGAATGGTGGCAGCAGAAGCTAGACCTGCAGGAGCACCAGCAGGTAAGTTGGGGAGCCTCATGCCTCTATGGCATATATGATCTAGGGTCTGAGGCAAAGTAGAGCTTGCATTCAAAGGGACTATCTGGCCAAAGATTACTTACCTGCCAGCCCGCAGACTCGATCCCTCCTGGACTTGCGGACTGAGCTGGCCCAGCCCCGAAGCTCTCCCAAAAGCCCTCCTAAGCATCCACTATTGATAGCCTATAAGTAGGGGACACTGTGCTCCCCAACCAGACCCTCAATAAGCATCAACTACTGATATCATATAAGCATAGGGCATAATTCTCCCATGCAGCCAATCAGGGCTGAAGCCAGTGGTCAGCGATGTCAGTCATGTGCCGGGGGCCCTGGGGCTGTCCTGGGACCTACTGGCAGCCAGCACAGCAAATGAATCAGTGACTGATTTACATTGCACACTGGCACGGGGGTTGAAAGGAGCAATTGAAACATGGACGGGATTATCTCCCGCGGAACATCGGGCAAACTGCCAGTGTATGTGTGTGACAGCCACACTCTATCCTGCTGGCTGCTGAGAACAGAAGACCCATGCGGGGCAGGAAAGCTGGCCAGAGTTTGTCCAAAAAAACACACCCTCTGCATGTATTTGTCTTTGACATTGAAAGCTCATCTTCTCTGTAACAAATGGCAGGCTGATTCATTACTAGCGCCAGGTACCGACAGATGAGCGCCTGTAGCGAGGCAATGAGAGCGCCCGCTAGTAGCCGCTGTGCTCGGCCATGGTTCACTATTTCAGAGTGTCTCAGCCGCTGGCCGGCATTGATGAATATATTGTGTGAATCACTCTAACACCAGTACAGCGCTGTATGGGAGCTAACGATAGCGCCAGCTCAGTGCGACCGACTGACACCATATTCATCCAAAAAAGTGCCTCACACAGCACCGGGGCTCAAAATCGGGTCGTTGTAGCCCAGAGCACCAGATGCGGTGTGATTAAAGTCTGTTTTTGAACATGTATCCACTAGTAACAAAGCGAAAACATATGGAATTACATTGTTATTACATTGTAACATGAACACTTTAATACCAGACATGTAAGGACAATTCTGCATTAAAATATTATTAATCAAAAATGACTTTAAATAGGCCAGGAGAGGTGATGCAATTATTTGATAATTTAAAAAAATGAAAATAAAACCCTGTTTAAAGAGAATAAAAGGATCATCCATTGAAATGGAGAGCGGCAGGTAGCGACATGTAATACTAAGCGACAGGTAAAAGCCAGATACAGTGAGCCATCTGTGATGATGAATCAGTCGCTACATGTCACTGTTAGAGTCGCTCACCAGATTTGCTTTGATAAATGTGGTATTGCGTACAGCGCCCGGCGGTCACCGTTCGCTACCTGTCATTACCTGTCGCTGCCAGTCATTACCTGTCGCTATGGCTTGATGAATAAAGCCCATAGTCTTTTTATTGCATAAGTCATCTCCTGTGGCCCCCCTTTCCCCAACTTTAAAGAGCACCAAAACCTGTTTTGCCTGGCTGGGCAATGCTAGCTGATTGCAGACATCCTAATTTGGGATTCTCGGATGTGTGAAATCTCCTGAGATTGCATATTCACCCACCTGATGGGGACTCCACAGTGCATGTGCGGGCCACAGACTCATCATCGGCTGAAGCCCTGGGGCAAGAACCAAAATCCCGGATAGTCGAAATCCTGGGATTTGGTCTGCTTTAAATAGGCGACTTTGTTTCAGGTTCAGAGTTTGCACTATTTCACATGTGATCTGACACTGAGCCTTTGTCACCCAAGGGCCCACAAAACCCTGGAACCGGCTCTGTAGCCAATCAATAAATGAGCCTGTATCCTTGTGACTGGAAGCAGGAATGTGCGCTGAAACCAGCTGGGAGCTGATAGTGCCGCTATCAGACTGGCTCAGTCTGCAGGAAAACATGGAAAATGCAGTTTGGCAAGTAAGTATTGTTTTCTTTTGGACTTACATACTAAGGAGAAAACTTCAAATAATAAGCTATGTACAGTTTTGACAGGTGTCTCCCCTGGTAAGATATTTCTTGTTCTTGTAAATAACCTACATAGCTACATTTCCTTTAATGCCACTCTCTGCGGTATAAAAATGTTAATCCGAAGCCCTGTACCTCTAGCCTGCGTGCTCATTTACATGAAATATTGCAATATGCTGTAAGATCTGTGTTTTCATTAATTATTAAAGGGGCACTTGTAATATTTACAATAAACAGTGTAACAAGAATGTTGATTCATTGCCAGGAGCAAAACGGTGGTTAGGAATAAAATTATGCTCCGCATCAGAAGCGGTATATAAATAAAGCACTCAGCTCGATTATGATTAAGGGAAATAATTTGAATTATTGAAATGTTTTTATTGATATGCATGAATTTACAGACACTGATTATGGCTGGCCTCTAGAGCAGTGTTCCCCAACCCCTCTCCTCGAG
The DNA here is from genome assembly GCA_027917425.1 of Gastrophryne carolinensis. Taxonomy (NCBI): domain Eukaryota; kingdom Metazoa; phylum Chordata; class Amphibia; order Anura; family Microhylidae; genus Gastrophryne; species Gastrophryne carolinensis. The sequence continues at coordinate 54,266,370 of CM051236.1, read as the reverse complement.
GGTCACTAACAGAAGATGCTTTGAGGATCTCCAAATAACCGGCTCTATAGCTCTGCTACTGCACTAATGACTAGTTTTATAACTATAAATATAACAGCCCATACTGCAATAAATCTGTGTATTCAATAATCCGCCGCTGACGTCACAAGTGACATCAGGCAGGCTTTTTCGCATCTGTGGAAGGGTATTTAACCCTTTATTTGGTTGTTACTCTGTTTGATTTGTTTTTCCCTGATGAAAGGGTGCGGGATGCCCCGAAACATCGGATAAAGGACTGTGTGGACATTAATTGTTGCTGCACATGTTTTGTACACCTTTTTTTGATGCTTTGAATTATTGAATACATGGATTTATTGAAGTGCGGGCTGTTGTTATATTTCTGGTTGACGCGGCGACACCGCTGGCCACAGCAGCCAACTTTATTGCTTGAGGTAAAAGTGCTTCAGTGACATTGCTTTTCTAGTTTTATAACTAGGCCTTTCTTATATACCCAAGTCCATCTCAGTTACAACACTGTATCATCCCTCAGCCAATGAGAAAACTTTAAGACTCACTTTGTTGTAACCAACTATCTCATGTTTGTTGCAGTATAAGTATGAGTGCTGGGTGCAGCGGAGTCAAGACAGACATTTGTGGTGTAAAAGGAACTTGCTTTACTGGAACATGAGTGCAGTAAGGGATGGTCATTTTCACCAAGGGTCACCTCAGCATTCTATTTGCCTTCAAAGGGCTGGGTAATAACAAACAAGAAACAAAAAGCTATCACAATCATTCAAATGCATGGTTACAGACATTTAATTGTTTTTCCCAGTACAGATGTAGACACAGAAATATTTTACCCAAGACAGTTTAAAAATACTTTGCCCAGAATTAGGGATGAGCAAACCTGCTGATGTTTGGGTTCGACAAGTTCAGCTGAACTTGCTGCTAAAGTTCGACCCAAACCCGAACCCGACTGCTAATCTAGGGGATTACCAGGGTAATTGCCATGCACAAAATGGGCTAGGGAAAGTACTCGAAATAGTAACAGAAAACAAAAGATAAACTAATACCTAAATAAATGAAAAATTTAAATATTATTTTTTTAATGGTGTGAGGGCAAATCATGGGGTAACACCAGGGAGATTGCCCTGCACAAAATGGGTGTATGGAAAGTACTTAAAATAACATACAGGAAACAACAACATTAAAGAAATACATACAAAAATAAATTAAATCTATAAATAAAATATACATTTTTCACACTTTCAGACTCAAAGGTCAATTTCCGGGTAGCACAGGACAATTGCCCTGCAAATTACTCAAAAAAATATAAAAGGAAACTTAAAAAGTACTAAACTAAAAGGGAGGGCAGTCCATTTCCAAAGCTAACTGTCCATTTCATTGCTCTTCTATGGGAAGGCTCAGATACTGAGGGAAACTAGCAGAAAAACTTCTGCTAATTGTCATTTTCAGGCCACTTCCAGGGACAGGTGGCTGATTTACTGAGGGGGACAGGCCATTGTTTGTAACTTAAGAAATAAAGATATCAGTAAACAAGGGACGTGGCTGTGGTGCTGCTGGTGGTGGTGATGGAGCTGGTGCTGGAGGGAGAGGACATTTTACATCTATGCCTGCTACACCTTCCTCCACTGCCAGCAGGAACCAGGCTTTACAGCGTATTCTTGTAGGCCACAATAACGCTGCCAGAATGGTGAGGCCAGACCGAGTTGATGCTCTTGTATTCCATGGCACTGCAAAAAATAATATTTGCAGGAGGGTGGGACACAGAATAATAAGCTTTACCTTGTTCATGCCCAGGAACAGAAATATATTGTTAGTATTATTATTATATTTTCTTCCATCCCCTCCCTCTTACAGAGTTCTCAACCCTTCCCAAATGGGCATAATGGTGGCATGAGGCTGGGGCCAAGGAGGAGGACCACCAGTCACTGAAGCTAGGGGAATCTCTGCCCTACATCCATCACCAGGAACCTGCAAAGCAAACCAAAAACATTATTAGTATTATTTTTTTTTTGCCATCAACCCACTCCACTTCTGCAGAGCCCTTCACCTCACCCCATGTAAATGAGCAAGGCCATCTCAGCCACACGTTATAGAGCATTTGCTAATGCTCTATGATGACACTCCGAGCTGGGATTCCATAGGCCATCCACCTGCCCCAGCTGCAGATGTAGGTGTTCCACATAGTGTGGATGGTGGTTGCAGTTAACTTGTAAATGTTAAAAAGTGCTCTTTTCAGGTTAGGGGGGGCTCCTGTGCAGGAATGATAGTCTACTGCTACATATGTGATACCGTTGTAATCTGGAGAAATGGGGCTTTCACAGGCAATATGGTTTTCTTGAATAAAATAAATTTTTTATTTAAATTAAGAAATTTTTAAAAAACATAATTATTTTTTAAACATAATGAAAAATTACCTGTCAACAGAGGGTGACAACATCTCAAGTAGGCTGGCAGTTAAAAGGTTTAAATGTACCTATGCATGTTGGGTATTGTTCTGTTTGGGGGGCCTTGTGCTTGTTTTTTCTTGTTTGCATATTAATATTTCAGGAAAATGGGTTTTTATTTTGCTTTTTTACACATTTAGGGAAACCCTGTGCAACCAAAGAATTCTTCAAGGGATTACTTCCAGAAAGATGCGCCTACTACAACAAGCTGGGTACATCTACAAAACGTAATGTGTGTAATTTCAGGGAATATATGGTTCGTGGGGGGTATGTCAAATGTAAAGGGTTGTTTTGGTTGAAAAAGGGCAAGGTAAAATTACCGTTATGCTCAAGCTTTACTTTGGGTTTTTTTTTCTTGTTTACCTGTTTTTTATGAAACTGTGGCTTTGTTTCTGCTTTTTTATACTTTAGGGAAATCCTGTGCAACCAAAGAATTCATAGAGGGATTACTTCTAGAAAACAATGCCCATGTCAACAAGCCTGGTACACATAGAAAGTTTAAAATACGTACTTCCAGAGAATATATAGTTTGTGGGGTGTATTTGTGTAAATGGTTGTTTTTCTTGAAAAACTGCAAGGTGTGCAAGTTGTATTTTATCTGCAAATCTCCTAAAGTGCTGTTTCAGTTTGGGGGAGTCTCCTGGGCAGGAAAGGATATGGTACACATGTGGTACCACTGTAACGGGAAGAAATTGGGCTTTTACACGCAATATGATTTTACTGAACTTAATTTTTTTATTACAAAAAAGCACTACAAATTGTAAAAATAGATTTACACTAAACAAGGCCAAACAAGACATTTCTGGTCTGGCAATAGAGGGTGACAAAATCTCCAGGTATGCTGCCGGTTAAAGAGTTAATTGAGTAAAGAGAATATGAGAAGGATTTTTTTGATTGCATTAATTCATTGTTTCTTACATAGGAATGAACCACTTCTGACAAATGAGGGGCTTAGGGAAACAAGGAAAGAAAATGAACATAAATAAAAACATGTGGTGTAAAAGAGCATACATAAGAGTCGTGTGGCTGCTCATTATGAGAGTTATTCTTAAACACTTATTCTTTACCTTCAAAGCACTGTTTGGTATACATAATTTCCCTACATTAGGTGTCAGTATATTTTAGCTTCCAGCATCCCTGTTGAAGGCATTATGAGTGCAGTGTATGTTTATGTTGCCATCTACAAATAACAATGCACTCATGTCAAAGTCTTCATGTGTGCCGCTTTGTACAATTCAAGCTCAAAATAGTATAATGCCAGATGTGCCCTCAAAGCTCAGACAAGCGTAATGTCAGGTGTGCCCACAATGTAAAAGTTTGTCAAAGCTCAAAAGAGTATAATGCCAGGTGTGCCCCTAATTACATACTTAAAATTAAATTAAAAGTACTGACACACATGTAGCCTGACCCAGTGGATACTCCACTAACAATTGGTATCAAAAGGTAGGGATCCCCAGGTGGCCTGAAAAATTACACCCAAGTGGTTTTAACAATTGGTATTACAGAACAGTGACACCCAAGTAGCCTGAACAATTGGTATTACAGAGCAGTGACCCCCAGGAGGTTTGAACTAGACCTGTGGTTTGATCCAGACCTGAGTAGCAGAGCTTTAGATGCATGTCCAAGTGGGGTTCTTTTTCTTATTGCAAGTATACCAAGTGGACCTAGAAAGGGGGGGAACCTCATGAAGGGAAAATATGGAGGCACAAGCAAAGACATTTCGCCAAGAACATGGTAATGCACACATACACTTTGAAATACAATAGATTTGGCCCTTGGTAGTTGGCCAAAGTGGCTAGGCGTGGTTTTGAAGCTGCTTAATTTCAAACTCATTTTTCAACTGGAAGTCTTCTTAAAGAATTGATTTACATTAAACTCCAAAATCTAGAGCAAACGAGACAGGAATGCCAACAAGAAAGGCTCATTTAGTATGAATACCAAAGACTGGGACATTTTGTGGACAGATAGATTTATAACCTCTCCCATCCTGCAAAGAAGGATGGCATTTATTACAGGAACGTGGAACACTCTAAGACAAGCGCCGCATATTTTGGTTTAAACATATGTAGCTGAATTTTTATGTAGCCACTTGTGGTTGCCTCAGGGAATCTAGACACATTCTGAGCATATCCTTGCGGTGACATCTGAAGAGCTTTGGAAGTCTGGGACTGAGATTTTATGTGTAAAACGACACAGCAGCTGGGACCCTTCTGCTAAGATTTTGCATCAGAGATTTGTACCTAAGCTTCATTCTCTCAGCAGTACTGCACAGTGCACTTCCCAAGAGAAGGAGGTATTTTATCTTATCTGCTACCACAGCATTTACTCTGCGTATCTGGAAACATTAACATTCATGATGCATATTTAGAAGGTTAATCTGATTCAACATGTATATGCTGCATGTTTCTTAGATCCCAAGTAGAAAGTCGAAACTGGATTATGAGTTAAAGCCATGGTTTTAGGCCTCTCATGGCACTATGCATAGATGCACTATGCTTGTGCTTTTGGAAAACTGCCCTGCTGTGAAAGTGTATAATGTGAAGGAGTAAGGTGGGGGACAAACTGAAAGTGGCCCCAAAAAGCAGTTTTCTACCAGGGGCTTCTGCAGAGGGGTTAAGTTGGTAAACAAAAGGAGGCCTCATTGACAAATAGAAGGAAGGACAACATCGTGGAAGGAGTGTTCTGAGACAAACAATACTATCTATGAATTACATATAAGAGTTGATTCAACTCTTAGACATAAAATGTATTTTGTTTTTGTGTCGATCTGTTTTTTTTTGTTTTTTTTCCCCACTTGCGTATGAGTGTACGAGTGATTCTAAGCATGCATCGCAAGTCTTCAGTAAAGTGTTCGTCCGTTCGTACGCCAACGTAATTTTTCAGCTTTCGTTTTTCGTTTAGGTTACTTAGGAAACAACGTAGGCTTCTGTTTTTTGCCATTTTCCAACGTCGCCTCGAACGAATGATTTACGCTTCCCGTTAGATTCTGAATTCCTTTTTCTATAAATAAACATTCAGACGGAAATCTTTCCAACCTTACGCCTGCGCACAACAAAATTAACTCATTCATGTGCTCGTCTCAATATTTTGATCACTCGCTTCTGCTACAATGCTTACCTCAATTCCATCGCGGTTTCATTCTTCTTCATGTTGCGCCCTTAATGCTTACCTCAATTCCCTTGCGGTTTCTAGATTCTTCATTTAGCGCACCTAATGCTTACCTCAATTCCATCGCGGTCTGTATATTCTTCATGTTGCGCCCTTAATGCTTACCTCAATTCCCTTGCGCTCTGTATATTGTGCATTTTGCGCACCTAATGCTTACCTCAATTCCATCGTGGTTTCTAGATTCTTTATTTAGCGCAGCTAATGCTTACCTAAATTCCATCACGGTCGGTATATTCTTCATGTTGCGCCTTTAATGCTTACCTCAATTCCATCGCGGTCTGTATATTCTTCATGTTGCTCCCTTAATGCTTACCTCAATTCCCTCGTGGTCTGTATATTCTTCATTTTGCGCACCTAATGCTTACCTCAATTCCATTGCAGTCTGTATATTCTACATGTTGCGCCCTTAATGCTTACCACAATTCCATCGCGGTTTCTAGATTTTTCATTTTGTGGTCTTTTTTTTTTTAGTTCTTCCTACGTTTTGCTGTAACCAACCCTTGATGATTTTTTTTTAACATAAAATGACACAGAAACCAGTTTTATGTTTTTTATTTTTATTAAGAACTGGCAAATTATTTTGCCTTTTTTTTTGGTTTGTTGAGAATTTTTTTTACAATTTTTTGGTACAAATGTACAAAATATCCTAAAAATTTTAAAAATTTTTAAAAACATAAAAACTCTAAAACTATATACAAAGCCATGGCAGGCCCCACATAATTAATCTTCATCTGTGGTCACCAACGAATCTCACAGCTCCTGCATATTGCCCACCAGCCGAAACACCGTCGCAGTGAGTTGTGCTAATTTCGCATGTGCGGTGTCTGTAAAAAAAAGAAAATTATTGTTCTGCAAATACATGTTTAACAGCTGTGGATGGAATGATTATTAGGTTGAAATCTAGCTCATGAGGCCATATGTCATTATGCTAAGGAATTGCTTAAAGGAAGAGCCCATATGTCATTATGCTAAGGAATTTCTTAAAGGAAGAGCCCATATGTCATTATGCTAAGGAATTTCTTAAAGGAAGAGCCCATATGTCATTATACTAAGGAATTTCTTAAAGGAAGAGCCCATATGTCATTATGCTAAGGAATTTCTTAAAGGAAGAGCCCATATGTCATTATGCTAATGACATTGACAATTAATTTAGGTTGATTGGTAATGGTGGCATTTTCCACATACTCAAAATATTTACATTACAACTTACTTCGGTGGTGGGTGACCTCTGCTTCGGGGACCACCCTACGGTCTGGGGCCTGCCACTGCTGGGAATGTGAGGCTGTAGAGACATTTAAAATAGGCTCACTTCTAATCTGTGATTCAACAGTAACCAAATGACACTTAGAATGTGTGTGTGTGACATCACCCACCTTCTCTATGTTCCTCCTGGGCATGATCTGCTGCAGTCTCTGCTCCAGATCCTTCACCCGCTATTCATCTATAAAAAGAGATTAAAGGAGCAGTATCGCGAAATTTGCATTAAAAAAGATAAATAATTAAATAGCCACACAATAGCTTCTAACGTGTATAAATAATCTGGCGATAGAAAAAAGAAAAAATATATGCCTTTCTTTTAAATTGTATAATGACAATGGCTCAGTCCATTTGCTGAATAGGGGGATCTGCTGGGTTGTATTTAGTGAGCTGCTTCATTTAGCCCACTGGTCTCCTAGCAACACTTTACCTCAGAGGCTGACACTGTAATCAGTGGGGACGGCTGTGTGTGTGTAAGGTGCTGCTTTTGTTATGAGACCAGGTGACTCAAATGTGTAAAATCTATACAAAATAAACTAAACTGACTGAAAACGACTGAAATTCTTCTTTGAATAACTGTGCAGGAAAATCTAAAGGTATTAAAGTGGAACAAAACCCTGAGTGGGCGACCCTGAAGACTATAAAACCCGGCCATTGATCTTGCCCCTTGGGCATTCTAAATCAGGGTGCCCACTGTGAAACGACCCCTGGATAACCACAGATCCCCCCATTTTTCTGGCACGCTCACGCAGATAGTCATTTAGACAGGCCGGGCGGCCAGGAAGGTTACTGCTCAGGCTCCCCATCTGTGTGCAAACAGCGCTGATTGGATGAGAGCCCGCGCATGCGCTGTGGGACAGGGAAAGGTACGTTTTCACAGGCGAACTTGGGGATTTCACATATCAGGGCATCCCAAATCGGGATGCCCCTAGGGGCACAAAACAAAACTCCAGATAGTGAAAATCCTGGGTTGGGCTTTGCTCAAAACACACAAAGCTGAAAGAAAGATCATATGGAAAAAAGAGAGAAAATGGTAAACTGAAAGATTCTGCAGCAGAGCCAACATGAAGGGAAAACTGTCAAAATCAGCTAAATGACCTCTAGAGTTTTTTTCCCTGTTTTTGATATATAAGTTCTGGCCAGGCAATGTTGCAATGTTGTTATCTTATGCTGGACGGCTGCCAGCACTGAACAGCTGAGAATTCTGATACATTGTTCCTCCGTCTCCTCAGCATGGAACAGGCCAGAGTGTCGGGACCCGACACTCAAAAGACATGAACATGAGCTATTAGTCTCCAGCTGCACAACACACACATAATTTTTTTCTAAATTTGTAATTCTTACTCCAACACCTACCTACATTCAAAGTACCATTTAAATATAAGTCACCCAGAAAAATTCGCGATACTGCTCCTTTAAGGGAATCAGCTTTTGTTTAAATGGCATGTATGTGTGTGGGGTTACATTCAGTCACATACCGGATGCTAATGGCTGAGTCGTTTCTGCCCACGCTGTGACGCCCCTCCTCTGTGGATAGGTCCGGGGCTGCTCTGACGCTGCTACAGAGGAGGGGTAGGAACTTGGCCCTGGAGATCCACCACCTTCACTTGGTGGTGCAGATTCATGCCGCACTGGCCGGACTGCGCGCCTCCGGGTGGGTCGAATGTGATAGTCCATTTCCGACACTAGAAAAGAAATAAAGACCTACCTTCTGTATTGGTTACATCTAGCATGCAATCAGTATGTACTTACTTGGGAAATGGTTCGCAAAAAACTGCCGCACCCAGGGCATGTGCAGACGCTTGAGGTCCGACCAGTGCTGCATGATCTGCGTATAAGTGAAGGTGGTGTCCGTTTCCTGTTGGATCCTGGCCATGATCTCGAGGGCCAGATTCCTCTTCTCAAAGGCGTTGGGCAGGTAGTCGTACCTGCGCTCAAGCATAGTCTAAAAAACACAAAAAACAAAACAGTTGTTAGATCAAACAGCATACAAATATCATTCCCAATTAGATCAGTTGACTAAATGACATTCCACCACACATTTCCAGACTTAACCTATCCTTCTAGATGCAAGTGAGTTGGTTCGCACATGTGCACACTAACTTCTGTTTGGCACGGAGTTTATATTGCTTTTAAAAACAACTGTTTCTTCCTGCGCTTCCTTAAGGCCTATGAATGCATTTAGATGGCAAATCAAAGTCCTTACAATACACGTACGAGCATAATCAGATCTTGTTGTTGGCGGGTGAAGATCGTGGGCACCATCTTTCTTCTTGTCCACAGAAGATAGGTAACGCCCCAGCGCTTTCCGGGTTCCGCACAGCCGGCCGTACACACGTGTACGCGAACGTGTACAGCTCATTCTCTTTGTGATTTTCATCATGGCACCCAAAAAAACTAGCGCTAAGCAGCCAGCAGCAAAGGAGGCCAAGACAAAAAGGCCAGAGCGGCATGAGGACAATTCATCCTCCAGACCGAGCACTCGCTCGCACAAAGCTCCTACAAAGGTACCTGAAACGCGGAGCAAAAGTGGCCACCACAAGGCTACATTGGCCACAACTCCAGGACTGTCAAAACTTCAAGCACCCGCAAAAGTTTTGAATCTTCCTCCAAGAAGAAGGCTCCAAGGGGAAAAGTAAGCAGACGGCGCGAAGCCCGAGCCCACCAAGAACACCCTCTCCTACTACCCGGCCTACCACTTCCAAAGATAAAAGGAGCTCAACGTCCAAGGGACAAAAGAAGAAGAGGGAGCGAAGCCCAAGCCCACCAAGAACACCCTCTCCTGCTCCCCGGCCTACCACATCCAAAGATAAAGGGAGCACAATGTCCAAGGGACAAAAGAAGAAGAGGGCGTAAAGCCCGAGCCCACTAAGCACACCCTCTCCTGCTCCCCGGCCTATCACATCCGAAAAAGAAAAAGGGAGCACAATGTCCAAGGGGAAAAGTAAGCAGAGGGCGAGAAGCCTGAGCCCACTAAGCACACCCTCTCCTGCTCGGCCACATTTTGCACCGTCACATGTGGAAACCAGCGAGACCTATGCAACATCGATGGCTGCTAGTTCTGTGGCCACCCAGCCAATGACCCCCAGTCTTAATGCCAGCCCAGTCCAATCTTTTTCAAGCGAGATGAGGGCCTATTCCTCACCACACACCCAGCCAAGAATGTCCCCTGAATTGCCACCAACAAGACAAGAGCCAGAAGACAAACCATTAGGCCGAACCTTGCGCCGAGGCCAGTTGAGCAGCCGGTTTGGTGAGGCACAAACCCTAGCCTTGGCAAGTGGCCTTACACTGCATTTTGATGAGCTATATGGACGCAATTCAAAAGCAACTAGCAAAGTGAAAAAAAAAAACAATAGGAAGAGCTCACCAGACAGGTGAATGCAGCGGGGGACGAGAGGAAAGATGTGGAGCAGATACAGAGAAAAATATCTGACCTAAAATATTCAGTAAGGAAGAAGTAGAATAAATGGCGCAATCACAGGTACATATTTGATGTTTGCATTTTTCAGCTTGTTGTAGTGACCACAATGCCAAGTAATGTTTATACTCTTATTTTCAGCTTGCAAACTGGCGGAGGCTTCCCCACAAAATTACAATACACCAGAGCTGAAGAAATGGTCCTGGCTTTAATACACCCCGTCGCATTACAGGGCCTTTCTGGTAGACACGACACGGACAGCCAGGACATTTCTGCAGGTTAGTAATGATTGATTTAATGTGATATATTGTAAACTTTGTAAATGATGCTCACAGCCAGTTTTAAACACAGGCCCCTAGGGAGTGGCTTTGAGGGGAGGTTACTCTCTCCCAGGGTGCAGTAATGGTCCTTAGAAAGGTTTTCAGTCGATACACGACCTTTAACAGTATTGCTTGAAAATCTAAAACAATTTTTCTGACCAAAGCACTGCATGTGATGTGATTATAGTAAAAAATGGGCAACAATTACTTGTTTGTCTTTCTCCCACTGGGGTTCTAGCTGTGCTTTGGTCACACAAACTTGAGCTGCGGTCAGAGAAAGGTCAACATTGCAAGAATGCACAGCAGCATACTCAGAAGCAAAATGCTATTTGCAAGCTGACTGTTGGTCCCTAAGGCGCCATTTTGTATGTGTAAAGCCTCCTAACATGCAGGACATGCATGTTTCTATTATTTAAGGTGACCAATCTGTAGGTACAGGGTGAGTCATACATATAAGATAGACTCAGATTCATTGGGAAGGTCAACTTTAACTGTTGGGGGATTTGTTATTCCTGCTTGCCCACGTATGTTGTTAAGCATATGTATTCCTCAGCCTCATCAAGGGATGTTTGTGTGTTTACGTGCCTTTTACTTTTTACCACAGCACAGCATCCTGCCTCTGGAAGTGTGGAAGCCTCCTCCATTGTTAGCACGCCATCTACTTCCTCGCTGCCTAGGACACAGGACCAGATATATAGGGTAAGTGTACTTTGCTGAAACTGGTGATGCATGTGAATGCACATGACTAATTGATCCCAAACAGATTTAGCCAACAATCTGACACACTTTTTCACATGTCCCAACAGACTCCACCACTAATGGATGTAATCCAGGATATGGAGGAGGACGATGCCAGCCGGATTGGACCTTTGCTAATTTCCCCCCTGGAACCTAATCTGCCACTGCCCCAGCATCCTACTGCATCAAATCCTCTGCAGCAGAGTGAAGCTGGACGCATGCTGCCAGCCCATCGTACAATTCCCAGTGGTAGCTCTGCTGCAAAGGTTTTGCCTAGTACATCTGGTACTGTTGCTCGCCCTAGATGTCCAGCATCTGCAGGTGCTCTAACCCGGGGAATTAGAAAACGCAGTCAACAAGGTTGACCAGTTTCCCAGGGGAGGCGTGTGCCGATCCTGGAGTCAGCATGGCGCCATGACAGCCGTTACTTTCGGCAGGTGACTCAAAGAACAACAGAGCAGATTACTGCACAATTCCAGAACTTAAATACAACATTCACCACCATGCTGACTGAATTTAGGACGAGGAACAGACAGATGGCAGAACACATGGCCACCTTAAATACTAACTTCACTGCCATGCTAGATGAATTTAGAACTTGCAACAGAAAGATGCTGGAGCAGTGGCAGATTATGAATGCCACACATGCCCAGGTGTTGGGCCACCTCCAAGACCCACCACTTATTATGGGCAACATCAATATAAATTTTTGTCCTGGATCTGCTACACATCTTTCCTCTACATCCCAACTCTATTTACCCGTGTGGAGAGCGCAACCAGGATTGGTTTGTTTATGGCTTTGCTGGTTTGTTTTGGAATTCGCCCATATAGCTTATTTGAGTGCTCACATACCCAACTAGCCAATGGCTGAGCTTAAGCCTCAGTGGAGCGGCCGCTCAAGATCCCACGCAGCAGCCTTGGGCCTAAGGAAATGCTGCCTGCCTCATCCTGTTGGTTGGCAATATTGGGGGACATTCTTGGCTGGAAAAAAAACACATTTGGCCATGGAAAAGATTGGACTGGACTGGCATGGGGTCTGGCTGTCATAGGCTGGCAAAATTACAAGCAGAAGAGGGTGTGTATGTGGCCCTATGTATCCCTGGCCAACTATTCCCCTTGAAAGTCGTGCTCCCTATGGTTCTGGATGTTGGTGGGTGGGTAAATTTGGGCTTGGAGTCAGTTACCTTTGAACTCCTGGATGTGGCCAATTGCTAGGGGCAATCAGGTGTAAAATGTTTTGTAATTAAGGCATTACAACATTGTTAAATAAAGCCCTTCACATAGCCAACAAATACAACAAACAGACAAAAAACACAAAAAAAAACAAATGTTAAGAAAAATAAGAAGAAATAACATGGGCACACACAGATTGCCCAGAGGCACTAGGGGTGCCATCATAGATGTCATCTGCCTCCTGCCTGGGTGGAGAGGGGGGCAGATCCACATAACGAGGGACATGCTGCATCAGGGCAAAATTATGCAGCACGCAGCATGCTATGATGATTTGGATGACCTTGTTGGGGTCATACTGCAGTGCCCCCCTGTATGGTCCAAACATCTGAATCTGGACTTCAGCAGTCCAAAGGCCCTCCCCCTCTCCACTACGGCCCGGGTCTTCCAGTGGGCCCGATTATACGACTCCTGGGCCGCATTCTGTGGGCGAAGAACGGGCATCAGGAGCCAGGGCATCAGCGGATATCCAGAATCCCCTGAAAGAATAACAAAATACTTACATAAATTACACATTCTAAGCAACATTATTGTTTAACATGTCATCAAGGGATAAAAACAGCCATAGGTTAACACATGGGTCATCAACTATATTCCTAGCCATACAGTGAAAAGGGAATGATGGAATTTGAGCAAACTTACCCAGGAGTCATCCACAAGATAATTCTCCAGACTTAAACCAATGAAATAATCCGGAGCTCCGCAATATATAAGCATCATAGGATGAGCCTTGATACCCTGCAAGTACACTAAAGAATAGCATGTCGGGGCCAACCACTGCTTGGATATTCAGCAAGTTGCCCATCTTGCAGTTCCTGAAACAAAAATCAAAAAAATTACAGCAAGCCAAGGTAACCAACTAAAACACTAACTCTTAACACCCAAAAAAAAACATGTTCTACAATCCCCCAAAAATTTACAAAGTGCATAAGTAGTTTTAAAAACAAATATTATATGGATGTGTTAGAAAAGAACGTTTAACATGCTAATGACTCATTAAGGTCAGCATTAAAATATTTTTATAAGGCCTACATGAAAATAATTGATGAAGGTTCAAAGGGACACTTGAGAAGGAGGGATTAAGGTATGCATTGTAAACTGTTTCAAAAGGACACTTGAGAAGGAGGGATTAATAGATAGTTTTAATTAAGTTTGGCTAAAAATATAAAAAAATGACATAATTAACTTACCTATAGATGTACTCATCGGCTGCGGGAGGGCAATTGATCGCACCCATGACGTTGGGCATGCCGGCGATATTATAAAAACCCAACCTAAGCTCGTTCCAGGCTACCATGTCGTCCGGAAAGGAAATATATTTGGGACTAAGGGTAGCCATGCCATCCAGGAACTTGGATAGCGCGCGGCTCAGCGTAGGCTGGGACATCCCTACGGAGAGGGCACCCAGCCTCTGGAATGAGCCATTTGCCAAAAATTGCAGGCAGCCAAGCATCTTGGTCATACCTGAAATTGCTTGCCCCTTCCTTGTGGTGCGGGCTATATACAATTTACCGAGGGAAACGCAATTGAGTCGGGTCAGCTCGAACTGCTCATCGTCATGCATGCGATCAATGTTCATGCGTCTCCGGTGCAATCTGGCCTCGGCCATGCTGATACATGTTATGCCATTGAGCTGAAGGTGCTCATACTCCTCCACATAGCCGCTAAACATGTTCAACAATAGTAATCCGAGTCAAAAATGGTCCCGTAAGTGGAGCGGAAAGGAAAGCGGTTTATAGGCCGGTGGTCCATCGGCAATGAGGTCTCAGAATCAAACGCAAGCCCATCCCAATAACGTAACTTATCTGAACTAATGAAAATTTTCAGATTTAGATCCGTAAGTTATCCGAACTAACGCAAATTGTCAGATTTAGGTGCGTACATCGAAAACGCATATACGCCTTAGCGTGAATGAACATACGCATGGAAAAAGTAACGTAAAAAACAAGGCAAACATTCAAAATAAATACACAGACACATGCAAATGTGTCTCTGAATCAACCCTGTAGTTCCCATGTCTATGCACAAACACCACCCTACAAAATTTGTTTAAAATAAATTTGAACTGGGGCATGGAGAAGCAGGGTTGAAAGAGATAATTTTCTAGCGTTGACACTCATAGGTGAATTGAGGATCAGAAGGAGCATTAGTGCACCAAACGGAACCACCATGACATGAGTACTTGGCGAGGTGGGAGATGGAGCTGGGAGTGAACATTGGGGAGGAGGATTGGAGGAGAATTTGGAATAATGTGCAGACGACATCGCTCAATGTCTTGGCGATGAAGAATCCCTTTAAAATAGTATATAGGTGGTACTACACCCCAGCTCGGCTTCACAAGTTCTCCGCCTCCCACTCCCCCCTGTGTTTCAGAGGGTGTGGAGAGATAGGGGAATACCTCCATGTGTGGTGGGGATGCCCTGTGGTCCAGAGCCTGTGGAAGGAGGCATACAAAGTATTATCATGCATATTATCATGCATCCTGGGAAACTTTGCTCTCCTAGTCCATTGGAGGCCCTACTATCATTAAAGCAAAACCCTTAGACGGGGGATGAGTGACGTTCAGCTAAGTACCTTTTGGTCTTGGTGAGTGGCGTTCAGCTAAGCACCTTTTTGGTCTTGGTAAGGCTTATGGTAGCGGCCAACTGGTAAGGCTTACGGTAGCGGGCAATTGGAAGGCTCCAAAGCTATTAAGGCAGGAAGTGGAGGCGATAATGGCCATGGTAAATGATCAAATGACAGCTTCAATCATGTACCGTAGGGAGAGGTTTGATCAGATATGGGAGCCACGGCGGGAGCATCTGCGTAAGAGGTGGTAATGGGGAAGGAGAAAACTGGGCTTAGTGGGATTAGTTGGAGGGGTGAACAGGATATCACCCACCCTCTCCCCTACAAGTGGACCAGCATCGCTGCCCCCCTCCTCCCCTCCCTTCTTTCCCCCGTTCTCTTTTTTAGTTTCCCCTCTGGGTCGTTTTAAAATTTTTCTATAATACGGATGTGAAACATGTCAACCCGGTCCTATTGTACAGTGTGTTCCAGCGCTTGCCCCTCCCCGGGGGTCTTGATGGAGTGGAGGGAGGTCCTGCCGGGGAGTCCTCCCACGGGCAGGGTAAATATATGCAGCAAGGCAGCTCATGCTGTCGCTGGGTGGAAAAGTCGGAGGGTGCTTTGTAGTGGGAATAAGACTAATATGTATAAGACGTGTTCAGTGGATGATTCCGATGTGTACTTTATTGTTAAGATGGAACATAACTGTAATACCTATATGTGATGTACTTTTTCTTAACTGGCAATAAATATATTGTAAAAAGAATTGAGGATCAGAAGGGGGCATAATGATAGAAAGATGGTATGCCTAAAACATCAACCCTAATGCTATTGTTCCTACCTATTCCTACAACCTGATCCTACCAAAAAAATGTTGACAAAAATTCTACACTTGGTTTCAGAAGAGTAAGATGGGGGCAGGGATGTCAAACAGCCTGATGTGAACCCACTGGAAACATGTGATGTAGACAGTGTGTATCTCCTGGTACACTACTAGAAAGTCTAAGGATAAGTCTAGTATTCATTGTTGATGTCCCTAAAGGGCGATTTTTGGGCACCTAGATAAAAAATACCTAATAAAAACACAGGAAGCCTGCTGCATCGAGGGTCAGGAACTTGAGGTAGCCAAGTGGGGTTAGGGAAGTCGGAAGAGGCCTGCTTGCTACTGGAAGAGGCCTGCTTGCTACTGGAACTAGTAACACTAGAGGTAACACTCAACATTAACGCACAGAATCCTACTGCACCAGGTAGAGGGGGTTTCCCACCTAAATATGCCCCACAGTTTGTGCAGCAAATAAGGGGCAGATACAACATCCAAAAGCTCTGCTGACACACACTGGTGGCTGCGAGCATGGAATTAAATAAAAGGGCAAGCTACGAGCAGTGCATCTGCTGACTCCCAGATCATCACATTAAGGAATTAAACACTGAAGCCACTGTGAGGCGCAAAGGGATGCAAGGGAGTCTGGTAAAAGTGTGGTATTCCCCCAAGAACCTCAGCATCACATCATTGCCAGACGCAGCAGTGGCAATGAAAGGAGGAGGCGGAGCTTTACAGCTAAAACAGGCATCATTATTATTAGGGTGAAGCAGGAGCAGTAAAAATAGGCAAAAGTTACTATTCGTGGGGGGAGCAATTTAGGGGATGTGAGTTAAAAATGTGGGTTTTGGTCTGCTTTAAATCTTGTCACATAATACCAGTATGTCTAAATACTCTCTTTGTTCACTACAGTTTCTCTGAATTCTACATAGTTCTCTTCTTTTTATGTTCTGCAGACAGTCGGAGGATGGCAGCTCTTAAGGGTAACATAGGAATTCCTATCGATTTCATTGAAATAGGTTCTAATTACTAACATGTTCTGTACTTCTCTATAATTTAGTCTATTTTAAATATATTGTATTAAATTATATTCAGCTGAAAAAATGGACAAACAATGGAATTTTTTGCATTCCAAAAAATTTGCTAAAATCCTCTTCCTCAAAACTCAAAATACCATCATTATACCTGTTCCAAAACATTAAACCCTTGCATCATAAATGTATTTTTCCACAATCCCATAAATACATCTGCAAAGCCATAATAAAATGGTACCAAGTAGAATACCTTAAGATTACTTTGCCGACCATTAAGCAAAACATAGAAAGAGGAGATGTTATGAAAGAATAGAGCTGGTAAGCACATATTGGTGAAGAAACTTCAGGAATAAAAAAAGGACATGTGGAGAAGAAACAGAAATGTATACATTCATTGCGGGAAGTAGGGTGCTCTGTATTCTGATCATTTGATTAAATTCAGTGGACTTGACTGTAACCATATCATTGTTAACAGTCAAGTCCATTCTCCAGGTCTATTCCCCAAGTGAGTGATAACTTTGGCACTAAAAAGGGTGAATTTAAAAGACAGAGGGATCCTTACTCATATAAATCAGGTGCACTGCCGTTTCACAATTTTTTGGCGTCCCACTAACCTAATTCATATCAAACAAAAAACAACCAACAGGCCAATGGTTAACTGTGGGACCAGGCACTAATGATATAGGCACACTCATAGATGCCAAACACAAAGTAAACTTTATTACACATATTGCACATGATCCCCAACAACAGGCTGTAAGTGCTTCCCATACTACATAAAATACACAACGTTGTGTTTTAAAAACTAAAGGGGGGCCCCCCACACATCCATGCAACCACATAGCCATCCACTCACAGCCACACTATTGCACTGAGAATATTGGCCAGATGGATTGGAGCATAACAAAAACAAAATGCCACATCTCTTCAGGTGGATCACCACAGCATCACGATCCTCCATATTCCAAGAAAGGCATGCGTTAAAGTGCTGAAAGTGCAACAATTCATCACAGAACAGGCTAGCCCAGCGGTACTCAAATGGCGGACCTCGGCGCCAGAATTCTGGACCCCTGCTCTGACAGCCCTGCCCCCTTTACTTGATTGGCAATGTAGTGCTTAGTCTCCCTGCCAGTGTCTCCCTAGCACCTAGCATTGCAAAGCAAGCATGACAGCAATTATTAAAGGATACACGTTACAACTATGCTCTACATCAATGTTTCACAGGTCATAAGCCAGCAAGATGCTATTTGATACCTGTAGGGTGGGGCGAGCCTCCCCAGCCGGGTCGTCCAAACTAGGTTGCCAACGATCGCTAATGCAAAACTTGACGCCGGTAGGAGAGATCCGGAACCCCACCCGCCCTCATGTGTCCCTTATAGGTTACCCATGGTCAAACACTGCTCCAGAAGCCCTGCCCGTCTACCGGAGAGAAGGAGGGTAGACGGTCTGCCCGAGAGAAAGAAAACCAGAAATATGTGAGAAAGGGGGAGGGAAAAAGAGGAGGAAAAAGAGGAAAGAAAGAGAAGGAAGAAAAGTTGATCCACGACCCCATCACAACCACTGTCACGTCACCTAGGCCCACCTCCACTTGTCTCGTCCCAGCTCTCACACACCCACCCCTAAGCATTCTTTAAGAGGCTCTGAAAGTCCAGGGATTCCTTAGCGACCTCCCAAACCGACCACGTACCCAGGTACCTCTCTGTTGCGCCATCCATTTTTTCTGACACCAGATCTTCCATCCTCCTTATGTTCTCCACTTCTCCATACCATTCCAGCAGGGAGGGGGTAGTATTAGACCGCCAGTGACGAGGGATCACCACCCTGGCCGCTGTAAGGAGGTGTCTCAGTAAACCCCTGCCGCCCGCGGCGACCGATCCCGGGATCATAGACAATAGAGTCACCTTAGGGTGGTTAGGTATGCTCTCAAGCGTCAAGAGTTTGTAGATCCCCAGTATCCTCTCCCAGAAAGTGTTGACCGCCGGGCACTCCCACCAAATATGGGTAAGGGTCCCGGGGGCATTATTGCATATCCAACACTCCCCGGATTCCGATCCACCAAACTTAATCAAGTCCGCTGGACACCTGTATCATCTGGACAAAATTTTGTAGTTTTTCTCCTGAGCTCTGCAGGCCATAGAGAATTTATGTGTCAAAGCAAAGGACTTCCCCCATTCGTCGGCCTCGAATGATTGTCCCAGCTCCCCCTCCCACCTCTTACAGAAATGGGGCAGCTCCTCCTCCTCTCCTCCCTCCTGGAGGATCTTGTATAACCTAGAGACTGTATGTGTGGGGGGGGTTGGGTTCCTAAGCATCCTCTCAAACGTTGTAAGGGGGCGAGACAAGATTGACCCAGGGGAAAATGATTTAACAAAGGCCACTAGCTGAGCATGCAGGAACCATGATAGGCCCCCTCCCCCGCTAAGCTCCCTCAGGTCTGCAAGAGCGGAGACCCCAGACCCAGAGATCACATCACCCAGTCTTGGATCCTGAGAAGCGCTCCACACAAGGAAAGCAGGAGTGCGCATTCCAGCAGGGAATGCCGGGTTATCGAATAGGGGGGTAAGGGGACCCGGTCTGTGTGATATGATGTCTTTTTTTAAAAGCTTGTCCCACAGGGTCAGCATGGGTCCCACCAGAAACGGGAGCTCCTGTCTCCTGGGGCGGTGGGATGGCTCCACCCAAGGCAAGGCCGTCAACCCAAGTGGAGAGATGTCCTGTTCAAGAGCGATCCATCGCTTACTATCCTTATGGTGGAACCAGTCAGTGAGGCGCACCAGGACCGCCGCCGCATGGTACACCTTAAGATCCGGGACCCCCAGTCCTCCCTCGGCCCTGGGTCTACACAGGGTAGCTCTTCTAATCCTGGGTTTCTTGTTACCCCATATAAACTTAAAGAAGGCCTCTTTTATTGATTTAAAGAACCCTCGCTCCGGAATAATCGGCAGGGCCTGGAACACATACAGGAAGCGGGGGAGGATATCCATCTTCAAGATGTTGATTCGCCCCAACCATGAGTGCTTCCCCTTCCCGTAAGCTAGAAGGTTACTCAATGTGGCATTCAGGAGCGGGGCGTAGTTAAGTCTATACAACTTCCCTAGCTCTGTAGGTATCTTGACCCCTAAGTATGTGATTGCCTCCTCCTGCCACTTGAAAGGAAAATTCGCTTCCAATAATTGCCGAGTCTGTGCTTCCAAAGAAATATTCAACACCTCTGTTTTAGACAAGTTTACCTTGAAATTACTCAAGCTACTGAAGCGGTCGAATTCCGCCATAATAGAAGGTAGGGATGTATGGGGGGAGGTGATATACAAAAGCAAGTCGTCGGCAAAAAGTGAGAGCTTATATTCCCCCTCCCCGCTGGTTAACCCCTTAATCGAAGTGTTGGCCCTAAGTGCATTAGCGAGATGCTCCATTACTAGCACATATAATAGAGGGGACAAGGGGCACCCCTGTCGTGTTCCATTCCTGATTTGGAACGTCTCCGACAATGTACCATTAATTTTGACCCTAGCAGTGGGGTCCTGATACAGGGCCATAATTCTCTCAACCATCACTGGGCCTAGTCCCACTTGAGTCAGAGTGGCCTTTAGAAACCCCCAGTGAACCCTGTCAAATGCTTTTTCAGCATCAACCGCTAATAAGCAAGCAGGTATCCCCCGGGACTGGGCATAGTGCATCAGGGAAACAGTCTTAATAACATTGTCTCTAGCCTCCCTTCCTGTGATGAATCCCACCTGATCCAAATTAACTAGTGAGGGAAGCAGAGGTTGTATCCTGTTAGCGATAATTTTGGCGTACAATTTAACATCAATGTTGATTAGCGATATTGGTCTATAGTTCCCGGGTAAGGATCCGTCTTTACCTGGCTTCGGGATAACTGCGATGTGCGCTTCTAGGGCCTGTCTCGGGAAAGGGGCATTACTGGAGACTGAGTTAAACACTTTCATTAGAAAAGGGGTGACCAGGGGCCCCATGACTCTATAAAACCGAGGGGTGAACCCATCTGGGCCCGGGCTTTTCCCAACGGGGGTCTTGCCTATGGCGTCCGCCACTTCCTCTAGTCTGATGGGATCTTCCAGGGCCTCACTCTCCTCCCGGGGTATGACTGGTAAGGCATAGTTTCCTCAATATATTCGTCAATAGAGGCGACTGAGTCCTGGCGCGTCCCACACCCGGCCGGCCCTTTGATATTATAAAGGTCTGAATAGAAGGTCTGAAAAACATCAGCGATCAGAGGGGTTTTGTGAACCTCCTTCCCTCCCACTGTTTTAATGCTGGGGATATACGTACATCCCTGCCTTGGATGGAGAGACCGGGCTAACAACCTTCCACATTTATCTGAGTGCTCATAGAAGTAAGCCTTACCTCTGTCCCGAAATCTGAGGTAACACTGGTCATAAAGGCCTTTTAGCTTTTGCCTGGCCTCCAGCAGTTCTCTCAGCTCTGCGTGTCCAGAGGAGGCCTTGTGTTTGCTTTCAAGTTCCCCTATGCGATCCAGAGTGACCCTGATCTGCTGCGTCCGTTCCCTCTTGAGCCTAGCTCCATGTTTAATAAAAATCCCCCTCAGTACACACTTAAGCGCCTCCCACTGCATTGGCAGCGAAGTGCTGTCACTACAGTGGTCTAGAAGAAAACCGTTCACAGTGGCCTTGACTTCAGCCAAACAAGCCTTGTCTTTTAATAAATTGTCATTGAGGCGCCACGTGCATTGCCTTGGGGTCGCGTTAAGGATCGGAAGGGTCAGGAAAACGGGCGCATGATCAGACCAAAGTATCTGCCCAATTGACGTCGTCGGGTCCCGAGCAAGAGCGTGATGACTAAGGAACAAATAGTCCAATCTACTATATGAGTTGTGAGTGTGGGAGAAAAAGGTGTAATCTCTCTTCCCCCCGTGTAGCACTCTCCAGGCGTCTACCACCTGAAGGGATTGGAGGGCCTTGCGAATTCTGTTAAGTTTAGCGTGGGGGATTGCAGATCTACCCTGGGATGAATCCACCCTTGGATCCAGGGCTATATTAAAATCTCCCCCCAGGATTAGAGTACCCTCAACAAACTCCTCCAGTGTTCTCAACATCCCCAAACCCGCCTCCACCTGCCCCTGATTTGGCAGGTACAGATTGGCCAGGGTGTATCTGGCCTCACACAACACAAATTTAAGGAATAGGAATCTACCCCTCGGGTCAATCTCAATCTCCAATTGCTCCAGGGGAACGCCCTTATGTACAGCGATAGATACTCCCTTAGATTTATTTTCTGGGTTGGGGCTGTGGAACCACCTGTCGTAGTACTTGTTTTTGATCTCTGGGATCTTCCCTTGGCAGAAATGTGTTTCTTGGAGCATAACTATGTCCACTCGTTCCTTATGGAAGCCATATAAAATTTTTGCCCTTTTCTCGGGTACATTGAGCCCCTTAGCGTTAAACGTGCATATTTTTAAATCGGTCATGAGGGGCTAGAGGTGGGTGGGGCAAACACTCAGCCGTTCGAGACGGCGGTGCCCCGAGCGATACTACTGGACCAGGTGCTCCGGGGCCTAGGTCGGGCCGGGCTTTTCTACAAAGAGAAAGATGAGAGATAAGAGAAGAGGGAAATGGAAAGAGAAAGAAGGGAAAAAGATAGCAGGAAAGACGTTGAGTAAATTGTCTCCCCGGTCTATGTCGGGTGAGACCTAAACCTTAGAAATTTTTGAGAACTTTAGGAAGCCTCCCTATAGGGGGGGGGGGGCAATTAAACTAACAGGGGCTAAACCCCTTTGCCTTGCGGATCCTGACAGGCCTAAACCTTACAGGATGACGCAGCACTCTATTGGGGGAAGTGACATTGCGACACCAGAGGACCTCCCAGTAACCCAACACTGAACCGCAAGTGAATTTCCAACCATACGCTAGTCGTCTAGGCCGATAGATGGTTATCTTTTCAGCCGGACGAATATCTACATAGTGCAAGAACCGACCCCCACGTCAGCACCTATATATTCTCTTAACTAAACTAACCTACAGTAAATTAACAAACCCACACTTTAACACTAGGATGACGGATAAACGTCAACAATCGGTGTGGACAATCCACCCTCCCCAAACTACTCATCCAGCTCCGTAATCCCCCAGTCCCCGGCCAGGGAAAACAAAGTGGGATGAACGGATCTCCGTCCACCCCAGGGCCAGGAGCCTGGGTATAACCTATAGACCAATAGCAAGTCCACTTAGGAAGTTTCCTGCCCCGCCAGGACTCCTCTTCTCCGACAACGAACCGTGGACGCACAGCGGCCTCTAAGAGCCGCTAAGTGAGGAGCCCAGAAGGGGCACAAGAGCATGAGAAACGGCGTCCAAGGGTAATCTAATGAACCGGATTTCTCCGGGGCCCGCCCCCTCCCCGCTCTCGGATCCATCGAGGCCGTCTGGGGACTCTCTGTGGGAGCGGGGGAGAGCGATCAAGATCAAGCCAGTCCGGTATCAGGAACGGCTCCATTCCCAGGAACTCGAACATGTTCGGCAGGTCCGTCTTGTTACGTAGGGCAAAAGTGGAATTGTCCTTCCGGATTATAAGATGAAATGGGAGGCCCCCACTTCCCGCAGCTTATCAAGGAGTGGTCTCAGGATCCGTCTCATCTGGAGGGTACGGCGGGAAACATCTGGTAGGATTGTGATCTGTGAACCTCTCCAATCAAATCCGCCTCTCTCCCAGGCCCGTCGGAGGATGTCCTCCTTGACTGTGAAAAAATGAATTCTGCATAATACGTCTCTGGGAGCCTGAGGGTCACCCGCCGGGCGCCCAGATACCCTGTGGATTCGATCTATGACCAGTTCAGAGCCCTGCGGGCGCTCCAACAAGGAATTGAACAGTTCTGTAGCCGATGAACGCAGAGCCTCGGATTTCACGGACTCGGGAATACCACGAATCTTAAGGTTGTTGCGCCTATTTCTGTTTTCGTGGTCATCTACTTGTAACCAAATCTCGTTTATCTGCTGTTGGTGCGCCTCTTGCGATCTCTCCAGGTTCGCCAAACGCGTCTCGTGGTCTGCTCGGGAGTCGTCGAGGGCGGCAACCTTTGTTTCCAGCGCGGAGGATTTCTGTTGAATATCTTCAATCTCCCGGCGTAACGCCCTCTCAATCCTGATCGCCGCCGCTTCCAAATCTGCTTTAAGCTCTGTTTTAGTCGGTAGATATTGAAGGATGGTCTGGATGTTGGGGTCAATAGGCGGATCCGGGGGCATCCGGCCTCCGGAGTCATGCGACATGAGAGAACTCGGTGAGGGGCTGGCCAAGCGGGCGCTCACACATTCGGGCCCCCCCTGATCCCAGGAGCAGGGACCGCGTTCAATCCCCGGGCCAAGCAGAATGTTACAGCCTGGGCTCTCACTGGATCCGGAGGACCATTCAAGATCTAGGGTCCCCAAGCGACCTCCCGCGGACCCCGATGGTGGGCAGGAGGGGTCCGGGGCAGCGTGCACCAAAGCCCGCACCACCTTGAGGGCAGGGGCCGATTCCTTCTCTATATCCCTCCTGAGCAAATCCGTGGGAGCCGGGGGTTCCCCCATAATCGGGGAGATGTGATATGGTGGTCCCCCAGCAGGGAGGCTGTCTTCTCCACTCCTCTCCATAGCTTCTGTGTGTGGCATAGGGCTAAGGTGAGCTGGGGACAGACTGCAGGGGAAGCTGTCAACAGAGCTGCTATTGCCATCTGCAGCCGCGGAGCTACTGAGAGACGCAGCCTGGTGTGACATTGTAGCTGGGGGCCCGGCTGTTTCGTCGCCCCAGCCCATCTGCCTCCCCCCCCGGCTCCCGAGGCTCACCTTCGGCCCGCCGCCGCCTCTGACAGATCCTTCCGTACACTGGATACAACAGTCCTCGGCGGCGTGACCTCGCGTCGGCTGCCAGCTGTCAGCTCTCCGCTGTTCCCCGCAGACTCCGGGCTTCTCTCGCAGGCCTTCACCCTCCGCCGCCTGTGACACAGCGGGGACCGGGCTCACCTCCTCTAGCTCACCGAGGGCAGATCTTGCTTGCGGACTTGCGGTGAGTCGCTCCTCTCCCCTGGGGCCGACAGTGTCTCGGGGTCCGCTGGTCGCCATGACATGCTGTCTCTCCTCTGCCGCAGCATGATTTTCAGGCGATGAGAGCGGCGCCATCTTGACTGGGGTCACTGTCTTCCCTTTAGGTTGGAAAAAGGCGCCGATTGCAGCTTTTGGGGGGTCTCTGGCGCTGCCCCCAGTCCTCCTCTTCTTGTTGCCTCTCATGAGGGGGTTCAAGGTTGATTGTGGGTCAAAATATCAACTGTAAAACGCCTGGGTCACTCAGGAGCTATGCCTCGTGCCTCCTCACTCTAGCATCCCGAAGCCACACCCCCGTCTTATGTGTTTTTTAATTAGTCTTTTGTCTTGTGTATTTATCATATGTTTATGTCATTGTTGATTGGTATTTGGTGGATATTAAAGATATAGTCATATACATTTTATTCTGGGTTGTGCGGCCTGGCAGCTCATTGTGTATAGATGTTGTGGGATTGTGTTGTGGCAGGGCTCTCTCTCCTATTGTATCCTGTTTCCATAGCATTCACTGTAATCCTTGTAACATATGTTTTTGCATTTGTACATTTTAACCTTGTCTGTAATTACTACTTTGTACAGCGATATGAATGAAGTTGGCGCTAAAATATTAACAACAATATTAACAACAATATTAATAATAATATTTATGAGCATCACAGAAAGAAAAACAGAGGGGGAGGGGAGGGGAGGGGCATCTCTGCAGCTGCTACCTTTTGGTTGTGCTTACCTGAGGCGCCCATTCAGATAGGCTTGGCGTGGGTGCACGCATCAGCCAGATATACGGCTGCATGTGCTGTGGTTTAGCCGTAAAGGTGATTTTCACGGTGATCCCAGGGGTTACACACATCGGAGCATCACAGATGCCACAAAATAGAGGGAAACATTCAGTTATCATCACTTTTTTACTATAAATAAAGTTTAGGGAATTAATATATTTATATATATATATATATATATATATATATATATATTGTAGGGATCTTCCCGGGGGATGGTGTGTTTGGACACAGTTCACGACAGACTTAGGTGTTATAAAAGCAGGTCTTGGCGTTTATTCACGGCATAAACAGTCCAGTAAACAAAACATACAGCAGCAGCGTGCTTCTTTAGTGTACAAAACAAAATAAAGACCTAGCCCGTCTGGGCGCTTACTAGCAGGTTCTTCTCACCTAGCTGACACTTTCAAAATACAGCGTTCGCCTGGACATCGCAGGGTGAGTTTTTAGCTCCAGCAGTGGCTGCGTTCGCAGCTTCCTTCACACACACACACAGGCTGTTCATTTCAGGCTGAGAGCAATAGCCTGCAGTCTCTGCAGAGCTTTTACCTCCCAGGCTAATTAGGATCAGAGCTCACCTGATTCAAAACCCAAACTGGATCGGAGGGGTGTGGAATGACAGGTCCCTCTACCAAACCTACCTGCCATTCCATATAAATCCAGGCCCGGCAAAATTGAACAACACCTCAGCAGCATACCACTGCTGGGAAACAAATCAATCCTGGACTTACCATCTCACCCAGCGTAGTAACCTAGGTGAAATGTACACCCCCTCGACCACTTCTCCAGTGACATGTCTACATATCCCCCCCCTCTTCTTCAGACCGGAGGGCTGAGCATTTTGTCCCCACAGACAATGTACCCTCGACAATGCGTCAGCATTTGCTTGTAATTTCCCTGGCCTGTGTTCCACAGTGAAATTAAAGTTTTGTAGGGACAGAAACCATCTAGTCACTCTTGCGTTTCTCTCCTTGTTTAACTTCATCCATGTTAGGGGGGCATGGTCTGTCACTAACTTGAATTTCCTGCCTAGTAAGTAATATTTTAGGGATTCGAGGGCCCACTTCACCGCCAAACATTCTCGCTCCACAATGGCATAATTTTTCTCGGCTGGGGTTAGCTTCCTACTTAAGTACATCACCGGATGCTCCTCACCATTTACTACTTGTGAGAGTACTGCACCTAAGCCTGTGTTAGAAGCATCTGTCTGGACCAGAAATTCTCGCCTGAAATCGGGGGTAACTAACACAGGTTGTTGGCACAAGGCAGATTTAAGGCTTTGGAAAGCCTTCTCGGCCTCTGGAGTCCACGTGATCATGGCTCTCTTTCCGCCCTTGGTCAAGTCAGTTAGGGGAGCAGCAACTGAGGCAAAGTTCGGCACAAATCTACGGTAATAGCCCGTAATACCAAGGAAAGCTCTGACCTGTTTCTTTGTCAGGGGTCTAGGCCAATTCTGTATTGCCTCCACTTTATTAAGCTGTGGCTTAATCAACCCTCTTCCAATAATGTAGCCCAGATACTTGGCCTCTTCTAGGGCTATTGCACACTTCTCGGCATTTATGGTCAACCCCGCATCACTTATGGTATCCAATACAGCCTGTACCTTACAGAGGTGACTTTCCCAATCAGGGCTAAAAATGACCACATCATCGAGGTAGGCAGCTGAGTAATCACGATGTGGTCGCAAAATCAAGTCCATCAACCTCTGGAAAGTCGCAGGTGCTCCATGTAACCCGAACGGCATCACTACATACTGGAATAGCCCATCAGGGGTGGAGAATGCAGTTTTCTCTTTAGCCTCATTAGTAAGTGGAATCTGCCAGTAGCCCTTTGTGAGATCGAGGGTGGTTATGTACCTGGCATTACCCAACTTCTCAATCAACTCATCTACCCTGGGCATAGGATAGGCGTCAAATTTTGAGATCTCATTCAACTTTCTGAAATCGTTACAGAACCTCCAAGTTCCATTAGGCTTTGGGATTAATACAATCGGGCTGGACCATTCACTCTGTGACACCTCAATTACTCCCAGATCAAGCATACGTTTTACCTCGGCAGATACGGCTTCCCTACGGGCTTCTGGGATCCTATAGGGCTTGAGGTTTACTCTGCTTCTAGGCTCAGTTTCAACGTGATGACAGATGAGGTGTGTACGCCCTGGAAGGTCAGAAAACTTGTCTTTGTTTTTCTGTAAAAATTCCTGAGCCTCCTGTTTCTGTGACACTGATAGGGTATCACCAACCTTGACTGGAGGGATTGGTTGTGACAAATTATTAACAGTATTTGTCGCCCCCAAGGATTCCCTGTCTTTCCAGGGCTTAATCAAGTTTACGTGGTAAACTTGGAAAGGCTTCCTTCTACCTGGTTGGTGCACCTTGTAGTTCACCTCACTGACCTTTTCCACAATCTCATAGGGACCTTGCCACTTCGCCAGGAATTTACTCTCAACAGTGGGAACTAGTATAAGGACCCTATCGCCTGGGTTAAATGTCCTGATTCTTGCAGACCGGTTGTAGATTCTACTTTGGGCCTCTTGCGCCCTCTGGAGGTGTTCCCTTACTAGGGGCATTACAGCGGCTATACGGTCCTGCATTTGTGCTACATGTTCAATAACGCTCTTGTATGGGGTGGACTCGCTCTCCCATGTCTCTTTTGCAATGTCCAGTAGACCCCTAGGGTGACGACCATAGACCAACTCGAATGGTGAGAACCCTGTGGACGCTTGGGGCACTTCCCTAATAGCAAACATGAGGTAGGGTAACAAATGATCCCAATCACGGCCATCTTTTTCCACCACTTTTTTCAGCATATGTTTCAAAGTTTTGTTAAATCTCTCCACCAATCCGTCCGTCTGGGGGTGGTATACAGAGGTACGGATGGGTGAGATTTTAAATAGTTTGCATAACTCCTTCATCACCTTTGACATAAAGGGTGTACCTTGGTCAGTCAGGATTTCTTTGGGGATTCCAGTCCTAGAGAACATATAAAACAACTCACGTGCAATTGTTTTAGATGCGGTGTTTCTTAAGGGCACAGCTTCAGGATAGCGGGTCGCATAATCCATGACCACCAGAATATACTGGTGTCCCCTAGCGGATTTTACAATGGGACCCACTAAATCCATGGCTATACGCTCAAAAGGCACCTCTATAATAGGGAGCGAAATCAAAGGACTGCGAAAATGTGACACTGGGGCACTAAGCTGACATGTGGGGCACGACTCGCAGTGCTTTTTAATATCATTATATATCGCCGGCCAGTAGAACCTCTGGAGAACCCTCTCCTGCGTTTTGTCAGTCCCCAAGTGTCCCCCAAGAACATGGTTATGTGCCATGTCCAGCACCTGACGCCGGTACGGCTTAGGCACCAGAAGCTGTTCCACAATCTCATCCTTAATCTTAGTGACTCTATAGAAAAGATCATTAGTCACAGAAAAATGTGGAAATCTTTTCTCAGCATCTGGTTCCTGAGGTACCCCATTCATGACAGAAACCTGCTCTCTCGCATTTTTGAGAGTGGGGTCCTGTAACTGTGCAGTCCCAAAATTATCCCTAGACACCTCTAAGTCTGGTATATTTTGCTCAGTGGGAGGAGCCTCCTCCTCTCCAGCCAGGACCTGCAAAGGAAAACAATCATTTTCATCATGCACACTTTTATCATTTACAGGGGGCAATGCAACAACCTTAGGAGTATCCTCACTCCTTTCGGGGGATTTTCTTTTTCCCCAGAGAGCCCAGAATAATGGAAAATCGCGCCCCAATATTACGTTATGCATGAGGTTTTTAACCACACCCACTTCATATTGTACGGTGCCTTGTTCAGTCCCGACTTCAGCCAGCACTATAGGGTACACTTTTGTATCCCCATGTATACAAACAACACTCATATGCTTTTTACACTCAAAGTCGCCAGCCACCAGGCTGGCATGCACCAAGGTTACGAGGCTTCCTGAGTCCAGCAACGCCTTAACAGGAAAATCATTAATTGTAACGTTGCAGATTTGCGGTTCAGTCTCTAGTCCAGGAACTGCAACGCAAGATGGTTCCGCAAATAGCGACTGACGTCGATTAGCCTCACATTCCATGGGCTCAGTGGTAAGAGGGCAATGGGCAGACACGTGTCCCATCTCATGGCATCTCCAGCACTGGATAGAGCCTGGTCTCCTTGGCAAGGAGTCCTTTTTAGGGCCACTTAGCCACCCGGGACCATCCCCAGTCTTTTGCCCCTGAGACACCACTTGAGCCCTTTTTCCTCCCTCAGCACCCCTCCACACTCCCCCAATAGATGGAAGTCTCTTACCAGCTGATGGCACAGATCTGGCACTCCGGGGAGGTGAGGGGGCTGCAGAAACATCACGGAGGTAGTCCTCAGTCGCCTGGAACCTCTCCACAAGGTTGACAAGTTCGTTTGCATTCCTAGGGTCACCTTGTCCCACCCAGCGTTGCAGGTCAGCAGGAAGTGCTCGGAGGTAGCGATCCATCACAACCCTCTCTAGGATCTGTGCAGGAGTAGAAGTGTCTGGCTCCAACCACTTTCTCGCCAAGTGGATCAGGTCATACATCTGGGACCTCGCCGATTTGTCCAAACTGTAGCTCCAGTTGCGTACCCTCCTGGCACGGACCGCAGTAGTAACGCCTAGTCGGGCAAGTATCTCCGCTTTTAGCCGAGTATAGTCCTTAACCTCTTGCTCACTGAGGTCATAGTAGGCCTTTTGAGGTTCCCCTGTTAAATAGGGCGCAATTACCTCTGCCCACTCAGCGACGGGTAACTTCTCTCGCTCAGCCGCACGCTCAAACCCAGTTAGGAAGGCCTCAACATCATCCTCAGCAGTCATCTTTTGCAGCGCTCGCTGCACAGCTCTTCTCACATCAAAAGTCTCTGGAGCGGCTCGCACCACTGTTTGGGGGTTAGCAACCACAGGCGCCTCCTGTTTTGCTATCAGGTATTCAATAAGTTGTTGTTGGGCAGCCATGGTCTGTTCATGTCGTCTATTAGCCTCTATCTGAGCCTGTTCATGTCGTCCATTAGCCTCTAGCTGAGCCTGTTCATGTCGTTTATTGGCCTCTATCTGAGCCTGTTGTTGTTGTCTATTGGCCTCTATCTGAGCCTGTTGTTGCTGCAAACTTACTTGTATAAACTGCTTCAGCATCTCCTCCATGTTGCCCGCCTGTTCTTGGAGTGTAGTTGCAGCTTTCACCCAAGACATAAGCAGCTGTAGCCAAGTCTGTCCACACCGTTGCCCCTAGCAACCGTTTTTTTTGCCCGCTCCGCAGCACCAATTGTAGGGATCTTCCCGGGGGATGGTGTGTTTGGACACAGTTCACGACAGACTTAGGTGTTATAAAAGCAGGTCTTGGCGTTTATTCACGGCATAAACAGTCCAGTAAACAAAACATACAGCAGCAGCGTGCTTCTTTAGTGTACAAAACAAAATAAAGACCTAGCCCGTCTGGGCGCTTACTAGCAGGTTCTTCTCACCTAGCTGACACTTTCAAAATACAGCGTTCGCCTGGACATCGCAGGGTGAGTTTTTAGCTCCAGCAGTGGCTGCGTTCGCAGCTTCCTTCACACACACACACAGGCTGTTCATTTCAGGCTGAGAGCAATAGCCTGCAGTCTCTGCAGAGCTTTTACCTCCCAGGCTAATTAGGATCAGAGCTCACCTGATTCAAAACCCAAACTGGATCGGAGGGGTGTGGAATGACAGGTCCCTCTACCAAACCTACCTGCCATTCCATATAAATCCAGGCCCGGCAAAATTGAACAACACCTCAGCAGCATACCACTGCTGGGAAACAAATCAATCCTGGACTTACCATCTCACCCAGCGTAGTAACCTAGGTGAAATGTACACCCCCTCGACCACTTCTCCAGTGACATGTCTACAATATATATATATATTAAATTAAATCTAGGATGAAAAATACTGGAACACTGTCTGTTCCACTGCCCTGGTCTAGCTAGAATTGGCTTTGCTCACTTTCAATTTATCTATTCTTCTCTCAGTGATCTAAGGTAAGTGTCCTCATTTTATATTTTGCCACAGTTATCCTTTAAAGTACTGTATATATGCAGCAATAAACATACCAAGATAAATTAGACATTAAGGCCCTTATTTAAGAAGGGATAGCGTCAGGTAGCGCCTGGTTAATGAGAGGTAGCGACAGATAGCGACTGGTCAACGCCGGACACGGCACGCAATTCCACATTTATCAAGCAGAATCTGTTTAGCGACTGGGATAGCGCCATGTAGCGTCTGATTCATCATTTTCACAGCCTCAGCGAACAGCGCCAGCGTTCAGCCTTGCACAGCGCCAGGTATGACCTCTCGCTACCTGACGCTCTCCCATATATTTCAATGGACGATCCTTTTCTTCTCTTTAAACGGGTTTTTTTTTTTTTAAATCACAAATAATTCTGTGACCTCTTCTGGCATTGAAATAGCATTTTTTTCATAATTTTTTCATTTTTTATATATTTCCTCAGAAATAACATTACAGGTCTGGCATTAAAGTGTTCATGTTACAATGTTGTTACAATGTAATTCCATATGTTTTCGCTTTGTTACTAGTTGATAGATGCTTGAAAACAGACTTTAAACACACCGCCTCCTGCGCTCTGGGCTTCAAACAACTATTTTTCAGCGCCAGAGATTTGTGAGGCTGTTTTTTTTCCTGAATATGGTGTGAGTCTGTCGCTATGAGCAGTCGCTAACATGCGCTCCCATACAGCGCTGTACTGGTCAAATAGCGACTCCTCACAATGTATTTACCAATACTGAACAGCAACTTGAGTCGCTATAAAGTAGTGACCCACGGACGAGCACTGCGACTACTAGGGGGCGCTCTGAAAATGCCTGCTACAGACGCTCATCTGTCGCTACCTGGCGCTAATGATGAATCAGCCTGCCCATATATTTGTAAAACATATTACTAAAGTAAAAAAAAAAAACACAGTCAATGATAACAATTCTATTGGATTTATTTTTATTGTCATTTCGGAAATTGCACTGAAACAAAATGTACAAAAAAAGAAAAGAAATCAAGAACACTTTGTATATGCATTTGATGGATAAAAGCTATTTGAGGAAAAATTGCGTATGTGAAGTGAGAACATATAAATATATCACCATTGAACCCTGATTTAATCCAACTTTAATAAAGACCTGCAGGTCATTTTGTTGCAGCACTGACAGGTTTATTGCTATTCGTTATTGCTAACACGAATTGCCATTTGGCAGGCCATTTTTATGTTGAATGTGCTGTTTTTTTTGTCATTTAAAAAATTACTTTTAATTGAAAACATCTTCCAATATAAATAATACACATCTATAAAGCACTAGACAGCGAAACACTTTGAGATGCTTGTTTAAATTATACAAGTGCAAGCGTGATTTAAGTATGATTTAATTTAATTTGAGCTAATAGTTTATTTATTCATTCTCTTATTTATTTTGGTTTGTTCCTCATTTAAAATGCATATTTTGTTTGTTCTTTAAGACATTTTTATTATTGAGATGTTTATTGAAATAATAAATGGAAAAAAACACAGAAACAGAAAAGAAGCATCACTATTTGTTATCGCTGAATAAACTGGTACACCTTAAATAAACTTTTTAATAATGTATACGTATTTAAATTTAATACAAAAACATACACACTGCCTGTAAACACACACGCATACGCACACATAAAATATTTAATATTAACGTGCGGAAATTACCTTTAATCTTTTTTATTTATATAGCTTTCAAACTTTTTTTATTGTGTTAAGTTTTGTATTTTTGTTCATATCTAATTTGTAGTGGACCGGGAGATCCTAAAAGTGGGCATTGAAACAATTGGTAAATGCTTCCTAATTTCACTTCCTTGTGGCTTATGATAACCACTCAAACACCCTATGAGCAAATGGCATAATTTACAAATAAAAAGCTCTTTTCACTTACCGTGTATTTTTTTTTTTTTCAAAATATGATAAAAGAAAACATGAAAAATGACACACAACAAAAAATGCAAAACAAACAAAAAATATAAAAAAGCAGTAATCATGAAACTTTTAAGAGCTAACTTTGTAACTTGTTTGCTAGCTACATCATTTTTCCAAACTGCGGCCTACACAAAAGCTTATAATAACGTTTGTCTCAAAGTAAAAAGGCATAGAAAATTGTCTAGGAACATAAATTTTCTTTAAATGTATTAATCTTCTTTTACCTCATATTTACAAAAAAAAAAACTTGCCCTATTTTGTTTGAACCGACAAGCATTTGCATTTTCATTGTCCGACTTCTTTCAGATGAAATGTATGTATTTTTTACCTGTGATCTAAAGAGTTAACACAGGGGCCCTGATTCAGCTGGTAGAGAGGTGATGAGTTCTGGGTGTTTTCCCTCAAGTGCACAATAAATTGAAAACAATATTTTCTTTTATTTAAAATTCAAAATCCTCTGTGCCTGCATTGGGGCAGCTCAGCTGGTATTGCAATTTAAAAAAAATGCATTTGAATTCGCATCAATTGCTGTTATTTCCAAAATGTGAATTGTATCTACTGGTCCCCATTAAAAAGAATCTACCTCTCACCTGTAGAATTAACCCTCTGCATGTTCAGGGAATTCTCCTAGACATCCTGACCACCTCTCGGATTCAAAATCAATGAAATAACTGCATCATATAAGGAAAAGAAATTTAAGGTTTGGGCATGTTTTTGGGCAGGGCCCGATTTAGTGTCCAAGCTGCCATAGACACTGTTAGTGCTCTTGGTTTCTGATTGTTGAGTCCGGTCGCAGACTCCAAAGTCTGCAAGTTTAAAAGTAAAGAAAATACAATTTCAAAAGCCATATTACACCCTCAAAATGAATATGCACAGTGTGCTTGGATTTTACCCACAACCCAGCTATTAATAAGCAGAGATCACATATAGCTACAGAGGCAGCATCACTAAATCTGGGAGGTTTTTACCTAGCTCTGTTGGCCTCCTCCCTCATGCTGTGTAATGTATCAAATAGGATGGGGTCATGGTCTTACATTGTAAAAGCCAGCCAGCTCCCTGATGTGTAACACATTGTAACAGCCAGGCTATGGCTGATGTTTCAAATGTAGCAACAGCAAAACCTGCTGCAATACCTTGTATAGCAGCTATAAGCCATCTGTTAAAATGTAAACAGCTGACTCACAGCTTCCTGCAATGTATGAGTAATTTAACAGGGCCGTGATGCTGAGTTTACAATGAAGAATGCTGTATCTGCACATCTCAGCCCACATAATCTGTGGACACAGACCATCTGCCAGCCCCTAACTTATTTATGTAGTGTATGTGTTTTGGTTCAATCAGCGCTGTATGCCGAGCACATTAATGCCTGGCCAACAATTCAGTTTAGTAACAGAGCCCAGCAATAGGGAGGGAGTGTAGGTGCATCCCCAGTTTCCTGTTAGACAAGGGCACACTCCCTTTGGTAATGGAATTGAGTATGCTATACTTGCATGTATAGTACAGAGATGGGGACTTGTGTAGGGACTGGATGTAGGTCCCTTTTAACAGGATCTGAGATGGGCACTGATAGAGTAAGCAGAGCTAGGGTGAGCTGAGGTGACCTGAGCAGAGGTGAGATAAGCACCCCAAATGCTGTGCATCCCACAAACACAGTGCAGACATAAGGGATACTAAGTGCTAAGTATAGTTAATTGTTTTGGGATTTGCTACAATGATAAAACATGATGAGACACAAGAC
The DNA here is from genome assembly GCA_027917425.1 of Gastrophryne carolinensis. Taxonomy (NCBI): domain Eukaryota; kingdom Metazoa; phylum Chordata; class Amphibia; order Anura; family Microhylidae; genus Gastrophryne; species Gastrophryne carolinensis. The sequence continues at coordinate 54,230,840 of CM051236.1, read as the reverse complement.
CCGACACTTTTATCTGTAAACACACAGCATCTGTACATTCTACTATAGGCACACACAGCACCCGCCCTCCATACTTTATACTACACACAGCACCCATCCACTATACAAACACATGGCACCCATCCCATTATCCACTCAAATCTACATACACACAGGTGAGACGTTTTGGGAGCTTTCTATCACTCAGCACACAATAAAGACAATTTACATTCAAAAATCAAAATCTCCTGCACATGCATGGGGTATATTCTGCAGATGGGGGGAAAATTATTATAAATGAGGTAGATATTTTATCTTAGTTTTTAGTTTAAAGCCACTTTCCAGGCACACGCTTTTTTCCCACCGCATTCCCCTTGGGAACAGTCTAAAGTCTCCAGTTATACAGCACCTTATGTATTCTAAGTGAAGCTGCTTCAATTTCTGTCATGGCTGAGCTGTGAAGGGTGAGTTATGATGCATCTTTATGGGTCATGAGCATGCTCGTCTGTGTTCCGAGAAAGCCGTGGAACCACTGTGACTTGCCTTGCTTGCTCAGACTCGGACAGAGTGACTGTCAGACCACTTTTTTGTTTCTTCCTTGAGGAATGAAATGAATGAGTCTTAGGCCCTTATTTATGAAGGAATAGCGACAGGTAGCGACTGGTGAGTGACCGGTAATGACGGGCACCGCCACGAGAACGCCGGCTCCCTACCACAATCACACATTTATCAAGGCAATCCTGCTTAGCGACTGAGATAGCGCCATATAGCCACTCATTCATCATTATTCCAGTCTCAGCCCACAGCGCCAGAGTCCGACCTTGAACAGCGACAGGTATGACCTCTCGCTACCTGGCGCTCTCCAATGCATTTCAATGGAACAATCTTTAAATATTCATAGTTAATTGTTATTAATGTTTTTTTTTTTTTTTTTTTTAAATGTGCAAAATTCTGTGACCACTTCTGCCTTGTTAGTTAATTTTTTTAAGGTAAAAAAAAAAAAAATTGTGCAGAATTGATATTACAGGTCTGATATTATTGTATTCATATTACTAAATTCTTTATAATTTTTTTTTTTTTTTGGGTTTCCAAAAATATGGTGGTTTGGGGGTTAAAAAACTACTTTTAACACATCGCCGCCAGCGCTCTGGGGTTTAAACATGCATTTCACAGCGCAATAATTTTTTGAGCGTGATTTTTTGATGAATGTGGTGGGAGCCGGTCACTCTGACCAGTCGCTATCATGCGCACCCATACATCGCGGAACCTGTCAAATAGCGACTCGTCACCCCATATTCAACATTACTGCACACCGACTCAGTCGCTATCAACAACCGAACAATGGCCAAGCACAGCGACTACTAGCGGGCGCAGTGAAAATACTGCTACATTCGCTCATTTGTCGCTACCTGCCGCTATTAATGAATCGGCCTCATACTACAGCTTGTACCAGACACTGCAGGAAATGGAGGAGAGGCAGATGGGACAGGCATCAGGAAAGCTGCTTGCTGCCATTGGGTGTACAGTCCCTTTAAGTATGGAAAAAAACATAGCCTATGCTAGTGCCACGAATTAGTACTTTAATTCCCATAGGCTGCAGTTATTCTTCCAAAATAAAATATCTACCACACAAAAACAATCCACCCCTTATCTATGAAATAAACCCATCACCCCAGGTAAACCCATGTACAGTGGATTTGGATTTCCAAATAAAAACTTTGGCCTTGATTTAGTAAACTTGACTTAAAATATCCAATGGAAATATGGACTGTTTCACAATTTATTTCAAAATAAGGCATGAGATAAAATAAGGTATAGGCAAATCTTGAGCTTTACACACAATACATAGATTTAACACCTCAAATTGATAGGTGTTATCAACTAAAATATTAACAAAAATAACTAAATATGTTCATTTTCAAACTTCGAACTTCATTTAAAAACTCCTGTAATGTTTCCTTTTGGTTGAAACACATCTTATTCTAACTCCTGCCTAATTCTGAAACACAGCATAAAACGGTCCTTTCAGATGATAGGTTAAGAAATGTTTTATGAATTGAGACCTAGGTGCAGCGGAAAACTCCCAAACCCTGTCACTAACTCTCAGACTGAAAATCATTGAATCAAGTAGTAGGAGTAACCCCCTCCCCCCAACCTAATATGCTTATCCTGGAAAGTTTTACAGAGAAAGTAAATCTTATTCAAAAATATGCAAGCATGAAAAAGCTCTTGGTTTCAGGTGAGAGATTTTAAGGAAGGTTTACTTTATAGAAGCCTAGGTGTGCAATTAAACTCCCAGAACCTCTCACTTACTGTCAGACTGAAAATCATTGAATCAATAAGTAACCCCCTCCCCCAACCTAATATGCTTATTCTGGCCAGTCTCAGGTGAGATATTTTAAGAAAAGTTTACTCTATAGAAGCCTATGTGTACGACAAAACTCCCAGAACCTCTCACTTACTGTCAGACTGAAATAATTGAATCAATAAATAACCCCCACAACTGAACATGCTTACACAGAATGGGAAATGCTTGTGCCTAAGGGAGAAAATTGTGAAAAATACTGTAAACCATTGTTATCCTATTTAAAAGTACAAATGACGCCAACCTTACGAGCTAAGCTATATAGGGTATCTAATTACTTAAATCTGGCTTTGGCAGGAAAGGCAGAAAATGCCCTACGATATGTTAGACACAAGTACTATTGCAAGGCAAATAAGCCCGATACTCTTTTGGCTAGAAGATTGAAAACCCCGGAGCAAAATTACTGCCCGATTAGGCTTAAAGTTGAAAAGGGTGCCCTCTCGAGCAATCCGGAAAGGATTACGGCATTATTTAGGTCCCAGTTACAGAAGCTATACACTGTTTCTAGTCCCCCGAAACCTGAAGATTTAGAAAAGTTATTTGAAAATATAGCCCTGCCGGTATTACCAGAGATGCAAACCATGCTTAAGCCTAAGTCTCTGGGTGGGTTGGGAGTTCCTCACCTTAAGAGATACTATCAGGCAGCTCAGATAGCACAAATAAGCAGGAATTGCCTCAAACGATCCCTTGGTTTAACCTGTGGGACAAATGTCTTTTTTAATGGAACATGTAAATATGTTATAGGGTAAAACAACAACCTACAACAAAGAATGTTAATAACTTGACCGTAACTTGTAACATTAACGATCACAATATTTATGCTTGCGTTCATTATGGGAGCAAACGTGTAACAAAACTTGAACCCCAGAAACAGTAGCATCCCTTTACTATCCTAATTTACTTTTTTTCAGGCATTTTTTTATTTTTGCCCTAACTGCTGTTTGAAAAAAGGCGTGGATGGCACATGCGTTGCAGTTGATGATGGTCTACTTTAGGGATAACTATTTGGATGTATTCTTAGAGCTTTAATTTTGCTTTCTGCCCTAGGTTTATTTCTAAATTATTTTTTACTCTATAACACTCCGCTTAGAATGAATATAATTTTATTTCAGCATGGCTTTGTGAATATAATATAAACTAGTTACTCCTCCGTGCCTGCAGGTGGCAATGTTATGTCATGAACTGCAGGCTGCAATCTTATATGGATGGCTAAAAAATCAGTCTCTTTGACTGTAAATCTAAGAAGAAGATGCCATCCAATGATGATGTTTTTTCCAACAAGGTGCTGACAAATGGGGGAGAAGAGGTAAAGGCAAGCAGTTGGTTAAGGGATGATACGGGAATTGTATAGGTTATTTAGTCTTTATAAACCAATGTTGTTCAGGCCAACTTTTTCTAACAAGCAAAATGTTGTATTCCAGTTCTTGCTGATGAAAGGTGCTTTAAACTCTCTAAACTCTCTAAGATGACACTCAGTGTGTAACAACTTAGTTAACAAGCCTGTGAGATTAACCTGAAGCACAACACATAATGAAATTGGCAACATAAGGAAATTCCGATTCCATGGAAGGGAGCCATGACAGTTCAAAAAAAGTCCATGAACTGTTGAGATTTTCAGATTCCTCATTGTGCATCTTTATCGGGGTGGTCTGGACGTGCAGATGCAGTCACATCTTTCATGATGTTCAAGCTGGATGTCTATGATAGACATGTTCCTGGCTTTGCTCTTTCTCTTGTATCCAACCTCTGGCATGACCCTCAGCACCTGAAAAGAATGAGAAAAAAATAAATGCAACTGAATACATAGGAGAAACCAGACCATATATGGTCAAGATGTCTCCAATTTAAAGTTCTCCCAGCTAGAGACCTGTGCAGCCCAAATACCTAAACCACAACCCACATTTAATCCCTGCTAAACCTAGAACCAAATCGGAAAACTCCAGTTTACCCCCACTATGCCATAATAGACTGTAACTATGGTATGTTAACAGTTTTTCTTTAAAACAAAGACACAAACAACCCTTGCATTGTGCAGATCCGAAGCCAATTCCTCAAAACCTAATGAAAACCAAATATACTGTAAGTTTATTAGATATTAAAAAAGAAGACACCCCTCTGGTGTAGGACAGAGGTGCTCACCAGATCCCTTTCCCATAGTTAGCTGCATGCCTTCTTGGACAGCCCAGTCATGCTGTTTCAGCTTTAGCTTCCATTGCCCACAATTCTGGTCTTTAGCAGGAACCCATTGTGACAGACGCTCTGTCTTTTGGATGTCATCACTATTCAGTTGCCCACAGGGTCATTCACTGGCCTTTTCTTAATTAGGTCATTGTAGTTTGGATTGTATTATAAACTGCCTTTGTGTTAATTGATTACGTCACAGGCAATGGCATTGTTCTGATTGAGTGTATTACAGACGCCTATTGTTTTGCTGATTGCGTCACCGGCAGAGTTGGTCTGTGTATTTGTCATGAGGTCCACGGGGGAGGTCCCATTGCATGGAGACTTGTGTATATAAGGCCCAGTGTGGTTCTAATAAAAGCACTTCACCTTCACCCTCAATACTGAAGTTCTGTCTCTTATTGGGGGAAACGCTATATTACAATTCACTAGCCCTTGTAAGGGCTGTTCCTGGTTCCTCACGGACGACTCTGGAATTCCAGCAGCACCTCTCACCATTGGGAAAGGACGTCTCGGGCGGTGAAGCCCTCCGGCGATAAGGGTTATCGCTACAATTGGTGGCAAGCGGTCGGATGGTCCTTTGTACCCAGAGAGAGTGCTACCCTGATGGAGAGTCAGTAGGACAAGTTGAAAAGGCTGACCCTGAAGGATCTACTCGAGAGCCGGGGAAGGTCAGCTAGCAACCGCCCACGTCGGGAACTGATAGCCGAGCTGATCGAAATGGATCATGCAGCAGTGAGGACTGAAACCAATATAGAGATCGATGAAGACGCTGCTCTTGTTCAAGCGGTTCGGAACAGATTGTCGGTCTATGGCCCGAATCCATCACAGGAACTGATCGACCGAGTCTTCGCCGCAGCGGAGGCAGAGGCCAGTAAGCGAAGGGAAGATCGGCGACTTTTAACCCAGCAGCCTCTCAGCCTCAGTTACACTGGGGGGAGAAAGATTCCATTTGCAGCATTTAAGTCCTTCCAGGAAAGTGACGACGAGATTGACGGATTTTTGGCGCTTTACACCGGGTACCCACGGAGGAATGGGTCACCATATTATCAGGGAAACTATCTGGGAAAGCTTCCGATGCTTTCCGGGCCATCCCTGATGCGGACTTACCACACTACCATCTGGTAAAGGAGGCTTTGTTAGCCCGGTACGCTGTCACCCCGGAAGCCTACAGGCGACGATTTCGGGAATCCCAAAAGAAGGGAGGGGATTCTTACACGGAGTGGGCATGTCGCCTCCATCGTACAGCATCACACTGGGTCACTGGATGCAAAGCCACAACCGCTGAGGATGTACTACAGTTGTTTTTACTAGAACATTTTCTCAATGCCCTGCAACCAGAGCTAAGAGAGTGGGTACGTGACCGGAGGCCTCTAACGCTACCTGAGGCTGCTCGTCTAGCCGACGAGTACACTGATGCTCGCCGGACAGAACAGTCCGCTCCAAAACCACAACCTCCCATCAAATTTCAAGCACCTGTGGCTTCAGCGCCAACTCGTGACTCTGGGCCACATAGGCCAGCGCAGCAACCGAACCTCTCCACAGTTCAGTGCCATCGTTGCAAACAGTGGGGACATTATCGCAGTGATTGCGCCCTAGAGCCTCCCCGAAACACGCGGGGGCAAAAGCAACCTTCCACCTCCCGTACTCCTGTGGCACACTGTTTGGAAGCTGAGAGCAGTTCGGAAGAGTATCTGGGGGTACTGTATGAAGCTGATCCCGTACAAGCGGCCATCCAAGACAACCGACAGCACCATTGCCAGGAGGTCATTAATTAGGTCATTGTAGTTTGGATTGTATTATAAACTGCCTTTATGTTAATTGATTACGTCACAGGCAATGGCATTGTTCTGATTGAGTGTATTACAGACGCCTATTGTTTTGCTGATTGCGTCACCGGCAGAGTTGGTCTGTGTTTTTGTCATGAGGTCCACGGGGGAGGTCCCATTGCATGGAGACTTGTGTATATAAGGCCCAGTGTGGCACTAATAAAAGCACTTCACCTTCACCCTCAATACTGAAGTTCTGTCTCTTATTGGGGGAAACGCTATATTACAATTCACTAGCCCTTGTAAGGGCTGTTCCTGGTTCCTCACGGACGACTCTGGAATTCCAGCAGCACCTCTCACCATTGGGAAAGGACGTCTCGGGCGGTGAAGCCCTCCGGCGATAAGGGTTATCGCTACACCCATGTCACTTTCTCTGGCCAGGAGATGATGTTTACAATACAAGCACTTCAGCGCCTAAAATATTTTTAGCTACACTTCAAATCCAGGTAGGTATTTTTAATTTTAAAGGGTGGAAAGGAGGTAAGAGGAACAATGGTTAAAGCAGAACATCAGCTAGGTTCACCCTAGATGATGTCAAGCATGTTTAATTCAAGATGCCAGTAGAGGAGGGAGAGGAGAAAGTAGTGCTGGGATGTAGATCTGCCTTAAGATCTAGAGCCTGGACTGTAACTTTACAGGATCTGTTTGGGAAAAAATATTAAACCATGCATACAGACCTAGTTCTGTGCAGCCGATCAGACGATCTTCCGGTACGTCGAGACTTACCTATGCTGATGATTCAGACTGCACCATCCCGCTCTGTACCATGGCCCATGGTCACATTATTGCCTTCTTGCACAGTCCTGGCATCAATCACAGGAAGTGGCAACACCTTGTACCATTCATTACAATAGAGGGGGCATGCCGGGGTATGACGCAAGGGGATGGCGTAAGGCTACAGGCTGTCGGGATGATAGGGACATCGTGAAATTTAGCTGCACAGGACTAAAGCGTGGTATGTAATATTTTTTCCCATATGGGGACTTTAAACTAAAAGCGAAAAAGGGTGAGACCAGGATGAAGAGAGTTATTAGGGCTGACATGATAAATAGTGACAATATTACATGGATACCTTTTATCTTGAGAAAATCATACTTCCAAATAAGCCAGTCACTAGGAAATAGTTGCATTAATTTGGAGAGCACTGCATGAGTTTAATCAAAATTTCTGATCTGGTCAAGTGTAAGAAGATTAAAGTAAATATCTTTTAAACAAAATGAAGCCATGGTGGATTTAACGCTTACAGTGCTAATAATATATCTTTATAGGAAAGCTTTAGAGTCCATGTCATTGATGAAAATCTAAAAGTCATAAGTGAAATACCTGCACATGAAAACACAAATGATAACAAGCCAAATATAATAATACAGCTCAGCTTCAGAGCTTCATCATACAAAAGACGTGGATAATTTATAATTTTGGAATGATTTATAAAATATTTGATGTGCTTTTGTATTGTACTTTTCTCATATTTGCTTTTGAAAAAAAATGACAGCTGTGCTGTTTGTAGCCCTGCTCCCACTTCATGTTGCAAGGACTGGCTCAGCCTGTGTGATTGAAAACCGTCTCAGTCCCTCTCTGTGTGAATTACAGTGTCACAGCAATATCTTATCTGCATCCTCTTCTTTTCCTATGTACATGCAACAGCAGGCCCAGAGTTGCAACTGCAAGTGCTGTCTATTGGGTTTCCCTGTTAGACTCATGCACACAGGAAGATGTCTTTGGAGTGACATGATCCCTAACTGTTCCTGATTCCAGTCTAACCTTGGCTATTTTTGACTACCTGCTTGGTTCCTGACCCTATGGATTTGTCTGATGACTCCTTTTGGCTCCTCAACCCTTGGACTTTGTCTGACTACACACTTCGGCTCCTGACCCTTTTGCTTTATCTGACTATCCAGTTTGTCTCCTGTGTACTGTGGCTTTGTCTGATTATCTGCTTTGGCTCCTGACCTCTTGGCTTGTCTGATTATCCCTCATCTTAGCCCTGACTATGCTAGTAACGGTTGTGCCTGTAAGTAGACTCACCACTCCGGTGCTGCTGTATGCTAGTGGCTCCAATTTGTCTTGTTTCCAGCCTGTCTCCAGTACTCACCTGTTTTGGTCTTAGATCGGTACTCAATCATACAGACAGGCTCCTGCACAGCTGTGTTCCAGTACTCATTTCTAGACTCTCCAGCTATTTCTACTATCAAGCCCTCTGTTATCTACCTGGGGGGAGAGTGGCAGTGGGCACCATTGGTGGTGGTGGTATGTGGAACACAGAACATCATTGTCATGATGCCACCCATCTCTGCTGTAAGATAGAGCTCCTAGCACCATTTGGATAGGAGCTCCAGTATTATGAGTGATTTACAAAATCATTTGCTGGCTATTTGCCATTGTTGCACTATTTTCTGGGGTTATCAAGTGCACTTTGGCATGTTCGCCCGACGATGTCCCGCCGAATTTCAATTAGCGCAGCCATCATTCACCAAACATTACTAATACCAATACCACTATTTTTCGGCAGTGATTTGCGGCGCACACATAGCAAAAAATTCTGATAAAAGTCAAGTTGTCACTGGTGTTCACCGTTTAAATCTGCGCTCCATTCACCGCGGTTTTCCCCTCTACCTGTGCACATGTCAAAAGCAGGGAAGGTAAACGTCGCGCCCTAAATAGTTTTGAGTGAAGTTCCAGTCGGCATTTTACATCATCCTCATCATAACCTGAATAGTGTTAAAAATGTAATAACGTCAAAGTGGACCAAAAAGCCAGGATAGTCAAAAGCTTTGACTATCCTGGGTTTTATTCCTTTCCCCGGGGGCACACCGATCGTGGGTGCCCCGCTGTGTGAAACCCCCCAGATTGCTGCAGCAACTCACAATATCCCGGTCCCATGGCACGTCTAAGAGCAGTGGCTCTGACCTGTGTACCAATCATACTACATTTACACATTATACCACACTCTGACATGCACAAAGCACCCTAAAGCACTAAGTGGAAATAAGTGGGAAAGCACAGACAGGGAAGAGGCAAGAGAGTGGTACAAACTGGGAAGGGGTGAAAGAGGCACCAACTGCTCAGAGGTAAAAAGGGCATGCAAGACAACCTACCCTTGCCACCACAGAGGCAAGAGGCTGACCAACCAGATAATGGGACCAGGTCTGGTACTGTATGGTTGATCTGCTGCCATCCAAGTACTTCACCATGCCCTGATTGTGGGCATGCAAAGACCCCAGGCATTCCTCTGGAGGTCACAACCAACACAAACCAACACACTAGGGCCTAGGCTCAAACACACAGTTCAGAAAGCCTTAGGCCCAGCAAGCAGATCAGGGCCCTAGTGTGCATAAATATCTTATAGTGCTCTTTTCACAATCACACAGTAGTATATCTAAACACACAACCTTTAATTTTAAGCCTTCAATTATACATTTAAAATGCATTCTTTCATTACAAGATCCACTGAACAGAGTGTTTGTTGTTTCGATCTAATTAATGTAATTATTACAATTATCCAATTCCCCGATTCTGGTCATCACGTTATTGCTGATGCATGCTCTGCAAACAAACAGTACATTAAATAGAAAATAATCAGATGAGGCACGTCATATATTATTTTAATTAAGTACTTCTTTTACTCATCATGAATATTAATACTCAACCATTCAATTATTTACTGAAAAAAAGTCTGATTTTAATCCCATTATAAAATAATTTGAAAGTTGTTTAAATATAGATGTAGGTGCAAGGCCTGGTTTGATACACTTCTTGCTTCACTAAAATGTTACACAATAATGTTGGGATTAGCCATTTAAATGTGGAGAATCTTTTGGCCATATTGGAGAGCACCAGGTATGTGTAACCATGTAAGAAACTAATATAATATTTATCAAAATGTTATGCTCTACTAGTGTGACTTAAAGTGATACTATACCCAGAAAGGAGGTTTATGGCATCACCTTCCAGCCCCAGCTCAGTGTCCCAACGCAGCCTGTTTTTTTTTTACTAAAGCCTTTGCCCAATATTCCAATAACAATAACCCAATAACACTAACTAGATGCAGTCAGCCATATTGCTCCCTGCCCTAGCAGCCCCACCCCTGATACTTTCTAGCGATGAAACCTCCGGCTACAGTACACACAGCTCAGCATTGGAGAGCACTTCAACCATACTGCTGCCATTATGTAACAGTTTAGTTGGAACTGATTTAATTAGCATATGGCTGCTATTTGGACACCAAACTGCTTCATGTTAGTGTTTTTATTAATATTCAGCAAAGGCTTTAGTAAAAAAAAGAAACACGGGCTGTTTTCAGGCACTGGGCTGGGAGAGGAAGATGACAAAATACACTTCCTTTCTTGATATAGGCTCACTTTAAAGTACCCCTTCTCCTTCCCTCTTCCCCCAGGTCAAACACACACATTTTGCTTTGAAGCCAGCCATCAAACTCTCCACAACCCCAGCATTTATTTATTGTAGCCCAACTTAAAAGGATTCTCAGTAGAGGAGTAACCGTCCTATAAATTCAAGAGGTCAACTCATGTATTAGAACAGCCATGATGGCCCACCCACATATCTGGGCACCAGAGACTCTTTAACAACCTTCCACTTCTCTCTTTAACAGCAAATATAAAAAAAATATTTGTTATTATATATTTTTTACAATATATATATATATATATATATATATATATATATATATATATATACCATGTACCTACACCGGTAATATGGGCTAGAGCAGAACCGAAACATGCCAACAGTGGGTTTGCAATACAAGGACCTCCTCCAGCTACTTATTGAAGGTGTCAAATCCCTTTCCTCTTGCAACATGGTTTGCAATAAAAAAACTCTAGCTCACAGCAGTGGAAAGCTCCCTCCAGAAACTCATCCGATTCACAAGGTGTGCTAACACAACCAGACTCATGCACTCAAAGCCTTTGACTGCAGCCAGGCCCAGAAAGGACTTCATCTCAAAACATCAATCAACTCTGTGAGGAATAGGGCAAATATTATATTTCATTTTATTGCTTATGCCCGGCTTCCCCCTTTAAGATTCTCTCTTCTTAGCAAATGTCACCCTTACAAGACTAGCAGGAAAAGGAAGTCCATATATGGGCATGAGGTTCTGACACTCAGAAAAGGCAGTTTGAGGATGAAAGCCCCCCTGCGACTCTCCTCACACCTTGGTCAGACAGAGAGGGGCCAGGATTCTCCTTTGCTGAGAGGGTGTGATAGCATATGGGGCTTCAAAAGAATTACACAGGACCTGTGTCTGGGAGGAAGGAGGGTGAAGGGGCAGAGATCGAGGCATAAAGGGGGATGACCCTGGGCCAGCAATTGTCATTTCTTGGGAGGTCAGGCTGCAGCATGTGGGAGGTGCCTGGACCATCTATCAGCTCTCTACACATCTCCATGTGGAAGCCCATCATCACTAATCTACATCTGCATTTTATGGTAACTCTCACTGTAAGCTGTAACCCACTTCTCAGAACGACATTTGTATTCATTCCTATTCCATAATAGCCAAATGTTTGTTATCACTGCCTAGTGTGCGCTCATTGCATTAAAACCTATATTTAACTTGACTGATCTTTTTGCTTTAGCCAAGAATCTGTCTGTCCGTAGGCTTCGGGCCTGGTAGTCCCGCTAGGCATGGGCAACGGACGGGGTTTTGGGAAAGCGGGATGTGTGTTCGGAGGTCCCTGATTATTAGTTGGATTGCATGACCCGTTGTTCCCTGACAAACTCATACAGGCAGAGCTTCGAAGCTTTGAGCTTTGAATTTTGAGCTTACAAAATCCTGTTCCTGAAACCAATGAAAGTAATGGGAGTTCTCCAAGAGACTTTGAGAACCTCTGAAGATTTTTCGCTGTCGAGGGGTTAAGGGGTTGAAGCCCTAGGGCCCAGTTGGTCAGGGGGTCTATCATTGTTGCTCCTCCACATTATTTATCTTATTTGTACTCAATTGACATTGTTTATATAAAGGAAAAAAATATTGTCTCTGCTGCTTCATGCATTAGTTGTCTTGCTGCATAGGATTGATTTAAAAACAGAAAAAAGTTTGAGCCATGAAAGGGCCTCATTTAATGTTTGTACCTGAGCCCCGTCACATTTAGTTATGCCACTGTCCTTACATATTTTTTATGGGGTAGTTTTTAAAGTGAACCAAAACCCAGGGTTTTGACTATCCTGGGTTTTGGTCCACTCCGATCGAGGGTGCCTTGCCATGTGAAACCCCCCAGATCTCCCGCATCAACTCACCTCACTGCGGTCCTACGGCACATGCGGGCCGCTCGTCCAGCCAGCGTCTGAGTAACGTCTTAGCTCAGCGGCTCAGAGCACGCTGGCGGATGCATCTCGCACTTCCCTCTACCAGGGAGTGTGCCCGTGCCGGCCATTCACAAACGGCCGGCGCGGGCACACGCCCTACTAGAGGGAAAGCGGCCACGGCCCGCGCATGCGCCGTTGGTCCAGGATTAAGGTAAGTGTAGCGGCCGACCTGGGGGGGGTTTACATGGCAGGGCATCCCGTTTTTGGATGTCCCGCAGGGAATCTATAAGATTACCGGGCCGATCCAGCTGGGTTTTGGTCCACTTTAAGCTGAAAAAGTATGTATGTATTATTGTGGGGCTTGTAGGTGGGATAAAGGAGATTTGTTTGGGTCCCAGTAGAAAAGGCACCCACAACATTACAGAAATGTCATGGGGATTGCAAGCTTTAACCCAAATTCAAGGAACTACGGTACTTAGGACAATACAGACACAGTTCTACTGATTAGAACAACTGAAATTATATATATATATATATATATATATATATATATATATATATATATATTCACATATATATATATATATATATATATATATATATATATATATATAATCCCTTCTATCCCTTCTCTGACAAATGCCTTAGGCACTTCAGGATTTCAGCACTAACCATCCAGCAACCATCAACTTTAATTTCTTAAATCCAGAGGAAAAAAAATACAATGACTGACACTAGTGGGGAGCTTTGCCTTAAAAAAGATCTCATTTCTTCCAGGAAGAGAGAGCGAATGTCTTGGATGAGAGCAGAGATTTGGGCAGCGTTTAAGTTAACAAGCCCTCTGACAGCTCTGGGATTTTCCTAGTGTTTTATATTAAAAAACATGAGCGTGGTATATGGGCTGTGCTGATAAGAGGCGGAAAATGAATTGGCAAACACTTTTCCCAGACAAGACAGCGGAGGACTGTTTGAACAAGGTAGAAATTGGACTGCGTGACTGGCCGATCACAGTGCTGATATTCAGAGATTTTCTGCTCCCTATAATAGTTTTAACTTTGGCTCCTTGGAATGATATTGAGCGTAAATTGCATTAGATAATACAATGGGGGAAAAGGAGGAAAATGGAAAGAGCTTTTGAATAGAAACCAGTTTCTCTACTAGAATTCTGCCTTTGCCCTGTTTCCCATAATCCCCTAGACAGTGGTGGACTGGGGCCAAAAATCAGCCCTGGATTTTATCAGCCCCTGGCCGCCAGCTGAGGCCCCCCAATCATGATGCGAGGGCTATAGCATTGGGGGCTGGATTTTACCAGCACCTGGTCACCCGCTGAGCCCCCCCCCCAACCATGATGCGAGGGCTGAAGCATTGGGAGCTAAGGTTCCTTGGTTTGTGGGTACAGTGGGGCTGGGTACAAGGGCTGAGAAGGAGACTAAGAGGGGCAGGAATTACATTTGGGTGTTAGAAGCAGTAGCCCAACCGGCCCCAATGCAGAGCAGCCCACCGGGCATTGTCCTGGGTCTCCCTATGGACATTCTGCCCCTGCCCCACATGAAAATTTCCAAAGCACTTTTATATGAAATACTAGGCAGAGTGCCCAAAACTTAAAGTGAACCTTCACCCTGAATTAGAGCATATCTTATATGGTTCCCACACCCTGTACATACAGATTGCCCACATTAAAAATCATCCTACCTGCATCTACTGCATTTTATGAGCTTTTAATCATTCAAGATGGCGGCTCATGGAGCATCAGGCAGAATGCAAACAGGAAGTGTCTTCTTACTGTGTCGCTCTGCATTCTGGGATTGCTGTCCTTTTCCTGACCCCAGTTCTGCTCTGTCTGTGCAAAGCACAGCAATAACCCCGCCCCCTGTACTTTATTCCACTCTCCTCTCCTCAGTATGTGTGATACTTCTGAGTCAAGATGGCGGCGCCCGTATCCTATAGTCCTGACCAGAGTTGCAGCCCGGTGGGGTAAAGAATGATAAGTAAGTGACTAAAAGCTTTAAATTATTTTAATTTTAGATGCTGGGGAATAGTTTTTTTAAGGGTTTGGGCTTTTCGTTAAATCATTCTGAAGGTCCGGTTTAAAGCTAAACAACAGACATTTTTTTAATAAACAGGACCGGTTGGTCTTTACAGTGCATAACTTCCTGCAATGCTGGTCACGGGGGCTTCCATACTTACCTCTGTGGCCTGGACCTCATGGTACAGATGCAGTATTCTTGAGAGTGATCTCACCTTTGCAGCGCTATGATGGAGAGATGACTTGCAAAACACAGAAAGCTGTGAGCTGTTTAAATTCTACTAGCAGGCTCCTGGCTTCTATACATGCATGTTTGCTCTTGTTACAATTGTAACATCAGCCCTAGCCTGGCTGTTACAATGCAATAAACAGCTGGCTTTTTTTACATTATAAGACCATGACTTAAACTGGCCTGTTACCTTGAAAAACAGGAGAGAGATAGCAGTGGCAGTTTTAACAACTTGCAGTGTGAGTTACATTTTTCTCAGTGTCACAGTCTCTGTACATGGCCACTGGTGGCCAATTACATTGTCTGGCCGGACAGTCACAATTGGGCCAAGTCATGCCACAGGAGGGAGGTAGGAATATGTTTGCAGTGCACATTATCAGGCTTGCAGGCTGGTATGAACAGAGAGGACTCTTGATTTGGGATGCCCACTTGATTGTGGGTCCGGTTAAGGTGAGAACTTAGAGGAGCTCTATTGTGAAAATAAACTAATATTAAGATCATTACAAACTTATTAAAAAACACACCAAATAGCAACAGGAGGGATACACACTAGACCTGATTTATCAACAATGACATTCTGCGTTGCTTTATGCAGTGCAAGGCAGGACTGGTATTCACTTGTATGTGCCAATATGCTGTGTATTCATTGGGTCACAGTTGGAACTGCTGGTGCAGTGCAGCAGACTGAAAATAATGCATACATAGGCTATGTGGCGCTATGTATGAATGTGCCAGTATGGCAAAGCCATATTTACTATTGATGGGCTCTGGATCCATGTCCATATTAAAGTAAACATAGATCTTGCTCAGCTTGTTCAGGAGAATTGAAAGAACTGGGTAAATTTTGTGAGTCAATTTCAGTTTGCAGCCAGCCCTCATTTACTTTTTTTAATACCACTTCTTATTTGAACCAAAAAGCTCTATTTTGGTCTCATCAGTCGACAAAACATTGTTCCTTTTGGCTTATCGAGCATCCCCTATCAATCCGTAGATGAGCAGCAATACTTTTTTGGAGAGCCTTTCCTTGCCATCCTGCATGCTCTCTATTGTTATAGGCAGATACCAAACAAGTAGGCAGAGAGCAGAGAGCTGGTGT
Source organism: Gastrophryne carolinensis (assembly GCA_027917425.1). Lineage (NCBI taxonomy): Eukaryota > Metazoa > Chordata > Amphibia > Anura > Microhylidae > Gastrophryne > Gastrophryne carolinensis. Next base: position 54,214,874 of record CM051236.1, on the reverse strand, counting down.
GCTGGCCTGCTCCCACCCCCTGGTGCCGGATGATGGTGCTCCTTTACAAAGGGACATACATTTTAAGGAGCTTTTCTGGGATCAGCTCACATGAAATGTATTTAAAGTGGACCAACACCCAGGGGTGATCGGCCCGGGAATCTTATAGATTATACATCCGAGATCGGGATGTCCCGCGGGGTGAAACCCCCCCCAAAACCCCAAAAAACCTTAGCTTATAGACGTGCGCGCGCCCTGTAAGAGTGACGTGCGGGAGGCGGCGGCGGACGCGCTGTCTTGTCCGTCGCTGTCACCCGCTTGTCCGTCGGCGGGGATTGGACGGCGCGGTCAAGTGGGAGCGTGGTGAGGTGAGTTTTTGGGGCTTTCTGGGGGGTTTCACACAGCGGGGCACCCCCAATCGGGGTGCCCCCCCAAAGTGGACCAAAACCCAGGATAGTCAAAATCCTGGGTGTTGGTCCACTTTAAAGATCCTGAACACTGCTCGGCTGCATAGCTCGAGGCATCACCAGTAGGAAGAGGGAGGTTGTGATGCCGCTGTATAGAGCCCTGGTGAGGCCACAGCTAGAATACTGTGTGCAGTTCTGGAGACCTTACCTGCAAAAAGACATTATTCAAATAGAACGTGTCCAAAGGCGGGCAACGAGAATGGTGGAAGGACTTAAACTTAAAACTTATCAGGAGAGACTTAAAGAACTTAATTTGTACAGTCTGGAGGAAAGAAGGGAGAGGGGGGACATGATTGAGACCTTTAAATATGTGAAAGGATTGAATAAGGTTCAGGAGGGAAGTGTTTTTAAGAAGAAACTTAATGATAGAACAAGGGGGCCCAACCTGAAGCTGGTCGGAGGGAAGATCAGGAGCAATGTTAGAAAATATTATTTTACAGAAAGAGTAGTAGATGCTTGGAACAAACTTCCAGCAGAGGTAGTTGAAAAATCAACAGTCACTGAATGTAAACATGCCTGGGATAAGCACACATCTATCCTAAGATAAAGAGTACATACAGTATATACATAAGGGCAGACTAGATGGAGCGTATGGTCTCCTCCCGCCGTCAGCCTTCTATGTTTCTATGTTTCTCTACAGTACAGTGGGTCCTTCCCTTCTTATATGAATTTTATTTTAACAAAACATGTGAACATGTTGCCAAGGGGTGCTGAAGAAGCCATGATTTGGCAAAACTAGTCCGCCCATTTTAACATTGGAGTTCTCCAGTGATAATGCTAACAACTATAAGGGGGAACCACAAATCATGTATATGTGTTCATGTTTTTGGTCACGTATGTGATTTTAATTTTATTGTAATAAATCTTGTACATTTTTATATTCTAAAACTTTGACGATTATTGTACACATGCGGGGTAAGGTTTCTGTGAGCTCTCAAGTTCTCTGCTTTGGGGAGCCCCTACTTGTTTGTATTTTACAAGTAGAGAGCCAAAAAACCTAACCAGCAATTGTACTCAGTATTTACTATTTCTATGTACTTTTAGTATTTCTATGTACACCTAAATAGTGCTTTTCACCTCCGCTTTTTTTTTTGGTCGAAATTTGGTATAGGGAGGTTGTGTTTCATTTGGTAAGGCTCCTTACCGAGCCAAACCGGTATTGGGGATTGTTATAGACATCCCAATTCCCTGATATTAGAAAGGTGTTAGTTGCCTCGAGGTTATCTTTAAATATTTGACTGCATTCCATGTCCCAACTTTGGGGACTTAAAAATAAGAGTAGGGACCACACTAAACACAGAGCGCCTTGCCGGGGCAGTGTGGCTATAAACATGTATCTGCAGATATATGCAACCAAATCTCTGTCTTTCCACATAGCTAGGCCCTGAATAATAATAATAATTTTGTATAAATAATAGTGATGGAGCTACTCCCACCCTTTTTACTCAGTTGAATTGCCATGAGCACACACCGGGAGGGATTCAGTCAATATGGATCTCTCCCTGTGGAGTGTTCTAAAGGGAGGCTGGCAGCTTCCCAGGTGTGTAGCTCTGAAATATTTGACTGCATTGCATGTCCCAACATTGGGGACTCAAAAATAAGGTAGGGATCACACTGAACACTGAACACAACCAAATCTCTGTCTTTCCACATAGCTAGACATGTTTGGTGCTTAATACTTAGTTGATGAGAGGGTTAAACTGGGTGGTAAATTGGTTCCCAGGCCCTGAATAATATTAATAATAATTTTGTGTAAATAATAGTGATGGAGCTACTCCCACCCCCTTTACCCGCTTTACTCTTATCTTGGGTTCCTTTGTCACCTTGTGGATAATTATACAACTTGCTCTTGGTTATGTCTGTGGATTTAAACAACAATTATAAATAATAAATACCGCGCTGTGAAATATTTAAACTCGAAAATTATAAGAAAACAATACTACTTTAACTAGCTACACGTGCACTACTTAAATCTCACCAATAAGTAAAATACAATTCAAAAATTTACAAAAAGCACAGAGCTATAAGTGAATGAATTTGAGTCCTCTTTAAAGTCCTTCCAACTTTGGTGAATCCACCAAGTGTGTCAACATTCCATTTGTGCAATGCCACCACCAATATTATACTCTTACCAGAAGTGGTTTAATTAAACAGCAATTTCAACAATCACGAGGACACCCTCTCCAATCAGCTCCACCGCATCGGATACAATTCCGACACGGTGATGTCCAAGTGGAGCTTCCCCGGCCAGTGGCTAGTAACTGAAGTCCTCCGCTCGCCGTTCTCTCCTATCCCCCAGCAAGTGTGTATGTCTGTGGATTGGTTGAGTACAACCTCTTTAACTTACACACTTCCATGTGACGGTGGGGGGGATTACAGTCGCCTCACAAAAATCCTGCATGCCATTGCATATTGAATTGTGATCACATGGAACATTTGTAGTGAACAGATATGCAATGTTGGATCTATTTCCTCAATAAATAAATCAACAAGTCCAATTTCCTCAGTTAGATTTGCTTAATTGTATTTACTTTTAAGACTTGTGTACCCCTGCCATTTACTCAAACCCCCACATGGTGCATGGGGGGGGGGGGGTAGAGCCTAATGTCCATTGGCTTTGCCCTAGTGTTTTTACAGGAGTGGCCTAGCATAGGGCTGATATTACCATCAATGTCAGAGGCCTCCGAGTCTGAAGATAACAACCTCTATGCCTGATGCATGGAGCTAGTAACAACTTGGTAGGGGGAGTAAAAAATATGAAAATAAATAGAAATAAGATGGACGAAGAGTTTGACCTAAATTTGGGTCTGGGTGAACTTAGAAAAAATAGGATCTGGTATGAAAAAAGCAGCTTGCACAAAGCCCAAGCCTAAACCCCCTTTTAAGTCATTGTACTTGAACACAATAGATTATTCTTAAAATGATTGGGAGCCAAGTCTGCAGCCAAGTCCTGAAATATAGTGGAAAGCCTAGAACATGGGGTATGTTTTGCACATTACAATGCATTACCTCGTGGTATTTTTTCACAGTTTTCCCAGACATGCAAGTGCAGGATTTGGAATATGGAGTTCCACAGCCACAGCTTCCACCACATCGTTTAACTAGAAGGCATCGTGGGAAAAACACAGCATTGGTAACCTTAAGTTCCTCCCGTAAATTCACTGTGAAATTCTGCGGGGTGCAGCTATATCTCTTGACGTCATCATTCAGCCGGTCTAAGTTAACTGGAGAAAGAAAGTCATCAGTCTACAAAATAATACAAATATAGGAAATCACAAACACCATAGAGTTCAGAAATGTATTACTTTTCATTTTAGTTATACCACTTTCTACCTTAGGGAAAAGGTCTCTTTGTATTTTTTTGTCTATTTAATGGTCACCATAGTTTACATAAACCCCTCCAAGATACGTCATTAAGTAAACCCCTGGCTCTGGACATGGCATTATTCTTTTGATCTTTTCACTCATTCTCTGCATGTGTCCACTTTCGATGGAATATTTAAAAGTGTGTTTTATGGAAGCAGTTTTCACTACCTGCAATTGGTTGCTACTGGTAAAATACACCAAGTCTGTACACCAAGAAGAGAGAAGCTAGTCAAACAGAACACTGCTGCTATGGACACTGCTGACGTGAGGGATCTGAATTTCCCTTACACTTCCCCAGCAACAGCATTTTGAGCAATTATCTGCCATCTGTTGCTGTTGGCAATGTACACCAAGTCTGCACAGGTTGTACATTGCCAATAGCTACAATTTGCAGAAACTGCTTCCATAAAACACTAAATGCTATATCAGATCATCACATTTAAGACCTTTTGAGCCAAAGGTGGCGGCTGCACCAGCAGCCTTTTTTTTAAAGAAGAACCTCTTGGCTGGTGCTGCAGTCTTAAAGACTTCAGGACCGGCCAATATCCACTTCCTGTGACAATTCCAAGTTGGGATGCTTTGCTGTGTGAAACACCATGGGATCACTGCACTAACTCACCTAGCCACGTTGCAACAGCATATGTGCAGGCCAGGGACCCACTATACCTTTTGCTAGAAACTAAGTCATTTGTAAATGGCTGGGGTAGGTACATACCCCCACTAGAGTTAAGCGGGGTATTGGCTGGAGGCACAATCGGCTCCATTCAGCTTGCTAGCCAGTGTGCCAATTGGGTGAGTGGCCTTACGCCTGTACCATGGGATTTCCAGAAAAGGTGAGTTTTCTTGGCAAAGTGCAGTCTGTGAAGCCCTCCACCTCTGGAAACCTGTCCACTATGAGACCAGACCAGGGTGGCAGATCAAGGCTACCTATTTCCTATATACTGGACTGTTATGGCCATGATTCCTTGGGTGGCTGTTGTAGTCGCATGGCTGCAGCTAAAGCCCACTCCTTGTGTATTGCTGATAAGATATAAATGAGTACTATTTTAAAAAATGAAACATATATATTTTTTAATTATTAACTAAAAATTAAGCAATTCATGAACTTTTTACACAATATACACAATAATGTATCCCTAAAAGTTCAAACTTAGCAAAAACAATGACCAACAACAGCTGGGCAAGGAGCAACCCTCACAGTCACATTTCACTATTACTACTAGCAATCCCCATTCAGCTTATAAACCCTAAATAGATCATAGATAAATAATTGGGGTCATTCTTTGGTGAAGCCAGTATTGACTTCCAGTGTGTATTGCAACCTGCACCTAAAAGTTTTTCGAACTTTTTCCCCCCATGATGGACCGGTACATGTGATGGGGATATATATTTAACTTTGGAAATAACAGCACCCTATGAGCTATGCTAAAGAATTTGCCATTTTTTTCTGCATAGCCCATAGGGCGCTGTTGTTTCCCAAACATCATTCTTACATCATAGGAGAAATGATGTACATCGTCTGCAAAGATGCCCCATCACAGGTGCAGGTCATTGTTGGGGAAAAAAGGTAGTAAGAACATTGCACTTTTTTTGTTTCTAAACACTAAAAAGCTCACCAAAATGCAGGTTGCAATCCACACTGCAAGTCACACTGCAGGTTACACTAGCTTTACCAAATAATTAGCATGACCCACAATGTCCCCCAAATGCCAGCCTGAAGTGGGTCTAAAACAAAAAATAAGCTGAAAAACAACTAAAACAATTGCACGGTTATTATGAATAAAACTAAGTTAGAAACTAGTTACATATGCACGATTCAGCCTCAATCATCTGACATGCATACAAAATGGTGTCACAATACATTATCAAATAACAAACCCAAATACAGTTAGTTATTCCTCTTTCCAGCAAGGTATTATTAGCTACAGTATGTCCTAAAGTAATCTCTGCAAATTTCTACCCATTTAAAAAGAAATTAGTTTTAATTCTAACAATAGAGATAAAATTCCCCGCAGCTGTGGTCTAGTCTGTGTTTATGGTTGTTGTCTTTTCTCCATAAATGTTTATACATTTACATATTGTGACGGTGGTGTGATTCTGGAACACCTGCTTAGTTTTATGCAGATCAGTTTGAGTTTTGCCGCACGCTTAAATGGATAACTCGCTGTTGTGGAGCAACACAGCAATGTATATGTGGCTATGCATTTTAGCACAGCTGTGAGTCAGCCCACATAACAAAGCAACAAAATCTCCCCTATAAAAAGATTTGGCATGTTAGATAAAGATATATACTTACTTGGGAAGAATTCCATTTCCTCCAATTAAAGCTGCTTTCTGGATCATCAGCTATAATGTGTTCAGAACCACAGAAGATCATGGGTCTCCTTTTCGTCACCAATTAACCAGTGACAAAATGCTTACCCATGATTACCTATGGTGAGTAACCTGTGGCAGCTTCATTTACAGGAAAACGTCAGTGTTTATCCAGCCTCCAAGTAAAACGTAACTTTTAATATATCTTGTAAAAAATAGCCAACCATAGAAGAATGCCAAGATGAGTGAAAATAAAGCAGGGACCCAGAAGCCAGCGAGTCCTGCCACCAGAACCCTGTTACGCGTTTCAGGCCACAACGGCCCTTAATCATACAACTCACTCACTCTTATGAGTTGTATTCTTCTATTGGCTATTTTTAACAAGATATATTAAAAGTTAGGTTTTACTTGGAAGCTGGATAAGCACTGACGTTTTGCTGTAATTTGGGAGGACTGCTGAGTGGATTCCCTCTTCCATGCCTTTATGTGGATGTGGTGAGCTGGCTACTTTAATGGCTTCTTAGCTTCATTTACAGGACCAGGATTCCAATGGGAGAATGTCTCTTGTGCCACGACTATTCCCAAGGGCAGGCAAGTGGAATTGTGTATACATTCAGTAGAGTTCAGTAGAGTTAGGGCAGCTTTGTGAAAAGGGGCACCAGGACACAGCAGGATCCCCAGCCAGATATTTGGTGATAGAAATTCATATATATTTTCTTAACACTTTAGGATTAACTTTGGAGTTAGTTTTTGGATTCGTTTGGGTGTGCATCTTTCATGTGTTAGTTTATGATACACATATATTGTTTCATTAACACTTTGTAGTTTTTTGCCGCCATTCTTTGATTAGAGGTTGTTTGATCCTTTGTATTGATCTATATCACTGGTTAATTACACTTTTTTTATATTTGTATTACTAATATGCACAACAGCACTTTTTTGCTTTCTGGCTTGGTATTTTCCTATGGAGCAATTATGGTTTTAATTATATGTTGTATGAGCTCTAAATTTTAATCATGAATTTACAATTTAAAATATTATAGTATTGTTACATGCCTTGATTGAATTTTGAATACATAGATTGGTGGTGCAATTTATTGGTGTCCGTTTCTGTGGGGTACTGGGCCCCACATTACATTTGTTTGCAAATTTCAATTGCCTGTTTTTTGGACACCATTCCTATGCACACTGATCTTGTTGTAATTTCCATCTGAAGGGTGGTGCAGGGACAATTTAATTATCGGTTTCCATTAGGGCAGCTTTATCCTATCCTGTTATTTCTAGATGGGTCAGGGCCACTTTTAGTGGTGCTGGACACATGCTTGTCACTTCATCCCCCCATATTGGGATCAGCCATTGGGAGGAGGCACTGCCTGCTTCTAAAAAAGAGGCACAGCATGACATGTACCAGCACCATGGTGTGGGTGAGGAGGGATTAGAATCTTTTTTCCTTCCCACACTAAGAGCTATTTCATTTAGAATCTGCCCTGCCTTGCATACACCAAGTATTTTTTAATTGTATATGCCTAATCAGGGCCTAAGCAGGGGAGAGGACTGGGAGTGTTTCTTATATTGTGATGAGCTAAACATGCATACCATACCGAATATTTGGGAATCAGATACTCCTAAATCCTGATCCTATTATAGCCTATGGGGGGGGGGATATGGCCACACAATTGGACTTCTTTTGCTCTTTTATATTGCCGTCTGCAGCTCTAAAGACTACCTGCTGGTGCACCAGGCTTAGGGGCTGTTATTTCTAGGGGGTTTGAAAGCTAAATGACCAGCCTTCGGCTGGGTTGGCATAGCAGCCCCTAAGCCCTTTGGAATACGTTGGGTGACCAACAGCAACTGAAATGGTAGGGGGTGGCAGGCCACCTGCCCTCTATAAAGAAAAATGTCCCCCTCCTTGGCACCAGGGGGGGCTGTAAAGCTCAATGCTCAACAGCATGGGCACTGTGTTCTTCCGGGGGTGGCCTAGATCCCTATCAGGTTTGCCCCCTGGATGTTCCACAAGGCCTTCGTAAAATTACAAATTCCTGCAACTGTGATGGCGCAGTTGAAAACTCAGCCTATTCAGAAAAATCCCAAATCATTTAGAGAGTTATTCAACTGACTTTGGTTTTTAAGAAGCTGAGTTTGGAGAGGCAGAAATTGCTTTCTCAGCACACAAGAAAATAAGAACCCAGTGGCGCTGTGTAGAGTGTAAATTACAGGAGGGTGGGGTGTGTATTATAATACACAGGGTATAATGAGTCATATGGCAACAGATGCATATAATACATAAAGTATTATGGGTCAAATGCAACAAAAAGGATGATTGTGGAGACAGAAGGTTGTGTCCCAAATAACATTTACAAAATGGTAGCAAGTGCTCTAAAGGGTGAAAAGACTGTAAAGCGGTTTGTTTGGGCCAGATGATGGGTTGCTCAAAATAGATGAGTTTTAAGGGAGCTTTTGAAGGATCTAAGATTGGAAAGTGGTGCATTGTTTGGGGAAGGGCATTCTGAAAGAGTAGAGCTGCACGTGCAAAGTCCTGGACATAAGAGTGGGAGAATGGTGATCTTTGTAGGATAGCGTTGGGTGTTTGAGCTGAAACCTTTCAGATGCAAATGCAATGGGCAGTTTTATAGGCAGTCATCAATAACATACTGTAAAGAAAAACCTATGGGCAATCCAAAAAGAATGTTTTTAATGTTTTCGAAATGTGTTTGGTTTTCCCATAGGCTGCTGTTTAAAAACTTCTAAATAATTTGCACCTTGCCTTTTTATATATTCATTTAATTGTTAGCGTGCTAAATGTGACATCCATGTATTTTTTAAAGAGGTAAGAATATTTTGGAAGTTTGACAGCATCCTATGGGCTTTGAAGAGCGATTTGGCAAATTCTTTAGTATAGCTCATAGGGTGCTGATTTGGCAAATTCTTTAGTATAGCTCATAGGGTGCTGATATGGCAAATTCTTTAGTATAGCTCATAGGGTGCTGTTTTTTCCTAAATAAAAAAATATCTCCTTACACAGTTGGAAAAGTGATATATCCCACCTGTAAAAATGCTGCATTACAGGTGTAGGTGATTTTTTAAAAAATTTGAATAAAAATTGTTTGCATAAGTGCTCAAGTTAAAAACCTCACTCAGATGTAACTTCAGTTCACACCCAAAGGTAAACTTGCTTCTCCAGATCTTTAGCATGGTCCTGAACATGGGAGTCTTTGTTTTACCTTATTCGAACCTGTCCTGAAATATGTAATTTTGCTATTTTTGTAATATTGCAACATGTGAAGCAAAATTCTGGTTCATTTTGCTTTTCCAACATCTAAAGTTGCCAATGGGATATGGAAAATCAATTTGCTACAACACAGACAAAAGGTATTGAGTGATATAGTACTGCTCCCCAGATACCCATTGCCCCTCCTATGCTTTTTATAGGCAGTTAGCACAAGTATACTGAATCCCAGCGCGTAAGTTTTAAGTTTTGTACTTTTTTTATCATCTACTTCACTTTTTGTAAGTTAGTTACTTACTAAACAAATTAATGCTTTATTTGTGTAACAGTGTAATCATATCTGAAAAATGATTAGTGTTTAATTGATTTCAAGCTAAAACTTTGAAGAGAAGGGAAATCTATGTCTTCTTTGATCTTAGGTGCTTAAACTTATTAACATTGATGCTTCTGGTCTAGATTAGACCTTCTTACAATTCCTAATGCCAAGGACAACTACATAATTAACTAATTTGGACATTTTATAAGCCATAGAATGTTTTATCTTGGGAGAAGTGCGTAATGCATCATGGGAAAGCTCATGAATTTCAGGTCGGATATAGCCATGACCCAATTCAGAACCAGAGTATGATCATTATGCAATAAATCTGTGATCTTAGGCGTTCACCTACTTTCTGAGTTTGGAGAGAATTTTACATACCCCTACCGTACGTCTTGTTGTGGAAAGCAGCCGTTTTCAGAAGCAATGATATTCCCAATGTTAACTTTGTTAGCTAACAAGTTTTTCCAGTAACCTAATTACTGTAGAAGAAGGTAGGACTTCAGTCAGCCAGGTCATATATGCAGATACGGAGCAATGTGGGAATGTCTTGGAAGTTGCTTCTAGTCATGATCACTGTTCCACCTCATCTGATGAAATAAGGCCTAAGCACCAAGTACATAAGCATCAATGTGAAAACCCACCACCCTTAGGAAGTGTATACTGTGATTGGACCGGAAACTACAGCTTCATCTTACTTTTGTAGCTTCCTCTTCCTCCTTCTACCTTGCAGCTCATGTCACACAAGTGCAGCCTCTAAACAAAATTCTCAAGCCAACCAAAAAGGGAATCCCACTTTTCCCTCACCCACCCCAACAAACTCGTGGCACCACCAATTATCTTAATACATCAAGTTTATTACAAAATAGTAGTACAAGACATACAGACACATTAAAACCATACCAGTTAAAAAACATACACACAACATATATCTCTCCAAGGAATGAAGGGAGGGGCAGGGTGAAAAACCACCGGTAGTATTAATGCAATTGATAATGAAAAACCTAGGGTAAATGAGTACTTATATGGGTTTGGGTCCGCCTTAGTCCTAACTATACCTCATCCATAAATAACCATATATCGATGTAAGTGCTAATGTGCAAAACCATAATAGCATACTCAATCCTATTCTAATACAAGCCTATACTTGTGTAAAGTGCCAAGTGCTCATATGTAAACATAACTCATGTGCAGTACTATTTTTGAACCTCTACTTAAATCAAGAGAACAACGCCGGATAACGGAAAAAGACAGACCAGTTAAACCCATGTACCATGCCAATAACAATAAGATCTCACGTGTCCAATGAATATACCGATCACCGATGGGGGTCCCCCCACCCCAGCCTAGGGGGCTGGGGTGGGGGGACCCCCATCGGTGATCGGTATATTCATTGGACACGTGAGATCTTATTGTTATTGGCATGGTACATGGGTTTAACTGGTCTGTCTTTTTCCGTTATCCGGCGTTGTTCTCTTGATTTAAGTAGAGGTTCAAAAATAGTACTGCACATGAGTTATGTTTACATATGAGCACTTGGCACTTTACACAAGTATAGGCTTGTATTAGAATAGGATTGAGTATGCTATTATGGTTTTGCACATTAGCACTTACATCGATATATGGTTATTTATGGATGAGGTATAGTTAGGACTAAGGCGGACCCAAACCCATATAAGTACTCATTTACCCTAGGTTTTTCATTATCAATTGCATTAATACTACCGGTGGTTTTTCACCCTGCCCCTCCCTTCATTCCTTGGAGAGATATATGTTGTGTGTATGTTTTTTAACTGGTATGGTTTTAATGTGTCTGTATGTCTTGTACTACTATTTTGTAATAAACTTGATGTATTAAGATAATTGGTGGTGCCACGAGTTTGTTGGGGTGGGTGAGGGAAAAGTGGGATTCCCTTTTTGGTTGGCTTGAGTAGTTTGGTCTCACCCCAATAGTTGTGCACGCCAGATATTGTTGTGTATATTGTTGCTGGTGCGGTCTCAGCAGAGTTTACTCTAAACAAAATTAAGCAACTGTGTAGGGGTGGACGGCTGATTACTAAGTATAGGTTCCCCGTGGGAGGTAGATAGAACAGAGGACCCACAGAGACCTGTATGTTTCCATAGCTGCACTAGACTAAATTAGGCTTTCCCTGAAAACATTCTATTTCCAGTACAGTAGAGGCCAGGCCAAGTAGGAAATTATGGAGAGTGGTATGATGGTTCTGTGACAAGTTATTGATCTTGTAGGTATACTTTGATTGTGTCACTGGGGTGCTGTGGTTAGGGGACTGACAGAGGTTACAGAAGGTAAATATAGGCGTAAGGACCTAGGTTAGGTTGAAATTATGTTGATGATTTTTTTAAATATATTTTCAGGCTGCCTTTCAGAAACGTTATAGCCATGGAGGAATACATTTATAGTTCTTTCATATAACCATGAGGCAACAGTGTCTAACAGTTTTCATTTGGGTATCTTTGTTCTAATTAGCCCCTAGGAGTGCAGAGAATTTATGTAACAAATGACGAAGGAACCCTGTAACCAAGATGAGCCAGCACATAGGGGATCTGCTGGACGAGACAAAACGGGCTTCTGTTGCTCCTGACGATTGCTGGAGAGTTTGGAAATGCGGTAAGTCCTCTTTGTTTATATATATTGGGAATGGGGGGATATTTCTATTCAGTGAAAATGTGCGGCACACACTCTAGAACCTATTGATTTCATTTCTGGGATTTAGGCCCTAATTTAAGTCAGGTAGTGGCTGGTTAATGATAGGTAGCACAGGTAGCGACTGATAAACGCCGGACACGGCACACAATTACACATTTATCAAGCAGAATCTGTTTAGCGACTGGAATAGCGCCATGTAGCGTCTGATCTTTTCATTTTAATACATTTCCTCAGAAATGACATTACAGGTCTGGCATTAAAGTGTTCATGTTACAATGCAATTCCATATGTTTTTGCTTTGTTACTAGTGGATAGATGCTGGAAAACAGACTTTAAACACACCACCTCCTGCGCTCTGGGCTTCAAACAAGCATTTTTCAGCGCCAGAGATTTGTGAGGCTGTTTTTTTCCTGAATATGGTGTGAGTCTGTCGCTATGAGCAGTCGCTAACATGCGCTTCCATACAGCGCTGTACTGGTCAAATAGCGACTCCTCACAATGTATTCAACATTACTGAACAGCGACTGAGTCGCTATAAAGTAGCGACCCATGGCCAAGCACTGCGACTACTAGCGGGCACTCTGAAAATGCTGCTACAGACGCTCATCTGTCGCTACCTGCCGCTAATGATGAATCAGCCTCCCCGTTTATATATCACAATATTGTGGTTGATTCAGAGCCAGTTGAGAAAGCTCACTTCTTTTTTATGAGAGAAAACTGCCATTCACCTTCATTGTCTAAGTTGGGGCTCATTCAACCCCAGGTGAAAATTTATACACGGTTGTTGAATCAGCCCCAAGGTAAACAATGAAAGTGAATGACAGTTTTCTCTCCTAAAAAGGTTAGAGTTTTTTCATCTGGCTCTGAATTGACTCCATTGCGTTAAATACAGGTAGATGTAATGGGAAATTAGAGTCTAACCAAGGATAAAGTTGAAGAACACAACCCAAATTAGTGTTGGTCCATGCATGGGGGGGCATCCTGATTGCTGATGCCTCCCCAATATAAGCTGCTGCCAGCCCAAGATTTCCTTACCTGCTCCTTGTTCCCCTGGCCTAATCCAGCCAATCGAATTTATGCCAGTATTCACATGGTCTTAATCAAGTGACCTCCAGGGCCATATTTTGCTGGTGGAACATTATGAATACAAGGCTTTTAAATATTCATACAAATAGTGTTCTATTGGTGAACCTCAGGGAAAAAAATCATGCGAGATTGTGACTTCGTAACTTGGCAATAGCAGTTTAAGTGCCAGACTTTTTGTACAGTGTCTAGGCAATTAATTAATATAGTTGGCCAAATGCGATGCAATGGAAGACGAGAGCACTCAGCTCAGTGCTTATGGCAGACATTAATAAAGAGTCCTTATCTCAAACTGTTTGATCAATACAATATTCAGTTTAATCAGTGCAGTGCTGCCACTGATTCCGCTTTTCCGCGTTGACTTTGTTTTTTGGATTCCTGTGAATCATATTAACAGTTTAAATTTAAACTTCAGTAACCTCATATTTTCCTATCCATTTTCTGCGTTGTTAATGATCACATTAGTGCAGCCCCTATGCATCTCTATTAAAATATTGTGATTGTTTATTGCCGTGGTAATTACAGAGCGGTGAACAATGTGTTGGCTGCTGTGCCTATTTGTAAGCAATAACACCGAGCTACCAGTCAATAGTATCTGACAAGTCTAAATAGTCACTCCATAATATTAATTCCTAGACTCAAAGACAATTTCTCTCAGTGCTTAAAGGCCAACTCTGGGCTAAAAAGAAAAAAAAAGGAAAAAGCAATTTCTACCTTGAAAAGGGAGGGGTGGCAACCTAACCTGGCAGGCGCATGTGAGAAGGGCAATTTGGATACACAAAGGGGCCACAGCACTCAACCCTGTTAGCTTACAGCCAAACGTATACTCTGTCTCTAAATCTGGTTATGAACAGAGGTCTTGGTCCACACACATCTGCAGAAGTATTCTGAAGCTGCACCACCAATTGGGAGCAGCTTACCTGAGGTTGACCTATAGGACAACCTCAAGTACAGGTAGTCCTCGGGTTACGACGGTCTCGAGTTACGTCGTTTCGTGGTTACGACGCTCTTGACTCAGCTGCCCCTCTTGACTCACCTGCCCCTCTTGACTCACCTGCCCCAGTATCTCCAGCACCTTCTGCAGCTTCCTCCCAATAAGTAAGCCTGTTCTCTCTTTGGAATTGTTACAGTATCTTTGTTTATTACAGTACACTGTTTATTACTGTTACAGCACTTACAGCACTTACAGTACAGTATTTCATTATTAAACGTACTATACTGCACAATATTTTACTGTACCTATGTTTATTGATAATTATGTAGGGTACTGTGTTAGGATAGGTGTTTGGATAGGCTAAGTGTTTGCAGTACTGTACTGTTATTATGGTACAGTACTGATGAGGTATGAACGTATGATCCGACATACGTCGAAATTCGGTTTACGACGCCGCGTAAGAACGGATCAATGTCGTAAGTCGAGGACTACCTGTAAGCTGCTCCCAATTGGTGGAGCAGCTTCAGCATACTTCTGCAGATGTGTGCGGACCAAGACCTCTGCTTTTATCCAGATTTAGAGATATATTATGTGTTTGGCTGCAAGCTAACAGGGTTGAGTGTTGTGACCCCTTTAAGACTTGCAATCTCTACCTTCCCTGCTTATCACAGTTACTTTTTAACCATAAAAATACTGTAAATGAATGCGCCCATGTGCCAAAAAGCTCTTTTAAACTATTACCTTTAGATTTCTTTTCTTGAAATGTCCGTCCACGGTACTGTGCTGTGTCAGTATAAAGGTTTTCCAGATCTTCTTGCCATGTTTCTGGATTAAAGTGCTTGACCACCTCTTCTACGGTGTCAAACATGGCGATGGCTTGGTCCAGAGCCTCGGCTAGAACAGTGGTGTTAGCCACTGTTGGAGAGTAATAGAACATATCCTAAAAATGAAAATAAGATACTCTGTTTTCACATGACAATAAATTAATGAAAATACACAAACATATAAAATATTAAACAAAGGCCCCAGTCCAATACAATTCAGTATCATAGGTATACTTTAATTAGGGTTTTAGAAGAAAACCACTGATAGTCCTAGGAGTTTTTTCGGGTCTTGTGAAGATATGTGGCCTAGTTCCTGGACTTCCACCTAGTGGACACTATAAATTAATGTGGAAATAAAAGCTGGCCTAGAGTCAGGAAGTCTGTATGGTAGACAACATGTTGTAGATGAAGAGTATGTCATATAGTGTAAATGTACATAATTAGTACAGCTAACATATTTCAAGCATAGTTAGGTACATAAACAGGTAAGTATATAGGCCTTGATTCACTAAAGGTAGAAAAAAAAATTAGTGCTTGGAAAATAAATTCGCATGCGAGAATTTTTCAAACTTAGGAGCGATTCAAAAAGGCAGTTGAAAATCACTTTACAACTGGAAAACAATGAAAAAGTGCACAAATTTCCCATACCCAAATGCTATCTGTGAGAATTTTTTTCTACTGCTTCCTAATTTGCAGCAGAGCAGTATGATCCCTTGTTGCCCTTTGTTCTGTTTTTGCGTTGTGTTTCTGGACTTTCTAATTAATGTGGACTAGTACATGTCATTGTTAATGTTTAATTATGTTTAATGTTGCACTTTGCATTGGTTCGGTGCATCATTTTTTGGTGATGGTGGTTTAGGTGCCCTTTTGGCAGTGTTGCTTTGCATTGCTTTACTTGCATCTGTTGTTATTGTACCGATTTATTTGGGTGGTTTGTAGATTAACAGTTCTTAGTTTTGAATTTGGTCTGTGGATCTATTAATATATGAATGTGAGTGTTGCCCTGAGTGTCATCATTAGCATGCACATATCTGGAACGGTGTTGGTTTGGTCGCCCAAAATCGGCCTGATGTACTTACATTTCCAAACCACATTAAAGGTTTCTATTGCATCCAGGGCCAGCTCCAGGGTTTTGTGGGCCCCTGGGCTACAGAGTCCCAGCAGGCCCCTTGTGTCACGTCACTTGTGCGGCTCTGTGAATGGTGACCAGTATACTCACTACACATATTAAAGTGGACCAAAACCCAGGATTTTGACTATCTTGGATCTTGGACCTTGCCCTCGCGGCACCCCGATTCGGGGTGCCCCGCTGTGTGAAACCCCCCTAGGTCGCCAAAACCAACTCACCTTTTCCCGGTCCTACGACGCATATGCAGCCTCTCGTCCAATCAGCATGCCGACACCCGCATCCCCTGCTTCCCTCTATATCAGGGAGCGTGTCCATGTCGGCCATTCACAAAAGCCTGGCTCGGGCACGTGCCATGCTGGAGGGATGTGCCGCTGGACCAGGAAAGAAGGTGAGTTTATGGGTGACCTGGGGGGTTTCACACAGTGGGGCATCCCATTTTGGATTCCCCAGGGGAAGGGAATTGATCAGCCCAGGAATCTATAAGATCTATGATCGCCGTGGGTTTTGGTCCACTTTAAAGTGCACCAAAACCCAGGATTTTAAATATCCTGGGTTTTGGTACTCGATTTGGGATGACCCACTATGTGAAACCCCCAGTTTGCCTGTAAAACTTACATGACTGCCAATGCAACAGCGCATGCGCAGGCAGTCAGTGTGCCTCCATTCTGCTTTCCTCAGCTGTCGAGAAGTCTCATCGGCCCCCGATGAAGGTGAGTGCACCGATGGCTGCATCCCTGTCAGCCTCCAGCTGGGGGCGTGCCCGTGCCAGCTATTCACAAATCATTAAACGGAGGCTCCAAGGAGAGAGAACCAGGTGGCCCCGAAGTCTTATCGACTTCATGGCCACTTTTGGTTCACTTTAATGCAGGGCACAGAATTCTATTTGCCCACAGAGCACAGCATAGAGAGCCCAAAAACAATTCCAAGCAGCCCAGGAATCCCGTGGCACATGCACCAGCCCAAAAATTAACAAAAGTGGCCAAAATAATTACAACCATCCTAGTCCATTGAAATATATGAGATAAGGCCACACAGTGCAGGGTGAGCACCTGGTCTGGCACTGTAGGGAACTCATCGCCAGTGCTGATGATAGATGTGACGCTACCTGGCACTTTCACAGGAGCTTTGGATTTTTGACTTGATAAATACACCTTTTGCACTGGGACCTGACATTCACCTGACACTCATCTGGCACTACGTGATTTCCTCCCCCTGGGGCATCCAAAATCGGGATGCTCTGCTGTGTGAAACCACCCAGCTCTCCCCATACATTTACCTTGTCTCCCTGTCTAACGGCGCATGCATAAGTTGCGTCTGCATCCCCGCTATCCCTCAAGCAGGGCGCTTGCCCGCACCAGGCATTTGTGAATGGTCAGCGCAGGCACACTCCCTGTTAGAGGGGAGCGGGGGATGCAGCCGCTAGTGCGCTTGGAGCCTCTGGCATTAGACGAAGACTTAGACGACGTGGCGTCAGCGGCTCCGAGTGCGCTGATTGGATGGGCGGTCGCGCATGCGCCGTAGGACCGGGAGGAGGTGAGTTCAGATCAGTGATCTGGGGCGTTTCACACAGCGGGGCACCCCCGATCGGGGTAAAGGACCAAAACCCAGGATAGTAAAAATCCTGGATTTTGACCCAATTTAAACCCTAAAATGTTTTTTTAATATTTTGGGATGCTCATTTTTCTGTCTGCTATATTTATGTTGTCATGGCGTTAGGTATTGTTTACATCACTTACATTTATCAAGTTGTGCAGCAGCTTGCAATGTGGTAATTGAAACATCGCACATGTTAACATGCTCATGTGTCTTCCTCATGGAGCCCAGGGATAGTTGTATCCAGGCTGTACTCAGGCATCCAGAAACAACATTTTGTTCCTCACCTTGACATGTCCTCTGTCCTGTGTGCGCCACTATGATTTATTTCATAGAAATGTTTTTGCTAATATGTGTAGGGGCCTATATTAAATATAGGCCTCCTTATTTTTTTTACAGGTATAGTTGATAGAAGGACTCCATGGTGGAAGTCAGAAAAAATACTTTTCTCCCCATGAAAGCTGCTGTAAAAAAATTGCGTGAAACACTTGAATTTAACTCATGTGTGGAGCCAATCCATGGCACCTGAATCACTAGAATTGTTTTTCACTTGAAAATTCCACACAAATTATTTTCGAAAATCGAATTATTTTCAAGTGCTTTTTCTCTCACTCGAATTGAATTAGCAAAAACTAAAGTAAAACAGCTTTCAGGATTGTTGAATCGCGCATAGAATTTTTGCGAGCAAAATCGCACCTTTTTCTCAAAAAAACATGTGAAAATTTGAATTCAACCTTTAATGAATCAAGCCCATAATGTCCAAGTAGGATCCTAAGTCAGAAATAGTAGTTTATAGCAAATAATAAATATAAATATATAAACACAGAGCAGAAAGAATGCCTCTATTAGGTCTAATTAGGAGGTATTGGCTCCTTGGTTGGCTCCTATTCTTAGAGACACTACTCCTTTAACACTTCTAGTGTCAAAATTCAAATTAGGAATACAGAGCTCATTCTTAGAACACTGCACCTTTAGCACCTCAGGTATCAAAGCAGTATCAAAGATATTAGCAGTGACTTACAGCCGCCTCGCCAGTCTTGATAAAGCTGCCGCTGGCAGTGAAACGCGTTGACGGCGACAGGCATATGAAACCAAAGAGGATCCACTTGCGATAGCTATCCCGCCCTTCTAAACAGTAACACCAACGGCCGTGGTGACTGGAGTCGGGTGAGAGCCTCGCCTATCCTTAAAACAAGCGATTTGTCACTTTTTAAATGTGAGTGCGCACTTGTAGGTTGCATTTTATAATTTTTAACATTAAAAAGCGGGAATACACTAGATTTTCTCTCTTTTGTTTTATCCTACACCTGTACTACCCTGGTGAGCTGAAATCTAGTGCAACCAGCACCTATAGCCCCTAATTGGATATCTACACAGAGGAGAAAGATCTAAGAGGAGTTAATATATACAGCTCTATATTCATTCACCAGCCGGTAAGAGTACCTAGCAACGGTGACGGGCACAGTGGTGACTTTATAAGTTTATGGGCACTGAAAATACTGTATAAGAAAGAACTACAGCCAGATATCACTTTGAATGGAAGAGGAAGAATTATAACTCTACCACTATATAAACAAGGACTATTTAAAGAGCCAGTGTCACCTGTTAAGAAAACTGCTAGCAGCATTTCTCTGTAGTTTTATATTTACAATTTGAACTTTGATACCTGAGGTGCTAAAGGTGCAGTGTTCTAAGAATGAGCTCTGTATTCCTAATTTGAATTTTGACACTAGAAGTGTTAAAGGAGTAGTGTCTCTAAGAATAGGAGCCAACCAAGGAGCCAATACCTCCTAATTAGACCTAATAGAGGCATTCTTTCTGCTCTGTGTTTATATATTTATATTTGTTATACACTCTCTATTTGGGATAAGAGGTTCTAACACGTCGAGCAGTTCTCAATTTAAGTAACCATAGTGTTTTCTAAATTCAAGCCTTAAGATAGCAGCGCGGGTTCTTCACATTACTGTATAGCAAATAATAGTTTGTAGCAAGAGTTGTTGTAGCAAAAAATTTCCATAAGCTCAATCGTTCTGTATTTGAACCAACATATGAATCAGTAAAGAGGCAAGTAGCATAAACTATATAGGTATGGGTAAGTTAGGAGGGGCAAGTTAGGTACTAGTAGTAAGGGAGAGCAGTGTTATAATACTGCTTACTACTAGTGCCTAGACTATTACTTGATGCAAACTACTAATACCGGTACTCCCTAGGGTGATATCAGCACCTACTATAAGGCCTCATGCTTCTTACTACTAAATAAGCCTTCTGATAAAGCTCCTTTGTATGGAACATGTCAAGGCATTTGGAACCCTTGGGCACTGCTTACGAAGGTCAGGTAAGTAAGTACCCATATACCACTGTTAAATTAAAAACTTAGTAAAATTATGTGGTAGGGGTTATATATATTCTGATGCCTTTGAATTGAGAGGGCCCCTCCAATGCACATATAATGGGGTCCAAGGCTATATTAAAAACTATAGGGGAAAGAGGACACCACTGCCAAGTGCCTCTTGATATGGGTATACTTGATGACAAGCATTGATAAAATACAGATTCTGCATATAGACTTTATATTTGAAGAGTATTTGCAACCAGAGGAGACTACTGTCGCCACCACCGCTGACCTAATTCTGATGGTGGAGTGTTTTCCCCAAAAAAAATCCAAAAAAAATTGAGGAAAAAGAAGTTCGGCCAGAAAGCCTTGAACTCTACACATATCTTTTTTTTACCATAATTGGCATTCCCAGCTTAAATACTAAGTTGTGGAACATAATACAGTATTCAATATTTTACATAGGATACATTTCCAACATCTATATTTGAACTTACCTCCTCAGTAGGTTTCGGTCTGGGGCCAAAAGGCATCCCAGTATTTTTCTGGCCCCTGACTAGCCCACTGCGTCCCACAGAGCCTCCCCCAAATTGTACTTTGCGAACAGTCCATGAGCATGCTCCCCAGCTGAGACTTTAGCATTGCAGGGAGAGATCATGGGCATGGGTGGATATTGCCAACTTATGTTATGTTTCTAAAGCTTTGCTATTGTATGGACAGATAATATAACATGGGTGGCTATATGCACCCCTCCCCCCAGCCATGATGCTGAGGCTAATGCATGGTGGGCAGAACATGGCCCAGGGTTTCTTTGCTGGGGAGGGTACAGTGTGGCCAGGTACAGGAGGGGCAGAGGGTCTAGGTAAACCTGTATTGGATTGGATACAGCCTAATCCCCAAAGCACTGTATCGCACTGGGATTTCTTCTGGGTGCCCTTGTTCTCAATGGAAAATTTACATCTTAGGCAAAAAATACCTGGTAAAGATAAAAGTCAGCTCTACCTTATAATAGTATTCTCCTGCCCAGGGAATTGGGAAAATCAGCAACTCCAATTATACAAATCACAAACAGGTATCCAGCCAGAAGTTGCCATAAAATCAGCAAAAAACGTTATTCAAAAAATCGATAAAAATCACACGAAAGGCAATTCCCAGTAAAAGATCAAACACGTCAACACGTTTCAGACTGCGAGGGGTCCTTAATCATGACATTTTGTACAATATCACAGCTACAATTTATATCTCCACCAGCAATTGAAGAGCCAGCCTCCAGGCATATTTCATTAATTAGTTAGTACATGTTCATAATTACAGCAGCAAATGGTAAATACAACATAAGTCCACAATATGACATAATTAAACTAACCTGTGTGTTATATGGATGGCTATCACCCCGGACCGACAATTCAAAAAGCACCGGCCTCTTCATAAGAGGGACAGATCATGGGCATGGGTGGATATTGCCATACTTATCTTATTATGTTTCTAAAGCTTTGCTATTGTATAGACAGATAATATAACATGGGTGGCTATATACATCCCTGCCCCCAGCCATGATGCTGAGGCTAATGCATGGTGGGCAGAACATGGCCCGGGGTTTCTTTGCTGGGGAGGGTACAGTGTGGCCAGGTACAGGAGGGGCAGAGGATACAGCCCAATCCCCAAAGCACCGGCCTCTTCATAATAGGGACAGATCATGGGCATGGGTGGATATTGCCATACTTATATTATGTTTCTAAAGCTTTGCTATTGTATGGACAGATAATATAACATGGGTGGCTATATAACCCCTCCCCCCAGCCATGATGGTGAGGCTAATGCATGGTGGGCAGAACACGGCCCCGGGGTTTCTTTGCTGGGGAGGGTACAGTGTGGCCAGGTACAGGAGGGGCAGAGGATACAGCCCAATCCCCAAAGCACTGCATCGCACTGGGATTTCTTCTGGGTGCCCTTGTTCTCAATAAAAATACCTGGTGCTCATCAATAAAGTATGGTTTCAGTTGTGAACTAGTAGAGAGGTCCTTGGGCTGGAGTAGAGTAGTAAATGGCTGTCAAATGGAATTGAATCTCATCACCACCAATATTGTGTTTTCGATGCCTGATTGTTGTTGTTGTTGGCCATCCCCATGCCATCATAACATGCCAGATAGGGAGTCCAGACCAGGCAATGCGTGAAGCACTTAGGCAGCGTGAGTATCCCCCTTTTTTTCCTGGCTGGTAATTTTACATTGTATAATGAACTGCTTTAGTTGTATTCTCAGCTATTTATTTATGGTGAGCATTCCTCATTATGCCCTTAAGTAATTTAGATGCCAAGATGCATTTAAATCTTTTCAAAATATTTCCATTCATGTAGCCAGCTTTATTAGTTATATATATATATCCTCTGATTCCAGCTATTTCTTGTACTATAATAATATGTGATTTCCGATGACTATTATTTAGTTGCTGACCTTTCTGGCCACACGGGGAGTATGACTCATTAAATCAGATAAAAAGTAAAGAACTCCAGTACCATTCCAGTGGCGACAGTGGTAGTTTGTTGTGGCAAATTATATACCAAGTTATAAAATCCATAATTAAGGCCAGGATGCTGTTTTCTGCGTCCAAAGCCTCTCTTTGAGCTCTTCCAGGAGGAAATACGCCATGTCATAAATTCTTTATGAGATATAAATCAAAATGTGCAATTAACAAATAAGCTAATAGATCAGAGCAAAACGTCTGAGATTAACTCGTAAAAGACAGCCGCTGGCGATTTCACATGACAGCATGGAGGACAGCTGTGAGCCAGCCAATACATCTGTCCATGAACTTGCTGCCAAACTAGCTAATGTACATGACAGAAATAGTCTGGCAGCTTGACATCAACCTCTGCTTGGGATTGTTTTATAAATTGTGCCGTTCTAGCCGAGGCTGAATTCCAGCAGAACAAAGAAAAAACTCTGCAGTAATTCTTTTGGTGGCAAACAAAAGAGGTAATGTACTGGAATGTATAGAATCTAGTTGTAGAACCACAAACCTGATTCATCAAATTTTCATGATTACCTTACGTATTCCAAGGAACTGATTTTATGACTAATATAAATTGTTGTGAACGCACCGGTAACCGCACCGGCAAAGGAACACTCCTGTATCACCAAAGTATTATCTAGCGTGCAGTAGTAGGTGGAACAATACAATATAGGAGAAACTGTGGGGGTAGCCCCAACCTCCACACAACTACACCAAAGAACCACCGCACCGCTATATATATTCTAAAGCAATATGGATTTTATTATTCAGATAAGGCAAGGGCAAAAGACATCATTAAAAAATATTAAAATACATACAACATAGACTTGACACCCCCAAATTCTCCAGGGCTCTACAATACAATAGGATCAACTCATTAAATACAAAAAAATAATAAGAAAGGGCTAAAAGGTCCCTATTAATAGAGTCACCAATACAGTGTAACACATACCAGAACCTAAACCCTGTGCAAAAACAGCAATGTGCAATCAAATTACAATGCTTCCCTCCTTTGAGTTCCTCTTGATAATATCCCTCTTATTAATCCCTAATACAGTGCATAACATACCAATAATAAACCCTGTGCAAAATGACTACTACTAAGCTTTATATATTCTGAACATGATTCCCTCAAGGTAAAGTGCTTGTTCTATATTACTATCCCCACGATAATCTCACAGTGAAAACATGCCATCAACAACAGTATATTAATTAAAGACTACCAGTCCTCTGGAATGTAGTGCCCCGGACGGCTCCCATCACCTCCTCAGGGCGAGGTGTCCTACGGCTCCTATATCAATTCTTAACAAACTCCCCTTTAAAGCTGTTGGAAACCTATTTCTGGGTCCTCCCCCCTTCCCCTGCCTTAGCAGTGGGACAATGCTTCCATGCCCCGCGGCACCATTGAGATCGCTGATTGGCACTTGAAGTGTGCCAGCCAGCTAGCCGCATCCCCAGCTCACTGTTTGAGCATGCACGTGCCCCGTGTCCAGCCATTCTGTTAGGCTGGGTGCGGGGGGGAGCACACAGCTACAGGGGAGCCAGGGATGTGGTGGCCGGTATTTATAGCTTCACATGTGCTGCCGGGAAAGATGGGTTTACCAGCGACCCCGGGGGTCTTTTAGATTCCAGGGCTCAGTCTCAGGGGTTTTGATACACTTTAAAGGGACTGTCTATCAACTGCAATAATAGGATAGAAAGCAGCCCACCCAATATGTGTCCCATGTGCCTCTCAATGCCTCCACCACAAGAAGGTGGTCCAACAGCTACTCTGTCCCTTGGAGCTCCAAGTGCAAACCAGTATGACTGAACTGACCACAGCAGGGTGTCATTCACAAAGCTCCATCCTCCATGATGGTGGAGGATTCCCATTATTTAAAATTGACCATTGGGCTCTCAGGAAGACCATGTCATCTTCAAAGCAATCAAATCTCATTCTTTGTACTGTACTCACCCTGTGCTGCTGTAATCACATGAACCACCAGCTGCCAGCTGCTATATAGCTGACACAGCCCATTACAGGTATTTCTTACATGTGCTAGTTTCTGTGTGTTGCTAATTTTACCTTGTATGACCATGAACCTCATTTGACCTCGTCTTTGTCTGATCCCCTGTACCGTGATTCAATCTACTTTGCATGACCTTGGAAATCCTCTACCTCATCTCTGCCAGCTCCTTGTACTGCAGCCGTGTCTTCCAGAGCTTTGACCTGCTTTTATACACAGGGAGGCCGATTCATTAATAGCGGCAGGTAGCGACAGATGAGCGTCTGTAGCGGCATTTTCAGAGTGCCCGCTAGTAGTCGCAGTGCTCGGCCGTGGGTCGCTACTTTATAGCGACTCAGTCGCTGTTCAGTAATGGTGAATACATTGTGAGGAGTCGCTATTTGACCAGTACAGCGCTGTATGGGAGCGCATGGTAGCGACTGCTCATAGCGACCGACTCACACCATATCCAGCAAAAAAACAGCCTCCCAAATCTCTGGCGCTGAAAAATATTTGTTTGAAGCCCACAGCGCTGGAGGCGGTGTGTTTAAAGTCTGTTTTCAAGCATCTATCAACTAGTAACAAAGCGAAAACATATGGAATTACATTGTAACAACATTGTAACATGAACACTTTAATGCCAGACCTGTAATGTCATTTTTGAGGAAATATTTAAAAAAATGAATAAATTATGAAAAAAATGCTATTTCAATGCCAGAAGAGGTCTAAGAATTATTTGTGATTTTTTGGAAAAAAAAAAAAAACCTGTTTAAAGAGAAGAAAAGGATCGTCCATTGAAATGTATGGGAGAGCG
The DNA here is from genome assembly GCA_027917425.1 of Gastrophryne carolinensis. Lineage (NCBI taxonomy): Eukaryota > Metazoa > Chordata > Amphibia > Anura > Microhylidae > Gastrophryne > Gastrophryne carolinensis. The sequence goes on along the minus strand of CM051236.1, from coordinate 54,189,334 downwards.
TCAGGTAGCGAGAGGTCATACCTGGTGCTGTGCAAGGCTGAATGCTGGCGCTGTTTGCTGAGGCTGTAAAAATGATGAATCAGACGCTACATGGTGCTATTCCAGTCGCTCACCAGATTCTGCTTGATAAATGTGTAATTGCGTGCCGTGTCCGGCGTTGACCAGTCGCTATCTGTCGCTACCTCTCATTAACCAGGCGCTACCTGATGCTATCCCTTCTTAAATAAGGGCCTAATGAATGCCCTCAAGAAGCTGTCTACAGCCAGAGGATGGAGGACAGTGGCAGGGACCAGGGGTGAGGGACCAGCGGCATGGATCACGAGATGAGGGTGAGTATGGCCCTTTACTGCAATGCACAACAGGTTTAGCACAATATCTACCTACAATAAAGCGCTTTACCTGCAGTGCCAATACACTTCTTATGGGGGTGGATTGTAGTTGCACTGTAGGGAAAATGCAGCATGATATGTTTGGCAAACCGCGGTTTCTGGCTGTTTGTGGCAAGCTGGTGTATTTATACTCTGATGAAACCCAAATGTCCAGGTGTGAAAGGGGCCTAAGGGGGTTATTTAAGAATGGATAGAGCCAGGTAGCGCCTCGTAGCGGCAGGTAGTGTCTGGTGAACGCCGGGCGCTGTACGCAAAACCACATTTATGAAAGCAAATCTGGTGAGCGACACTAACAGCGCCATGTAGCGTCCAATGTATTATTACAGGTGGCTCAGCATATAGCGCCGGAGGTCTAGCTTCCGGAGAGCCAGGTAATACCTTTCGCTCAGTGTCGCTCTTCCATACATTTCAATGGCCGTTCCTTTGCTTATGTTTAGACAGGGTGTTCACCATTTTTTTTGCTCTAATTGTGTGACCTCTCCTGGCTGCAAACAAACACTTTTAGAAACTTTTTAGACTTTTTATATTTTTATGCAGAATTGTCATTACAGGTCTGGCACTAAAGTGTTAATGTCACAGTGTTAAAACAATGTCTTTCCACGTGTTTTCGCTTTGTTACAGGTGGATATGTGTTTCAAAAACAGACTTTAATGACACAGCGTCTGGCGCTCTATGCTACAGCGACCAGATTTAGAGCGCCGATGTGCCGAGAGTCGGTCGCACTGAGCTGGCGCTACCTCTCGCTCCCTGCAGCGCTGTATTGGTGTTAGAGCAGCAACATACATCACATTCATCAATGCCGGCCAGGTTACTACAGGCGACTGAGGCGCTATGTTACAGTGCCCGATACATGTTTACAGTGTCTACTAGCAGTCGCTCTAAGCGCTGCTCTACAGACGCTCATCTGCTGATACCTGGTGTTAGTAATGAATCAGCCTCCACATCTTCTTCATCCCAGTACTTCGATGCTTGTTCAGACTGACCACACATGTAAAATCTTTGGCTACCCATGTGCAACCTGTGGGAGCTCAGGATATTCTTTGCGCCATAAGTCCTCAGGGCAACTGTATCTAGGCATGCAATGAAAAGTGCACTTACACCGCTGCTGTAAATGGGCAATGAGACAACACTCACAACCTGCGGCTGGTCATGAGAGCCCCACTTTTGTCATGAAAACGGGCAAAACGGGGGGGGGGGCTAGTTAAAAAAGGGCTTTTAGGTGCTTTTTAGTTATTTTTCCAGTACTCTTACCCATAAAAAACATTCCATCATATGCTGATAGCCATGGCTTCCAGCAGGTATGGGCAACAAAAAAGAACAAGAAGAACAAAAAAGTGGAGCCACAGTAGGTGCAGCATTTTTTTGCAAGAAGTATTGAGCCAGCCAGCAAATGTTGTAAAATCTTCTGCTTTTATTTTCTTCAATTAAAATCAGTAATCCAACAGGTCACAAAGTAGTAAATATGTACAAGATGGGCCCTAACGCCAACGCGTTTCGGACAGCATTTTTTTGCACGTGATTGATTTTTTATTACAAAAAGTTTTAAATTTAAGGTTTTCTCTGTGATAATCTTAAAATTTTTGACAGTTATACATTTTGCACGAAGAAACAATTGGTTAAGCTTTCTGCTTGGAAATGTCGACACACCCCAACCACTAAAAAAAAGCATTTTTTTAGGCGCCAAAAACCAGTGTACCGTGTTTGATTAAATCTAAAGCCCTCTGGGCTAAATATTATATTTAGTTATTATTTCCACAAATAATATGTTTACTTCTAATTCAGTTTTAGGTTAAACTGTTTACTTGCTGGAAAGCAGGCTTGTGTTTTCTTAGCTATGCATATTTATGAGCGAGGGTAGATACGTATAAAAACAAAATCTGAAATGATCAGCGTCTGCAGCCAGTTGTGGGAACATTTATCTAAATTAAAGGAAAGTTATGCAGATTTTTCCTAATTATGCGATCGTATTTAAGGAATCATTAATTTTAGTTTAACGCAAACCCACACAAGTAGTACATTGAGAGAGATTAGCTTTTGGATTGGCTCTACATAGTGGAAAAGGAGACAATTTGTCTGTTTATTAGATTCTAAGTGATATAAATAGGGTATGTGGTAATAGCTTATATAGTGGTTAAGTAACTGTGCAAATTCTCATGGCCAAAGATAACAGTGGCACTACATAGAAGAACTAATAAAGAACTAAATAATACCAGTCTTGGAGTGGCGATCCATCTTGGGGCGCAGGCATCCACACCATAGAAAATATTTTTCTTCTAAATTGTTAAAACTATTTTCTGTACCTGATTGGGTTTTGGGAGGGAGAAGTAGAAGTTCTACAAATGCAGGATTCTTTTTCTAAGGATATTTATAATGCGCCATTTAGTGAGTTTTCCCCCCAGCAGGGTGGCTCAGTGAGGGAAATCCCTAGCTCAGGAGAGGAAGGGGACGTGCAGGGGGGTTATAGCTGTGTTTGGCACAGACAGAGCAAAGCTGGGGTCAGGAAAAGGACAGCAATTCCAAAATGCAGAGCGGCGTAGTCAGAAGACACTTCCTGTCTGCAGACAGCCTGAGACTCCATGGGCCACCATCTTGGATGCAGGTAGGATGATTTTTTTATGTGGGTAATCTGTATGTACAGGGTGGGGGAAAAATACAAAATAAGCTCTTATTCAGAGTGAAGGTCCAGTTTAAGTGTAATCTTTCCTCACTCTACTTAAAATCATAAACATTTAATCATATACTCAACAAAGATACAAGGGATGGAAGAACAGTAAAAATTCAAATCCTTAAGGAGTTAACATTTATCAAGATATAAAATAAAAACTATAATAAAGAGCTAAACACATTGATGGTCCAAGTTGGTTAAAGTGGCCAATCCTGCCAACATTATTGCTAATCCTGCTATGCCTGACCACCTCTGAATACCAACTCTGTTGCTGATCTTAAGCTGTGGTATTTAGTGCATCTAGGTTCAAATCACGATATGTTAACATAAACTTACATAGGCACTAGTGTAGTGTTACACAAGTCGTTTTAGATGGACAAAACTACATTCACATTTTCACATGGCTGATGATGTTGTGAGGTGACCAGCTTTTTACAGCAATGAGTTTTTGTGACACTCTGTCAGAGGTTTTCTAGTGTTCTCTACCATAAGTCTATGGGGTCATGCTAATTATTTGGTGGAGCCAGTGTGACTTGCAGTGTGGATTGCAACGTGCATCCCATTGAGCTTTTTAGCATTTAGACACAAAAATGTGCAAAAAAAAATGTTTGTTCTACATTTCCCCAAAAACTAACTACCTGTGATGGGGCATTTTTACAGGTGAGGTACATAGATTTCTCTAAAAAGATATTTGTCACGATCACACTCTATCAGCCCAGCCAATACGCTAGAGAGGTGTGATGGTACAAGGGTTAAACGCCACCAGACCCCTGGGTATGCACTACTAGTCCCAGCAAGTCATCACGTAACCCTAATAAATGTGTTTCACCAGAGCTTCCTTCAGGAAGGTGAGCTCATATATTTAGAGATCAAAGGCTAGAGCTGATTTATTAAACATTTAATCTGATAAAAAGGTATCACAGTGCTGGATGTAATTTACAACAATAAAATGACATACAAAAATACAGAAAGAATATAAAGCAAATAACAGTTCAAAAATAGTCCTTACGCAGTCGTTTTTGTTGGAGTTTCCCGTGGTTGCTCGTTGCTTGGGACCAATGTTATGTCCCAGGTTCCTTCTTAGGTTATGTCCCAAAAGCATGTGTTCCCTTAGCATTTATTTAGCTAATTTTTGGAGGGAAACGGTTTACATGACATCCTCCATCTCCCTGGAATTCCTAGCGGAGGAGGGATTCCTCTCCCAGGTCCCCTTATCTGATTCTGGTTTATTGTTGGGCAGAGACAACATACTGCTCCTTCAAAGAGCCATTTGTCTTCCCCCATAAAACTGTGTGTGCATGTGGGGGGGGGGGTTATGATGCAGGAGGGAAAGTTACGCTGGCAGAGTGGTCAGCTAAGGTCTAATATATACACATATATACACTCATAATACATATGTTTATTCCATAATCAGGCCTCGGGCATGACAATATTATTTTTGGGGGGGTTGGAAACAACAGTACCCTATGTGCTATGCAAAAAGTTTGCAAATTCTTTAGCATAGTCCATAGGGTGCTGTTATTTCCAAACTTCCAAAAATATCCCTACCTTATTGAATATATGATGTACCTCACCTGTAAAAATGCCTCATCATAGGTATAGGTGATTTTTTGGGGGAAAAAGTAGGACAAACATTTTTTGCACTTTTTTGTGTAGGACAGGATGCAAGTTGCAATCCACACCGCTATGCACATCAGAAGTCACACTGGCTCCACCAAATAATTAGCATGACCCTCCTCGGAAGACCAGCGGGTGATTGCTTTGTAAGTGACGCTTTTCACCTATTAATACAATATCCTGATGTTATGACAAATTGGATAGATGTCACAGCAAATTGGTATTCAAACTAAATTAAGGGTGGGTGGATCTGTAAGGCCACCAAAGCTGGGTCTTCCTGAAGATGGCTTGCTTTTCACACTATGGCACTCCTGAGAGAGGCATTGGCAGAGAGGACCCCGGCCCCAGTACTCATCTTACTCCAACCTCGGAAGCTCAAAGCAAGAGTCTATCATTAAGAAATCTGTAACCGGTAATCACTTTATTTCTGCCAAGTATATACGTCCATACATAAGGATTCTTTTTTGCAAGTGAGAGGAAGATCAGGAGTTAGAAGTATTTGGATTAACTTTAGTCAACATAGCTATTAATACATAGAAAAACATGTAGCTAATTATCAAAACTGTGTAACTTTCAATATGTAGAAAAAGAAAACGAGCTGGCGCCCTGTAATCACTTCAGTTGCTGTATGGCTTGGGGGAAGAAACTATTTTTGAATCTGTTCTTACCATAGGAACTCTATGAGGGTCATAAATTGCAATCTGCATCTCAGTGAGCTTTTTAATTTTAGCATACAAGAATACAGTGCAATAAAATTTTTTTTCCAAAATATTACCTGCACCTGCAAAGTTTGGAAATAACAGCACCCTATGAATAGTGATAAGCGAGCCCGAGTCCGTGTCGAACTTTGTGAGTTCAGGTTCTCAAACTCGAAAAAGACTTCAGTGAGAAGTCCGTGCCAGATTCGGTGTTCAGCCCAACACTAAATCTGATTGTCTGAGAGAGCAACAAGCTTTTAGCCCTCCCTGCAGCCAATCAGGCTGGCTAGCAGGCTGACCATCTCACTGGCTCCGCTCCCACCCCATCTTCACCTCACCCCCCCAACCAATCAGGAGGGAATAGATGGGGTTGATGATGGAGGTTGTTCTGCAACACAGACTGCTATTGGTGAAGATAAGGGCTTTGTCACAGTCTGCTTTGGCGTGATGGGGGTTGTTCTGCAACAGTCTGCTATAGGAGAAGATGGGGGCTCTGACAGAGTCTGCTATGAGATGATGAGGAGGGTTGTTCTGTAACACAGTCTGCTATAAGAGAATATGGGGGCTCTGTCACAGTCTGCTATGGGATGACGGGGGGCGTTCTGCAACACAGTCTGCTATAGAAGAAGATAGGGTCTCTGTCACAGTCTGCTATGGGGTGTTGGGGGGATTCGTTAACACAGCCTGTTATGGGGGGGGTGGTCTTACTATTTTTCTTAATAAAGGATACATAATATTAGTCCTGTCTCTACCCCATTTTGTGCAGAGCAATCTCCCTGGTGTTACCCCCCTATTTGCCATCTGACACCCGTAAAAAAAAAAATATATATATATATATATATATTTTAAATGTATTTATTTATGTTTTTTGTTTGAGATTATTTGGAGTACTTTCCATATTGATATTATTGGGGGTCGAGTCAAGTCTAAGTACCAGAACCGAACTTTGCTAGCAAGCCGCACTTGCCATGCTCCAACTTCTACGGGTTCTCTCATCTCTACCATTGAGCTATGTAGAATAATTTGCCATTTTTTATCCATACCCCATGTTTCTAAAATCCTAAAAAAAATTTTATTCATACCCCATATTTCTAAAACATTAACCATACCATCTTGTATCTCATTTGTAAAAATGCTTCATCGCAAACAAACATTTTTTATAGCTTTTTTATTTGCTAAAATTAAAAAGCTCACAGAGATGAAGGTTGCAATTTACACCACAAAGCACACCGCTGTTGCACCCTGATTTACCAATATACTAAAAAATTTGCATGACCCTCCCTATCTTCATCCAGATGACAATGGAACAAAGAAGGACTGTCCAGGGTGTAAGAGATCCCATTGATTAAATAACAATAATGATGATAATATTATAATCCCCAGTGATTGTACAATGATTTTATAATATAATGATTATAATTATTATATTAATATTATATTATTTTAGACACCTTGAAAAAGTGACAGTCCGTCACGGAACGCGTGGGTGGCTGATTATCTCGCTCAGCAGGAGGCTTATATATTTCTCACTGAGGTGACTTTTGTGTTGTTTTTAAAAAATACTTAGGTTATTGATAGCACTTTAACATTGCACATAGGCACTTTAGGATATTTAGTATATATGTATTTTTGTGTTGCAAGATTACTATGCTTTGGCACAGATGATTGGGATTGATTAGGTTTCCCCCTGCTGGGTTGGGTTATGTGTTGGTATGTCTTTTAAATGTTTTGTGATGATTAATGTATTGTATGTTTTTTAACGAGATTTACTGATGAATTAAATTTCTTTTTGATACGAACTAGTTGTATTGTGGGTTTATTAGGTGAGGAGGAGTGGTGCCTTTGTAGTTTGGTTCCTGTTCTTGTGGTATACTGGGCCACAAGTTTCTTTTGTGTGTATTGCATAGCTTGTTTGGGACGCTTCATTTGGCACACCCTTACTCATATGTGTATTTTTTGGATGGTGCTGAACCAATAGGTGCACAGTGTGCAGGTTCTTTTGTATTATTATTTTTAGAGATGAGCGAACTTTTGAAAAATTCGATTCGACTGATTCGCCGAATTTTCCGACAAAAATCGTTTCGACCCGAATAAATTCGCGACGAATCGCTATTAAAAACGGCTATTTCTGAGCCTCCTACAGCCTCAATAGGGTTGTAAACCATTCAGCCTTGCTGTAACACGCACAGGATGCGTGCTGGGTTTGTTAAATAATACTTTGAAGAAATATCACATGCAGATCAGAGGCATCGCTAATAGAATCGCAGAGCGGCACAATTGCAGAGAGTTGAAGTGGCATCACTATGAGGGGCAGAAGGAGCCCAAATATACACTGGAGTTGGCCTCAGGAGCCCAAAAATTGGATGAATCACACCCTGGAGTTGGCAGAAGTTGGCAGCAGCAGCAGGAGCCCAAATATACACTGGAGTTGGCTTCAGGAGCCCAAAAATTGGATGAATCACACCCTGGAGTTGGCAGGAGTTGGCAGCAGCAGGAGCAGGAGCCCAAATATACACTGGAGTTGGCCTCAGGAGCCCAAAAATTGGATGAATCACACCCTGGAGTTGGCAGAAGTTGGCAGCAGCAGCAGCAGGAGCCCAAATATACACTGGAGTTGGCCTCAGGAGCCCAAAAATTGGATGAATCACACCCTGGAGTTGGCAGGAGTTGACAGTAGTAGCAGCAGGAGCCCAAATATACACTGGAGTTGGCCTCAGGAGCCCAAAAATTGGATGAATCACACCCTGGAGTTGGCAGAAGTTGGCAGCAGCAGCAGCAGGAGCCCAAATATACACTGGAGTTGGCCTCAGGAGCCCAAAAATTGGATGAATCACACCCTGGAGTTGGCAGAAGTTGGCAGCAGCAGCAGCAGGAGCCCAAATATACACTGGAGTTGGCTTCAGGAGCCCAAAAATTGGATGAATCACACCCTGGAGTTGGCAGGAGTTGACAGTAGTAGCAGCAGGAGCCCAAATATACACTGGAGTTGGCTTCAGGAGCCCAAAAATTGGATGAATCACACCCTGGAGTTGGCAGAAGTTGGCAGCAGCAGCAGCAGGAGCCCAAATATACACTGGAGTTGGCCTCAGGAGCCCAAAAATTGGATGAATCACACCCTGGAGTTGGCAGAAGTTGGCAGTAGTAGCAGCAGGAGCCCAAATATACACTGGAGTTGGCCTCAGGAGCCCAAAAATTGGATGAATCACACCCTGGAGTTGGCAGAAGTTGGCAGTAGTAGCAGCAGGAGCCCAAATATACACTGGAGTTGGCTTCAGGAGCCCAAAAATTGGATGAATCACACCCTGGAGTTGGCAGAAGTTGGCAGTAGCAGCAGCAGGAGCCCAAATATACACTGGAGTTGGCTTCAGGAGCCCAAAAATTGGATGAATCACACCCTGGAGTTGGCAGGAGTTGACAGTAGCAGCAGCAGGAGCCCAAATATACACTGGAGTTGGCCTCAGGAGCCCAAAAATTGGATGAATCACACCCTGGAGTTGGCAGGAGTTGACAGTAGCAGCAGCAGGAGCCCAAATATACACTGGAGTTGGCTTCAGGAGCCCAAAAATTGGATGAATCACACCCTGGAGTTGGCAGAAGTTGGCAGCAGCAGCAGCAGCAGGAGCCCAAATATACACTGGAGTTGGCTTCAGGAGCCCAAAAATTGGATGAATCACACCCTGGAGTTGGCAGGAGTTGACAGTAGCAGCAGCAGGAGCCCAAATATACACTGGAGTTGGCCTCAGGAGCCCAAAAATTGGATGAATCACACCCTGGAGTTGGCAGAAGTTGGCAGCAGCAGCAGCAGGAGCCCAAATATACACTGGAGTTGGCCTCAGGAGCCCAAAAATTGGATGAATCACACCCTGGAGTTGGCAGGAGTTGACAGTAGTAGCAGCAGGAGCCCAAATATACACTGGAGTTGGCTTCAGGAGCCCAAAAATTGGATGAATCACACCCTGGAGTTGGCAGAAGTTGGCAGCAGCAGCAGCAGGAGCCCAAATATACACTGGAGTTGGCTTCAGGAGCCCAAAAATTGGATGAATCACACCCTGGAGTTGGCAGAAGTTGGCAGCAGCAGCAGCAGGAGCCCAAATATACACTGGAGTTGGCTTCAGGAGCCCAAAAATTGGATGAATCACACCCTGGAGTTGGCAGAAGTTGGCAGCAGCAGCAGCAGGAGCCCAAATATACACTGGAGTTGGCTTCAGGAGCCCAAAAATTGGATGAATCACACCCTGGAGTTGGCAGGAGTTGACAGCAGCAGCAGCAGGAGCCCAAATATACACTGGAGTTGGCTTCAGGAGCCCAAAAATTGGATGAATCACACCCTGGAGTTGGCAGGAGTTGACAGCAGCAGCAGCAGGAGCCCAAATATACACTGGAGTTGGCTTCAGGAGCCCAAAAATTGGATGAATCACACCCTGGAGTTGGCAGGAGTTGACAGCAGCAGCAGCAGGAGCCCAAATATACACTGGAGTTGGCTTCAGGAGCCCAAAAATTGGATGAATCACACCCTGGAGTTGGCAGGAGTTGACAGTAGCAGCAGCAGGAGCCCAAATATACACTGGAGTTGGCTTCAGGAGCCCAAAAATTGGATGAATCACACCCTGGAGTTGGCAGGAGTTGACAGCAGCAGCAGCAGGAGCCCAAATATACACTGGAGTTGGCTTCAGGAGCCCAAAAATTGGATGAATCACACCCTGGAGTTGGCAGAAGTTGGCAGCAGCAGCAGCAGGAGCCCAAATATACACTGGAGTTGGCTTCAGGAGCCCAAAAATTGGATGAATCACACCCTGGAGTTGGCAGCAGCAGCAGCAGGAGCCCAAATATACACTGGAGTTGGCTTCAGGAGCCCAAAAATTGGATGAATCACACCCTGGAGTTGGCAGAAGTTGGCAGCAGCAGCAGGAGCCCAAACATTACTTTAAAGAGACCCTGGAGTTGGCTTCAGGAGCCCAAAAATTGGATGATTCACACCCTGGAGTTGGCAGCAGCAGCAGCAGGAGCCCAAATATACACTGGGGTTGGCTTCAGGAGCCCAAAAATTGGATGAATCACACCCTGGAGTTGGCAGCAGCAGCAGCAGGAGCCCAAATATTACTATAAAGAGACACTGGGGTTGGCTTCAGGAGCCCAAAAATTTGATGAATCACACCCTGGAGTTGGCAGCAGCAGGAGCCCAAATATTACTTTAAAGAGACACTGGGGTTGGCTTCAGGAGCCCAAAAATTGGATGAATCACACCCTGTGGAGAGTCATGTGGAGAAAAAGTAGCTTAGTTAGTAATATCTACATAAAATTATGAATAAACAAATGCAAAAGTATTGCCAAAGTGAAGTTTTGTTTGAGGGTGTGTTTCCACCTTTTAATTAAATCAGAAACAAGAAGGTATCATTGCCTCTGACTAATTAGCCCTCAAAAATTCTTGGAATTTTTAATCTGGAATCATGTCTGATCCGTCTTATCCGAAGAATATTAATAAAAAGTAAGAGTAACGGAAAGGATTTTTTATCAATACTTACTTGTGGTCCGATGCGGAGGAATGTCTGTAACTGGAGAGCAGCGCCTTAAATCTGTTTTGCACGATCCATCTTTCTTTAGTGTAGGTCTGGCCCCGTCATCAATCTACTGGAATACATCAGGCATTGTTGGGAGGAAAGCTTGGATGATCCAAGCGCCATTCATTTCCACGCAGGGCAGTCTCTGGAAAAAAAAAGTCTGTATAAACCAGGGTCTTTTTCATATAAAAACAAATGGTTATTCTTGCTTGTAAACCATATGTTCCACAGATTTACCAGTCATTGTGTCAGCCAATGAAGCAACTTTGTCTCGAAGTGCTGCAAAAGCAGTCCACTGCATCACAAGTGGCATCTGACACCCCCAGTCAACTGTCTGTCTGTTATGCTTTGGGTTCAGCTCCACTATCCATTGATGAAGATCTGATAATCATAAAATTCAGCAGCTACTGCCCAGCCAAGAAGTGGAGGAGACACTCGCCTCTTCTTCCAGTAGCCGGCAATTAGTGATGAGGAGAGTGTCGTGGGAGGAGGTGTTGCAAGCCGAGGTAGTGGAAGAGGGTCCCTGGAGTCTGCGGCGGTGGCGGCGGCAGCAGCAGCAGATTATTGCGGACTGTTGTTCGGAAAAATCAGCTACTCAGCGATGTGGCAGTGTTTCATGCAGCATCCTGGGGAGAAAAAGTAGGTTAGTTAGTGTATATACATAAAATTATGAATAGACAAATGCAATAGTATTGCCAAAGTGAAGTTTTGTTTGAGGGTGTGTTTCCACCTTGTAATTAAATCAGAAACAACTAGCTATCATTTGCCTCTGAATAATTAGCCCTCAAAAATTCTTGGAATTTTTAATCTTGATGTCTGAGGGATTTCTCCTCTCAGACAGCGTCACCATAAGTCCAGCCTGCTGCATTACACTTGGAAGAACATCTTGTTTGCGCTGCGACAAGGAAGCCAAAGTCATGCGTCCTCACATGGCACACGTGTTCAGTCTAGTTTTTAAGTCTTGCCCCCATCTGAAAGAACAACAGGAAAGAAAGTTAGCATGCACTTCTGGCACTCCTACACCACGAAGCACAACCCTATTGAGCCTCAGCGTCACAACGGTGTACCCCACCATAGTCTGATTTGCAATGTTTCCACCCGTTGGAATTCCACCCTCCATATGCAGGATCCACTATAGCAGTGGTCCCCAACCCTGTCCTCAAGGCCCACCAACAGGCCAGGTTTTGCAGATCTCCACAAAGATGCACAGGTGGAGTAATTAGTGCAGCTGCAGAGCAATAGAGCTGGCTATTTGGAGATCCAAAAAACATGACTTGTTGGTGGGCCTTGAGGACAGGGTTGAGGACCACTGCACTATAGGAACAGAGAAAAGCCATCACGGATTTCTGGATGATCCAAACGGATAGGGGGACACCTGTGTAAATTCAATGTAAACCATTGGCAGCTCATACGTGACACCGACCGTTTGCTCAGGCCCTTTGAGGAAGCTACGTTATTAGTCAGTTGCCAGGACTATGAGATGAACGATGAGATTCCACTGCTTCATGTACTACAACACATGTTGGAAACCATGGCTGGTCAGGGCACTGGAGACATGGCACATACATTTCACAGCCACATGAAGCCTGTGGGGGCTGAAGTGGAGGAGGAGGAGGGGGTGGGGCAAAGCAAACCACAGTTTAGGTTTCACAAAATGACCATTTTATCTAGTCATCTGACAGAAGAGGAGGAGCAGGAGCAGCCACAGGAGCTAGAGGGTTGTGAGTAAGGTGAGACAGAGGACCCAGACACACCGTGGCAGTTTACAGTGGAGATGGAGACAGGTAGTCCCTCCGAGTCATTTGCACAAATGGCACGATGCATGCTCACATGCTTGCGTACTAGTGAGCGCAGAATTGTCTCCATTTGTCAGCGGGAAGACTTCTGGCTCTCCAACTTATTGGACCCTCGCTTCCGGCACAAAATGGGGGCATTTTTTACGCCCACTGAGAGGGAGGACAAACTGACCTACTACAGAGACATCCCACGTAGTCAGTTGGGCGATGTCTATCTGCGCCATGGCCCATACTCCCGCAGGTCTGACTCGGGGGGACCTCTGCGATCACCTTCCACTGCCATGGCTGCTGGGGGGGTGGAAGGAGCAGCAGCAGCAGCTCCATCAGCAGCAGCCTCAGTCTTCAGTCGCTAGTGAGTAGCTTTCTACACCCGCATAGTGAGTCTACTCATGAGCAGCAGGAAGACCTGGAGCTGGACCTCAAACAGCAGGTCATGTCATACCTTGACATGACCATGCCAACACACCTTCAAGATCCACTGGATTTGCTGGGAAGCCAAACTTGACTTGTGCCCGCAACTAGCAGAGTTTGCCCTGGAAAAGCTGTACTGGCCGGACAGTAGTTGATTTAGATGGCAACTGGGCTGCTCTATATAACGAAGCAAAATGGCAAATTTACCTCACTATATGAGCTATTGCCCCTCAGATTTACACAGGGGCTGCTCTATATTATGCTGCAAAGTGGCAAATTTACCTCACAATATAAGCTATTGCCCCTCAGATTTACACAGGGGCTGCTCTATATTATGCTGCAAAATGGCAAATTTACCTCACAATATAAGCTATTGCCCCTCAGATTTACACAGGGCCTGCTCTATATAACGAAGCAAAATGGCAAATTTACCTCACTATATAAGCTATTGCCCCTCAGATTTACACAGGGGCTGCTCTATATTATGCTGCAAAATGGCAAATTAACCTCACAATATAAGCTATTGCAGCTCTATATAAATAAAAATAAATAAATAAAAAAAGGGCCTGTAGAAGCTTATTTAGTATAACAGATAGGGTGACATGTGCTGGTTTGGGATGCCCATATGGGCTAGTGTTTTGGCAGCAGTACAAAAACCAATGCAAAATGCAATAGCTTAATAAAGCTGATGCTGATCAACGCTTATTTAGTATAACAGATGGGGTGCAACATGCAGGTTTGGGATGCCCTGCGGCCTGGTGTATTTAAAGCAGACCAAAACCAATTCAAAATGCAATAACTTAATAAAGCTGAGGCTGTAGATGCTTATTTAGTATAAACAGGTAGGGTGCAAGGTGCAGCTTTGGGGTGCCCTGCGGCCTGGTTAAATGAAAGCAGTCAAAAAGGAAGTGCAAACTGAAGTAGCTTAATGAAGCTGATGCTGATCAACGCTTATGTTGTATACCAGATAGGGTGCAAGGTGCAGCTTTGGGGTGCCCTGCGGCCTGGTTTATTAAAATCAGTCAAAAACAAGTGCAAACTGAAGTAGCCTGATCAACGCTTATGTTGTATAACAGATAGGTTTAAAATAGCATGTGCCTTGGGATGCCCGTGTGGCCTGTTATATTTCAAGCTGAACAAAAAGTAACAATAATCCAAGTATGAGACATCATTTTGACCTTCTTCACAGCGCCATACTTTGAAAAAAAAAAATTAATTTCATGCCGATCAATCCAAAGGTCAATGCCCCTAACAAAAATAGTGTTCGGCATAAGTTTTCCTTCTGGAAGGACGTAACCTTTAGTTTACATGGTTGGGGTAGGTTATCTTACAAATTGGGATACCACAGGCAGCAGTGTCATTGAAAGAGACAGATTGTAATGCAGGCCATACGCAAGCAGAGAAACTCAGGCTGCAACAGGCCTATTTAGTTTACATGGTTGGGGTAGGTTATCTTACAAATTGGGATACCCCACTGTATATGAAACCGAATATAAATGCACACCCAAAAGTGGACACTCAGCCTCCAAGAGGCCTGCTTAGTTTAAATAAGAGAGCTGCTTAGTATGGTAGGTAGGTTATGTTATGTTACAGAATGGGATGCCCCAAGCAGACTTGAGATCAGTATATATGCACACAGCAGCAGTGTGTTAGCAGGCTCATACAGGCCAAATTTCTTTAAATAACTGTGCAGCTTACAGTTAATGCAGAGGCTAATGGTATGTTACAGAATGGGATGCCCCAAGCTGACTTGAGATCAGTATATATGCACACAGCAGCAGTGTGTTAGCAGGCTCATACAGGCCAAATTTCTTTAAATAAATGTGCAGCTTACAGTAAATGCAGAGGCTAATGGTATGTTACAGAATGGGATGCCCCAAAGCAGACTTGAGATCAGTATATATGCACACAGCAGCAGTGTGTTAGCAGGCTCATACAGGCCAAATTTCTTTAAATAAATGTGCAGCTTACAGTAAATGCAGAGGCTAATGGTATGTTACAGAATGGGATGCCCCAAAGCAGACTTGAGATCAGTATATATGCACACAGCAGCAGTGTGTTAGCAGGCTCATACAGGCCAAATTTCTTTAAATAAATGTGCAGCTTACAGTAAATGCAGAGGCTAATGGTATGTTACAGAATGGGATGCCCCAAAGCAGACTTGAGATCAGTATATATGCACACAGCAGCAGTGTGTTAGCAGGCTCATACAGGCCAAATTTCTTTAAATAACTGTGCAGCTTACAGTTAATGCAGAGGCTAATGGTATGTTACAGAATGGGATGCCCCAAGCAGACTTGAGATCAGTATATATGCACACAGCAGCAGTGTGTTAGCAGGCTCATACAGGCCAAATTTCTTTAAATAACTGTGCAGCTTACAGTTAATGCAGAGGCTAATGGTATGTTACAGAATGGGATGCCCCAAAGCAGACTTGAGATCAGTATATATGCACACAGCAGCAGTGTGTTAGCAGGCTCATACAGGCCAAATTTCTTTAAATAAATGTGCAGCTTACAGTTAATGCAGAGGCTAATGGTATGTTACAGAATGGGATGCCCCAAAGCAGACTTGAGATCAGTATATATGCACACAGCAGCAGTGTGTTAGCAGGCTCATACAGGCCAAATTTCTTTAAATAACTGTGCAGCTTACAGTTAATGCAGAGGCTAATGGTATGTTACAGAATGGGATGCCCCAAGCAGACTTGAGATCAGTATATATGCACACAGCAGCAGTGTGTTAGCAGGCTCATACAGGCCAAATTTCTTTAAATAACTGTGCAGCTTACAGTTAATGCAGAGGCTAATGGTATGTTACAGAATGGGATGCCCCAAAGCAGACTTGAGATCAGTATATATGCACACAGCAGCAGTGTGTTAGCAGGCTCATACAGGCCAAATTTCTTTAAATAAATGTGCAGCTTACAGTTAATGCAGAGGCTAATGGTATGTTACAGAATGGGATGCCCCAAAGCAGACTTGAGATCAGTATATATGCACACAGCAGCAGTGTGTTAGCAGGCTCATACAGGCCAAATTTCTTTAAATAACTGTGCAGCTTACAGTTAATGCAGAGGCTAATGGTATGTTACAGAATGGGATGTCCCAAAAACCAGAGAGCACCTGGCAGGCAGCAGTAAGACTATGCACAGCAAAAGTGTCTTTATCATGCCTAATTTCAATTAGAATAGGTGCAAATGGTTAGGTTCTTAAATAGAGGCTGGTGTAGTCACAGAATGGGATGCCCTAAAAACCAGCAGTAAGTACACCTGGCAGGGACAAGTTGTGCTATGCCCAGCAAAAGTGTCTTTATCAGGCCTAATTTCAAATATGATAAGAGCAAATGCTTATATGGTCTTAAACAGAGGCTGCTTTAGTCACAGAATGGGATGCCCCGGGCAGGAATCGAGCTGGCAGGGTCCAGTAGGCCTTTGGCCAGCAAAAGTGTCTTTATCAGGCCTGATTTCTATGAGAATAAGTGCAAATGTTTATTATGCTATTAAATAGAGGCTGCTTTAGTCACAGAATGGGATGCCAGTGCCACAAAAACCAGAGAGCATGCACAGCAAAAGTGTCTTTATCAGGCCTGATTTCTATGAGAATAAGTGCAAATGTTTATTATGCTATTAAATAGAGGCTGCTTTAGTCACAGAATGGGATGCCAGTGCCACAAAAACCAGAGAGCATGCACAGCAAAAGTGTCTTTATCAGGCCTGATTTCTATGAGAATAAGTGCAAATGTTTATTATGCTATTAAATAGAGGCTGCTTTAGTCACAGAATGGGATGCCAGTGCCACAAAAACCAGAGAGCATGCACAGCAAAAGTGTCTTTATCAGGCCTGATTTCTATGAGAATAAGTGCAAATGTTTATTATGCTATTAAATAGAGGCTGCTTTAGTCACAGAATGGGATGCCAGTGCCACAAAAACCAGAGAGCATGCACAGCAAAAGTGTCTTTATCAGGCCTGATTTCTATGAGAATAAGTGCAAATGTTTATTATGCTATTAAATAGAGGCTGCTTTAGTCACAGAATGGGATGCCAGTGCCACAAAAACCAGAGAGCATGCACAGCAAAAGTGTCTTTATCAGGCCTGATTTCTATGAGAATAAGTGCAAATGTTTATTATGCTATTAAATAGAGGCTGCTTTAGTCACAGAATGGGATGCCAGTGCCACAAAAACCAGAGAGCATGCACAGCAAAAGTGTCTTTATCAGGCCTGATTTCTATGAGAATAAGTGCAAATGTTTATTATGCTATTAAATAGAGGCTGCTTTAGTCACAGAATGGGATGCCAGTGCCACAAAAACCAGAGAGCATGCACAGCAAAAGTGTCTTTATCAGGCCTGATTTCTATGAGAATAAGTGCAAATGTTTATTATGCTATTAAATAGAGGCTGCTTTAGTCACAGAATGGGATGCCAGTGCCACAAAAACCAGAGAGCATGCACAGCAAAAGTGTCTTTATCAGGCCTGATTTCTATGAGAATAAGTGCAAATGTTTATTATGCTATTAAATAGAGGCTGCTTTAGTCACATAATGGGATGCCAGTGCCACAAAAACCAGAGAGCATGCACAGCAAAAGTGTCTTTATCAGGCCTGATTTCTATGAGAATAAGTGCAAATGTTTATTATGCTATTAAATAGAGGCTGCTTTAGTCACAGAATGGGATGCCAGTGCCACAAAAACCAGAGAGCATGCACAGCAAAAGTGTCTTTATCAGGCCTGATTTCTATGAGAATAAGTGCAAATGTTTATTATGCTATTAAATAGAGGCTGCTTTAGTCACAGAATGGGATGCCAGTGCCACAAAAACCAGAGAGCATGCACAGCAAAAGTGTCTTTATCAGGCCTGATTTCTATGAGAATAAGTGCAAATGTTTATTATGCTATTAAATAGAGGCTGCTTTAGTCACAGAATGGGATGCCAGTGCCACAAAAACCAGAGAGCATGCACAGCAAAAGTGTCTTTATCAGGCCTGATTTCTATGAGAATAAGTGCAAATGTTTATTATGCTATTAAATAGAGGCTGCTTTAGTCACAGAATGGGATGCCAGTGCCACAAAAACCAGAGAGCATGCACAGCAAAAGTGTCTTTATCAGGCCTGATTTCTATGAGAATAAGTGCAAATGTTTATTATGCTATTAAATAGAGGCTGCTTTAGTCACAGAATGGGATGCCAGTGCCACAAAAACCAGAGAGCATGCACAGCAAAAGTGTCTTTATCAGGCCTGATTTCTATGAGAATAAGTGCAAATGTTTATTATGCTATTAAATAGAGGCTGCTTTAGTCACAGAATGGGATGCCAGTGCCACAAAAACCAGAGAGCATGCACAGCAAAAGTGTCTTTATCAGGCCTGATTTCTATGAGAATAAGTGCAAATGTTTATTATGCTATTAAATAGAGGCTGCTTTAGTCACAGAATGGGATGCCAGTGCCACAAAAACCAGAGAGCATGCACAGCAAAAGTGTCTTTATCAGGCCTGATTTCTATGAGAATAAGTGCAAATGTTTATTATGCTATTAAATAGAGGCTGCTTTAGTCACAGAATGGGATGCCAGTGCCACAAAAACCAGAGAGCATGCACAGCAAAAGTGTCTTTATCAGGCCTGATTTCTATGAGAATAAGTGCAAATGTTTATTATGCTATTAAATAGAGGCTGCTTTAGTCACAGAATGGGATGCCAGTGCCACAAAAACCAGAGAGCATGCACAGCAAAAGTGTCTTTATCAGGCCTGATTTCTATGAGAATAAGTGCAAATGTTTATTATGCTATTAAATAGAGGCTGCTTTAGTCACAGAATGGGATGCCAGTGCCACAAAAACCAGAGAGCATGCACAGCAAAAGTGTCTTTATCAGGCCTGATTTCTATGAGAATAAGTGCAAATGTTTATTATGCTATTAAATAGAGGCTGCTTTAGTCACAGAATGGGATGCCAGTGCCACAAAAACCAGAGAGCATGCACAGCAAAAGTGTCTTTATCAGGCCTGATTTCTATGAGAATAAGTGCAAATGTTTATTATGCTATTAAATAGAGGCTGCTTTAGTCACAGAATGGGATGCCAGTGCCACAAAAACCAGAGAGCATGCACAGCAAAAGTGTCTTTATCAGGCCTGATTTCTATGAGAATAAGTGCAAATGTTTATTATGCTATTAAATAGAGGCTGCTTTAGTCACAGAATGGGATGCCAGTGCCACAAAAACCAGAGAGCATGCACAGCAAAAGTGTCTTTATCAGGCCTGATTTCTATGAGAATAAGTGCAAATGTTTATTATGCTATTAAATAGAGGCTGCTTTAGTCACAGAATGGGATGCCAGTGTCACAAAAACCAGAGAGCATGCACAGCAAAAGTGTCTTTATCAGGCCTGATTTCTATGAGAATAAGTGCAAATGTTTATTATGCTATTAAATAGAGGCTGCTTTAGTCACAGAATGGGATGCCAGTGCCACAAAAACCAGAGAGCATGCACAGCAAAAGTGTCTTTATCAGGCCTGATTTCTATGAGAATAAGTGCAAATGTTTATTATGCTATTAAATAGAGGCTGCTTTAGTCACAGAATGGGATGCCAGTGCCACAAAAACCAGAGAGCATGCACAGCAAAAGTGTCTTTATCAGGCCTGATTTCTATGAGAATAAGTGCAAATGTTTATTATGCTATTAAATAGAGGCTGCTTTAGTCACAGAATGGGATGCCAGTGCCACAAAAACCAGAGAGCATGCACAGCAAAAGTGTCTTTATCAGGCCTGATTTCTATGAGAATAAGTGCAAATGTTTATTATGCTATTAAATAGAGGCTGCTTTAGTCACAGAATGGGATGCCAGTGCCACAAAAACCAGAGAGCATGCACAGCAAAAGTGTCTTTATCAGGCCTGATTTCTATGAGAATAAGTGCAAATGTTTATTATGCTATTAAATAGAGGCTGCTTTAGTCACAGAATGGGATGCCAGTGCCACAAAAACCAGAGAGCATGCACAGCAAAAGTGTCTTTATCAGGCCTGATTTCTATGAGAATAAGTGCAAATGTTTATTATGCTATTAAATAGAGGCTGCTTTAGTCACAGAATGGGATGCCAGTGCCACAAAAACCAGAGAGCATGCACAGCAAAAGTGTCTTTATCAGGCCTGATTTCTATGAGAATAAGTGCAAATGTTTATTATGCTATTAAATAGAGGCTGCTTTAGTCACAGAATGGGATGCCAGTGCCACAAAAACCAGAGAGCATGCACAGCAAAAGTGTCTTTATCAGGCCTGATTTCTATGAGAATAAGTGCAAATGTTTATTATGCTATTAAATAGAGGCTGCTTTAGTCACAGAATGGGATGCCAGTGCCACAAAAACCAGAGAGCATGCACAGCAAAAGTGTCTTTATCAGGCCTGATTTCTATGAGAATAAGTGCAAATGTTTATTATGCTATTAAATAGAGGCTGCTTTAGTCACAGAATGGGATGCCTCACAGCAGACTTAAGATCAGTTCAGTATATATGCACAGTTAGTTACTATAAGCAGCCTGAAAACGCTAACAAAGGCTGGATGAAAAAAAAAAAATCTCCCTGTCAGCCAGCTCCGTTTTTCCTACCTTTCCCTGGCTTTCTGTCTGTCTCCTGTCTGTCTCCTGCCTGTCTCCTGCCTGTCTCCAGCCTGTCCCTGTCTGTCCCTGTCTCCAGCCTGTCTCCAGCCTGTCTAACTGCCTCAGCTACACAGCGTTCTGTCTGTCTGTCACGAATGCAATAGAGAAATGAGGAAAAGCAAGATGGCCGCCGTTAAATACCGCTGTGTGACGTCACCGGGCTTGCTGGCTGCTGATAGGCTGCATGTGACTGCCCCAGCTTGCACTGGCGCGGGATACATGTCCAGACATGTCCCGCCCGCCATCTTAGAATGCCTGTAATGTAAATGAATGGATGTTAAAGGAAAACTTCGAGTGATCGAATCGCGGGGAAATTCGGATTCGATCCGAATCGAATTTTTCCTGAAATTCGGATCGAATCCGGGTTCGTCCGGATCGATTCGCTCATCCCTAATTATTTTAGACAATATTGCCTCTCATAAAGTCTACTAAAGAATGTACTGGGACTTTCAGGCAGCATCCAGAAGCTCAGAATTACACAAAGGTGTAATTTTTGACAAAGAAGAACCATACAGTTACCTTTTAATTTGGAAACCACTGATTTCATTTGTGTTAAACCTGACTTTTTATATGCTTGTTGTTACTCCTTTGTGGCATTTATTTTACACAATTTTAAGTTTGCTACAAAACATTGACATCACCGTGGCAGAACAGATAATAACTTGGAACATTTGCTTATTTATCACGATCCAAGTGTATTTTATCCTGCAGCATAATGCGCGGTATTACTTACTGTGGGGCTTGTGACAGATTCCCAGTTTGTGTCCGATGCTGCAGGCGGAAAATCATTCTGAAATGAGAAGAAGAAGCTGGCATTAGAATTAAACAAAGGCTGCATCCAGGGATAAGATCTCTACTGTTAGATTTGAATAGCCTTTCAGGCATCCAGGCTAGGCTGTAATAATAAAGCGTGAAAATGCCTGATTATTCCACTCTACGGGGCTCCTACCAGCAAAAAAATGGAAATGATAATAAACAGATAAATTAACACGAATTTGTTACATTTTTATAACTGGTGACATTGATTCAAAATAGAAATGGAGACCGTATTTAAAAAAAGGGTAAAGGTTTTACCAGTATATAGTCTATATTAGGGGTGTCAAATTAATTTTCACTGAGGGCCACGTCAGGATTCTGGTTGCCTCTAAAGGGCCAGTTAATAACAAACTCAAAACGAAATGCAAGCCCCAAACATTGAAATGTGTTCCAAATGTAATTGAATCAGGTTTTCTTGCCCAAGGACAGCCACAGAATAATTCTTAAAGATGCAGACACATGGAGGCTGATACAATACTAACGTCAGGTACCGGCAGATGAGTGTCTGTATAGCGGCGCTTAGAGCGACCGCTAGTAGACGCTGTAAGCGGGTATCGGGCGCTTTAACATAGCGACTCAGTTGCTGTAGTAACCTGGCTGGCATTGATGAATGTGATGCATGTTGGGTGCTCTAACACAAGTGCAGCGCTGCAGCAAGCGAGAGGTAGAGCCAGCTTAGTGCGACCAGCACTCGGCGCTCCACACCATACTTATCAAAAAGTACTCTCACTGGGCACTGTTGCATAGAGCGCCAGACGCTGTATGATTACAGTCTGTTTTTGAACACATATCCACCAGTAACAAAGCAAAAACACATGGAATGACATTGTTTTAACACTGTGACATTAACACTTTAGTGCCAGACCTGTAATGACAATTCTGCATAAAAATAATAAAAGTCAAAAAACTTTCTAAAAATGTTTGTTTGCAACCAGGAGAGGTCACACAATGATTTGAACAAAAAAAAGGGGGCAAACACACTATTTATACACAACTAATGAAGCCCCACTGAAATGTATGGGAGAGCGCTACAGAGCGACAGGTACTACATGGCGCTGCTGAACCTAGAGCGCCGGTGCTATACGCGGAGCCACCTGTAATAATACATCGGACGCTACATGGCGCTGTTAGAGGCGCTCACCAGATTCGATATCTTAAATCTGGTTTTGCGTACAGCGCCCGGCGTTCACTAGACGATGCCTGCCGCTGCGAGGCACTACCTGGCGCTATCCCTTCTTAAAGTGGACCAACACCCAGGATTTTTACTATCCTGGGTTTTGGTTGGGGGTGCCCCGTTGCGTGAAACCCCCCAGAATGGCAGAAAAAACTCACCTCACCCCGCTCCCACGGCACATGCGCGGGTGCTCGTCCAATCAGCGCGCTCAGAGCTGCTGTGGTATGCATGTAGCACAACCACAGCGGCTCCGAGCACGCTGGCGGCCGCATCTCACGCTTCCCTCTAACAGGGAGCGTGCCCGCGCCGGCCATTCACAAATGGTCGGCGCAGGCGCGCGCCCTGCTAGAGAAAAGCGCGAGATGCGGCCATGGCCCACGCATGCGCCGTTGGAGCGGGAGTAAGGTAAGGTGAATGGGGCGTCCTGGGGGGTTTCACACAGCCGGGCATCCCGAATTCGGATGCCCCGCGGGGAGGGATCTGATCGGCCCGGGAATCTTATAGATTCCCGGGCTGATCAGCCTGGGTGTTGGTCCACTTTAAATAACCGCCTAAGATTTGAGAGGGACAGAGTGACTGTAAGACTTTATTGTGTGGTCACGGAGTAATAGAAAAAAGAAGGGCAATCTTTTGAGACTTGCTACAACTTCAACTTCGGAGCTGCAGGAAATGATGAGAGGCACATAGGAAAGTAAGCTGCCTTCTACCTTATTATTGCCATTGCCTGGACTGACCCTTTAGGGATATATTGCATTTGCAGAAATGCATTCTGCTGTATAGTCTAATGTGCCAGCAACTTAATAAAAACTGTTTAATCATTTCAGTAATTGATTAATTGATCATTTAAAATTAATCAGACGAATAATTAAATACTTAATTTGATTATATGATAAATCAAAGTAAAAGCATTTAGCAAAAGCTCATATTTCCACAAGGAGGATCAAATTATAAATTAAATTCTACAATTCAAAATTGTTGCTTGAAAACACCTTGTTGTAGTGCTCACTCTAAACACCTCGGGCGATCCTCCACCATGCACTCAATCTGCTTACCCGCTACAGTAGCGCTGTAAACCAGGCTCA
The DNA here is from genome assembly GCA_027917425.1 of Gastrophryne carolinensis. Taxonomy (NCBI): domain Eukaryota; kingdom Metazoa; phylum Chordata; class Amphibia; order Anura; family Microhylidae; genus Gastrophryne; species Gastrophryne carolinensis. Next base: position 54,165,476 of record CM051236.1, on the reverse strand, counting down.
TCAATCCAACAATAATGATCCCTGGATGTAACTCACACTGGATATTTCCTCCAGAGATTTAGATATCCATAGGCATATAGTTTATATTTAAAGAAACAACATAGTATAATCCAGTACAAGAATTTCTTATAATAAAGTAGAATTTATTGCACTTACAGAAAAGTTTCAAATCACTTGCGCTTATAGAGATAGAATCTCAAAATGACCACAGTGGATGCCATCCAACCTTCAATTACTTTGCCTGTTCCTGCCAAGCTCTAATGATGTCCAAATGGTGAAAGTCCAAAGGGCATATATCTGGTCCCCTGCCGTCACGCTTTGTTCGCCAATGAACTTTCTCAACTGGATTAATTGACAACTTAAATAATTTACTTGTATTGTCTAATCAATTAATAAAACCATATGAATTGTTAGGCAGTGGCTCATATTCTGTTTGGATTCATTAGCAAAGCACTGAGTTAGCACAAACCATATATATTATTAGGTAGTGGCTTATATTTTGTTTGGATTCATTAGCAAAACTCTGAGTCAGCACAGCACAGAGGCGAGAGAGCTCAGAGAGCCACATATTGGGATGCGATGTTAAAACCTTGGGTTACATTATCTCTCCATCCTGCTGGGACTATAACAAACAAGATGAGTCATTCTGAAAAGCCTACCAGCTCCCTGCTGAGAGGTCCGCTGTGTTACGTTATTTAAGCCAAATATCAATTCCTTTATCTTGTTTTTATTGTAATCATTTGTGATGAAAAATACTCTGTAAAGATTGTCTCCTCTGTACATAGGAGACATCTTTTATTGCCTTTATGGATTGTATTACAATAGATATTGGTATAATACTCTCCCTATGGGTGTTACAATTAAATATGACATATAACATTTTAATAATATTTATTTTAGAACAGAGGGGTGAAAAGAGGATTGAGTCTGACATGTGCAATAATACTTGTACCGTTTTTTGATCTAAACACAACCTTGTATCAAAAAAAATCTTTGCACTTTTGTTGCCAACAAGAGATCTGTGAAGCTTATAAATAGAAGAGGACAGCACTGCTAATTAACCTATCTTGTCATGCATGCATCACACCAATTTTTCACACGCTCCTGGGTGCCAATAAACTGGAAAATAGACTTTATGATTGGTTCGCTGACTTATAAAATATTGCATAACCTAATCTTCTAATATCTGAAGGGGTGTACTTTTCTTCCCTTACCGAGACAGGAGAAAAAAAATTAAAAAGGTAGAATCTTAGTTGCTCCTCGGGGAACCAAAAAGATAAGTACAACTATCGTGGAAGGCATAGGATATATTTAGGACAGTCAAACCGAAACATCTGAAGGACTGCTATAATGAAATCTGATGATATCTATATGGCCTCATGATGATCAGTAGTTAAAGACCCTTGCAAGCCTTTTCTGAAAGTTCAAACCCAAATTACTGTCCGTCATATTTAATTCATTTTTGACTATTGGCGCACTTTAAGATAATGATGGGTCTTGGTTAGCCGGGACTCTAAGCAGGACATCAGCAGTGTTCTCCCCTCCCTTTTCTCTCTTTTTTTGCCTTTTTCCGCTTATTTCAAAATTTCTTCCCTACACTGGGTTCTTTCTTTACCTCTTATTTGTTCTTTAGTTTTTTCACTTGACTTCAGATCTTTTGGCTATTACTAGTCTGTTTTGCTTAAGGTTTCAGAATGGGTTACAATAGTTTTAACCACTTAAAACCTTGGTGTGCAGTAAATCTCATTCCCCTTCTCCCAGCTAACGGGTGTTGGTCCAGGTCCGACCGCATTCAGATCCAGACTCGGGGGCATCTAGAATCCCCCCTCCCCATCGAATGCCTGCAATTCTTACATCTTCCTTGATCCTCTTGATCCTCTTCCTTGATTCTTACCACTTCCTTGATTCTTAACTCCTCCCTGAATGCAGCTCCGTGATCACATGGAAACGACCCCAACCCATGTGGCCATCGGTAGGTAATCGCTGGGCTGCATTCGCTGCCAAGGATCGAGGAAGATGTAAGAATTTTGGGCCTTGGGGGGGGGGGGCGATGCATAGGGGGCACCAGGATTCTGGATGACCCCACGAGTCTGCATGTGGCCGGACCCAGACCAACACCAGTTAGTGGGGAAATAGGTGTTATAACACTGTGGCAGAGATATGTATGGCAGTCGCAGTCATGATGTTGAGGCATTAGCATTGAAGGGTTTGGGGTGTCTTTTTGGGGGAGGTACATTTGGTGTTGGAGGGGAAACATAAGATGGCACAGGGTAGAATTACTAGAAGAGGAATGAAAGAATTACGGAAGAGGCTCTGAGTGAGATGCATGCTAAGGGCTTCATGCTAAGGGCTTCATCCTACCCACCTTGCTCCAAGGCAGTGTGGTCCATTGGGAATTTTTCCTATGCTACCTCTGTACTCCTAAAGAGCAAAGCCATGGCAAGCAGGCTACCTAATGTCACAGTATGGAAGGGCATGGCACTATTCATTTGGCATGCTTCCTCTGTCTGGGGTTATGGTGTCCTTCTCTAGAACCCAGTGGACATGTTTCTGAAGACAAGAGCCAGATCTCCTGAATGAGTACATTTTCATGCACAAACCTGGACCGATCAGCTGCAGAGAATTTAAGGTTAGTATGTTTTTTTTCATTTCAGAAGCATACAAATGCCCTATAAACATAATGGCAATCATAAAAACACCTAATCTAAATCCAATCTAGTTTCAATCTATATCATAACAGGCACTTTGCAATCTTTGTGTTCAACGTGCCTGGTACTTTCACATTAGATTGCTAACCCTTCAAATCACGATCTCGCCAACGATCTGCCTGCGCGAAAAGCCATTATAGAAAGACCTAAATAATACATACAAAATTGGATTCATATCAAAACAGCCGCTCCTATTGCCAAACTACAAATGATGACATACAATTGCTTCATAAACATCCTTGCTCTGGGCTTGTCATTTGGTAGGAAAATAAACAGTAATGGAAAATCGCCCAAGACTTATGCGACCGCACTTGGCGAGAATATGAAATATTTGCCATGAAATCGCATTTTTATGCAAATTGAATCATGCGCACGCACAGATATTCCTGTGGAGATGTAATATGTCTGAAAAGCACTGGAAAATGAGCAATTATAGTCAAGTGAACAATCCTGGGCGTTTTGTTAAATACAAAAGACGTCACAATAAATATTTAAATGTGTAAATCAGAAGGCTGAATGCCTTCTTTAATGCAGCAGAAGGGACGCTCCAGCAAGATTAGATACTGCTTGGAGGAGGCCACATGGCCATATGAAGCGGTCTACTGTACGTCCTCCGATAATGTTAGACTATACTGTGGAAAGCAGCTACAGATGGTGCGCAATGAACAGGATCCAAAGAGATGCATTTAACAGTTTGAGTGTTCTGCTAGTGGCCCAGTTCTGAGTTTACTATAGAAATGTAAATGCTTCTTATAGGACATTGTTAAACTCTTAATAGAAGAAGTTGTGTTAAAGTTGTCCCTTCCTGGTCAAATTATTTGTCTCTTTTTAAATGTTTTTTTTCATCACTCCAAACTCTCCTTCATGCGCTAACCCCCTTCCCCCTACACCAACCCTCTTTCTTAGTGGCTCCTAGCCTGGCACACTAGACATGGCTCATAACCAAGGGACCAGAGGCTGAATAGCCGGTCATTGTCACTGCAAGTGAATCAGCCCTTATGCACAGGTCTAGAGATCTTCCTCCCAAGCCACCATGGACAGCACGGAAGACACTGGAAGTAAGTGAGTAACCTTTTATTTAAAATACTTTACTTGAGTACTGGGGGGGCAGCTAATTAGTTGTAGTCCAGCACTGTAAAAGTAACTGGTTCCCAAAATTAAGTCCAGTGGCATGTAGGCCCATTCTCAATTAATCAATGTCTTCTGGAAAATACAGTACGACTTGCCACCTCCCCTGTCCCACGGTGACACACCACTCCCTGTACATTCACTGAAACAGAGAAGGTGTGCCAGGGCCTGACACAATACTTGGTGAGGCCTGAAGTGGGGACCTGCCCCAAAGGTCACTGTTGAAAGAATTAATCTGCACAATAATTAATCTGAATTAAATCTTGGGAACTGCTAAATGTTACACTGCTGGATTAGGATGCAAGCCCTCTTTGGCCTGTGCTAGCCCCCTTCTCCTGGGGTCACTAGCCTGGAACACCATTAATGGGGCTGGTAATCAAGGGACCAGAGGCTGAGAGGTCAGCTTTTGTTGCTGCAAGTCAATCAGCCTCTATGTACAGGTTTAGAGATCATCATCAAGCCACCATGGACAGCCGGAACACATCGGAACTAAGTGGGTAAACTTTTTTTGAATAACATTTATTTGAGTACTGGAGGGTTATGCATTTTTTTTTACTGGCACCTACATTTGAGTAGTTAAAGTGTCTGTAAGAAAAAATCTGTAGTCCTAATGAAGCATTTCCTCGTCTCACCTAAGCTGAAAGTGGCGACCCTAATTCCTATCCCCGCTGGATTCCTCTTCACTGTGTCAGACTGCCCACCAAAGCCCCAGAGTATTCTCCAGTGGTCCCTAGGCATTGACCAAGGGCCACCATAAGAGGTGTACTGGCGACCTATTACTAGCACAGTGTTTTTTGGTTGAAAGGAATGTTCTTTGTGTTTTTTTAGTGTTTAGTTACTTTTATTTAGGCTGAAGGGTGAACCCCCAACAATGATTTTCTCTGGTGAACACCAAGAAAGATTTCCTCCGGAGGGCTCAAGGTCTTTCAGTCCGACACTGGTTCTTCAAACCATACCCATCACACATAGTATATTGCAGGGCTACGTACTGTATATTGCATTATCAGCTGACCTATTTTATCTATATGTGTAATGAATAGATAAACTTTGCACCAGGGCTCACACTCAGTAAGCAGCCCTCTTTTCTGCCCATATTCACGTTCTGCTGTCGTTCACCATAATTCCCCATGTTATGTAATTGTGTTTAATGTAGTCCACACGGATCCAGTCTACACATGGGAAAATATTCCAAACACAGATCATGTAAACTGTATAAATGTTTGATGCCAAAACAGGTTTCAGAATGCACAAAATCTCTTTAAGAAATCCCAGATATGCTCTTTAAGGGGCACTCCATTGTATGCTTTAAATTCTACACTTCGATGTGATTCCTCGAATTTATAAACCTGTGTCTATTAAAAAAGAATTTCTAGAAACGTAAGTACAGAAAATTAGTTACTTTACCATCAACTCTGTAGGAGGTATCTTGAGCTAAATTCCTCTAAAAAACAACAGTGTTAGAAGGTTAAAAGCCCTGTTATACGAAGCCATGTGCTGCACTTCTGCCATCTATGTGAGCCAGTCCAAGCCTGTGTCAGAGAGCAACACTCCCAACCAGGGCCGGATTAAGAGTGGTGGAGGCCCCTGAGCATAAAAATGTAAAATTCTCCTTTACAGCAAGAGTGCAGTCAAGTAACTCATCAATGGTAGTCTGGCACTTGCCCAATCACTTAAATGTCAGATCAAATCCCCTGTGCCATCCAGGCCGTATCGCTTGTCACCAGGAAGCCTTCAGGATAAATGCCCTCCCCTGTGATGCTGGCACAGCCACTCTATTTACTGCAATGGAGGTGACACGCTCGTCCATTGCAGTGAATGGAGGGGGTGTGGCATAGTTCCTATGATGACTGGCATCAATACTACGAAACAGCAGGCAATCAGGCTGGGATGGAAATTAAATCTGCAGATTAGAGTGTCAGAGCACCAGACTAGCAGAGATCGTCTACAGGAAATGCTGGGACACGCCACTTTTGCTGGTGGGGCTCGAGAGCTCATTGCTGTTAAGTGATTTAACTTAGGGGATTGCTATCAGCAACTCACCCAATTGCTAAATTGTATCCTGCGCCGGCCGTTTCAGAATGCCACAAGGAAACGGCCACGCCCACTCTGATAACAGTTGAGCGGTACGCCAAGTCTTGGCACATCCCATTGCAGTAAATGGAGAAGGCATGGCAGTGCCCTATTTGAGCTTGGCCAGCTCAGGGGGCTGAGTAGGGGATGGGTGGCCAGACAGCTACTTTAAAGTGGATCAATACCCCTGGCAATAGCACCTGCCTCACCCCTCTCACAATGCATGCCCATGCCCTCTGCCACTTAGCATTTATCGCCGTGAATATAAATTGCTATGCAGCAAATGCTGAATGAAAAGGTTGCAGTGTGCCCCCCCTCCTTAGCTGCACTCCTCCCGCTGGCTACATTGCACTTGCCACTGCTGCCCAAGCAGATACTATGGGAGCAAGAAACAAGACTTTCACAAAGCAGGGCATCCCAAATGAGGAGGGCCCAGGGGGGTGGGCGTTCACCTGGCCCTTTTAAACTCCAGAGCTGGGTGCATACAGTTTTAGTCCATTTAAAGGTCAGTGCATGGCTGCAGAAAAGGTTTTAGATTAGAAGAATGCTTCTGTTCTCGGCTCAGTGCTGGAGCAAGATTGAAAAAGGGCATTTACTTCTCTGCACAGTCTCCTGCATAGTGCATTCGTTAACAGAATCCAGTTCCTCCCCAAGTAGTCAGCATAAAAAAAAACTTCTGTTTATTTGATCATTTAAAAGTAGTGATGAGCAAGCAACAGAACTTTGTGAGCTTGGGCACCCGAACCTGAGCACAGACTTCATTCAGCAAGAAGTCTATGCTCAAGTTCATCCAAACCCGGAAAGCTGGTTGATTGGCCGAGACCTTGGCCTTTTAGGGTGCGGGGCTTTGGCCAGCATGCAGGCACTGCTGGAGGAACTCCAAAAGTTTGGGTACAAAAAATCTCCTACAGAAGTGGCCCTTAGATTCGCACCAAGGCACAAATGCCCTCTAAGTCCTATAGTAAATTCTAGAGGATGACTGTTTCCGTGCTCGAATCAAGGTTCCAATTACCGCAGCAGACAAACCCCTCTATTCCAATATGCTGGTCTCAACAGCCAAGCCACTAAGGAGGCGCTGGGATTTGGGGTGCCGCAGAGGAACCTGTTGCAGAAGCTCTGGGTGGTTGGGGAGTCGCCACGGCCGCTCAACCCCCAGGCTGACCAGATCCGCAAACCATTCTGAGCCAGTGTGGGACAATCGGGATGATAGCAATTGGCTTGCAGTTGACATTATTTAACACACTACTTGTCCACCGTGGCCAGAAAACCCCCAAAGTTGTAGTGGCATCACAACCCACCTTAGAAATTCCATGTGGAACTTCCACAGCCGAATGTAACTGTTCAAATTCTGGAGATCCAGGATCGGTCAAATAGACCAGTCCTTCTTGGGGATGACGAATAGTATTGAGTAGAAGCCACAGCCCAGCTCTGAGCGGGGCACAGGTACTACAACTCCCTGATCCAGAAAGAGATCTATCGCGTGGTCACAAGCCGCCGCCCTTTCTACAACGTGGGAAGGCTTGGACGCCACAAACCTGTGTGGAGGCCTGGTCCCAAACTCGATCTTGTATCCAGAAGAAACTACCTCCCGGATCCAGGCATCAGATGTCTATTTCCTCCACACTGGCACGTAGTACAAAAGACGCGATGGGCTGAGGGTGTCCTGTCAACCCTGGGAGGGCTTAGCTGGGGACTTGGCCGACCATCCCCTTTGGGCTCTCGGTTTCGCATGTGGCTTTCGCTTACCCGAAAAATCCTCATGGCATCTGAAGTCTGTAGGTCACCAGGTCATCCAGAGGCTCACTGAAAAAACAGCCGCCCGAAAAGGGGAGGTGATAAGTGTCTTCTTAGAAGTAGTGTTGGCTGACCACTATTTCAGCCAGACTGTGCATCACAAGGTGACCAAAAAGACCAGCCCCCTAGCCACCAACACGTCCATAGCTGCCACCATGTATCTGAAGACCTCCATAGCAAAGGAGTTTAAACAAAATGCAGTGTAACGCGAACCTCGATGTCGCAAACAAATCCAGGCCTTGCCTGCTGTAGCCAGCATGGACGTAGCCCAAGCTGGGCGTATTTGCCAACCCCATCATAGAAAATGCATGCTTGGCCTGCTGATCCAACCTCCTATCCGCTGGGTTTCTCAAGGCCGCACTATTCGAAGTAGGGATAATGGAGTGTCGAGTCAGACCCGATACCAGTTCGTCTACCTCAGGTGGCGAAGACCAAACCCTGACTGCACATTCCGGAAAGGGGTACTTGGCACTCAGGACCTTAGGAAGAGATGGAAGCTTATTCGGTTTCTCCCACTCCTCTCGCCACCAGCCTGAAAAAATGGGCAAGCCTGGGAAAAACCTGAATGACCTTCTGATGCTTGAAGGGTTTACCCTTCTTTATCTGCCACTTTGGAAAGGAGTAGAGAGGTGCATAACCTCCAATATTGCCTCAATAAGCGGACCTTGGGACACAAATGGACCTGGCACCCCCCCCCCCCCCGAGGGGTTATCCCCCTTTGGCAACCTCCCTGCAGCTGAGATCAATCCACCAGCAGCTTCCGGCTCCCCACCCAACAACAAGAACAATGTCAGATTTTTAAAGGCAGACTGCGCCTCTCAAAGGGTGTCATGGAGTCATGGGGGTAGACCCAGGGGATAGAGGGACCGGGGCTCAGTGGGAGACACACAGCAGTGTCACCATGCAAGGTCCAGTGTCACCAGGTACCCTGCTGCAGTGGGGTCCTGATCCTTGAGGCTCAGTCCCTGTTGAACGAGCACCGGCGCACTTACCTGGACCCATGCGCGCTCCCCTCACTCTACAAGATCCCACGCTACTGGCTTAGGAACCAGCTTTGGGCATCTAATGGGGGTCCCCAGGAATGTGGCTGGGAGACAGACAGGGTTGAAGCCCCCTCTCCCGGTCAACGCTGTAACTAAATTAAAAAAATCCAGATATCTTAACACTCCCTTGCGACTGCAAGAAAAGAACTGATGAGTTCCTGCCCTATATAGGCCAGGAGGAGCTAGTTTTTTTCTGTAGTCCCCACCTACGGCTGAGATTAGCCCACGTGTTGCTACTGGTGGTGCCTTGGAATGGAAGATATGAGAAATATGGAGTGCGCTGGGCAATGCAATTAGTTTCAGTGTCCACATCAGTAAGTAAGTATGGGCAGGGTTGTTGCATCTCTCTATCTGCCCACTGGGGCAATGTAGTGATGGCTGGTACTGAGGCGGTAAGCACTTTGGGACATATCCTTCCACCACCCAGGATTGACGTACTTCAGTGCCTCCTGTTTCCTCCTCCTCATACTCTGCTTCCTCCTCCTCATACTCTGCTTCCTCCTAATGCAGTCTTGGGGGACTGCTACTTGACATTGGCATTTGTTGGGGGACATCCTGGGGATCCACACTTAGGTGATGTGATTCATTGCTTTTTGGATTAGTGTTATACTTTTGCACTGTTGCGCTTTCTTCATCTTGCCACATTATTGTATTGGTATGTAATAAGGCTATTATTTGCACTTTATATATCTTTGCACAAAACTTTGCACTTTTTGCAGTTTTGCACTTTATTGAATTAATTAATTTTTATAAACTTTTTGAATTGGATAAAATTGGGAACATGGATCTATTTGGGATACCCCATAAAATGTGCTGTCTAGTGATATACAGTATGTTTTTAAATGTATGTGATTTTTAATGGGTATTATTTAATAAATAATATATGAATTCTTGATATATTGTTGAATGTATTAATTACAGTGGAGGGGGGGCTGTGATTTGGTACTATTTGGTGATTGCTGGATTCACCATTAAATAATATTTGATTGCTCCTAATGCAGTCAGCGCAGCACCCGCACAACCATGGGGAAATTGCTAAAACTCATCTCTCTGGGTGAAAGACCCCCAAACCACACAGGAGCTGTTAAAAGTTAGCTAGATAAAAGGAATCCAGTCCATATATTGCACAGCCAAAAAGGAGCAGTCCTGCTATGTGTTTCAGTGTCTATATGGCCCCTTAATCAACGCTGGAGCAACTTTCTTAAGGTTAAGGTGCGTATAAGCTGTTTTTTATATTTTTAGCTACAGATAAGAGTTATTTGCCCTCTTTCTCACCTACAAAATTCAGGTAAACGTATTCATTTTGTATATTTATAGAAAGATTACACTGAATAATTGGCCCTAAGTGCTCCCTTTCTTAGACAACTAAAACTTCCCAGTTTTGTCTTTAAAAAGGAAAGCTGACGGCTTTCCCCAGCAATTACCTCCGACTATTGACATTATCTAGTCCTACATGTGATTCATTGGCGATAAGCCCTGACAGGCACTTATTACAAATAGCTGAGATAATGAGGTATGCCACCTGCTCACAGAGTCTTATCTCGCCGCTAGTGCGCCGGCTCCTGCTCAGAGAAAGGGAGACAGCCCGCACGCAATGGCATTGCTCCATCCCGCTCTCCAACAGCTGCATGCGCGGCTGGCGAGCACAACTCTGCTTGGAAGCAGTACAGTGTTTGAACTCATCCCAAATGTTTTTTGTTTACCTTCTGAAAAAAAATGCAAATACCATGTGTCAGCGCTTTTTGCTTGGGGTTATTTAAACATATCTTTGCCAATCAACTTTTCCCCAGCTCAAAAAATATTTTCATGTATTAAAAGGGAAGATGGCACTAAAAGTCTATCTGTAGCCAGTGTCGGACTAGAGTCTCTTGGGCCTACCAACAGGTCTCCCATTATGCCAAGACAGGCAGGACACCTGTATTAGACCCAGCCGCAGACCCTAATCAAGGACTGTTATGAGGCCAAGGGTAAGTGAGCCAGCCACCCCAGATAGACCCATATAAAAGGTCCAGTAATTGCTGGACCCATTTCTTCTGTACCAGTGATTTAACAGGGATCAGGGCACCACTGTATGCCATCATAATGTTGTTTTTAATACATTCAATCATTGGTGGCCCATTATTTCCACCCCTGTAAGGTCACTAAGCCACCAATGATTGAATGTATTCAAAACAACATGACGGCATGGACCAGTCATATCTAATATGCAGATAGTTTACTCTTTGATAAGGGGGGGGGTGCATGTCTATCATTCCCCTCCGGCAGCAGCGAGGCTAGCTTCTTCTCTAAACCTAATATCAGTCCTGTGACTTCTCACATGTTCCCACGCTTTCTGGACACTCCCGATCTACTGCAGACCCCCCATGCACCCATCACATTACAATGTGCACTATTTGTAAGCTATTTACATTCCAATAGTAGCTAGGCTCATGACTGCTTTACAATGTATAATAGCTGATTACATTAAAAACTATTGAGATAAATAAAATGAATTACTATGTATAATAGCTGATTACAATAGAAACTATTAAGATAGATCAGCTGCTCCTTGTAACAATGTAAAACAATGTAACTCACACCAGGGTGCTGACAGGCTTTTTAGAATGACTCATTTTGTTTGTTGTAGTCTTAGCAGGAGGGAGAGATAATGCATCCCGATATTTTAATCTCCCATCCCAAAATATTGCACTTTGAGATCTGTTGCAATGCATTTAAAATTTAAATTACTCAATTTGGATCCCTATTGTTTTGATTTAGGAGTCTTAAACCGGACCAGTGTCTTTAGAAGAAACAGTTCTCATATTCATGGGTCATAGGTCAATTTAGATTGCAGCACATAAAAAGTAAACTTTTTTGTATCTCCTCCTGTGGTCAATTTTACAACCAAAATAATGTCCCATGAAGCTTGCAAAAGGAAGTGCTGCTGGGCTTCCTGTGCATTGTGACAATACTGTGCATTGTCAGTTATGTCAGTTGAATCCAGGTAGCAGCACAGCTGAGATGCTAGGAAAGGAAGCTCCAAAATGGCCACCACCAGGAGAAAATCTGTGAGGCATCGTTTTAGCTTTAAGTGGATACAGGAGCACATATAAGTGCTGACAATGATTCAGTATCACGCCTGCAGATGCGGCAAGTGAGTTTTAGGGAGTTTTTTTTATTTTTCAAAGTTGCTGGTCCAATTTAATACTGGAGTGACAACAATACAATAGAATACAAAATACCCCTCCTCTAATGCGATATCTAGACTCCAGGCCACATTTTGCTCTTCATCCTTCATATCAACATTGACATAAAGACTGATCCCCTGCCCTTCCTCTGCTCTACACCAAGTAAGCTGAAACTTTTGCAGTTATAAAACGAAAAACACAGTAGTTACACAAAAAGAGTTTCCTGATCTGTGTAATTATGAGCAGTCTGCTGAAGCCATGTAATTGAAGACGCGACACAGTTCTATATTTCAGCTGCATAGTCAAAGTAATAGGACATTGTCTGAACCAACAAACAATTGCTGCGTATTGATTTTTTTGAAAGTCCATTTATTTTAGCTCTGTCCATTCCTCTCTCAAAGGATTCGGTTTAATTTTGTAGTAAGTATACAGCACGCCGGCTTGTCATGCTCTCTGAGGATAATGGAAAGGCAGCCAATTCTTTTATTTGGGCCAAAACCGTCAACGCAACCTATACTTATGCAAGCATTGTGTATGTGGACTGATCAACCGTCTGAAAATTTAGCTCGACTGTAGTTACATAATTAGACTAAAGCAGACTTTAATCACCTCTGGAGACCTGGAGCCAGGGGGCCTGACTTATCATAGCTATGCCGAGCTGGCCCAGTCTAACATAGTTTGGCATAGCAAGCATAGCATGCACAGCAAACAAAGTAGTATCAGTAAGCTATTTCTTCCTTGGTGTGCTCACATAAAAATTACTTACTCTGAGTTCTGGGGGCAGGTCGAAGGGCTTTAGCTGGCACAGTGAGGTTCACTCCCATAGAACACAACTGGGAGGTTATCAAGCATTTACAGTTTTCTGGGATTTTTTTAAACCTTTTTGCGTAAGAAGTAAGTGGGAACGTCTATGGCAACGCAGATGCACTGTGTTATACATACATTGCGCTTGCGTTGCCATAGACTTTAGGCTTTGTTCACACCTCTCAATTACGTTAAGAGCAGGCGTTTTGTAAATATGCCAGAGCATTGTATCAAAACAAACGCTGTACTTTTGATGTGTACGAAATGCATTTGTGTTGCGTTTTTAAAAGAAAACCATTTTTGCACTATAAGTAAATTGTAAAGTTTATGGCAACACAAACGCAACACAGGTACACTGTGTTTTACATGTGTTGTGCTTGCGTTCCCATAGACTCCTATTGGCCTGCGCTGTTACAATGCTGCGCTGAAAAGGTGTCTGCAAAGCTTTTTAATGCATTGTGCAATGCAGAGCAGATATGTGAACTATCCAATCTAGAATAATGTACAGTGTTTCCTCAAAGTGGTAACTGCGTTGTACTGCAGCGCAACAAGGCAGAGAAAGCGCAGAGGTGTGAACAGAGCCGAAAATAATAAAATTTGTCGACATCTAAGTCCTGCTTTTACATACATGGTAAGCCACCAATGCAAGTTCTATACAAATCATTTTGGGTCTTATTCTTGAATGGATAGCGCCAGGTAGTGGCAATTTAGCGACAGGTAGCGAGAGGTATAGGCAAGAGAACGCCGGCCCCAGCACGCAATTACACATTTATGAAGCCGATCCTGATGAGCGATTGGGTTAACGCCATGTAGCATTGGATTCATCATTATCCCAGTCTCAGCATACAGCGCCGGCGTTCACACTTCCACAGCGCCACCTATTACCTCTCGCTACCTACCGCTCTTCCATACATTTCAATGGACGATCATTAAATGCCATTCCTCATCTCTTGGTTTTTTTTTTTTTTTTTTTTATGTTTTTTAAATACTACAAATGTTTAATACATTATTCCTGAACTGTATGTATGTTTTGGAAGTTTTTTTTTTCCTGAAAAATGTTTTCTTAAGGCTGCAATTAAAGTGTCACACACCTCCAACAATGTAATTGCATTGTACTTAGCTTGCTTATATGTTGTTCTTGGCTTCTAAAAATAATTTTAATCACACAATGACTGAGGCGCTATGTCCTCCATTCACACTATCTAGAGCGACTGGGTTCGGTTACTGTGAAATGGTGTTGAATACGGTAGGATTCGCAGTGATTCGGTCGCACTGAGCAGTCGCTATCGTTTGCAGCATGCAGCACTCCACAGTTGTTAAATATGGGTTTTGCATGTGTGTCTCTAGCGGCGAACATTGGTATGCGTACGCATTGTAAACTTTGTGTTTCATAGCGAATATGAAATATGAATGTGCAAATATTTCTATTTGCTTAATGTTTTTTTTTTTGGTTTTCTTTATAGGATTTCTGCATCAGAGAGTACGACTATGCCTTGAGTGCAAAAAGCAGCATAGAGATGGAGGTGCAAGCCACAGTGTCCCGGCGCTTTAACACCAAGCTATCCAAAAGATCCATCATACAAAAGTGGGCGGATTTCAATCGTTTATCGGCTCTATGATGCCTACGCATCAGGTACGTTTTAAAGCACTACATACTTGTTTTCTCTCGAATGTGTGATGAGTGATGTATTTGATTGTAATTTGTCCCTCTTTTCCTTTTGTTTCCTCTCCACAGATAAGCGTCCTCCCCTGGGAAAACACGGGAAGGGATTGGACCCACACCAGAGTGGTGGACTCGGATGAGTCTGCGGGGGGAGGGTCCCTCTCATCGTTCTCACCTTGAGGACCCAGGGCAGGAAGGGGATGACGCCCCAGTGGAGCGTGCTGCTGGGGGGAGGGCAGTATGGAGCCTCAGTTCCACACTGTCGGACTCAGCTGAGTTTCAAACCCCTTGTGGCCACTCTCAAGTGGGGAGTCCCAGTGGGGTGGAGGTGAGGGACACGCCCACACTTCCTCGAGGATCAGGGAGTGAGAGGGAGGAGGGTGGCCCATCGGGTTTGGGATCTGCTGGGCCCATTGTGAGGAGCTCATAGCCCTGCCTGGGATACCAGCAGCAGCTCATCCCCTGGTGAGTGCATTTCTTATTGTGGTTGTTTAGTTCCATGGTGACCTTGTTGTTACTTATATATTCCTTTCCACCTTTTACATTTTTACAGGACATCATAGAGCCGGCACCTCCACCAGCTATGCTGCAGATCTTGCACTCGGGCATAGTCATGGTAAGTGTATTTTAATTCTGAGTTAAATGGTGTATTTAATGTAGTTTTAAATGACATACACATGTTTGCTGCTACACAGCATTATATGTTGCATGTTTTTTCATGCACTTCTGTCACACAACGCCATCTCATTGCAAAGTACAGTAGTGCTAAATATTATTCTATATTTAATAAACATGATGCAAAACTGCTACTGTAACAGGAAATGTGCTTCTTGTACTGCTGCAACATGTGCATGTGTGCTAAAGCCTCAATCCAAGACAGTTTAACCTCTTAGAATTTGCAGGACTGTGGTACTGTTTGGCAAAAATGCATGAAAAATGTGCACAATGCTATTGAGTGCCCAATGTGGACTAGTTAACACAAACAGCTCAACTTATGAACCCCTAAATACCATGCTAATGTATTTACTACATTGGATAACTATTGTTGGTCAATTTTCAACAATGCATTATTAAATATTTAGGGAGATTGTTTGACCATTATTGAAAACTTACAACCACACGTGGTTGAATCTTAACATCCATTCTTCAACACTTATGTTTTGTCCTGTTGTGTTTTTGTTAAAAACAGATGTTTTCACACAGACGGACCCTGTAACCATACTCCCCACCCCTGCTCCAGGAAGCCCCAGCAGCATGATCCATAGCCATAGCTGCGGTGGTGAGTACAATGCAATTTTATGTAAACATGAATAACAAACATATGTCTATATACATGACCATGCAACAAGATTTGTGACATGATGGGGTTAATAATGAGACATGTAGATGATATTTTTGGAACCAACAATCATAATTTCATGTATGCATGCTAGATGGTTGGCTCTGCTTAGGTTAAGATCAAAAACATTACACATGCAGCCTGTGAGTGTGTGTTGTCATTAAAGTGGACCAACACCCACTGCTCTATAAGATTCCTGGGCCGATCAGCTCCCTGCCTGCGGGGGTGCCCCGCTGTGTGAAACCCCACAGGACGCCCGCAAATACTACCTGTTCCTCATTTCAACGCCGCATGCGCTGGCCGCCGCCGCCTCTCACGCATCCCTCTAGCAGGGCGCGCACCCGCCCCGGCCGTTTGTGAATGGTCGGCGCAGGCGCGCTCCCTGTAAGAGGGACGCGTGAGAGGCGGCGGCGGGCGCTCTCACCTTGTCCGTCGACGGACCTCGCTTGTCCGTCGGCGGTGATTGGTGGAGCGAGTCACGTGGGAGCGGGGTGCCCCGCGGAAGTTGACCAACACCCAGGATAGTGAAAATCCTGGGTGTTGGTCCACTTTTAACAAATGTTTCCCTAATAACGTGTAGACCTATAATTGTATTAGCGGAAAGTTTTTTTTTAGTCCTATGGACATAAGTAATTAAAGTAAACAGGAAGTACACTACTCAAAAGCTGAATTAGCCATTCATTGCTTTCTAAATGGAAGTAAACTAGTAAGGCTAGTGTGGATGAAAGCAAATGGTAGGGCCAAACATATAATAATAATGTACAATAATTCTATACAGTAGCCTAATATTCTATATCCATAAATTTGAGAAGCCATAAAAAGGAAGCAGTAACTTTAATGACCTCTCATAGATGCATTAAGATTTTACAGATGTACACATAATAATGACCTTTCCTTCACCCTACAGCTTGCAATAACGAGCATCGCAGACTGTGGCAGTATGTCCGACAGACATGATTTATGCTGCTGGGGAAGAAGAAAAAGCCGTAGGGTGGGGGGGGGTATGGGGTTTGCCACTATGCGGATTTGACTTTTGCACATATTGGGCTTTTTTTAATATTTAGTAAATATTTTCATATATTGACTAACATTTGTCGGGAGTTTATTTAATTTTTCATACACCCCCCCAAAAAAAAGCAAAATAAGCTTATATTGCCTGTGTGAGCATAGACAATATAAAATTATTCCAAATTTAAGCATTCTTACAACATTAAAATGACCAGATACTATTAGATTTTTGTGAGCAATTGTACAGTGCCTTAATAGCGACTGCGACACATCATATTCACCATTAGAGGCCAGGTTAATATAGCGACTGAGGAGCCCTGTAATAGTGACTGCCGGCTGATTGGGGCGGCCACTAGCGGTCGGTCATAGCACCGCAATACAGACGCTCATCTGTCACTACCTGCCGCTAGTAATGAATCAGCCTGTTTGTTTAATTTTCTTTATAGGCAAAAAACAGTTCAGTACATTTGTGCTTATTGTGGTCTATGGGATCTAAGCCTAAAGCACCACTCAAAACTGGCGCAGCTTTGGGAAGAGCGTCAATCACCGCAAACTATGTGTCGCTGGTGATAAATTAGAGTGCTGCTAAGGCTAAATATTGGTGCCGAGTGTCATTACCATCTCACTATGCCTAGCCAGCAGCTTTTTCTCCCTGTGCCGCTTAGTAAATCAGGGCCTAAATGAAGATGACTTACCCCCTCTTGCCACTGATCTCTGCTCAATGGATCCAGCAAAGGTTGCAAAATGTGTAGCAGAGCAGCCAAACAACCACCAATAGGGGGTGTGTGACACTGCAGTGTGCAACATTCATGTCCAGTGACTTGCAAAAATGGTTACACAAAAAAATCATTGCACAGATGTTTTGTTTTAACTAAAAAAAAGATGCTAAATCCCTCAAACTTAGAAATGTAAATCCTACTAGGAATGTAAAAATTGTTGGATACATGCAACTAGAATTTTTTCACTTTATGACTCATGGGCATTTGCATCTGTGGATAGACAATATTTACACACAGCACGCTTCAGCTCCTAGCTGTGTCATGGTGATCTCATACATTTACCCTTTATGGTACAGGATGTTCTGGCCAGAGCAGAGCTACCGTAGCAAGACAGGGAGATTAGTTTATTATTATTATTGGTGCGGGCGGCACTTGAGCGCCTTGTCACTCTGCAGCGCCCGCACCGCAACGTTGACTTCAGGCTGGCGGTGCTATCAGCTGTAACGCTCCTGGCCAGGCAGTGTTCACAGTGCACGGCTTTTATATGCCTATGCGCTAACGACACCTAACGCCGGCTGGGAGCTCCACAAGCTGATTATATTTATTCTAAAAAATAGATAGCGCTTCAAGAAGCACTCAAAAATTGAATTTCAGGCACACAGCGCCTGTTAGAATCCCATTTTTTTATTTTTAAGAGTCCTGGAATTTTTATTTTTTAAAAATCAAAATCAAAATAGGAGTTGCATTAGTTGCCAGTAGTAAAAAACTTTTTTTTTGCACTTTTCTGTGTCTAAACTTTAAAAAGCTCATCGGGATGCAGGTTGCAATTCACACTGCAAGTCACACTGGCTTCACTAAATATTTAGCGGGAGCCCCTGTAACAAGGTAGGGCGGAGTCTTGTCCACCAATCAGCCTGTGAATGGTGGACAACCTTCAACACAAAGGTCAGCTGTTGATTGTGGGGAATAAGTATATTATATATAATATTCTGATACTGTGTTGAAAGCATATAATGAGAAATTGGAGGTTTTAACCAAATTTGAGGTAAGGTAATGACCCGCTGCTATTACAATGCAACAGTAGGACATGCAGCTGCTATTGCAATGTAACACAACAGGGCTCCGGATTGCTTTTACAATGAGACAGTGGGGCTCTGTCCAACATGTTACTTTGCACAACGTGAGGGCAAGAGGCAGTAGCATGCACTTTCAAACTTCCAGATCCAGTTTTATAACTGCTGCCTCTTTATTGAGCTTTATTGTTTTTGCTTTGTTACAGGTGGATAGGTGTTCAAAAACAGACTTTAATCACACAGCGGCTGGCGCTCTATGTTACAGCGCCCAGCTTTAAAACGAAGCCGGCCACTCTGGGTATTGTTCCACTTTGAACCAGGAAAATAGTTTTAAACTGATATTACCACTCAGTGTTGTACTGGCCCAGGCCCTCATCAGGGCAGTACAGGAATTGGTGTTCTGGCATCATTTCTATACAGCTAACAGGTGGGTCCCAAGAATGATTTCCTCTGGTGGTCTCCAAAGATGACTTCCTTTTGGTTGGACCCAAGATTTCCTCAGGTGGGCCCAAAGAATGATTTCCTCTGGAGTAAGTACTGAAAGTACTTCAGTCTGATGCCTTTAGCATCCTGCAGGAACATGCTCAGACCCTGGCCATGTGCTGCTCTGTACAGCCTCCGCCTGCTTAGTTATGCCAGGCAAGATGTTTGGTTTTCTCTGTAGTCTATGGGGAAGATGTTATTTAACTGCAATCTGGCATTAGCACGTATTCTGCTCCAGAGGGACAGCATCTGCTTTAATTACAACTCTCCAGAGGGCTGGAAATATGTTGAGGCTCTGAATTTTATTTTTGGAAAGAAAGCAAGGCTGAGCGTATTGTCCTGTGCTGAGGGATGATCACGAGTCATAATGACTTAGTTACATAGTTATTTAGTTTGAAACGAGACATCTGTCCATTAGGTTCAAGCAAGGCAAGAAAAAAAGAAGAATGAGATCTAGTTGATTCAGAGGAATGCAAATAATAAATAACAATAACAACTGGTACAAATTGTGTTAAATAATATTCTCCAACCCCCTGTTTTCCAAGTAAGAAGAGTATCGACATATACAGTATACAGATATATGTATCTGTGTATTTTCTTCCCACAGCTTAGTGGCTTTTACCTTCCATCCATGTCCAGCAATGGCAAAGCCCTCTAGACAAGAAAACTTCTGAGCACAAGTTCATGGCTTACTGCATCTGAAAGTGTGGCGTACCGTATGTGCATCAGGAAGACCCTAAGTGGACCTACACCCCAGAACAACCACATCTATGACCCATGAGAAGTAGCTAGGCTTTCTTGCACCCAGAACAAAGACTTTAAATGGCGCTCCTCATTTGTGCTCAGGCCCCCCTTAGGCGCCCCCTGATCTGTGGTACCTGCGGCATGTGTGCCCCTTAACTACGCCCTACCATAACCCCTGCATTTGGGAATCCTCAACCTATTCCAGCATTGGGTCTATCTTACAGATAGCATACATTACAATGTGATGTTTCCCTCTGTGGTTTGGCTTGGCCATTGGGGTAAAAAGGCCGTTGGTACTGCCAAGACACCTGCCTGGCATGCCACCCCCAGCCCTCCCCCATAAAATGTTAATTACTAAACACAAGTGTCTTGTTCCTGATCACTGGTCAGGGCCGGCGCCAGCACCCGGCAAGGTCGGTCACGTGCCGAGGGCCCAGGGGCAGTCCTAGGGTCTACTGGCAGGCAGCAGAGCCAATGAATCAATGATTGATTCAGGCTGTTTGGGCTGCGCATCAGTGCCTTGGACGTGGATGGCTGTTTGCCGAGGGGCAAGTGGCTCTGATTGGATAAGAGCTCACGCATGTGTTGTTGGACAACGGAAAGTTGAGTTATTACTGCATTCCCTGGGAGTTTTCAAGCTGCAATTTGGGATACCCAGGGGGAAAGCCAGCGGCCAAACCTGGAATCTACTGGAGATTGGGCCTGGAAAGGTATAATCCAGTAAGTTTCTGAGCACAGGAGAAAGAGCTACTGGGGACAGCAGATCACAGATGTCACATTGGTACACAGCATGTGACTTAAAGCAAGGGGCCCACCATGACACTGTCGCCCAAGGGCCTACCCAAACCTGGAGCCGGCCCTGTCACTGGTAGTAGCATGATCTCCATAGGCTTCTGGCTCGCTTGAAGGGCAATGATCTGCAGTGCCCTCATGGGTATATGCCATGTTCCTCATCAGCATTTTGTTTTTCGGGGCACACACCAGAACAATGGGGCTGCCACGGTGGGGAGAGGTCTTAGGGGCCATGGCCTCTGTTGATTCCCCCCTGCATCTCGTGCATCTCCTGCAATTTCCCCCTGACTGCTGAAGGTGTATTGCAGTTTGTTGCCTCCCCTCTCCATTTAGTCTTTTAATAGGGTGACAGAATGAAAAATGTGTAAGCAATTAAATATTTTTAGATATAAGCTAGATACTGTATGCAGAGAAGAAAATAGCAATAGGATTTTGCAAGAGAGTTTTTGGTTAGTTTGGAATGTTTAGATTCCTTTAATCTAGTGAGAACATAGAAGTTTAGATAGAAATTAATGGCTTTTAGTTATTTGTCGCAGGTTATAATTAGGTCATAAGATGGCAGCAGGAGAAGAGGACAGCACGTAGAAGAAATAGGAAAGAGAATTTGGTCAATGGGTCAAAACTCTTTCCCGGTTCAACGGCGCATGTGCGAGCAGCGGCTGCATCCCCGCTACTCCTTTAGCAGGGCGCATGCCCATAGCCAGGTATTTGAGAATGGCCGATGCGGGTACGCTCCCTGTCAAAGGGTAGTGAGGGATGTGGCCACCAGCACGCTCGGATCTGCTCGCCATAGACGAGCACTTGGATGAAGGGACGGGAACTGACCCGAGCGCGCTGGCCTGATGAGAAGCTGCGCATGCGCCAAAGGGCTGAGGAAGGGTGAGTGAGATTGGGCGACCTGAGAAGTTTCACGCAGCGGGCATCCCCGATCGGGGTGTCTGGTGGGGCAAAGACCAAAACCCAGGATAGTCAAAATCCTGGGTTTTGGTCCACTTTGAAGACAAAAAAACACTGTGGTCACCTTGCATCCCATATAGGCTATCGCTGCTAGTCTGACAATTTGCCCGATCTCAGTCCTACGCTGGGTGCTGCTCCCTCCTTCTCCACCACATCAACACATTCACAACGCTGTGCAGAGGGGATATGGCATGCCCCCAGCCATCGTCAAAGAAACTATGGCACACCCCTCTCCATTGAAGTGAAAGGTGAGGGGCAAGTCCCCTCTGCACAGCTGTATTGATGCGTTGATGCGGCGGAGGAGCAGGGAGCAGCGTCCAGCGTGGAGCTGGGATTGGGCAATCTGGTGTCTTGATGGCATGAAAGGTAAGTATAGTGTGTTTTTTATTACCGAACCATGATTTTAACCTGTGCAAAGTGTGACTATGAGGGGTGGGTGTTTAACTAGGAGGGGTTAAACTCTCTAAGTTAGTTATTATTTTTAGAAGGAAGGGAAGAAATCTTTTTACTGGATGAGAAGAGCCAGTGTATAGCTTAGCGGTGGGGGACAGAAACACCCTGTGGCAGACCTGGGGACCTCATGCTGAGATAGATCCTGATGCATCCAAGTGAGGGAGTAAAACCATCAGTGTTCTGCTCCAAGCTAAAAGAAAGTGTGAAATGATATTTACTGCATAGTGTAATCTTTTGAGTGAAGACATTGTGATTGCTGAACCTGAAACTTGCTCCAGCGTGGAATAAAGACCATTGTTGCTTTTATAGATTGAGTGTCTACATTGAATCAATGGTGAGTAATTAGTGGCTGCACTACACCTTGCCTAACACCTCATCAGACACAGCCACTGGGTGCTCCAAGGTCTAAAGAATCCCCTGGCCCCTCAAACCCTGCCCTTTGGCCCAGCGCATGTGACTTACAACAAGTGAATACAGCTAATTAATACAACATAGGAAGGCAGCAAAAACATGTTTTCTTGTTATTATTGAGCTATAAGTTGCAGTGTTTTGTTTTATTTATTTTGCCTATTTTCGTACATTTCCTTTCATAGATTACTTCTACTAATACTAAGAATTCTTTAAATCTGTTTGCAGATGGATCCCCGGCAGAACAGTGTGGATGCTCTGGTATAAATCTAGAGCTTGTCTATCTCGCTGTCATGTCATTGTTGTGCATGGTGAGTCATACGCTAAGCACTTACTAACTGCATCAGCAGAATAACGCTCACCAGAGAACATCTGAGGAGCAGAAAATGTATTTTTAGGCTATGACATACATTTGTTGGTATGCTGCCTTGTTCATTCATGACTCGGAAGATGCTATAAACACACGGGATGCAAACTTCGCATAGGCAGGGCTCTCTCCCTTATTGTATCTTGTACTCAGAATATCCACTGTCAAATCTGTAAAACTGCATTTGAAATAGTATATGTACCGTATGTTTCTACCCTGTCTGTAATTACTACTTTGCAAAGCGTTACGAAAGATGATGGCGCTTTATAAATAAACAATAATAATAATAAAAATAATAGGTAAACTTCCTTTATAAATACACATCTTAAAGAGAAACAACGCATCTGTAAACAAGAAGGTCCACTTAAACCATCACCACAATGCTGCATACCCTTTGGATGTCAGCTTGTTGCAAATCGCCGACATTCTCCTGTATTTTCAACCCCCCAGCATCTTAGCTGTCTGTGACAGACGAAGGGGGAGCTTAGTCTTCCTGCTGTCCTCTTACGTCCTCTCCTCCTCCTCTCCCCTGCTGTCAGGTCTGGAGTTCTTCCACAGCTTGAGTTCCCCTATTATATGCCGCTTCACCAGCAGATGGCTCTGTCCTGCAGGGGTGTTGTTAATCTTTCAGCACCTGTGGGACTTCCTTCTCTATATAAGCTGATCCACCCATTCAGCTAGTGGATCAGCATTAAATCTGTCTTCTGAACTGTCTACCCGAACTCTGTTTTGGACTTCTGAATTTGAACCTGAATCTGAATTTGAATCTGAACCTGAATAATGTATGCACTCTGACTCCACATGTATATATATGTACAGCAGCCTATTTGATGTGTGTGTTGTTCACTGGTTGTCACAATTAAACAAAAAAATTTTTACATTGCTGCATATTCATAGTCTCTCTTTATTGCAGTCCTTGAATTTCTGGTCACTCTTTAACAGAGGATTCTCCATTGAGAAATCCCTGACACCTGCCCCCTTCACCCTCGCAAGTTGCTCCAAAGTCTCACTGCTTTCCTGTTGCTGCAGCCTCCCTGGGCCGAGATGAGCACAACGCTGCACAGGCGCGGGATCTCAGGGGCAGCGCAGTGCATCATGGGACAGAGATGAAGACAAGATGGCACTGCCCTATGGAAAGTGCCTGAGAAGAATGGTCGAGTGCAGGAGGAAGAAAAATAGACAGGTAAGTTAAACCTGTCAAATGCAGAAGTGATAGTTTAAAGGGAACAGAGGGCGAAGTTTGGGGAGTTTTTGAGAACTCCCCAGACTGTCCAATGTTCCTCTTTAAATTAATTAGCTCTTTGAAGAAATACTGGGATGCCCATGTGTGCACATTTTATTAGCAACTATTGCCATAAACGGAGTACACAAAGACACAGCATATAAACACAAGGAAACAATAGAGTGGCAAGATTCAAGTCAAATAATTCAACCCTTGTATCTTTTCATTGTTCATTTTTGCTAGAGAAAAGAAAGTGTGGCCCTAATTGCCTGAGATTACTAGCTTGGCACACCAGCCAAAGGGACTAGTAAAGCCGCGGGCAAGCCTCGGTCCTGCAAGTGTTCCGGCTCCCAAGTACTTCAGCATGCTTCCATGGATGCTAAAGCAAACCAGCAGCTCTCAGACATCTTCAAGCAAGCGGGACACCTGGATAAAGACACAGGTGATAAACATTTTTATTGCAGTTCTTTTGTAATGGAGTGAGTTGTGACACCAGCTTGAGAACTGGTAAGAGGTCCCAAGGATCCTGATACCAGTTTAAATTGTATGGTGCAACAAGCCACCAACCAGCATATAGTGGGTGAATTGTCATTCCCGCCCAACAAAACACCTACCTGACCGGGTCTGATGTTTTTCCAGAGGTGCCTTAGTCACCTGTGAGGAAGAACCATATCTGTGCTGAAAGGTGTAGAGGCCAGTACAGTTGCAGGGCCTCCCAGAATAAGGTTACTAGCTGCTATGCTTGTTTTGCTGGGCTAGTGGGGGGGGGGGGGGGGCTTTTTATTTTACTAAATAAAAAATAGGGAACGCAGCTAAATCATCAGGCTGGATTTTCCCATATTCTGACCTTTTGGGGTGAATCAGTATAATTCATTCAGTATAATATAATTATGAGGGTATATGGTGCTGTTACATATATCTATGTGTAGCCTCTGTTGTACATTCTGTGCTGCATGTTGTGTACATTGAGTTGAATTCTGGGAATTTTTCCTGTCTATGTTATCCACCATGTAGAGTGACCTTCTCTTACTGCACTCAGGTTCCAGTAAAGCCAGTTCCTGTTACACCAAAATGTATATCTGCATTTGACTCAGCTGCACTCAGCAGTCACACTCTGCAACAGGTTATGGGCCCAGTGACCGAATGAAGCTCCAGAGACTAAATAAAGCCTAGTGGCCAGATGCAGCCCAGGCAGAGCAAAACACAGAATGAGAGACAGAATACTGATGCGGAGATTGACATAAAGAAGGTTCCACAGAGACATCTCCCGTATACAAGTAAGACTTGTTCTTATATATAAAGGTGGGATACTGGCCAGCAGGTCAGAGATTAAACTTCCATAGGTGATAATTGTCATTGTTCAGCTTGAAAGTTTAAGGTGGAAATACTTTTATCCAGAGATGACTTGTGGGCGGTTATCACTACAGAGAGGCCACAGGACAATAATCAGGACTGGAACAGGAAAAGCAGACCACACAGGAAAAACAGCACGGCCACCATAAGCTTACTATTAGAAGACAATGAGCTTATTCAGATACGCAGTGAGAATGCAGACAAAGGCATGTGGGATGTACTGAAAAGACTGCACGAGAGATCCCGCTTAAACAGCAAGTTGTCTCTGCTGAGGAAACTTAAAAAAAATAGGCTTAGCAGAGAGCAGGACATGCAGAACAATATAAATGCCATGCCATGTTGTACAGCTTACCCGATACATACACTGCACTGATCAATAAGCTAGAGACTAGGGCTGAGACAGATCTGACACTAGCATTTGTAAAAAACAGGCAAGAAAGGAGCTTGTGCATGACTCCACCAGAATGACTCTTAAAGATACAGACAAAAGGTTACACAGAACAGAGACCAGGGTGTGCTTTAGATGCCACAAACAGGGACACATAAATAGAGACTGTACTATATGGAAAGCAGAGCAAATGAGACAGCATCCCTCTAAGCAGAAGGTCAAGGACACAATTTCTGATTGTAGACATGTATTGTTGACATGTAAAGGGAACTGTAATGTAAAGGGAACTGGAATGCCACATTAAAATGACAGGCAACTTGAATTTGTTCTGAATAACAAAGAGACTAATTTCAGAGGGATATGGGCATCGAACCCTTGTATGCCCCAATGATGTGGGACACAATTTAACCATACCAGTTAAGAATGTGCTTTTTGTTCCTGATCTAGAAGGAGGACTGTTATCTGTGAAATGTCTGACTGCCAAAGGAATGTAAAATTCCAAGGTGACATGTGTTCTATCCTGGATGGCAGGCAGACCACATCGAGCTCTAAATTGGATGACCATCAGTATCACGTCACAGTGAAGGAAAAGGTGAGACTATGCACCTAAAAACACAATGCCTGTATACCGGTACATAGTATACAGGTACATAGTGACTTTCATAGATGACTATTCAAGGTACACAGTCACTTACCTAATGCAGCACATTATTGAAGTTCTTGACAAATTACAGAACTATTAAAGACAAGTAACAAGTTTCAGAGAAAGTCTCCCATACTTCTAAGTGACAATAGAGGTGAATTTACAGGCCACAGAGTACAAGAGTGCTTAAAGCTGAAAGGAACTGAGCATCAAAAGACATTGCCATATACACCAGATCAAAATGGGGTAGCTGAAAGAAAGAACAGAACTTTGACTGAAATGATCGGATGTATGCTGACAGACTCTGGAGTACCACAATATACTGGGGTGAGGCAGCAATGACAGGCACTTTTCCAGAACAGTGGAGAAAACTCCATATGGACTATGGCACAATGGGAGGCCAAGTGTATAACACCTAAGAGTTTTTGAATGCAAAGAGTCCAGAGGAACAGAGCATTTGAAGGAATCTTTGTTGGGGTAAAGAAGCTTAAATGCCAAAACAGCCAAGGTTACCATTAGCAACAGCATACCTTTTGAAGAGCTGAGAGGCAATGTGATGACAACAAAGGAAATAAGAACAGAAGAGAGGCACTGATCAGCCATCATCTGTAACTTTTGAACAAACAGTTGAAGTGAGTGCAGAACCTACCAGTACTGAAGAGCAGACACGAGCAAGCTCAGACACAAAATCAAGACGCTCAATGACAGACAACAGAGGTAAACCACCCGTACATCTCTCATACAAGATAAGCACTGCCAGCACCAATGAACCTACAACTTGGGAAGATATATCTCGGCTTTCAGATGGGGAAGCCAGTAAATGGATAAAGGCTGCAAAGGAAGAGATAAAATCAATGCATGACACTAAAACATGGACACTTAAAAAATTATCACCTGGAAGGAAAGCCATAGGTTGCAAATGGACTTTTAAAGTGAATTACAATGCAGATGAGGCAGTGGAGTGATACAAAGCAAGCTCGTAGCCAAGGTATAGTCTTAAAAATATGGAAAGAACAATGATGAGACTTTTTCTCCAGTAGTCAAGCATGCTACAATAAGGACTTTGCTGATAGTAGCCACCACAAGGAAAATGCAAGTGAAACACTTTGATGTGGAAACAGTGTTTCTACAAGGTGAGTTAGCAGAAGACATCTACATGGAACAACCACCAGGGTTCAAAGATGAACAAAGGCCAGACCTAGTATGCATACTTCAGCTTAAAGCAAGCCACCAGAGCATGGAATATGAAAATAAATGAAGTGCTTGCACATGAGGACTTTCAGAGGAGTAAAGCAGACCCCTGCTTATCCACAAAAAATTGCAAACAGAAGGATTTATGTGCTTGTTTATATATGTGAACTCTTAATTTGTTTTGAGCAAGAAGGGGATGAAGCAGAAATACTGCAAATGTTAAGTTGGCACTTTGGGACAAAGGATCTTCAAGAGCAGGGACATCTTGAGTTGCTTTATTTCCCTACTTAGGATATGACAGCAGATATCTTACTAAGAACCTGACTGCTGAAAGATACTGGAGGCTTACAAAGAAGTTTGGTTTAAAAGACTAAGCTTCAACTGTTGAGAAGGGGTGTTGGAGATGCAATACTTCTGCTTGTCTCTGAATGTGATTTTGGCACTTTTGCCAGATTGACTGCAGTTTACAGTTATGCCAATAGATGGTGTTGTTAACAATGCTTGACTGTAGACTCTTTTTTTCTGATGTATTGTATTTCCTGTATAGTCAGGTCTGCTCTGTGACTTCTTTTTCCTGTCTGTGTTAGCCACCATGTTAAGGTGACAATCTCTTACTACATTCATGTTCTAGTAAAGCCGTTTCCTGTTTTACCACTAATGTCTATCTGGATTTGACCCAGCTGCACCCAGCACTCAAACTCAGCAACAACAACAACAACAACAACAGAAAGCTAGGCATAAACACATTTCTCCATGAGTTGGATGGATAGTGAGCGATCCCATCCCTGTCTCATTCATGTCCGCACAAGTCAGTCCTGGCCTCCCATGCAGGTTCTTCAAGGCAGCACATTCGATGGTGCAGAGTTTCTGCTCATAGCCCCATCGATTTTTTAATCCCCTCCAAGGAATTTCATTGCTCTTTGTTTTATTATACTTGTATGTTTTTCTGGTTACCCTTGGGCACAAAGTTGTCCAGAGATTTCAATTGCAGTGACATACACAATAAGGAAAGAAAGACATTATCGGATTCAGAGTGCTAAAAGCAAATCATATTTTCAGAGTGTATAGAGGACTGCAGATAAATCTAGAGACAATTAAAGGGACACAAACTTTAAATATGTTAGCAGTGGTATAACTAAAGGTGACAGGGCCCCGGTGCAAACATTTAATGGGGCCAACTTAAGGCTCATACAACATTTTTTCTGTCTTTTAACTCAATTGGATGTAGTTTGACAACTGCAAAGACCAGTGGTGCTTCCTTTCTTTAAAGTATGCCAAGTGAACACAAATAAGATAAATAAGAAGGAGCAGCAACAATGATGGGGCCCCTCTGACCTCCTGGGACCTGGAACGCTCCCTGAACCCCTTAAAGTTACGCCCCTGTACGTTAGTGTTGCATCAAGAATATTCCAGCCAAATTCTGACAGAAATGAGCTATCAGTTCCTGAGTTTTGGGTGTTATCTGGATTCTCATATACAAAGGCATAACTTCTGTAACTGTATCTATGCCCTAATGAGGACAGTTATGACTGGTAAGGGAACCCTTAGCTTTAACAGTGCCAGTGGGGGATAGCTAGGAGAGTAATATCTCCCCATTAAGAACTCAGTATCATTGACAACAGTTTTGAGCTGTTGGAACAGTCGGGGAACTAGATATATGGCCAGACTGCTTCAAGGTTCCACACATAACAGAAACATTCGTATGCCTTGCCATGCCAATGCAACAGAGCAAAGAAAAATCTGTGGCTGGGAGGGATTAGAGGTAATATAAGTGAGGGACTTATGCCAGTTAAGACTGTGCTGTCCCAGTTGCAGCTACTGAAGCAGAAACTAAGGTATGGTGTTAAGGAACTAGAGGGACTATGTTATTGGAACTACTACTAGGCTGAATAAGACTACTGGAACAGTTTGCTACTTGGTGTATGAATGCCTAACCTTCCTTAAAGCTGACCAAAACCTGAATTTTTAACTAGCATCTCCTGAATTGCCAATTTTCACTGCTCCTGCTTTACTCTAATCCCAGATAATTCTGCCTGTTTTAACTGTAAAGCTCCGCCTCCTCCATTCATTGCATATTACAGAGCTGGACAGGAAAAATAGTGTTCCATGACGAATCGAAAATCAAAAATATACACTTCTAGTTCTACACCCTAAAGCGGGAATATCGGCAGGGGCTTTGACCAAATATATTTCACAAGTTCAGTGGGTTTTGGACCGCTTTAAGAGACTCATCTCGGACTGGCTGCATGGGGGTTGAGACTTGGTGAGTACCAAAACAGTGAGACCCATGTTAGGCTTAAAAAAGGGGAGCTAAACCTTATATTCAAAGGTAAAGGAAAAGAGGTGATTTCCTAGAACAGAAAGTATTTCCACAGCACCCAACAGAGCCATACTCCTGCAAGAATGTGTAGTATCCCACAGGACACCCCCCTCCATGCGCCTGTGTGTACAAATGGCTTAATTAGTAATCGTTTTTCTGATCAGGATGCACGAGACAGGTCAAAACCGGGGATAATAAAGATTTAAAGAATGTTGTATATGTAGATTGCGAGGAGTGCTTTACAGTCATGACAGTGTTAGGATTTATTATAAAATCTATATTTGACATGGGCTAAAAAGTAAAGTATACTTACATCTTTCCCCCACAGTTGTTCCATTGCTGCCCAGCTCTGAAATTCTCAGTCGATGCCAGGGTTGGGTCCCTAGCATCAGGATCAATACATTTAGCATTAGCACAATGTAAAAAGCAGGGATTGATATATGTTATATGAGTTGAATGTATTTGGGATTATAGAACAATGGAGAGTAGGAGCGGGGTATAGGGAATAATAGCTTATGGTGTCTTACATTCTTTTCAACCGGTGACAAATGTGACAGGCTAGACTAGTGATGGCGATCCATAGTTTGCAGTGCCAGTGGCAACAGCTAACCTGGGAGATGTAAGGTAATACTTCTCCCAGGAAAGGGACCTATGGTCAGAGGCAGTTGCAAAAAGCTAGAGGGATTACTCACAGTAGTAGTGCTCAGAGTAGTCTGGAAGATTCCACATACATGTAGTAACGTGTCTGGCCATGCCAATGTTGCAATTGGGCTTTAGCTGTCAGAAGTCAAAGGTAATGTTATGAAGGGACAAGAGTAATATTAGGAAAGGACAAGATAAGTGTAGAGGAATCTGTTCTCATGAGATAGAAGCTAGAAGTTTCCAAGCATGAGGAAACCAGCAGCGAGGAGTCAAAACAAAGCCAAGTTAACTATTAAGCCAGAACAAGGCTAGGCAGCCATCACTAGCACCTTTGGAGAAGCCAAGGTCCAGATACCTGCTTGAGTGAGACAGACTGTGCTGTGAAAGCTAGAGCAACTTGTACTAGGGTTAGTGGCATGCTCAAGAGTTGGAACAACTATGTCCTTGGAGTGACTACTATGAAAGTATACTGCTGAAAAAATGTGCTGTAATCCTCAAAGTCACATCAATAAAATTAGTGGAACCTTGTATAGCGGAATCTGTTCTCATGAGATTTTTTCTGATAGTGGAACCATCTAGAAGTTTACAAGAGTGAGGAAAGTCGGCAGCAAGGAGTCAAAAAACAAAGCCAAGGTAACTCTTCAGCCAGAACTATGCCAGGCAGCCATCACTAGCACCTTTGGAGAAGCCAAGGCCTAGATACCTGCTTGAGTGAGACAGGCTGTGCTGTGAAAGCTGGAGTCACTTGGACTAGGGCTTGGTGGCTAAAGTGTTGGAACAACTATATAATTGGAGTGAATACTATGGAAGTATACTGCTGAAACAGTTTGCTGTAAGTGGCATCAATAAAATAGGTAAAACCTTTCTTAAGAAACCAACCTGAGAAAAGCTATCCACCAATCCCATGCATGCACCAAAGGAGTCTTCATGGTCTCAAATAAATCTGCTCCCCTTCATACACTTCCCAACCTGGAGCGTCAGTTACACATAACATTTTTGGGGAGCTATACAAGGATTGATTTGTAGGAGCCAAAAGCCTTGCCATTTATCAGTACCATTTTCAATTCCATTCGCATGACTAGCAAAACATCTTTAAAGTGGACCAAAATCCACAGAGATTGGCCCAGCAATCTATAAGATTCCCCGGCCAATTGATTCCCTCCCCCTGGGGAATCCAAAATCCAGATGCCCCATTGTGTGAAACACAGATTACCAAGAAACTCACATTCTTTTTCGGTCCAAAATGACTGAGCCATGGCCGCATCCCCGCTATCCCTCTAACAAGGTAAGTGCCTGTGCCAGGCATTTGTGAATGGCTGGCATGGGCACACTCCCTGTTAGAGAATAGGGGGGAATGTGACTGCCAGCAAGCTCGGATCCACTTGTATTAGACTAGCTCCTGGACGAAGGTGCTCAAGCGGATCTGAGCGAGCTGATTGGACAAGCGGCCACGCATGCATCGTAGGACCGGGAAGAGGTGAGTTTTTTTCGGGCAACCTGAGGGGTTTAACACAGCAGGGCATGGACCAAAACCCATGTATAGTAAACATCCTGGCTTTTGGTCCACTTTAAATAAATGTTCAGTTGCCTACAGATATAACATGACCTTGAGGAGTGAGAACATTCATGGACACAAAATAGACTATAGATCTGTTTTGGATGCCTCGTTGCCTAATGTTCACCCCTTTCGTTTCCAAAGCTGCGACACCCCACTGGAATGGATTGCCTTGCATTGTCTGGGCCATTCTTTTAAAGAATTTACATGGCACGTCTCTTACTGTCTTTTTGGACCATGCCACATGCTCAGAAAGTGGTGAGGGAGCATATAACATTTACATAACCTACTTGTAGACATACCTTTTAGGGTGTATAGGGGGAGGGAATGGCTGGCTCTCAGATCATTATACCTCACCCTGCATAGCCTTAAAAAAGATTTCACAACACACCACTCCCAAAAGACAACAGAAGTTCGTGAGCAATGCTTTACCAGTGCTGCCCATTGACTTGCATTGGTCAACGTTGTGGAAACAGTAGCCACTTATGTTAAAAAAGAGAAGCTAAAATGTGAATAAAGGTGAGGGCTACAAAACCTATTGCTTGTCACTCACAATACTGTGTTAACACCTCTCCCAAGGCAGTTTAAAATAAAATATCCCTTTTTGTTGAGTTTTTGGTGTTTGGCCTTATTGTTTTCCTCTTCTGGGATGTAAAATAAACATTTTTCTTAGGCTCATGCCCTCAGACCTGCGATTTAATTATCAGCATGCTCTTTCCAATTTCTTATATTTCTATGGCTCTGTGTTGCTAAAGTGGATGTGACTTTCCTGGCCTTCAGTAAAGCTCCTAGTACATATCCTAGAATCCTTCTGCTGTAACAGGTGAGCTCATCAGCGGATTTGGCAAAATCAAGCACCAGTTATGACCTCTCTGGGTGAGAACACTGCCAGTAATCCTTGAGCTACTGGAACACAAGATTGGGATCCCCCCTCATCTGAAGCGGTTGAATTAATGCAGAAGAGATTAAAACTGTTGCCTCTGCCTTAGCCAAACAGATGGTTAGCAAGCCAGGAAGTCTCTGATGTGTACACCAAAACAAATCTTTGGTGTGTCATAAACATAGTGCTGCTACTGAAAACTGTTTTCTTTTCAAACACAGTTGGAAATAAATAGAAAATAAAAAAATAACAGAGAAGCTCAGCACCTTGAGCACATCACTTTGGCCCACAATAATAGAAATGATTAAAAATGCCACCAAAAGTGTAATTACTGTCCAGGCCAAAAAATAAAAACCGTATACTCAACTTTGTCTCCCGTAGATGATCGATGCAAGTCGCTCACTACCCATCACAGTGGCACACCCCCTCCATTCACTTCAATGGTAGGAGAGTGTGAAGACCTGGCCCCTTACATTGCAATTAATGGGGGGACATGCCAGTGTCCCCGCAATGGAGGAGGGGGGAGCGCTGCATCATCATGAAGGCAGATGTTCCTGACAGTCGAACCATGGGACTCGGATCTGACAATTATGTAAGAGGCAGCACCAGACTAACTGCAGTCATGTAGGGGGGATTGAGTATAGGATTTTTTAATCTGGACAATTACTTGAATTCTCATAGTCACACTAATGCAAACACCTTAAACCCGACCTTCAGCATGATTTAATGAAAAGACCAAACTCTTAAAAAACTATTCCCCAGCATCTAAAATTAATATACTTTAAGTTTTTAGGGGTCAGGGAAAGGTCAACAATCCCAGAATGCAGAGCAACACAGTCAGAAGACACTTCCTGTTTGAAGGCTGTCTGATGTCCCATGAGCCGCCATCTTGGATGTTTAAAGGCTCATAACATGCAGTAGATGCAGGTAGGATGTTTTTTAATGTGAGCAATCTGTATGTACAGGGTGTGGGAAACATATAAGATATGCTCTTATTCAGAGTGAAGGTCCGCTTTAATGTTGATTGGAGCTGCTATGTATTGCTGCAAGATTCCTGTACAAGTCTTTTTGAAGTCAGATGACTAGCAAAATGTCTTGAATAAAATAAAACAGCAAACCCAGTTGCCTTTGTTTATTCCCAAAGAAATAGTCCACTTCGAATATAGGTCTGCTTTAATCCGTCCCAATATATACTCTACATATATTCAGTGTAATATACATCTGTACACATCTGTATGAAACTATATTTAGTTTGGGGTTTTTAAGGGGAACACATTACTACTCCAGTCATTGTGGTTGAAGACTCTTGGATGACTCTTGTGCTGAGCGATTAGAAATGAATTTCTGGATCTTTGTATATTTTGTTCAATCTATAGAGAGCACATGTGTTTTATTGCTCTATACATCATGTAGATAACCAGAAGCTGCAGCTGCTGATGATCGCATTTGTGCTTTAAAATTTCTTCCTCCTTCCTCCCCCCTTTACTATCCATTGTGTATATTACCTCCCATTACATAACATGAGAGTTCTCATTTAGAAAATGTAGCCGGTTAAAGTGAACCTATTGCCAGGTGTGAGGAATAGGGCAAATATTACATTTCATTTATTGCTGATGCCCGGCATCCCCCTTTAAAATTCTCCGTTCTTAGCAAATGTCACCCTTACAAGGCCAGCAGGAAAAGGAAGTCCCTGAGGTTCAGACATTTAGAAAAGGCAGTTTGAGGATAAAAGACCCCTGTGGTTCCCCTAACACCTTGGTTAGACCGCCAGGAGACATGATCCTTCTTTGCTGAGGAGGTGTGATAGCACATGAGGGGTTCAAAAGAACTACACAGGACCTGTGTCTGGGAGGACGGGGGTGGAGGGGCAGAGACCGCACTTTAAGGTAGGCCAAGGAGACAAGAACAGGGTCATTCTCTGGAGAGGGGTCGTGCTGCAGCGTGCTGGAGGTGCCCAAACCATCTATAAGCTCTTGACATACCCCTTGTGGGAGCTCTTCATCACCTCTATACAACTGCTTCTTAAGGTAACTGACTATTATATCTCTGTGTAACTCACTGTAACCTGTAACCCACTACTCAGAACAGCATTTGTATTCATTCATATTCCATCATAGCCAAATGTTTGTTATCACTGCCTAGTGTGCGTATTGCATTAAAACCTATATTTAACTTGAGCAATCTTTTGCCTTTGGGCCTGGTAGTCTCGCTAGGCGGGCTCGGACGGGGGGTTGGGAAAGCGGTCTGTGTGTCTGGAGGTCCCTACTTGGATTTTCACTATCCTTGTTATAAGTCAGTTTTCCTGGGGCATCCTAACTTTGGAAGTACCACTGCAGTGGCGTAGTGGGTAAAAAATCAGCCCCAGATTTTATTGACCCCTGGCCAGCCTACCACCAGCCGGCAACATCGTCACTGAGGATGTCCATGTACTTCCCAGTTGGTTAACAAGCATACAGAAGGTTGAAGCTATAAAATTGGGGTCTGAGCATGGGCTGGAATTTCTTGGTTGGGGGCACATAGGGGCTGAGAACACAGGGTCTGTGAATAGACTGGCAGGGATTGTATGTTGGCACTAGAAGCAGTGGTTCAACCGGCCCTAAAGTGGTGCACCCCCTGGTCTCCCTATGGCTAGTCTGCCCCTGTCCCACTGCGTGAAACCCCCCAGATTGCCCACGCAACACACCCTTCCATTGCTCCCATGACGTATGCGCAGTCCCTATTCAATCAGTGATTTATGACATACATACTAATGCATGGAATATAGGATTGCTTTAAACAGAGAGCCGCTATAGGGAGCGAGAGCTGCCACATCTCCAGTCTTCTGTTTGGTTCATGGTATGCTCCCATCCCCAGCCTATCTGAGTGGCTGAAAGAGTGCTTAGCTGCAGGGAGGGTGGTGGATGCAGACACAGCCAGAGAATAAGGTGTGAGAGCGGGCACACAGTGAGGGAATGACATGGCCCAGCTGCTCACCAGCTATAGCCCTTGGAGAACTGTATTCTCAAGCTTGGAAGACGCCCCCCTGCCACAAAAAATCAGCAGCACCTACTACAGTTTAGTGAAGACAGATGGAAGGACAGAGGGACGAGCAATTACGCAGAGGCCGAGTTGATAATGTCCTTCCTGTCTAGGTTCTCTTTCTTGTAAGACTTAGGTCGCACCACTGCTCCCAGTGGTTAAAAGATGAAACTGCAGGCTATAAGCAGCCTCTGTAAAACACGACCAGCCCAGCACCTTACCAGTCCTGGTCACATTAGTTTTACAATTTAAACTGGACCTTCACCATGATTTATTGAAAAGCCCAAACCCTTAAAAAGTGATTCCCCAGCATCTAAAATAGATCTATTTTAAGTTTTTAGTCACTTCTCATTCTTTCCCTCACTGGGCTGCAACTCTGTTCAGGACTTTACGATACGGGCGCCGCCATCTTGACTAAGAAGCATCACACTTACTGAGGATAGGGGAGCGGGAAAAAGTAGAGGGGGGCAGGTTACAGCTGTGCTTTGCTCAGACAGAGCAGAGCTGGGGTCAGGAGAAGGTCAGCAGTGCCAGAATACAGAGCAGCACAGTTAGAAGGCACTTCCTGTTTGCAGGCTGCCTGATGTCCCATGAGCCACCATCTTGGATGTTTAAAGGCTCATAACATGCAGTAGATGCAGGTAGGATGATTTTTAATGTGAGCAATCTGTACGTACAGGGTGTGGGAAACATATAAGATAGGCTCTTATTCAGGGTGAAGGTCCGCTTTAAAGATGTGCCCCTAAAGGCCATGCGCAACTACAGGTGCCTATTGGTAAATACAGCCCTGCATGGCCCCTAGATATGCTAATCAGACCAGCATGAGCAAACTTCTGTCTTTTGCTGTTACATTGAGCAGCCTTGCTTACCATTATACTGCTTCAGGAGCGCAAAATCACCAAACACATGACACTAAAGGTAAAAATATTTAGATCATTCTGCTGTACTGCTTGCCCTGATTCTTTTTAGAATATATTTGTTTTAGGGAGTTATTCTGGTTTAAGAGAACATCCAACCAGGAGCTATAAAATGTATTATTTAAGTTATTTTGGCTTATTCAATGCCCTTCCTGGTGGCCATAAACCCATGCTGCTGGCAGGCTGCTGTGTCTCAGACACCTACTCTCATCGACATGCTCTATTCATTGTTATAGCTAATCTTCCTTGCTTTCACTGCCTCTGAGCCTCTGAACCAGGTTTTGGTCCATTTTCGGGCTTCAGTCATGAAGGATGGACCCCAGCGAATCAGGACAAATCAGGATGCCTAGGGAATGTATTTAGTGGACTTAGAGTCATTCTGATTTGTTTTTAAAGTGGACCAAAACCCAGCTGGATCGGCCTGGGAATCTATAAGATTCCCGGGTCAATCCATTCCTTTCCCGCTGGGCATCTAAAATCGGGATGCCCCGCTGTGTGAAACCCCCCCAGGTCGCCTGCTACACTTACCTTAATCCCGGTCCAACGGCGCATGCGTTGGCTGCGGCCGCATCCCCGTCATCCCTCTAGCAGGGCGCGTGCCCACGCCGACCATTTGTGAAAACGCTCCCTGTTAGAGGGAAGCGCAAGATGCGGCCACCAGCGCGCTCAGAGCTGCTGAGCTAAGATGCCGCTCAGACGTGCATAGCTCAGCGGCTCCACACTGATTGGACGAGCGGCCGTGCATGCACCGCAGGACCGCGGTGTGGTGAGTTGATGCGGGCGATCTGGGGGGTTTCACATAGCGGGGCACCCCTGATCGGGTTGCCCCAGGGAAGTGGACCAAAACCCAGGATAGTCTGTAAAATCCTGGGTTTTGGTCCACTTTAAAGGGTAAGTTTAGCCTCTGGTGTGCTTTATTACCAATGCCGCTGCTTTCTGGTGCTGACCTAGATTTGGTCTTACCTTGCCAGCGTGGCGTTCCAGATTACCTAGTCTGCCAAACAGTATACATGCACTTATTGGCTGACTAGGCACCAAGTCACAGACTGGGTGGTCAATTTCCCTGTGCCCACCATCATTTGGCATGGCCAGAGCCGGTAAGGTGAGCTTTGTTTTTTTAAATGCCGGGGGACATCAGCAATGCAGTCCAGTGGTCCATTTTATAGACCGCCCAGCACTGTCCTGCCACCATATGAATCCACCAATGATTTTGTCACTAGCTCAATATTGTCAAATATTTTTATAAATTCTAGTAGAAAATAATACAGCAATAAAGTGTGTTAGACAGTGGTGTCAGAAGCCGGGCATGCAGCAACCAAGCGTTTATTAAAATCAGGAAGAAAATAAAAGATGCTAAAATAAAAGAATATCATAACAGATGTCTTTTACGCGTCACAGAAGAAAAAAATAAAAGGTGTCATGATTAAAGTGGCTGGCTGTGGCGAGAGCCAGGAGGAGAATTCCTAATGACAGTTTAGCTCCGCATAGGACAAAAATGAAAGGCACCTATATAGAACAGGGCTGCTTTGTTCGGATATAAGTAGGAGATATCATTATTTTTAATTAGGTATTTAAAATTTTAATTTGGATTCATTATATGAATTTACATTTTAATGTTTCACTGCAATGTAAACAGAACAATGCTAATGGCAGAGACACCATCTGAATCAGTTTTTTAATCAAAGAAAAAGTTTGCTGCTCAAGGCGCTCAATTACAAATTAGCAGAGCATTGTGCCATAATGGAGTACCTTTGATTTACCGGAGGATGTTACTCTAGGGGCCCACCAGGGCAAATCCTTCTTAGGGACAACCAGAGGAAATCATTATCGAGGCCCACCAGAAGACATGCTGTAATTCTTGGAGCCCACAAGAGGAAATCCTTGAGTCGCACTAGAGAAAATCATTCCGGAAGACCACCAGAACACATTATTCTAATTATTAACTAATTCTTTGGACCCACCAGAGGAGGGAATCATTTTCGGGACTCACAAGAGTTTTTGGGGCTTACAAGAGTAAATCATTCCTGGTGTCCACCACAGGAAATCATTTTTGGGGTATACCAGAGGAAATTATTCTTGGATCTCACTAGAGGAAATCATTATTGGAGCAAACCAAAGGCCATCATTCTTGAAGCCCACAGGATAAATCATTCTTGTGGGCAACCTGAGGCCATCATTCTTGAAGTCCACCAGAGAAACCATTCTTTGGGCCCACCAGAGGCGTCATTTATAAGGGCCACATTCTTGGGAACACAAGAGGGTGTCTTTCTTGTGGCCCACCAGAGGAAATCATTCTTGTGGTCCTCCACAGGACCCCATTCTTGGAGCCCACCAGAGCAAATAATTCTTGTACTGTGTTACTGTTGAGTTGCTATCATGTCCTAAGTGACCACAGGTGGCCATTGAGGTTCACTACTCCACTGATGGGGTCACCACCAGTTGAATTTTGGAAACGAGTATTTTGTTTGACAAAAGGTAAATTTTGCTACTTGACCCAGTGTCAGTTGTGCTCAGTTGTGAAAAACTTTTCAGAAGGCAATTACATCTCATAGCTCCAGTCATTCCAATAAAGTTTACAATTTTCTCTGACTGGAAGAAAGAAAAACCAAAGGTTCTTTTGGTGGAAATTAGTTGACTGGAGGTCCATTCCACCACGGGGTCATTACAATTTGGGATCCCACATTGCTCAAACAGAAAAGAAAGCTCAAAATTAGGCAAAAGTACTTAGCAGGCCCACGCCATCAAGCTACAATTGCACCTGGCAGCCAGTGGGATTCACCTGGCAGATAGTAGATTATATGCAGTATTATATAGCAGTAGTTATATGGGGCATGAGAGTAACCACCACCAGTGAAGACAAGTGAGTGGCTCTTCCTAAATTTCAGGTTTTCTTTTATCATTTGCGCATGAAAGGATCCCAAATTGATGGTGGGGGGATGATTGAACCACTAGGTTTTGACTTGCCCACTTTAAAAAGATACTGCTCCCTCCCCACAGATTGGCTCAGTAGACAGCAAGTAACAGTTGAGCAGTTCTCCCCATAGTGAAATGAAGGTTATTCTTCCTTCCAGTGAAAGAAAAATGTTGACTGCATTTGTTTGACGTTTGCGATGAAGACAAGTCGCCGTTGCCTTTTGAAATGTGGTATGACATCTGTTACATTATACAAGCCTGCTGATTCCTGGAAAATGTTGCAGCAAATATTTCACTTAATGCAATCAGAAAGGAGAAGAACTTCTAAAGAGGAGGCAATTTTCAGAGAACAGATCTCACCATGAACGTCAAACTCGTTAACATGCCACTCCATTGTGAAAAGCTGATCTCATCCTAAGTGATGGTTCCTAGGATCTGCGCAGCTGCTTATATTGTGAAGTAGAGAAGGGACTTTTTGGTATAAATATTTACAGGATCAAACCCAAGAATTTAGCACACATTTTTCAAATGTTCCAAGAAGTTCTATTTGAAGTTGTAAAAAAACAATAGTTTGTGGCTAATAAAATGAACATTGTGGATTAATTTCCCATAGTTAGAGTGCTGGCACAGCTCCTAAAGAGGGACAAAACATCTAAATGAGTTAGTCCACCTCAAAAGCTCCATCCCCGGGCATTGAGATTATGCTTCCCCCGCATCAGTATAAATCCTGGTGTCTCTGGAAACTCAACTTGATCCCTGCTCCCATGACAACTGCGTGGGCCTTGCACCCTGCTCTGCACAGTACACAAGCTGGATAGGGCGGGAATGCCATCAGATGCTGTTGCTAAGCTTAGCTGCAATTCTCGGGGCATCCCAGATCTTCTCAGCAGACATTTAAGTCTGCAAAGCAAGGCAGTTGGGCAGAGCAGAGATGACATAAATATGCATGGAATTCAGTGTGGTGTCCAGCCGTTTCAAATAAAATATAGCTTTTAATGCATCCAATTAAAAATTGCTCAGTCCATGGTAGAAGCATAGATAATGTACATGACACAGAGCGACCCAAAAAGACAGCAAATAGCAAGACACGTGTGACGCGTTTCGAGCCTAACGCGGCTCTTAGTCTTATGACTTAAGCTACAGCTTTGTTTCATTTTTGTTACACTGGTGTGTCTGGCTTTATGTTTTGAAAGCTGCCCGCCAACCCAACCGCACAGTGGGGAGCTGAGTTTACCAACCTACCAATGAGCAGCCCCTCTGCAAGGAACAGATGCAACTTTATTTAAAACTTTTTAAAGTGGACCAACACCCAGGATTTTCACTATCCTGGGTGTTGGTCCACTTCAGCGGGGCATCCGAGATCAGGATGCCCCGCTGTGTGAAACCCCCCCAAAAGCCCCCAAAAACGTACCTTTTCGGCGACGGACAAGTCGCCGCCGCCTCCTGCGCGTCCATCTTACAGGGCGCGCGCCCGCGCCGGCCATTCGCAAACGGCCGGCGCGGGCGCGCGCACTGCTAGAGGGGCGCACGGGAGGCGGCGGCGGCTGATCCGTCGCCGATAAGGTAAGGTTTTTTGGGGCTTTTGGGGGGGGTTTCACCCGCGGGACATCCCGATCTCGGATGCCCCGCGGTGAGGGAGGTGATCGGCCCGGGAATCTTATAGATTCCCGGGCTGATCATCCCTGGGTGTTGGTCCACTTTAAACCAGATCTTCACCAGAAATAAGAATCTATCTTGTATCGTTTTTTTAAGGGTTTGGGCTTTTCATTAAATGATGCTGAAGGTCCGGTTTAAAATCTTAAATGCTTTTCAATGGCTTCATTGTGACATATTACATTAGGATGTGCCGGATAACAATTGCTACATCTGTAGGTGATAATTTCCCTACAGCAAATGGCATTGTAGATGAGGTCTTTTGTTCCCGATATGAGTAGGTCAGAAAGGTGATATGATATTTTACTTTATATTCCTCATATTTTTTTAATTAGCTCAATGTTTGTTGGTCTTTCTATGCAATTTGGGAGGCTTTTTCTAAATCAGTGTGATCCAGAACCAGATCTTTCCGTACAACAAAAATGCCAAAATGGAATACAGGCAGATTTCTGATAGGAAATAATGCTAAGGGCTGTCAAATTGCATGGTGCAAGCTTTTAGCTAAAGCCTACCATAAGACTTATTATGACAGTATAAGGTGCAGTGTGTATTGTAGCCACTATCCACCACTCTGTGTAAATGGCTCATTGTAATTATTATCCTTCCAGTCCTGGTACGACAATCTGTAATAGTAACCAGCCTCTCATATGAAGATGATTGATAAAGTGAAGTGGCGGCTCCATCTGCATCAATCCCCACTACCTATGTGAATCTGAGCTAATCATTTATACTCTCATGGCTTTCAAAAGCTAATTTACCAATAAATAACTGAATCAGAAAATTGACAGCAGAAAATGAAGCAATTTCACAAGCCTTTGCCATAAACCTTTATTGATAAGATGATGACTTATGCTTAACAGTTTACACACAAAGCCATTCATAGAACTAAACCTCTTCTATTTTTTCTTACCACGCATTATTTTTAGGTCGTTT
This sequence comes from Gastrophryne carolinensis, assembly GCA_027917425.1. Classification (NCBI taxonomy): domain Eukaryota; kingdom Metazoa; phylum Chordata; class Amphibia; order Anura; family Microhylidae; genus Gastrophryne; species Gastrophryne carolinensis. The sequence goes on along the minus strand of CM051236.1, from coordinate 54,123,128 downwards.
CATCATCCCCAGGCACAGGGCCCCTGGGAAGCCAATGGAGAAGTTGTTTATGATGGCTCATGTGATCACTCCTATGATCTAACCCAGCAATTACCCAAACTTTCCATGTTGTGACTCATTATGGTGGGACGTTGGGTGTTTTTGAGACATTGTATTAGAGAAAAACACCACAATATTTACTTTAACATCTGCAACACTGGTGTTTCCAGCCCCAGGCGGACTGGGCTAATGCCCAGAGTGCAGTACCACCTATTGCCACAGGGGGCTGAGCATCGGCTGTCAGCTGAGCTCAGCTTAGTAAATGCCTAAATATTATCCTATAACAGCAGGGGGTATTTTTCCTTCTGCCCTTCTTTCTTTTCTGTCTGGTCTCCTTCTTTCCTTTTTTTACCTATCTTTCTTTATTCATTCATTCTATACTCTTTTTTTCTCTCCTTTGTACCTTTCTTCTTTTTCTTTATCTCTTTCCTTCTTCCTTTGTTTTTTCACTACTTCCTAATTTCTATCCCTTTCTATTCCTTCCTTCCTTCCTAATTTTTTCATTTTATCATTCGTTCTTTCTTTGCTTTCCTTCCCCTCCCTCTTCCCTCTTTTCTTTTCTTCCTTCCCCATTTCTGTTTTTTCTTTACTTTTCTTCTTTTTCATTCATTTCTTCTTTCATGTATCCATTCTTTCTTCCTTTTTCATCCCCTTTCTCCTTCCCTTCCTCTCTTTAATTTCTTTTCTGCCTTCTTTTTTATTTCCCCTTCTTTTTTATTTCTTTCCTTCACTCCTTTATTCCTTTCTTTCCTTCTTTTTTAATTTGATTTATTTTTTTTCCCTTTCTTCTGTTTCTTTTCTTCTTTCCTCCCTTCCCCTTTTCTTTTTTTCCCTCCTCTTTTCTCACCTGATCTACATCAGTCGGGGAGGGGGGATTCCTCTTCTCGCCCATTGAGCTACTTAGGCTGAGAACTGTCCTGATCTGCAATACTGTTTATATATTCATGCTGTGCCAGCAGTGACAGTGCCTTGAATTGGGATATTCACAGCAAAACCATTGGAGTCACTGGTAGGGTGAGATTAGGGGGGACCTTGGTATGGATCATTTCCATTGTGTGGGGGCCCGCCAACATCACACTCCCCAAGCCCCCCCCCCCCCACACCATTATCTAACCTAACGACTACTAGACAAAAATGCAACAATCTTTCACATATAGTACAGCACACCATTGAGCCACCAGTGATTACTTTTACAAAAATAATACAGCATAAAAATAACCATAGCAAAGGGGGAGCAAATGGTGTTTCTAAAAGGTTTCCCTCCCTCTAAGCTGACTCTGGCTCTGGTTATTTATTCTGGATGATACTGATGCCGAGGGTCTCCTGAACTGTGGGGGCCCGAAACAGGTGCTCCATTGCACCAATTTGAATTTGGCCTGGTCACTAGGGGATGAAAAGAAATATACAATCTTCAAAGCCCAAATATTTGTGGTGACTATTCAGCCTTGAATTATTGTATTTAGAATAAAGTATAAGTAAAATCAAAGACATGACCCAAAAAACAGAATATTCCAGGAGCTGATAAATTTCAGAAAGTGCTCATACAGTAAACCTAAAACTTTCACCCAGGAGCAGGGATTAAGACTGTAAAACTTAAAGTGCTACTGCTGGCAAAGGTAATTGTTACACCATTGTGTTGGGCTACATTTGGCACTGTCCTAAACTCTTCTTCGCTTTTAAATTAAAGTAGAAATGGGCAAGATATGGAGGTTTATAGGCTCAGCCAATGACATTCTCTTTTTCATCCTGTCCCCCAATCAGCTCAGCAGGATTGCTGGTCTCTCCCTCCTCCCGCCCCTCCTCTGCCTCCTCCTGCACCTCCTCTGCCTCCTTCTCTTCCTCCTCCAGATTCATCACATTGCTGTCAGCGCAGAGAGCTCATTATTATGCAGCATCACATATCTAAGGGCCACGTCCACTTTCTTCAGACGAAAAATCATAAGCTGAACCTGTAAACCTCAATATCTCGCCCATTTTTTCTTCAATTAAAAAATGGAAAACCATGAAAACCGTTTAGGACAGCGCCAAATGTAGCCCAATGCAATGCTGTAACAATTACCTTTGTCTGCAGTAGCACTTTAGAGATTCCCCCCTCCATTAAACTCCAGATTCCCCCTGGTACCCCATCCACCTCGCACCCCCACCACCCAAACGCCTCCTCTCCCCTGCACGCACGCTTAGCCCAACCTAGGCAATAAATTATAAAAAGGTTCACGTGATCGACACAATCCCCCTCTCATCTGAGGCTGATGAATTATATAAAAACATGCATATAAATATTTTGCTGCTGAATGATTAAATCCTGTAATGCAGCCCAGCCTGAAATCTCCTCTCTAGTCTGTGTGATTCACAACTAAAATGTTACATTTCAGTCTGTGAAAGAAGGGGGTTGTGGCTTCCTCTGCATCAGGATTCATTTTTTGGATAGTGGTGTACATGAACAACAGATTTACTTTTTTTAAAGTGGAACAAAACCCAGCAGCAACCAGCCTGGAATCTAAAAGATTCCAGGGCTGGCCATGGGTTGATTACCTGCAATTTGGGATGTCCCGCTGTGTCAAACCCCCCAGGAAGCACATACACACTTACCATTCCCCAGTTCAATGACCCATGCGTGGGCTCTCATCCAATGTTGTTTTGAATGGCGAGTACCTGCTGCCTCATCCCCTGCAATACCTGCGTCATGTGCACGCAGGCTGGGGATGCGGCAGCACACGAGTCTCTTTATAGTCAATGAGAGCTGCTTACCAAAAGGTGTAAACATAGCAAATGATTCCCATTAGTGGTGTGCCATTGGATCAAGGAGAGGTGAGTTGTACTGGGCAAAGCAGGGGGGTTTCACACAGTGGGGTATTGTAAATCAGGATGTATATCAGGGTGCAGAACAAAATCCGGGAAGGTACAAATCCTGGTATTTTTGGTTCTGCTTTAAGTAAACTTAACCAGTGTGTCTGCCTCTAGTGCATTGCAAAATGCCTATTAGAGAGACAGAGTTGCAAGTTCTATAATTCTAAGAACTGCTGTAAAAAGAAACAGTCAAGTACTTAATAATTGAAAAAAACAAACAAACAATAAATCAGATTAACAGATTATATCCTCCCTGAAGACACATGGGCTGGTGTCTTCCACACAGTGTAAAGCAGAAGGGTTGGGGTTTCAGCCACCTGTGTTTGAGGCATTCTCCTGCCCACCAGAAGCCACATCTTGTTTACTCTTCTGCAGGTTCGGCACCACAAGAGTTAAAGGGCATTGTCGGACTGGCCCGATGGGCTGCATTACTTTGAAGTCACCTGGGATTGGTGACCTCCAGCCCACAGCCCTCACTCAGAATGGGTCCTGCAGTTAACCCACTCCTCTTCTAAAACTATGCTCCACTTCCAATGCCATCCCAACAGCCACTTCTGGTACCCCATCCCACTGTACCCCTCTCACCAAGACACCCCAGGCTATGTTCTCAGCATGCAAGGCAATAGCCTCATCATGGCTGTGGAGGACCATACCCATCCCAGCTACTGTATCTGCCCCTACAAAACTAAAGTTCTACCTTATTTTTAGGAGTGGCTATATCTATGATGCCCATGATCTTTCCTTGAAACGCTATAGCCTCACCTGATGTTTAAATGCCTTGACCCGCTGGTAAGCCCATTGGGGGCAGGGCTTAGCAGCTCATGGGCATGTGAGCTGGCCATGGACAGTGAAATATTAGAATGACTTTGGTCCCATTCCACCCCTTATCATGGGTGACCCTTTTGTCACCCGATTTCATTAGCAGAAATGAGCCAGTTGCTACAGTGATTGAGTGATCAAGAAGTCATCCATGATCGCCTGAGGAAGCAAAGCTATGGTGATGATCACATCTACAAGATAATCTACAGGACCAATCCCAATTAGGGAAGCCCCCTAGGAAAGGGTTTGGGCCACTCTCTGTAAGGTCCACTTGAAATTGTATGAATCCTAAAAAACAGTATGCTTCCTTTGTGATACACTGAACATTAACCTAGTGTTGTGAAGTATCTGGAGTTGCCAAACATAAAAAATAAATTCCTACAAAAAAATAAAACTCACCACAAGAGAATAGCAGACTTTAAATCCAGGTTTCGCCACAAAGTGGTCATCTGATTTAAAGGTAATCTTTATTTGGTTCTTTTTGGATGTCACCCTTGGAGGAGCTTCCCGATGTCCACACCAACGGCCACGGATAACAGAGCTTGTTTCCGAAGATTCTTCCACCTCCACAAAATCATACCTGAAAAGATCATGAATTATTTTAAAAATCACTAAAGTTTGCACCTGTCTGTAAGGAAAAAAAACATGATTTTATAACATGAGCCCACTTTTGCACTTCCTCACTACTGGTCCAGCATAAAAAATTATATCAGGAGGTACTTACTCTCAGAAATGTTCCCTAGCAATTGTCTGCCAGTTCACTGCCCCATGTGGGCCGGTAAACTGGCAGCCTGTGGGCAGGAAATGGAGAAGTGGAGTTCCAACCACCCATTTCACAAACTAAGGCATCCCACATCGGGATGGGGGAGGTGGGGTTTGCCACAGTGGCAGGTGTCTCCGCAGGATAATCTAGGTGCAGTTCACACTTTCCTGGATGTCTTCCTCAAGCTCATGTATTGGCATCCATTAGAGGTGCAAGCTGTGTTTAAGAAAGACAACCATTAATTATTGGGTCCCTGAATGTGCCCACACTGTCCCAAAAAGCTTAAAGTAATGTGGGCTCAACTGACTCCACCCTGTCCCTTGCCTTTGGTTCATTATGGACACACAATTTCCTCATCAGTGTCTGTGCTTCCTTGAATGGGTGGGTGCCTGTGTGGCCATGGCCTTGATGGTGGGTCCGGAGCAGCCATGGCAAACTGGTAGCTGCTGGCTGCTTGTCCAACAACCGTTTTGAGATAGTCCCATTTCTTTTTGGCCCAGCATTCTTGGGCTCCGTCCTCGCACCTGTCACAATATCTGCTCTCATCTGTTCCCACAATGGTTTGTGGGTAGTGTGGGAACATGACCCAGCCAGGCGGGCAGCCAAAACACCAACCAGCAAGACCTCCAGCTGGGCAATATCTGCCCTTATCTGTTCCCACAATGGTTTGTGGGTAGAGCGGGACCGTGACCCAGCCAGACAGGCAGCCAAAACACCATCCAGCAGACCTTCAGCTGGGCAATATCTGCCCTTATCTGTTCCCACAATGGTTTGTGGGTAGAGCGGGACCGTGACCCAGCCAGACAGGCAGCCAAAACACCATCCAGCAGACCTTCAGCTGGGCGTCATTAAACTGGCCACTCATTTTTCCCTTGATGAGTTTGCGACTAGTCTGGTTGGCTGATGCTGAGGGGGTGTGGAGGGGTTTGCTGAGTGGTGTGTTGGGTGAAGGGGAAGCCACTGTGGGCACTACCAGGGCCAGAAGGACTGGATCGCAGGCTATTGGCCAGGGAGCCAGCAGGCCCAGCTGCTGCCTTTTGCCATGCATTGGCTGTGCTGTGGACTCGAGGGAACTCTGAGTGTGGGTCTCCCACTGCTGCTGCCTCACAATGCTATGGGTGACCCTCTCAGAGTGGGTATTGTGTGAGCCAGCAGGGGATTGACTGCCGAAGGAATGGTGGGGGCTTGGGCTGCGTTACCTTGGACGGGTGCTGTGGCTACCTCGGCCATGCCTGCATTCCTGGCTCTGGGGACTGTGGTGGCGTCTATGGTGTGGCATAGTGAGCTACTAAGGCAGCAGTGACAAGACAATATGAAGTGGTCCAGCGAAGGCACATGGTGCCACAGTAATAGTGGAGGCCCGGCCTTCCAGTGTTACAGGCCCATAGTACTTTGCTGCCACTGTCATATGGACCACTTTGGCATGTTTGTATGCGGAGCAGGGGTGCCTAGGTGATTTTCATGGGCAGGCTCTGATTTAGGCCGAATATTGGGGCTGAGAGGGACCAGAAGTTGTTTAATTTAGTAACCAGTTAGAACCAAGTTGAACTTGTTGATATGTTGAGCAAGAGTAGAAACTCAAGTACTGTAAAGCAGTTTCAGAAGAGAAAGAACTAAGCCAGGAAAGGAGAAGCAGCCAAGGTGCTGGAAACCCAGAAAGAGCTGGAGATTGAGCCAGGAAAATACCCCAAGGACCTGTGGAGGAAAATTAGATCCAAGTATCCAAGTGTCAGGAGCTAGATTGTGCTGAGACATTCCATAGCTGGAAAGGGAGAACAGGTGCTGCAGTGTGCTGCATGTGTGTATAGCAACTACAACCCCAGTTCCAACATAGTTTTATGCTGTGTAAAATGTAATAAAAAAACAAGAATACAATGTTTTAGAAATCTCATATAACCCAATATTTTGCACACTGTAATAAATCAAAGGCTGATTTTAGGTGTGTTTATGCAAGGGGGTGATGGATTGGGGTATATCTACATTGGTAAGGGAGGATAGCTTTTGGCAGATAAAAAAGGCTGACAGGGGCGATAGGGTTTACATCATTATTTTTTGTATAACGTACTGGGGAGCCCAGTCCAACTTTTTTTCTGGGGCCCATAGGATGCTCTGTACTTTTTTCTTGTTTAAAGTTTATAAAGAGTCAGCAGAAAGTGAAAAAGCTCACAAAGCTCACAAAGCTTTAAAAGTGAACCAAAAACCTAAAGCCCCGGCTCTAGACACTTTTAGGAGATCCTCTGTCTGGGGTGTCCTCATTTGGGATTGCTCTGTGAAACTCCCAAGTTTGTTTGTTATAGCCACCATCACCAGCTTCCATCAGCCAATATGCGTGCCCCTGCCAGACATTTCTGAATGGCCACCACGAGCACGCATCAGCTGGAGGGAATCACCTGGCGGGAGGCACTTCATTCATTCAGAATGGATTACCAGGTGACACAAGCAATCACAAGCTCTGGCCATCATATGTTACGTTCAGTTATGTTCCTGCCATTCCCTGACACACAGACATAGCTGTGACAGGTGTTTAGGAAACAACAGGCACCAAATTAAAACTTGGGTCAGGGCTTGCAATTTGTGTGCCTGAAGACACACTTATGCTGCCCTTCCTACCTCGGTTAGGCTGCTAGCCCCCGGTCCTAGTCATTACCAGCCCTTAAGCCGTACAGCAAAGGTTTGGGGCTAAGCACCGGTGCCATGCTTTGATGCACCAGGCTCTTTCGCACCCCCTTGCCTTTGGGTGTGTAGGTAGTTTGTCAGGGTGGGTCAGTAAGTGGCATGCCATCCCCGTGCTCTTTGAAATGGTATAGAGTTCCCCTACCAGTTCAAAAGTAGCGTATAAATGTGTAAAAAAAAAGGGACCATAAAAAATATATTTAATATTCTTAATTAACCCCCACTTACCATAACCCACCCTGTGTCCCATGATGGTTCTTTCAAAATGGTGCCAGTGATGCGTCTATCAGATGTATCAGTGAAGGTGGACATAGGCCCCCTCCTTCTCCTTCCCAGGCTTCCAGTCAGAGGTAATGGCAGTTTCCTGTTGAGGGAAGATTTTATACTAGAGAGGTGGAACTCACCTCACTGTAGGGGAGGGGTATAGATGGGTATTACACCCTCCACACCCCTCCCCTCTAGTAACATAGTGACAAGGAAGGGAACCCTCAAAGGTTTTGCCTCTGAGGTATGAAAGCCTTCATTTCTAGTTTTCAGCCATTACAACTGGCTGGGAGCCGGGATAGAAGGAGAGAGGACCTGTGTCTCCCCCATTTTCCAAATGGCGATGTCAGTGCCAGTGCTTTTGCCGCCTCCTAAAGAAGACAGTGCAAGACTCAGAAAGGGACACTGAAGAACCGCCAGACAGGAGGGGGATGTTGCCCTCCTGTTTGGCGGTTCTTCAGTGTCCCTTTCTGGGGGCAGAGACGAGAAGACATGAGAAGAAGTCAAAATTAGAGTAATACATTTTTGTGTGGCATATTATATGTATTATATTTTTACTACTGTTGGTGAACTGGTAAAGGGTCCAGGGGACCCCTATAGCAGTTCACAGGTTAGGGGACCGCCATGTCACCTGACAGCACTGGTGGGATCTGGGTGCAGGGTCCACTTTTTTTTTTCATTTTTAAAGTTTACAAAAAAAAAAAGACTAAAAAAACACAAGCTCCATTCCCACGTGTCACTTTTTAAATATTTCACACTTTAAAGGGATTGTCCAGCCAAAAATAAAAAGAGTTACTCACCTTTTGTCCAGCGCAACTCCACCGCCCGACCCTCTGGTGTGCAATTGACCAGGATTGGAGCTAGAGCATCCTGATTGTCCTCTCCAGTCCAAGATGGCAGCCATAAACAATACAACACAGGTTTATGCCCCAGAGCATGCCCACTCCATTCATAGATGCAATGGAGGAAGCATGCCCACATGACCCCAACTCAGCACCACCCCTTCATTACAATGAGTGGAAAGGGTGTACTGCGGGTGTTAACCCAACAGGCTCATGGTCGCCTTTTTGAACTGCAGAGGACAGCTTGATCTCCTTTCTTGAGAGAAGAGCACTGATTTTTCATTTTCTTTGGACAATCCCTTTAAAGTGAAATGTCTATTTTCTTAGGCTGGATTTCACTACAGGCATTTTATACATTTTTTCTATGGTGCCAAAAAACCCTTTTCTGAAGTCCTAAAATAAAAGCCATTCGGTCATATTTTACACTGCATTGTTATCCTCAATATAGCGCACTGCTATAAAAGAAATGTCCAATTAAATTGATTGATGGAGCTGGTGAAGTGCTGCATGTTAAAATGTGGCAGAGGAATTTCACGTAATGCTTGGCTGCATATGGCCTCTGAAAGCAATATACCCCGTTACATTTAGCTTAAAAAGAAAGCAGAAAAAATGAAGTGAACAAATTGTAATCTGTCACCAAGTTCTAAAAGAAAAATAACCTTTGACTGTCAGGTCTGCATAAGTCTTGGCAAAGTTCCAGCAGCGAATGGGCCATTACCTTAAAGAGGAACATCGGGGGGAAGGTTAAAACCTCCCCCAAACTTCCCCGATCCCTATAGTTTTCCTTTTAGGCAATGTTTACTCACCTTGCTGGGGGACCCCTCTTCTGGTTCCCTCGGATTCCGGACGACCTCCCGACAGGCAGCGCCATCTTGCATCCCATCAGGCACTGCGTACGGCCCAGATCTTGGGCCTGTGCAGTGCCCATGGATGGAATGCAATGGAGACGAAATCCCGCCAGACTTTGCTGAGCGGCACAAAGCTTTGAAGAACACGGCTAAAGCTGTACTGTCATTTACAGATGGTTACGCCAGTGGGGGGCAGAGGATCGGCCCAGAAGCAGATGGATGCCACCGCAAAAGGCAGCGACGACATCCAAAAGGTAAATAGGGACCAATAGGCGGGGGAAATCGCCCCGTTTTTATTTTTGGTCTGATGTTCCTCTTTAATATCTCAGAAGCCTAACTCCACCCACAACTATTTTTAAATCTTTGCGGAGCTGTATTGCAAAATCGCCTAATAATAAAAAATTTATATAAATGCTGCATAGTGAGAGGAGGGGTTACTTATACATCCCAGGAGGGCAAGACAAGTAATACACTTATAAAACACACAGTATTATGGTCCAGAAGTGACAGAAATGCAACAAAAATACATTGACACAATAGTAATTATGGGAGAGGGCCCTGCGCTGCTCTAAAGGCTCAGACTGGCCTACAGGGGAACACTGGAATCTTCGGGCGGATCCCTTAAAGCAGGGGTTCACAACCTGCGGTACGCGTACCCCAGGGGGTACTTGTCAATGTTCAAAGGTGCGCCAACAAGGAGGATCTAACTGGTCTGGTAGATTAAAATATTCTTTCTTGTTTCAAAATGTACTTCAGGGCCCATGACCTACTTATCTTGGTAACATTACTCATTGATCTCCTCCCTGGGGGTACTTGGCTGTAATTGCTTGTCATCAGGGGCTTGATGTAAAAAGTTTGAAAACTATTGCCTTAAAGGACAATTATCAATGCGATGCTATTATATGATAGGCTGTAAAAAAAAGTAATATTTGACTAATATACTTTATTAAAAAAAAAATCTTCCCCTTTGTACTTTTTTATTTAAAAAAGCATTTAGTCAGCAGAAAGTGATACATTTCAGCAGGAACTGACCAGTCTGAGCAGCCAGATAGGGATGGGGGGGGGGCTGCATGTGTCTGCTCACAAAGCGTCACATACCCACCTGATATCCACCATCATTATGCTAATGTAGCCTATGCAGTAGTATTTGAAGGGGCAAAACATAAGCTGATTCGTCTGAGTCCTGTAGAGAAAAACTTACCACTGCCATCCCATCTGAGATCCAGACATGTGCTATCCCAGCCAGCAGCGTAACTACCCTGTTTCCCCAAAACCCCGAATATAAGTGCTAGTAAGATTCCCCAGCATTTCTTGATTATGTGTGAAATATAAGCCCTACCCCGAAAATACGCCCTAGTTACAACTCATAATCCAGCTGCCGGGCTTCAGCAGAGGGACCAGAGCAGCTGTAAAGGAGGGTGATGGCACATCACGGCTGTAAAGGAGGGTGATGGCACATCACGGCTGTAAAGGAGGGTGATGGCACATCACGGCTGTATAGGAGGGTGAGGACACATCACGGCTGTAAAGGAGGGTGATGGCACATCACGGCTGTAAAGGAGGGTGAGGACACATCACGGCTGTAAAGGAGGGTGAGGACACATCACGGCTGTAAAGGAGGGTGATGGCACATCACGGCTGTATAGGAGGGTGAGAACACATCACGGCTGTATAGGAGGGTGATGGCACATCACGGCTGTATAGGAGGGTGATGGCACACCACGGCTGTATAGGAGGGTGAGAACACATCACGGCTGTATAGGAGGGTGAGGACACATCACGGCTGTAAAGGAGGGTGAGGACACATCACGGCTGTATAGGAGGGTGAGGACACATCACGGCTGTAAAGGAGGGTGATGGCACATCACGGCTGTAAAGGAGGGTGAGGACACATCATGGCTGTAAAGGAGGGTGAGGACACATCATGGCTGTAAAGGAGGGTGATGGCATATCACGGCTGTATAGGAGGGTGAGAACACATCACGGCTGTATAGGAGGGTGAGGACACATCACGGCTGTAAAGGAGGGTTAGGACACATCAAGTTGAACAGGTAAGTTTGTCTGTTGGGAGTGAAATGTCTGAGCTTGCTGGCTCTACCCCAGCCTGCCGCCACACCAGGCACACGGGCAAATCCCCACCCACCCCCACCCTGCAAGCTGGCTCTGTGCACATACTGTAACGGAGCTGCTGTACTGCCACCATTATCTTGCAAGCTAGCTAAAAGACATCCCCTGAAAATAAGCTCTAGCACCTATATTTGGAGCAAAAATGTATATAGGACCTGCTTGGGGAAACAGGGTAAATGTGAGCAGGCCCTGGTGCCAACATTACCCCATCATGGCTCCTTTTTGCTGTTATTGTTGTGCAACCTTATTTCTGCTTCATCCAATTTAATGAAGGGAGCATGCCGAGTACCGGCACTCCCCCCCCCCCCCCCTCATTTCAGTGAATAGAGTAGCTTGGCCAGTCACTGACTCATGCGTGGTGGAGGAGAGGAAGGCTGTTCCCAGCAGAGGCATCGGGATGTGGGGTGTGGGGACTGTGCAGGGGTAAGTTTTGCCCATTTTTTATATTAGTTCTTTACGGAGCCCATTTCAGGGACCCATCAGTCAATTCCCATTTTCCACTGTAGGCCAGTTTGAGACTGTTGTCCTTCACAGGGGCCCACACCCGGTTCACAATGGATTGTCCAGTTTGTCCCTTGCCGCTCCTCCTCGCTTTCACCCTTCAACAGTCATTTTTGGTTCTCTTTAAATAATGTGCCACCCTAAATGTTACCAGAACCCGACTTACCTGCAGACATCATTCTCCTGCTCCTCTAACCCAAACTGGCTGTCAAACGTCAGCTGGATCCGTGTGTTCTCTGCAGAGTCTAAGATCCATGTCAGCAGCAGATTCCTGGGGTAACTGTTGGGGAAGCGGGGACTGCTTACACAACCATTGCCCGTCACTTGGATGGTTTCTTCTTTCCGATAGAGTCTGGTGAGAAGATTGCTCTCTGATAGAAAAAAGAAAGAAGACCCATTTTACTTTACAAGTTCTATACACACAGTATACATGTGTAATTATTTGGTGAAGTATGTTTCCCTTTGAGCGTGTGCTTGGGTATCAGCCTGCATCTAAGCAAGATAAAGGGACTGACAACATACAAAGCGTGGCTGATCGGTCAACTCCAGCAACTGACCCAATCGAATCCCCCACCACCCGGCAATGCTTCCCAATAGAGCAGTATAGTCACAGGAACGTGCATGAGATTAAGCGTCCCACATATGGACATTGAATGTAACATCTGGATAAAGGGGGGGGTTTGATTTTAAATATATGGAGTACAACATGATTCACTTATAAGGGGGCATTGTTTGGTTACATGGGCGTAAATAATATTTGCATTTGTATAAGTCATTGATTGACAACAGCCCGCACATGTGCCCTTGGACCAGCGGTCAGGTAAGATTTACTGTGCATCCAGGGGGATTCACAAAGCCAAATTGGGATGCCCCCAGGACAGGGAACAAACCCGGGATAGTTAAAATCACAGATTTAGTTTAGCTTTAAACTGGATCTTCACCCTGAATTTGAGCCTATGTTATATGATTCTCCTCCCCCATACATACAGATTGCCCACATTAAAAATCATCCTACCTGCATCTACTGCATTTTATGAGCCTTTAAAAATCCAAGATGGTGGCCCATGGAGTCTCAAGCTCAAGTGTCTTCTGACCGCTCTGCATTCTGGGATTGCTATCCTTTTCCTGACCCCAACTTTGCTCTGTCTGTGCAAAGCACAGCTATAACCCACCCCCTCGTACTTTTTCGCCCTCACCTCTCCTCAGTATGAGATGCTTCTGAGGCAAGATGGAGGTGCCCGTTTCCCAGAGTCCTGAACAGAGTTGCAGAATAGTGGGTGAAAGAATATAAATGAAGTGACTAAAAACATAATATATATTAATTTTAGATGCTGGGGAATAGTTTTGTAAAGGTTTGGGTTTTTCATTAAATTATGTTGAAGGTCCGTTTTTTTATGAATTATGCAATTTAATATTTATTTAGTCAATAATTTGTTTATATTACTTACTGTTTGGCCGTATATTTATATTATATTTCTCTCTCTTTAGTGAACCAATTAAATAAATGTATGAGTTTTATGTATCTATTTAGTTATTAATGTTTTTATTTAATGTTTTTCCACATCCTTTCCAATTGATTACACTTTTATATACAATATATTTATTGGATTTTTGTTCATGGGTTTTTAATACGATTCCAAGGTCTTTTATAAAATAATGATAATTCAAGTGCAAATTGATTTTCTTGGAATTTATTGATTGACCCGGGGGGAGAACTTGAATCAGCCGCCCCAATCAGTCAAATTGACATTGCCCATTCATTTCAATGGAGGGGGTGTGTCAGGCCTCAGCACACACCCCCCTTTATAGTAAAAGGAGAGGGAGTACCAGTGCTACTGTGACTAATGGTGGGGGGACGTGAGACACCATGATAGGCACCGGTGACTGGGGTTCCGGCCCAGGCGTAGATGGTGCAGGATTACACTCAGCGATTGGGGGAGTTGCTAATCCCTGATCCCCAATCAACATTGGGGAACAAAGGGTGTTTTGGGTGGTCAATCTGTTTTCCAGATACCCCCCTCCCCCCATAATATATTTATTATATATTATATTTATAATATATTTAGAGCAATACACACACCAAACAATGAAGTTCTCATAAAATATAAGCACATTTAATATGACAGGGCTAATTCAGCACCAGGAGAATTCTTTTCCTCAACTCGTGCCTTTTTTTTTTTCCTCAATTCAATTCAGCACCATTTTTAACTGTGCAAATGTTCTAAAAATATGCACAGCTAAAAACAATGCTGAAATGCAATGAGAAAAAACAAGATAAACGTGACGATAAAAAAATCTCACTTTGTCGAATCAGCCTTTATGAGTGATAATCACGAAATAGCTAAAAAAGTTACATGATAATCCAATTACAAAGGCAGAGACTGGACTTTGCTTTAAATCTGCTTTGTCAAATAATGTAGCATTTCCTCCCCAGCCACCAATTAGCTTCAGACTTCCAAGTCTTCAAGTTTTCCAAGTTTGGATTCAGTCTGTTTGATAGCTGAAGGGGGAAAAACTTTCTCTTCCTAAGCAAAAATTGTTAATTAAGTAAAAATCAGCATAAACATGCTAAATATCAAAGCCCCATTGCCAACTGGAAACTCGGGTGTCAAAAGGGAATTAAAAAACGATTCCACTTGCTTTGACTTCAGCATTTAGGGCAAGAGAGCTCATCACCGTGGCGAGGAAACATAGTTATTATTACCAACAAATTATTTTTCCCGAACGTATGAAAGTTGTTTCTCAAATTCTTCTGCTTGTGTCTAGTCGTTGTGTTGTATCGGAGTATATACATATAAAGTCCAAGCAGGCCTTAAAGCGCACAAAAAACCCACATTTTTAATGAGCATTCCACATTTTCTCCCCCCCATGAAGAGTACCTTCTGGCAATTTTTGATGCGCTTCACTCTGCTCCCCGCTATTGTCATCTGTTTTAATGTTCCAGTTCGGTAAGCGAAAATAACCATTTCCAGTTCTACACCCTAAGGGAGTATTGGTAGGGGCTTTGGCAATTTTTTTCACAAGTTCAGTGGGTTTTGGTCTGATTTAATGTCAGGTTGCCTACACAATAGCTCTCCTCATGAAAAAGCCATAGCCCGCTTTCAGACTGTGCCCATCCCTCACACCAGGGGCCAGGGTCCAGCAGAGAAGTCAGGAGATGGGTCTGAGATAGCATTGTACCCCATGAAGGAGCTGCTGCTTAGTGATGGAAGCAGGGAAGGAGACCTGGCTTGGAGGAGAGGAACAGGTCCTTCTGGAAGGAAAGGTGGCTGCAGTAAGTATCTCCGTGCAACGCGGCACACCAACGTCAAAGGCCTACATACCATAGAGGCAGCGAAGGCAGGTGTCCCTGGGCCCATGGCACAAGGGAGACCCATTGCAAGCTACCACCACAGCTTCTATAGAATGTACGCCCCCGTGCCAGTGGCAGCAGAGCTTCTAACTTACCTGCCCAGTCATGCCACCTCCTTCCTTCATGTCGGCTTCTTCTGTTCTGTCCAGCATTACCTCGCCCTGCTCAACCCTTATGCGCGCCTCCCCAGTCTCCATGCATGCCTCCCCCAACCCTGTACCCGCCTCCCCCATCTCCATGCATGCCTCCCGTCCCATATACACCTCCTCTGCACCTCTAGCAGAGGCGCTGACTGTCCAGGACCCAGCTGGTAGGTGTCCACTCTCATCTGGGCCATATACACCCTGCCATGGGGTAAAGTGCAATACATGTGCTTTACCTTGCGTTCCCCTTAGACGTCTATGGGCTCTGATGTGATCATGTTCGCAGGGAAAACACAGCATGCAGCATTTCATAAAATGCACTGGGCTGCTACAGATTGTTTGACTGACAACCCAATCAGTCTTGGCCAGGGCAGATACCCGAATGCATGTGTTTCCCCTGACAAGGTAGTGGTTGGCCACAGGAATATCCCTTCTCTCCTTCACAGCTGTCTCATCCATAAACAGATTGGACATACAGGAGGAGAAGTCACACCCACAGCTAAAAGACTAGTAGAAAAAGGTCCTACAACTGCTTATACATAACAATTTAGTGTTCAAAACAATTCTCTTATGTCGTGAAGGGAAAGTGTAAAAGCGTCAAAGCAAACCATTTTATTTATTCATGACCACCTTTTTCAGCGCTGGAAGGTGGACCTGCAGATGCAGCAGAGTTAAAAGTTCTTCCGCCAGCCCTGGCTAAAGCAATTGCTAAAGGCATTTATTTTTACCTGGGTCATGCTCTTATTTAAAACAGTCAAAATAACGGCGTCCTCCTATTTGTAGGAATTAAGGCAACTGGACTTTTATTTTTTCTTGAAGACATTTCGCTAGTCATCTGCCTGGCTTTCCCAATTCTAAACAGAAAAAAGCCAGTATGATGACTAGCGAGTCATCTGCGAGTCAAATGGCACATGAATCAACATTCGGTAAGCCACCAGCCTCAATTAAAGCAGAACTTCACTCATCTAATGACCCCCTGCCACCCTACCCTGGCAGGACGGGGGGAGGGTTCCAAATAAAAAAAGCCCCTACCCGTGCCGTTCCCCCTAAGCCCCGGCGGCGGCCACTGAAAAAGGTCTGCGCGTGCTCCCACCACTCATTCAATTTAATAGGCTGGCGGAAGCACGTATGAAGCCAGGGGATGCAGCTCTGTCTCTCTCGGCCAAAATGGCAGTGCTCAGCATCTGAAACATCAGAGGAGCAGCGCCGGTGTCTGGCTAAGGTATGGGCTTTTTTATTATTTGCAAACCCCACCCCCGTCCTGCTTCATCGCCATTCAGTCTGTTTGATAGCTGAAGGGGGAAAAACTTTCTCTTCCTAAGCAAAAATTGTTAATTAAGTAAAAATCAGCATAAACATGCTAAATATCAAAGCCCCATTGCCAACTGGAAACTCGGGTGTCAAAAGGGAATTAAAAAACGATTCCACTTGCTTTGACTTCAGCATTTAGGGCAAGAGAGCTCATCACCGTGGCGAGGAAACATAGTTATTATTACCAACAAATTATTTTTCCCGAACGTATGAAAGTTGTTTCTCAAATTCTTCTGCTTGTGTCTAGTCGTTGTGTTGTATCGGAGTATATACATATAAAGTCCAAGCAGGCCTTAAAGCGCACAAAAAACCCACATTTTTAATGAGCATTCCACATTTTCTCCCCCCCATGAAGAGTACCTTCTGGCAATTTTTGATGCGCTTCACTCTGCTCCCCGCTATTGTCATCTGTTTTAATGTTCCAGTTCGGTAAGCGAAAATAACCATTTCCAGTTCTACACCCTAAGGGAGTATTGGTAGGGGCTTTGGCAATTTTTTTCACAAGTTCAGTGGGTTTTGGTCTGATTTAATGTCAGGTTGCCTACACAATAGCTCTCCTCATGAAAAAGCCATAGCCCGCTTTCAGACTGTGCCCATCCCTCACACCAGGGGCCAGGGTCCAGCAGAGAAGTCAGGAGATGGGTCTGAGATAGCATTGTACCCCATGAAGGAGCTGCTGCTTAGTGATGGAAGCAGGGAAGGAGACCTGGCTTGGAGGAGAGGAACAGGTCCTTCTGGAAGGAAAGGTGGCTGCAGTAAGTATCTCCGTGCAACGCGGCACACCAACGTCAAAGGCCTACATACCATAGAGGCAGCGAAGGCAGGTGTCCCTGGGCCCATGGCACAAGGGAGACCCATTGCAAGCTACCACCACAGCTTCTATAGAATGTACGCCCCCGTGCCAGTGGCAGCAGAGCTTCTAACTTACCTGCCCAGTCATGCCACCTCCTTCCTTCATGTCGGCTTCTTCTGTTCTGTCCAGCATTACCTCGCCCTGCTCAACCCTTATGCGCGCCTCCCCAGTCTCCATGCATGCCTCCCCCAACCCTGTACCCGCCTCCCCCATCTCCATGCATGCCTCCCGTCCCATATACACCTCCTCTGCACCTCTAGCAGAGGCGCTGACTGTCCAGGACCCAGCTGGTAGGTGTCCACTCTCATCTGGGCCATATACACCCTGCCATGGGGTAAAGTGCAATACATGTGCTTTACCTTGCGTTCCCCTTAGACGTCTATGGGCTCTGATGTGATCATGTTCGCAGGGAAAACACAGCATGCAGCATTTCATAAAATGCACTGGGCTGCTACAGATTGTTTGACTGACAACCCAATCAGTCTTGGCCAGGGCAGATACCCGAATGCATGTGTTTCCCCTGACAAGGTAGTGGTTGGCCACAGGAATATCCCTTCTCTCCTTCACAGCTGTCTCATCCATAAACAGATTGGACATACAGGAGGAGAAGTCACACCCACAGCTAAAAGACTAGTAGAAAAAGGTCCTACAACTGCTTATACATAACAATTTAGTGTTCAAAACAATTCTCTTATGTCGTGAAGGGAAAGTGTAAAAGCGTCAAAGCAAACCATTTTATTTATTCATGACCACCTTTTTCAGCGCTGGAAGGTGGACCTGCAGATGCAGCAGAGTTAAAAGTTCTTCCGCCAGCCCTGGCTAAAGCAATTGCTAAAGGCATTTATTTTTACCTGGGTCATGCTCTTATTTAAAACAGTCAAAATAACGGCGTCCTCCTATTTGTAGGAATTAAGGCAACTGGACTTTTATTTTTTCTTGAAGACATTTCGCTAGTCATCTGCCTGGCTTTCCCAATTCTAAACAGAAAAAAGCCAGTATGATGACTAGCGAGTCATCTGCGAGTCAAATGGCACATGAATCAACATTCGGTAAGCCACCAGCCTCAATTAAAGCAGAACTTCACTCATCTAATGACCCCCTGCCACCCTACCCTGGCAGGACGGGGGGAGGGTTCCAAATAAAAAAAGCCCCTACCCGTGCCGTTCCCCCTAAGCCCCGGCGGCGGCCACTGAAAAAGGTCTGCGCGTGCTCCCACCACTCATTCAATTTAATAGGCTGGCGGAAGCACGTATGAAGCCAGGGGATGCAGCTCTGTCTCTCTCGGCCAAAATGGCAGTGCTCAGCATCTGAAACATCAGAGGAGCAGCGCCGGTGTCTGGCTAAGGTATGGGCTTTTTTATTATTTGCAAACCCCACCCCCGTCCTGCTTCATCGCCAGGGAGCCATTAGATGAGTGAAGTTACGCTTTATGGAAGCCAAACTTTACCTTGAAATATTTTTTTCTCTTCTCAGTGCAGCCAAGCAGCTGAAATCAGACACAAAGCATAACCTCCCCTGAATCCATCAATTAAACTCAAGAAATCGAAATGTCTTGATCCACCACCACTGGATCTGATCTCCCAGCAGCCAGACATCCAAGTGGAAGGCTTCCCAGGCTTTCCTTTCAACTTTTAAAAAATGGTTGCTAGTGCAGCCAAGTGGACACAGCAGTCCCCTCAGGGAATTGGGTAGCCTGGATCCATCATCCCCGGTCTGATCTCCTTAATAGACAGGTTTCCAGAGGTTCTGGGCTTCACAGGATTCTTTTCTCCTTTTAAAAAAAGGCTGCTGTTGCTCCACTGGCTGAAGAAGATAATGGCAGCGAGTAAAGCACACTAGTGGATCAGGCACTATTGAAACCATCAACCCTGCTCCATGTTTATCTCCACCCCCCTTGTATCAGACTGTATGGGACACACTGATGTATTGTATTGTATCGCTTGTCTGTCTTTTCCCTGTTTCTTTTAATAACCTTTAAGCTTAAGCATACTTCTGTAGATGTGTGTGACCGAGCTCTCTGTTTGTAACCAAGTTTAGAGACAGATTGTAGGTTGGTCAGCAAGCTAACTGGTTTGAGTGCTGTGGCTCCTTTAAGACTTTTGTATCCTAATTGCCCTGCTCACGTGCACCTCCCAGGTTAGTTATAAAATGGTCTGAACGGCTGCCACCCCTCCTTTGTTTCTTTTGAATTTGTGCAAGCACATGGGGTGTGGGGTCTAGGCTGTATTGCAAGGCCTTGACCCTTCCACCCCATGGCTTGCACTTGAGGTTTAGGGCAACCTCAGGTAAGCCTGCTTCCAATTTATCTATTGCATTGTATGTCCCAAATGGGGCTCTCAGAGATTAGAGTTAGGACTGCACCTCACAGGGGCACCTTGGCACTGGTGGTGCAGCTTAAGCATACTTCTGCAGATGTGTGTGACCGAGCCCTCTGTTTTTAACCAAGTTTAGAGACAGATTGTAGGTTGGTCAGCAAGCTAGCTTGAGCGCTGTGGCCGTGAGTAAATAATATCCTGGAGCTGGGCTACAGAAAGAGTCTGGATCTCATATACAACAGCTTCATTCAACAGGTCACCAGGTCAAATCTTCTGCTTGACAGGTACACAAACAAATATTTGTTTTAACATTAAACCTAAACAATTCCTTTAATTGTGGAAATGGAAATGTTGACTAAAGAGTGTAGTGGTTTTGCACAGATTTTGTTGCCCATCTGAATCTGTTGTTTGTACATACACACATAAATACAAATGTTACATACATAAAATACATGGAATTAATTTGGTATTTTGACAACCCATTAGTAGAGTCCTGCTCCAAGGGAAATCCTGCACAAGGGAAACTGAAAGGAGGCTTTCTGCCATGGAAATCAAGAGCTGCTAGTTCGACTGAAGCTCTTAGCAGTTAGCCTATTGAGTCAAGGCAGGCGATAGCCGCAGGGATTACAAGTTATAAAGTCAGTGGTGAAATCAGTGAAATATATTGGCAGCACTTCAGATAATAAGGAATAAAAGAGAGTTTCAGTATCACGAAGGACGTGTGCTGTGCTGAGGAGGCTCTTCTCTATCAAGTACCAAGGAGTAACACTCTACCCATTATAGTGATTACTGATTAGGGAATCATATCCTTGGGTTAATGCAGGTCAGATGATTTTGTTGGAAACATTCTTCTAAATGTTTCACTACCTTGTTATTTATAGCACCAAAGATTATCTCAAACTTGTGTTCTTCTGCATTCAGCCTTCCCTTCTGTACATGGTCAGAAAAAGGGCAAAACATTCTTCTATACATTATACTGTAACAGTGTGATGGACTAGCCATCACCACTATTTTAATGGTAAGATAAGTTTAGTGTAGTTTTGTTACTATTTGGTATAGGGACAGTAGCAAGGGATCTTTAGACACTAGGTGTCGCCCTTGTTGCAGGGTGAATGAGCTTAGGAACACCCCCACTGGTTTCTGATAAATTTAGAACTTCGGTGGCCTGTGAGGGTGGAGGCCAGTGCAGAGGGTCACTGGAAGATGTCGTCACAGGATGTGGGGTTTTCACCCTAGACTGCTTACCTAGAGGACCTTGTCAGGCCAGAATAGTACTACCATGTAATTGACAGAGAAAGCAATGAGTGTCGGCACACAAACATCACGCTCACCCATCCCACGGAGGGTCTGCATTCCAGACATAGAGAATGGTAACCCAGGGCTCGGAGGTCAAAAAGGCCAGTCTCCATCTCCATCTCTATACTCATGCCTTTCAGGGGCAACCCTGGAAGAACATAAGGCTTATGCTAATGGACACCGGGCTATTCTGCACCTGTGCCTCATGGAGGTACAGGGAGGGGTGGACTGGGGCTGAAAATCACCCCTGGAATTTGTCGGCCAATAGTCAACCCATTAATGGCCCACAAGCTTCTGAGCCCTGCTGCCAGTGTGCATTCCAGCTGGTAATTAAGTGTGTTCTTCAGCTGAGAATATAGCATCGAAGTGATCATCGGCATTCTTAAAGAGATGGTATTCAGGATTTTGTATTGTAGAGGCAAAAAATGTGGCAGGAGTGGGTTTGCCTCCCGACAACCAGGATGATGGGTCTATGAGCATAATTGCTAGGGAAAATAAAGATTTGGGTGTCTTCATTCGAGGTACAATGATGCAGGCATGGGAGAGGGGTTGGGGCGAGACTTATTAGGCTGATGGGGCAGGTTAGAAGAGCACAGGCTCTGGGTGAGCTGCCCGCCCAGTCAGCCCCAAAGCAGTTTCCCCCTGGGGTCCTTGGCACCCTTTACCAGTTTACAAGTAATGAAAGTACTGTAAAAACATAACTATTTTCTGTTCACTTGCTTGAGGCTCTTTGGTTGCTTGCAGTGGACTGGTCCCCGTTGCTCCACCGTCACTCCCTGGGTCTTTTGTCATCAGAAGGCCATAGGTACACCCTCCTTCTCCTGTGGCATCTATCCTGAGGAATGGTGTGAGCTGTCTTGAGTAGACGCTTTCATACCCTTTAGACATGGCTTCTGGGTTTTCCCTCTAAGGCTACAGCAACACTGCTAACACATGCGCTTCTTAAAAGTCTTTAAGTGGGTATTCAGCAATCCTTGCAGCCATGCTTGCCATCCTTTGTGCACCGAAGTCCTGGGGGGCAATAGTGTGCTGTAACAACATTGCCATTCTCCTGAGTCCAAGGTGACGTGTGTCACATCTAGCCATGATTGAATCAATGTTGATACAGATGTAGCCAAACTTAAATTATCCCCAAACTGGTTAGACAGGGACTCCTTTTATGAAAGAGCTTCCATGTGGAATCAAATCGCAAGCACTAAGGGGGAAGTGTACTACAAATGTTTCCTTCAATTGCAAATAAATATGGGTCAGTTAAGCACTGATACAGTAAAAGCTAAAACGTAAGGTCCAAAATGAATCTAAAACTATACAACTAAATCTAAAACAAATCTAAAACTATATAACTATACATTTATTTCAGGTGAATGTGAATTATTCAAATTGTTTCAAAATTCGTGGTCAAAACAAGTCGTGGACAAAAATTATATTTTTTTCAGCATTTATTAAACAAATCTGATCCTAAGTTAGCTGACTCGTCTCAACCAATTCGGACTAAAACTGAATTTTAGAGTCAAACTTAGATCAGAATGAATAAAGATTGGAATTTGAGGGGTGAACAAACATTGACGCTTGGCCATAGACATAGCAGTTATGAAGTTAACATAAATCTGAGCTAGAAACAACATATTTCTTCAGATTGTGTGCCACTGGGATTGTACACTAAACAATTAAATGAAACATTATGAAATGAGCATTTTTAGAGTAAACAAGAATGAAAAAAAAAAACAGCTGAAATCTTTCTTGAACATCATTCAAAGAAAAGGGAGCTTGGAAAACTATCTCTTGAAAGCTGCCCACAGCATGGCTCCGGTGCTCTTTTACGCTCGCCTGTCTGGAGAATGCATTTATCATGGCGGAGGATTTGTCTTTCTGATTAGCGGCATCAAAGAAAAGATGGTGTCATTAATTAATCTGGGGAAGTGTTTGTTCTGCGCCATGTAAACACAGTTTCGTTCTGGAAATTATAAAACCACTGAGGCACAGAGAGTCTGGAGCGAACAATAAAATGTAATAATCTCTCCAATACTAAATATTTTCACTCAATGAAGAGGAAAATAAGCAAATTCTTTTAGATTTCCAGGGGAGGAAATAAAAACAAATCTTGCCTCCCACGTAACGAGGTTCAGTTATTACTACACTATCACGCTGAAATGAATAAGCCATTACCGCTAACAGAGACCTATTATGTAGCAATGAGAGGATACAAGTTTATGAATGGAGTTTTGTTACATAGCTGATGACCCTATTCAGGATCTGTCCAGTCCTATAAATTTTGGTAACTCTTGGTAAATTTTGGTGGGTGAAAACTTGCCATTCAGGATTCGTGGCAGTAGCAACCAGCACAATTCTATGCCATTTACCATGCTCCCTGTCGCTGGGCATCCTAGGCCAGGCCTAAGGTTGCCTAATTAAGAATTACGGCCCTGCCTATTGCAATAATCAGTCAAAGTCAATGGAGAAATGACCCATCAGAGCACCGACCTAAGGACACAATCAGGTGAAGACAAAAGAGAAAAGTCAGCTCTACCTTGATTTGTAATGATATCTGAAGATAAGAAGGCTGTGAGTGCTCCAACTCTAATATAAGACCAGACAAGATAGCCAGCCATAACTTGTCTGATCAGTCTCCATATAGCCAGCCCTATAGCTCTGTATGAGCACCTGTACATCTGTGTGGAGATCTGCAAAACATAACCTGTTGGTGGCCTTTGAGAAGAAGCTTTAAGGAACACTTTTGGTATTTACTATGTAAGTTGCTTTTGTTATATCATTAGTAATCAATAATCCAAGGGCATACATACTATAGAGGCAGAGAACGCAACCGAGCTCATGGCGACTGCTACCGGGTGGAATTACGATGGCAGCACATTCCCTCCGCCCACCACTCTTTGTGTGTAGGGCATTCAGGGAAACAAGTACCCCAGGCAGAAATGGACCTCACCGTGCCCCACCAACCCAAGCCCCACAGCGCACTAACACTACCTAGAACTTCACTTCTCCTGCCAGTGACATCCAGCATTACCTAATGTTTCTATCGTAGAAAAATAGACAGCACAGTATTTCCTGTGATGTGGTTGTATGGAACACCCTTTGTGGGGGATTACCCAGTAATTTGATCTCCAACAGTTTGCTCTACGCACAAACTAAGGCTGCAGTCCCTGTGCTTCATTCCAGCCAATTTACTGCTGGGTGTTCTTTTTTGGGGTGCCCGCTCTGACTTTTGCTATAGGGTACTTTCCACAAAACAGGCACCCTTCGATTCTGGCTGATACCATCTGCATTTACATTTTTACCATGCAACCACCACACTTTTAAAGAAAATACATTTTTAAGAAACTATAATCCTATATGTATGAACAATATTCCATCTGCAAAAGACCGGTAAGGCAAAAAAGCTTTTGGAGGAATGATCATGCCATTGGTCAGGCTGTGTAGTGAGTGCACCAAAAAATGCTCAGATAAAGGTTGGATCACAGTGGAGAGTGCACATAAAGGAGATCCAGAAGGATGAATATCAAATATTGGTTTGATTAATGCCCATTCATTACTAATAAACCTCATAATTTGCATTTGAGCATGTGTTACAGGGGCGGTTGCCAAAACTTGCATGTGCCTAGTTCCCATACGAGTGTGCAATGCCATGCCTGCAAGGACCTTGTGAAGAGGCATAATGAAATGAGGATATGTATACTGAGGATGTGTCCCTGGACACAAGGGACATGCAGGGCGTTTCCCTAGGAATCCCTCTCCATGTCCCCACCCGCCAGTGACATCATTAGTCATATGGGGTTTCCACAATGGCTCCTCCTCTGTGTTATAAAAGCCTCCCTGTCCAGGCGGGCCAGGATTAGCTTGGTGGGATGGCAAGGCAGGAGGAGGACAGAACTGTGTCCTTCCTCAATGCAGGCTGGTTTCAATCCCCGGCATCAGGTAATCAGCTTGCCAGAGACTCCCATCCTGATGGACCTGCAGAGAAGATGCCTCCTGATGGGGGACAAATATATATGTTTTACATGTTTTCTTTTTTTTCTTTTTGAACAGTTCTGAACTGGTAGGGGGTCTAAGAAAACCTATACCAGTTCACAGGAAAGTGATGGCCAGCATGCAACCTGGCAGCAGTGGTAGGTGGCATGCCAGATAATTTGACCAGGAACAGGCAAATCTGAAGCCCATCACGATCCATGTGGCAGCTTAAAATGGTAATGGCTGAGTAGGGGGTTCCGAGCTTAGGGAGAACCCATCCTTCCAAGAGAAGATATGGCCCCTGGAATGAAATGGCTTATTGTCCAGGCAGAATGGCCCCTTTCCCTCTCTCTGCTTTAATCTCTGGCTCTATAGTTCCACAAGTTACTCTCTCTCTATTATTTTTCTGGGGCCCATGCACACCAAGATGCACACATGTGCATCTTGGAATGTGCTGCCTGCGTAGTGGCTACTAGGATAGGGAAGGTCCTTCCTCCAATCCTTAATGCTGGTTCTAGAATTCTCTATTCTGCCAAATGTTTAGTCTCCTATCTGTTGTACTGAACCTTCCTGCAATAACAAATTCCTGGTATGTAATGTATGTACCTGGTGAAATAAAGCTGAATCTGAATTTGAAAAGGAAGAGCCAATCCGGACTTATCAATGTAGGTCCTGTATAGATAGTGGCAGGTAAACTAAATATAATCCTATAAAAAGAGGTATTGGGGTGTAGTTACAGTAAATGACCAC
Organism: Gastrophryne carolinensis; assembly: GCA_027917425.1. NCBI lineage: Eukaryota > Metazoa > Chordata > Amphibia > Anura > Microhylidae > Gastrophryne > Gastrophryne carolinensis. Next base: position 54,097,422 of record CM051236.1, on the reverse strand, counting down.
AAGAGTGTAGTGTAGGAAAACAAATGAAATTAGTTCAGAAATATGAAAGCCAAAACACAGGAAGGGACAGTAATAAAGTGTCAAGTGTAAGCACATAAAGGGGACCCCCAATAGAGGGAGGGCAGATTCCAGTATGTGCAGACACAGACAGAGTTCCTCAGTGTTTGCTGACCAGGCAGGATAGAATCGTTAATGCTCTTTAGGAGGAAAATATGCAGCAATTAGAGCCTATGTGAGCAGCCGCCTAAAAAGGATATGAACTGTAATGTATGTAATGCTTGACATGACCTTGCTGGAGAAATCAATAAAGAAGTGCTACCTTAAAGTTGACCAAACCCCAGGATTCTGACACTCCTGAGTTCTGGTCCTTTCCCCCGAGGCACCCCGATCGGGGGTTCCCCGCTGCGTGAAAACCCCCCCAAAACGCCGAGACCAACTCACCTGTTCCCGGTCCTATGGCGCGTATAAGAGCAGCAGCTCCGCTCGCGCTGATGGCCGCATCCTCTGCTCCCGTCTAACAGGGAGCGTGCCCATGCCGGCCATTCACAAATGGCTAGTACGAGCACGCGCCCTGCTAGAGAGATAGCGGGGATGCACCCACATGCGCCGTTGGACCCGGAAACAAGGTAGGTGAATGGGGTGACCTGGTGGGTTTCACACAGTGCGGCACCATGATTTTGGATGTCCCGGGGGGGCAGAGACTAGATCGACCCGATCGGCGTGGGTTTTGGTCAACTTAATCCCTATGAGTCCTGCCTGTCTCAGCCGAGGTGTATCACTGCCACCGCAGTGAGTACCATCGCACCTTACACTGAGGTTCCCTAAAAACATCCCCAACTTCTACCCCTCCCCCATTCCCTAGCTGGCCTGCAACATCAATATATCCGATTTATTATCTTATTTTAAATGATATCTTCTAAAAAACAGTAGTCAAAGACACTCATCTGACTTGAAACTATGAAACATTTTTCCCTGTAACCGTGTCATACAATTCCAATTACCTATAAGAGAAGGTATCCAGGGAGCAAGTTCCCAGACAGAATAAATGAAGCTGCTCCGATTACACAGTCTCCTGAATCCAGAATGTAAAAACCAGAAGGCTTGCTGAGCAATCTTGGAAAGTTCAGCTAAGGTTTTCTTTTACTGATGCACACTGTTCTATGAGGACGTTAACACACTCAGGTCCATTTATTAAATGGGCTCCTTTGATTAGTCATCCCAGTTCCTATTTTTTTCCCATCACTGCTGAAGTTATTATTGGTTATTTATGTAGTATTGTGACCCTCAGAAGCACTGTGTAACAGTTTCCTCAATAAGAAATGTAGCAATTTAACGGTCAATATATGGCCATAGTTGTAAATATGTCAAGGACTGGTTGTCCACCATAAGAGCAGGATGGAGAAATGTGAGGTCAAGGGACCTAATATAAGCAAGTTTCAAACCTCACTGGTTGAGATTGACAGAATCATAGTGTTGCCCTTATGTTTTATCAGAGATTATGGCAAAAGGATGTACAAAGAGGACACAAAACATCTCACATACAGTTTTTGAGACTACACACGTTGGCCTGGTGAGAACAAAATGTTTCTTTCTGGCCTTTGAATAAAAAGCAGTATGCTGCTTTTTACCATAAATACACTAGGGCATGAAAAATGGGTTAAAGTAGGGATAAGAACTAAAGTATTTAAATATAGAGATATCATGGATGTGCACTTGATGCAGTCTACAAGATCCATTAGTATTTTGGCAGGATGTGCCTTAAGCAGGGGTTCCCAAACAGTGGTACTACTACCACTGGTGCTATTCAAGCTTCCGTCTTTGGTACTCAAGGAAAACAGGGGTTTAAAGAGGAGAAACATGTATCAATGCAGGTAAGCTACTGCTCCAATAGGATGTGCCAAGTCAACATGCTGCAGGAGTTGAGCATCTTGGAATGAGTGTATTGCTGGCAGAAGAGCTTGCCTTGTAGGACCAGTCCCCTCCCAGGACTGTATTAGTGGAGGGAGCAGTTGTACTTCAGATAATTGCAAAATGGGAATGTTAATGTCTTGGGGTGGCCAAAGTCCAGATATTAATCTTAAGAAGGCTTAACTTCAAGAATACTATTTAATTGCATCCATGCAAATAGGATTGGAAAGCGTCGCAGGGCCCAGATGTATTAGAGTTTGAAGACAAATGCTATGTTAATCTAACTAGGCTTGGATCAATTGCAGGCTGTATGATAGAGTAGGTTGTGTGGAAAATGATGACAAACATTCTACTTTATTCCGAGGCCTCCCCACCCCCTGGGATCCCCTTTACATCAAAAGACAACTTCTGACAAATGCCCTTCCAGTGCATGAATGGTTTGTGTGTGTATGTGTTTGAATGGAGTGGGTGTGTGCATGTGCATGAATAATAGGGGGGGAAATGGCATTGGGGGGGGAAACATGATGACGGGGAATACATTTATTTTAAAATTATGTTCCCCAGGAGTGGGGGTGTATTGGTGTGCATATGTGCATGGGGGGGGGGGGCATGGATTGGTGGGGCCTAAGAAATTGCCCTTTTGCAATGTGTGAAATCCCACTGGATCGCCAGTATTTTTACCACAGTGCAATCAGGGTTTCTTGCCATTCATATTAACTACTGGTTAGGAAACCTCAATGGCAGACTCGCCTCCATCTGTGCATGTTTGCACCAGCCATTCAGATAGGTCTGGTGTGAGAGCACGCAGAAGTTGAAGAGATTCCGCCTGGGGCCCGAAGCCACATGCACCATAGGATCACTGGCAAGGTAAGTAATGATGACAATCTAGAGGCTTTGTTATGCATTCACACATCACAAGGGGGTGCCCTTAAAATTAGGCTATCACCAGGATTTTTGCTATACTGGTGATAGGCCAGTCTTCCAGGGGCATCCCGATTTGGGATGCCACATCGTGTTAAACCCCCTAGATCACCCATATGGCTCATCTTTCCGCTGCTCCCATGGTGCATGCGAGGGCACTTTATGATGTGCATACCAATGCACTGCATAAAGCATTGTTTTGGACTGAGCTCGGGCATAAGGAAATAGGAGGGGGCCACATCCCCAGTCTCCCTGGATTTTGAATGGCTGGGATGCTTGGGGTGCAGCCACGACCAGCGGGACCACAGAAAAGCTAGGTAGGTGATTGTGGGGCCTACTGGGGGGGGGGGGTCACATAGTGTGGCATTCTGAATCAGGCAGGGGGGAGGCGCATGACCAAAAAGTGCCTAGGGCAGCGCAGATCCTGAATATGGCCCTGCCCGAGGAAGACTATTAGTCAACTCTGGAGTCTTTTAGATTCTAGGGTCAGGTTTTATGAGTTTTGATCCACTTTAAGTGGCTTGATTTTATTCGCTGGGGGAGCACTGGTCAGGGCAAGCAGAAGAAACAAAGACAAGGAAAATGGCTGCCTTCTTCTTACTAGTACGGAATAAAAACTTTAAGGAGCTTATTAGAATTTAGGCTCCTTAATGTTGCCTGCCATTGTCAATTAAACACATGCTGCTTTGCAAAATGCTCAAAAGCTTCACAAAAATAAGCCATCCTACAGTGTTTCCCATCTTGCTCTGAGGCTGGAAGGAAGTGCTAGCAGTATTCCACGTCACAGTCAATCTATCTTAAATGACAGACACTGCACTGAAGTAAACAATATTTCACAAGGTTTCAGAGGGGTGATTTTGCAATCCAGAGATGTTGTCACCATGACTGCTAGAGAACATTCCGTCTAACTGGAAGACAGAGAGAGATGAAGATGGCTGAACAAATGATGAGCCAAGCCACATTAGCACCCTCCACACATCAGGATAGTTTGTTCCAGCACATTTGTAGTCACCTTCTAGTCTACCCAACAAGTTACAATTATGTACCAAAGAGTACCTGTCATTTTGGGGGGGGGGGGTCATTACTTTAACCCTTTAACTGCCAACCTACCTAGAGATGTTGCCAACTTCTGTAGCCAGGCCATTTCCAAGGAAAATGATTTTAGCAGAGTTTTGGATTTAACATGTAATTTTTTTCAGTGCGTTCTCAATATTTTAGGGTAAAATTTGTATAGATGTAAAAAAACCCATTCCTCCCTGTTACAGTGGTGCCACATATACATCGGTAAGAAGACCTTTCCCTGCACACCCCAAACTGAAACAGTGCTTTAGGAGATTTTCAAAGAAAATACAACTACTATGTGGATCTTGCTGTTTTCTCCTTTACATTTGAAATATTCCCCACACATTATATATTCTCTTAAAGTTTACACCTCAAGCTTTCTAGGCGTACCAGGCTTGTCGCCGTGAGCACAGTTTTCTAGACGCAAACTCTCAAGGAATTCACTGGTTGCATGGCTTTTACCTTAAAAAAAAACCAAAAAAGCTGAATCAAATCCACATTTTCCTAAAATATGAATATGCAAACAGAACAATACCCAACATGCATAGGTACTTGTAAACCTGCCATCTTACTTGAGATTGTATCACCCATCTCTTGACAGGCCTTTTTTTCACAATTTTGCACTAAGTAGGTTTAACTGCAATATTTGCAGAAATTTGTAGGGATTTCCAGAAAAAATATATATTGTTCTTTTCGTCAGAGTTTGGACTTCAACATGTAATGTTTTGTTCGTAATTTTTTCAGTGCTCTCACAATATTTTGGGGTGAAATATATATATTTTTTTACATTTCATCATTATTAGTTTCGTCTTTCAAGAAAATCATATTGTGTGTAAAAGCCTAATTTCTCCTGCTTACAAGATACCCCTTCCTGCCCATAATACACAGCAAATTTAAAAGAGTAAATCTAAATAGGTTTTCAAATAAAATACAACTACTATGTGTACTATCAAGGAGGGGGGCACTTTTATTTTATTTTTTTGGGGTTAACATTTCAAAAAATGTTGTTTTAAGGAACATGCTTTTTTCTTTGCCCAATAAATGTATGCGTATGCGAAGGAGTAGCTCCAGAATTTCAACTCTTGCTCTAACTTCATTTTTGCTTTAGCTCTGTTCCAACTCAGCTCCTGGGCATTTTTCTACTTATTAGGAATCCAAACACTAAAAACGGACTGCCAGTTAAAAAAATCAATGCTTAGTAAATTGCTTCCCTGTGGCAAACTGTGTATGAGGCTGTGTATGTAGATTTGAGAAGGCTTAACTAAGCATGCTGATGATGATCTCTGGAGTTGCTTGGGAGGGTCTATCTTGCTACACACTTGGGGGCCCTGCTTCTGAAACACCCAGTCCCGGTGTCAAAATTGCCCCCAATCTCTGCAATCATCCCTTAACTCTAGCCAGAAGTAGAAAGTTATCAGCTGTAACGATTCATCATTGTCCTGCTCAGAGCAGAGAGTCCCTAGAATTTCATCTGCCAACACCATAGAGATTTGCATGGAGGTATATATTTACTTCTCGCATACCTACAGAATTTCTTTCCACCGCCGGCGGTAAATCAGTGTGTGTGTGTGTGTGTGTGTGTGTGTATGTGTAAGACAGAAATGCTGCCCTGTTTTTCTGGCATATTTATCTCTCAGTTTGTTGTGGGCTGCAGTCTCCCCCTCATGCTCACGTGTAAGCAGGGCCCTTAGGTGTTTATCAAGGTGGTAGCTCCCATTTAGTCCAGAAGCACATCATCTACAAATATAGTTCACAAAATCTGCAAGAGGCTAAGCCCTCTCAAACCTCATATGCCATTCATGGGGGGGAAACATACTAAAATTCTGCTTTAAAGGTCTGCTTTAAAGCCTTATTCCCCTAAAGAGTAAGGGCTCAAATTATTAATCACGGGGGGCGTGGCCGACGCATGGCGGAGTAAGGGAGCTCGACCGTGGGGCTCCAGAGACTAACCTCTATTGCAGCTGATCCTGGGCACTGAGCGCGGAGTGTATACCCTACTATGGGCGGCGGTAGAAAGAAGAAGGAGCAGAGAGGAGGCGGCGGACATTCTGGCGGCGGCATCGCCCGTTTTCTGGCCCCTAAGGGCCCGGCCGGAGAGGAGGAGGCGGCGTCCAAGATGGCGCGGGAGCGCAGGGGAACGAGCCTCCCGCAGCGCGACTCCCGGAGGCGGCGGTCTGTTGATGGCGGGGGGAGCTCGCAGGCGGCGGTGAGGAGCCGCTCGACTGACACTCGGGCGGCGGCGGCGGTGGAGGTAGGCGGGAGCGGCCCCTCGCAGCATCATGCCCCAGCCGCGGAAGGCAGAGGGGAGGGGGGAGTGAATCCGGCGGTTGGGCAGCCAGAGCCCTTGCTGCCACGTGAACCTGAGGAGATCTCCCCGGCAATGTTAAGCCCTGCACCCAGCCCTGCTGCTCAGACGGCGAACATAAATCTGACACCCCCACCAGGGCCAGAGAAGAGGGGAGCTGCTCCCCCATATTCAAAGATGTCTCCCCACACAGTAGTCACAGTCTGTGAGGTGCACCAGCCACCTCCCTCAGGCAGCTCCCTGGCCTGCCCCTCGCCTCCCTTGGACGTAACATCTGCTGATGGGGACCCCCTGGTTGGATGTGAAGCATTGGGGTGGCCCCGGATGCACAGCCCTGTACTCCCCGCCAGCTGCACACCGCCATTAGCCTGGTACTCGGGCTCTGAGGGGGATCCGCGGGAGGGATCTGCAGCACGGGAGGACCGTTGGAGTGACCCTGAGGGGGCCCCCCCTAAGACCCTGGAAAGCAAACCCTGCCCCAGTCCGTGCCTTATTCAACGGTCATGGGGTATTCCTGCCGAGCTGGACCCTAGCATCAAACTTCTTCTCCAATTTCTTCCCACTAAAGCAGACCTGAAAGATGATCTGGATGCAGTTGCACTGAGAATTGAGCGGGCGGTCCGGAAGGATTTGGAGGATCTTCATCAGCAAACGTCGGCCTTAGATACCAGGGTCGCTTCCTTGGAGAGCTCCTACGCCGGCCATGAAGATAGAATTGTTGAGCTGGAGAGGGCATCCCGTAGCCAGAAGCGCCAACTCACGGATGTCATTTTGCAGGCCGATGATTTGGAAAATCGCAATCGGCGCAACAATCTGAAGCTGAGGGGCATCCCGGAATCGGTACCCCCCGATCAACTGAGGTCTGCGGCTACGGACATCTTCAACAGCTTGCTCGGGAAACCGAAGGATTCGGAGATAATCATAGATCGTATCCACAGGGTGACTAGCCGACCCGCAGGTGACCCTGATGCGCCGCGGGATGTGCTATGTCGCATACACTTCTTCACAACCAAAGAGGACATTCTGCGCAGGGCCTGGGAACTGCGACGGGTGGAATGGAAGGGTCGTGGGATCCAGGTCCTCCCGGACTTCTCCCGCCACACGCTGCGCATGCGGAGAGTGATGCGCCCCCTCTTGGAGAAAATCCAGGAGGTCAATGCTTCGTATAAGTGGGGCCACCCCTTCCACCTCATTGTCCGTAGGGACAACGGTGTATTTGCCTTGCGGCGGAGAGAGGACCTGCCTGATTTGTTCCGATTTCTAGACATTGATCCCATTGCAGTACCGGATTGGCTGGACTTTAGCGTGGACCTGCCCCCGCGAGGCGAACAAAGAATTGGAGGGGAGCGTCGTCGGGGACGTGGCGGCGGGGGTCCCGTTCGTCGGGGCCTCCGGAGATAGGTCACTGGACCTTGAGTTGCGGGCTCCCTGCTGGGGTGCTCTCCTGTTGACTGCTTTGATATCCTTTCGGTGACGGCCGCTCCCTCTTGAGGAGCTGCTCTCTCATGAAGACAAAGATTGTGACTATGTTTAAATATGCCGTTTAATTGTTCCCTGTTTTATGTTATTGCCTGCTCTTCTTAGTGGTTTAAAGTTATGTTGTTTGCATTATACCTCACGCATTTATAGGTTAGCGCTGCAGTTTGATTAACGATTTTGCCTCTTAGATGTGCTGTTTTCTCATAGGTTTTCTGGGGCCCCACCCTGGGATGCGTGGTTGCCTTTTTTCCCCCAATAGTTTCTGCTCTCTCACACCAAGCGACTGCCTGGTGGGACTGAGCAGAATTAGGAACGTCAGTTCCGGTTCTAGAACCTACCCTCTCTCCTGTTAGAGGGATTTCTATCTTTTGGTTCTCTCTTTCTCTTCTTCTCTTCCTTCTTTACCTACTACTTTGCTCCCGCTTCCCAATTCCTGGAGGTTGTTGGGGTTGACGGGCTTCATCCTTCCCCCTTCCTGTCCTCCTGCCCTGTCCTTGCCGGGGGGGGGGGGTCGGGCGGCATGGCTACTATAAAGTTTTGCTCCCTTAATGCCAAGGGTCTAAATGTCCCTGAAAAAAGATCTAAGATACTTTATGGGTTACATAAAGAAAGGGTGGATGTGATACTTTTTCAGGAGACCCATTTTGGCAGTGGACGAATCCCAGAAATTAGAAATAAGTACTTTACAAAATGGTATCACTCCCCGAATCCAGAGGCTAAGTCCAAGGGAGTATCAATTGCGCTACATAGAGGTGTGCCACTGGAAACGCTGGACTCCGTGATCGACCCTCAAGGGCGATATGTTTTCTTAAAATTTTTGGCTGGAGGGGAGACCTATACAGTGGCGAACATATACCTGCCTAATCAAGACCAGTCGGGGGTGGGAGTGCGGTATCTTCGTCTCTTAGAGAAATTTGCTGAGGGGGTTTTGATTCTGGGGGGGGACCTCAACATGGCGCTGGACCCAAGGCTGGACACGTCACAGGGTAAATCGGCAATTCCACAATCTAAATTGGTTTCCTTCAGAAAAGCCCTGACCGACCTGCAGGTGGTGGATGTATGGAGGATTCTGAACCAGGGGGCGAGAGACTATACATTTTACTCGCATACCCATACATCCTACAGCAGACTGGACTACATTTTTGTGAGTCATTATGCTCTGTCTAGAGATGTGAGTGCCTCGATTGGCCCGATTGTTTGGTCAGACCACTCCCCTGTATATCTCAACCTGCCGGTTGTGGGTGTAGCCCGGAGAAATTGTGGTTGGAAACTTAATGATAACCTCCTCAAGGATCCTGTCTGCCTTGCAGAGGTGCAGGGCGCTGTCACGCACTTTATCACTGATCATGCCAATGACGATACCCCATTACCAACGCAGTGGGAGGCGATGAAGTGCGTCCTTCGGGGGATATTCATCAAGCACGGGTCTCGGTTAAAGAGGGAGAGGACGCATCAGATCCGGTCTACTTTAGAACGGATTCGGGAGTTAGAACAGGCTCATAAAAAGGCACCCTCTAATACTGATTTGATGGAACTTATTGCAGCTAGAGAGACACTTACGAAACTGTATGACCAGAGTTTCCTGAAATATAGGGATAGATGTAAGGCCAGGTTCTATGAATTCTCTGATAAGTGCGGGAGGTTGTTGGCCAGGTCCTTGCACCCTAGGCAAGATTTGACATATATCCCGGTCATCAAGGGAGAGGGGGGGCGGGAAATCCACAAACCGAATCAGATTGTTGAAGAATTTCAGGGGTACTACACCAGACTATACAATATAAGGGGTGCTCAGGACTCCTTGCCCACAGAAGAACTGGACGCCCACATTGCAAAATACATAGAAGAAACAGCGGTTCCTTCTTTATCAGAGGAGGCGGGAGCCTTATTGGAAACGCCCTTTGAGGAGACTGAGATAGGGAGGGCCATTAAAGGGACCCCTTTGGGGAAAAGCCCGGGCCCGGATGGATTCACACCACGATTTTATAAAATTCTGGGGGAAAGGCTCACTCCCTTCCTAACTAAGGTGTTTAATAGTGTCTCTGACTCCTGCCCTTTCCCCAGACAGTCCTTGGAAGCGCATATCTCGGTTTTGCCGAAACCCAATAAAGATAAGACCTTGATTGGTAATTACAGGCCGATATCGCTAATAAATGTAGATGTAAAGCTCTTTGCCAAGGTAATAGCTCATAGATTACAGAAGCCTCTGGCAGAGATTATAGACAGGGACCAGGTGGGTTTTATCTTGGGCAGAGAAGCCAGGGATAACACCCTGAAGACAATCACCCTCATGCATCACGCCCAAACCCGGGGGACCCCTTCATGCCTGCTTTCCGTGGACGCCGAGAAGGCATTTGATAGGGTCCATTGGCGTTTCCTGCGGGCTGCCCTGGTGCAGATAGGGATCGGACCTGATATGCTAGGGAAGATAATGTCGCTCTATAACGGACCTACAGCAAGGGTCAGGGTGAGTGGGATTCTATCGTCCCCATTTAGTATCAATAATGGGACGAGACAGGGTTGCCCATTGTCGCCACTGTTATATGTGATAGTTATGGAACACCTCGCTCAGGCCCTGAGAGCAAACTCTGCAATTAAAGGGATCTCCTGTGGGGGGAGGGAACATAAGCTTTCCTTGTTCGCAGACGATCTTTTGTTGTACATCACTTCTCCCCATATCTCGTTGCCATCCATACTCCGGGAATTTGATAGATTTGGCTGCCTTAGTAATTTTAAAGTTAACCTCTCTAAAACGGAAGCCCTCAATGTCTCCCTACCTAGTGACGCCCTACAACTTACGCAAGCGAACTTCCCGTTTAAATGGCAGAGGGAGTCCATTACTTACCTGGGGGTACAATTGCCTACTAATCTAGACAGCCTTTATAGGCTCAATTACGCCCCCCTCCTCTCTAGGACTCAGGAGAATCTTAAGGCATACAATAAGGCGCAATACTCGTGGATCGGGCGCATAAACATTTTAAAGATGGATATCTTACCCCGCTTTCTCTATGTGTTTCAGACCATCCCAATTGTGCCTGAGCAGGGATTCTTCAGGGTCTTGAAGAAGGAGTGGATTAGGTTCGTATGGAATGATAGGAGGCCACGGATCCGTTACTCAGTCTTGACCAGGCCCAAAAGTAAGGGGGGGTTGGGTTTGCCGGATCTTAAGAGTTACCACACTGCAGCCCTGTTGGTCAGGCTGGTAGACTGGTTCCATCATCAGGAAGACAAACTGTGGGTGAGTGTCGAGGGGGAAACTTCTCCTCTTGACCTTACCGCACTCCCTTGGGTGGAACCTCATTTGAGGCCCAAGTCACACAGTCTCTCATTGTTGACCCGCTATTTGCTATATGTGTGGGATGTGATCCTTAAGAAGAAGGCCCTATCGAGTAGACCTGGACCATTTACCCCTCTGTTCGACAACCCCGCCTTTCCCCCGGGTGTAGGGGTAAGTAAGTTCCTGATTTGGGAAAAAGCGCAAGGGGTGAGGCTGGCTGATACGCTTCAAAACGACCATCCTCCAAGCCTTCGGGATCTCCAGATTCAGGGACAGGGGGAAAGGATGTCCTGGCTTCTTCACAGGCAGTTGGTGGCTTTTATCTCCTCTCATGCTCGGGGTCCTTCACTCGTTGGGCCTCTGACTTCCTTTGAGAACATTTTAAGGGCCGACAGTGGTCCACCACACGCCCTCTCACTCCTGTATCAGGTTGTGATGGCGGAGAGGGATCCCTCGGACGGCCTCGGGTATGTTGGGAGATGGGAGCGGGAGCTGGGTCGGGAGTTCGACGCCGAGGATTGGGAAAAGTCTTTTGCCCTGACCCACAAACTCTCTTTGGCATGTAGGGCCCAGGAAAAAAACTATAAAATTTTGTCCCGGTGGTACAAGTGTCCTGTGGACCTGGCCAGATTTGGGGGAGCGGACTCAGATACGTGCTGGCGGTGTAGGGGGGCGGAGGGTTCAATGCTTCATATATGGTGGAGCTGCCCCTTGATCAAAAAGTTATGGGATCAGGTATTCGCGGTGTATGAATTCTTGACCCTGGAAAGCATGCCTAAGGAACCGCAAATAGCCTTGCTATTTATGGTGCCTGGTTCTGTTTCCGCAGCAAAGAGGGGAATTTTCAGGCATCTTTTGACTGCAGCCAGATCAGTGATACCCCGGCATTGGCGCTCTCAACATACACCGGACATTTGGGAGTGGGTGAGAGAGGTGGAGGCTATCAAACGAATGGAGGAGTTGGTTTTGGACGGGACGGAGGGTGGGAGAGAGAAGTTTAATAAGACATGGCTGGTCTGGATCACGGCGCGAGATACGCCGGAATTTGCGTCTCTACTCTCCTCCCTATAGTCGCCTGGTGGATATTGTTTGCTGGTACGATGGGGAGGAATGTACGGATCTAGTGGGGAGCCCGATGCCGCCAGGCCCTCCCCCCTGTAGACTTACGTTTGTGCCCCTCCCACTCCTGGCTGACCTCTCCCTCTCCCCCTGGATTGTCCCCCCTATCGGAGGCCGTCTCGGCTCAGATACGGAGCTCACTTTTTCTGTTTTCGCGCCCGCCTGGTTCCCCTTCCCTTCTCTCTTCTTTTTCTCTTTCTTTCTCCTTCCTTTTCTTCTTGGTGTGTGTTTTCTGTTTTATTTGTCTCTCTTTTTCCCTTTCCCTCCCCCCCCCTCCCCTTTTTCGCTATCCCTACTTTGTTCTTTGCTATACTTATAAAATAGTTATAATAGGAGGGAAGAGCGCAGGGCTTTTGCAATGTCGTGATTGTGTATGCTTCTGGCCCGGGAGTGCCCCCCCTTTTTCGGACACATGCTTTTCCGGACCGGGGGCTGACCCCTTCGGGGGGCCCAGTCGGCCGGATCTCTTGGACGTGGGTGAAGGAATCTTTTTAAGGGGCTCGAATGAGGTCTCGCGGGGCGAACTCGGTCAGTAGCACCAACATTGGCCGAGGGCATGGTGTTTGGGGGGGGGGGGGTTCCTTGTGGGTTGCTTGCTTCACATGCTGTTTACGCCTTGTTATGTTTCTCATGTCATATGCTTTATGATGGTGATGTCCTATGTCATGTTGTCCTGTGCTCTGTTTCTTCCCAATAAAAATATATTAAATAAAAAAAATTATTAATCACTATCCTTTTCAACCCCTGCCAATCCCAGTTTTTGTCTGCTAAAAAGGAACTGAACTTAAAAGTAATTATAGATCAATTGTTTTCAATGCTTTCTGAGGTGTGTATTTGTATTAATACTAATAACTGAAATGTAATTTGCGAAATGTAGTGAATAGTGATGCTGAAATATGCTTCTATTCTGTTGCAATTTGAATGCATTTTCAGTAGGCAACCAAATGTGAAAATCATTCAAGTCTTTGGGAGAAGAATTTTGGTTTGTGTTACGATCTTGGGAAAGCAACTAAGGCAGTCAAATGCCTCCGAACATCGAAAAAAAAATTCAGCATACTAAAAACATAGCAAACTTTAACCCAAGTCTTAACAGCAACACTAACATTGTAACTACCGTGTTTCCCCGAAAGTAAGACACCGTCTTACTTTCTTTTTATCCCCAAAAGCCCCACTACGTCTTACTTTCGGGGTATGTCTTATATTGGAAAAAAATTGTCGAATTTTTTGTTTTAACCTTAAATATGCCGGATGACGTTGGTGAGCGAGCCCGTCATTTTCATGTGAGGGACAGAGCAGTGTGAGAGAAGGCCTTGCTGGCCAATAGGGGGAGACCTACTAATTACATCAGGTGGAGGGGCGGGGTTTACAAAGCCGCAACAACTCACAGCGACAGCAGCTGTGAGCGGCGGTGCCGGCCGCTGCGGACTTCACTGGGGGGGGGGGGGGTGATAGCCTATGCGCGGGGATGATCACCGGTGAGGGGGGCCCCCGGTCGGGGTTCAGCCACGTCGGGCTCCTCGCAGCGCCCGCAGCTCACCTCCGGTCACGGCGCTGCTCCCGCTCTGTGCTGCAGTGAGAGCCAGATGACAGACGCTCCTCTGCACCCGGCGCCGCTCGTCTTCTGTGGGTCACCCGCGGTCTCTGGGGCACAGGAGGGGGGAGACCACCCGGCAAAGCGGACCTCCCGTACAGATGCCCCGGCCTCTACAGTCATTGGGGGCGATAGGTCAGTGGCAAGATGGCGGCCGTGCCTCAGCTCCTGCGCTCGCAGCCCCGGATCCACCGCCGCCTCTCCTCCTCTCAGGTAGGTCCCGTCGGCGCAGGGGGATACACGCCGGGGGCAGGGGGGGGGGGGGGGTTTATATCGCTTCCCTCAGCCCCGTTCGACAACAGTGTTATTTCCCCGAAAGTAAGACATATGTCTTACTTTCGGGGTACGGCTTATATTAGGCGACCCCTCTGAAACTCCCCATACGTCTTACAATCGGGGGTGTCTTACTATCGGGGAAAGACGGTAGTTTGTAACTAGTAACAAGTTTGACCTTGTCCCTCCTGGTTTGCCAACCATCCACTCTAAGCCTGTTACAAACAATACAAAAGGAATTTTTATATTTATTATATTTGTTTTTGCTAAACATATTTTATTCTGTATCTTTGTAAAGATACAGAACCATAATTCCCTATAATAGGACTGGTTGGCAAAGAAATAGAGAATGCACTTTATGTAACGCAGCATTTACTGTGGGGGTTTGCAGACATCTACAATGGGGTTTAATTGGCCACCAGGGAAATCTCCGCAAAAACTATGTTTCTTTTTATTTTTTCTTTACTCTACTTAAGTAAAGTTTTATGTTCTGTAGACAGATTTAACATTATCAAGTCTTTCATTATTTTCTTGTGTTCAACAATGGTATCTGAGAAAAGCAAGCTGCAAAGAAATGTTTCCACCTCAGGACCTGCAGTAATTCAATACCAAAACGTGTTGCAGTATATTGTGACACCATTTATTGGGCTAATTCAGAGCTAGATCTTCAGGAGACAAGAGATCAAAATCTTCCTGGCAGAAGGGTGAAAACATCTTGTATCTAGCTATTACTTTATTTTCTCTGGTTGTTGTTTAGATGAGCCGTGGATAGAAGCTTATAGGTGAGATTCAAGGGTCCTTTGAAGAATATTTTCAAAATGGGTTATGAGTCTTTGGAGGGCAGACATTGTTCAGTAAGTATGAGGTTCATCTGCTACACATCCAGAATATTAAAGCTGAACCCTAGCCAAAATTCAATTTTAATGCCCTTTTTATTAGCACCCGGGCTACAAAGAAACTGGCCTTATAGAGGGCAAGATGTAACGTGCCTGAATATGCTTGCTTACTCCTAGGGTACCAATTATTGTCTGAAGAAAGATGCTATAAGGCTGTATTTATACTGGAGATCAGAGGACTTTCACTACCATGCATATCAAAAACTAGACTCAGTAGCACCTAACTGCCCCTTACAGAGATGGTCCATTTTTGTACTGTCGCCTTTCCCCTTAGGAACTTACATTTTGCAGGTCCAAAGTATGAACCAGCAAATGTACTTTTTACCTACAGGAAGAGCACAGTATGCACTTGACAACAGTTTTAATTGTACTTAAACTTGGAAATGGCAATGGCTGTCTGGGTAGAAGGTTTCCAGTTCAGAGTGAACTGTACTTTTAACCTTGGGGTCTCAGTAAGTTGTTGTACCGTGTTAGCCATCGTGTAAGCAGGAAATCCAAGGTTAAGGTAATACCATTTATTGGCTAACTCCATAAGATTGAAAATGCAAGCTTTCGAAGCTGTTCAAGCTTCTTCTTCAGGCATAATACAGGTCTGTAACTTAGACACACATTTATACAGAAAAACTACAAAGGAGTGACAATTGATTTTACACTGACACACATGAAAAAAGCAAAGTCGTAAAATCTTACGCTGTCGGATAAGAATCGGGGGGGGGGGGAGGGGGTTATAACAATTAAAGTGGACCAACACCCAGGGGTGATCGGCCCGGGAATCTATAAGATTCCCGGGCCGATCTCCTCCCTCACCGCGGGGCATCCGAGATCGGGATGTCCCGCGGGGTGAAACCCCCCCAAAAGCCCCAAAAAACCTTACCTTATCGGCGACGGATCAGCCGCCGCCGCCTCCCACGCGCCCCTCTAGCAGTGCGCGCGCCCGCGCCGGCCGTTTGTGAATGGCCGGCGCGGGCACGCGCCCTGTAAGAGGGACGCGCGGGAGGTGGCGGCGGCTTGTCCGTCGCCGAAAAGGTACGTTTTTTTGGGGCTTTTGGGGGGGTTTCACACAGCGGGGCATCCTGATCTCGGATGCCCCGCTGAAGTGGACCAACACCCAGGATAGTGAAAATCCTGGGTGTTGGTCCACTTTAATGATATTAAACAGATTGTCTGGCCTGTGAAAGCAGTAAAAATTCCACGCACTCTATCCCCCTCTCATTCTATTCAGCCCACACATCCCACTGTGTGTCAAACAATTGTCACTCCTTGTAATTTTTCTGTACATGTGTGTCTAAGTTACAGACCTGTATTATGCCTGAAGAAGAAGCTTGAACCGCTTTGAAAGATGCATACAGAAAGAGCGATGGTCTGTGTGGAAAAAAAGGTGTGTTTTTTTTTGCCTGCAAATTGTCATTAACGTCCTTGAGGGCAAATGCATGCTAAGCTAAGCTGCAACCACCCTCTTGAGGCAGGGCATGATATAAAGGCCTGCAGATATAGATAATGTATTGACTTCTGAAGCAGCAGTGACTAGAGATCCTCAGGGGGAATTAGAAAAGGAGGGGGGAATTTATTAGAATATGAGAAAGCAATGTCAAATATTTTTCTTTAAAATCTTAAAATTAAATATTGTTGAACAATGTATAAATTGAATAAAACTACGTGCAGAAAACTATCCATTTTAAATCTTGCCAGTTAATCAGGCATTCTTATTAGGGCACTGGAATTTGGGAGAAAATGAGAACGCGTCTCGTGACCCGGCAGTCTATAGCAGTGGATGGAGAGAACAGCCTTTCATCAGAGGAGGTGACTAAGGTTAATTCAGCCTGGGAATTCTATTGACCTCAAGTCTTTCTAGATGCCAGGAAAACCAGTCTGGCCAAATAGGTGTAACTGGGAGTTTGAAAATGTGTAAAAGCTTTTGGCACTCCAGGTCAGGTGAGTCATTAGTCTCATCACATACAATATGTCTGGCTTTTGAATGGGAACAAAATAATTCCAACAATAAAATGCATTGAATGAGCTGAACAGGGAAATAAAGAAAAGGGCGTAGGGACAGACATATGTCTCTAGAGGACTGATATGCTACGAATTTATTTAAAGAAACGCTTTTACTAGAACCTTAGGAGACTTTTTTTTTAGGACCTTAGAATTGTAGATAACTAGAAGGTCAGTGCTCTTTCTTGGCCTTGCAAATGAATTGCCTACATGCAGGGTGGGTCTTTGTTTCAAGGTAGGTGTATGCCCAACAACACAAACTTAGGTGCCCAACAGGCACTAGAAGTTTGGGTTTGGAAGGTTCGTCCAAACTTTGAACAAAAGTTTGGTTCCAGTACCCGAACTTGAACCGAACCTGAACTCTGTCCCTATTGAAATCATTGGGGATACAAACTTTTTAAGGGGGATTTTTCCCTATCAAATAGACTACGGCCAGAACTACAGAAAGATGGCTTCTGCTCCCATGAGTGAGGACACTGGCAGCAGCTAGCAGCACTTCTAGTGTCAGCTGCCAGTGTCCTCACTCTTGGGGTGGGGGGTGGCGGAGGGGCCTCCAGAGACAGAATCACCCCACAGTGTTCAGGTCCCCAACAACAAGCTGGCCCCCTGGCAACTGGCATTTTAGAGCTTACATGGGGGTTTAAGAGTGCAGATTTGGTGACTAATTACATCTATCTTGGCCTAAAATTTGTTAAGCCAGATCAAAAGACAAAGTTGACATTTCGGCCAGTTTGTAGGATTTCCATGGTTTTGAGATGCCTCACAGTAGGAATCACTGCCCAAACTCAAACCCAAGCAGCACACTAGTCTCGACCCCCCCCCCCTTTAGACAAATTCAGGGCATGTAGCATACCCTGCTTCCTCACTCCTGGTGGCAGACTGTAGGATCATGTAGACGTGGAGAGCACACCCAGCAGGGAGCTGAGTAAGTATTCCCCCTGAAGGAGAAGTTAGACAATGATACTTATTGTGGGGTATCCAAAATTCCCCCTAGGAATCCTACAAACCAGACCAACTGCCTATTTTGACTTTTGGACCAAATGTCCATTTTGACTTTTGGTCCGTTTTAAAGAGCAGGACATAAAAATTTAAGGGGTGAGGGTATTCATTGGACCCTTATTCTTTATGTTAGGTCTACTTTAGGTACTACCTCATTATAAAAGTCTTAAGCCATTTTGCCAGTGCCAGGACAATATGTATTTGTGTTTTCTTACATTCTTGTATCAATCTAAGAGAGCAAAGCCCAATAGGCTCCTTTGGGCTAAGGTCTCTCTGCTGCAGCTACCATAAGCACTCCCATAGGCTTTGGTTGGGATCGGCTCACTAAGTGCAGCACACGGTACAATCACGTTTGATAAATCACCCTCCTTCCTTCTGAAAGAAGAAAAATGAGACTACAGGAAGTGCCTCGTATGAAGTCACACGTGGTTTCTATTTAAAGTTTACTACTATTTACAAGAAAAAAATGATTACAGGAGCCTTGTTATAAACATTTAGCTTGCTACTAGAATTTAGACAAGGTACAGCAAAAACAATGTCCAATCACGTTATTTAGATTTCCCCTATTTTATATTTTTAATTGAATTTGTCTATGGGAAATCGTATTTTTCTTTCACATCTAGGATATAGCGTTACATTGGTGCTGCTGGCACGCACATTTATACTTGGATGAAAGTACAACAATATAACATATAAAGCTAATCCCTTAGAGTTCACCAGAATTCACCAGCAGATAATGGCAGGATTCCAACTAACGTATTTATATAGAATAAACCTAAAAATAGTAAACCTAAATAACCTTTTCACATTCAATAATACTTTGGTTTCTTTTTTATAGTACTGGACAGATGAGTCCAGCTTTACATTGTTTACAGTTAGTTCTATTGTGAGATGTTGGTTGTGACATCAGAGCCAGCTTTTAGGGGGAAATGTACTATTGACCAATTCAGCAAAACCTTTGTGTATTTTATGTGCTTTTTCCATAAGCAAATAAAATAGGCAAAACAGTTTGAAAATCTCCCAAATGCATGAAGTTGGGCAGTTGTTCAGCAATGTGTTGTTACATATGCTTTTGGCCAAAAAGCACGGCAAAAAAAAAGCTATGTTTGTTTTTCCCAATAAAAAAGACACAGAGGATGTAAAGTTTTTATTTTAACAAATATAAAAAAGTGTGCCCCTCCTTTTTGAGCCAATCAGCCCGCTGCACTAAGCATAGGGGCTGGTCACCCAGGGCTCAGAGTTTGAACAGTTAGCCTTGGCCCTGCTGGTTCACCAGCTACTTTGCCCTTATATACGGGTCTGGTACTTTTCCAGGGCTGTAGGAAGAACACCAGGGCCATACAGATGGGCACCAGGATTTTCCTTGTGGGTGCAGGTAACAGGGCCACAGTACTGGCATGCCAGCTGGCAACGCTGGCTGAGGAGCATCCCGGCCCACCTACTATTTGAATTGGTATAGGTCTTTTTGATGTTCTGCGTTATTCAGTAAACTTTTTTCTGTTTTTAATTCAATTGGATGCAGCTAGTCAACCAAATACTGAAAGAGCAGAGGAAGATGATGCTTCCTTTCTCTAAATGATGTCAAGTGAGTACAAATACAATAAATAAGGTGGAGGGGCAACATTGATGGGGTCCCCCTGACCTTCTGGGCCCCAATGCGGTTGCACCCCCTCAAGTTATGCACTGATGCCTAGAAGATCCAGAGTTCTTACAATGGACTTAAACCAGACCAAAAGCCAAAACAGACAGATACTGTAGCTTTCCTACAGGATTGGGTTTTTTTCCACTTTACAACAGTGAAACCTTGCCGTAGGGAAAAATCTCCCCTCCCTTGCAGGTAGCCTTTGACCCCTATTAGAAATCCAAGGCTTGATTTTCAGTTTCCATTTGCACATATCTTTCACGTTTCCTACCATCAGCACTATTATAAGTAGTGAGTCATTATTTCTAGACAAAGATCGTCCTTCTGAGCGGAGCTTATCTGTATATCATCTCTACAATACAGGTTTTCCTTCCTCGACAGGAAACAGAATTCTCTGACTATTGCTGCAGACTGTCCATTGTGTTCTCTTCCTGGAGCATCGTCTACGCAGTCTGGCTGTGCGTGCCCCCTTGACATTGACAACAGTGAACGTCATTAGGAGAGCATAGGCACCATGCTGCATCCAGTTCAAGCCCTTGTCTCACGTGCCCCAGACATGTCAAGTCATCCTACAATGGAATGTGTGGGGTTTATTGTGAGCCAAAACCAGACCCAAAGTCCAGCTCGTGGGCCTTCCTTGTAGGTTTTTTTACTGCAAGGCATGGCAAATTGTGATGCCTCTTAGGGGGGTTTGCGTCAGACCTACAGTGTTTTTAGCCAAGTCGGGGCGAAACAAAAAATAAATAAACACCTTCTCCCTTGGGTCTGGTGCAAAAACATTTACGGGTTGCTTAAATTATAGATACCCCCACTCTTCTTTAAAGAGGAATAACAAGAATTTCACTTTCCCATGTGTTGTTCCGCTCAGGGGGGCACCCCAGATTGGTATGCCCTGCTGTGTTTATCCCACCAGGTTGCCCAATTCACTCAACATTCCTGACATTCACATGGCGTAGGCTCGACCGAAACTGAGGGGCTGATTGGCTAAGTGGCCCGCACAGCCAATCAGCGAGCTCGATTTTACTTACATAGTTACTTCATTTAAACGGTTGAAATAAGACATACGTCCATCAAGTTCAACCAAGGGTGTTGGGGGTGAGGGGAAGTTGTGTTTTATTTTTTACTGATAACCGCTAATTGTAACTTCGGCTCAGTCAGTGGCTAAGCAGCTGAGCAGAGCTGAGAGCGCCTCCGGACGCATTCCCCGCTCAGCTTCTAGCTGTACTGCTCCTAAAGTCTGCCATTCAGAAATGCCTGTCACCGGTGCATGCACAACTAGGATGTGGCTGTGGCGCCAAGACACACCGTGGGCTCCAGGAGAAGGTGAGAGAGGTTAGTGGGTATGCCCCAAGAAGTGGAACTCGGATGGCACTGGAATCTTTTAGACGACAGGGACTCCAAAGTTCCTCTTTAATCTTCGTAGCTCTGTTTCTGTACCCTCCCTTTTTTTCCTGGAATAGGACCCCCTCCAAGTGGAATCTGGATGGAACTACTGCTTAAATCTCTGGTTTCTCAGAGCTAGCTACTCTTTCTTATCCCTTTCCAATACTGGGATCTCCAGAAGCCCTCGGCTCCAATAGTGGTGCATAATTTGGAATCGCCTGCCTCATCCTAGGCTCCTGGGACTGGAAATGTCCTTAAGAAACAAAGGAGGGGTGGCAGCCGCTCAGACCATTTTATAACTAACCTGGGAGGTGCACGTTAGCAGGGCAATTAAGACTTTTGTACTGTAAATGTCCTTCCCTGATCGTCATTTATTTTTGCTCCTCAGTGTATTATTCTGCCAATGCGTATTGTATTATACTGGTAAAGGTTTAGCTCCCTACTCAGTGTACTCCCTCCCTGCCACAACAAATTCCTAGTACGCACTTGCAGGTATTACTGATTCTTGGGCTGTGAGGGTCTTACATTGTGCTGTATTATCTCTTCCTTCAGCTGTGCAATCAAGCAGAGATGAGTCATGCTCTTACACTGAAAAAAAAACAGTGAATGACATTATAACAGACAGGCTATGGCTGATTGTTACAATTGTAACAAGTGCTACACCTGCTTTGATACATTGTAAAACAGCAATGAGCCTGCTAATGTAAAAAGCTCTCCGCAATGTGTGTGTTTTCCACGAAAAATGCTCCATCTATATGTAGCTGGCGAATTAAAACCTGAACCTGGTCTCAGAATATGAGACACCCACTTCCTTGTACAGAGGAAGCACACTCATACAGTGTCTGGCATCCCTTTCTCTGCAACCCGTTTGCTTGTAAACTGTGGGTTCAAGCGCTCTTCCACCATCCACCGCGTCCACAGCTGCCTGGCCAAGAGAGTATGCAGACTGGGGAGAATGCCAGATCAAGGGACGAGTTAAGATTACAGGGAAACTTGGGGGGGTTTACAGTGCTGCCCTAGGGTCATATAGACTCTGCCTACTGCCAAAGAGTGATGGATAATTCTTAGTTAGGGTCAGCTTTGTTCCAGTAAGGTGTGTTTTGAAAAAAACAGCTTGTTTACAGGAGATTGATTATGCAATTCCTATGATCATGTGACTCATTGCCTGGTTATATGCTGAAGAAAGCCTTAAAGAAGCACTATCACGAAAAAAATGAGCCAATAATAAAAATACATAGAAATATGCTAGATGGCCGAAGGAGAGGTCCCTTATACACCCGGCATCAAGAAATATCCAGCCAGGCTTGTTTTTTATTTTTATTAACAGAAGGAAGAGGAAATCGGGTGACAGGTTCTGTCAACCCTGATACACTAAACCTGTAACCCCTGGATTTTATTCCTACCAGGAGAAGAAAACCACCGGCTTGGCAGGAGTTTTATTCAGTTTGGGTGTATATGTGACCCCTCCTTTCATTAGCCAATATGCTTATACAGGTTTTTAATATTACACAATTTCGTGATAGTGCTCCTTTAATGTATTCAAAAGATGCTTAACATAGGCCGAGCTCAGAGCTGTGAAACGTTAAGTGAGATCAATATATGTGTGTGTGTGTGTGTGTGTGTGTGTGTGTGTGTGTGTGTGTGTGTGTGTGTGTATATATATATATATATATATATATATATGAATGAATTGCACATAAGGCTAGAAAGCAACAGCAGGGGTTATTGATACAACCCATGTGAAAATAATCTGTGTCAAGTTTGTTGTTTCTCTTTACTGGATACTGTCTAAGAGGCCGATTCATTAATAGCGCCAGGTAGCGACAGATGAGCGACAGTAGCGTTATTTTCACAGTGCCCGCTAGTATTCGCTGTGCTTGGCCGTTGTTCGGCTGTTGACAGCGACTCAGTCGATGTGCGGTAATGTTGAATATTGGGTGAGGAGTCGCTGTTTGACAGGTTCCGCGCTGTATGGGAGCGCATGACAGCGAATGGCCATAGCGAACGGCTCCCAGCATATTCATTAACAAATCACGCTCCAAAAATTCTCGCGCTGTGAAATGCTTGTTTAAACCCCAGAGCGCTGGCGGCGATGGGTTAAAAGTAGTTTTTTAACCCCCAAACAACCATATTTTTTGGAAAAAAAAAACATGTTTTTCAAAACATTTTGTAATATGAATACATTAATATCAGACCTGTAATATCAATTCTGTACAATTTTTTTTTTTTTTTTTTACCTTAAAAAAATATCTAACATTGCAGAAGTGGTCACAGAATTTTTGACATTTAAAAAAAAAAAAAAAATTAATAGCAATTAATTATGAATATTTAAAGATTGCTCCATTGAAATGCATTGGAGAGCGCCAGGTAGCGAGAGGTCATACCTGTCGCTGTTCAAGGTCGCTCGCTGGCGCTGTGGGGTGAGGCTGGAATAATGATGAATGATTCGCTATCTGGCGCTCTGTCAGTCGCTAAGCAGGATCGGCTTGATAAATGTGTGATTGCGGAGGGGAGCCGGCGTTCTCGTGGCGGTGAGCGTCATTACCGTTCGCTCACCATTCGCTACCTGGCGCTATCCCTTGTTAAATAAGGGCCTAATACTTCTCCACCTTTGCAGGGGAGAACTGCTCAATTCTAAAAGCCTGTCCAAAGCATTGCATGATTGGTGAATACATCTACACATATTAGAAGATGATAATAGCAATAAACCATTATTCCAGCACAGGTTGGCTTAGGGGGACAATCCTTCAGCCAAGCAGTCCTCCCTTGTAAAAGTAGAAAAGTAAATAAACAAACCTCCCACCATGGATGCTTCTTACCACCAGTAATATAAGAAAAACAAGCTAATCTTGATCTTGAGTATATACAGGGTGAGAGTTGGGCACCTTGTGCCAATGGGAGGAAATCAGCCTAGGGGTCCACCGGAAGAAATTATCCTTGGGGCCCAACCTTCAGCTAAAACACAACTAGATTGTAATAACATAACATCTGATGTTTATTGACCAAATAAAAAGTAACTTACTCAGAGAAAACTCCAGGTAAGCCAGATACACTTGCACTGCCCTGATGGTGACCATGGGCCCTGACTCCCACTGGAGGATCCTCTGGGGTTCCAGTGGACCAATCTGACATTGAATTTATAAGTAATCTCTTCTTTTTCTAACATATTCAAGCAATTATTTATTATTAGAACATATTTGCTAAAAGTGGAACAAAACGCAGGACTTTTACTATCACGGGTGCACCAGCACTCTACAGCACATGCGCGGGCTCTCCTCCAATCAGAGAGGTTTGCCATGCATGTGCTATGTTCGGCAATGTACTCTGTTTGCAGAATTCAGCAAAAGGCTGGGGTGGGAGCGCGCACACACCTCAAAGATGCTGCAGGATGCTGTGGTTCACACAACAGGGCATCCTGATTTGGGATGACCCAGGCGAAAGCAAGTGGCCGGCCCTGGAAGCTTTTCTCATTTAAGAAATTTGGCTCAGATTTCAGGATTTCTAGGGGGAATGTCTATTTCAGTTGGAATTGCTGTGCGCGCTTCTGCACTTACCTTGCGACAATCCAGCGCTGTATTACAATGCGGTACAGGAAGTAGATGCAATGGCATTCCCGGGAGGGAGGTGATGTATACAGCAAGGATGCCTGTGCCTCATTTCAATAGAAGGCTGGAGTTGGATAGTGACTAGAGATGAGCGAACCGGTTCGGACGAACCGGAATTCGCTCCGAATTTCAGGGAAAATTCGATTCGGCACGAAGCACCGGAGCGTGGAGGCCTGCGCCGCTCTCAGCTGTCATCAGAGGACACGTCATCAGAGGGCGCCTGAGAGCGACGCCGGCCTCCACGCTCCGACCATGCAGGTAAGTGTTTGCTTTTTAAACAAATGCCGGCATGGTGGGAGCGGGCAGGCCGGCTGCGCTGCCGGCGGCGGCCCGCTGACAGGCGTAGCTGGCCTGCCCGCTGCCACCATGCCGGCATTTTTTTTTTGCAGATGAGCGATTCGTGAAAGTTCGATTCGGGCGAACCCGAATTTCTTGGGGAAATTCGGCGAATCGCCCGAATCGAACTTTCAAGAAGTTCGCTCATCTCTAATAGTGACTATAGGGGTTATTCATGAAGGTAGCGCCTCGTAGCGGCAGGCAGCGCCTGGTGAACGCCGGGCGCTGTACACAAAACCACATTTATGAAAGCGAATCTGGTGAGCGACTCTAACAGCGCCATGTAGCGTCCAATGTATTATTACAGGCGGCTCAGCGTATAGCGCCGGCGCTCTAGCTTCCAGAGCGCCAGGTATTACCTTTCGCTCAGTGTCGCTCCCATACATTTCAATGGCCATTCATTTGCGTGTGTTTAAACAGCGTGTTTGACAATTTTATGATTTTTATTTATTTTTTGCTCAAATCATTGTGTGACCTCTCCTGGCTGCAAACAAACACTTTTAGAAACTTTTTTGACTTTTCATATTTTTATGCAGAATTGTCATTACAGGCCTGACGTTAAAGTGTTAATGTCACAGTGTTACAATGTCATTCCATGTGTTTTCGCTTTGTTACTGGTGGATATGTGTTCAAAAGCGTCTGGCGCTCTATGCTATAGCGACCAGATTTAGAGCCCCGACGCTCTGTGTGTGTCCTTTGTTTGATAAGTATGGTGTGGAGCGCCGAGAGTCGTCCACACTGAGCGTTACCTTTCGCTCCCTGCAGCTCTGTACTGATGTTACAGCGCCCAACATACATCACATTCATCAATGCCAGACAGGTTACTGCAGTGACTGAGACGCTCTGTTACAGCGCCCGATACCCACTTACAGCGCCTACCAGCGGTCGCTCTAAGCGCTGCTATACAGACGCTCATATGCCAATACCTGGCGCTAGTAATGAATCAGCCTCTATGTAAGTGCAGGGGCTCGGGACACAGCTATACTAATCGTGTGCCATCCCAAATTGGGATTTTTAAATCTGGACCTTAAGTCCTAAGTCAAATATCATTTGTGGTTTGCTTTAATGTCTCCTTCTCTTTTTGTGTCGTTTGTATATTGTTTCTCTCCCCCTCAGTTGAACTTCCATTGTCGATTTCCTGACTCTTCCAGAAGCTGGGGAATGTCCAGAATCATTGTACAGCCGGACCACACAGCACCGCCATGATATCACTGCTGGACCCTTCCTAGTCTGCAGCCATTCCTTCCCCTAACTTACAGCCAAAATAAGAAAAAGACCTCTGACCTATTAGAACAAAGCAATGAGAAAATAGTTTCTGGAATAAATGAAATGCAATCAAGCTGTCTACAGATATATGTATGCCTCAGTTACAGGAAATCCTTTATCAGGCCCTTTACATTGTTGGATGCCAAGTTTCAGAGATGAAGACATTACTGAAACTGTAAAAATTGGATGATGGACCTCCCTTAAAGAAGAAGTCCACCCAAATGTGCTGCCTCCACCACCCATCCCCCCTCCAGAGCTAAAACCAATTTCATACCTACCAGATTTTCAGGGTGGGAAAGAGGGGCATTTGTTAAATTAGGCCACACCCCCCATTGAGGGATTGATAGAAGATAGGTTGTAACGGCTAAAACAATAGAAAACACTTTAAATAGGCAAATAAATCATTTATTGATGCAGATCTGCATGTTATACAGGGGAGAGGGGGGGGCATGGACTCAAAAGAGGGATAGTCCCTCCAAATCAGGGACGTATTGGGAGGTATGTTTAGACTGTAAGCTCACAGGGACAGGGCTCTCTTTCCTATTCGGACAACATTTGGGCTGAAAGTTGTGGCATCTAATTTCTAATGATCCATGTACAGTATGATTTACCTTATCTGTAATTACAGCCCTGTGGAAGAAGATGGCGCTATATAAATGAACTGCTAATAATAAGTAGACAGCCATCTTCTCCCACTTGTGGACATTGGCCTTGATTCACCAAGAGTTGAAAAAAAAATCTCATGGTAGTAAAAAATTCATTTCATGAGAAAAAAGCCGGGTCACTTTTAGGCCCTTATTTATGAAGGAATAGCGACAGGTAGCGACTGGTGAGCGACCGGTAATGACGGGCCCCGCCACGAGAACGCCGGCTCCCCACCACAATCACACATTTATCAAGCCGATCCTGCTTAGCGACTGAGATAGCGACTGAGATAGCGCCATATAGCGACTCATCATTATTCCAGCCTCAGCCCACAGCGCCAGCGTCCGACCTTGAACAGCGACAGGTATGACCTCTCGCTACCTGGCGCCCTCCAATGCATTTCAATGGAACAATCTTTAAATATTAATAATTAATTGTTATTATTATTTTTTTTTTTTTTTTAATGTGAAAAATTCTGTGACCACTTCTGCCATTTTAGATAATTTTTTTAAGAAAAAAAAACAAAAAAAAAACATTGTACATAATTGATATTACAGGTCTGATATTAATGTATTCATATTACTAAATTATTTAAAAAACTTGTTTTTTTTTTCGTTTCCAAAAATATGGTTGTTTGAGGGTTAAAAAACTACTTTTAACCCATCGCCGCCAACGCTCTGAGGTTTAAACAAGCATTTCACAGTGCGAGAATTTTTTGAGCTTGATTTTTTAATGAATATGGTGGGAGCCGGTCGCTAGGGCCAGTCGCTATCATGCGCTCCCATACAGCGCGGAACCTGTCAAATAGCGACTCCTCACCCAATATTCAACATTACGGCAAACCGAGTCGCTATCAACTACCGAACAACGGCCAAGCACAGCGACTACTAGCGGGCGCTCTGAAAATGCCGCTACAGTCGCTCAACTGTCGCTACCTGCCGCTATTAATGAATCGGCCTCCCCGTGAGTCACCAGATAGAAAGGCAATGAAAGTCAATGGAACTTTTTACTACAGTGTAAAAAGGAGTAAAAAGTGCAAAACTTTTCTCAGGAGTAAAAAAGTGCCATTGACTTTCATTGCTCTCAATTTATCAACAGTGACATTCTCATACTTTTTTCTCATTAAATTCATTTTTTACTGCCATGAGAATTTTTTTCAACTCTTGATGAATAGAGGCCAGTGAAAGTCAATGGCACTTTTTTTACTCCTGAGAAAAGTATTGCACTTTTTAGTCTCATGCTTTTTTTCTCATGAATTGAATTTTTTATTTTATTATGAATAAAATATGGTCATATGAGATTTCCAGATCATTGCATTTTTGTCTTCTTTACATTTTCCATCAGTATCCCAACTTATTTTAAGATTGGGGTTGTAAATAATAAGGTTGTCATCTGGTCATTATTTACTTTACTGGCCACTGGCCTGGTGGTGGCGGAATTTGTTTTTTTGATGATGGGAAAAGTAGGTTGTTCAGAGTGGCAAAATAGCGTAGATCAGCCTGTGGAGGTGAGCGCGACAGCCACTGCGCCCCGCCCGCTACACTACAACAAGGCACGTGCCAGTGCCGGCCATTCAAAAATGTCTGTCACGGGGCGAGCGCCCTGCTAAAAGTCTAGCAGATGATGGTCGCTGCTCGTGCATGCGCTGTTGGAACAGGGGAAATGACCTGGGGGGTTTCACACAGTGGGTCATCGCAAATATGGATGCCCCGGGGGTAGGGAGCCAGGCAGCCCTGGAATCTTATAGATTTTAAGGCCATCAGCCATGGGTTTTGGTCCTCATTAAGGGGCAGCTGGAGAAGCACTTTATATGGCCCTAGAAGCATGGCAGCAGGGGCGGTCTGGCCATAGGGCATACCGGGCAAAATCCCGGTGGGCTGGCACTGGGAAAGGCCGCTGTTCCCCCCGCTGCGGCCGCTTTCACACACGAGCACACACATTAAACTTACCGGCTATTCCTGGTTGTTGCGCGGTGGGCGTCTATGGGTGGCGTCCATTGTTTTCATTGGACGCCGGCCATATGGGTCCCGCCCACCGACGCTTGTAAGCATGAGTGTATGTGTGAGTGAGTGTGTGTGAGAGGCCGCAGCGGGAACAGCAGTGAGGGCAGACTGGCTGCCCACCCGCTGGGAACCAGTGTAAGTGTGTGAGTGGCTGGGGGGGTAACAGCAGCGACAGGCAAGCAGGCATGAATCGGGTACCCTGCCTGCCTGCTGCCTTATTATTGTGCAGTGTTGGCGGGAGGGAGGGGAATGAAGGGATGCCCGCACTCACTGGTTGCACTGAGGGGTGCCCACACCCATTGAGGGATGCCCCCACCAACTGGCTGCACTGAGGGATGCCCCCACCCAGTGGCTGTACTGAGGGATGCCCCCACCCAGTGGCTGTACTGAGGGATGCCCCCACCCAGTGGCTGTACTGAGGGATGCCCCCACCCAGTGGCTGTACTGAGGGATGCCCCCACCCAGTGGCTGTACTGAGGGATGCCCCCACCCAGTGGCTGTACTGAGGGATGCCCCTACCCAGTGGCTGCACTGAGGGATGCCCCCAGTGGCTGTACTGAGGGATGCCCCCAGTGGCTGTACTGAGGGATGCCCCCACCCAGTGGCTGTACTGAGGGATGCCCCTACCCAGTGGCTGCACTGAGGGATGCCCCCAGTGGCTGTACTGAGGGATGCCCCCACCCAGTGGCTGTACTGAGGGATGCCCCTACCCAGTGGCTGTACTGAGGGATGCCCCCAGTGGCTGTACTGAGGGTGATGGCAGGTATGGAAAACTGGGTGGTTCTTGCTGGCCAATCACTCCAGGAGCTCTCAGCCAGACAGCCGTGTGGGCTAACAGGGTGGAGTTGGCACCAGGAGCTTGGCCGACCAGACCATGTGTAAGAAGGACTGTGTGAAGAAACATAAAAACATATAAGAAAAACGACTTTCAGTCCCTTTTTGAGACCCTGTCCAGACACATACCATAAAATAAATCAATTCAAAGCACTGATTACTCTATATGTAAATACCTTATTTATTTTAAGTGAAGATTATCTTCTATTTGTGGGTCATGGCTAAGCTGGGAATGGCGTGTCATGGCGCAGCTTTATGAGTCTTAGGCCCTTATTTATGAAGGAATAGCGACAGGTAGCGACTGGTGAGCGGCCGGTAATGACGGGCACCGCCACGAGAACGCCGGCTCCCCACCACAATCACACATTTATCAAGCCAATCCTGCTTAGCGACTGAGATAGCGCCATATAGCCACTCATTCATCATTATTCCAGCCTCAGCCCACAGCGCCAGCGTCCGACCTTGAACAGCGACAGGTATGACCTCTCGCTACCTGGCGCTCTCCAATGCATTTCAATGGAACAATCTTTAAATATTAATAATTAATTGTTTTTTGTTTTTTTTTTAATGTGAAAAATTCTGTGACCACTTCTGCCATTTTAGATAATTTTTTAAGGGAAAAAAAATAAAAACAAAAATTGTACAGAATTGATATTACAGGTCTGATATTAATGTATTCATATTACTAAATTGTTTAAAATACTTTTTTTTTTTGGTTTCCAAAAATATGGTGGTTTGGGGGTTAAAAAACTACTTTTAACACATCGCCGCCAGCGCTCTGGGGTTTAAACATGCATTTCACAGCGCGAGAATTTTTTGAGCATGATTTTTTGATGAATATGGTGGGAGCCGGTTGCTAGGGCCAGTCGCTATCATGTGCACCCATACAGCGCGGAACCTGTCAAATAGCGACTCGTAACGTTGTATTCAACATTACGCCACACCGACTGAGTCGCTGTCAACAACCGAACAACGGCCAAGCACAGCGACTACTAGCGGCGCTCTGAAAATGCCGCTACAGTCGCTCAACTGTCGCTACCTGCCGCTGTTAATGAATCGGCCTCCCCAGCATGTGCAGCTGTATTCAGAGCCAGCTGTGGGACTTCTGTGGCTTGCTATGCTAGCTCACACTGAAAGCACCAAGGGACAGAATATGTTAGAACACCTTTTTGTGTGTGGTCCTGGATGAAGGGAATTGAAAGGAGAGAACATTTTGGAGTCCTGCTACAGCTTCCACTCGGCGTTGCAGGAAATGCTGAATAATAACTATTGGGTTTACAGTCCATTTAAACTTTACATTCAGAGAGCATGGTTAGTTACTGTATAACATAATACCTTTATAAGATTTCAGGAAGTTAAACCGGACCAACAGTCTGGCACAGTTGGAAAAGAAAGTAAGCGGCCATTTTGAAGCTTCCTCTCCCAGCATCTCAGCCATGCTGCTGTCTGGATTCAACTGACATAACTGACAATGCACAGAAACAGGAAACCCAGCAGCACTTCCTGTTTGCAGGTGGCCTGCAAATGCATAAGTCGCCATTTTGTTTCTAAAATTTACTACAGTAGGAGTTAGCGAAAAAGTAAATTAATTTTTATGTGCAGCAATGTAAATTGCCCCGGGGAGGGATGCGTATGAGCACTGTTTGTTGTGTTAATCTGGTTTAAGTCATTTTTGACTGCTGGTCCGCTTTAAGATCAACTGACAAATCCCTGCACCCCATACATGGCCAGCAATTTCATGCTTCTATAATAGGGCCACATGAAGCCCCAAGGAAGGCAGCTGGGGCACAGACCTGGCAACCACCATGGTGCATGAAGTCAAGAGGCCCCTTCACCTTATCACCTTATTTATCAGATTTGTGCCCAATGATACAGAATAGCGCCATTTATCTCTACTATTGAACTCTTGAATATTCTAATAGTATCGACTTCAGATAAAACCATGGAAAAATGGGGATTGCGTGACCCATGTCTGCACTAAGGCCCTTATTTATGAAGGAATAGCGACAGGTAGCGACTGGTGAGCGGCCGGTAGAACGCCGGCTCCCCACCACAATCACACATTTATCAAGCCAATCCTGCTTAGCGACTGAGATAGCGCCATATAGCGACTCATTCATCATTATTCCAGCCTCAGCCCACAGCGCCAGCGTCCGACCTTGAACAGCGACAGGTATGACCTCTCCAATGCATTTCAATGGAACAATCTTTAAATATTCATAATTAATTGTTATTAATGTTTTTTTTTTTTTTTTTTTTTTTAAATGTGAAAAATTCTGTGACCACTTCTGCCATGTTATATAATTTTTTTAAGGTAAAAAAAAAAAAAATTGTGCAGAATTGATATTACAGGTCTGATATTAATGTATTCATATTACTAAATTCTTTAAAAAAATTTTTTTTTGGGTTTCCAAAAATATGGTGGTTTGGGGGTTAAAAAACTACTTTTAACACATTGCCGCCAGCGCTCTGGGGTTTAAACAAGCATTTCACAGCGCTTGAATTTTTTGAGCGTGATTTTTTGATGAATATGGTGGAGCCGGTCGCTATGGCCAGTCGCTATCATGCGCACCCATACATCGCGGAACCTGTCAAATAGCGACTCCTCACCCAATATTCAACATTACTGCACACCGACTGAGTCGCTATCAACTACCGAACAATGGCCAAGCACAGCGACTACTAGCGGGCGCTGTGAAAATGCCGCTACAGTCGCTCAACTGTCGCTACCTGCCGCTATTAATGAATCGTCCTCCCCGACGACCTGGAAGTTTTAAGGTTTTGGTCATTTTTAATTGACAGCAACCCTTTCCTACTTACTTATTTAAAACAGAAAAAATAATGTTTTCAGTCAGCACTCAAAGGGACAAATAAAAAGCCTACCACTTATTTTAGCTTTTACAGTTTGAGAATTTGTGACCTTAAACCGGACCTTCCCCATGATTTATTGAAAAGCCCAAACCCTTAAACAACGATTCCCCAGCATCTAAAGTTAATAATTTTTACGTTTTTAGTCACTTACTTATTATTCTTTCCCCCACTGAGCTGCAACTCTGTTCAGGACTTTAGGATACGGGCACCGCCATCTTGACTCAGAAGCATCACACTTACTGAGGAGAGGAGAGCAGGATAAAGTACAGGGGGCGGGTTATAGCTTGCTCAGACAGAGCAGAGCTGGGGTCAGGAAAAGGTCAGCAATCCCAGAATGCAGAGCAGAACAGTGAGAAGGCACTTCCTGTTTGCAGGCTGCCTGATGTCCCAGGAGCCGCCATCTTGGATGTTTAAAGGCTCATAACATGCAGTAGATGCAGGTAGGATGATTTTTAATGTGAGCAATCTGTATGTTCAGAGTGGGGGAAACATATAAGATATGCATTTATTCAGGGTGAAGGACCGCTTTAAACCAATGTACAACCTATGAGAAGTTGAAGCTATTTCCAGAGGCATAACGGGGAGGCCGATTCATTAACAGCGGCAGGTAGCGACAGTTGAGCGACTGTAGCGTCATTTTCAGAGCGCCCGCTAGTAGTCGCTGTGCTTGGCCGTTGTTCGGTAGTTGATAGCAACTCAGTCAGTGTGCCGTAATGTTGAATATTGGGTGAGGAGTCGCTATTTGACAGGTTCCGCGCTGTATGGGTGCGCATGATAGCGACTGGCCCTAGCGACCGGCTCCCACCATATTCATTAAAAAATCACGCTCAAAAAATTCTCGCGCTGTGAAATGCTTGTTTAAACCCCAGAGCGCTGGCGGCGATGTGTTAAAAGTAGTTTTTTAACCCCCAAACAACCATATTTTTGGAAACCAAAAAAAACAAGTTTTTTAAATAATTTAGTAATATGAATACATTAATATCAGACCTGTAATATCAATTCTGTACAATTTATTTTTTTTATTTTTTTTCCCTTAAAATGGCAGAAGTGGTCACAGAATTTTTCACATAAAAAAAAAAAAAAAAAGATAATAACAATTAATTATTAATATTTAAAGATTGCTCCATTGAAATGCATTGGAGAGCGCCAGGTAGCGAGAGGTCATACCTGTCGCTGTTCAAGGTCGGACGCTGGCGCTGTGGGCTGAGGCTGGAATAATGATGAATGAGTGGCTATATGGCGCTATCTCAGTCGCTAAGCAGGATTGGCTTGATAAATGTGTGATTGTGGTGGGGAGCCGGCGTTCTCGTGGCGGGGCCCGTCATTACCGGCCGCTCACCAGTCGCTACCTGTCGCTATTCCTTCATAAATAAGGGCCTAAATGTGATGGGGCCCTGGTGCAAGTATTAAATAGGGACCTATCAAGGCTCACACAGTATTTTTTGTTGTCTTTTAAGTAAATTAGATGCATTTAGACAACTAAATACTGAAATAGGAGATATAAATGGTGCTTTCTTTTTTGAAAAGATGCCAAGTGAGCACAAATATGATAAAAAAGATGGACGAGCAACAATTATAGGAAGCTTTCTGACTTCCTGGGCCTAGACTTTTCAGAATTCGATTCCTAATGGCAAGCTCCATATTCTATTTACTACAAATTCCCTTGTTGGTCTTTGGTCGTAACTTCAAAACAGCTAGGGTGTAAAGTACTGCGACTGCACTTCCTACTTACTGAAACCAATGTGACATATTGTGACATGACATCACCTCTTTGGGATTCCCTATGCGATTTATAGCCGGCAGCTGCATCTTTTGATACTTCCTTTCCCATTATTGTTAATGATTTTTCTAGTCATTCTTCCTGCAATGTCATCACTACTTCCTACCACTTGTTACCCCTACAATGTTCCTTACAGTTCTTTTCTTAGAAACACTTCATTAGTGTCCAGCAAAAACGGGCAGGCTGATTCATCACTAACGCCAGGTAGCGACAGATGAGCGTCTGTAGCAGGCATTTTCAGAGCGCCCGCTAGTAGTCGCAGTGCTCGGCCGTGGGTCGCTACTTTATAGCGACTCAGTCGCTGTTCAGTAATGTTGAATACATTGTGAGGAGTCGCTATTTGACCAGTACAGCGCTGTATGGGAGCGCATGGTAGCGACTACTCATAGCGACCGACTCACAACATATTCAGCAAAAAAACAGCCTCACAAATCTCTGGCGCTGAAAAATACTTGTTTGAAGCCCAGAGCGCAGGAGGCGGTGTGTTTAAAGTCTGTTTTCCAGCATCTATCAACTAGTAACAAAGCGAAAACATATGGAATAACATTGTAACAACATTGTAACATGAACACTTTAATGGCAGACCTGTAATGTCATTTCTGAGGAAATATATAAAAAATGAAAAAATTATGAAAAAACTGCTTTTTCAATGCCAGAAGAGGTCACAGAATTATTGGTGACTTTTTGGAAAAAAAACAAAAACAAATACCCTGTTTAAAGAGAAGAAAAGGTTCATCCATTGAAATGTATGGGAGAGCGTCAGGTAGCGAGAGGTCCTACCTGGCGCTGTGCAAGGCTGAACGCTGGCGCTGTTCACTGAGGCTGTGAAAATGATGAATCAGATGCTACATGGCGCTATTCCAGTCGCTCAACAGATTCTGCTTGATAAGTGTGTAATTGCGTGCCGTGTCCGGCGTTCACCAGTCGCTACCTGTCGCTACCTCTCATTAACCAGCCACTACCTGACGCTTCTTAAATAAGGGCCTTAATTTTGGAAATAGGTTAGACCTTCTGTTAAGAACATCTTTTGCAATTTCCTGATATAAGGGTTAAAGCTGGTTACAGTTATGCAGTAAAAATAAACTGACCAGTTTTGGGGCTCCTCAGAGTGGCAGAGTTCAAACCACTTTGTGGGTGATGGGCATGGCAGGGGTGTGGTTTAGCATGTGGCTAATTACGGGTCACATGCTCTAGGAATATTTGGTCCATAGAAGATGGTGTTGATTAAGCCAATGCTCAGAAGTTCATGCATTCCACTACCACCATTCAGCCAAAGAGTCAGAGCAGTTATAAACCACCCAAACACCCAGCATTGTGCATTTGGTGCGACAGTCCTCCCCATGTCAGCAAAGTGGGACATTTTCGGATGGACAGGGGGCTTCAAAGTGGGACTGTCCCAACAAAAGTGGGACATCTGGTCAGTTTAAAGTGGACCAAAACCCAGGATTTTGACTAATCTGGGTTTTGGTCCTTGCCCCCGAGGCCCTCCGATTGGGGATGCCCACTGTGTGAACCCCCCAGGTCACCTGATCTCACTCACCCTTTCTCAGTCCTACAGCGCACATGCAGCCCTTTTGTCCAATCAGCACGTTCGGATCTGCTTCCGCCCCTTCATCTAATAGCTCGTCTAAGGCGAATCGATTTGAGTGCACTGGTGGGAGCAATTCCCGCTACCCTCTAACAGGGAGCGTGCCCATGCCAGCCATACACAAATGCCTGTTGGACCAAGCAACCTGGGGGGTTTCACACAGTGGGGCAGGGAACCCAGTGACCATCGAATCTTAGGCCCTTATTTATGAAGGAATAGCGACAGGTAGCGACTGGTGAGCGGCCGGTAATGACGGGCCCCGCCACGAGAACGCCGGCTCCCCACCACAATCGCACATTTATCAAGCCAATCCTGCTTAGCGACTGAGATAGCGCCATATAGCCACTCATTCATCATTATTCCAGCCTCAGCCCACAGCGCCACCAGCGTCCGACCTTGAACAGCGACAGGTATGACCTCTCGCTACCTGGCGCTCTCCAATGCATTTCAATGGAACAATCTTTAAATATTCATAATTAATTATTTTTATTTTTATTTTTCTGCCATCTTAGATTTTTTTTTAAGGTAAAAAAAAAAAAAAAAAATTTGTACAGAATTGATATTACAGGTCTGATATTAATGTATTCATATTAGTAAATTATTTTAAAAAACTTGTTTTTTTTGGTTTCCAAAAATATGGTTGTTTGGGGGTTAAAAAACTACTTTTAACCCATTGCCGCCAGCGCTCTGGGGTTTAAGCATGCATTTCACAGCGCGAGAATTTTTTGAGCGTGATGAATATGGTGGAAGCCGGTCGCTCTGACCAGTCGCTATCATGCGCTCCCATACAGCGCGGAACCTGTCAAATAGTGACTCGTCACCCCGTATTCAACATTACTGCACACCGACTCAGTCGCTATCAACAACCGAACAACGGCCAAGCACAGCGACTACTAGCAGGCGCTGTGAAAATACTGCTACAGTCGCTCAACTGTCGCTACCTGCCGCTATAAATGAATCGGCCTCTTAGAGTGACTGCTAGGAGATGCTGTAAGCGGGTATCAGGCGCTTTAACAGAGCGCCTCAGTCGCTGTAGTAACCTGGCCTGCATTGATGAATGTGATGTATGTTGGGCGCTCTAACACCAGTACAGTGCTGCAGGGAGCGAAAGGTAGCACCAGCTCAGTGCGACCGACTCTCTGCGCTCCACACCATACATCAAAAAAGGACACACACACAGCGTTGGTGCTCTAAATCTGGTCACTATAGCATAGTCAAGTCAAAAAAGTTTCTAAAAGCGTTTGTTTGCAGCCAGGAGAGGTCACACAATGGTCAAAAAATGATCAAAAATGGTCAAACACGCTGGTTAAACACAAGCAAATGAACGCCCATTGAAATGTATGGGAGAGCGACCAGGTAAAACCAGGTAACCTGATGCTCTGGAAGCTAGAGCGCTGGCGCTATACACTGCCTGCCACTACGAAGCACTGCCTGGCGCTATCCCTTGATGAATAACCCCCACAATTGCTGTTTAGTGAGAGCTCCTCATCTGGCACACGTATGTAGAACATTCCCAGGCTGCATGTTATGTAAGATTTACTCTCACACAAATATCTCTGGAATGGCTACATTCAAGATTGTTTATTAGATAATCTCTGAATTTCATGTTTGTTATGTTTAGTAGATGCTATTTCTAGGTTTCCTTATTTTCTTAGATCTGGGAATTAAAATATCCTTTACCACATCAGTCAGTGATGGGCTCCGTATCCGGGTCATTGTTAAATCCACCCTGATTCTTGCCCGTCTGTCCTGGTTTGGCCAGACCCGTGTAGTGAGAAGATCTGGGCGCAGTTATGTGGCCCTTTAAATGTCTTATTTTCTTTTTAAAGTGGACCAACACCCAGGATTTTGACTATCCTGGGTTTTGGTCCACTTCAGGGGGGGGCACCCCGATTGGGGGTGCCCCGCTGTGTGAAACCCCCCAGAAATCCCCAAAAACTCACCTCTCCCCGCTCCCACGTGACCGCGCCGTCCAATCCCCGCCGACGGACAAACGGGTGACAGCGACGGACAAGACAGCGCGTCCGCCGGCGCCTCCCGCACGTCACTCTTACAGGGCGCCCGCCCACGCCGGCCATTCATAAACGGCCGGCGCGGGCGTGTGCACGTCTAGAGGGGTGCGCGGGTGACTATCCTGGGTTTTGGTCCACTTCAGGGGGGGGCACCCCGATTGGGGGTGCCGCGCTGTGTGAAACCCCCCAGAAAGCCCCAAAAACTCACCTCACCACGCTCCCACGTGACCGCGCCGTCCAATCCCCGCCGATGGACAAGCGGGTGACAGCGACGGACAAGACAGCACGTCCGCCGGCGCCTCCCACACGTCACTCCTACAGGGCGCGCGCTCGCGCCGGCCATTCACAAACGGCTGGCGCAGGCACGTCTAGAGGGGTGCGTGGGAGGCGCCCCTCTAGACGTGCCCGCGCCGGCCGTTTGTGAATAAGGTAAGGTTTTTTGGGGGTTTTGGGGGGGTTTCACCCATCCCGATATCGGATGTCCCGCGGTGAGGGAGGTGATCGGCCCGGGAATCTTATAGATTCCCGGGCCGATCACCCCTGGGTGTTGATCCACTTTAAAAAGAATGCCCCCCTCCCTCC
The DNA here is from genome assembly GCA_027917425.1 of Gastrophryne carolinensis. Lineage (NCBI taxonomy): Eukaryota > Metazoa > Chordata > Amphibia > Anura > Microhylidae > Gastrophryne > Gastrophryne carolinensis. The sequence continues at coordinate 54,059,056 of CM051236.1, read as the reverse complement.
GGGGCTACTAGTCCCAGTATACCAGACATAGGGGCTGGTAACCGGTCCCTGGCCCTGTAAGTGCACCAGCATCCAGGGCCGGCTCCAGGTTTCCGTAGGCCCCTGGTGGATAGCGTGTCAGTCGGCCCCTTGAGGTGCGGTACGACACATATACGGTAGTAAAGTTGAATGCATGGTGAATATTTCCAGAATAGTAAAAAAAAAAAATAGAATGAATTACAGAAGGAAAAGTATAAAAGAAATAAGTAATAGAGGGAAAGACAGAAAGAAAGAGAAATAATGAGCAAAGTAATAGAAGGAAGGACAGAAAGAATGAAAGAGAAAAAAAGAATGACTAAAAATATAAGAAAAAAATAATAATAAATAAAAAGAAGGAAAAAAATATAAAAAATAAAAAGAAAGAAACAAAGATAAAAAGCATATAATAAATGAAATAGAATGAATGAATGACAGAAACAAAGAATTAAAGGAATGCAATGAAAAGAAAGCAGGACTTCATGGAGATGCAGGGCCTGGGGACACAATCTGGTGGAGGCCTCAGATACAGTTTCTTTCCTTTAAAATAATAGTCCAGCCAAGTAACTGGTGATTGTCTGGCACCCAGCTACTTACTGGAACGTCAGATCGAGTCCCTTGTGCTTTGTCATTCTGGGTGGGGGGGGGGGGGTGTAGTCGCTCAGCCGAAAACAGTTCCCAGCATTGAGCTGCCAGCGGCTGTGCTCGGTGGCTTATGTGCAGTGACAGCTCTGCACCCATCACTGTAGCTTTGCTGCTCTAGACTCTCCCTCCTGCCTGTGGTGGCTTTGGCTGCAGATTAGCAAAACCAAAAAAAAAGTCTTTCCCAGGCGCGGGAGGGGGGGCGCTGATAGCTTTGTTGCTGGATCAAGAAAAGCCTCCTGGACCAGGAGAAACCCAAAGTTTGGTGGAGGGCCCCTTTGCAGGGCAAGTGGTGGAGGCCCCGGGGCTAGAGCCCCTTGCGCCCCCCTCATAATCCGGCCCTGTAGAGATGCAATGGAAGAAAAGAAGAAGAGATAGAAAGAAAGAAAGAATAAAAGAAAATACAGGAAGAAAAAATAAAGAAAAGTAATGGCAGAATGAACAGATGAAAGAAAGCAACAGTGCTGACGCCTGTCATGCCAGCACCTATACCCGCCTCTAGCACAAGTCCAGAGCAGTCGAGGGGCAGCCATCAAAGAACACCAGCTCCATACCGATGGGCACTGGGCTCTTTTACGCCTCCTCGTCTGGAGGTGGGGCAGTTAGAAAGGAAGTAATACTTTCTGCATAATAATACATAATACACTTGTGCCACTGGGATATTCGATCTTTATATTGTATTTCAGCCTGTTTGGTCTCATTCATGTCTTCAAACGTACTAGCATTACTTTTAAGCCCCAGAGGAGCAACCTGTGGGCTAGGTCCTAGAACGTTCCCTGTAAGTCATTGGGAAGCATGCAGTAAATGGTAACAGGCCCAAACTCAATAAAAACCAGACACAGAAAACTCTTCGACTTGCCAGAAGCCTGCACATGCACCATGGGCTTGAGGAAGGAGTTTCCTGGGGGGGGGGGGGGGGGTAACACTGTGGGGATGGCTTCACTGGGCCCTAAAGTCTTTTAAAAGTAAATTTTGACTATTTTCTGACTATCCCAGGATTCTTTTTTCCGTGCCCTGGGGCCATCTCGATTTGGCATGCCCTGCTGTGTGAAACTCCGTAGTTCGCCCATAACAGCTTACCTTTCCCCAGGTTCCACTGTGCATGCTTGGGCTCTCGTCCAATCAGAGACGCTTGCTGTGCCTATGTCTTTCGGCAAGCGGCTCTGCTCTTCTGCAATAGGGAGCGCAAGCAGGCTCCATTTAGACCGGGGTGAGAGCGTACGAGCTGCTGGGGATGTGGCCGCTTGCGCTCCAAATTGCAGAAGATGAGAGTTTGCTGCTTGACATAGGCACAACATTGGTGGTGACACGGATTGGGCATCAGAGGTGGTAGTGGCAGCAACACCCGGACACTGACTTCTGGGGCATCTTATCAGAAAGGACAACAGGAGGATGGAAGGACCCCAGTTTCAGGCCCGAAAGGAAGGTGGTTGCAGCATAAGCCAGATACCAAGGCCCTAATTTAACAAGGGATAGCGGCAAGTAGCGAATGGTGAGCGAACGGTAATGATGCTCACCGCCACGAGAACGCCGGCTCCCCGCCGCAATCACACATTTATCAAGCCGATCCTGCTTAGCGACTGACAGAGCGCCAGATAGCGAATCATTCATCATTATTCCAGCCTCACCCCACAGCGCCAGCGAGCGACCTTGAACAGCGACAGGTATGACCTCTCGCTACCTGGCGCTCTCCAATGCATTTCAATGGAGCAATCTTTAAATATTCTTAATTAATTGCTATTATTTTTATTTTTTTTTTTTAAATGTCAAAAATTCTGTGACCACTTCTGCAATGTTAGATATTTTTTTTATGGTTAAAAAAAAAAAAAAAAAAAAATGTGTGCAGAATTGATATTACAGGTCTGATATTAATGTATTCATATTACAAAATGTTTAGAAAAACTTGTTTTTTTTTTTCCAAAAATATGGTTGTTTGGGGGTTAAAAAACTACTTTTAACCCATCGCCGCCAGCGCTCTGGGGTTTAAATAAGCATTTCACAGCGCGAGAATTTTTTGAGCGTGATTTGTTAATGAATATGCTGGGAGCCGTTCGCTATGGCCATTCGCTGTCATGCGCTCCCATACAGCGCGGAACCTGTCAAACAGCGACTCCTAACCCCGTATTCAACATTACCGCACACTGACTGAGTCGCTGTCAACAGCCGAACAACGGCCAAGCACAGCGAATACTAGCGTGCGCTGTGAAAATACCGCTACTGTCGCTCATCTGTCGCTACCTGGCGCTATTAATGAATCGGCCTCCCCGTATGGAGACCAGTAAAAGATGTTGAAAATGGCATCAATGGACCAAGAGGTGGTGAGGAGTATCTGGTCCTATTACTGCACTGCAAGACAGCACAGATAAAGTGCAATACAAGAGCCTTAGCCTCTGCTGCTTTTAACACCCTCATACAATCCCTACCCCTAAGCCTCCCTCTCAGCCCTCTGTACCCACAAGCCAAGGAACCCAGCCCCTAATGATATAGCTCTGGCATCATGGTTGGGGGGCCTCAGCAGGGTTGTCTCGGGCTGGCAAGTGGCTGGTAATATCCACAGTCCGCCACTGCATAGACTTATATTATTATTATCTATTTATAGAGGACTATCATCTTCCGCTGTCCACTTCCAGCACTTTCATCAGAATAAACTGCTGCTGTTTGTGTTGCGTGTCCAGACATGTCTCAACCTGCACAGCCAAGCTCAGCTCTCTAACACCAACAGAACATACTGGGATGAACTGAACGCACCTTGTAGTAGGAGTGATAAGCTGCAGAGGATAAAAGGAGAGTATGGCGGGCAGGCTGATTCATTATTAGCGCCAGGTAGCGACAGATGAGCGTCTGTAGCAGGCATTTTAGAGCGCCCGCTAGTAGTCACTGTGCTCGGCCGTGGGTCGCTAGTTCAGTCGCTGTGCAGCAATGATGAATACATTGTGGGGAGTCGTTATATGACCATCACAGCACTGTATTGGAGCGAATGTTAGCGACTGGTCAGTGCGACCGACTCACACCATATTCATCAAAAAAACAGCCTCACACACCACCGGCGCTCAAAAATGCTTCTCTGTAGCCCAGAGCGCTGGAGGCTGTGCGATTAAAGGCTGTTTGTTAACATGTATCCACCAGTAACAAAGCGAAAACATATGGAATTACATTGTAATAACATTGTGACATGAACACATATAATGCCAGACCTGTAATATCAATTCTGCATAAATATATAAACTTAAAAAAAATGAAAAAATGGCTTTTTCAAGGCCAGGAAAGATCCCAACCTTATTTGAGAATAAAAAAATAAAATATAAAACAAAAACCCTGTTTAAAGAGAAGTGAAAGAACGTCCATTGAAATGTATGGGAGAGCGACAGGTAGCGACAGGTAATACGTGGCGCTCTGCAAGACATAACGCCGGCGCTGTACGCTGAGGCTGGGATAACGATGAATCGGACGCTACATGGCGTTATCCCATCGCTCAACAGATTCTGCCTGATAAATGTGTAATTACGTGTCGTGTCTGGCGTTCACCTGACGCTACCTGTCATTTACAAGGCACTACCTGACGCTATCACTTCATGGTTGAACTTGATGGACATATGTCTTTTTTCAACCGTATTAACTATGTAACTATATGTAACTATGAATAAGGCCCTTTGTTTTTTTTATTAGCCCTTTAAATTCCACATATGGGGATTTTACATTTATTGGGAACACATTAGCTTAACATCTAGGATGTGTCAGTATTGTGCGTCTTCCTGTTCAAAGCCGTAAAACAAAATAAAGAAAGATGTTATGGTTAGGACAACCTTACCACTGTGAAGAAGACTTTGTTATAGCGTAAGTCCTATTAAGTCGGTAACCCTTGTTTGGGTGCACTTGTGTCCAGTGTCTGCGCGCACTTTCCTGTTTCCTGCCTCTCAGGAATGCGTCGGCTGCTTCAAAGACAAGGTGGGAACTAGAAAACAGCGACTTCTACCATACGGCTCCACCCAATTGTCCTGCTCAGCCATCGGCAGATCTGATGCTGGCGTATTACTAGTGGCTTCCTCTACCTCTCACCAGCCCATTATTAGTTCCTCCCTAGTCGACATCCTAAAGTTCCTGTGCGTACTTTAAAGGAGTTTCAAAGCTATTTATGTTTAAAGCACTTTTATTATTTTTGTTTATTACTCCTGACAATGCAGTGTTATCCAGTATGGGATATCTTCGGGATTATGCACCATCAGCATCTAAATAGAAAGTCCTGGTCATCAAGAAATGTAGGGGTTTATTTAAAGTGGACCAACACCCAGGATTTTGACTATCCTGGGTTTTGGTCCACTTCGGCGGGGCACCCCGATTAGGGGTGCCCCGCTGTGTGAAACCCCCCAGAAACCCAGAAAAACTCACCTCTCCTCACTCCCACGTGACCGCCGCTGCCAATCCCCGCCAACGGACAAGCGGGAGGCAGCGACGGACAAGAGAGCGCGTCCGCCGCCGCCTCCCGCGCGTCACTCTTGCAGGGCGCGCACACGCGCCGGCCATTCCCAAACGGTCGGCGCGGGTGCGCGTCCTGCTAGAGGGACGCGAGGGAGGGGGCGGCGGACGCCGCTGGATCGTGGATAAGGTAGGGATTTAGGGGTTTCTGGGGGGTTTCACACAGTGGGGCACCCCCGAAAGTCAGGGGTCTGATCAGTCCGGGAATCTTATAGATTCCCGGGCCGATCATGGGAGGGTGTTGGTCCACTTTAAGAAACGCTAAGGCCACATAGTGCCAGGTAGTGCCAGGTGAGTGTCAGGTTCTAGTCAAAAAGGTATATGGGGGTTATTTAAGAAGGGATAGCACCAGGTAGCGGCAGGCAGCGTCTGGTGAACGCCAAGTGCTGTACGCAAAACCATTTATGAAATTGAATCTGGTGAGCGACTGATTCATCATCACAGGCGGCTCAGCGTATACCGCTGGCGCTGTGGCTTCCAGAGCGCCTGGTATTACCTGTCGATACCTGTAGCTCTCCCATACATTTCAATGGACGATCCTTTTTTTCTCTTTAAACAAGGTTTTCTTTTTTTTTTATAATTATCGAATAATTGTGTCACCTCTCCTGGCCTATTTTTGAAAACTTGTTTGATTTTTTTATATTTTTATGCAGAATTGTCTTTACATGTCTGGTATTAAATTTTTCATGTTACAATGTAATAACAATGTCATTCCATGTGTTTTTGCTTTATTACTACTGGATACATGTTCAAAATGGTCTTTAATCACACAGCCTCTGGTGCTATGGGCTACAACAACGCGATTTTGAGCCCTGGCGCTGTTTTTTTATGAATGTGGTGTGAGTCAGTCGCACTGAGCTGGCGCTACCGCTCGCTCCCATACAGCGTAGTACTGCGACTCACACAACATATTCATCAATGCTGGCCAGCGACTGATAATAGCAGCCAATAGCAACAGATTGCAGGTTGTAAAAACTGCTTCCATAAAACACACATTTTGTAACGTAAGAGAAAATTACAAAAATACTAGATCACGTTAGCACCTTGAGGACATTTACACAAAAATGTAAACATTCGAAAGTGGATTTACCCTTTAGCTACGAATACCCACTACTCTCAGATCCTATTATCTACATTAGGGATGAGCGAACCGGTTCGGACGAACCGGAATTCGCTCCGAATTTCAGGGAAAATTCGATTCAGCACGAACCCGAATTTTTTTTGGTTCGTGCCGATCGAATTTTACCTGAAATAAAAAAGAAAATGCCGGCATGGTGGGAGCGTGGAGGCCGGCACCGCTCTCAGGCGCCCTCTGATGATGCGTCCTCTGATGACAGCTGAGAGCGGCGCCGGCCTCCACGCTCCGACCATGCAGGTAAGTGTTTGCTTTTTAAAAAAATGGCGGCATGGTGGGAGCGGGCAGGCCAGCTGCGCTGTCAGCGGGCCGGCTTCCGCCGCCCGCTGACAGCGTAGCCGGCCTGCCCGCTCCCACCATGCCGGCATTTTTTTTTTCAGATGAGCGATTCGTGAAAGTTCGATTCAGGCGAACCCGAATTTCTTGGGGAAATTCGGCGAATCGCCTGAATCGAACTTTCAAGAAGTTCGCTCATCTCTAATCTACATGTTAAAAAACTACCCCCCCCCCCTAAAAAAGTAAGGAAAATTGAGGGGAAGGGTCCAAGGTATAGGGAGGGAGTGTGGAAGGAAGGATTTTAAGACTTTATATAGCTTGGTGGGATAGTAGGACCAATGGCTGAATAAACAGTACTGTATTACATTATCCAAACAGCAAAAGATAAACTATTCCCACAATAAAGATACCTAAACCTCTATTTTACATGAAGCTGCTATGGAATAGGACTAATGATTGGCGTCAGTTTATTTGAAAATAGAGGTTGCAATTAGAGATGAGCGAACTTCTCAAAAATTCGATTCGGGCGATTCGCCGAATTTCTCAGAGAAATTCGGGTTCGTCCGAATCGAACTTTAGCGAATCGCTCATCTCTGGTGGGAGCCTCCCCGCTCCCACCATGCCGGTAAGTGTTTGCTGTATAGTGGGAGCGGGGAGGCCGGCTGACTAAATTTTCAGGGAAAATTCGGTCAGCGCGAACCACAAAAAATTCGGGTTCGTGCTGAATCGATTTTTCCCTGAAATTCGGAGCGAATTCAGGTTCGTTAGAACTGATTCGCTCATCCCTAGTTGCAATGAATTTGGGGAAAACACCCTGGGGAGGTGGCAATGGGCTGTGAAATGCTTGGGTTGCACTGAGGGTCCTGGGTACTGGTGCCACAGTCATCTTCTGACCTTCATTTTTGTGATTTTGGACCACTTTATCATTTTTTTTTCGAACGAAAATGGGTTCAATCCCCAAAAAGAACTTTAATTGTTCAAAAAAATGCTGGACGAATTTTGTAGTGGAAAAATTCAGGTGCTAATTGGCACAGAAACAAATGTGCATCCCATTTCCACAACCATAAATCAGACCAAGTGTGACTTGTTGCTCAAGTGCGCAAATACGTTTACGCACGACCATGAATAATCCTAAATATGATTTGAGTATGGCATTCAGTTTTTCAATCTCTGGGTATAGGGGAAGTTATTACGTTGGGTAAATGATGTTATTTTCCCCATGCTTCATATTTGCTGTTTCATTAGCGATGGTATGTATCTTTATTGTTTATGTGTGGCCTACCCTAATACTCTTTGTCACTTTTGTATGTAATGTGAAATAAAGCTCAATAAAAATAATTGTGAAAAATATACACTTTCAAAAATCCATCGAAAGTAGACTTACCCTTAAACCGGGCCAAAACACCCATTTTTACTTTAACAGGTGTTGGTCCCACTGTCCTTTCCCGGCGCTGGCTCGTAATGAATGTGAGTATTACAAGCGTTCGTGTTATTATCTGCGAGCTTCTTGTGCGAGCCCCCGAGCTTCTTGTGATCAGCAGACAGCGGGACCAACACCCGTTAAAGTAAAAACAAGTGTTGGTCCGGTTGGGCAGGCTGATTCATCACTAACGCCAGGTAGCGACTGATGAGTGTCTGTAGCAGGCATTTTCAGAGCGCCCGCTAGTAGTCGCTGTGCTCACTCGTGGGTTGCTATTTCATAGCGTCTCAGTCACTGTCCAGTAATGTTGAATACATTGTGAGGAGTCGCTATTTCACCAGTACAGCGCTATATGGGAGCGCATGTTAGCGACTGCTCATAGCGACCGACTCGAACCATATTCAGCAAAAAAACAGCCTCACAAATCTCTGGTGCTGAAAAATGCTTGTTTGAAGCGCAGAGCGCCGGAGGCTATGTGTTTTAAGTCTGTTTTTCAGCATCTATCCACTAGTAACAAAGCGAAAAACACATAGAATTACATTGTAGCAACATTGTAACATGAACACTTGAGAGGTCACAGAATTATTTGAGATTTAAAAAAAAACAAAAAAAAACAAAAACACAGTTTAACCCTTTAAGTGCCAGCCTACCTGGAGTTTTTGTCACACTCTGTTGCCAGACCATTTTGCACTATTTTGCGCTCCCCATGTTCAAATGTGATTTTTGAAGGGATTTCCAGGGATTTCCCAGAAAAATGATATATTGTTTTTTTCAGCAGAGTCTGGGCTTTAACATGAAATGTCTTGTTTGTCATTTGTTAGGTGTATTCTTAATATTTTTGGGTGAAATATGTGCAAAAAAAAAAAAAAAAAAAAAAATTTTTACATATTGTAGTTTTTTTTGTAATAAAAAATGTAAGTTTGTCAATGAAATCTTATTGCGTGAGAAATCCCAATTTCTCCCGGTTACAGCGGTACCACATATGTATATGTAGACACCCTTTCCTGCCCAGGAGACTCCCCCAAACTGAAACAGCGCTTTAGGGGATTTTCAGCAAAAATACAACTATGCTATGCAATATGCGCACCTTGCAGTTTTTCCAGAAAAACAACCCTTTACATTTGAAATACCCCCAACAAACTATATATTCTCTGGAAGTACACACCTCAAGCTTTCTAGGCGTACCAGGCTTGTTGATGTGGCCATAGTTTTCTGGAAGTAATCCCTCAATGGATTCTTTGGTTGCAAAGAGTTTCCCTAAAAAAAGGATAAAAAAGCAGAATCAAAGCCACATTTTCCTAAAAAAACTATATACAAACAAGAAAAAACAAGTTTAATCTGAAAACGCAACATCCCCCGAACAGAACAATACCCAACATGCATAGCTACTGTCAAGGGAAGAGTTGCCAAACACCCCAAAGTAAAGCATGTGCGTAACGGTAATTTTACTTGAAAATTTCAGCTCTGCAGACAAAGTGCGCACCTTGCGATTTTTCAACCAAAACAACCCTTTACATTTGGAATATCCCCCATAAACCATATATTCCCTGAAAGTACACATGTTAAGCTTTCTAAGGGTACCCAGCTTGTTCTAGTGGGCTCAACTTTCTGGAATTATTACCTCAAAGAATTGTTTGGTTGCGCAGGGTTTCCCTAAAAAATTTATAAAAAAGCTGAATAAAAAACACCTTTTCCTAAAATATAAATATGCAAACCAGAAAAAACAAGCTAAGTCTGAAAGCGCAAGGTCCCCCGAACAGAACAATACCCAACATGCATAGCTACTTTTAACCCTTTTAATTGCCAGCCTACTTGAGATTTTGTCACCCTCTGTTGACAGGCCATTTTTCCCCATTTTGCGTCATGTTTTGCGCCATTTTTGCTGGAACTTTCAGGAAAATTATATATATATTTTTTTGCAGCAGAGTTTAGGCTTTAACATGAAATGTCTTGTTTGTAAATTTTTTTTTTTTTTTTACAATATTATTAAGTAAAAAAAATAAATAAATAAATAAAAAATTTTTTAGAAAATTGACTCCTTTATTTTAAATAAAAAATGTATTTTATTCAGAAAATCATATTGCATGTGAAAGCCCCATTTCTACCGATTAGAACGGTACCACATATTTATCGGTAGCCCCCTGTTCCTGCCCAGGAGACCCCTCTAACTGAAACAAGTATTTTATAACATTCACAAAAAAAATACAAATACCATCCACACTACAAAGGGTTAAATCGAGAAAAAAAATGACATAGGGTCCCCCCTCCCAGGGGAGGGAGACCCCATTTTTTTTTTGATTTTTAAGGGTTAAAAACCCTTAAAAATCAAAAAAAAAATTGACGTGGGGTCCCCCTTACCCAAAGTAACCAGCCCGGGACCAGCTATGGGGACTTGTAGGCACAGAGTGGGGGGGCCAGCTTTTGTGGCCCCCCCACCCTGCAGCCTACGAGCCCACATAGCTTATGTGGGCCCGGGCTCTTCTGCCCCCCCCTGGCCTTTGGGGAGGCAGGTAATGGGGGTGCCGGGGGTTAATGGCAAGCCACCCGCTAGCGCAGGTGACTTGCCAGACCCCCGAGCCCTGTGAACTGGTATAAGGGGTCACATGGACCCCTTAACAGTTCACAAAGGGTTAACAGTATAAAAAATAAACACACACACAGGTTTTTGTAATAGTTTATTAAAAAAAAAAAAAAATTTAACTTTACTCACCTCCGATCTTCAGATGCAGTGTCCCGCGGCGATCTGATGCAGGTGACAGCTGGGCAGAGAAGGGGGGAGGCAGGCGATCGGAGGATCGCCTACCTCCCTCCTTCTCCGCCCAGCCGTCACCGGCATCTGAGAGGAGAACTGCCGGGTGCCCCGATGACACCCGGCGGTGACGTCATTAGCCCCGCCCCCGAAGGGGCGGGGCTAAAATCCAAGATGGCGGCCGCCATCGGAAGATGCGACGGAGGGAGGGCTGTTATGCCCCCCTCCAGAAGACAGAAGACCCGGGGGGGGTAATCGGAGCCCCCCCCCATGAAGAGGAGAGGCGGCGGGAGTCGGCGGGAGCGGAGGTGAGTAACTGTCATTTTTTTTTTTTTTTTTTTTCACAGGCAATCCCGGCGGCTGCTGAAACGGGGGGGGGGGCACCCTATTCCTGGCCCTCCCCTGCAGCCGGAGAAGCCCCGATCGGCGATCGGAGCCCCGCTGGCTGAAGAGGAGACCCGGCCGGACCAAACAAGGGGTCAGGTAAGTGACTTTTTTTAAAACTTTTTTTTGTGGGATTGGGGAATGCCAGGCACGTAAAATTTACATGGCTGGCACTTAAGTGGCGGAGAGGCAACCACGTAAATTTTACGTGGCTGGCATTTAAAGGGTTAAAGAGAAGGAAAGGATCGTCCATTGAAATGTATGGCAGAGTGACAGGTAGTGAGAGGTCATACCTGACGCTGTGCAAGGCTGAACGCCGGCGCTGAGGCTGGGAAAATGATGAATCAGACGCAGACGCTACATGGCGTTATCCCAGTCGCTAAACAGATTCTGCTTGATAAATGTGCAATTGTGTGCCGTGTCCGGCGTTCACCTGTCGCTACCTCTCATTAACCAGCCACTACCTGACGCTATCCCTTCATGAATAAGGCCCTAAGTCTTTTTTGTGGGGCCCATTCTGAATTTTATGAGGCTCTGTGAATCCTATGTACAACCCTAAATAAATTTACAATTATCTTTCGATCTTTTCGTGGTACAGTATAAATTTAACTTTGCGCATACAAGGGTTATACTTGGGCCCTGTTGTCTAGATCAAACTTGATAAAGAAACACAAAGTTATCTAAAATTCACCATACTCTACCTCTATTAGAATTCCTATTGCCCACTTTTCTAGGCATGGCTTAAAAGTAATATATTACATCTCCACCGGAAACGTCCTTTCCTTTTTAAAATGTTGTTTTCAATCAATATTCTCCTTGTTCTGCAACTCACTTTGTTATCTGGCGTTATTATTCATCTCTTTATCAATTACCCTCCCTCTTCCCATTCTAGACTTCGATGGGAATCAGTTGCGAGCACAATCGCCCGTGCTGCCTTAGCCCGCGCTATCAGTGGGAAAATCACACAATACAATGGCGCACCGCTCTGCTGTCTGGCAATAACTTCACATTACCTTTTACGCCTGTAAGACAAATGACTTATTCAATAACATTGTACAAAGACTAACAATGGTGTGCAACGCATTAAAGAGCTAATGCATGAATTGTAAGACATTTCAAATAATGTTAAAGGTTCATGGCAAATTTTGAAATAAAGCCTATACATATTTAAAGCAGCTCTGCACCATTAATTATCAGTCAGCATCTACAACCTGTATCTTGACCTCTGCACCCTCCATCTCCAGGGACAGGTGAAGCTTCTTTTGGATACAGTTTGGTACTTCTATAGTTGGCTTCAGTTTCATTTAGACATACTATGGCCAGGGCCGGATTATGAGAGGGGCACAAGGGGCTCTAGCCCAGGGGCCTCCACCACTTGCCCTGCAAAGGGGACCTCCACCAACCTTTGGGTTATGGTCTAGTCCAGGGGCGGACTGGCCATAGGGCATACCGGGCAAAATCCCGGTAGGCCGGCACCTGGGAAGGCCGCGACCGCTCAGTGATGGAGAGGACAGGTGGTGACTGGTGAGCAGCAGATGCGTGGGGCGGAGGATCGGGTGGTGGCTGGCCGGTGAGCGGGGATACAGCTGAGCGGCAGCCAGTGAGCCGCATTTCAGAAGGGCATGTGTTGGAGGCTGTGCTGCAGCTTTTACTGCACTGTCCCCCGGCTTTCTGTGAACGTTTTTTTCCTTGTCAAAGTTTGGTACCTTCCCATTGGCTGATGAGTCTCTCTGCTCAGCCAATCACTGTGGGGAGGCTCCATGACTCAGTAGTTCCTCCTCCTACCCCCGGAGTTTTGGGCAGCATGGCTGGCAGGCAAGCAACTAAGAGGTAATGATCTTTTAAATTATTTTACTACTTAAGCACATGTTTGTGTCTGGGGGGGGGGGGGGGGGGGGATGACTAAGAGCAACAAACGCTTCACACTACAGTCCCAGCCAGGGAACTTTTGTATGGTTGTCTTTTCCTGTTGTCTGTCACTATGGGCTGATTTTAACTTTTGGGTCACAAGCTACAGCTTGAAGGGAAAAAGAAGTGGTTCACTTTCCTGCCATTTCCTGAATTAAACGGCTTGCCAGCCTTACTTTTGATCAGAGGGTGACTTTAAAAATAATTGTTATACCAAAAACCATTCTCATTCAATGCTAAATTGTGTGGCAAATGAAACCGTGTCTGGGGAAATGATTATCAGTCTAGGGCTGTTATATTTCATTTATGGGGTAATTAAAATATTTTGGAAGACATGCAGTTAAAATGTTTTTTTTTTTTGTGCATCACTATTCCCTGCTTTCACACAAGGTGAACTGACACTTTGGACTATTTTCTCTGTGCCCCATAATGAAGGCAACCAATATGAAGGGCCCCACCGCCAGTCCTGTTGGTGGGGCTCAGAAAAGGTGCCCAGCAGGACAGCAATAGGGGTGCAGCAATAATTAGGGCAGAGCTGGAGGTATATCAAGAATTATGGCAGAGATGGGGGTGCAGCATGGAGCAGGGCGGAGATGGGGGTGCAGCATGGAGCAGGGCAGAGATGGGGTGCAGCATGGAGCAGGGCAGAGATGGGGTGCAGCATGGAGCAGGGCAGAGATGGGGGTGCAGCATGGAGCAGGGCAGAGATGGGGTGCAGCATGGAGCAGGGCAGAGATGGGGGTGCAGCATGGAGCAGGGCAGAGATGGGGTGCAGCATGGAGCAGGACAGAGATGGGGGTGCAGCATGGAGCAGGACAGAGATGGGGGTGCAGCATGGAGCAGGACAGAGATGGGGGTGCAGCATGGAGCAGGGGCAGAGATGGGGGTGCAGCATGGAGCAGGGGCAGAGATGGGGGTGCAGCATGGAGCAGGACAGAGATGGGGTGCAGCATGGAGCAGGACAGAGATGGGGGTGCAGCATGGAGCAGGACAGAGATGGGGGTGCAGCATGGAGCAGGACAGAGATGGGGGTGCAGCATGGAGCAGGGGCAGAGATGGGGGTGCAGCATGGAGCAGGGGCAGAGATGGGGGTGCAGCATGGAGCAGGGGCAGAGATGGGGGTGCAGCATGGAGCAGGGGCAGAGATGGGGGTGCAGCATGGAGCGGGGCAATGACGGGGGTTGCAGCATGGAGCGGGGCAGAGACGCGGCTGCAGCATGGAGCGGGGCAATGACGGGGGTTGCAGCATGGAGCGGGGCAGAGACGGGGGGCAGCATGGAGCGGGGCAATGACGGGGGTTGCAGCATGGAGCGGGGCAGAGACGGGGCTGCAGCATGGAGCGGGGCAGAGACGGGGGTGCAGCATGGAGCGGGGCAGAGACGGGGGGCAGCATGGAGCGGGGCAGAGACGGGGCTGCAGCATGGAGCGGGGCAGAGACGGGGCTGCAGCATGGAGCGGGGCAGAGACGGGGGTGCAGCATGGAGCGGGGCAGAGGCGGGGGGCAGCATGGAGCGGGGAAGAGACGGGAGTGCAGCATGGAGCGGGGCAGAGACGGGGGGCAGCATGGAGCGGGGCAATGACGGGGGGGCAGCATGAAGCGGGGCAATGACGGGGGGGCAGCATGAAGCGGGGCAATGACGGGGGTGCAGCATGGAGCGCGGCAGAGACGGGGGTGCAGCATGGAGCGGGGCAGAGGCGGGGGGCAGCATGGAGCAGGGCAGAGATGGGGGTGCAGCATGGAGCAGGGCAAAGACGGGGGCAGCATGGAGCGGGGCAGAGGTGGGGGGGAGCATGGAGTGGGGCAGAGATGGAGATGCAGCATGGAGCAGGGCAGAGATGGGGGTGCAGCATGGAGCAGGGCAGAGATGGGGGTGCAGCATGGAGCAGGGCAGAGACGGGGGCAGCATGGAGCGGGGCAGAGGTGGGGGGGAGCATGGAGTGGGGCAGAGATGGAGATGCAGCATGGAGCAGGGCAGAGATGGGGGTTGTAAGTGCATTTTCTGGTGGAGCAGTAATGGCAAAGAAGATCAGCGGTTCCAGTAGAAGCAGTGAAGACTGGGCAGCAAAGACAGGGGGACCTAGCAACTGCAGCTGAGGTGACTGTCATTGAATGTATGTGCCACACTGCAAGGTTGGTTGAGGATTTAATTCCGCCTTACTATAGTGTATGTATAGGATATATAAGATACCATACTGGGTGAGGAACAGTACAGCAGGGCCGGTGTGCCCCAAAAAGTCCCGGGCTGTTTTTTAACCCCAGTCCGCCCCTGGTCTAGTCCAGTAGGTTTTCAGTCCTTGTTATGATGGGCTGCAGAGCCAGCAACAAAGCTATAGGCGGCAGTGCCCCCCCCCCGCATTTGGGCAGCCAAAGCCACCACAAGGCAGGACAGAGAGTCTAGAGCAGCAAAGCCGCCATCAGCAACGATACATTGTGGTTGGGTGCAGAGTAGTCAATCAATGGCCGTTCACTGTACATAAGCCTTCTGCTTAAGTTTTCTGCTGGACCAGCTGGGTGACTACACTACCCCCCATCCAGAATGGCAAAGCAGGAGTTCCCGAGCAGCACACACTCACACAGGGGACTCAATCTGACATTCCAGTAAGTAGGTGGGGGCCAGACAACCATCAGTTAAATGGTTAGACTATTATTTTAAAAGGAAAAAAATACTGTATCTGGGGCCTCCACCACACTTAATCCGGCCCTGACTATGGCCAGGGATGGGCTTATCATTTCTAGGGCCACATGCAAAGTTGTGTCTGGGGCCCTAATCAAGGACAAATTTTGCATAGCGAAATACAATATTAATGCACCTTGTTGCAGCCTGAGAACCCAAAGGGGCATTCTAGCATTGTCCATCCGTGGCATAGGGTATTGTCTAGGAATTGCCCATATGCCCGTCCAATTTTTACGTCAACTAGGATGCCCCACTGTGTGAAATCCCATTAAATCACCGCACTCACCTAACCTTGTTCCAATGATGCATGCGCAGGTCACTGCCTCGCCACATACCTTTAGCTAGATGTATACTCGGGTCAGCCATTTGTGATTGGCCGGCCCGGGCACACACCAGCTAAAGGTGCGCGGGGATGCAACCAGTGGCCCACTCTGCATCACTTAGCTCGCTAGCTGCTATGTTGTCACAGCATCTTACACAACTAAGTGCACTGATTCTGCAGCAGCTGGCTCAAGTAAGTGTGCAGTAGCTTCCTATCTGCTGCATTGTGCTGAGCGGCACCCCTCACTCACTGCAGCCCACCCATCGAGTGCCGTTATTTTTAAACAAAAAGTTGCCACTAATCTGACCCTGGCTAATCAATGGAAGGAAAAGAACATCCAGGGTGACATGCTCTGTCACCCGTGACAGACTAAACCTTTCACCCCTGTATTTTATTCCTAGCATGAGAGAAGAAACCGCAAGCTTAGTGGAAGTTTTACGGGGAGGCCGATTCATTAATAGCGCCAGGTAGCGACAGATGAGCGCCAGTAGCGTGATTTTCACAGCACCAGCTAGTATTCGCTGTGCTTGGCAGGGGTTTGCTTGTTGACAGCGACTCAGTCGGTGTGCGGTAATGTTGAATACGGGGTTAGGGGTCGCTGTTTCACAGGTTCTGCGTTGTATGGGTGCGCCTGACAGCAAATGGCCAGAGCGAACGGCTTGCTGCAGATTCATTAACAAATCACTCTCAAAAATTTCTCACGCTGTGAATTCCTTGTTTAAACCCCAGAGCGCTGGCGGCGATGTGTGTAAAGTAGTTTTTAACCCCCAAACAACCTTTTTTTTATATGTAAAAATTATACAAGTTTTCCCAAACAACCTTTTTTTTATATGTAAAAATTATAAAAGTTTTTCTAAACATTTTGTAATATGAATACATGAATATCAGACCTGTAATATCAATTCTGCACATTTTTTTTTTTTTTTTTTTACTTAAAAAAAAATCCTAACATTGCAGAAGTGGTCACAGAATTTTTGACATAAAAAAAAAAAAAAAAACATTAATAGCAATTAATTATGATTATTTAAAGATTGCTCCATTGAAATGCATTGGACCACACCAGGGAGCGCCAGGTCATACCTGTTGCTGTGATGGGATTAGCAGCGGCGCTGTTCGTTGCAGTCGGCTACATGATGAATCCCGCGCTAGCTGACGCTCTCGCCGGCGCTAGCCTCATTTAGTGTGATAAATGCGTCATTGTGACCGCCGCCGGGCGTACTTGATTCGGTAGCCGCCGTTAGCTGGCGGTACCTGGCGCTCGTCAGACACTACCTGGCGCTAGCCCTTGATAAATAAGGCCGTTAGTTCAGGTGTATAAGTGACCCCTCCGCTCATTAGGGTTTATATGTATTTTTAATATTACACAATTTCGCGATAGTGCTCCTTTAAGCACACCACTAACTATGGCTTTATGTTTCCTTTATGCCTGAAAAGGTATGTTTTGCCTTGTTTATTATTAAAATCTTTGGACCTGTGGACCCCCCCATTACAACAACTCCTAAAACCTTGGATGCTTAAAGTGGACCAACACCCAGGATTTTGACTATCCTGGGTTTTAGTCCACTTCAGGGGGGCACCCCGAATAAGGGTGCCCCGCTGTTTGAAACCCCCCAGAAACCCCCGCCGACGGACAAGCGGGTGACAGCGGCGGACAACACAGCGTGCCCGCCGCCGCCTCCCGCGCGCCCCTCTGACAGTGCCCGCGCCGGCCATTCACAAACGGCCACCGCCGCCGCCGATGAGGTAAGTTTTTGGGGGGTTTTGGGGGGGGGTCCCTCACCGCGGGACATCCCGATCTCGGATGTCCCGCGGTGAGGGAGGTGATCGGCCCGGGAATCTTATAGATTCCTGGGCCGATCACCCCTGGGTGACGGTCCACTTTAAGCAATGACAGTTGACTCCCCTGAAATCCCAAATAAAAATAAACATGTGAGAAGATCGTACCTTATAGTGTTTGTCAAGTCAAAAGTTGAAAAATAAATATCAGTAGCTTATCTCACAGAGTCATTTCAGCATTGTCCTTCATCTTCTGTCTGCCTCTGTAGTTATGAAATTACTTCCTCAATCAGCTTTCAGTCACCACCCCACTGATATGGCCCTTCAACCAGCCTTCAGTGGACAAAGAATGGAAACTCCCCGCTCCCTCCCCAGACATCCTGATTGGCTGCCTCTCTCTGCGGCTTTGAACCCCCACCCTTCTCTCTCCTCGCTCTGTTCTCAGCATTCAGATGTCTGGCTCCAGTCTTTGATCAGGCTGATAGCAATTAACAGCCTGCCCACCATGTATTCCAGTGTTTTCCTCTGTTTGCCAGCCATGCCACAGGTCAGACACCCAACCATCCACCCTTTCATCCATACACACTAACAGGGTGCAGACAATCTCTGTGCCTGCAGCATGTCTCTCCGTGATCCAGCTATATATACAAGCTGTGACTCTAAGGACACTTATCCGAACATGGCCCATTATGAATATGCTAAGCCCACCGCTGTTGCCACATCCACTGTTTTTCTTAATTTTTTCTATGTATCTAAAAAGCTTTAATCCTTTATAAATAACTTAGGAACTACCGGATCTTTTGAAAACAGATTGAAGTTTAGGACAGTGCAACACGCTGCCTGAGACAATGGGACAACAATTGGTCTTGCCTTTAATATAACTTTTAAGCTGAACAAAACGAAGCCTGACTGGCCCTGGAATCTAAAAGATTCCAGGGAAAGCTGCTGACCTTCCCCTGGGGCATCCCAAATCAGGATGTCCTGCTGTTTGCTTGTAACAGCTTTACCTTTCCCTGTCCAGTGGCTCATGTGTGGAGTGTGTCTGTGCAGCCATGCACACAATCTCCACTGAACCATAAATGAAATAAAAAAAAAACTTCATAAAAAAGAAACTGGTCTAGTGTTACCCCCCGCACTGCCTTACGTGGCCTCATTACAGGTGCACCCCTGATAGGGTACACAGCAGGACAGCTTGGGTAACCCTGATTGATTAAGGGTTTCCTAGGGGTGAATTAACCAAAGGGGGGAATTTAAAGGAGCAGTATCACGAAATTTGCATTAAAAAAGATAAATAATTAAATAGCCACACAATAGCTTCTAACATGTGTATAAATAATGTGGCGATAGAAAAAGAAAAAAAAATCTGTCTTTTTTTTAAATTGTATAATTACAATGGCTCAGTCCATTTGCTGAATAGGGGGATCTGCTGGGTTGTATTTAGTGAGCTGCTTCATTTAGCCCACTGGTCTCCTAGCAGCACTTTACCTCAGAGGCTGACACTGTAATCAGTGGTAACGGCTGTGTGTGTGTGAGGGGCTGCTTTTGTTATGAGACCAGGTGACTCAAATGTGTAAAATATATACAAAATAAACTAAACTGACTGAAAATGACTGAAATTCTTCTTTGAATAACTGTGCAGGAAAATCGAAAGATATTAAAGTAGAACAAAACCCTGAGTGGGCGACCCTGAAGTCTATAAGACCCGGCCATTGACCTTCCCCCTTGGGCATCCTAAATCGGGATGCCCCACTATGTGAAACAACCCCTGGATAACCACAGATCCCCCCATTTTTCTGGCGCGCTCACGCAGATAGTCATTTAGACAGGCCGGGCGGCCAGGAAGGTTACTGCTCAGGCTCCCCATCTGCGTGCAAACAGCGCTGATTGGATGTGAGCCCGCGCATGCGCTGTGGGACAGGGAAAGGTACGTTTTCACAGGCGAACTTTGGGATTTCACATATCAGGGCATCCCAAGTGGGGATGCCCCTAGGGGCACAAAACTCCAGATAGTGAAAATCCTGGGTTGGGCTATGCTCAAAGCACACAAAGCTGAAAGAAAGATCATATGGAAACATGTGTTGAGAAAATGTGTTTAGAGCAAAAAAACAGGATGTAAACCCAAAAATCCAATTCTGAAATAAAATAACCCCCCCCCCCAAAAAAAAAAGAAAAACTGGTGAGTCTGAGATTTGAACCAATGACTCTCTGGTTCAAAGACATTGAACTTACCAATGAGCTAAATGACTTCTAGAGCTTTTCTCTCTGTTTTAGATATATGAGTTCTGGCCAGGCAATGTTGCAATATTATGCTGGATGGCTGCCAGTACTGAACAGCTTATTACTTTGTTACATTGTTTCCCCCTCTCCTCAGCGTGGAACAGGCCAGAGAGTCGGGCCCGACACTCAGCGGACATAAACATGAGCTATTAGTCTCCAGCTGCACAACACACACATCATTTTTTTCTACATTTGTAATTCTTACTCCAACACTTGCCTACATTCAAAGTACCATTTAAATATAAGCCACCAAGAAGAATTGGCGATACTGCTCCTTTAAGTTCTGCTTTTTGAACCTTTGCTTTATCTAAACACACAACTTAACTACGTGCCATCTTTATGTATCCGCCAACAGCTGCATGAAACCAGAGCAGCCCTGGGCTTGTGCTTGCAAGCCTTAAAAGAACAGGAGGTCCCCTGGCCCCGGTGATGCTCTTCTAACATTAATGCTGTAGATTAGGACAATAGGAGGGACCGGATGACAATGCTATTTAAAACTCATGTACAAAGCTTCAGCGTCTATTTTAACCTGTTTAACCTTCCTGTCTGGAAGCGATACGGCGGTCAAAATCCGTCATGACAATGCAAATAAAATATAAATAAAGCTGATAAAAACAGGAAACGATGAGATACATATAATAAATGTTTTGTTCTCCGCGCCAGAAATTTTCAGCATAAACTTTTGAGCAAAAAAAAAAAGGCATTTGATGCTTTTTAAGGGTTTTGTAGGTCACTTTGAGATGCATTCAGAGATAAGTTAATGCCTTCTGACATGTGTAAGGCCTCGTAATGCAGACAACAGTCCTCCATCTCCAGCAACAAAGATGCTTCCAAAGCCCTATATTATGAAATATTGATTTGAGCTAAATTAAGAAGCTGAGTCACAACCTTGAGTTGGGAGGATACAGTCGTGTTGATAAAATCACTCAACAGTCATTTTTCTGCCATTGCTTAAAGGGACTGTCTGGGCAAAACATAAAAAACACATACTGCACCTTTAATACCACGTAGCTCATCCATCCTAGTCTGGTAGTAAGAAACTTACAACCAGGCCCAGACTATTACTGGTACACTGGGACACCTGCTCCGGGCCACTGCAGCTCAGGGGGCCCCAAGCACCTTTATCAATCAGGGATAAACTACATGTTTTGTGATACTAGACTGGGGCAATACATCATCGTTGATGGTGTAGTGAAGGATTAGAGACAGAGAGAAATGGGAGAAAGGCAGAAGAGAGAGACACAAGGCAGAATTAGAAGAGAGACAGACAGACATAGAACAAGTGTAAGACGAAAACAAGAGGGAGGGAAACAGAAAAGAGTGAGATAAAGACATGAAAGAAGAAAGAGAAGAAATACAGAGAACCAGAACGAGGGAGGAACACCACAAATACAGAGGACAGGTAAAGGGGGGGAAACGAAATAAAAAAACACGAGAAATAAAAGAGAGAAAGGGTGTAGGGGCCCAGAAAGAGATCTACTCCATACCATGGACACCTTTAACCCTTTCAGTGGGAACTGGTGAATAATAGAGGATGCCAGCATAGGGAATTGTTGGATGGGTAAATTTCGTTGGGTCTGAGTTTATGGGTAACCTCTCACCAATACCGCAAGGAAGCCAAAGAAGGAGACGAGATGGGCAAACCCCCTCAAAGTTCGGGTTTGGCAAGTTCGGCTAAACTTTGAATAAGTGGTCCCCATTGATATCAATGTGGGGGGAGGGTGCAGAGTGTGCAGCAGAAGCACTGCTGTAACTTACCTGAGCCCCAATCCTTTTCTGTCAGCGGCAATGGCTTCCAAACTGGCCCCAGTCGGGGCTACAAAAAGATGGCCGCCGGCTCCCATAAGTGAGGAGACTTCTAGTGCTGCTGCTGCAACCTAAGGTAAAGCTGGTTGATGGGCTGCTTAGTATGTTTGGTAGGGACTTGAATTTTGTGGTTCAGGTTCCCCGGTTCGGGTTATGCAGTTAGGTACTCCTGGCCTGCCAAAGTTAGTGTACTTTTAATACGTGTTGAGGCCCCAGGTGCATATATTTTGAATTAGTTTTAAATCTAAAAATACTGGGTGTTCCTGGAGGTTTCACACAGCAGGGCATCCAATTCAGGATACCCCAGGGTGAGGAACAAAACCAGAGAAAGCGAAAAAAATGTGTTGGATTCTTCTTTATGGTGAGGAAATGTCTGATGAAATTGTCATAAGATGATGGGTATTTATTCCCCTGTTGTGTTTTCTTAATAACATAAGGTCATGAGGTGCCCGAACTGTCCGCCTGGCTCAGTCTCTGTACAAATAAGCCGAGGCTCACATAGCTAAACACAAGAACAGCACCTTCATTATTGGTCAGGAAACATTTTGGCACTTACAAACTTTTACCATTAGAAACAGAAAAACCTGCATGATGGAAACTTTCATAGCAGAGGCCGCGAGGTGTTCTAGAGGGATGGAAATAGAATTAATGTCTGCTCTGTGATTACCGTGTAGAAAACAGTGAGATCACCACGTTTATCTTCCCTGAACTGGGTCTGCAACTGCTCTAAAGAGCGAAAGGTAAGTACATATGCGCTATTCTTCACAGGGAAATCTTCGCAAGCCTAAGCAACCACCCCCGTGCAATGTGTCAGTGGGGGGACTTGGCCGTTGTTACATAGTACAGTGCAAGGAAGAGAGCAGCAGGGTGGATTTTAAAGTGGACCAAAACCCATTGCAATCTTATAGATTCTCGGGCCGATCGATTTCCACCCCCTGGGGCATTCAAAATCGGGATGCCCCACTGTGCGATATCCCCCAGGTCAGCCATACACCTTCTTTCCTGGTCCAATGGCACATGCACGAGCCACTGCTATGTCCCTGCTATCCCTCTAGCAGGGCACGTGCCCGCGTCAGGCATTTGTGAGTGGCTGGCGCGGGCAAGCTCCCTGTTAGAGTGAAGCGGGTAATGCAACCATCAGCTGATTGGACGAGCGGCCACGCATGCGCCGTAGGACCAGGAAGTGGTGAGTTGGTTTCGGCGATCTGGGGGGTTTCACACAGTGGTCTATCCCCGATCGGGGTGTCCCGGGGGCAAGGACTTAAACCCAGGATAGTCAAATCCTGGGTTTTGGTCCACTCTAAAACTTTCTGCACTGCTGTCCCTGTACAACTAGACTATTAAAGTGGACCAAAACCTAGAATTTTGGTTATCCGATCAGGGGTGCCCTGTTGCATGAAACCCCCAGGTCGCCTGAACAAACTCACCTCTTCCTGGTCCTACGACGCATGCTCATCCAATCAGGAGGATCAGTGCGCACTGGAGGTCACATCCCCCGCTACCCTCTAACAGAGAGTGTGGCGGTGCCGGCCATTCACAAATGCCTGACTCAGGTGCGCTGCCTGCTAAAGAGATAGCGGGGAAGCGGTCAGGAGTGTGCTAGGGTCTCGCTGATTGGATGAGTGGCCGCGCATGCGTCATAGGACTGGGAAGAGGCGAGTTTGTTTGGGCAACTTGGGGGGATTCACACAGCGGGGCACCCCGATTCTAGATGCCCCCAGGGGAGGACATTGAGCGGCCCTGCAAACTTATAGATTTCCGGAATGATGGGGTGTGGGTTTTGATCCTCTTTAAAGTGATGCTATATCCAGAAAGGTTTATGTCATCACCTTTTATCCCCAACCCAGTGC
This sequence comes from Gastrophryne carolinensis, assembly GCA_027917425.1. Taxonomy (NCBI): domain Eukaryota; kingdom Metazoa; phylum Chordata; class Amphibia; order Anura; family Microhylidae; genus Gastrophryne; species Gastrophryne carolinensis. The sequence goes on along the minus strand of CM051236.1, from coordinate 54,035,348 downwards.
CCCAAAACAGCCCGTGTTTCTTTTTTTACTAAAGCCTTTGCCCAATATTTATAACACAAACTGGATGCAGTTGGCCATATTGCTCCCTGGCTGAGAAGCCCCGTCCCCTGGTGCTTTCTAGTGACGATGCATTCAGTTACAGTACACACAGCTCAGCATTGCGGAGCACTTCAACCTAACCATTCAGTTGTAACTGAATGAATAAGCATATGGCTGTTTTTTAGTAGTGATATTTCAGTTTGGGGTGACTCGGTCATGCCCTACAAGGTGCGACGTGCAAGTGATAGATACTGAGACTGAAATGGGTACTAAATAATGATTTATTGTGACAAAACTAAGCACTGCAACAGAAATTATACACAACAACCCTGCACCTACGCCAAACAAATATAGCAAGAAGCCAAAATATATACAACACTTAATACTGAGCACAGCAAACCAATGAGAACTATGGGCCTGATGCAGAGCCTCCCCCGGTCTGAGCTTAAAACCTTCCGATTGTCCGGGGCTCCCGTTTGAATCGTGGCTCAAATGTGATGCAGAGCCTCCGTCGGAATGGCTCCCTAACTGATCCGTCAATTTGTCTTTACTCAGGAAGTTTTTTTTGCTCTCTCGGGTGCCTTCAATTTGATCCGGGCTTCCGTTCCCGTTCACACGGGCGGCCCGTTTTTCCCTGCTTTTTCCTTGGTTTTTGAACGTACCTGCTTGGTTTCTGTCGTATTTGACCTTCCATTTTGGTGATTTTTCCAAGTATACTTACATCTCCATGGCTCTTCAGTTGCCAATCTGGCTACACGCAAGCGCACATCCCTAAACCTCCATTGGAAAATGCATATGGCACCAACTGCCAATTCGACACATATATATATTGTCAAATTTATTTTTGGGTGTTCCTTCTTTCTTGCCATTAATGCATACCTTAATCTCTTTGGTGTTCCTTCTTCCTTGCCTTTAATGTTTACCGTAATTGGTTGTGAGTTTTTCAGATTTTTTGTCCCATATCTAAACCTTTTGTGTCATGTAAATGTGTGATGATGTTGTGTGATTGTACATTTGCAGGAAAGACAACACACCAAATCTGTTTATGTCTTTTTTAATCCAATTTTTTTTTTGGTTTTGTGGTTTTGAGATTTTTTTTTTGATAAAACATAAGTAAAAAACAATTTAAATTTGAATTAAACATGTTAAAAATTAGGCCTCGGGGTCTTGTGGCTGTGCTTTTCTTTGATCTGTGAATGAAAAACAACCTTAGTTTAGCATTGTTTTTATGGTTTGGTTGGGTGTTGTTTTATTGGGGCCCTTTTTAAACCGGACCTTCAGCGTGATTTAATGAAAAGCCCAAACTCTAAAATAACGATTCCGCAGCATCATCTGTAAAAAAAAGATACAAGGACCCACCATTAATCCACAAAATAGTTTCCTGGCCTAACTAAAGTCACTTTATTAACCTTTTGCTGCCTCACATTGCCCTAGTTTTTCTATCTGCATGTAGCCTAGTTTGTAGCTGCGTACATGGGTTAAACTAAGGTGGGCTTGTATTTAACGTGACAAACTAAGTTGTTTCAGACTATTCTTGCGCTTTGTTTTTTTTTTATTATAAGGAATATGTGCGCGCACATAAACGCACGCTCGCATACTCACATCCATGATGATGTTGTCCTGCTCCTGTGTAAAGATGGCATAGCTCCTGGTATAGCTCTGACGTTCCCCCGCAGTGACGTGCAGGACATCCCAAATTGGAATGCCCCAGAGACATGATGCCTGTAACCCAGCCCTGGATTTCTTCACACTCCAAAGGGCTGGGTTACATGGGTTTTGGCCTGCTTTAAAACATCATGACCAAATCAGATTAGGATGGAATAACCCCCCTCCTTTACATTATTCTTAAAGTAACACAGTAACAAAACCCAGAGCGGCCACTGGTCTTCCCCCTGGAAATCCCAGATCGGGATGCCCCACTGTGTGAAACCCTTTTTAATGAGACTTTACTCAGAAATGGCAGACTCCCTCTCTTAAAGCGGAACAAGCCATGATTAGTTTAATGACCTTTGCAGACGTATATTGTAGTGCCCCACCAGTCTGATCAAGACAACGGAACCTCATCTTCAAGAGACCAAAGGCTCGCTCCACCACAGAGCGAGTCCTCCTGGGGGCAGTATTGTAGGGCTCCTCTGCCTGTGAAGATGGGTGCAGGATTGGGGTCAGCAGCCAGGGGAGCAGAGGATAGCCAGAGTCTCCTGCCCAAAAACAAAAAAAAAAAACTAAATAAAAATAAAAAAAGGTGTGCATTGCAACAATAGAAAAGAGGGACAAATAGGTGAGCGGGGTAGGGTTGGAGGAAAGGACATTTGTAATGAGACTACATGCACATCCAACCTGTACACTCATTAAAAAAGTCTGGGGAATACTACTTACATAAGAGGGCAAGAACATGACGCAATAGGGTTCTATCACTTAACCCATTTAATTTAAAGTTAAAAAATTAGGCTAAAATATACTAACAAAAAAATTACCAAATAGTGTGTTAAGGGAAAAAACAAAGTCAGACAGGGTGGGCAAACAATACAAGTTTCATACACATACCCAGTAAGGCGGGTGAGCTCAAATAGGTGCAGCCTGGTTTCTGCCATACTCAGCAGGACAAGACCGCGGAGCTGGCGCCGCTGATGTGCTCCAACAGAGGACTGCATATTATTGCCCGAGTGCAAATACGGCTGCTCTGACTTGCCGTAAGTGAAGGCTCGGCGGCCCCGTTTTATTAGGGTGATTTCAATCGGAAAACAAGGCTCTGCATCACTGAAAAAAACGGAACAATGAACGAGGCGTCCGTTTTGCCGGGAAACAGCCTCGTGCGAGCCGACAATCGGAAAGGCGGCTGAGCGCACACCTGAGCGCATAAACGCACACTAAAATCAACGTAGCACCCTTTCCTGACCCGATTAAAGCCCAAAACCAACGGGAAAACGCACGGGATAGCTGAACGGGGAGGCTCTGCATCAAGCCATATATACAGGACACCACAACTCAAGTAACAATATACACAATATGTACACGCTCCACTGACAATGGCTACCAAATACCTGAAAGACCGAGAGGGAGAGTATGGGAAGTATGGTCAGAGGACTGGAAATGGCAGAATGATAGGCCAGGACAGGACTGGAAACAGGACAGGAATGGAGACTGAATAACCGAGGAAAAGGACTGCAGGTGAAGGAGGATCCGGCAGGAAGAGCAGTAGGTCTAAATCTCAGATAATAGAGCACTGAGGGGCATCTTTAAAGCTGATTTATGGGCTAGACAATTATCAGCTGCAGCTTGGCAATTGCCATGGAAGGAGTCCCTGAAAGAGCCACCCACTGGTCAGGCTGCACAGACACAGTGCAATGATTGGGGTAGAACAGTGCCGCCAGCAGGTAGCTAAAGGGTACTGCAGCCAGGGATCCAGCCATTCCCCGACAGTGTTCTGGGCAGGAATGGGTGTCTACCGATACATATGTGGTACCGTTGTAATTGCAAAGTTGTAAAGTGCATTTAAGACATTTCAATGACAAACTCTGCTGAAAAAAATTTAATGCAATTTTCCGAGAAATCCCTGTAAATTCCTGCAAAAATCACAGTTAAACCAACATAGCGCAAAGTGTTGAAAAATGGCCTGGCAACAGAAGGTGCCAAAATCTCTAGGTAGGCTGGCACTGAAAGGGTTAAACATTAGGTTTTACATGTTTGCCCCCACTTGGATTGCAAGCTAGAGTTTTCGTACAATATCGTCTTCAGCCAGTAGGGATCAGCAGCAAGAACCAACATGTACGGGTGAGCTGTGCAAACTTTTTTCTTTACAGTGAAAATCCTAGTGATTATTCCTCTTAAATCTGCGGGGACATAACTACAGGGGGGGTGCAGGGGGCGTGACAGCACCAGGGCCCAGGAGGTCCGGGGTGTTGGAGATACAAAGTACAACTTACTCTATTGCTGGAGTGACCTCTGCTAGATTAACTGCGGTTTACATTTATGACACTAGATGTCGCTTTTACCAAATTCTTATCTGTAGTCTCTCTATGTTTTTCAGAATGTGTTGCATTTCCTGTGCATTGAGCTGTGCTCTATGACTTATTTTTCCTGTCTATGTTATTTACTATGTAAGGTGAGCTTCACTTACTACACTCATGTCCTAGTAAAGCTAGTTCTTTATACACCACAAATGTCTATCTGGATTTGACTCCACTGCACCCAGCATCACTGTTGGTTCTCCACTATATATATATATATATATATATATATATATATATATATATATATATGTATGTATATCAGTATAGTTCTCACTTGGCATTTTTTAGAGAAAGGCAGCACTGTTTGTTGCCTAGCTACATTCAATTGAGTTAAAAGACAGAGAAAATGTTTACTGTATGATCCTTGAAAGGGCCCCTTTTGGCGTTCACACCAGGGCCCACTATAATCTGCTTTTGTGAGAACCTACCCATATTGACCAACAAGTGGTGAAACCTGTATGCTGCTGTCAATGTGGTGAAGGCTATTTCCTTTTTGAAACTTACTGTGGAAGGAGACTGTTGGCTACTGTTTTGACCACACAATATTCCACAGCCACAGTATTATCCCTGATATGTGTTTTTTCCTCAACTGCTAAATCCTGAGAGCATGCTAACCTGGGGTGGTGGGGGGGGGGGGGGGGGAGCGTTACCTGTAAGTCCGTTATAAAGAGGAACATTTGACAGTCTGGGGAGTTCTCAAAAACTTCCCAAACTTCGCCCCGTGTTCCCTTTCAAAAGTTCCGGTTCTACATTTGGCAGGTTTAACTTACCTGTCTTCTGCTCTTCCACTTGCACTTCACGTTTTTCTCACCCGAAGCCATGGCATCCACTCAGGAGAGGAAACCATGTGGTGGTCTAGTGGGAAGGATTCACCACTCTCAGTCCCGTGGCCAGGGTTTGATTCATGATCAGGGAAAACTATTTTCTTGTCACTCTGGACTTTGGCCAATAGCAAGAGATGACCCTCTCCTGAGTGAATACCAAGGCTTTGGGTGGCTGAAGCAACGTCTTTGACTATTCTTCTTTCCGTAGGGCAGCCCCATCTTGTCTTCTTCTCTGTCCCACAATGCACTGTGCCACCATGGAGATCTCGCATCGGCGCAGTGAAGTCCTCATCTCGGGCCAGGGCAGCTGCAGGAAGATCAGAAACGAGATGTCGGCATGACTAGCAAAGCAGAGGGGGAGGACAACAGGATGGCTAATCTCCCCCGGCGTCTGTCACAGACGGCTAAGACGTAGGGAGTAAGGGTGGAAAAGGCAGTAGGATGACGGCGATCTGGAAGACGCCGTCATCCAAAAGGTATGCAGAATTGCGGTGGGGGGCTATCAGGACCTAGTAGTTTGGAGGTCCGAAGTTCCTCTTTAACTAATAAGGCTTTAAACTGATCTATGTCCAAAACATTAATATATATATATTCTGGTCCTTAAAAGGTTATCCTCTGAGGTCGCTCAATAATAAAGGCAAAGCTACAGGAAAAAAGGAATGTACCTCATCTGAACATGTGACCACAAAGTCACGGAGATGATGGCGTGTCCACCGCCAACACTTGGATTTCCCCGGAGCAGCTGTGACAGGACACAGGGCAGGAAGCTCCATCAGTGCAGGACATCTGCGCTCCTTTGTAGCCGCACCTTTGATCAGATGCTCCCGCTATTAGTGATATTGTGTAAAATTAAAGACACAACATGAAAACAGGAAAAAGAACATTTGTGTTTTCTTTACGTCGTCCTATGAGAAAAAAACATGTTATTTCCCATGTCTGGCCGTGGAGGATTTCTGGGTATTTTGTCCTTTTATTATCTTTATAGTGTACTTGGCTAAGTGTATACAAGGCGGCGCGCTGTTTTTCTTATTACGATGAAGTAATACGACGATAATAGTGGCTGAACACTTAGGGGTTTATTCATGGGATAGCGGCAGGCGGCGTCTGGTGAACACTGGGCTGTGTACGCAATACCACATTTATGAAGGCGATTCTGTTGAGTGACTCTAACAGCGCCATGTAGCGTCTGATTCATTATTACAGGCAGCTCAGCATATAGCGCCGGCACTCTGGCTTTCAGGGCACCAGGTATTACCTGTTGCTACCTGTCGCTCTCCCATACATTTCAATGGACGTTCCTTTTCTTCTGTTTAAACAGGTTTTTTTGTTTTTCATTTATTTTTTTTTTTTCTATCAAATAATTGTGTGACCTCTCCTGGCCTAGAAAAAGTCATTTTTGACAACTTTTGATTTTTTTATATATTTATGCAGAATGTCATTACAGGTCTGGCATTAAAGTATTAATGTCACAATGTTACAACAATGTCATTCCATGTGTTTTTGCTTTGTTACAGCCGACGCTGTGTGTGTCTGTGTGAGTTGCTGAGAGTTGCTCGCAATGAGCTGGCACTACCTTTCGCTCCCTGCAACACTGTACTGGTGTTAGAACGCCCAACATACATCTCATTCATCAATGCGGGCCAGGTTACTGCAGCGACTAAGGTGCTCTGTTACAGCGCCCGATAGCTGATCACAGCATATACTAGCAGTCGCTCTTAGTGCCTCTGTACAGACGCTTATCTGCCGATAGCTGGCGCTAGTAATGGATCAGCCTGCCCGTCAGTGTTGGACTGGCACACCAGGATCCTCCGGTGGGCCCTAGGCACTGATTAAGGGCCACCATCAGGGCTGTACAAATGATCCTTAAAGCTTCCCTTGAGTGGTTAAAGGATGTATTTTTGGAGTAGAAGCAGAATCCCTCTGTAATGCCTTTAAAATATTTCCATGGAAAGCTGAGGATTTCTTTTAACAGAGTAATGTATTTTACAGTGCAAGAGGGGTCACCCTTTAAAGCAGACCAACAGTCAAAAATGACTTAAACCAGACCAACACAACAAACTGTGATTATATGCATCCCTCCTCAGGACAATTTAGATTGCTGCACATAAAAATTAATTTACCTCTTTCTAACTTGTGCTGGGGTCAGTTTAAAAAACAAGATGGCGGCTCATGCATTTGCAGGCCACCTACAAACAGGAAGTGCTGCTGAGCTTCCTGTTACTATGTATTGTCAGTTATGTCAGTTGGGATTGGAAGCTCCAAGATGGCTGCTACCGTTCTCTTCCAGCTGTGTCAGGCTGTTGGTCCGGTTTAAGTCCTTCTCGCCATCTCTATGTAAGGCTAGAGGTTTCCTTTAATGTCAGTAATAATGTCATTTTAGGATGGAAAAAGAATCCCCCTTTTAAAGTGGTCCCATAGTGATTTTATACATAATGGGTGTGGGTCCGCATTGTGACAGTCTGGGAAGGGGGGGTATCCAAATTGCTGAAGCCCCCCCATGCATAGACCCTTCACTACCCTCCATGGTCCTTACCTGAGCCTCCATCAGTCGGAAAATGTGGCCACTGGCGGAAAAGTGGGCTGGGCTGTACCAGCAGCAAGGAAATATAAAGTGGCCCAGGACCACGTGACCGACGTAGGCCAATCACCGGACTGCATTTCGCCAGCTGAACAAGGTACAGGTAAGGGTTTGCGGGGTTCTATGTGCGGGGGGGGGGGCTTCCAGTAATCTGGATGCCCTGCAAGTCTGTCACAATACGGCCCCACAACCATTAGGAAGAAAATCGCTTTAAAACGCATGTATGCAGAGCTAGGGTTTTTCTTTAATGAGGAACAAACCCCCAACAGCCCCCCCCCCCCCCTTGGGGTTTGGTCTGCTTAACAGGGGCCTTCCGATTTATTTCACAATAAGCCATACTAAAAATTAATATGTAATTCTGTTATTTTTTTATGTTAGCAACTGTGTGTTCTATGGAAGCAGTTTTACTATCTGCAATCTGTTGCTATTAGCAACATACAATAAAGTTGGTGTACGTTGCCAATAGCAACAGACTGCAGATAGTTGCACAGAACTCTGCTGCTGGGCATGAGTAAGTCTGAGCACATTGTCAGTAGCAACCGATTGCAGGTACTTAAAACTGCTTCCATAAAATACACATTTACTAACATAGGAAAACATAAAAAAAAATACTAGATCAGCTCAACACTTTGAGTATATACTTTTGGCACAGAAAAGGAGGAGCTTTACAGCTAAAACAGGCGCCATTATGTGGGATTAGAAGGAAGCAGTGAGAATTGTCAAAAGGTCCTCTTCATGGAGGGAGAAACTCAGGGGATGCTAGTTAATGTGGACCAAAACCCATGGCGATCGGCCCAGGAATCTATAATCTCCCCCTAGAGCATCCAAAATCGGGATGCCCAACTGTCTAAACCCCCCCAGGTTGCCCATACACGTACCCTCTTTTTTGGTCCAATGGTGCATGCGAGAGCCGCGGCCGCAATTCCTCTAGCAGGCAGGCATATGTGAATTGCCGGCGCGGGCACGCTCCCTGTTAGAGAGTAGCGGGGGATGCGGCCGTCAGCGCACTCGGAGTCGCTCACCTTAGACAAAGGCTTAGATGAAGGGACGTCAGCGGATCCGAGCACGCTGATTGGATGAGCAGCCACGCATGCTCCATAGGACAGGGAAGAGCCGAGTTTGTTTCGGCAACCTGGGGGTTTCCCACAGCGGGGTGCAAGGATCAAAACCCAGCCGGCGCGGGCGAGCTCCCTGTTAGAGGGAAGCGCGAGATGCGCCCGCCAGCGTGCTCAGAGCCGCTGAGCTTAGACGTGGGGTCTATAGCTCAGAGGCTCAGAGCATGCTGATTGGACAAGCGGCTGCGCGTGCGCCGTAGGACGGCGGTGAGGTGAGATGATTCGGGAGATCTGGGGGGGTTCACATAGCGGGGCATCCCCGCTCGGGGAGTGGACCAAAACCCAGGATAGTCAAAACCCTGGGTTTCGGTCCACTTTAATGCGCCATCATTCAGTCAGCTATATAATCCTTAATCCTAGTGAAGTCTCCCCCTTCAGCTAGGCCTCCATATTAGCAAAGCAGGACACGCCCACACATGTTCCAATGTCAATGTCCCCTCAGAAGTAAATTCCATGATAAAGGTGAGTCAGCAGAAGGTAGAAAATTCAATAAAGTTTAGAGTCAATAGGGGCAAGCAGAAAGCAGGCTAATTTAACCCTTTGCATGTAATTTCCCCTACAATGTGGGCAGGGCTGGATTATGAGGAGGGCGCAAGGGGCACGCGCACCAGTGCTTCCACCACTTGCCGTGTAAAGGAGGCCCCCACCAACTTTTATATTATGGTCTGGTCCAGAAGACTTTTCAGTCTTTGGTCTGACGGGTCAGCGACATATCTATCAGCGGCAGTGGGGGCCCCCTGGGCCGGGGCAAACCTTATTTTGTCTTTGCAAACCTGCAGCCAAAGCCACCACAGGGCAGGACAGAGAGTCTAGAGCAGCAAAGCCGCCATCAGCAACGCTACAGTGATGGGTGCAGAGCTGTCACTGCACATAAGCCTCCAAGCACAGCCGCTGGCAGCTCAATGCAGGGAACTGGTTTCTGCTGGACCAGCCGGGCGACTACACCCCCCCCACCCCCCACCCAGAATGGCAAAGCTGGAGTTCCCGAGCACCCGCACAAGGGACTCGATCTGACTTTCCAGTAAGTAGCCGGGTGCCAATTAAACCGGACCTTCACCATGATTTATTGAAAAGCCCAAACCCTTAAAAAACTATTCCCCAGCATCTAAAATTAATATATTTTAAGTTATTAGTCACTTATTATTCTTTCCCCCACTGGGCTGCAACTCTGTTCAGGACTTTAGGATACGGGTGCCACCATCTTGACTCAGAAGCATCACACTTACTGAGGAGAGGAGAGCGGGATAAAGTACAGGGGCGGGTTATAGCTGTGCTTTGCTCAGACAGAGCAGAGCTGGGGTCAGGCAAAGGACAGCAATCCCAGAATGCAGAGCAGCACTGTCAGAAAGCACTTCCTGTTTGCAGGCTGCCGGATGTTCCATGAGCTGCCATCTTGGATGTTTAAAGGCTCATAACACGCAGTAGAAGGTAGGATGATTTTTAATGTGAGCAATCTGTATGTACAGGGTGTGGGAAACATATAAGATAGACTCTTATTCAGAGTGAAGGACCGCTGTAACCACCAATCAGTTACTTGGCTGGACAATTATTTTAAAGCGGACCTTCACTCTGAATAAGAGCCTATCTTATATGTTTCCCACACCCTGTACATACAGATTGCTCACATTAAAAATCATCCTACCTGCATCTACTGCATTTTCTGAGCCTTTAAACATCCAAGATGGCGGCTCATGGAACATCCGGCAGCCTGCAAACAGAAAGTGCTTTCCGACAGTGCTGCTCTGCATTCTGGGACTGCTGTCCTTATTCTGACCCCAGCTCTGCTCTGTCTGAGCAAAGCACAGCTATAACCCAGAGTCAAGATGGCGGCACCCGTATCCTAAAGTCCTGAACAGAGTTGCAGCCCAGTGGGGGAAAGAATTATAAGTAAGTGACTAAAAACTTAAAATATATTAATTTTAGATGCTGGGGAATCGTTTTTTAAGGGTTTGGGCTTTTCAATAAATCAGGGTGAGGGTTCGCTTTAAAGGAAACAAAAAATACTTTATCTGGGGCCTCCACCACACTTAATCCGGCCCTGAATGTGGACATCTTTTTTTACCCAAGAAAAAAACTCCAGTAATTTTATTTTATTATGTTAATTTTTTTTATGTTTAAAGTTCCACTTTCCTGTGACCTTTTTCAGCATCTTCCCCATAGCAAGGCTCTGCAGTACTGAGTCATGGCGGATCCTCCATAGCGCCATTTGGATAAGTATGGCAACCACCGGCCATATATCTCCTTTACGACGTGCTAACTGCACTGTGCAGCAAGATGAAGTCGCTCCTACTTGGCAGAACACACTTTGCCCAATACATTTCATTTTTTTTTCCAGTGCAGCAAAAATAACACACGTGAGATTATTTAATACGACTGTGAAAGGAGCAATGGTTGTGTATAAATCCCAATCGCCAGCCATGGCAACCACTACAAAACAATCACTAAAAAAGGCACTTCAAGTATCAAAAGTCATTAGTGAGCTGCAAATTGTGCCAAGGACACCCTGGGAATTTATTTTGTTTATTTCAATGTGTGTTTTATGATGAACTAGACGGGCAGGCTGATTCATCACTAACGCCAGGTAGCGACAGATGAGCGTCTGTAGCAGGCATTTTCAGAGCGCCCACTAGTACTCGCAGTGCTCGGCCATGAGTCGCTAGTTTATAGCGATTCACTCGCTGTGCAGTAATGTTGAATACATTGCGAGGAGTCGCTATTACAGTGCTGTATAGGAACGCATGGTAGCGCCTGCTCATAGCGACCGACTCACAACATATTCAAGAAAAAAAAAGCCTCACACAACTCTGGCTCAGAAAAATGCTAGAGCGCAGGAGGCGGTGTGTTTAAAGTCTGTTTTTCATCATCTATCCACTAGTAACAAAGCCAAAACATATGGAATTAGATTGTAGCAACATTGTAACATGAACACTATAATGTCAGACCTGAAATGTCATTTCTGAAGAAATATCTAAAAAATGAAAAAATTGGGAAAAAAATGCTTTTTCAATGCCAGAAGAGGTCACAGAATTTTGATTGTGATTTTTTGAAAAAAAAAAAAAACAAATACCCCGTTTAAAGAGAAGAAAAGGTTCGTCCATTGAAATGTATCATGTGGTCAGCTGTACAGTCCTGTGGCCCCTTTTTGTATTCTATTTGCTCAGCTCACATGCACATCTGGCTGGTATTTTTTTTTACTTTACTGGCCACTGATCTGGCTGTGTCAGTATTAGTTTTTTTTACTGGTAATTGTAATTGTATTTTAATTCTATTTTTTTCAGTTTTACTAAAAGCTTTCCATTTAACAGTGAAACAGCCTGCAGGCTTATTTTTTTTTTTGGGGGGGGGGGGGGGGGGGTATTCTTTTCCCATCCTCAATTACCAGTATAAGAACTAATATACTAACATACTAAATAAGGCCCTGTATTTTTTTCAGTGTTACATTCAATCTAACATTGAAACTGCCTGCGGGTTTATTTTTTTATGTTTTTTGGTAATTTTATTCCCATTTTTCATTATGCACAATTTTTTATCGAACAAAGAATAGCCTGCCCTATCATTTTAAATTGTATTTCTCAGTTTTACTAAAAGCATCTTTTAAAGGCATTCCATTTAACAGTGAAACTGCCGGCGGGCTTATTTTTTTATATATTTTGGTCATTTTTTCTTAGATAGAATATGTATAAAATCAAGAATTGACCGTCTCCTTTTCCTTCTTCGGGGGTTGTCAGGGCCCCCGGCAGCTCTAGATGTGGTGGCTCCAGCCATCAGTAGCTGACAGCTGCGCCGCCATTTGATGGCAGGGGAAACACAGGTTCTCCCTTCTGTCATGCTCGCTACCCAGTGAGGGACTGAAGTGAGTACCGGGGAACCCGGCTTTTACACTTGGAGGTGTGGCCTCCATGTAAATTCCCTGATGTCACAGAAAGAGAGCGGCCTAGAGGGAATTTTTCTGTGCCACCCCTCTATGTCCCCTCCGTGACATCATACATGAAGTCAGGGAGATTACAAAGAGACCCCACCTCTAAATGTAAAGGCTGCTCCGCAGCCGCTCAACATGAAGTGCACAACCAAGGATGGGGATGAACAGGAGGGGAACATCTGTTACCCTCCTTTCTAAATGCCGCCCTTAGACCCATGCATCCCATGGACCCCTAAACCAGTTCATACTCCATTACCTGCATCCCCAATGGCCAGGGTGGTGCAGGTGAGCCTGGAATGAAAAATGCCCCAAAAAATGACCAAAAAATATAAAAAAATAAACCCACAGGCAGTTTCAATGTTAAATTGAATGTAAACCTGAAAATATACAATTAAAAATAGAAAGTCAGGCTATTCTTCATTAGATAAAAATTGCATATAACGAAGAATGCCAAAAAAGCAGCCCTTCAACCAGATTTTCCGTTTTGGACCCAAACGCCGAAACCACGGCACAGACTTCTGACTTTGGCATTAGCATGAAATTTGCAATTTGTGTTTGTCCTATTCCTTAGCTTTGTGTCATGGTTTCAGCTTCCCCACAGGCTGGTTAATCACCTGTGTGCTATGGCTGTCAGTATGGCTACGCATCCCCCACAGACCTTTAGACATGCTGTCTACTTTTATGGCCATGTTTTGCTAGTTTTGCAGGTCAGCTTCCCCACAGGTATTGCTGGAGTTAGGGTGGTGGGCTGACTCTGTCCTGATTGGCCGATGGCCACATAAATCCAGGCCTCTTCCAGCATGCATTGCCCATTAGAGCTTTTTGCTGTGTGTTATACTACCACTGTTAGCTGAATTCTGATTACCTGTTGCAGATTTTCGCTTTGTCTGACCCTTCTCTGATTGCTACCTGGACCGATTCCTGCCTCCCTGACATCAGGCTTGTCTATAGGCAGAAGCAACAGTGGAGATTGGGGGTTGAGGACTCACCTGAAGGCAGGTGTCCCACAGGGCCTGACATGCTCAAAAGAGGAGCAACAAGTCAATAAAGACAATGACATTGTTGGCAATACCCAATGGAAAATGATCACTGGCTAAAAGTAGACAACATGCAAGAAAGGAAATAATTTTAATGTGAATAAACCTCCAGGACACGAAGGATTTCACCAAAAAGTTCTTAAAGAACTCAGCCAGCTTACTTCTGGTCTGTTCTTGATCTCTAAAGACTCACTAACAACTGGTATAGTGCCTTAGGATTGGCACAAGGCAAATGTGGAGCCCATTTTTAAAAAGGACTCTAGGTCTTCTCAGGGTAATTACAGATCTGTAAGCAGTTCATCCGTTGTGGGGAAAAAGCTTGAAGGGCTTTTAAGGGACTACATACATGACTATGTGACTGGCGTGGTGCAGTGTACTACATCGGTGCTAGCAGGCGTTGCATTGAACGCTAACTATTGTCCGACCTACGTCAGTGCTGTTGGACCCAGCTGCCGATTATTCCAGTGCCAGTGAGCACCACTTTGTATTGTTGCTTTTCCGGGGCTCCCCAGCATATTTGTGACATTATTCCTCCTTGAAATCTTTGGTGCTGGCCAACATTATTTTTTTACAGTTTCAAGAAATCACTGCTGGGGACAAAGGGAACAAACTTTACAGTGCTTTTTGGCTGTATTTTAATAGTTGTTGTCCAAATTACACATTGTTAAGCAAAAAAAACCCATTAAAATCTATTTTAATAACCCCCCCAAAAAATACATTTTGGCCCATCTAGGTCCTGTGTTTCAATTATCGACAATCCACAATGCAAGTTCTGTACAATTAAATGTGTTTAATATTAATTATAAGCATTAAACACCATTTTCATTGTGCTCTATGGGATCTTGACCTATAGTGGCAGGTTTCAACCAGAGAGCCCGGGGTTGCATCCTTTCTAAGCTAGGGTTAAATTGGGCCCTTATTTAAGAAGGGATAGCGTCAGGTAGTGGCTGGTTAATGAGAGGTAGCGACTGGTAGCGACCGGGCACGGCACTCAATTACACATTTATCAACCAGAATCTGTTTAGCAACTGGGATAGCGCCATGTAGCGTCTGATTCATCATTTTCACAGCCTCGGCGTTCAGCCTTGCACAGCGCCAGGTATGACCTCTCGCTACCTGTCACTCTCCCATACATTTCAATGGACGATCCTTATCTTCTCTTTAAACGGGGTTTTAGCTTATTTATATTTTTTCCAAAAATCACAAATAATCACCAGGCGCTGACGCTTCTTAAATAAGGCTGGCAGGATTTTGCAAATGTGTTTGATACTGAGCCTCAGACTCTTATTGGGGAAATTGAGGTCTTTAGGGTTAAAAGATACAATTTGTGGGATTGAAAATTGGTCGACGGACCATGTACAGAGATTTATGATGAATGATTTTTTTTTTACCATTGGCATAAGTGGATTTATTGAGAAATCATTGAATGTCGACCCTGTTTAATATATCAAGCTGGTAAGTGTACATTACCCAACGGTGGCCTGGTGATGGGATATGAACGCACATCTGTCATCATAACATGCCTGATTGATACATCAATAACTGAAGACTATTTAAAGATTGATTTAGAGCTCAGTGCTTTGATTTTTTAGCTTATTTTAGGTATTTTGAAGAACCTTTTATACTACAGGTTTTTTGGCATGTTTAGAGCTTTTTTTCACTGTTCTAAGACCTAAACTCCTAGCATGATAATACATTGTGTGTTTGATAACAGTCAAATTTTTCTTCTGTACATGATGCCATAAGAGTACAAATCTGATAAATTAGGTGCAGGAGTAAGAGCAATGAGGACCCCTGACCATATGGATCCCAGAGTGATTGCTACCTCTTGTTAGGGCGAGCGCTGCACGCCCGTCTCACAGCAAGTCACTTACCTCCATGGCTGCATGCAGCCGTCATCCATCTTGCAGCACTTCCCTCATGGTTGCATCCAGCTGCCGCCCTTCCCCCCATGCTTCCTCCTCACATGCTCAGGTGCGCGCAAGTCTCCGTCCACTAGAGGGCGAGCGCACTGGCTTCATGAGATTTAAAGGGCCTGTACAGCACTGATTGGTGTTGGTCATCCAATCCTGCATCCTCTTCCCCTATTTAAAGAGGCACTTCCTTCCTTCAGTGCCGGATCTTGGTCTCTCCATGCTTGTTGAAAGTTGGATTGCTCACCCGTGTACCGACCTCTGCCTGTCCCCGATTCTGAACCTTCGCTGCCTGCCCCCGACCTTGGCTACTCACCTTTACTGCGAACCTGTGCTGCCAGCCCTGACCTCTGCCTGTACTTACTACGCCTTTTGCCTGCCCCTGTGCACCACGCTGAACCTCGGCTGACTGTGGGACTGGGCCGCTGTTGGGGGGTAGCGACCTGGGGGTCACTCGCCGCACAAGACCAACCTGCCTTGCGGTGGGCTCTGGTGAATACCGGTGGCCCCTTAGACTCCGGTCCCCTGACACGGTACCCGCCATCGGTCCCACGGTTAAAGCGGATCCACACCTGAGTCCGCTCCACCCGGTCCGTGACACCTCTGCACCCCCAGAAGTTACAACCCTGAAACATACATTTTGCTAGGGAGGGTGGAGATGACTTTCCTCCAAGCTCCAGGCTGCTAGACAGCAAGGCTCAGGTTACATTAAATGAGTTGTCCCCATGGACCCGGATCCTCCCTGGCACAGAGCTGCAAGGATTTAGGTTTCTTCAAGTGACCATTGCATACCTCCCAACCTGATCTGGAGGGACTGTCCATCTTTTGAGTCCATGCCCCCCTGCCCCTCGTTGGTCTCATTTGTTCCTCTGAGTTTTAAAATGTAGAGCTGCATCAAAAAAACATTAATTTGCCTATTAAAAGTGTTTATTTTGTTGTAAATGTTACAACCTATCCATCCCTCAATGAGGGGGTGTGGCTTAATTTACAAATTATCCCTCTTTCCCGCCTGAAAAGTTGGGAGGTATACCAATAAAATGAGGCTACATCCAAAAGAACTTAAAGCAGACCAAAACCCAAATTTTTACCTAGCATACCCTGAATTGCTCCCCCCATGAAGAGAATGTTTTGGCAATTTACATTGGACCAACTTCACTCTAATCCCAGATAATTCTTCCTGTTATAGCTGTAAAGCTCCGCCTCCCCAATTCATTACGGTTGTGTGTGGTAATGATGTCATTGCCACATTTATGTAATGCTATGCATCTCACACAGAGGCACAGCAAAAAGAATCACTGTTCCCGGACAATTAAAAATGCTAAAATATCAATTTCAAATTTTGGTCCACTTTAATTGCTCTAAAGCTTCCCTACTCGATACAGCACTTTAAAAAAAGTCGGACTTTAAAGTTAATTTCTGCAAAATCATTATAGAGAGTCCGGCATCAACATTTCCATAATTTTCAGTGATATAGAAGAAACTAACAGACACGTTAACTGCTAATTGTTCATCTTTTAAATGAGATATTCAATTAAAGCAAACGCTCCCCTCGCTGCCATCAAGCAAATTGAAGAGAAGAGTCTGAATGGTCCATTATCCGAGCGCACTGCAGCCGCTTCCAGCTCGCTCACATCATCGGGATTCTTCAGCAGCATCACTCATTGCTAGGCAACACCTGTGTACATCCGGCCGCTTCTATTCACTTCTATGGAAGCGTTGTCGCGGCACAGAAATCCTGCGGCACAATAGCAAGCGTGGGCAAAACAAACACCACTTAAAGGAGCTGTAACTCGATATTTAAAAGCCATATAAACATGCTGGATAGTGAGAGAAGAAGTTGCATATACACCCCAACTCCCAAATAAGCTTGTGTTTTTCTACTACCAATAGGAACAAAATCTAGTGGTGGCAAGTTTATGAGCATATTATACCACTTTACAGGGGTGATCTACTCCTGAGTAGAGATTGGCGACCCCCCCCAAAGTTCAGGTTCAGCCAGTTCGGCTGAACTGTGAATAAACATCCCCTGTCCCCACTGAAATCAATGGGGATCGGAACTTTGGGGGGTGGCTGTGGTGGGGGGATTGCAGACTGTGCAGCAGGAAGGCTTCTGTAACATACCTGAGCCCCGAACCTCTTCTTTCAGCTGCTGCAGCAGCAGAGCTTCAAACTGGAGGCTACAAAAAGTGGCAGCACTAGGAGTGTCCTCGCTAATGGGAGCCGGCAGTCATCATTTTGTAGCCCCGGCTGAGGCAAGTTTGAAACATTGCTGCTGCCGCCGCTGAAGGCAGAGGATCAGGGCTCAGGTAAGTTACAGCAGATTCTGCAGAAGCTGCTGCAACCTTAGGTGAAGCTGATTAATGGGTCCGGTGTTTGAGCTTGGGAAAGTTCGGTACGAACCCAAACATTGCAGTTCGGGTTCGCCAATCTCTACTCCTGAGCAATCCTGTGGCAAGCAGTAGCATTAACCACTCAACCACTAACAAAACCCAACTTGGCAGGCCATGGAGTCTAAAAGGTATGGGGTATCCCAGATCAGGATGCCCTACTGATCCCCCCTCCCCCCGCTGCAAAAATCACCTTTTTCTGGCAGCTCCCTCTGTTAGATAAAAATTTGAAGTGAAAGAGAAGGCTTCCCCAGCAACTCTGGGCTCAGGACAGCTCCCACTGAAAAGGTGAGTTTTTTTATGGGTGACCCCAGGGGGAGGGGGTTCCACACAGCGGGGCATCCAAATCAAGCTGGCCTCAGGAGCAAGAAAAAAAAATTGACATAGCCAAAATCATGGGTTTTGTTCCACTTTAATATCTGCCCAAAGAATTGCATCATAGGTAAAAGCATCTACACACAATAGCAGTAAGAAGTTTTTCCAGCACAGGCTGGTTTAGGGGGCAGGACATTATAGTTGTTTCCCCATAAAAAATCAGAATGATACATTAAAAACCTGTCACCCCAGATATATTGCCTACACAGCACTGAAACTGGACCAACGCTCTTACAAGAAGCAGTGCTCATATGCATCCATCCCCAGGGCAATTTAGATTGCTGAACATACAAATAATTTACCTTTTTGTAACTCCCGATGTGGTCAATTTTCTCCCCTAATAGCCTTCTATGGAGCTGCAGGTAACCTTCCAAGAGGAAGTGCTGCTTTGCATTGTGGGTTATGTCTGTTAAATCCAGGCAGCAGCACTACTGGGATGCTAGGAAAGGAAGCCTCCCAGGTCCTATAAGATGGTCGTCACCAGGATAAAATCGATGAGACGATGTTTTAGCTTTGAGTGGGTGAAGGAGCAAATGTAAGTGCTGACAATGATTCAGTATCATGCATACAGACGGGGCAAGGGGGTTTTGGGGAGTTTGGTGGACTGATTTAACTGTCCTTTTAAAATCCATTGTGACGACCTGATATGAGAAGACCCCCAATCACCCTTCACACAGGTCCCTGCTAAATAGAAGGGTCTACAAAAAAGAAATGAGTAAGTCATTCCAGACTGAGTCAATGGATTCACTGTATGTATGAGAAGCAATTGTGGGAACTTATATTGTCATTCTTATACAGTAGATGCCGGAGGTCCTGCACTACCATTCCTAAATGAAAAAAACAGTAAATAATGTTGGTTTTTTCAAGTTCTAATTAAAGACCAAAGCCGGGTAAAGGTGGGTGGTCCTCACATTTATAAACCAAACCAGTAAAATACCTCATTTATGTCACAGAGGATGTTTCTCCTAATTTCTGCAATAATGATGGGCAACAAGTTATGCAGATAAACAAAGAGGATCTACGAATAAACACATTTGTTACAAGTTACAACAGAGCAGCTGACCACAAATGTGAAGCTTACAGACTGCTGGGACACATTTATTCTTACAGAGTGTATAGTACTATCATTAACGTTAAAGCTGGACAAAAAAATTCTGACTATCCCATTCCGTGCCTGGGGGCATCCCAATGTGAACCTCCCGAAGCACCCAGTACCACTCTCCTCTTCCCGGTCCAATGACGCATGCACAGGCTCTCGTCCAATTAAAGGCATTTGCTATGACTATGTCATTCGGCAAATGGCTCTGAGTAGCGACAGCAGCTGAATCCCTAGCGGCAGCACACTCCCGTTAAATGGCGGGAGCACACACACAGCCCAAAAATGCAGGAGATGCAGCCACTCTCACTCCTCATTGATACATAGTCACAGCAAACGTCTCTGGTTGGATGAGAGCACGTGCATGCGTCATTGGACTGGGGAAAGGTGAGTGAATACTGGTGATCTGGGGGGTTTCACACAGCAGGGCATCCCAATTTGGGACGTCCTGGGGGAAGGCCAGCAGCCAGTCTTGGAATCTAAAAACTCAGGGCCTCCCTGAGTTCCACAGGGATGCTTTATCCCCCCACTCCCTGAGCATCCTGAATTGGGATGAATATTCACTTAATCCTCTGGATTCCAAGGACATCTGCGGCCCCCATTGTGACGATTGCACGGGTTGATCAGACCTATTGATCGTTCATCTGATCAAACTGGCCAATCGTACCCCACGTGTGTCGCCGCAATTGTTTAATTGGCAACATGCGTGGCTATAAAACGCTGCCACCAGAACACAAACAGTGTTCGCCTCTATATATGCGACACACAACACAATCAGATCGAAGGAAACGATCGACCCACAACCACTTCCTGGCAGGGGCAATCGAGCGTCCTAGGCAAGTGAGGTAGCCAGGCTCTTCAGAACTAGCGGGAGTTTTTTAGATCCTTAATTCAGAGCATCAGGGACCCTCTGCTGTATTTTTAGAATTTATTTAAAACAAACAGAAAAACACAAAAGCAACATAAAAATGGTACAATGTGATAAAACAGGATTAACTATAAAACACAGTAAATAAGATAAATAGCAAGAGATATAAAAATGGCAAGACACTTAGGAGTCTGTCTGGGCTGTGGTTCGATCAAATCAATTGTCTCTCAGTCCTCATCCGCTTTCTGGTCTTCTCCTTAGATGTTAAAAGGGAGCGTGTGTCCCTCTTGATGGTAAGATTAGAGTGTCCCGCTCACCTTATTCCCTCTAGCCAGGGGTCAGTTTCAGACCCCTCCTGTGGGGCAGAGCGATTGGAGTCACCCAGTGTCTGATTGGTGCATCTGGGATCTTTGGGTACCTGAAAGTTCTATATGATATCCCCCATATGTCCTGAGATTCCAAAGGGAGGAGGGAAGAGGGATGAGGAGAACATTACATGGAAGGTTGGGGGCAGGAGATGGGCCCTGTCTCTGGTTCTATGCTTGACTGATTCTGATAACCCTCACTCCATTACGTTGTTTATGCTGGGAGTTTTATGAGGGGAGAAAGTAATGCCAGCTGAACCTGTGTGCATGCAAGGGGTTTTATGGCAGACAGGAAGGAGGGGAGGATTGTCCTACATTCCTCCCATCTTGCATTCATTTGCACATTCTCTCCATCTTGTCACATTCATTCAGTCTCCCTCTCTCTCACATTCTGTTTCTCACAATCTTTTTTCTCCTCTTTTCACCTTCTCCTCATATTCCATTCCCTTTTCCTTCTCAGATCTCTTCTCCATATTTCTTCTTATATCTCTGAGTCTTTTTACTGCATTCCCTCTTTTTTTCTTGCCCCCACCTCTATGTCTCTATGCCGGCCTTGGGAAGGTGTGAGAGAGAAAGACTGCTTATGCCATATTAAACCCTTCACATTCCAAACATCAGTTTCCTCCAAGATCAGAGGG
Source organism: Gastrophryne carolinensis (assembly GCA_027917425.1). Taxonomy (NCBI): domain Eukaryota; kingdom Metazoa; phylum Chordata; class Amphibia; order Anura; family Microhylidae; genus Gastrophryne; species Gastrophryne carolinensis. The sequence continues at coordinate 54,014,184 of CM051236.1, read as the reverse complement.
AGAACATTAAACTTCCTTAATGCTGACGAGATCGAAAAAACAATATTGGGTTATAGATTGCAGAACTTACCAGGATTTTCCAAGCACACTCATGAGTCACACCGCCAGGCAGCGGCGGGCTGGTAATAAGGAGACCTGGTTCAATACCCACGGGCAGCACAGCTCTGGGGCCAGTTGGGCTGATGCTTTCAACTCCCACTTTCAATCCCCATCTCCCTAGTCTCCCTCTCAGCTCCACTGTACCCACAAACCAAGGAACCCCAGCCCCAATATTATAGCCCTGGCATCATGGTTGGGGGGGGGGCACTGCAGGGAGGTCTCAGGCCAGCCAGGGGAAAATCCAGGGCTTATTTTCGGCCCCAGTCCATCACTGCCACCAGGTTGATCCTTAAACTTGTGTGAAATGTCTTTTTTACCTGCAACTTTTAGAGGAGCAAAACACCCCAAATTTATTGTCCAATGAATCAGGGGACACAACTGAACTAAATTCATGCTTCGCAATGTGCCATGGGTAACCCTGAAAACTATGGGCCCCCTAGCAAAATCTAAGCTGGGCAGCAGTGGGCAGAAGTAGGTTAGGTGAGGGTGCTGGCCAGTGGTTGTGGATGTAGATGTTAGAATAGGGTACAGGTCAGTGGCAGAGGAGGGGGTTAGGTGAGAGGGAAGATCAGCGGAGTGAAGAGGAGAGGAAATCTGTATTAGCTGTACTTCACTGGCTGGCCCCCACCCTCCTTATGCAAGCTATGAGGACATCAAATGCAGGCTGGCGGGAGCTTTTATTCTACCTGACTGTAGACAGCCCCCCTCTCTGACTGTAATGTGTGTCTCCCTGCTGGGGCCCAACTCTTTGATTGCTTCTTTCAAATTCCACTAAAGAATCCTCCGGCCCTCTAGAGGGCCAGTCTAAGCTTGCGTGTATATATTTATTGCAATATATAACTCATTCTTACCCTAAAATAAAAATGTATTCCTACCAGATAATTATATACTTCATAAACAGATTTCTAGTTCATATGACTTAAGAAATCAAGCCAATTTAAACGAAGGTTGGAAATTGACCTTGTATCCTTTCCGTATCTTTTTCTAATACAGAATATTTCACTTGTGCCTCGCCCCTTCCTTAAAATCTCCTTGCCAGGATCATTACTCACTTACTAATCCTACAGAACTCTAACAGCAGGGGCTAAGGGATAACCCAAAAGTTACATTCAGTATGGTAGGTCAAGGGTTCTCCATACTCCATCCTTTATACCATATCTAATTAGACTCCCTGGTGTCATGCTGTATGACTGTGACAAAGTGCCTATTGTTTTCTAGAGGCACAGGAGTCTGGGGGATCAGGTTTTGTGGCCTAACGGGAAGAAGCAGTTGGGCCAAACCTTTCTTATCATAACAGCAACATTTATCATTGAGAGATGGTTGGGAGTCACATTCAATGTGATAAGATCATCGAAGCTACATAACCCTTATAGAATGAGGAAAATGGAAATAATTCCAAATACAACTGTGCAGTGTACTTGGAACTCGAAAGTACCTGGAAGTATAAAACTAAGTTCCATTAGTATGCCAAACTTCCAGTCCCCAAAACCATCTATATCAATAAAAAGACAGCTAGGGGCTGATTAAAGATGATGAATTTTTAAGACCTTCTGCAGCATTTACAGAGTACTGCACAAAATGGAGGAGAGGCACATGGGACAGGCTGCAGGTGAGCTCCTTGCTTCCTTATTATTGTCTTTAATGTGCATGTGGATTCCCCTGTCCAATAAAATACTTTACTTATACAAGTGGATACCCTACATTCCCAAGATGGCTCTATGAGTACCAGACATGGAGCAGCTGTAGGTCAGTGTTTTGGTGTGGCAACCAGCCAGCGAGCCCAGAGCAGTAGCTAGGCTTTACGGCACCCGGGGCAAAGATTCGAAATGGCACCTAGGCTCAGGCCCCCCTTTGGCGCCCCCCTGACCTGCTGCACCCCGGGCAAGTGCCGCCCCTAGCTCCGCCCCTGAGCGAGCCACACAACAATGGTCCAGCAAGCCACATGTGGATTACAAGCTAGCGATGGGGACTCCTGCTGAAGGCATTGGACTAGTTTTAGAGGAGGCTTAACCCTCTGTAACAATGGGGTTTAGCGTAAGAGTTATGTTAACCTTAGGTTAACAGGGTTTAGAAAAGGGGGTAAGGTATAGTGCTGGGTCAAGGTAGGGTAAAAAATCTTACTTTTTTTTTTCTTAAATGCTGCATAAAAAGATTTTTAATTAGACTCCACCTCTAATCTGTAATCTTTTACTGATCTATTGATTGATGGTTTCTGCTACAACAACCACTTATGTTGAACACTGTATTGGTGAAAAAGCCCTGTATGGCCCAGAAGGGAAAATGGTGGTAGTTACTAAGGCCATTTTCCCCATGCAGTGGCTGGAATGAAGTGGTTAAGGGCTTAGGTTTCACTTGTGAAAATCGTAGCAGACAGGGGCGGACATCTGAATAACCAGAAAAATTCTTGGTGGGCCGCATTGACCTTGGACCAACCTGTCTGAATGTCTATTATGTTATCTCCCATGCCCCTGAAGTTAACTGACCATTCTGTGGGAAGCTCACTTTACAGAGAAATGGGTGTGGAAACGACAAAGGGAATGCAAAATACTCTTTTATTCAATAATCTTATAAGGAAGTGCACTAGACACATAACAGCAGAGAGTATTGCAGGCTGGAAGGACTCAGTCTGCACTGATCCCTACACCTGAGTAGACAGTGTCCTGCTTGAAAGACACGACTGGAAACTGATAGCAGCTTGTCTCTGATGGCATTTGGGTGCTGGAAAGGCCAGCTGTGAGCAGGCATTCTGCCCTGAATATAGCACTGTCCTCCAGCCAAGATCCCGGTATAACTGGATTACATGCCGGCTTATAAGAGTAATTATAGCTGAACGGATAATAATAACACAAGCAGACAGACACAATCCTCTGCACTGACACATCACATCTCTTCCCTGCGACACATCGACAAGCTTTATCTACAGATAACAAAGAACACAACAAATTCATCAAAACACTATACAACTAAAAGTACAAAGTGGATTGCCTGAAACACGCAAATATTGCATACACAACTGATGTGTATAAGCTAAACTGCCAAATAATCAGGAAGGATGTGGCAAACGGGCAACCAGTATCTGTGCTAGCTGCCAAAGGTTTATCGAGTCGCTCACAGAGACCTGCAATATGGGCGATCCATCTACAGGCATTTCCAATGTCAGCAATTATACCGGAAAAGACTAAGCACTAATTAGAGGATCCCTTGGGGCTACATGTTTGGTAATGCTGATGAAAGAGTGGAGGAAAGGTGCCATATCAGCACTTCTGAAGCATAAAGGTGTACTGTAATAAGAGAGATAGAGACAGCAAAATCTCTCTAGTTTTATAGAGCACTCTACCTCCCAGCAGGGATCCTTGCAACTAGCCTCCTGCCAGATTGGTACATAAACACAGGAAGAGGAGAAGGCTCATCAGCATTGCAGGTCATGTATAACTCTCAGGATGGATTGGACAATTAGTCTTCATTGGGATGGTGTGTTTAAAATCTCAAGGGAGGAGGAAAAGAGCACCAGGAATAAGGACAAACATCCATACTGTAATGCTTAGAGTTAGGAAGGATAACAGCCCTCTACGTCAGTAAAGTCTGCTAAGTGTGATAACATAGATATTGTGTGATAAATATAAAATGATAAAATAGAAATAGTTAGGCAGTGTCAGAAAGTGACTCAAGATGGCAGCAAATATAGAGGATGACTCGCCATCAGTTTGCAGTAGACAAAAAGAAATCAGAACTGCTTTGGACAGGTTTGGGAAAAAGCATGTCACAGGCCAAGTGTGTATCCAACATGTGTGGCATGTGATATGATCACATGCATGCACTCTAGGACCGCAAAGAGGTGAGTTTTACTGGGCAATTTGGGGGTTTACAAATACATGGGTACGTTGCATTTCCAGAATCTAGTACAGGCAAAGGGGTAGTTGCCAGGATCAAAAGTATGCTGTTAGTGCTGTACAACAGTATAATGCTGGCTGGCAGAAGAATGCTAACCAGCAATTTAATGCAGTCAGTGAGTGGTGGCCACCAATGCAATGCAGGCAGTATGGTGCTGGCAGAGGGATGCTAACCAGCAATGTAATACAGTCAAAGAGTGGTTACCATTAATGTAATGCGAGTAGTAGGGTGTTAGCCACCAGTTTAATAATAGCAGTACATTCTGGCTACCAATGCAATGAAAGCAGTAGGGTACAGGTCAACAAAGTAATGTAGGCAGTCGGGTGCTGGCCACCAATGTAATGCAGGCAGTAGGGTACTGGTCAACAACGTAATGTAGGCAGTTGAGTGTGGCCACCAATGTAATGCAGGCAGTGGGGTGATCGCCACCAGTGTAATGATAGCAGTAGGATTCTGGCTACCAATGTAATGAAAGCAGTAGCGTACTGGTCACCAATGTAATGCAAGTAGTAGGATTCTGGCCACCAATGTAATGAAAGCAGTAGGGTGCTGGCCACCAATGTAATGCAAGCAGTAGGATTCTGGCCACCAGTGTAATGCAAGCAGTAGGATTCTGGCCACCAATGTAATGCAAGCAGTAGGGTTCTGGCCACCAATGTAATGCAAGCAGAAGGGTGCTGGCCACCAATGTAATGCACGCAGTAGGGTGCTGGCCACCAATGTAATGCAAGCAGTAGGGTGCTGGCCACTAATGTAATGCAAGCAGTAGGGTGCTGGCCACCAATGTAATGCAAGCAGTAGGGTGCTGGCCACCAATGTAATGCAAGCAGTAGGATTCTGGCCACCAATGTAATGAAAGCAGTAGGGTGCTGGCCACCAATGTAATGCAAGCAGTAGGATTCTGGCCACCAGTGTAATGCAAGCAGTAGGATTCTGGCCACCAATGTAATGCAAGCAGTAGGGTTCTGGCCACCAATGTAATGCAAGCAGAAGGGTGCTGGCCACCAATGTAATGCACGCAGTAGGGTGCTGGCCACCAATGTAATGCAAGCAGTAGGGTGCTGGCCACCAATGTAATGCAAGCAGTAGGGTTTTGGCCACCAATGAAATGCAGGCAGTAGGGTTTTGGCCACCAATGTAATGCAAGCAGTAGGGTTTTGGCCACCAATGTAATGCAAGCAGTAGGGTTCTGGCCACCAATGTAATGCAAGCAGTAGGGTGCTGGCCACCAATGTAATGCAAGCAGTAGGGTGCAGGCCACCAATGTAATGCAAGCAGTAGGGTGCTGGCCACCAATGTAATGCAAGCAGTAGGGTGCTGGCCACCAATGTAATGCAAGCAGTAGGGTGCTGGCCACCAATGTAATGCAAGCAGTAGTGTGCTGGCCACCAATGTAATGCAAGCAGTAGGGTGCTGGCCACCAATGTAATGCAAGCAGTAGGGTGCTGGCCACCAATGTAATGCAAGCAGTAGGATTCTGGCCACCAATGTAATGCAAGCAGAAGGGTGCTGGCCACCAATGTAATGCAAGCAGTAGGGTGCTGGCCACCAATGTAATGCAGGCAGTAGGGTGCTGGCCACCAATGTAATGCAAGCAGTAGGGTGCTGGCCACCAATGTAATGCAAGCAGTAGGGTGCTGGCCACCAATGTAATGCAGGCAGTAGGGTGCTGGCTACCAATGTAATGCAAGCAGTAGGGTGCTGGCCACCAATGTAATGCAAGCAGTAGGATTCTGGCCACCAATGTAATGCAAGCAGAAGGGTGCTGGCCACCAATGTAATGCAGGCAGTAGGGTGCTGGCCACCAATGTAATGCAAGCAGTAGGATTCTGGCCACCAATGTAATGCAAGCAGAAGGGTGCTGGCCACCAATGTAATGCAGGCAGTAGGGTGCTGGCCACCAATGTAATGCAAGCAGTAGGGTGCTGGCCACCAATGTAATGCAAGCAGTAGGATTCTGGCCACCAATGTAATGCAAGCAGAAGGGTGCTGGCCACCAATGTAATGCAAGCAGTAGGGTGCTCGCCACCAATGAAATGCCGGCAGTAGGGTTCTGGCCACCAATGTAATGCAAGCAGAAGGGTGCTGGCCACCAATGTAATGCACGCAGTAGGGTGCTGGCCACCAATGAAATGCAGGCAGTAGGGTTTTGGCCACCAATGTAATGCAAGCAGTAGGGTTTTGGCCACCAATGTAATGCAAGCAGTAGGGTTCTGGCCACCAATGTAATGCAAGCAGTAGGGTGCTGGCCACCAATGTAATGCAAGCAGTAGGGTGCTGGTCACCAATGTAATGCAAGCAGTAGGGTGCTGGCCACCAATGTAATGCAAGCAGTAGGGTGCTGGCCACCAATGTAATGCAAGCAGTAGGGTGCTGGCCACCAATGTAATGCAAGCAGTAGGGTGCTGGCCACCAATGTAATGCATGCAGTAGGGTGCTGGCCACCAATGTAATGCAAGCAGTAGGGTGCTGGCCACCAATGTAATGCACGCAGTAGGGTTCTGGCCACCAATGTAATGCAAGCAGTAGGGTTCTGGCCACCAATGAAATGCAAGCAGAAGGGTTCTGGCCACCAATGTAATGCAAGCAGAAGGGTGCTGGCCACCAATGTAATGCACGCAGTAGGGTGCTGGCCACCAATGAAATGCAGGCAGTAGGGTTCTGGCCACCAATGAAATGCAAGCAAATTCAGCACCAGGTACAAACAAAAATGCCAGAGCATATGTATTTTTGAGATCCAGAGCAAGTGTAATTTTGGGGGTGCTGGTGGGAGGAATATTTTTTTGTCCAGGGGGCAGATTATATTTAGGTACTGGGAGGGATCCGTAAGCACTATGTATAATATTTTTTGGTCTCTATGGGGAGATCTGAGTGCACCCTTGATAATCATTTGGAGGGGAAGCCACTGCTCCTTCGGCGGCTCATCCAAATGGCATCAATTCCCATGTGACACGGAGGTAACTCAGATAAGCTGCCCGGGGGGGGGGGGGGGGGGGGGGGCAGAAAGCCTAATGCGGCAACACTCACTGGTGTTTGTCTGGCACCTACCTACTTACTGGAACATCAGACCGAGTCCCTTGTGCCACCCTTGTGTGGGTGCGTGCTGCTCAGGAACTCCTGCTTTGCTATTCTGGGTGGGGGGGGAGTGTAGTCACCCAGCTGGTTCAGAAGAAAACAGTTCCCTGTATTGAGCTGACAGCAGCTGAGATTAATGTGCAGTGAGTGGCCACCGATTTACAGCTCTGCACTGCGGTAGCATTGCTGATGGCGGCTTTTCTGCTCTAGACTCTCCATCCTGCCCTATGGTGGCTTTGGCTGCAGCTTTGAAAAAACAAAACAAGGCTTGCTCAGGCGCGACCCCACTGTCACCAATAGCTTTGTTGCTGGCCCCACAGCCCGTCAAACCAAGGACTGAAAAGCTTCCCGGACTAGATCATAATCCAAAGGTTTATGGAGGCAACCCAGTGGAGGGCAAGTTGTTGATGGCCCCAGGGCTCGTGCCCCTTGTTCCCCCCTCATAATCCGGCCCTGGCTGGGGGCAAGAAACAGCACTGTTGGACACAAAAGCTAATGCAACCAAAGGTCAGGCGAGGAAACTTTCACTGGGCCCTCCTCTGCCACGAGCCCAGCAGCTTCCTCCAATGCCTCTATGGTATGTACACCCCTGGGCCTCATCCACAGAGTAGCCACATTTTCCTGGAGTGCGCGCACTGCACCTTAGCGAATCTTTCTGACAGCGTCTGCTTATAGTTCAGCAGGGTTAAAAATGGCGGATTATGAAAGGCAAACAGGGAGGCAGCACAGGAGATACGTTATCTCACAGTAGCGTTCTAGTGATTACACGAGTATTAGAGTCTTTACACTCAATCACAGGCCAAGGGCCGGCAATCTAAACAGTGACTGGGGATTTTCCAGGGAGATTGCGCGCTCGCAGGAATACCTGGTGACTTGCGAAATGTGAGCAGCCATTACCCCCCTCGCATAGCTGGCATTTTTGGAAATGTTTCTTTATTTCAGCATTTCAAATATTCTGCAAATTACACCTATTATATATATATATATATATATATATATATATATATATATATATGTTATACACATGCAGCTGTAGCCTGCGGCCCTGCAGCTGTCACTCGCCGACAGTACTAAAAAAACACGCTGGGAATTTTGGTTCGCCTGAGCTTAAAGGGGACCAAAACCCATGGATATCGGCCCAGGAATCTATAAGATTCCCACGCCGTTTCCCCCTGGGTCATCCCCCTGGGTCATCCGGGTACAATGGTGCATGTGCAAGCAGCGGCCGCATCCTCGCTATCCCTTTAGCAGGGCGCGTGCCCGCGTCAGGCATTTGTGAATGGCGGGCACGGATATGCTTTAGACGAGCTCTGAGTGCGAGTGCGCTGACTGGACGAGAGGCTGCACATTCACTGTAGGAACGAGGAAGCGTGAATGACATCAGGTGACCTGGGGGTTTAACACAGCGGGGCAAAGACCAAAACCCAGGATAGTCAAAATCCTGGATTTTGGTCCACTTTAATTGCCAACCATTTTTCTCCCTTGCAGCCTTTCCGTTTGGGCCCAGTTAAATAAAGTGACAGGGATGCTTTAGGTTGTTTCCTTACTGCCACTGAGGAGTTAAGTTTCAGGCATTAGATCGGGCCCACCCACCTCAAACCTGAATCTAAAATAAGGGAGACCCAGATAGTGTCTGAGATCATTGGTTGTGGAGAGTGAGCAGAGCTTAAATGCATAGGTCAGGAGGCTGAAGAGGACATGGACCAGTGCCCAGGGAGGAAGCACTGGCCAGTACTCTCAAAAAAGGGGTCATGAGGTCGCACACCTAAAGAATTTCCTACCTGAGGGGGCCTTGGAGGTTGCTGAGAAAAAGTACTTCTCATATTGGGCCAGAGCCTCTGAGGTTAGTGTTGACAGGAGGGAGAAACACCCAGTTGGATGGGACTCCTGGATGATGGGCTGGGTAGGGGCCAAGCAGCTGAAAGTAGGCACCTTGTGAATATCCCTACGTGCGGGGGGACGCCTTGTTTTGCTAAAGTTTCTCCAATAAAGGCGGGACACAAGAGACTCTATTTGGTTTTGGTCTTGCACTAAAGAGGACCTAAAGCCGCCTCAGTGTACTGTCTAGGAAACCACCTGGGGCTGGAGTGAGTTCCTGAACTTTCTTTCACTCCCAGCAGGCATCCTACGGGCTGCAGGTCGGTTCCCTACATTGTTAGCAGGGGGCATCCCAAAACCGGCAGGTGTCCTCTCTACAAAGGTACAGTACACAGAGGAAACAATTCAGAAGATGTTTTTCTTTATCCTGAGTTTTGTTCCGCCTCTCCGATGCCGGCCTCCATCTAATCAGTGACCTCAAACCTTAGAGCAGCAATTAAAAGCTGAATGAAGTGCAAGCCGCTGGCTACTCCTCCGTGTACCAGCACTGGCCATTCAGCAATGCCTGATGCTCATCAGCCATGGAAAGCCGGGGTGCAGCTGCGTTCCCCTCCATGCGCCTCGGCATTGCCAATGAGTTTTGTTTACGGATGTTCTTAGGAATTTTACATTTTGGCCCTCTTTTAAGTTTATTTTAAACAATCCTATAGCAATCTATCACATTTTATTTAAAGATTTAAATTAGTAAAATAACAAAAAACTGGCAAAGAGCACAACTGTCTCCATCCTTTATTAATTGGCCCTTAAGTGGTTCACACAGCTGAGTTATGTGGTATCTTTATGGCATCTTAGGAGAAAAATAACTAAAGCATGCTATTGTAGATTGGCCCTTATGGGGAACAAACTGAGAGGAAAATGAGTTTGGGCTTTTATTACACAATTGGGTTTCATGTTCAACAGTCTATGGCAACCTATCAAATGTCATCTTATAAATGAGCAAAATAACCAAAACATGGCAAAGAGCTTCATTATTTTACATCCTTTATAGATTGGCCCATATGCAGTGCAAACTCAGAAGTAACAGTGTTAACCAATTAGGATATATCTTCAAATAGTCCAATAGCATGCCACGTAAAAGATTTCATATTAGGGAGAAGAATAATTAAATGGACCAATCCGGTGGCCAGCAGTCAAATGCAAATACGGGAATGTCGGCAATCCCACAGCACATGTGCGGCTCTTCTCCAATCAGGTTTACTATACCTGAATATGAATGAGCAGCTAGGAAACCTGAATGGCAGGTTAGGAGCTTGCCAATGCCATCCGACTGTGCTTTCTCAGGCCAAATTCATGTAGGCCTGGTGCGGGAGGATGAAAAAGCCAGAGGGATGCCAATAATAAACCAATGTATGTACTGTGGGATCATCAGCGAGCAGCAAACACACATCCCAGGGGTTTCACACATTGAGGCATCTGCCAGCCCTAGAGTCCTATTGGGTCAGTTTTAACCCACTTTAAAACATGACGCAAAGGTGCAGCTTTTTCTCCATCCTTTATAGATTTGCCCTCATAATGGGGCCAAACTCAGAGGAAACAAAGTTGTGGCTTATGTTAAGGTAATTAAGTATTATCTTTGAACAGTGCTAAAGCAACCTAAAAAAAGTCACTTGATATGAATAGAGAAAAAAAAGACACGTAGCTCAATTTTTCCATCCTTTAAATAGAATGTTTATGAGGTGCAAATGGTTGTGGCTTATATTAGCTTATTAGGTTTCAGCTTTAAGCACTCCTGTAGCAGCCTACCAAACTGTATCTTAGAAAGAATAATAATGAAATTAGAGATTGGTGCATCTCTGCACCTTCATAGGTAAACCCTCATAGGATGGGAACCCATGATAAGGTGTGACTTTCAGCCAATCTTATCTATAGCAAACTATCAAATACCATCAAAAAATGAATAAAAATGAGTAAATTTACAAAAACATGGCACAGAGCGCAATTATCCTCCATCCTTTAGAGATCAACTTTCATGGGTTGCAAAGGCGTGGCTTACATCAGCCTATTAGGTTTCATCCTTAAACATACTAAGCAGCCTATTCATTTTTATATTAGAATATAATAAATAACTAAGAGACGACCCAGAGTTCCACCTTTACTCCATCCATCATAGAACAGCACTCACGTGGTATGAAACTTAGAGTAGGTAAGTTGAAGTTTTTATTAGCCAGTAAAGTTTCATCCTTGAAAAGTCCTATAGCAGCCTATTAGTTTTCATTTAATAAAATAATTGTTCAGGAGTAAAATAACTAAGATACTGTATGACGGGATAGAGTTCCATATTTTCTCCTTCATTCATAAATCAGCATCCATGTGGTGTCAGACTTGGGGATAAGTCGAAGCTGAATCTGAAGCTTTTATCAGCCAGTAAAGTATCAACGTTGACCTTTTATCAGCCAATAAAGTTTCATCTTTGAACAGTTCTAAAGTTTTCATGAATGAAAATAAAATAAATCACCTTTTAACTAAACCTAGTTGCCATGGCCAACAACATTACTTTGCATCCATTTCTTCTAAAGTAAGCTCTATCTTCTGTGCACAGCATTCAAACAACCTGAAAAAAGTTCAAAGCGCACAACCACAGACAGCTTGGAACCAGCAAATAAAACAGATCCCTCTCAGAGACAATCAATCAGCTGCTATGTGACATTTTAAAACCCATCTGCATAACTTGACCATAAATTATCAAACAGCCACTGTCAACTTTAAAGAGTAAACTTTGAAAAAACTCCAAAATAAAGTACTAGGTGCTGAGAAACAAAAGAATTCTTAGCAACACCTACCATCTCTCCTCAGGCTGGAGGGTCTCAGGGTCCTCAGGGTTCCACTTTGAGTTGAAATTCCTCGACTGCAAAAGTTTGCAAAGATGATGGTGAAAACCAGCGGCAACTGCATTGGGCAGAAGGTGGCTGACCAGCAGGGATGAATTAACAATGTCCTCAAAGGAAGCCCCTGGGGCTTTTTTTTCGATGCTGGGAGCTTCTGCTTAGATCTTTAGGAGAATGTGGAATTAAGGGATACCTTTTACTGGCTTGAGTAGATAGAAAGTGTTGATCTTCCGAGGCGGCTTGGGTCGCTTCTTTAGGAACGAAACAATTAACAGGTTGGCCGTTATCGTATTGCAGCACGCTAGCAGCCAGGCACGCTTCCAAAGTGGTTCCTGGACTCAGGCTGAGACGTCCTTACTCAGAGTGTGCCTGCTATTCTTTTAACAGCGAACGCTGCTTCTGGCAGGACTTTCCTTACAGCTAATATCTAGAGTTTGTGAAGCTCCCCCTGTACAGCGTGCATTTCTGCAGAAACAGCACATTGCTGGATTCAGTGTGTTCCCCCCTCCAGCACTCCAGATGAGGAGAAACGCTGTGTGCTGGTGTGTTCTGTGTGTGTGTGTGTATGTGTGTGTGTGCAAGAGAGGGGGAGACTCCTAAAGGAAACAGGACTCAACTCCGAGAACAACAGGAAAAAAGCCAGAGGCTCACACAACTCCAGGGAAATTGTTTTACACACATTCTCTCAACCACCAAATCAAAAGGAGAAGCCTGGAGAAGGGAACTCTCTCTAGCCACCCTCCTCTGCTCTGCAACTCCCACACTTCAAAATCTATTACAATTAGTAGCAAGACATCCCCGCCAGCTCCACCACTGACACAGAGATGTTTTGTGCAATACAGAGAAGCGCTTGTACCTCTGCTCAGGGCTATCGGCCCAGAGTGGATTAAAAATCTGACAAGCGTGATTGAAATATAACAGAGAAAGCAGAAGCGTAACTGAAAGTTACAAGGCCCCTTGTGCAAACTTTAAACAGGGGTTCCATCACAGATAAAGCAGTTTCTTCTGTTTCCTTATAATTAGTGTTGATGTTTGAATTCGACAAGAAGCTTATTCATTAGAGAATTTGGTCAATTGTTGGGTGAAATTTGGGCAACTCTTTAAACCCAACCAATAGTTAAATCTGACAGATGTTCAATCTTATTCATGCATGGAGCAACAGCTCATATACATATTAACAAGTCCTTAAAAAAGTGGTCCAAGTGTCTACTAGTGATCCTCTTACAACACAAATGTACCATACAAATAATCTGCTTACCAAAACACACTCTCCTCTCCAATCAGACGATTTCTTGCGATTTCAGTAATCGTATATTCTATTGAAATTTTGTGACTATATTTATTTTAATTTAAACTATATTTAATATTCTAAGTTCAGCATTTTTTCTTGTTTTATAAATCTGACCTGCTAAAGGGAGGCCCAGGAAAATCCCTGACCAGAAGCTCATTCAGTAGTAATATTCTAGGCCACTCTAAATCTGACATTTGGACCACTCTGTGCAAGCAGGGGGCACTGCTTTAAGGGTGGCTGGACTGCCGTTTCTAAAACCTCCCCCCGTACCTCACCATTGTATCCCCCTAGCTAAAAGACTCCAGCCTTGTTTAACTGCCATTGCAATAGCCTCTACATCATGACTGTTGGAGGACATACCCACCCCTGTCACTTTATCTAAACTTACACTCCTAAAGCTTTAAATGGACTGTAAACCCAAAACCTTTCCTCTATTTCTTGCAGCACTGGATAGAAGCTGTACCAGGGCTCGAAAGTGTTCCCTCCTTCCAGCTCCATATCTTCAGGACTGGGTAAAAAAGTGGTCTAACACAATGGCCCACAGCGTTTTTATGCCAGATACCCCCTGAAAACAAGCAGTTACAGCCAAGTACCCACAAGAAGGAGATGTTACCAAAATAAGTCATGGGCCTTGTAGCATTTATAAAGCAAGAACGTTCCCAAGGGGGATAAGGGGGGTGGAGTGTGCTATATCCATAGGCAGACTGTCCATAATGTTCATCCCTGCCCATAATTTGTCCTTTGGGACCATGTCGTAGCAGGGATGTCACAAGCTGATCGTGGGCCAGCCCAGGGGCTGGTAAAATACCAGGTTGATTTTTAGTCCTAGTCCATCAGTGTCTGCAAGCTTGATACTGAGCAGCCCATATGTACTCGATCCTGGCTCCCTTACCAAGACCTGGAAACAAGTGACTGCCAGCAGCTAATCACATTCACCAGAGGGACTTTCACATTAATGCGTGAACCTCAGACTAGAAATTTATACTGGTTACCAGTCATCACTTAGGATGAGGTATTGGTCAAGAGAGTGTATTGACCAGGAAGCATAAAATTGGTTTCCCTGTCAAAGAGAACCCCCCTTCCTGCTTTCCACCCCTAGAATGGTGGAAGTGTGTGTTGGAGAATACTTTTCAACAGCTTTTGCTTGTCTCTGAGTGTGATTTGTGGATTTTGGCCAGATTGACTGCAGTTTACAGTTATGACAAATTATGGCAGTAGATGCCACTGTTAGCAATGCTTACCCGGGGAGGCCGATTCATTAATAGCGCCAGGTAGCGACAGATGAGCGCCAGTAGCGTGATTTTTACAGCGCCAGCTAGTATTCGCTGTGCTTGGCCGGGGTTTGCTTGTTGACAGCGACTCAGTCGTTGAATAAGGGGTTAGGGGTCGATGTTTCACAGGTTCTGCGTTGTATGGGTGCGCCTGACAGCGAATGGCCAGAGCGAACGGCTTGCTGCAGATTCATTAACAAATCACGCTCAAAAATTTCTCGCGCTGTGAATTCCTTGTTTAAACCCCAGAGCGCTGGCGGCGATGTGTGTAAAGTAGTTTTTAACCCCCAAACATTTTTTTTTAATGGCAAAATTATACAAGTTTTTCTAAACATTTTGTAATATGAATACATTAATATCAGACCTGTAATATCAATTCTGCACATATTTTTTTTTTTTTTTATTACTTTAAAAAAAATATCTAACATTGCCGTAGTGGTCACAGAATTTTTGACAGTTAAAAAAAAAAAAAAAAAAAAAAAAACATAAACTCTATTAATTATGAATATTTAAAGATTGCTCCATTGAAATGCATTGGAGAGCACCAGGGAGCGACAGGTCATACCTGGCGCTGTAATGGGATTAGTAGCGGCGCTGTTCGTTGCAGTCGGCTACATGATGAATCCCGCGCTAGCTGACGCTCTCGCCGGCGCTCGTCAGACACTACCTGGCGCTATCCCTTGATAAATAAGGCCCTTAGTCTTTCTATGCATTTTTCTATATGTTTAACTTTAGCCCTATCACTTCTTTTTCCTCTCTGTGTTAACCACCATGTTAAGGTAACATTATCTTACTGCATTCATGTTCCAGTAAAGCTGTTACACCACAAATGTCTACCTGGATTTGATTAAGCTGAACCCAGCACTTGCACTCTGCAACAGGTTATGGGCTCAGTGACCAAATGAAGCCGCAGCGACAGGATAAAGTCCGGTGACAAAGGGCGGCCCTGGCAGAGCAAAGTCCAGAGTGGAAGAGGTGCGGAGACCGACCTAAAGAAGCTCCTCCTGTATACAAGTAAGACTTTTTTCATATATATATATATATATATATATATATATATATATATATATATATACAGAGGGAGAATGGCCATCAGCTCAGAGCGTAAACTCTCAGTGGCAAAGCTGAACAATGACAATTTTCAGCTGTGGAAGTTTGAAGTGGAAATGCTATTATCCAGAGATGACTTGTGGGAGGTTATCACTACAGAGAGGCCACAGGAGGATTATCAAGACTGGGACAGGAAAAACAGACAGGCACAGGCCACCATAAGCTTACTAATAGAAGAGGATAAGCTAATTCACATATGCAGTGAGAATACAGAGAAAGGCATGTGGGGTGTACTGAGAGGTCCAGTTTAAACAACAAGTTGTTTCTGCTGAGGAAACTTTATATAATGAGGCTTAGCACAGAATAGGACATGCAGGGCCATATAATTTCAATGCAACTCAGATCTGTTGGTGAGAATATAACAGATATGTCACTGCCATGTTGTTGTCCAACTTACCTGATACATACACTGCACTAATCAATGCATTGGAGACAAGGCCTGCAGCAGATCTGACACTAGCATTTGTAAAGACCAGGCTCATAGATGAGTATCAGAGAAGAACAAGCTTGTGCGTGACTCCACAGAAACTGACACCAGAACTGCTTTTAAAGTTACAGACACAAAGACCAGGCAAACCAGGGTGTGTTTTATATACAATAAACAGGGCTATATAACGAGATACTGCTATATGGAAAGCAGAGCAAATGAGATTGCATCCCTCTTATACATAACAGCAAGTCAAAACCACAATTTCTGATCCATGTGACGGGAACTGTAATGCCACATTCAAAGTGACAGTCAACCATACATTTCAAGCCTGGTGCATTTAATCAGGAGCAACTAATTACAAGTGTTATAAGTTTTTTCACATAACTTGATCTGAATAACAAAGAGACCATTTACCTTGCAGATGGAAGTAAAATACATGCAGAGGGGCATGGGCATGGAGCCATTGTATGCCCCAATAATGCAGGACATATTTTAGCCAGACCAGTGAAGGATGTGCTTTATGTTCCTGATCTAGAAGGAGGACTCTTATCTATGAAGCATCTCACAGCAACATGACTTAGGGCAAAAGTGTTTAGGTCACAGGCACCCAGAATGCATACAGGAACTACATAAGAGGAATGTGGCATCAAATCCCAAGCTACAAGAGCAACACTGCCTAAAGTCAGTCAGAATAGAGCTTCAAGACCATTTGACCTAGTTCACTTAGTATGTGGTCCCCTAAACCCACCTACACCTGGAGGCAACATGAGAAAAATTACACTGATCAACCATCATCTGTAACTTCTGAATAAACAGTTGAAGTGAGTGCAAAACCGACCAGTACTGAAAAGCAGATAGAAGCAATCTCAGATACAGAACCAAGTTGCACAATGAGAGAAAGTAGAGGTAAACCACCTGTATGTCTCTCATACAAGGCAAGCGCTGCCAGTCCTAATGAACCTGCAACTTGGGAAGACATGTTTTAGCTTTCAGAGGGGGGAGGCAGTAAATGGATAAAGTCTGCAAAGGAAGAAATAAAATCCATGCATGACACTAAAACATGGACACTTACAGATCTACCACCTGGAAGGAAAGCCATAGCTTACAAATGGGTTTTTAGCGTTCATTTGCAATCAGTGGGCGATCACTGAGGTTCACAGAGTGGGGCTTCCTAAACTCACTTAGTCAAGTCTTTTAGGCTTAGTGGCTGATAGCTCCACTTTAAAGACCCCAGAACACAGTTTTTGGAATGCTCCTTTAATTGAAATTTACCTGAATCCTCACCTCAATTCGTCCACACACTCACCTTGATGGCAATCCCATGACGCATGCAAGGGCTGCGACCACATCACCGGCTTCCCTCTGGTTGATCCGTGTACATATGCCACACTTGAGGGGGATAAAACCTGGAGTTGTTAAAATCCTGGTGGTTTTCCCCTGTACCGCACATACAGACACCACTACCAAAAATCTCCCCCATCTGCCTACACTTGTCCTTCTGGTGTTGGAGCTGCACCTACAATTAACCCTTGAGCTACCAATAACTAAGAGCACAACAGTGAGTGGGAACCTCCCTCTGGAAGCCGAACTCAGTTACGCCAGGTTCTCCCTCCGGCCCTGGCTGTCAGTGACCCTATTAAACAGTTACAGCCAAGTGGGGCACCTGGAGGGGAGAAATAGAGGCTCGCTTACACACAGCTTGATGCTGGCCAATGAGCTAGTGCAGTCATAGCAGCTCCCCACCTCTCCCCCTCCCTTCACTGAGGGAGGAAGATTAGATAAGGCTACATACCACACACCGCTATGTGTTTTACGCCAGGTTGACGATCATGTAACAACAAAAAAAACTCCTTACCTCACCTGGGATCTAGCACTAATCGGCAGCAATTCCAGAGCATGCAAAGAAAGCATGGAATGCCGCTTCACGTAATAGCTGGCACAGGAGCACCAGTGACGTTATTTTTTTTGGGTTTATGCCTCGTCCTTCTTCAGCACCAAGAAAGGGGGACAGGGCTGGGGGGTTACACTGGAAATCCACTTAAAGTATGGACTGCTCAGGACTGGACTTGCAGTGTGGGGTAAGAGGAAAGTAAGAGAGAAAGAAGGGATTAAAATAACAAACAGGAAGAAGAAATGAATTAAGATAGAAAAACAAATAAATAAAAAGAAAGAATGGAAAGAGACACACATAGAAAGAAAGCAAGATAAAAATGAGGCATTAAAATAGAAGCAAATTAAAGAATAAAAAGAATGAATGAATAGTAAAAAATAAAGACTCTCTTCCCAGAACAATATATCTCTATGCCTTAAATATTTTCAGTAAACTTTGTCCCATGAAGACAGTACATTGCGAGTGGATCCTTTTTCCAAGCCTCATTACACTTATTTTATATTTATCTATACCTAAATAGCAATGAAATCCTAGCAGTTGCATGGCTGCCCTTCCTGCTGATTTCCCAAAACAGCTGTGGAGGAAGGGCTCATATTCCTGCTAAACAAGTCAGGGGTAGGTGACCCTCTAGCCCTTAAATGGCCTACACCTATGTTTCACATCATTCTCAAGAGCCACCAAGTATTTTTTCTCCACATAGCTGGCTTTATGGCATAGTCTGAGCTCTAAAAACATGACCTATTGGTGGTTCTTGGGGAGAGGGTTTGGGCACTCCCCCAGGGGAATCTTTAAGGATGGCTCCTAGAAGGACAAAAAAGCTCCCCCATGAGTTCTACTTCTACATCTCTTCCAAATGGGCCACACTCTGTGTTGGCCAATACCCCTCCAATAGACGGTGCTAATTACTGCAGTGTATGCTCCTTATTCCCCTGCTAATATGCCATGTGTCAAGTCCCTGGCATTCTCACCCATGAGACTCCTGATCTTTCATGAATTTCCAAATTTCTTACTCCTCCTCCTGAAACTGAAAGTCTGGGCTTTCTTCAATAGCAAAGCAGCTGTGTTGCAGTGGTGTTTAAGTGACCCCTCCTCGCATTGGCTGATGTGTTTATACAGATTTTTAATATTACACAATTTTGCGATACATCTTCTTTAAGCGAATTACTGTAAGTGTGTGGGGGGGGGGGGAATTGGGCCCTGGCACATCCCCTCTATTGCAGTGAATGGAAAGGGATTGGCTGCATCACTGTGACTGATGTTGTGGGGGGGGGGGGGCTGAGTCTGATACAGAGGTGCTGGTGACTGGTGTTTGGACTAGAGCTACTGGGGTGCAATCCAGCGACTGGGTGAGCTGCTTAGTGGACCTATGAGCTCCAGGGGGATGAAAGGTGAGTAGACTTTTGTTTTGTGTTTTAGGTGTTCAATCATTTTAAAGGCACTGTCCCTGTCCCCACATGCGGTTTGTGAAGCCGGAAGCTGCCCTTTTGGGTTAGGCCAGGTGGGTGGTCTAGCTCTCTGCACAGTCAGCTCCTACTGAAAACAATGGGGGTCACCAGACATGGAGGCTCCCCAAGCCATGACCACCCACCAACCCTCTCTGTGTGGAGTATTTTAGAAAAGTCCCTGAAAGTGGACTTTTCCTTTAATGGAAAGTCCAGGCAATGGCAAAATTAAGGCAGCAAGAAGTCGTACCATGTGCCTCCTCTGCCTACTGCAGTGCACTGTAGATACTGTAGTCAGGTAAATTCAGGCAGGACCTGGGATGCTGGGAATAGAAGCTTTGCGGGTCCTGCAAGATGGCCGCGACCAGGAAAAAATCAGGTGGCTTTTTAGCATTGAGTGGATGTAGCAGCAAGTGTAAGCGCTGACAATCATTCAGTATCATGTATGCAGATGGGGCAAGTGAGTTTTGGGGAGTATTTTTTCAGCAGTGCCAGGCTGTTGGTCCAGTTAGTCCAGACCTAAAGACTAAATAGACCTTAACCAGAGGCTCAGCTAGACTTTCTGGCACCCGGGGCAAAGATTTGAAATGACGTCCCCCACCTGTGCTCAGACCCCCATTCAGCGCCCCCCCGATCTGCTGCACCCGGGTTCTCCCCCGCCCATCCCCGAGCTATGCCCCTGCCTTCACCATGGACAAGCACATTCCTCTGGGCCATCCTAAATCAGAATGCCCCACAGTGTATTTCCTTTAGAAACCTCTCAGCCCAGTCACCATAATCACCATTTTCAATGTGGCACTGTGTAAAGTGGTTGAGCTATGCATCAGCACTGATGCTCTGTGCCAGGCAGGCCTGATATCTGCTGGTGGGGCAGAAAAATCTTGTCCGGGCCAAAAGTCCATTCTGAGTTTTTGTTCAGTTTAACATATACTGTGGGGTGTCCCAGCACACATTTACCTCCAGGACATTAGACCACACAGGATGAGCACTGAGGAAAAACAGAAGGCATATCAAAAAGAGAGAGAGACTAGGCAAAACACAGGAAGACAGTCCAGGGAGGTGGACTACAACAGTTTACTATGTAATGGACTAGGCAGCAATCCTGAGAACCTGAGACAGCTAGAAAGACTAATGTAAATGACTCTGTCAGCACCGTGTGATCACGGAAAAGGTTAGATAACAGCCTGCGTGGTTTCACAAATTCCAATTCCCTCATTCCAATTCCTACTTTTAGTCCTCTTCTAGAAACCAATATAGCCTCTACAAATCACAAACGCAATACCTACCTCTTCAGCATTTGTCTCCGCCCCTCATCCTTTAGTCCAAGGTTCTTAGAGAGAGAGGTACATTGAGCACTGAGAGATAGTCAAGAGCCAGATTTAACACAAATAGATTGCAGAAACTATGGATATATCTTTGAAGGACCAGAAAATTACTGTAAACATTTCCATTTAAAATTGCAGTTAATGACTAGAGATGAGAAAACTGGTTTGTTTGAATCAATTCCACACAAATCCGAATTTTCTTGTGATTGTGCTAAACTAATATTTCTCTGAAATCCTTAAATAAAATAATTTAAAACTCACCTGCTCCCTCACCATCTGGCCCGTCCAGGCCATGCTGTCCCGTGACACTTTCCGTAGAATACTAGCCTGCGCTTGAGTCCCCTATACCAGTTCACAAGGCAGGAGGGGCTGTCAAGTGGTTCAATTGCCACAACCCCCTGCCTCATTACTGCATCCACAAAGCCCAGGGAGGTGCAAGAGAGCCCACAGCTCACATGGGCTATGTGAGCTGGTAGCCTTCAGGGCCATGGGCCAGCTGCTCGGCCTCTGCACCCTGGTCTACCAGACCTTATAGCTGGTGCCCGGGGTCTTGCTTGGATAAGGTGGACCCTGCACCATTTTTTCTCTACGTTTTTTAGGGTTTAAGGGCTTAAATTAATTTTTACAAAATTATGTGGTGTCCCCCTTTCCACACTTTCTCTTTTTAATTTTAAAGGATTAAATCAAGTAGAACCAGCTACGGGGCTGTTAGAAACACAGGCTCTTGGGCTCTCAGTGGGCTCTTCTGCATCCTCCTGGGCTTTGGGGATATAGCTAATGGGGCAGGGGGTTTTGGCAAGTCACCCTCTTGCTGGCAGGTGACTTTCCAGCCCCGCCTGTCCTGTGAACTGGTATAGTGGTCTCAGGGACCCTTTAGTAGTTCACAGGCTTAAATGTAAATTACACACACACACATACGTATATTTTATTATCCCCCCACCCACCGCCACTCACCTCTCATACATGTCCTGCACTAATGTCAGCTCACTTACCGATGTAAATTACCCCTCCCTGCGGTGGGGAGCAAGATGCTGGGATTCCAGAGTGGGGCAGAGGCCAGCGCAGGACGCTAAAAACACAGCGCCCAGAGGATGAAGACATTGTCCAGTGCTTAAACAGGGGCTGGGCATTTTTTAAAATTGTCTTATGTGAAAGTTTGTTAAATTTGATTCTGCGAAGCTGAATTTCTTGTCTGAATCAATCAATCAATTGTGTGCTCGCGGATTCCCCTGTACTTGTACTTGCATCACACAGGTGCATTTCTAAGAGGATAAATGTCGACATCAAAACTCAGGGGAGCGCATGGAGGCTGGGGAGCCTTTTTTGTGTTGCAGATGCTTCACACACTATTCAGATTAAAAAAACATTCAGATACAGGTTGTAATGTAAAAAAATAGGCAGAAGGGGGGGGGGGATACTTTTTTAAGACACTGTAAACAGTAGGTGTCAACAAATAAATGGGAAGACTCACTCTCCAGCTGTAGCATATAGTAGGAAATCGGGTGGCCAACCTGGCTAGTCCACAACCATGATAAATCCAAAAAATAATGATGCCGGTCTGCACTCCCATAAAACATCCATTTATTGTCAAAAATCATTAAAAACAGCCTATCAGTGCAAATGCAAGGATAAAACAAAATCAAAATCTGATTGTATCCCTGAATTTGCACTGAAGAGCTATTTTTAATGATTTTTGACAATAAATGGATGTTTTATGGGAGTGCAAACCGGCATCATTATTTTTTAGTAGGTGTCCACAAGCCAAGCTCCCGAGCGCCAGGATGAGGACTGTAAGCTTGAAAGGGCAGGTCTCTCGATTTACTGTATTCTGTTTACTTTGTAGCACAAAGCAGTCTATGTACAGTATTGTATGTTCAACCTGGTCTGCTGTAAATTGTGCAGCAGTACAAAAGCAATTGGTCCTATATAAGTTAACAGCAATAATCATAATTGAGGCCACCATTACTGCATTTTGTGAATTTTGTTGTAGCTTTGTAAAAAATAGTGTAAAACATTGTAAGCCAAATCACCCGGTGAGTCTCCCAAAAGAACCTACACATAATTTGCGCAATCTAAAAATGTGATATCTGATCTACTTATTGCCTACGGAGACACATTTTTTGGGAATATGAAGAAGGCGTAGCTGTACAGTGCAGGCGCCCTCTTTGTTATTTATTATTGTTTTGGCTTTATTTGCTTCTTTATGGTTAATCTGCTTAGTAAATTGCAGCCAGATGTTTTTAGCTTGCCCCTGCAATTCCAATTTTAACCTGAGCCGTCAATTTAGTTGGAACACTTTATCGCCTTGTGTAGTGCGCTCCCATAAAAGATTCATGTGACATAAGCTGCTCTTTCGATCATAACCATTGCCGATTTTTATCCACCTAATCATTTGGGCGCCTGTGAATAATTTCTTTCATTTCCTCCCGGCTCATATTAAACTGACTTGTCTTCATTTTGAAGATCTGGGAAGACACATATATAAAAGCGTCGCCGCAGTAATAAGGTTTAATTGATTTGGGATTGCTGCCATTTCGCATTCGAGTATCTTCCTGTGCTTCTGGCTGACTTATAGGTTTTCTTTTTTTTTAGTTTGTCCTTTTGTATTTTGCTTACCTAAATGTTTTCTCTGCAGATGGATGGGTAATGATCAGCAGTTCTGAAGCACCTCTCGCTTGGTAAGTGTCGCATCATTACTGAAAAAAAAACCTTCCGATAGTCTTTGATAAGCACAATGAAAGCACTTCCTGTGCTTCTGGCGCAATACCCTCTGCCTGGAAGGGAACGCACTGCTCAATAGACAACCTGGAACTCAAAGATTAAAGGGCCTCTATTATTTATGTATACATTTCAATACACAGCATCTAAGCTTGATAAAATATGGCCTATCTACAATTTCATGCTGATTTACTTAAAGTGGACCAACACCCAGGCGGATCCGATCCCTCCCCGCGGGGCATCCAAAATCGGGATGCCCCCGCTGTGTGAAAACCCCCAGGAGGCCCAGAAACCTTACCTGGATCCCGATCCAACGACGCATGCGTGGGCCACGGCCGCATCTCGCGCTTCTCTCTAGATGGGCAAATGTCCGGCGCGGGCACGCTCCCTGTTAGAGGGAAGCACGAGATGCGGGCGTCAGCGTGCTCGGAGCCGCTGTGGTAAGACGTCTCATTGACGCACATACCACAGCACCTCAGAGCGCGCTGATTGGACGAGCGGCCACGCATGCGCCATAGGAGCGGGGTGAGGCGAGTTTATACTCGCAATCTGGGGGGGTTTCACATAGCCGATCTGGGATGCCCCGGGGAAGTGGACCAAGACCCAGGATAGTCAAAATCCTGGGTGTTGTTCCACTTTAATTATGCGACCTGCTTTATTAAAGGGAAACTGCCTTTTTGTCAGGTTTTTGAAAGTTCTGTCTTATTGTTTTCTGCTTCTGGTTTGTATAATAATAATAATTAAATAATAAATAAACATTTGTGTTTGTGCCAAAGCTTTGTGTCTTGGTAAAGCTAGAGCAGCTTTCCTGCCTTTTAGTAAAGCTCTTAGTATACTTTCTGACTACACATCCCAGAATCATTCCACTGTAACAGGTGAGCTCATTAGAATTTTGGTCTAAGCAAAGCAACAGCAATAATCAACCCAGGTCAGAACTCTGCCAATAAACCTTTAGCTACTGGAACACAAGACTGTGCCCCCCCCCCCCCCCCCATCTGACGAGGCTGAATAAATGCAGATGGGGTTAAGCCCGTGTTCTCTGCCTGAGCCAATCAGATGATTAGCAAGCCAGAGTCAGGGGGGGTTTGATCTGTACATCAGAACACTACTTTGAAGTACTTTGCTAAGGTAAACACATTGTTGCTAGGGGTAACAGTTTTCATTTATAACCCAAAGGGGTAAAAAGCATAGAAAAGAAAATAAAAATAGTTAAGCTCACCACCTTAAGTGCATCACACTGGCACACAACAATGGAAACTTGTAAGTGGAATTACTCTTTAATTGCATTTTAGTTTAATCCTACATTACTGATGAAAAGCTGCAGTCAAAAAGTGGAACAAAACCCAGGCTATTGACTATGCCGGGTTTAGTTCTATGTCCCGGGGGAATCCCGAATTGGGATGCCCCACTCTGTGAAACCCCCCAGAATGCCCAAAAAACTCATCTTTTCCCAGTCCAAAGCTGCATGTGCAGGCTCTTGTTGAATCCGGCCCGGATGTGGCCGCTCTTGCTCCCCATAGTAAACAAGAGCTGTTTGCAGACTTACATAGGCACGACAAACTGATCTGATTGGACCAAGGAAAGGTAAGTTTTTCCTTACCTATAATATTCCAGGGCCAGCCACCCTGGGTTTTTTACTGTTTTAACTATGTCCTGGATGCATTGAAAAGTCTGATCAGCATGAATGTATTATTTAGGCACTTTATAAGAATTCATAGGTTAAGCCGTCAACGCATTTAACTTTTGATAAGTGCGAACGTATAATTTTGGCAATACAATAGAACATGTGTTAGTTAAAACTTTTAGGGTAATTAATATCAATCATTTGCTCATGGTTTAACCCTTTAAATGTCAAGCTGCCTCTCCAACCATTAAGTGGCAGCTACGTAGATATTACATACTTGGAGTTTACAGCCCCCCCCCCAGAAAAAAAGCTCACCTCTATCCACGATCCAGCACTGGGGTTTTCTTTTTCCCCTGGGGGGGGGGGGGGGGGGCCTGATCCTGGATCCTGGATCCTGGGTCTTCAGCGGGGCAGAAAACTGGCAAAAAGTGATTCTCTGCCCCACATGTCAGCCTCACATGACAGCTCGCTCCCTGCCTTTTATACTGGTGAGTGAGCTGATGTTCCTCTGTTCACCGTTATAAGAGGCCCCTCCCTATGGTAGGATTGAGTAGCAATGCAGGAGTGAGTAACCGAAACCAGGTAGGGGGCACTGATCTTCTGCCCTGCTCCTGGCTTTTGGCCTACAGAAGCAGCGCTGGACAGTGTGGAACAGAAGTATTTGTCAGTGGAAGGGGGTAAGTAGGGGCAAAAAATTAATAAAAGACTTTTACTAGTTTGTGTTTGTTTCTCGTCCCTTCCATTCCACAGGACCACATCAGCAACATTTGGGTTAACAGCCTTAGGCGGGGACTGCAAGAGAAACAAACTAAGCTCATCCCGGCCTATACAGGGCAGGCTGTGACACCCCCAGTTCTTTTCTTACAGTCAACTGGACTGTGAAGAGATTCAGGATTTTATTTCTTTATTTCCAGTTTTGTTGCTTTGTTGACAGTGCTAAGTGGCAGCATGGGCTTTGACTTTGCCTGCCTCCCAACCCCTCATCCTCTAAACTCTCCTGAAGACCCCACTTGGATGCCTGTAAACCGTTAGCATGGGACAGCGCAGTGTGAGGGGAGCATGCAGGGGTCAGGTAAGCATGTTCGGGGCCTGGCAGGATTTGGTTTCAAGAATTTGGTTTGAGCTTCAAGGGTCAAGACCCTGCTCCAGCAGGTTGGACATGGTGCCCTTCTTTGTGTCTTCCCATTCAATCCCCTGGGCTTCCTTGCCTCCAGTGTGCCTGCCTGACCTGGTCGAGGTGTGCTCTCTCCCCAGCCACTGCAGGGGGGTTCAAGCTACCAGGCTTCCAGAAGTGTTTCTTTATTTGCTGAGATGCTGGCAGCTCTCAGGCTGAGCTAGGCTGCCAATGTAGGGGGACGGGGCAATAGGGGGGGGTAACTTACAACCGCCTGCCTGCCAATGGAGACTGTGGGGAGGGGTGAGGACGTGGCTTTCAGCCTTCGAGCATGGAGGGAACGGGGAGGGTGCAGGGCTCCCGCGTTCGCACATTCCATGGCTATGTCCCCTCTCCTCTCTCTTTCAGCACAATGCACTGCCATTTTGGAAAGGTGTCAGAGTTGCCTTCCACTGCCTGGGACACCCGAGACTCCCCCTGTCGCTGCTGCTGGCCTACTCTGCTTCTGCAGAAATTCTGTCGGCTGAGGATCGGTCCAGCGCAGCTACCGTCCCACAGTGTTTTCCACCTTGGTCAGGTAGGGCTGCCCTATGGGCACAACTACTTGCCCCATCAGATCGGAAATCTGAGTCTTATGTGTGTTTTCTGACTTCTGGGGTGGGGGTCCAGGAGATGCTGCATCTGTTCCATGTGGCTCACAGCGATTATGTTGATGGGGCAACGGAGAGAAGTTTGCTGCAAGTGTGATGTCACTAAATAGCCGAGGACCCGGGATGTGGAGGGGGCGGTGCCGAGGAAGCTGCAGCACGTGGGGTGGAGCCAGAGCCTGTTACCTCTTCCTGACCACCATGGTGATGCCGATGCCTCGAGTGTCGCCCTGGCTGTGTGGGACTTCCGCTCTGCAAAGCTTGGGTCAGCACTGGTCTTCCTCCTCCCAGCAAGGAGATAAACATGCCTGATCACCTGTTGGTCCACCAAGGAGCGGTAACAGTGGGGGCCGCGGGGCATGCTTGTGTGTGCGTGTCTGCATGTGTGTGTTTGCCTGCATATTTGTGTGTGTTTGCCTGCGTGTAGGTGTGGGGGGCTTACATGCATGCCTGTGTATGTGGGGGGCCTCCCTGCATCGGTGTGGGGGGCTTGCATGTGTGTGTGGGGGGGGCTTGTCTGTAGGTGTGTGGGGGCTTGCATGCATGCATGTGTGTGGTGGGCTTGCATGCATGTGTGTGGGGGGCTTGCCTGTATCTGTGTGTGGTGGCTTGCATGCATGCATGTGTGTGGGGGCTTGCATGCATGCATGTGTGTGGGGGCTTGCATGCATGCATGTGTGTGGGGGCTTGCATGCATGCATGTGTGTGGGGGCTTGCATGCATGCATGTGTGTGGGGGGCTTGCATGCATGCATGTGTGTGGGGCTTGCATGCATGCATGTATGTGGGGGGCTTGCATGCATGTGTGTATGTTGGGGTTTGCATGCATGACTGGCAGGGGGCCATGGTCAGAGAAAAGGGGGGTTTCTAACTGGTCAAGGAGGAGGGTTGTGGGTAGGTCTGTTTAGATCCTAGAAGGGATGTAAAAAGGGGGTATTTAAGTGTAGTAGGCAAGGAAAAGGTCCTCTTTGTGATGCGGGACATTGGTTAGTATATCTGCCTTCCCATTCCTAAAGGGAAAGATAGTATATGCGCATGCTCTAGTGGGAAGTTTACCTTGTGGGTAAGGGGTTTATTAAGTTATATGGAGATTACCTTTGTCACAGCAGGAGTTGTCCTGCTTGCATTTTTGTGGGGCAGATGTTGGTGCTCCAGAAAAAGGGGAGTTCGTTTGGATCAAAGTTGATTGTCCCGGTTACCTTACTGTTTCCATGTGATGAGTAAGGCCCGGGATGGAGGAAAAGTAAATTGAGTTAAGTTTTCACCCCTCAAAATGTAGGCAAACAGACATGTATTACTGTTAATATGTTATTATTGTTGTAAGCTATGTTAAAAAGTTTAGTGGTTTAGGCTGTGACCGATTTTATAATAAATCAATTCCAAGTCGAACATGGTGGTATGTGTGGTTTATTGTCATTATTGGGTGGTAAGGGGTCCTCTGTACCCTCCTACTAACCTCTCCCTCTCTACGTACAGACGCGGACCGCCACTGCCACCAGCCCAGATTCAGTGGGGACGTCTGGGGATGTTATGGAGAAGCCCAAGATGGCAAGGAATCTATGTCATCCTGGGCCATCCACTAGAGGGATCTACAGCTTTCCTGTATAGGCCTATGTCTCCCTTCCAACACCTATTTGTTGAGTAACTATTATATTTTAGATGGGTTTGCCAGGGTAGCACACTAGACCATGTTTACTTTCCCTTTACTTTCCCTTAACAGGCACCTGCCATTCCACTGCGAGGAGAGAAGACCACAGTGGACCCTGTTAACCCTGCACTACCCTTCCTAAGCCTTTTCTGCCCCCTCCCCAAATAAATTCCCTTTTAACTGAATAAACATTTGTGGGTGTCATTTATCTTGGCTACCCTTCTGCCTATAGCCAAGTCTCTGTTTTTCACTAGTCATGCCTCACCGGACAATGTTGCCTCCAGGACTAATGTAGTGCAGATGATGCTGCAGAGGACCTGTGGCCAAGGAGAAGTATGTACTGCCAAGGCATAGGAAGCACAGAACCTCTCAGGATAGACTGGATTAAATACAGGTGGGCGGCACTGGTTGGACAGATGAAAGTGAAATCTGGGGTCAAGCAATCCTGTCAAATTCATGGTGCCATGCCTGACTAACCAGAACTACCAGTCCTAGAAATTCAAGATCAAGAAAGATGCTACTGATAAGAGCCGGTGCGTGTACTTTTACTCAGGAACCTTTGCCGAATCCAATACCAGATGATTGGCTAGAAAAGGAACAGAAAGCACGGAACCTATTCCCTCAGCATAGATGATAATCAGATTGTGCCTATACGCAAGTGGGCAACTGCAAAGGAGATGCGGGATGAGTTACAGAAAGTGCACGAAAAATCAAATCTCAGCAATAAGCTCTATATCATGAGAAACCTGTATCAGTCTAGTCAGAGCCAGACTATGCAGGGCTATATAAGAGACGCCCTAGTGATTGTGGAACACCTCAGAGGCATTGGGGAAGAAATTTCATGTTTCTACACTGATGCTGTATTGCTGATGCTGTATTGGGGCTGATATATCGAAGCTGTGTTTAATGTGAACACAGGCACAGCTGCAAGGGATGCATGGTGTATAGTCGCATGTGCAACAAGCCATATGACAAACAGTAAAAACTTTTTCTGTAACCTCTATGAAAGCAAGTCACAAAGAGTTAGCTTAGCTAATGGTCACTATATGACTTCAGAAGGTGGGGGTAATGATTATGTCCACCGTTCCGTTTCCCCATCACAAACCAGAAAGGGGTAAAGGATGTGTTACATGTTCCCAGTCTTGAAAGCAATCTTTTGTCAGTGCAAAAGTTCACTAAATAGGGGAATGTAATTACTTTTAAAGATGGCAGCTGCATCATTTCAAAGCAGGGTCACACTCTTGCAGAAGGGACAATTAAAAGTGAACTTTATCGGTTAAACTGCAAAAAAGTGTGTAGACAGCTAGACAAGATCTGAATGAAAACTGTATCCATGTTTGGCACAGACGTCTTGGGCATAGAGACCCAGAAGCAGTAAGAAACTAGCTAGCTCAACAACAGTTTCAGATGGAATCGCAATAGACCAATGCAACAGTTGTCTTAAAGGAAAAATGTCCAGAAAATCCTTTACTAAAAATAGCAGCACTAGATCTGCACAGCTACTGGATTTGATACACACAAATGTATGTGGTCCAATAAGTGGCAAGGTGCAAACCGTTTTAAAGATGAAAGGAATTCATACAACCCTTCCATACAACCCAGAACAAAAAAGTTTTTCAGAGAGAAAGAACTGCTCGCTCTGTGAAAGTGCTAGAAGTATGCCGCTATCTTCAATACAGACTACCAGGTAGAGCTACAACCAAAGCTCCATATGAGCTATGGAACTACAAGAAGCCTGACCTGAAGCACCTCAGGATATTTGGAAGCAAAATATTCCCAAAGAAACGTTCCAAGTGGGATTCTCCTGCAAAAGAAGGGGTCCTGGGTGGCTATAGTGAAACTCAAAAAAGATACAGATCCTGCACCCAGAGACCAACACAGTAACAATCAGCAGAGATGTAGTGATTGATGAGAACTCTATATCACTCAAATTTCATGAAGTTTTGCAAAAAGAACAAGATTCCCAGTCACAAGCCCTAGATACTGAAAAGGAAAGCACTGACATCTGGATAAACTCTGAAACCACCAAGGAAGGTACAGAAGAAACCTCCAGTCACAAAGGAATCCCAGTGAAGCACCTTTCTTATATGGTCAGAACACTTCCAGAACCAGAGCCACAGTCTTAGCAGCAGATGCAACAACTGCCTGTCCACGAGAAGCAGAAGTGGATTAAAGCCACAAACTCCAGACATGGAAGCTTACTGAGCTACCACAAGGCAAGAGAGCAATGTAAATGCATCTTCATGAACAAATATGATTCTGAAGGTAAAGTGTACCAGTTTAAGGCAAGATTAGTCGCCAAAGGATACATGCAAAAATATGGTGAAGTTTATGATGCTAGATTTTCTCCAGTTGCTAAGAAAACTGCATTCAGAACTTTATTGACAGTAGCTGCTGTTCAACAGATGACAGTGAGACATTTTGACATCAAAACTGCCTTTCTAAATAGCAACATTGAAGAAGAGTTGTACATGACTTCACCTCAAGGTTATATCAAATAGGGTGAAGAACCACTTAATTGTAAAATGCAAAAATCTCTCTATGATCTTAAAGCGGAACATCCGTGACTAAGTTACCCCCCCCCCTCCCCGCCACCCTACCCTGGCACTGAGGAAGGACGGGGGGGTTAGAAGCCAAAGGTGCATCAACACCAATGGATCCATCCTACTTGAAGTTAGAATGAGAAGATCTGCTACCCAACAACAAGAGTTACCCACAGGCAGTGGGGGCACTTTTGTAAATAGCAACTACTACTTGCCCTGATATTAAAGCCTCAGTTAGAATTCTTTGTAGACGTGTAAGCAAGCCTCGCCAAAGAGACTGCAATGCAATTGAGAGACTGCTATGAAATCTTAAAGAAACTCTAAGGCAACATTTTTAAGATATCTACATCAGGAGATCGACTTTGGTTACATCACCACCTGTTACATCACCACCTGTGTGATGTAGTGGAACATGGGATACTTGAGCTTGTTTAATGGGACTCTTAACAAGATGATAGCGGTGACAGGATGATAGGTTTGTGGAGCTGAAAACCGCAAAGCAACTAACAAGATAAGTAGTTGTTGCAAGAACTACATCCTGTAGATGTGACTGTCTGCTTGTTATGCTATAGATAGTTAGTTTAAAAGAAAAAACAGGAAGTCTTAGGCAGACCATGTGATTGTATGCATAATGTGTGTTAACTTGGTCACAGAAAGGAGCTGTTTATTTTGCTCCATGTTGAGATATTGTGCCGATGTATCCTGTTCATGTTTATGTTCCTGATGGTTGCTGAATAAACAGCCATTGTTTCTGCACACTGAAAGAGTGTCGTGTACAATCCGCAGGCATTCAACAGGCATCAACAGGCATTCTGCCACACAGTCTGCTATGTGGAAGTTGGGGGGGATTCTGTCGCACAGTCTGCTATGGGGATGACAAGGCTTGTTCTGTCTCACAATGTCTCCTATGGCGATGATGGGCGGCTCTGTCACAGTCTGCTGTGAGAGATGATGGGGGACTCTGTCACACAATCTGCTGTGGGATGATGGGGGGATTTGTCACCCAGTCTGCAATGGGGATGATGTGTGGAATTCTGTCACACAGCCTTGGGATGGGGATGATGGGGGTTGTTCTGCCACACAGTCTGCTAAGGGGTGATGGGGGATTCTATCACACAGTTTGCTATGGGGGTGATGGGGGGATCTGTCACACAGTCTGCTTTGAGGTTATGGGTGGATTCTGTTATACGGCCTGTTATAAGGTTATGGGAAGGTTCTTATTTTTTTTAATAAGGGATATATAATATTAATACTGTTCTTAACCCATTTTGTGCAGGGCAACTTCCTTGGTGTTACCCCCCGATTTGCCCTCTGACACCCGTAAAAAAAAAAAAAATGTATTTATTTAAGCATTTATTTAATTTTTTTGTTTTCTGTTATTATTTTGAGTACTTTCCCTATCCCATTTGAATTGCATGGCAATTGCCCTAGTTCTACCCCCACCCCAATTTGCAGCCCTCTAGCCTTACACTACTCACATTTTAAAGGCATTTTTGGGCACCTATTTAGTTCAATGGGGTTCTGGTCAAGTTTGGTTACCCCAACCAAACTTTGTCTTCAAGCTCGGCTGAACTTGCCAAGCCCAAAATTCTACGGGTTTGCCCAAATCTACTCACAATTCTTAACAAAATGTATGCAGTTTTCCTTCAATTTAGGCCACTAGAAGTGTCACAATCTTCCTCTTGTGGACAACCAAGCCCTAATACACAGTCCAATCTTTTATATCTGCAGGCTGTTGACTCCCTTTCTAGCTTGGGGATCAGATTGGATTCAATTATTAGAAAATACTGAAAGCCCAAGATTGGTTCTTCTTACTGACTAGTGGCTAGGTCTTCTGAAGACAAGGCATCAGAATTGTTGCTTTTAACCGTGGACATGCAGGAGGCGACGTCCAGGATAAAAGGTAGGGCTGAAATTGAACTTCCTCTGTCCAGGTAAACTGCTGTTGTTTTCTCTTTAGGTCAGTGATGGGTTTAGTTTTCTAGTTTTTCAAGTTTTCTGTAGAAATTGGCAAATCCGATAAACTGTTGAACTGTATGGAGGTTCTCTCAAACTCACAATATTCCACACTGACATACAGATTATATTAAACAAGCTCGAATATCCCACGTGCCACTACATCACACAGGTGGAGGTTCTTTCAAACTCACAATATTTCACCTTGGCATAGAGATGACCACACAGCCGGGAGAGGACGTGGATAATATGTCCCCAATATTTCTGGAAAGTGGGAGAGAAATTAAAGATGTTGTCCAGATAGATCACTACGAACACATCCAACAGATCTCAGAAGATGTCATTTACAAGCTGCTGAAATTTGGCAGGGGGAATTGCACAAGGGAATTACCAGTTTTTCAAACTGTCCGTGCCTGGCACGAACTGCCATTTTCCACTCATTTCCTTCCCAGATACAGATTTTGTCCTCTCAAATCTGTTTGGTGTTGATGCAAGCCTTGCTCAGTGTAAGGCCCCGGGGGACACCCGCCTTCGTAGTAAGCTCACAACCCCCAATCTCCACTGCTAGCTTCACCTTTAGACAAGCCCCCGTTTGCCGGGACGCTTTATACACCTCGCCGGACACGGTTGCCCCCAGGACTTGTTAGCACAAAGGATGTGAGCTTACGGGAGTGTGAAGGCAGATGAACCAAGGGCCCAACAGGGCAACGTAGACAGGCTGGGTCATACACGGGAAGGAAGTCCAATAATATCGCAGCACCAAAGGAATACGCAAAGAAGGGTCAAGATCAGGCCAAAGGTCAATCCGGGAGGTCACGGGTTCGCAGTACAGAGGCAGAGACAGAGGTGTAGTCGGGGTTCAGGCAGGGTCGGTCCAGGCGGCAAGCAAGAATGGTCAAACGAAGCAAGGTCAGCAACAATATTAAACAGGCAAAACTCAATCCAAGGCAGGCTCAGCAAACGCTAGCACGGGCACTGAATCACTGCAGGGGTACCGCCTATATAGGAATCCAGACATTATTGGAGAGGGAGGGGGTGTGTGCGATTGGGCCAACTATGATCCCAGTCCAGATTGGACCAAAACAACCAGAGGGGCGTATAGCTCAAAAACCACCTGGGCTCATTGGCCCTTTAATTTTAACCTCCGCCGGGCGTTCTGGGTGCAGTGCCGCCGGAGGACATAAAGAGTACGTGCTCATGCACACGTTCTGAGGAGTCGGAGCCGCGCCCGAGAGCAGAGGCAGCAGTCGGGTCTGGCGCCGCTCCAGCCAGAGCCGCCGAGCAGCCGAACGGGAGGCGCTCTGGCCGGCCGGCCGCCCGGAGACGGCGCGGGACCGAATGCGAGGTGAGTTAACTGTGACACTCAGACATTGCAGGAATTCCGGTATCAGTGGCAAATGATACCGGTTCTTCACCGCAATCTTGTTCTGGTCCCAATAGTAGATGCAGGAGCAGAGAGACCCATTCCTCACCACAATGAATTTCCCTGCACCTGCTGGAGAGAAGGAGCGATGAATGGACCCCTTCAAATAAGTTCAGATAATAGGTAAAGTCACCCATATAAGATGGCAGCCCCTGTTAAACAGATCTTTAGGGTAGTCTTTACTGAAAACATCCTCTTAGTCCTGGCTGAATGGATATTTATATATTCCTGTGACATGGAGGCTAAACCACTCATTGCAGTGGATTCTGCAGTAGGAAGA
Organism: Gastrophryne carolinensis; assembly: GCA_027917425.1. Classification (NCBI taxonomy): domain Eukaryota; kingdom Metazoa; phylum Chordata; class Amphibia; order Anura; family Microhylidae; genus Gastrophryne; species Gastrophryne carolinensis. The sequence goes on along the minus strand of CM051236.1, from coordinate 53,979,704 downwards.
TGCCCATCTGACAACCCCAGTTCCCCTGTCAATCTTGCGGTTGAGCCGATGTCAAAGACCGATCTGCGAATGGTTAGAGGTAGGGATGAGTGGATCAAACCCCCAAAGTTTGGATCCGTACCAAACTTTGCGTGTTCGTGCACTCGAAACCATACACAGATTTAAACTAGAAATCCGTGTGCATGTTTGGACCGGACCCGGAAGAAGACCGGTTGGCAGCACAGCAGACAATCAGCCTTCTTCCTTCCCCTCCCTCCATTGGCCCAGCAGCACATGTGACCGTGCCATATAAAAGGTGGATTCTGCGTCATGCCGCACAACGCTGCTGAGTGTTCTGCAAGTTAAATAGGGAGAGGTTTCTGCTGAAGTGGTTTAGGGCCATAAAGGTTATTTGGGATAAAATCCTGCCCTTTTCAGGGCAAACTATAGTCAGCGATAGCGGCTGTAGTGAGGGTTAGAGTAGGGTTGGACTCACTACTGCTGCACTAATACCACTGGCTTGTCACTACTGGGGTCTGGATGTCCCCTTATACCACAACTAGCTGTAAAGAATAGGGTGAGAGTGTCCCCTTATACCACAGCTAGCTGTAAAAACTGGGGTGAGAGTGCCCCCATATACCACAACTAGCTGTAAAGTCTGGGGTGAGAGTGTCCCCTTGTACCACAACTAGCTGTAAAGACTGGGGTAAATGTGTCCCCCTATACAGCAACTTGGTCTAAGCATTGAGGTGTGTGCTCCCTTATTCCACAACTTGCTCTAAGCACTGGGGTGAAAGTGTCCCCTTATACCACAACTAGCTGTAGAGACTGGGGTGAGAGTGTCCCCTTATACCACATTTAGCTGTAAAGACTGGGGTGAAAATGTCTCCTTATACCAAAACTTAGTCTAAGTACTGGGGGTTACGTGGTTATACCACAACTTGCTCTAAGCACTGGGATGTTGGGATGTGTGCTAGTACGCCACTTGTTGTTTCCAAGTTTCCTATATTCTTGTCTGTCTGTGATGCTAACATGGGAATGCTTTTCTTTTATAATACAGGGTTGCAAACAAATAGAAAAAAATAACAGATAGGCTTAGCACATTGAAGAAATCATTTTGGCACACAATAGGGTTGATTCAGAGAGACAAAAAAAGACTTTCGTTTTTGTGCCGATCTGTTTTTTTTTTACATTTTCCCTCTCTCGTATGAGTGTGCGAGCGATTCTATGCATGCATTGCAAACCTTCTGTAAAGTTTGCATCCGTTCGTATGGTAGAGTACGAGTACGAGGATGTAATTTTCCAGCGTGACTTTTCCGTTTAATTTTCTCATGTTACAACGTAGGCTTTCGTTTTTGCCCTTTTCCCATCGTCTCCTCCCACGAATCCTTTACGTTTCCCGATAGATTCTGTTTCACTTTTTCAAAAAATAATCGTCCAGACGAAAATCCTTACGATCTAGCGCCTGCGCACTACAAACTTAACTCATTAAAGTGCTCGCCTACATATTTGCCACCCTCACTTCTACTACAATGTTTAGCTAAATCACTTAGCGCTATCCTGCAGCTTCCCTTTTGGACCCTTAAAACTTACCCCAACCACTTAGCACTGTCCTCCATCTTCCCTTTTGGACCCTTAAAGCTCACCCCAACCACTTAGCACTATCCTCCATCTTCCCCTTTGAACCCTTAAAGCTCACCCCAACCATTTAGCACTATCCTCCATCTTCCCTTTTGGACCCTTAAAGCTCACCCTAACCACTTAGCCCTATCCTCCATCTTCCCTTTTGGACCCTTAAAGCTCACCCCAACCACTTAGCACTATCCTCCATCTTCCCTTTTGGACCCTTAAAGCTCACCCCAACCACTTAGCACTATCCTCCATCTTCCATTTTGAACCCTTAAAGCTCACCCCAACCACTTAGCACTATCCTCCATCTTCCCTTTTGGACCCTTAAAGCTCACCCTAACCACTTAGCCTTATCCTCCATCTTCCCTTTTGGACCCTTAAAACTTACCCCAACCACTTAGCACTATCCTCCATCTTCCCTTTTGGACCCTTAAAGCTCACCCCAACCACTTAGCACTATCCTCCATCTTCCCTTTTGAACCCTTAAAGCTCACTCCAACCACTTAGCACTATCCTCCATCTTCCCTTTTGGACCCTTAAAACTTACCCCAACCACTTAGCACTATCCTCCATCTTCCCTTTTGGACCCTTAAAGCTCACCCAACCACTTAGCACTATCCTCCATCTTCCCTTTTGGACCCTTAAAGCTCACCCCAACCACTTAGCACTATCCTCCATCTTCCCTTTTGGACCCTTAAAGCTCACCCTAACCACTTAGCCTTATCCTCCATCTTCCCTTTTGGACCCTTAAAACTTACCCCAACCACTTAGCACTATCCTCCATCTTCCCTTTTGGACCCTTAAAGCTCACCCCAACCACTTAGCACTATCCTCCATCTTCCCTTTTGAACCCTTAAAGCTCACTCCAACCACTTAGCACTATCCTCCATCTTCCCTTTTGGACCCTTAAAACTTACCCCAACCACTTAGCACTATCCTCCATCTTCCCTTTTGGACCCTTAAAGCTCACCCAACCACTTAGCACTATCCTCCATCTTCCCTTTTGGACCCTTAAAGCTCACCCCAACCACTTAGCACTATCCTCCATCTTCCCCTTTGAACCCTTAAAGCTCACCCCAACCACTTAGCACTATCCTCCATCTTCCCTTTTGGACCCTTAAAGCTCACCCTAACCACTTAGCCCTATCCTCCATCTTCCCTTTTGGACCCTTAAAGCTCACCCCAACCACTTAGCACTATCCTCCATCTTCCCTTTTGGACCCTTAAAGCTCACCCTAACCACTTAGCCCTATCCTCCATCTTCCCTTTTGGACCCTTAAAGCTCACCCCAACCACTTAGCACTATCCTCCATCTTCCCTTTTGGACCCTTAAAGCTCACCCCAACCACTTAGCACTATCCTCCATCTTCCCTTTTGAACCCTTAAAGCTCACCCCAACCACTTAGCACTATCCTCCATCTTCCCTTTTGGACCCTTAAAGCTCACCCCAACCACTTAGCACTATCCTCCATCTTCCCTTTTGAACCCTTAAAGCTCACTCCAACCACTTAGCACTATCCTCCATCTTCCCTTTTGGACCCTTAAAACTTACCCCAACCACTTAGCACTATCCTCCATCTTCCCTTTTGGACCCTTAAAGCTCACCCCAACCACTTAGCATTATCCTCTATCTTCCCTTTTGGACCCTTAAAACTTACCCAAATCACTTCGCGGTTAGGTTCTTCTTCCATTTTAGGCCCCTAAAACTTACCCAAATTACTTCGCAGTTATCTGAATCTTCATCTCTAAATATTTATTTTACCCTTTGTTTGGTGTTAATGTATTTGTGTTAAAAAATTATAATGAAACTTTTTTTTTGGTTTGTTTTTTCTTACTAGAAGCGATTTTTTTTGTTTGTTTACATTTTGTTTACAAATGTTTTTAAAAATTGTCGAGATAAAAAACTGTAAAATTTATAAAAAATCAAACATTTCAAACCTATTTACATAAATAAACACGATTCTTCTGTTGTCCCCAATGAGTCAACCAGCTGCTGCATATCGGCCACCAACTCAAGGACCCTTCTATTCATTTCTTCAACTCTTGCCCGTGTGGTCCCTGTATAAAATTAAAAATAAAACATAAAAAAAAATATTTTGCGACAAATACATGCTTCTCACCTGTGTATGGAATGTTTGTTAGTTGGCAACTTAAATCATGACGACATATGTCAGTCTGCTAAGTAATTAATCTAAGGAAGTGGGCACAGGTCATTCTGCTAAGTAATTAATCTAAGGAAGTGGGCACAGGTCATTCTGCTAAGTAATTAATCTAAGGAAGTGGGTACAGGTCATTCTGCTAAGCAATTAATCTAAGGAAGTGGGCACAGGTCATTCTGCTAAGTAATTAATCTAAGGAAGTGGGCACAGGTCATTCTGCTAAGTAATTAATCTAAAGAAGTGGGCACAGGTCATTCTGCTAATTAATTGGTCTAAGAAAGTGGGCACAGGTCATTCTGCTAAGTAATTAATCTAACGAAGTGGGCACAGGTCATTCTGCTAATGCCATTGACTATGGCTTGATGTATCTGGTTGATCATGTCAATTACCACATACTGCAAAGAATGACATTACAACTTACTTGGTTGGTGGCCGACGGATGCCTCGTTGGGGACAACCCTACGTCCTGGGCCCTGCCACTGTTGTGAAGTAGAGGCTGTCGAGACATGGCAAATAGGGTCACTTATTATGTCTTAGTCAACAGTAATCAAATGTCAATTTCAATGTGTGTGTTACATTGCTCACCTTCTCTCTGTGCCTCCTGGGCAAGATCTGCTGCATCCTCCACATCTTCACCCGCTCCAGAAGCATCAAGAAAAACAGATGAAGGGAATCAGCTTTGGTGGAAATAGCATGTATATGTGTGTGCGGTTACATGAAGAGTCACATACCAGAGGCTCCCGCCTGCGTCGCTGGGTACGACTCCCTGCCCAAGCCATGCCACCCCTCCTCTGTGAAAAGGTCCAGAGGCTAGTCGGAGGACCCAACAGAGGAGGGGTAGGACCGTCGCCCTGGAGATCCACCACCTTTACTTCCAGCTGCAGATTCATGCAGCACTGGTTGGCCTGTGCGCCTCCGGGTGCGGCGGATTCGGTAATCCATTTCCAACACTAGAAAAGAAAAACAATTATAAATAAATGCCTACCTTCTGCATGAGTTACATCTGGCATGCAATCGCTATGTACCTCCTAGGGAAATGGAGGCCGAAAAAACGCCGCACCCGGGGCATGTGCAGCCGTTTCAGGTCCGACCAATGCTGCATGATCTGAGTGTGGGTGAAGGTGGTGTCCGTCTGCTGTTGGATTTTCCCAATGATCTCCAGGGCGACGGTGCGCTTCTCAAAAGAGTTGGGCAGGTAGTCGTACCTGCGCTCCAGCATGGTCTACAAAACACAACAGAAACATAGGATGTAGTTAAAACTGCATACAAATATCTGTCACCAATCGATCTTTGGACTAAATGACATAATTCTAGGCTAATCCGATCCTTGAATCTGGGCTCAGTGTTGATTCGCACGTGTGGGCCCTCATGTTGGTTTGGCACAGAGTTTTAAACACTTTGCAAACAAACCATTTCTTCATGCGCTTCCTTAAGGGCTAGGCATGCATTTAGATGGCAAATCAAAGGCATTAAAAGACACTTACAAGCATGATGATCTCTTCTTGTTGGCGGGTGAAGATTGTGGGCACCATCTTGCCTCTTGTCTGCAGCAGATAAGTAATGCCCCTGCGGTTTCCGGGTTCCGCACGTCCGTACGCACGCGTATGCGTAAGCGTCAGACCCCACCAATCTTATTTAAAGGGTCCTGGACACACAGCTCATTCTCTTTCAGAGTCCATGAGCAATGGCACCTAAAAAATCACAAACGAAAGCAGCAAAGGAGGTCAGCAGCAAACAGGCATCCAAACGGCAGGAGCCTGCTGCAGGGCCAAGACTCGGTCACAGATGCCAAAAACAAAGCTGCGGCCAACCCGCATTGCTCAGCCAAAGGCACCCACCATAACGACCAAAAAAAAGGAGCCCGTGGGAAAAAGGAAGCCACAGGCCAGAAAGCAAACCCCAACGGAGGGGAAAAAAGGGACCAAGAGGGTGCGAAGCCCCAGCCCCCCCATGTCACCATCACCCCACCCACGTGGCTACCATGGCAAGGCTACAAAAAGGAGACACCGGGAAAGAAGCCCCAGCAGCTATACCTCGCCATCCCCACCACCCGCACGTGGCCACAAGGCTCATGGCAAGAGGGCAAGAAGTCCTAGTTCACCATCCCCACCCGCACGGGTGTCCAAATCATCGGCCAAGAGGGCAAGGCACAGGCCCAGAAGTCCTAGTTCGCCATCCCCACCCGCACGGGTGTCCAAATCATTGGCCAAGAGGGCAAGGCACAGGCCCCGAAGCCCAAGCTCTGGGTCACCCCTGGACCAGCCGTCTATCTCCAAGGGGCATGGGTCTTCTGAGGGCCCACAGAGGCACAGGGCCCCAAGCACGACTTCCTCCACAACACCCTCTCCTCCTCGACCACATTCTCCACCGACACAGGTGTCAAGGCAGTCTGAATATGCCACATCTACACCTGCAACTTCAGTGGCCACCCATCCACGCTCACCCAGTCCCTTTCCAAGTCCGGTTCAATCTGCAGCCAGCCAGCAGTCCGTAATTTCACACCCACACAGCCAGGCCAGAATGTCCCCTGATTTTGCGCCAAACACAGGAGCCAGAACCACAACCAACAGGGCGCACATTGCGCAGAGGCCACTTGAGTGGCAGGTTTGGTGAGGCACAAACTCTGGCATGGCTAGTGGCCTCACCTTGTTTTATGATGAGCTATATGGGCGCAGATCCAAAGCTACAAGCAAGCAGCGCAAAGCCAAGATTTTGGAGGAGCTCACCATACAGGTCAATGCAGCGGGGGAAGAGCTCAAATATGTGGAGCAGATACAAAGGAAAATATCGGACCTCAAGTATGCAGCACGGAAGAAAGAAAATAAACGGCGTCATTACAGGTACATATATACTTGGTGGTTTTGTCTTCGTCTTGTATTGGCAACATTTAGCTAAATGTGTCCAACTATCTTTTTCAGCTTACAAACTGGCAGAGGATTCCCCACTAAACTGCAATTTACTCGAGCTGAGGAGATGGTGCTGGGCCTGCTACATCCTGCATCCTGTGGCCTTAGAGGGACACTCAGCACGACAGGACACGGACATTCCGACTATTCCTGCCGGTTAGTATTGTTAGTGTGTATGTGAAATGTGATCTACGTGTAAAATGAGGCTCAAAGCCATATATTAACACATGACCCTAGGGTGTGCCTTGTAGTGGAGGTAACAATTTAAACAGGGTGTGTTATGTGTCGACTCATCATTTGCTTATTTCCTTGTCCATACATGAGTTTGGAGAGTCTTGAGGAACACTATTGAGATTAGCAAAGGACTGCCTGTTATGTATTTAGAGTCAATTACATACAACACTTCCATCTTTATCTGTAGCCAATTTGGGTTTGAGCTGTGCTTTGCTCAGAAAGACTTGATCTGGGGTGCTTGAAAGTATGACCTAAGTATTACCTCCCACCCATCCTGGAGCACTGTGTCCCTCGGCGATCACTGGCTTCTGCTCACCTGCTGGAAGCCTTTTATAGCTGCTGGATGACAGAACACAAAGGGTTAATTAAAAAAAAAAAAAATGACATAGGGTCCCCCCTCCCGGGGGGGGGACCCCATTTTTGGGGGGATTTTTAAGGGTTAAAAACCCTTAAAAATCCCCCAAAAAATTAACATGGGGTCCCCCTTACCCAAAGTAACCAGCCCGGGACCAGCTATGGGGGCTTGTAGGAACAGACTGATTCAGAGTCTCGGGGGCTTAGACTGAAGAAGCCGGCTGCTGGTGACATCACCTGGCTAGCAGTCGCGATGCAGGAAGTGGGGGGAGAGGGCATTTTCTGCCCTCTCCTCGCCACCGAAGAGGCTGGGGGGGGCGATCGGAGGCCCCCCCAGTGAAGAGAAAACCTGGTGGGAGGCAGCGCGGCCACAGGTAAGCAAATGTCATTTTTTTTTTTACAGTCAGCAGCTGCTGCTGCCGAAACGGGGGGGGGGGGTGGCCAGTCCCGGGGGCTCTCCTGGAGCCATCCGACCCCCCACGGGGGATCGGATGGCACCAGATTAAAGAGGAGACCTGGCCGGATCCAACGAGGGGTCAGGTGAGTATTTTTGATTTTTATTTTTTTAACTAGAAGGGGGGGAATTCAGGCACATAGATTCTACGTGCTTGGCACTTAAGTGGAGTGGAAGCAAGCACGTAGAATCTACGTGCTTGGCACTGAAAGGGTTAAACTCCATGCTGACTGAATTTAGGTCCAACAACAGCCACATGGCCACCTTAACTAACAACCTCAGTGCCATGATGGCTGAATTTTGAACTTCAAATAGAAACATGTTGGAACAGTTGCAGATTCTGAATGCCACACAGGCCCAGGTGAGGGCTACCTCCAAGGGCCCCAACCTGGGTTTTATGGGCATCCCCCATTTTAAGGCCAACTTGGCCTGTATCTGCTCCACATCTTTGCTCTACATCCCCACTGTATTGACCTGTCTGGTGAGCCCTACCAATATACCCTTTTGGTATGGCTTTGCTTGTTTGCTTTGGATTTGTGCCCATATAGCTCATTAGAGTGCTGAGGTAGCCCACTAGCCAATGCCGGAGGTGAAGCCTCAATGAACCTGCCACTCAAGCTGTTGCGCTGCATGCTTGTGGCGAATTGCATTGGTTCTGGCTCCCCCTGTTTGTAGGCATGATTGGGGGACATTCTGGCCTGGCAAACTACTATCTTGACCCCTGGCTGAGATTGAACTGGACTTGGATTGGGACTGGGGGTTCTTGTTTGGGTGGCACACTGAGTAACAGGTGTAGATGTGGAATAGGTTTGGCTGCTTTACACCTGTGCCTGTGGCAAATGTGGCCAAGCAGGAGAGGGTGTTTCTGTGGGCCTATTTGTTTGCTGACAAATCTGGACATGGCAATGCTTGTCACATATGTTTTTGTTTTTGACATTTGTATGAAACTTTTGACAGGAGTGCCTTACTTTAAAACTTCTGCCTGTGGCCAATTGCTATGTGGCCTGATTTGCAAAAAATTTCATTTGTGGTTTGACCATGTATTTTCAGGAACTATGGGAGTGACCATCAACTCCAATGTTTGCTTTTCAAATAAACACCATAAATTTTAAATTAACCTGTTGTTGACTAAGTTTATGCCTTTAGGTTTTTGGTGAATAAAGATGACTTAAAGTAGGCAGTAATAAATTGGGAACAAAAAAAAACAAGAGTCTAAAATCAGGTGTGAGGTTCTTTGTAATTAATTTGTTACTGTTTGTAAAAGTAAGAAACAAACATACAACCACAAAGGTCCAAAAACACAAATAACAAACAAAGGAACACCAAATTAAGCAAAATGTGTGTCTATTAAATTAGACCGCACGGCTTGGGCAGACGCACTCAGTGGGCCATTATAATATCTATGACCTTTTTGGGGTCATACTGAAGTGCTCCCCCGGTATGGTCCAAGCATCTGAAGTGGGTCTTCAATAGGCCAAACGCCCTCTCCACCACAGCCCTGGTCTTCCTGTGTGCCCTATTATATGCCTCCTTGGCTGCATCCTGGGGCCGGAGGACTGGGGGTCAACAGCCACGGAAGGAGTGGATAGCCGGAATCACCTGCCAAAATGTATTATTAAAAACATAAATTACACATTACTCCATAAATGGAATCAAAAAAACGGGCCATCAACATGACTAAGAGGCTAGGTCACATTTGCTACACAGCATGAGCATACATATAGCACAGGCAAGAAAAAGCCAAAAAACATCAAATAGATGTGGGAACAAATTAAACATCCAAGATGGCGGATGATGGCCAATCAGCCAGACTGCTAACAGGTATAGGTTTAGGACTGTGCTGCTCAGCATTCTTGGATGTCTTAACTTTTCAGGACCCTGTATCTGTGAGTCCAAAACAGCTCTAACCCGCCCCCTGCACTTTATCCCGCTCTCTTCTACTCAGTAAGTGTAATGCATCTAATCAAAGATGGCGCAAACCCTATTATAAATTCAAGAACAGAATTTCAGCAGCGTGTGGGGAAGACTAATTCTTACTTTACTCTAAATTCAATTTTAACATTTTGCTAATGCAGGACTAACATTTGGCAAGGCTTTGTTGTTTGAAAAATCTAATGGTTAAGGTTGTGTTTCACATGTAAACAAGATGTTCAAATAGGCATAGTTTCATACATGGGACACAAACTAAATTCATAGCCATACATCTACCAAAAAATTACGTTATTGGCATCAACTTACCAAGGAGCCATCCACCTGAAAATTCCCCAGACTCACACCCTAAGCAAAACCTGTGGCCCAATACAAATAACAATAACCAAGTACATAAGTATTTTGTTTTGCCAAAAAAGAATATGTAAAGTAAAGATTAACTTTGAAGTGTCTCTTTCAGGTACACCTTAAAATGTTTCCTTGGTGAACACATGTGAAATTTTTATGAAACTAAATTCGCTTCATTGTTTCACAGGGACTCTTTACAAGGAGGGAATAATTAAAAGGAGGGATAAATTACAAGGAGGGATAAATTACAAGGAGGGATTAATTACAAAGAGGGATTAATTACAAGGAGGGACATTTTACAAGGAGGGACTTTTTTAAAAACATTTTTAATATAAAAAATTTGTAAAAAATGGAAAAAAAAATTACTTGCCTGTACATATACTCGTCGGCTACCGGAGGCACCAGGGCAACGTGGGTGCAGTCAATGGCACCCATGACGTTGGCCATGTCGGCAATGTTATAAAATGCCAGCTTAATCGCGTTTCTGGCTACCATGTCGTCAGGAAACCAAATATATTTCCGAGTAATGGTAGCCATGCCTTCTAAAAACTTGGATAGCGCGTGGCTCAGCGTAGGCTGGGAGATCCCCACGGAGAGGGCACCCAGCCACTGGAACGAGCCGTTCGCCAAAAATTGCAGGCAGCCAAGCATCTTGGTCATACCTGAAATTGCATGCCCCTTCCTTGTGTTGCGGGCTAACCATGGCCGCAGCTCACTATACAATTTATGGAGGGAAGCGCGATTAAGTCTGGTGAGCTCGAACAGCTTGATGTCATGCATGCCATCGATGTGCATGCATCGCCGGTGCAATCTGGTCTCGGCCCTCCGGACAATTTCAATGCCCATGAGCTGCAGATCCTCATGCTCCTCAAATGCACTAGAGTCGTCCATAGCTGCTAGTCTCGAGGTCAAAATGGTCCTGTAAGGGGATCGCAAAGGAAACGGGTTTATAGAGTGGTGGTCCGTCGGCAATCAGCTCTCTGAATGAGACGCAAGCCCATAGCAACGAACGAAAAATATCAGATTTTGTGGGGAAAATGATCCGAACTAACGCAAATGTTCCGATTTGCATTCGTTCATCGAAAGTGCATATACGCATTTGCCCGAACGTTCGTACGAATGAAAAAGGAACGAAAAAAAACAAAAAAAAAAAACAAACACCCACAAAAACTTTCACAGACAGCTACGGAAGTCCAGACGAATGTGTCTCTGAATCGAGCCTAATAATGGAAATTTTAAAGAATGAAAGTGGAATTAACCTTTAAAGCACATGGTACTTAACTGCACTACTAGAAATAATACTTGTTCAAAGCACTGGGGTTTAACTCCTCCTAATACCAATTGTTCAGGGCACTTGCATGTCACTGCTGTTTAATACCAATTGTTCCAAGACAAATGTGAGTCACTACTGTTTAAAACTAATTGTTCAAGGCAAGTGTGTGTCACTACCTTGCGGTGCTGAACACACTTTCTGATAAGACACTTACCACAGGGCTTGCCCGCACCTCAAAGGCATAGAGGGCAGGCGCTTGCCACATGCCCAACTTATCGACTTGACTGCTGAAGCTCTAGTATTGCCTGCTGCGGCTCACACACCCTTTCCAACATACTGTATTTAAAGTGGAATTCCACCTGGTTGGTTAATCACCTATGAGGCGATGGGTGGAAACTTTCTCTGCAGAGCATATAGGTGAGCAGCAGCAGGGTGTGAATGCCCCCAGTTTGTGCACATGATGTGCACTTTTTGCAGCAGCTCCGGCATGTCTGGATAATGGTCCAAGGAGCTTTGCACCATCAAGTTGAGCATATGCGGATGTGCTTCAATCAAGCTCGGCCCAATGTTGCTCCTAGGTTCTGCTCGTTGTCATACACCACCTTGCCGGGCTTTAGGTGCAGTGGGAGCAACTACTCATCTGTCTGCTCCTGGATGGCAGTCCACAGCACCTTAGTTGCTTAGTCTGCATATCAGTTGTGAAGTGAACCTTGCAACATATAGCATTGCGGAGTGCACACCGCATTTTCTCCACAAGGTTCACAATTGGTGCAGGGCAGGGATGGCCTGCCGAGAAAACTTGTGGCAGCAGGGAACGATGTATTGTGGGGCAGCCACAGACATAAGATTTTTTTTAGCACCATTCTCTAGTTAACTGAGATAACTGGCCACCCTCGCCATAATATTGTTAAAGCTCTCCAGCTCCAACAACTGGAAAGGGAACATTGCAAAGGCATCAATTTAATAATGGTCAGGACGAGAGGTTGTGGGTGAGATGGACCAAACTTCCACTTTCTGTCGATTGTTTGGGAATAGAACGCTGAACGCTACCCTGGGATGATGTGGGCAGGCTTGGTGGTGGGGGTGATGGTCTCACATCTTCCCTTGTGAAAAAAAAATACAATAATAATACTAACAATAACTAATACTAATTCTAATATGAACTAAATCTAACTAGTAATACTAGTTATAACTAATACAGTAACTAATTATTAACTAATACTAACTAGGACTAATAAAATGAATAATACTAACTATAAAAAATACTAGCAATTAAATAATACTAACCAATGTTTTTCTGGTTGTTTTGCTTTGGTGATGAACGTGGTGCACAGATTTCCTTAGCTTTAGTGACTGGTGGCAAAGCATGCAAATGACCAGTGTCTTCCCCTCCCCCCTTTGACCTTGTGTCACCACAGAGCCCCCAAATTTATCCCGTAAATCCACCAATAGTTCGTTCACCAGAGTGCGTTGTACTCTCATCTTTCTATCCTGCTCCAATGCTGGAATCAAAGAGGTGATGTTATCCTTATGGTGGGAATCCAGCAGGGTGGCCACCCAGTAATTTGCACTGTTGACTAGGAGGGTAACTCTGCAGTCAGTCTTCAGGCACTGGAGCATGTAGTGGCTCATGTGAACCAGGGTGCCCTGAGTCACAAGGACCCTGTTCTATTCATGTATCAGCTTTTAGATGACTATAAAGGAGATCTTTGTATTATGCCTGACTCTAATGATTCTTCTCTTGATCAAAGTTTTCCAGGTGAGGTTGTGGACAGCCTAGCTGGGAAGCAAGTAGAATATGCTCAAACATATTGGCAAGTGGAAGCCAAACCTTCAGTGTACTTCATCAACTTTGATGAAGATTTCCATATTCATGTCTATGACTTGGTGAAAAAGACCTGCAAGAACCCTGGTGCCTGCTTGCACCAGAGAAAAAAAGGGGGGGGGAGGTGAAAAAAAAGAAAAAATATGCAAAAATAATACAACTTTGCTTTGCAGGTGCCTGAATGACCTCATTCATTTTATGTTATAGTTATGACATGTTCTCCACCCTGCTGTGAGAACAAGTCATCCTTAGAAGCCTCCAAAACTCTGCCTTGGCTCTGCTGGGAAAATGTTTTTTATTTAAATTTTTTGATAACTTTTAATTTTTAACAATATCAACAAGATTTTTTGGTTTGCTTTGTAGGCCCTGGTGATGGATGTTATGCCTGGTGGAAATGCATCACAATGTAGAAGTTTTACAAAGGGACTCAACATCTCCCTTATATTCTGTGAAGTAATTTGAAGAACTGCACCTAAAACCTGAGCTGCTTCAAGGTGTCTATGCAAAGGAATGCAAAGACCCTCTAAAACACAGAAAATCTGCTCTGTCTATGATGCTGGCAGATCCTCCACAGAATCTTGAATAGAGTCAGAGAAAAAAGGGTGGGGTGGAGGGATAAAAAAAAGAAAACAATATAATAATAATAATACTAACAATGTTTTTCTGTTTGCCTTGCAGGTTCCTGGTGATAGATTTCAATAACTATTTATATGATTGTTATTGAAATATAATGTCCAGCTCACAGGAGATTAAAACGTAGCTTTTACTGAAGTCAATTTAAAATAGCATAAATCCATAAGTGAATTGTATCCATGTGTCAGCATACATCTTACAGCATAGCAGCCCCTGGTGGGAGGAGGAGACGATTTTTTCAGAAAATAACCCCTATCGTGACCGTATATATTGGTACTCCCGATACATTGATGACATCATTTGTATCTGGACTGGTCCATCTGAATTAGTTACGTCCTTTATTGCCTATTTGAATACCAATCAACTTAATTTGACGTTTACAACAGAGTACCAAAATAAGAATTACTAAAGACTTAAAGGAGCCGCAGCACTCAACCCTGTTAGGTTGCAGACCAACCTATAATCTGTCTCTAAATCTGGTAAAAACAGAGGCTCGGTCACACACATCTGCAGAAGTATGCTAAGCTGCACCACCACGCCAAGGTGCCTCTATGGGTGCAGTCCTAACTCTAATCTATGAGAGCCCCATTTTGGACATACAATGCAAGAGATAAAATGGCAGCAGCTTACCTGAGGTTGCCCTAAACCTCATGTGCAAGCCATGTGGTGGAAGGGTCAAGACCTTGCAATACAGCCTAGACCCCACACCCCATGTGCTTGCACAAATTCAAAGTGAACAAAGGGGGAGTGGCAGCTGCTCAGACCATTTTATAACTAACCTGGGAGGTGCAAGTCAGCAGGGCAATTAGGTTACTAAAGACTTAAAGGAGCCGCAGCACTCAACCCTGTTAGCTTGCAGACCAACCTGAAGGTTTTTGGACCGCCCAAAAGTTGGGTTACAAATATCAACTAGTACCTATTGTAAACCTATATCAGGTAATTCCACATTACATGCCACTGGCTGTCACCCGCAACATACAGTGGAGAGTATCCCATATGAGTTCTTACGTGCGATTAGAAACTGTAATGAAAAAATCTCCCTGGATAAAGAGCTGGATTGCATACAACATAGGCTACAAAACAGGAGTTACAAAAAGGTGACTTTACAAAAAGCAAGAGAGAAAACCAACAGTTTTGAGTTCACAGTCACGGGCAAGAAATTTTTGATATCCCAGTTCATGAACTGCAATTCAAAACAAGTAATTTATCTGGCTACATGCACCATTTGTGGATTACAATATGTGGGTTTCACCACACGCATGTTAAAACTGCGTTTTATGGAACACGTTTATCAATCGAAAGCACCAGTTCCCAAGTCTAACACGGCGAGACATGTTTGCCAGATACATGCAGGGAATTCTAACTGTCTGAAAGTCACAACTATAGAGAAAATTTGTTTCAATGCCAGGGGTGGCAATTCAAAAATTGTTATTGAAAGCGGAAGCAAAATGGATAATCAAGCTATGTACACGCTCTCCTCAGGGGCTCAATGACAAATTAGACATATCGTTATTTACAAACTGTTAGTTTCCGGACATCTGTTGCCTGAATATAAGATACAGAGACTATGGAATATCCTACCACTTTGCACATTTTGGTTTTATGAAGTATTAATGTTTTTAACATTTTAAAGTTATTGGACCTTCATTTACCCATTGTAGACAACAATTTCCCCCTAGTGGCTGTTATAGCATATTGTAGATCTTAATAATTGGGATAGTTGCAATAAGCACTGACACTTTAGGTATCTAACCTGCAGCGACACTTTGATTAATGCATATAGCACCAGCACTTTGAACATATAATCAGCATTGACACCTTAATTATGAGTTAAGCATGTGCACTTTAATTTATATAGGGGCACCAGTACTTTGAGTACAAAATAATTCCTCATATATATAAGGTCACTTTAAAATATTAGCTTTCGGTGGACTCCGTAATCGAGATGGGACCCAGACAGGGTTTTTTTGCCCATTTTTATGTATAACGCTATAGGAGGACCCGAGGTAAGTTTTAAGATACCACTTGCTCGTGCCTTAGATAAATCCTCATATTTTAGTCTTTATTGTTGTCAATGCTTGGTTCTCTAAAACAGTTCAAGTGTACGCTGCAGCATAATTAGCGTACGCTGATATTTTTAACAGCCTACGCAAGTCTATTAGATTTGCTTAGTCGGCATACAGAAGTAGCGTACGCCAAAGCATTGAATAGCGCACGTTACTACAATAGCGTACATAGACTGTGCGCTATTGGCTGGGGCCTAACCAATAGACCGGCGTCCTTCGGGAGGCTCATCGGAGGGGGTAGGCGAGCATAGGCTGAGTACTCCACCAATGGGTGAGAGCGACGGGGTGACGTCACAAGGCCGCTCCGGCCTGCCGCCTCGCACATTGTGAGGTCCAAGGCGAATCAGGTGAGTTCCTTTAGCTTTTCCTCTCCCTATATATTTTGTGTTTTGTTGTGGGTAATTTGTATGACTAAGGGTTATATGTAGCCCGAAATGCAAGGTCCTGGTGGAGGGAAGGGGCTGCTATGCTGTAAGATGTATGCTGACACATGGATACAAGTCACGTATAGACTTATGCTATTTTAAATTGACTTCAGTAAAAGCTACGTTTTAATCTCCTGTGAGTTAGACATTATATTTCAATAACTTTGGAAATACTTCAAGAGGTTTCAAGGTCAGGGCTGTGAAGGACACAAGGGGTGAGCTGGTTATATTGCAACTGTTTTGGAATATATTATTGTTATGCCAGTCGCTGCGCTCTTCCCCTGCCATGCTGCCACGAAAATGGCACGTTCTCCTCAGAAGCCTCCAGAAGTGTCCCTTGGCTGGCTGCGGTCGGTCCAGCAAATCACCCTGTGAGCCACGAGTGGAGTGGCCAGACACATGGGAAAATGGGCCTTCCAGTTTTTTAAATTTTAATTATTTAACATTTTTAAATTTTTAATTATAGTAATAATTTATTTTTTTATTTTTTCTGCTTTGAAGGTGTCTGGTCATGAACGTGGAGCAGAGATTATTTACGCATTTTGTTGTTACGTGTTGTTGACAGTGCACTGCCTGACAAAAATGCCATGCTAAGGAGATCCTTTGAGCCAGATTTTGAAGTGCTAATTTCCTGGGCATGGTGGGCTGTTGTAGCAATGGGCTGACCACTGATGGTTGACACCCTAAAATTTGATTGGACTTTGTCATCACTCCTCGATTCCATCCACTCCTCCGTGCTATCTTCTATCTCTGCCTCCACATTGCTGAAAGCCATGGCAGTCAGCAGTTGGGTTTCATCCCCATTTTAGATGTCCTGCGATGTTCCGCTGGCCACGTCCTTATACTCCAACATAAGTTGTGCATCTGGGAACCCCTATGTCTGCAATTGGGGCAGGGGCAGGTGGATGGGCAACAGTATCTTAGACAGGGGTGCCATCATAAAGCCTTAGTGACATCATGGCCTGTAGTTGGGATGGCCTTGCTGATTGTAAGAGGGGTGAGGTGGAGGATTCTGCATATCATCAGCGTGTTCTAGGCCTCACGATTCTGGCAGCAGTATTGGGGCCTACAAGAATAAACTGCAAACCCTGGTGCCTGCTTCCAATATTTATTTATTGATGTTAATATTTATTCATTACTGTATATTTTGAGTGATGTATTTGCAACAGTCAGGAAAAACAGCTCCACCCAAGCTGCTTACCACCGAGACAACCGAAGCTGGGTGTATCAGTGATCCCTTCCTCCACCATCCAGCAAATTTATCTGGATTTTTATCATTGGGCTCCTCTAAGTACACATGGATCTCCTCCTTCTCTAGAACCTCAATTTAAATAAGCCAGCCAGTTTCAGTCAACCCCCTCCCCCCAGCCCCAATCATTAAAGGGACTGTTAACGCTAAATGGCAATAAAAAGGCAACAAGAAGCTTTTCTGATGCCTGTCCTATGTACTTCTTCTCAATTCCCTGCAGGACAGAAGCTATAACAGGGCTCCAAAGTTTCCCTCCTTTCAATTTCATTTCTCCAGGACCATGCAAAAAAGTGTTCAAACAGCCCCTCTGTTCCCTGGGGTTCTCAGCATGAGCAAGCATGGAAAGCCACAGTGGTCCCAAAGCTGTCTCTGACCACAGCAGAGAATTCCATTGACTCTGTAATCTGTGCCATCATGACACGCCCTTCCCTGCTCAGCCACGACCCAGGAATTTTAGAAAAAAAGTGGCTTTGCTTACAATACAGCTTGAAGACAGTAGATGACGCTGTTACCAATGCTTATCTGAAGTCTCTATTGTACATTCTCTGCTGTAAGTAAGACTGTTCTTATATATAAAGAGGGAGAATGGCCAGCAGCTCAGAGAATAAACTCTCAATGACTAAGCTGAACAATGACAATTACCAGCTTTGGACGTTTAAAGAGGAAATGCTATTATCCAGGGATGACTTTTGGGAAGTTATCACTGCAGAGAGGCCACAGGACAATATTAAGGACTGGGGCAGGAAAAACAGGCACAGTCCACCATAAGCTTATTAGTAGAAGATGATCAGCGCATTCACATACACAGTGAGAATACAGCAAAAGGCATGTAGGATGTACTGAAAAGACTGCATGAGAGATCCAGTTTAAACAAGTTGTTTCAGCTGAGGAAACTTTACAAAATGAGACTTAGCATGGAGCAGGACATACAAGACTACATTAATGCTGGAAGTGATTGCACAACTCAGATCAGTTGGTGAGAATATAATAGACAGTCACGCCACTGCCATATTATTGTGCAGCTTACCTAATACATACACTGCACTGATTAATGCCCTGGATATAAGGCCTAAGACAGATCTGATACTAACATTTGTAAAGACCAGGCTCATAGATGAGTATCACACCAGAGTGTGTTACAGGTGCCAGAAACAGGGACACATATAGAGAGACTGTACTATATGAAAAGCAGAGCAAATGAGATAGTGTCCCTCTCAGAATAAGCAGAAAGTCAAAGCCATAATTTCTGATCCATGTGACTGGAACTTGAATGCCACATTTAAAGTGATAGGCAACTATACATGTCAAGGCTGGTGCATTGACTTGGGAGCAACCAGTCACATGACAAGTGATAATTTTTTCACAGAACTTTATCTGAATAACAATGAGACTATTTACCTTGCATATGGAAGTAAAATACATGCAGAGGAATATGGGCATGGAACCCTTGTATGCCACAATGATGTGCTTTATGTTCCTGATCCAAAAAGAGGACTATTATCTGTGAAGCGTCTGACAGCGCTCACTGTTATATTCCAAGGTGACAAGTATTCTATCCTGTACGGATAGCAGACCACAGTGAGTGCCAAGCTGGATGATCATCTGTATCACCTCAACACAGTGAAGGAAAAGGTGAGACTATGCATTTATAAACACAATGACTATATACATATATGGCACAGGAGTTTAGGCATCAGACATCCAGAATGCATTCAAGAACTACAGGAGGAATCTGACAAAGAATCTAACAGTATTCCCTTGTCCAGTTACTCTTAAGTGTGAATGTTGTATCAAATCCAAATCCACAAGAGCAACACTTCCTAAAGTCAGCCAGAATAGACTTCAAGACCATTTGACATAGTTCCCAGTGATGTATGCTGTCCCCTAAACACACCTACCCTAGTGACTTTCATAGATGACTATTCAAGATACACAGTCACTTACCTAATGCAACACAAGAGTGACGTTCTTGACAAATAACTATACTATGTAGTAAAGGCAAGTAACACATTTCAGAGGAAACCTCTCATACTTCGAAGTGACAATGCAGGCAAATCCATGGGAAACAAAGTACAAGAGTACTTAAAGCTGAATGAAACAGAGCAACAAAAGACAATCCCATACACACCAGAGTAAAATGGTGGCTGAAAGACAGAGCTCTGACTGAAATGATTAGAGGTATGCTGACAGACTCTGGACTACCACAAAAATACTGGGGCGAGGCAGCAATGACAGCCACTTATTTGCAAAAAAAACCTCTTTTCTAGAACAGTGAAGAAAACTCCATATGAGAAGCCAAGTTTCCAAACAGAGTTTGTGGATGCAAAGCATTCATCTAGATTCCAGAGGAAGAACTCACTAAACTCCAAAACAGAGCATTTGAAGGAGTCTTTGTTGGATACAGTGACAATGTTAAGGGTTACAGAATCCGAAATCTAAAAACAGTCAAGGTTACCATTAGTAACAGCATAACTTTTGTGATCTAAGACACAATGTGATGACAACTGAGGAAGTAAGATCAGAAGAGAAAACTGACGTCATCTGTAGCTTCTGAACAAGCAGTTGAAGTGAGTGCAGAACCTACCAGCAGACAGACACAAGCAGGCTCAGACACAGAACCAAGATGCTCAGCAACGAAACATGGGTAAACCACCTGTATGTACGGAATAGTGGAAATTCAAGGCTTCAGGCCTGACAAACAGCAGAAGGAGCACAACTTTTTATTAATACCCTGGTTGGAGTGAAATACCAAGTGATTCAGATGCTCAAAGGATTAATGTCACCTCCTAGATGTATAAAAAACTTTTCTATTGTCACTTGCTGCTGATTGGTTACTCAGGGTTTATGGTAACGCCTCCCTTATTTCTTTTAGTTATTGCTAATATTTGATTTGAACTGATAAAATTGCTTCAAATTTACCCATGAGCTGAATCTGAAGTGCAGGACTGCTGAAAATATTTCATGGGCTAAAGAATGGATCTAAGGAGGATACATAGGCATTGCAATCATGATGAAGATTCATAAGCTTGTTCATCTATATCTAACATCCTAACAACCTAATATAACTGTTATTTACCTTCAAGATCAGCTTTGTCATACACTGTAGGTTCTCCCAATACATTCTGCTAAAATAAGATGACACTTTTAATTTAATCCATTAAAAACTCCGCCAGCTGCGATCAGCTTCCTTCCAATGTTTCTTTTCCAATATGTCTAAGACAGCTAGGAAGCCAAAGTATCACAATGCCATATTTCTCTCTATTTCTTTATCTCTTGCAGTTTGCATTTCCACTTTGCCATTAATTGCATTCTCCTGTCACCACATTAAGTTTTAACATTATGTTCTTTGTGAGGGTGTTCATTAGACATTCTCGCTGCACTTGATAGAAAATCATTCAAGTCACCGTGCAGCGCCAAATCCTGGGCAATTTGAATGCAAATTAAATCAATGAAATATGACCTTGAAAATAGGGAGGAAGCTTGCACCCGCTTTTGATAAATCCAGACCTGGTTTCATTACTGAGAGGAGATCATATTTCTATAAATTTAACACAGCCATTAAATGGTTTTAAATATAAACTCATTTTGGGGAATCCAAATGAACCTTCAAGCTTGGCTTGTAATAATACTGGCTTAATAGAGCGTGCTTTACATTGTGTTCTGTAGGTCAGGAACGGGCAGCCTTCAGTGTTCTAAATGTTGCCAAATTTAGTTTCCCATAAAATGTACAGCTTGATGGATATTAAAATGTATAAGGAAACAGGTACTTTCAACAGACTAGAGGAAAAAAAGCATACACATTTCCATCGCATCCATTTCCATCGCTGTCTAGGCTAATTTTTTACCTATCTTTATATAATAGGCATACGGGCTCCCTCCCCAGGAACTCCACTACTAATGGGCCTCCACAAGTTACTGTGGTGCCACAGAGCTGTGAGAAGATTGCAGCCAGGCAAAACTTTTTTAAGGCGGGCCTTCCACTTTAAATGTTGTGTAGGACTCCCCCTGGCAACGTGCTAAACTTTTTTCCTTTAAGAATTTATGTTACTGAGATATCCAGTTAAATGTTTACTTTCACTTTCACAAACAGGGGTAGAGTGGGTGTGGCTATGCAAAGCAGGAAGAATGTAATGCTGTGTTTGTGCAAGCTGAGAGGGAGTGGGGGGGTAGCTTGGTCACAGGGGGCAAAGGATTTTTATTTGTTGAGAACATGTGGAGGGAGAGAAATGCTGTAAATCTTGCTTCAAGCTGAGCACTAGGACCAAAGACAGCTAAGCAATATTCACTTAAGAGGTTAGGAGGCTGTAGGTTTTATTAAACCCTTGCATGAACAGTTCCTTTAAGCAAAAATATTGTGCACCCATGACTATAGGTCATATGAAAAGCGTATGAAAAATTAATAAAACTAGTCTACACTGGCAGCTGTCTTCCAACTTTTGATAGTCTCCAGACTCCAATAACCAGGGTGTTTAGCATTGTGTTTGTCTGTTTGTGCATGTTATTTCCTTCCCCAAAGTCTAAAAGATTCAGGACCAGCCGCTGGCCATCCACTATGGCACCCCCATCTGGGATGCCCCGCTGTGTGAACTTCCCGCACCCCCCCAGGGCACCTCAAAAGTCACCTTCTTCCTGCACCCTCACCAATATAAACATCAAGCAGCTGCATCCCAAGCATCTTTCGGCTGTCAATGCACTCCTGCCCCCAGGGGAAGGGGGCGCTCTTTCTCCTTCTCACTTCTGATTATCATAAACAGATCCATTTGCCGAACATTACATATGCACAGCAAATGGCTCTAATTGGATGAGAGCCTGCAAATGCGCCAGTGGACCGGGAAGAGGTGAGTTTTACTAGGCGATCTGTAAAGTGTCACACAATGGGGCAGCCGTTATCAGGATGCCAAGGTGGGGGGGGGGCAAGGACCAAACCACAGTATAGTCAAAATCCTGGGTTTTGTTCTGCTTTAACTACACTCTTGCCCATGAAACTTTACCCGGCTGGAATCTACTCTTGTCCCTGGATCTCCATCTGCCCGAGCCACACTTCCGTGCCTGCATTCCCAGCTACCTAAGTTTTATGCCTAGAGACACATCACACATCTGTTTTTAGACCGTGTCCACACTACCTGTTCTTGTATTATGTCTTCAATACAATTTTTTTCCCACTCCTTTTTTAGAAGAGAAAATGGCCATTTAATGTCTACCTTGGGGCTGATTCAACTAAAGGTGAAAATTTACATCTGGATGTTAAATCGGCCCTAAGGTATTCAATGCAAGTGAATAGCAGTATTTTCTCCTAAAAATGGAGTGAGTTTTCTCACCTGGCTCTGAATCGACCCTTATGTGTTTTTGGACTAGGTCCCCACATCTTTTGTGCAAAGGTATGCAGAGAGTTGGGTCGTCTTGTTCTCTTTGTCCTGCAATGGCTGGTGTGAATGGGGGTTGATGATCAACTTCCGCAATTATGGTTTTAGCAGTACAACTTCAATACACGCCCATGGGACACATGCTCCCCACTACTTCCCACCTGATTGCCCACTGGCCAGGGGAGTGCAGTGCCTATCGACTGGACTCTGGTCCTCCAAACCCTGGGTTACCAGCACCTATGTCTGGTGCACTGGGCTAGCAGTATTAGTAGCCTGGGGGGGCAACATTATTTAAAAGGCAGAAATTCTGGTCTAGCAGAACTGAACCGAACTGGCAACTCGAATCCAAAGCAGATACAGTAAGTATGTGACTTAGTACAGTGGTGTAGCTTGGGGGGGGGGCAGGCAGGGCACATGCCCCAGTCGCAGCGAGTCAGGGGGGTGCCAAAAAGGGGTCTTAGTACAGTTGGGGGCGCCATTTCAAATCAGCTTAGCTACGTTTCTAAGTAGTGTGGATCAGGAAGATTTGCAAAGATAATACAGCATTAGAAAGGCCAGGACAAGGTCTTCGGTATTGTTAAGTTAATACATTTCCATTTAAATTATTTTTATTTTTAACATTTAATTCAGACAATGTGTAGTGCCAGGCCCTATTCTCGTCAAAGTATTTAGCAAATTCAGGACAATGTGAAATGAAGAATAATACAAAGAAAGGGCTTTTGACATGAAAACAGTTAGATCGTATCTCACTCATCCCATCATGACATGATCTCCATGGCATTACATTTTATTTTCCCAAATACTGGGCTTAGCTAATGCCGAGTCACCACTGCCAGCCACAGCATATGGTTTTTATTAGTGAGCAGAATGCCTGTGGGTCTGGCACAAATTAAAAGTTTACTTTTTGAATGGAGCTCAGCTAAAAAGATGTTTTCAGCAAAGCATTTTATCATTCACAGTTTGAGCTACGTTGTTTATTCACTGGAGTGACCTCGGCGTGCCACATTCCGGAAGACCGAAAATAGCTTGAAAATATATAGTGGGGGGGCAGATGTACTGAAATGAATGCTGTGCATATGGGCTAGAATAAAACTAGTTACTAGACATTCTCTAAAAGCATATTAGAGGTTGGATTGATAGAGTCTTGAATTCCTCTGCCTCTCTGTTATTTGACCCATCCAACTGTGACCCCCTCCATTCCTATGTTCCATCAGCAATCTGTAAGGTCTTTTAGGGCACATCCATACCATCAGGGTGCTTAAATAAAATATTCTTACATCCTCGCTACGCAGTGAGGGGAATGCGTTTTGGGCCACCACGTGACTACATACATCATAGAAGGGGAGGAGCATGGAGGAGGTTTCCTCTGCCGCTTCCTCATCGTCGTCACTGCCTCTAGCTGCCTGCACCACACAGGAGGACCGGAAACAATGGGTGGTGCAGTGCGGCATGTATAATACCACTTTATGTAATCACAGTACACTTTACAATCAAATACACAGTTCACAGTCTAAGGGCTAGATAATCTTGCATCACTCTCAGGCAGAGGACACAGGAACAATTGCTTTATATTTAAATTTCAGTATATGGGTTAAACAATCTTTTATGTCTCTTAGGTAGAGGACACAGGTACACCCACATCATAAGAACTGTTCAGCATAATTGTCATTGCAATTAGAGATGAGCGAACTTTTGAAAAATTCGATTCGACTGATTCGCCGAATTTTCCGACAAAAATCGTTTCGACCCGAATAAATTCGCGACGAATCGCTATTAAAAACGGCTATTTCTGAGCCTCCTAGAGCCTCAATAGGGTTGTAAACCATTCTGCCTTGCTGTAACACGCACAGGATGCGTGCTGGGTTAGTTAAATAATACTTTGAATAAATATCACATGCAGATCAGAGGCATCGCTAATAGAATCGCAGAGCGGCACAATTGAATTCAAGAGAGTTGAAGTGGCATCACTATGAGAGGCAGGAGCCCAAACATTGCTTTAAAGAGACACTGGAGTTGGCAGCAGCAGGAGCCCAAAAATTGGATGAATCACACCCTGGAGTTGGCAGAAGCAGCAGCAGGAGCCCAAACATTGGCTGAAAGAGACACTGGGGTTGGCTTCAGGAGCCCAAAAATTGGATGAATCACACCCTGGAGTTGGCAGCAGCAGCAGCAGCAGGAGCCCAAATATACACTGGAGTTGGCTTCAGGAGCCCAAACATTGGATGAATCACACCCTGGAGTTGGCAGAAGTTGGCAGCAGCAGCAGCAGGAGCCCAAATATACACTGGAGTTGGCTTCAGGAGCCCAAAAATTGGATGAGTCACACCCTGGAGTTGGCAGAAGTTGGCAGCAGCAGCAGCAGGAGCCCCAACATTACTTTAAAGAGACACTGGGGTTGGCTTCAGGAGCCCAAAAATTGGATGAATCACACCCTGGAGTTGGCAGCAGCAGCAGCAGGAGCCCCAACATTACTTTAAAGAGACACTGGGGTTGGCTTCAGGAGCCCAAAAATTGGATGATTCACACCCTGGAGTTGGCAGCAGCAGCAGCAGGAGCCCAAATATACACTGGGGTTGGCTTCAGGAGCCCAAAAATTGGATGAATCACACCCTGGGAGTTGGCAGCAGCAGGAGCCCAAATATTACTTTAAAGAGACACTGGGGTTGGCTTCAGGAGCCCAAAAATTGGATGAATCACACCCTGGAGTTGGCAGCAGCAGGAGCCCAAATATTACTTTAAAGAGACACTGGGGTTGGCTTCAGGAGCCCAAAAATTGCATGATTCACACCCTGGAGTTGGCAGCAGCAGCAGGAGCCCAAATATACACTGGAGTTGGCTTCAGGAGCCCAAAAATTGGATGAATCACACCCTGGAGTTGGCAGCAGCAGCAGCAGGAGCCCAAATATTACTTTAAATAGACACTGGGGTTGGCTTCAGGAGCCCAAAAATTGGATGAATCACACCCTGGAGTTGGCAGCAGCAGGAGCCCAAATATTACTTTAAAGAGACACTGGGGTTGGCTTCAGGAGCCCAAAAATTGGATGATTCACACCCTGGAGTTGGCAGCAGCAGCAGCAGGAGCCCAAATATTACTTTAAAGAGACACTGGGGTTGGCTTCAGGAGCCCAAAAATTGGATGAATCACACCCTGGAGTTGGCAGCAGCAGGAGCCCAAATATTACTTTAAAGAGACACTGGGGTTGGCTTCAGGAGCCCAAAAATTGCATGATTCACACCCTGGAGTTGGCAGCAGCAGCAGCAGGAGCCCAAATATACACTGGAGTTGGCTTCAGGAGCCCAAAAATTGGATGAATCACACCCTGGAGTTGGCAGAAGTTGGCAGCAGCAGCAGCAGGAGCCCAAACATTACTTTAAAGAGACCCTGGGGTTGGCTTCAGGAGCCCAAAAATTGGATGAATCACACCCTGTGGAGAGTCATGTGGAGAAAAAGTAGCTTAGTTAGTAATATCTACATAAAATTATGAATAAACAAATGCAAAAGTATTGCCAAAGTGAAGTTTTGTTTGAGGGTGTGTTTCCACCTTTTAATTAAATCAGAAACAAGAAGGTATCATTGCCTCTGACTAATTAGCCCTCAAAAATTCTTGGAATTTTTAATCTGGAATCATGTCTGATCCGTCTTATCCGAAGAATATTAATAAAAAGTAAGAGTAACGTAAAGGATTTTTTATCAATACTTACTTGTGGTCCGATGCGGAGGAATGTCTGTAACTGGAGAGCAGCGCCTTAAATCTGTTTTGCACGATCCATCTTTCTTTAGTGTAGGTCTGGCCCCGTCATCAATCTACTGGAATACATCAGGCATTGTTGGGAGGAAAGCTTGGATGATCCAAGCGCCATTCATTTCCACGCAGGGCAGTCTCTGGAAAAAAAAAGTCTGTATAAACCAGGGTCTTTTTCATATAAAAACAAATGGTTATTCTTGCTTTTAAACCATATGTTCCACAGATTTACCAGTCATTGTGTCAGCCAATGAAGCAACTTTGTCTCGAAGTGCTGCAAAAGCAGTCCACTGCATCACAAGTGGCATCTGACACCCCCAGTCAACTGTCTGTCTGTTATGCTTTGGGTTCAGCTCCACTATCCATTGATGAAGATCTGATAATCATAAAATTCAGCAGCTACTGCCCAGCCAAGAAGTGGAGGAGACACTCGCCTCTTCTTCCACTAGCCGGCAATTAGTGATGAGGAGAGTGTCGTGGGAGGAGGTGTTGCAAGCCGAGGTAGTGGAAGAGGGTCCCTGGAGTCTGCGGCGGTGGCGGCGGCAGCAGCAGCAGATTATTGCGGACTGTTGTTCGGAAAAATCAGCTACTCAGCGATGTGGCAGTGTTTCATGCAGCATCCTGGGGAGAAAAAGTAGGTTAGTTAGTGTATATACATAAAATTATGAATAGACAAATGCAATAGTATTGCCAAAGTGAAGTTTTGTTTGAGGGTGTGTTTCCACCTTGTAATTAAATCAGAAACAACTAGCTATCATTTGCCTCTGAATAATTAGCCCTCAAAAATTCTTGGAATTTTTAATCTTGATGTCTGAGGGATTTCTCCTCTCAGACAGCGTCACCATAAGTCCAGCCTGCTGCATTACACTTGGAAGAACATCTTGTTTGCGCTGCGACAAGGAAGCCAAAGTCATGCGTCCTCACATGGCACACGTGTTCAGTCTAGTTTTTAAGTCTTGCCCCCATCTGAAAGAACAACAGGAAAGAAAGTTAGCATGCACTTCTGGCACTCCTACACCACCAAGCACAACCCTATTGAGCCTCAGCGTCACAACGGTGTACCCCACCATAGTCTGATTTGCGATGTTTCCACCCGTTGGAATTCCACCCTCCATATGCAGGATCCACTATAGCAGTGGTCCCCAACCCTGTCCTCAAGGCCCACCAACAGGCCAGGTTTTGCAGATCTCCACAAAGATGCACAGGTGGAGTAATTAGTGCAGCTGCAGAGCAATAGAGCTGGCTATTTGGAGATCCAAAAAACATGACATGTTGGTGGGCCTTGAGGACAGGGTTGAGGACCACTGCACTATAGGAACAGAGAAAAGCCATCACGGATTTCTGGATGATCCAAACGGATAGGGGGACACCTGTGTAAATTCAATGTAAACCATTGGCAGCTCATACGTGACACCGACCGTTTGCTCAGGCCCTTTGAGGAAGCTACGTTATTAGTCAGTTGCCAGGACTATGAGATGAACGATGAGATTCCACTGCTTCATGTACTACAACACATGTTGGAAACCATGGCTGGTCAGGGCACTGGAGACATGGCACATACATTTCACAGCCACATGAAGCCTGTGGGGGCTGAAGTGGAGGAGGAGGAGGGGGTGGGGCAAAGCAAACCACAGTTTAGGTTTCACAAAATGACCATTTTATCTAGTCATCTGACAGAAGAGGAGGAGCAGGAGCAGCCACAGGAGCTAGAGGGTTGTGAGTAAGGTGAGACAGAGGACCCAGACACACCGTGGCAGTTTACAGTGGAGATGGAGACAGGTAGTCCCTCCGAGTCATTTGCACAAATGGCACGATGCATGCTCACATGCTTGCGTACTAGTGAGCGCAGAATTGTCTCCATTTGTCAGCGGGAAGACTTCTGGCTCTCCAACTTATTGGACCCTCGCTTCCGGCACAAAATGGGGGCATTTTTTACGCCCACTGAGAGGGAGGACAAACTGACCTACTACAGAGACATCCCACGTAGTCAGTTGGGCGATGTCTATCTGCGCCATGGCCCATACTCCCGCAGGTCTGACTCGGGGGGACCTCTGCGATCACCTTCCACTGCCATGGCTGCTGGGGGGGTGGAAGGAGCAGCAGCAGCAGCTCCATCAGCAGCAGCCTCAGTCTTCAGTCGCTAGTGAGTAGCTTTCTACACCCGCATAGTGAGTCTACTCATGAGCAGCAGGAAGACCTGGAGCTGGACCTCAAACAGCAGGTCATGTCATACCTTGACATGACCATGCCAACACACCTTCAAGATCCACTGGATTTGCTGGGAAGCCAAACTTGACTTGTGCCCGCAACTAGCAGAGTTTGCCCTGGAAAAGCTGTACTGGCCGGGCAGTAGTTGATTTAGATGGCAACTGGGCTGCTCTATATAACGAAGCAAAATGGCAAATTTACCTCACTATATGAGCTATTGCCCCTCAGATTTACACAGGGGCTGCTCTATATTATGCTGCAAAGTGGCAAATTTACCTCACAATATAAGCTATTGCCCCTCAGATTTACACAGGGCCTGCTCTATATTATGCTGCAAAATGGCAAATTAACCTCACAATATAAGCTATTGCCCCTCAGATTTACACAGGGCCTGCTCTATATAACGAAGCAAAATGGCAAATTTACCTCACTATATAAGCTATTGCCCCTCAGATTTACACAGGGGCTGCTCTATATTATGCTGCAAAATGGCAAATTAACCTCACAATATAAGCTATTGCAGCTCTATATAAATAAAAATAAATAAATAAAAAAAGGGCCTGTAGAAGCTTATTTAGTATAACAGATAGGGTGACATGTGCTGGTTTGGGATGCCCATATGGGCTAGTGTTTTGGCAGCAGTACAAAAACCAATGCAAAATGCAATAGCTTAATAAAGCTGATGCTGATCAACGCTTATTTAGTATAACAGATGGGGTGCAACATGCAGGTTTGGGATGCCCTGCGGCCTGGTGTATTTAAAGCAGACCAAAACCAATTCAAAATGCAATAACTTAATAAAGCTGAGGCTGTAGATGCTTATTTAGTATAAACAGGTAGGGTGCAAGGTGCAGCTTTGGGGTGCCCTGCGGCCTGGTTAAATGAAAGCAGTCAAAAAGGAAGTGCAAACTGAAGTAGCTTAATGAAGCTGATGCTGATCAACGCTTATGTTGTATACCAGATAGGGTGCAAGGTGCAGCTTTGGGGTGCCCTGCGGCCTGGTTTATTAAAATCAGTCAAAAACAAGTGCAAACTGAAGTAGCCTGATCAACGCTTATGTTGTATAACAGATAGGTTTAAAATAGCATGTGCCTTGGGATGCCCGTGTGGCCTGTTATATTTCAAGCTGAACAAAAAGTAACAATAATCCAAGTATGAGACATCATTTTGACCTTCTTCACAGCGCCATACTTTGAAAAAAAAAATTAATTTCATGCCGATCAATCCAAAGGTCAATGCCCCTAACAAAAATAGTGTTCGGCATAAGTTTTCCTTCTGGAAGGACGTAACCTTTAGTTTACATGGTTGGGGTAGGTTATCTTACAAATTGGGATACCCCAGGCAGCAGTGTCATTGAAAGAGACAGATTGTAATGCAGGCCATACGCAAGCAGAGAAACTCAGGCTGCAACAGGCCTATTTAGTTTACATGGTTGGGGTAGGTTATCTTACAAATTGGGATACCCCACTGTATATGAAACCGAATATAAATGCACACCCAAAAGTGGACACTCAGCCTCCAAGAGGCCTGCTTAGTTTAAATAAGAGAGCTGCTTAGTATGGTAGGTAGGTTATGTTATGTTACAGAATGGGATGCCCCAAGCAGACTTGAGATCAGTATATATGCACACAGCAGCAGTGTGTTAGCAGGCTCATACAGGCCAAATTTCTTTAAATAACTGTGCAGCTTACAGTTAATGCAGAGGCTAATGGTATGTTACAGAATGGGATGCCCCAAAGCTGACTTGAGATCAGTATATATGCACACAGCAGCAGTGTGTTAGCAGGCTCATACAGGCCAAATTTCTTTAAATAAATGTGCAGCTTACAGTAAATGCAGAGGCTAATGGTATGTTACAGAATGGGATGCCCCAAAGCAGACTTGAGATCAGTATATATGCACACAGCAGCAGTGTGTTAGCAGGCTCATACAGGCCAAATTTCTTTAAATAACTGTGCAGCTTACAGTTAATGCAGAGGCTAATGGTATGTTACAGAATGGGATGCCCCAAGCAGACTTGAGATCAGTATATATGCACACAGCAGCAGTGTGTTAGCAGGCTCATACAGGCCAAATTTCTTTAAATAACTGTGCAGCTTACAGTTAATGCAGAGGCTAATGGTATGTTACAGAATGGGATGCCCCAAGCAGACTTGAGATCAGTATATATGCACACAGCAGCAGTGTGTTAGCAGGCTCATACAGGCCAAATTTCTTTAAATAACTGTGCAGCTTACAGTTAATGCAGAGGCTAATGGTATGTTACAGAATGGGATGCCCCAAGCAGACTTGAGATCAGTATATATGCACACAGCAGCAGTGTGTTAGCAGGCTCATACAGGCCAAATTTCTTTAAATAAATGTGCAGCTTACAGTAAATGCAGAGGCTAATGGTATGTTACAGAATGGGATGTCCCAAAAACCAGAGAGCACCTGGCAGGCAGCAGTAAGACTATGCACAGCAAAAGTGTCTTTATCATGCCTAATTTCAATTAGAATAGGTGCAAATGGTTAGGTTCTTAAATAGAGGCTGGTGTAGTCACAGAATGGGATGCCCCAAATAGGAGTGCACCTGGCAGGGTCCAGTAGTGCTTTGCCCAGCAAAAGTGTCTTTATCAGGCTAATTTCAAATATGATAAGAGCAAATGCTTATATGGTCTTAAACAGAGGCTGCTTTAGTCACAGAATGGGATGCCCTGGGCAGGAATGGACCTGGCAGGGTACAGTAGTGCTTTGCCCAGCAAAAGTGTCTTTATCAGGCTAATTTCAAATATGATAAGAGCAAATGCTTATATGGTCTTAAACAGAGGCTGCTTTAGTCACAGAATGGGATGCCCTGGGCAGGAATGGACCTGGCAGGGTACAGTAGTGCTTTGCCCAGCAAAAGTGTCTTTATCAGGCCTAATTTCAAATATGATAAGAGCAAATGCTTATATGGTCTTAAACAGAGGCTGCTTTAGTCACAGAATGGGATGCCCTGGGCAGGAATGGACCTGGCAGGGTACAGTAGTGCTTTGCCCAGCAAAAGTGTCTTTATCAGGCCTAATTTCAAATATGATAAGAGCAAATGCTTATATGGTCTTAAACAGAGGCTGCTTTAGTCACAGAATGGGATGCCCTGGGCAGGAATGGACCTGGCAGGGTACAGTAGTGCTTTGCCCAGCAAAAGTGTCTTTATCAGGCCTAATTTCAAATATGATAAGAGCAAATGCTTATATGGTCTTAAACAGAGGCTGCTTTAGTCACAGAATGGGATGCCCTGGGCAGGAATGGACCTGGCAGGGTACAGTAGTGCTTTGCCCAGCAAAAGTGTCTTTATCAGGCCTAATTTCAAATATGATAAGAGCAAATGCTTATATGGTCTTAAACAGAGGCTGCTTTAGTCACAGAATGGGATGCCCTGGGCAGGAATCGACCTGGCAGGGTCCAGTAGTGCTTTGCCCAGCAAAAGTGTCTTTATCAGGCCTAATTTCAAATATGATAAGAGCAAATGCTTATATGGTCTTAAACAGAGGCTGCTTTAGTCACAGAATGGGATGCCCCAACAGGAATCGACCTGGCAGGGTCCAGTAGTGCTTTGCCCAGCAAAAGTGTCTTTATCAGGCCTAATTTCAAATATGATAAGAGCAAATGCTTATATGGTCTTAAACAGAGGCTGCTTTAGTCACAGAATGGGATGCCCTGGGCAGGAATGGACCTGGCAGGGTCCAGTAGTGCTTTGCCCAGCAAAAGTGTCTTTATCAGGCTAATTTCAAATATGATAAGAGCAAATGCTTATATGGTCTTAAACAGAGGCTGCTGTAGTCACAGAATGGGATGCCCCAACAGGAATCGACCTGGCAGGGTCCAGTAGTGCTTTGCCCAGCAAAAGTGTCTTTATCAGGCCTAATTTCAAATATGATAAGAGCAAATGCTTATATGGTCTTAAACAGAGGCTGCTTTAGTCACAGAATGGGATGCCCTGGGCAGGAATGGACCTGGCAGGGTACAGTAGTGCTTTGCCCAGCAAAAGTGTCTTTATCAGGCCTAATTTCAAATATGATAAGAGCAAATGCTTATATGGTCTTAAACAGAGGCTGCTTTAGTCACAGAATGGGATGCCCTGGGCAGGAATGGACCTGGCAGGGTACAGTAGTGCTTTGCCCAGCAAAAGTGTCTTTATCAGGCCTAATTTCAAATATGATAAGAGCAAATGCTTATATGGTCTTAAACAGAGGCTGCTTTAGTCACAGAATGGGATGCCCTGGGCAGGAATGGACCTGGCAGGGTACAGTAGTGCTTTGCCCAGCAAAAGTGTCTTTATCAGGCCTAATTTCAAATATGATAAGAGCAAATGCTTATATGGTCTTAAACAGAGGCTGCTTTAGTCACAGAATGGGATGCCCTGGGCAGGAATGGACCTGGCAGGGTCCAGTAGTGCTTTGCCCAGCAAAAGTGTCTTTATCAGGCTAATTTCAAATATGATAAGAGCAAATGCTTATATGGTCTTAAACAGAGGCTGCTGTAGTCACAGAATGGGATGCCCTGGGCAGGAATGGACCTGGCAGGGTACAGTAGTGCTTTGCCCAGCAAAAGTGTCTTTATCAGGCCTAATTTCAAATATGATAAGAGCAAATGCTTATATGGTCTTAAACAGAGGCTGCTTTAGTCACAGAATGGGATGCCCTGGGCAGGAATGGACCTGGCAGGGTACAGTAGTGCTTTGCCCAGCAAAAGTGTCTTTATCAGGCTAATTTCAAATATGATAAGAGCAAATGCTTATATGGTCTTAAACAGAGGCTGCTGTAGTCACAGAATGGGATGCCCTGGGCAGGAATGGACCTGGCAGGGTACAGTAGTGCTTTGCCCAGCAAAAGTGTCTTTATCAGGCTAATTTCAAATATGATAAGAGCAAATGCTTATATGGTCTTAAACAGAGGCTGCTTTAGTCACAGAATGGGATGCCCTGGGCAGGAATGGACCTGGCAGGGTACAGTAGTGCTTTGCCCAGCAAAAGTGTCTTTATCAGGCCTAATTTCAAATATGATAAGAGCAAATGCTTATATGGTCTTAAACAGAGGCTGCTTTAGTCACAGAATGGGATGCCCTGGGCAGGAATGGACCTGGCAGGGTACAGTAGTGCTTTGCCCAGCAAAAGTGTCTTTATCAGGCCTAATTTCAAATATGATAAGAGCAAATGCTTATATGGTCTTAAACAGAGGCTGCTTTAGTCACAGAATGGGATGCCCTGGGCAGGAATGGACCTGGCAGGGTACAGTAGTGCTTTGCCCAGCAAAAGTGTCTTTATCAGGCCTAATTTCAAATATGATAAGAGCAAATGCTTATATGGTCTTAAACAGAGGCTGCTTTAGTCACAGAATGGGATGCCCTGGGCAGGAATGGACCTGGCAGGGTACAGTAGTGCTTTGCCCAGCAAAAGTGTCTTTATCAGGCCTAATTTCAAATATGATAAGAGCAAATGCTTATATGGTCTTAAACAGAGGCTGCTTTAGTCACAGAATGGGATGCCCTGGGCAGGAATGGACCTGGCAGGGTCCAGTAGTGCTTTGCCCAGCAAAAGTGTCTTTATCAGGTCTAATTTCAAATATGATAAGAGCAAATGCTTATATGGTCTTAAACAGAGGCTGCTTTAGTCACAGAATGGGATGCCCCAACAGGAATCGACCTGGCAGGGTCCAGTAGTGCTTTGCCCAGCAAAAGTGTCTTTATCAGGCCTAATTTCAAATATGATAAGAGCAAATGCTTATATGGTCTTAAACAGAGGCTGCTTTAGTCACAGAATGGGATGCCCTGGGCAGGAATGGACCTGGCAGGGTACAGTAGTGCTTTGCCCAGCAAAAGTGTCTTTATCAGGCCTAATTTCAAATATGATAAGAGCAAATGCTTATATGGTCTTAAACAGAGGCTGCTTTAGTCACAGAATGGGATGCCCTGGGCAGGAATGGACCTGGCAGGGTCCAGTAGTGCTTTGCCCAGCAAAAGTGTCTTTATCAGGCCTAATTTCAAATATGATAAGAGCAAATGCTTATATGGTCTTAAACAGAGGCTGCTTTAGTCACAGAATGGGATGCCCCAACAGGAATCGACCTGGCAGGGTCCAGTAGTGCTTTGCCCAGCAAAAGTGTCTTTATCAGGCCTAATTTCAAATATGATAAGAGCAAATGCTTATATGGTCTTAAACAGAGGCTGCTTTAGTCACAGAATGGGATGCCCTGGGCAGGAATGGACCTGGCAGGGTACAGTAGTGCTTTGCCCAGCAAAAGTGTCTTTATCAGGCCTAATTTCAAATATGATAAGAGCAAATGCTTATATGGTCTTAAACAGAGGCTGCTTTAGTCACAGAATGGGATGCCCTGGGCAGGAATGGACCTGGCAGGGTACAGTAGTGCTTTGCCCAGCAAAAGTGTCTTTATCAGGCCTAATTTCAAATATGATAAGAGCAAATGCTTATATGGTCTTAAACAGAGGCTGATTTAGTCACAGAATGGGATGCCCTGGGCAGGAATGGACCTGGCAGGGTACAGTAGTGCTTTGCCCAGCAAAAGTGTCTTTATCAGGCCTAATTTCAAATATGATAAGAGCAAATGCTTATATGGTCTTAAACAGAGGCTGCTTTAGTCACAGAATGGGATGCCCTGGGCAGGAATGGACCTGGCAGGGTACAGTAGTGCTTTGCCCAGCAAAAGTGTCTTTATCAGGCCTAATTTCAAATATGATAAGAGCAAATGCTTATATGGTCTTAAACAGAGGCTGCTTTAGTCACAGAATGGGATGCCCTGGGCAGGAATGGACCTGGCAGGGTACAGTAGTGCTTTGCCCAGCAAAAGTGTCTTTATCAGGCCTAATTTCAAATATGATAAGAGCAAATGCTTATATGGTCTTAAACAGAGGCTGCTTTAGTCACAGAATGGGATGCCCTGGGCAGGAATGGACCTGGCAGGGTCCAGTAGTGCTTTGCCCAGCAAAAGTGTCTTTATCAGGCCTAATTTCAAATATGATAAGAGCAAATGCTTATATGGTCTTAAACAGAGGCTGCTTTAGTCACAGAATGGGATGCCCTGGGCAGGAATGGACCTGGCAGGGTACAGTAGTGCTTTGCCCAGCAAAAGTGTCTTTATCAGGCCTAATTTCAAATATGATAAGAGCAAATGCTTATATGGTCTTAAACAGAGGCTGCTTTAGTCACAGAATGGGATGCCCTGGGCAGGAATGGACCTGGCAGGGTACAGTAGTGCTTTGCCCAGCAAAAGTGTCTTTATCAGGCCTAATTTCAAATATGATAAGAGCAAATGCTTATATGGTCTTAAACAGAGGCTGCTTTAGTCACAGAATGGGATGCCCTGGGCAGGAATGGACCTGGCAGGGTACAGTAGTGCTTTGCCCAGCAAAAGTGTCTTTATCAGGCCTAATTTCAAATATGATAAGAGCAAATGCTTATATGGTCTTAAACAGAGGCTGCTTTAGTCACAGAATGGGATGCCCTGGGCAGGAATGGACCTGGCAGGGTCCAGTAGTGCTTTGCCCAGCAAAAGTGTCTTTATCAGGCTAATTTCAAATATGATAAGAGCAAATGCTTATATGGTCTTAAACAGAGGCTGCTGTAGTCACAGAATGGGATGCCCTGGGCAGGAATGGACCTGGCAGGGTCCAGTAGTGCTTTGCCCAGCAAAAGTGTCTTTATCAGGCTAATTTCAAATATGATAAGAGCAAATGCTTATATGGTCTTAAACAGAGGCTGCTTTAGTCACAGAATGGGATGCCTCACAGCAGACTTAAGATCAGTTCAGTATATATGCACAGTTAGTTACTATAAGCAGCCTGAAAACGCTAACAAAGGCTGGATGAAAAAAAAAAAATCTCCCTGTCAGCCAGCTCCGTTTTTCCTACCTTTCCCTGGCTTTCTGTCTGTCTCCTGTCTGTCTCCTGTCTGTCTCCTGCCTGTCTCCAGCCTGTCCCTGTCTGTCCCTGTCTGTCCCTGCCTAACTGTCTGTCCCTCAGCTACACAGTGTTCTGTCTCTCACGAATGCAATAGAGAAATGAGGAAAAGCAAGATGGCCGCCGTTAAATACCGCTGTGTGACGTCACCGGGCTTGCTGGCTGTTGATAGGCTGCATGTGACTGCCCCAGCTTGCACTGGCGCGGGATAGATGTCCAGACATGTCCCGTCCGCCATCTTAGAATGCCTGTAAATGTAAATGAATGGATGTTAAAGGAAAACTTCGAGTGATCGAATCGCGGGGAAATTCGGATTCGATCCGAATCGAATTTTTCCTGAAATTCGGATCGAATCCGGGTTCGTCCGGATCGATTCGCTCATCCCTAATTGCAATCAACACAGAGTGGTGAAGAAGATGAGGGGGTGCCACCTGACAAGACCTACCTCAGACAGTAAAACATACAGGGATGATCAGGAAACCTAATTTCTGAATTGCAGGTGCTTCAATACCCATCTGTCAGTCTGAAACTATCCCAGGAACACAGTCTATGCACCCCAGGTCCTGGGGTCACGGTACGGGATGAGACCCACCAGCTGCTTCCAGCTGCTTCACCAGGCACACTGGACAGACGCACTCAGCAGGGTTCTAAACTCGGCTCACACTCACTTCCAAGTCGTCTCCACTTAGCTTTCGCCCCTTTCACTTGTTTCAGCTTCTTCCAGGACCTCCGTTGCTTTCAGTAGCCTCCCAGCTGTGACACACAGGGTTTGGCCTATGGCCAAACTAAAGTGTGTTTCTTGAGTTCTCCCTTATATCACCTTTGCTCTCTACAATGTTGCAATCAGTTTCCCTTCAAAAACCTCCCAAACAATCACAGCAGTTTTATGTTGTTCCCTAAATCTTCTGCCTCCTGACACATCCTAAAGGGGAAACCTAACCTTTAATTCTAAGCCTGAATTAAATTATACTCTACCATGTGTGGTCTACCATCTAGAGTCTAAAGTGTAAAGAACTACAACGGTATTTCAATTATCCAATCTTTTCATAAGCCACTAGTTAGTATACCTCCCTGCAAACCATCTTAAAAATAATCCAACTGTTCTTAAAGTGGACCAACACCCTCCCATGATCGGCCCGGGAATCTATAAGATTCCCGGACCGATCAGCTCCCTGACTGGTGCCCCGCTGTGTGAAACCCCCCAGAAACCCCTAAATCCCTACCTGCTCCTCTAGCAGGACACGCACCCGCACCGGCCGCTTGTGAATGGCCGGCGCGGGCGCCCGCCCTGTAACAGTGACGCGCGGGAGGCGGCGGCGGGCGCGCTCTCTTGTCCTTCGCTGCCTCCCGCTTTTCCGCCGGCGGGGATTGGCTGCAGCGGTCACGTGGGAGCGGGGAGAGGTGAGTTTTTGGGGCTTTCTGGGGGGTTTCACACAGCGAGGAACCCCCGATCGGGGTGCCCCACCGAAGTGGACCAACCCCACTTTAAGCAACCCCAGCAATGTGTGTTGGCTTGATGTAGTATGGGCTGCCCTACACATGTAATGCTGCCGCTGCACTGCACCCCACTGGAGGCACAGCAGAACACACAATTGTATGCTGGGTTGCATCTATGCATTTGGAAAAGTACAGGGCCCAAGGCTTCTCTCACATTGTGAGTTTGCACCGCATTGCGAAATGCACAGTAACGGTGCAGTACACAACTGTGTGCTGCGCTGTGCCTCTGTTCCAGTGCAGAATCAGGGCTACATGCCTCCTTGCACAGCATCATTGTTTTCTGTGCAGCCGGAGCTAGCTGGAGAATGCAGCATGGGAGGAAAGAGCTCCGCGCTCCTCGAGAAGACCAACAGCGGGACCCGACATCCTCCATCAGTCCAGTGCTTGCGGTAACCACCTTCTTAGTGTCCTTTAGCCCTCTTATCCAGCAATGACCCTGTGGAAGTACCCGAAGAGGGTGGCTGCAGCAGGTGCTGGACTGCACTGGAAAGCGGTTGTGACAGCAGCGGGGTCCAGATGGGATAGACCAGGTGTTAAAGGTGATTAAGGTCCTTTTTTGCACCACGGGTAAAGAGCAATACATAGACTTCTGTGGGCTGTGCTGCTCTGCAGTTGCGTTTTTTACCCATTTGTGACACAATAGAGTATTTCTACTCCAGTGCGATGCAAACAGACTGTGTAAAATGCCCAAAAGTTTTGATGGGTTGGGGCTTTTGAATTTTGCGTCTGAAGACAGATTACTGTACTTGATAACTTTGTGAGCAAACACATGATCTTCTTCCTGCCGTGCTGCTCAGCCCCCATCTATGCACCCCCCTCACCTTCTCCATCACTTGTTGCTGACTTTTCAAACTTCAAGTGAGAAAAAGTACAGCAGAAAGGGGAAAAGTATATTATTTAAATATTTTTTTTTTATGTAACCCGCAATATTATAGAAACACCTAAAGATAGTTGCCCTTTAATTCTAATTTGTCTGGATATAATAACATGCAGCACAGATTTCACAAGGCAGATGCGCCCTTATTTGTGTCAGGGTAGATAAGCGCTCTGAGGCTGACATACTACATACAGATATTATAGCACTTCCCAGATCAGCTGCGCTATGTATGTTATAGCATTGTATGTTCTATCACTATTATCACACAGCAAACTTCAGCCACACTGCCGCCTACTGGCTAAAAACAATCTGGCACTTTTATTGTTAGTGATATATGATACATAGTGATGAATAAGCCCGTGGAAATTTGGGTCTGACGAGTTCAGCCGAACTTCAAACGATACATTCATAAATAAAAAACATTTAAATATTAGTTTTTTTTACGGGTGATGAAGGCCAAATTGGGGGTAACACCAAGGAGATTGCCCTGCTCAAAATGGGGTAGGGAAAGGGTTCAAAATAATGCCACAAAATAAAAAATGTAACAAAACACAAATAAATACATTTGAAACAATCAAAATATTCTATATTTTTGGGTCGAAGGCCAAATCAGAGTGGGGGTAACATCTGGGCGATTGTCCTGTACAATATGGGCTAGGGAAAGTAATCAAAAAAATAACAGAACATTTAAAAAAAGTTTTATTTAAGGGTGTTGGGGGACAAATTGGGGCAAGGGGTAACACCTGGTTGATTGCCCTGCGCAAATTGGGGTAGGATAAGTAATCAAAATAATAACAGGTAACAAAAAAATTAAATATATACATAAATAAATCCATCAATCGGTGTAGACATAAATTAATAAATAAAAAAAATATTAACATAAATAAATAAATAAAAAGGTGGAGGTGGTGGTTTAAGCGCAAAAGGCAGAAGAGGAGGAGGTAACAAACACTTTAACTACTCACTCAGGTGCTGGCACAGCCAAATCCCGTGGGATACATGCCAGGTTCATCTTATGGAATGTAGGCATGTCCACTTTGGCTGCGGACAGACGGATCCTTCTGTCGATGCTGAACACACGTTCTGATAGGACACTTGCCGCAGGGCAGGCTAGCACCTCCAAGGCATATGGCTTGATGCAGAGCCTCCCCGTTCAGCTCCCCCGTGCATTTTCCCGTTGGTTTTGGGCTTTGATTGGGTCAGGAAAGGGTGCTACGTTGATTTTAGTGTGCGCTTATGCGCTCAGGTGTGCGCTCAGCCGCCTTTCCGATTGTCGGCTCGCACGAGGCTGTTTCCCGGGAAAATGGACGCCTCATTCATCGGTCCGTTTTTTTCAGTGATGCAGAGCCTTGATTTCCGATTGAAATCACCCTAATAAAACGGGGCCGCCGAGCCTTCACTTACGGCAAGTCAGAGCAGCCGTATTTGCACTCGGGCAATAATATGCAGTCCTCTGTTGGAGCACATCAGCGGCGCCAGCTCCGCGGTCTTGTCCTGCTGAGTATGGCAGAAACCAGGCAGAACCGCACGCCTTTGGACATCGATAGCATGAGTATGTGATATATTTTAGGGGTTTTTTTTTGGGGTCCTTTTTACAGGGTCTCCCTAATTTTTTTTTATTGCCTGTGTGCAGGAATTGGAAGATGGGACATAGGATAAATGTGCAGGCACTGGCTGGCCCTGATTTGGTTTTTGGGAGTCGTTTTTCTGGCTTTCCCTGCCTAGGAATTCCTGCCTACATGAGCGATTCAAATCAGCCGATCTTTTTGGTGGCTGGCTACTGGGTATGTGTTTGAAACTTGTATTGGTTACGCACCCTGTCTGACTGTGTTTTTTCCCTTAACCCACTATTTGGTAAATATATTCGTAGTATATTTGGAGCCTAATTATTGAGCTACAAATTAAATGGGTTAAGTGATTGTACCCTATAGCGTCATGTTCTTGCCCTCTTATGTAAGTAGTATTCCCCAGACTTTTTTAATGAGAGTACAGGTTGGATGTGCAAGTAGTCTCATTACAAATGTCCTTTCCTCCCACCCTACCCCGCTCACCTATTTGTCCCTCTTTTCTATTGTTGCAATGCACACCTATTTTTTAATTTTTTTTTTTTTGGTTTTAGGGCAGGAGACTCTGCCTATCCTTTGGTCCCCTGGATGAAGACCTCCATCCTGCACCGATCTTCACAGGCAGAGGAGCGCTACAATACTGCCCCCAGGAGGACTCGCTCTGTGTTGGAGCCAGGCTTTGTTCTCTTGAAGATGAGGTTCCGTTGTCTTGATGAGACTGGGGGGGGCACTACAATAGACGCCTGCAACGGTCCAAAACCTAATCATGGCTTGTGGGCTACTCCACCACCTTTAGTTTCAGCCGTCCCCACCCCTCCTTTTTCTTGCACCCAAAGTGGCACCGCCCAAACCATACGTGCACAACTAGTGTTTAGTGTTTTTTCAGAGACCACAAATATTTTTTGGTTATTTTTTTGTTTTATTTTACAAACAAATGTTGTTTTGTCATTTGTTTTTTTGGGACCAAAAGAAAAATTACACGTGGGGTCAGAAAATGTATTCCCCACAAATTAGTGGTATGTTGGGTTGCATGGTGACGAGGAATGATGTTGTGCCTGCAAATTGGCTGCAATGTGGGCCAGGCTTTGATTAATCTCACCCATATGGCTGGTTAGGGCAGAGATATTTCGGTTTAATACCTCTAATTGGGCGTTGATGTTTGTGAGTTGGGTGCACACAGTCTCATTGAATTGCTGTGTTGTCGCAGCAAAGGCTATATTTTCCTGCCTCCATGTTTCCTCCAAAATTTGAAGTTGCCTTCTTTGGGAAATATGGCGTCTAGACTGGGTTGGAGCAGTGGGACGGGTGGTTGGTTCTGGTTCCGAAGGTGGTTGTGGATGTGGTGGCTGTGCCGGGGTTGACTGCGTTGCTGCCACTGGTGCAGTAGTGGTTAGTGACATATGTGTGGTGTCCTCCTCCAAATCTCGTATATGGTCGATGATGGGTGGGCTTCCTGTGGTCTGTAAAGAAATATAGCATCCTTTTAGTTTATTTCTGTCCACAAAAGCTCTCAAATATCAATGTTAAAAGTACACACCAAGGACCATTGACTTACCTCATTGCAATCCACAATTGTGGTGTAGAAGCCTGGTGTGCCCTTGGCCTCGGTGCTAACGCAGGGGTTTGGGGGCCTGGTGTGTCCTGTTGACTTTGTCCTTAGAATGTAGATAGGAAGATTAGCTAAATGGCCAAGTACAGTGTGTTGTGTAGCATAACACTGCCTTCTTGAACTTTTTGTAATAGGTGATGGCAAAATCAGACTCACCTTGGGACCTTACATTCCGGTCTGTGTCTTGTGCCTCTGCCAGGCCCTGGATGCTGGCCGGGTGTATGTATGTATATACATGTTCCTCGGCGGGAGTAAGGATTATTTTAGTGGGTAAGCCACCCCCTGTCTGTTGGCTGGGGAAGATTAAATCACACCTAATAAGTGTTACATCCTTTTAACCATACAACTAAAAATGCATTTAATTTGCCCTTAACCTCTGCTACACCCCCTGTCTGTTGGCTGGAGAAGATT
The DNA here is from genome assembly GCA_027917425.1 of Gastrophryne carolinensis. NCBI lineage: Eukaryota > Metazoa > Chordata > Amphibia > Anura > Microhylidae > Gastrophryne > Gastrophryne carolinensis. Next base: position 53,937,033 of record CM051236.1, on the reverse strand, counting down.
AAATCACACCTAATAAGTGTTACATCCTTTTAACCATACAACTAAAAATGCATTTAATTTGCCCTTTACCTCTGCTACACCCCCTGTCTGTTGGCTGGGGAAGATTAAATCACACCTAATAAGTGTTACATCCTTTTAACCATACAACTAAAAGTGCATTTAATTTGCCCTTTACCTCTGCTGACGGCGCATGTTCATTTTTTTTTTTTACTGTAGTATTTCAGGTCCCCAAATTTCCTTTTTATTTGTTGAATATCTCGCCTGACAGATCCCACACTATTTACTTGGCGGCAAATATTCGTCCAGATCTCCAGCTTAGCCTGCTTAGTGGTGGATTTGGAGGTCCTGCCAAATAGGGCATCCTGATGCTCACAAACTGCATTTGCCACAGCCATGCTTTGAGCATCGCAAAAACGTGCAGTTAGGGAGCCACGGCGTAGTTGTCGGCCACATGGGTGTGTGGTGTCCCCTGCATCTGTGGAAATTGATGGTTGGCTATCTGGTGAGTCGTGTGTGGTTCTGGGGCTTATGGGGGAGGGTGATGTGGTGTGTGTGCTGCTATGGCTTAATGTCTGGGTTCCTGTTGAGCTATCAGATGTGGAGCTGCATGTGGAATGTGAGGTACTGGAATTGGGAGAACCAGAGGGTTGAGGTGGAGGGGTGGGTGACCTTGGTGGGGTGGTGGGTTTGGCAATACGCTTTCCCTTGCTGATGTGTTTTGTTATGTGGGTATGTATTGTGTGTTGAGGCTGATGATGCTGCAGGGTCTTACTCAATTTGGCACCCTTGTGTGTTCGTGCTTTTTTGGCAGGTGGTGGTGAATGGGTGAATGTCTCCTTGGTCCTGAGTTTTTTTGAATGTGCCTGTGTGTGTGGAGTATCCTGCGTTTTAGTTGGGGCATGTTCTGCCTGTGTCTGGTGCCTGCTCTTCTGTCTTTGGGAGGATGAGGCATGTGTGCGGTTGCTATGTGCCTCGGCCCTTGGTTGGCTCTTTTTGCTCCCTTTAGGTCTGCCCATAATGATATGGTATCCAACACAGAGCTGAGTGCCTTGTGCTTTAAATATGTTTCCCGTGTGGGCGTGGTCAACAGCGGGTGCGCGCCTGCGCGCACGCACGCACGTCACCGCGGGGGAACGTCAGAGCTATACCTTGCAAACCAAGAAAAGATGTCGCCCGCCATCTTTACCCGGGAGCAGGACGACATCATCATGGATGTGAGTATGCGAGCGTGCGTTTATGTGCGCGCACACATTCCTTCTAATAAAAAAAAAAAAAAAAACGCAAGAAGAGTCTGAAACAACTTAGTTTGTGACGTGAAATACTAGCCCACCTTAGTTTAACACATGTCCGCAGCTACAAACTAGCCTACATGCAGATAGCAGAACTAGGGCAATGTGAGGCAGCAAGAGGTTAATAAAGTGACTTTAGTTAGGCCAAGAAACTTGTTAATGTATTTTGTATATTAATGGTGGGTCCTTGTATCTATTTTTGACAGATGATGCTGAGGAATCGCTACGACTTCCTGCCGTCAGATTATGAGAAGCGCACGTTGGCCCTGGTGGTGGTGGACGCGATTGAACGAAGATCCCAAACCACCTATACCTTCACCCAGATCGCCCAACACTGGTCTGATTTAAAAAGAAGGCATAAGCCCCGGGTGAGGCGGTACTTCGCAAAACATTTCCCATGTAAGTGTTGAAAATGAAAATGCACCTATAACCCTGGCCTCGCCTGGGCGTGGTTTAATGATTGTGTTTGTATTTCAGCCCATGAATGGAATTTGCGGTTCCACCCCACCCGGACCAGGACACGCAGCCCAGTGTTGGGCGAAACAGGTGAAGGTGTAGGTGGCCCACCGCCAGGATCAACGGCCACCCCCTCCTCTGCCAGTGAGTATGAGGAGCCGCTGGAGCTCAGCATGCAGGGGAGGGGGCAATCTGACGGCAGGGAGTCGAGCAGAACAGAGCCTCAACCGGACTCCGGCAAGGGAAATAAAGTTAGATATGTGGTAAGACATGCATTAAATACAGATACTCATGTGCACTATTGTTTTAGATTCAGACGTCGCTGGAACATCCCAAGGGATGAGTGAGGAAGGGGACGAGGAGGAAGAGGTTGCTGGGGAAGGTGAGTAGATTGATACCTAGAAGCCTAACTTAATATTATATTAATGAAAGAACAACAGTCTCTAATATCAGTGTGTTTGTCATCCATACAGATTCCCAACTGCCACAGAGGGAGGATGAAGGGAGACTCCGCAAACAATTCCATTAGAAAACTAAAAATCTGTAACATTTCCAGTAAAATTTATCCCAAAAAGCCCTTAAAGCGGACCTTAACTATGAATAAGAGGCTATCTTAGATATTTCCCACACCCTGTACATACAGATTGTCCACCTTACAAATCATCTTACCAACCTTTTCCAGAGCACAGCTCTGCTCTGTGTGAGCAAAGCACAGCTATAACCCACCCCCTGTACCTTATCCCACTCTCCTCTCCTCAGTAAGTGTGATGCTTCAGAGTCAACATGGCGTTGCACGTATCCTAAATTCCTGAACTGAGTTGCAGCCCAGTGGGGGAAAGAATACTAATTGATTGACTAAAAAATAAATATATATTAGTTTAAGATGCTGTGTCAACTTTTTTTAAGAGTTTTGGCTTTTCATTAAAACACGCAGAAGGTCCGGGTTAAAAAGTGCCAAAAAAAAAAAAAGAAAAAACACTATGAACAATGCTAAAGTAATGTTGTTTTTCATTCACAGATCCAAGAAAACAACAGGCTACAGACCCCGAGGCCTAATTTTTTTTAAAAAAATTAAAAAATGTAAATACTTTAATTTTTTTGTTTAAACAAATATCTTTACAAAAAAACACAACTATAGCAAAACCAAAAAAGTTTATTAATAAATAATTATTAATATTTCGAGAGTTGTCTTTCCTGCAAAAGTACCATCACACAACATCAGCACACATTTACATGACACACAAAAGGTTTAGATATGGGACAATAAAACAGAAAAAAACACAAACAATTAAGGTATGCATTAAAGCCAAGGAAGAAGGAACTACAAGATGATTAAGGTATGCATTAAGGACAAGGAAGAAGGAACTGCAAGATGATTAAGGTATGCATTAAGGACAAGAAAGAAGGAACTGCAAGATGATTAAGGTATGCATTAAGGACAAGGAAGAAGGAACTACAAGATGATTAAGGTATGCATTAAGGACAAGGAAGAAGGAACTACAAGATGATTAAGGTATGCATTAAGGACAAGGAAGAAGGAACTACAAGATGATTAAGGTATGCATTAAGGACAAGGAAGAAGGAACTGCAAGATGATTAAGGTATGCATTAAGGACAAGGAAGAAGGAACTGCAAGATAATTAAGGTATGCATTAAGGACAAGGAAACCCCCACAAAAAAACTAAAAAAAAATAAAAGATGTGTGTCAAATTTGCATTTGTGGCCATATGCATATTCCAATGGAGTTTGAGGGATGTGCGCTTGCGTGTAGCCAGATTGGCAACTGAAGAGCCATGGAGATGTAAGTATACTTGCTCAAACCACCAAAATGGAAGGTCAAATACGACGGAAACCAAGCAGGTACGTTCAAAAAGCCAGGAAAAATCAGGGAAAAACGGGCCGCCCGTGTGAACGTGAACGGGAGCCCCGATCAAATTGAAGGCACCCGAGAGAGCAAAAAAAGCTTTCCGAGTAAAGTGAAATTGACGGATCAGTTAGGGAGCCATTCCGACGGAGGCTCTGCATCACATTTGAGCCACGATTCAAACGGGAGCCCCGGACAATCGGAAGGTTTTAAGGGCAGTTCAGAGGAGGCTCTGCATCAGGCCAACAGAGGGCAAACTCTGGCTATGTGTCCAGCTTACCGACCCAGATATTGAATTGCAGTACTGGTTGCTGGTCTGACTGGACTGGTACTATGGACTGTATCCAATGGTGGTGTATGTGGCAGACAATGGAATACGGTGTTCCACATTGTGGCCATGCCACCCTACATCCCCCCCCCGTGAAGTACCCCTGCTGCACGAGTGACTTGCTGCTTTTCGGCCACGAACTTCACCAATAGTGCGTCCACCAGAGTGCATTTGTACTCCCCCTACCTTTCTTTCCCACTCTAGTGCTGGAATCAAAGGGGAGAGATTGCTATATAGCGGGGATTCAGCAGGGTTGCCACCCATCTCTGTGGTTGCTGTGCAGTCACTGGAGCATGTACTGGAACATGTGAGCCATGCTGCCCTGAGTCAAAGAAAAGCTGAAACCCACCCTGCAAGCCACATGTGCACAGACCTGATGCCTGGGAAAATGACCCTTCCTCCTCCTCTGCTTCCTCCTGTGGTACCATCACATCCTCCATCATGGTCTGAAGGATTTTTTCCAGCATGCTGGCGATGGTAGCGCTGACGATACCATTTACGTTTTGGATCTGGAATTTCACTATTGCCTACTGCTGCTTACACACCCTTTCCAACATATACAAAGTTGAATTCCACCTGGTTGGCAAGTCACGATTGATGGGTGGGACGGCTTAAATTCCTCTACATTACAGAGAGGCGAGCAGCAGCAGGGCGTGAACGCCGAAAGTGCGTGCACGCGCCACACTTTTTATGCAGTAGCTCTGGCATCTCTGGATAATGGGCCAGGAAGTTCTGCACCAGGCAAGGTGCTACAAGGTTACGCCCACAGTCGCACATGCCCTAGTCGGGCAACACCAGCAGCCACTCATCTGTCTGCTCCTGAATGCCGTTCCACAGTTCCTGAGTGGTATGGGGTCTTGCCCCATTTCCCTATGGCAGTGCTCAAATTGGTGGTTCAGGGGCTGCACTGACTGCTTGAGGAGGAAGCGGAGAAAGAAACAGAGGAGTAGGAAGCAACAAGAGGCAACAGGAGGCACCACCCGATGTCCAGCAATTCTTGGTGGTGGAAGGATATGCGCCACAGTGCTTCCCGCCTCAGTCCCAGCTACCACTACATTGACCCAGTGGGCCGTTAAAGAGATGTAACATCCCTGCCCATGCTTACTTGTCCACATGTCAGTGATAATGTGGACACTGTAACTAATTGCCCAGTGCACTCCTTATTGTCTCAACAGCTTGTTTGTGCAGGGCAAAGGCCTGCCGAGAAAAGTAGTGGCGGCTGGGACCGACACATTGTTGAACAGTGACCGCCATCAGATCTTTAAAACTAGACATCTCAAAAAACAGGGTGCCTTTCCAAGAAGTAAAGGACAGTATAAATATTTTTTTATTAACAAAAAACTGCCTAGTATACTAAAAGACAGCAATAAACTATTTATCAAAATATGGAGACCATGGGGTGTCATGCCCAATAATTCTCAATTGGCTCTAAATCCCAGGCTTCAATCTGAATAGAATTATTTCTGTCAGCCCCCCTCTCCCCTCTTTTCCCTATTTTTGTTTGATTACCTTGTTTCTTCTGCTATCCTTCTCTATTTCTAATACATTTGTATTATACAAAAATAATGATCAAAAAAGCGCAATAAAATCCAGGTAATTGCATGTGGAGAATATCCATTCTTCACTGATAACCCATTACATTACTGTTATAATAATGGTTGGGTGCTATGTCTGACGGGCTTTTCACCCAACTGGAAAAGACAAAAAGCTTGTTTGTAATGGAAAATGAAAAAAATAATATTTTGGAATCTAAAACTAGCCATCTCTGCCAGGCGGAATGGGAGCATTTCAAAGACCAGCAACTAGGATCAGGGCTCGTGGGTGAGATGGGCCCCAACTTCTTGGATGGTGTGCACATGCTTTGGGATGGTGGTGATGCTGCTGCTGCTGGTGGTGGTCTCACATCCTCCTTTTCGGGGGAGTCAGGCGGCCTTGTTGTTGGGGAGGCAGTGGTAGCGACAGAGTCAGCATAGATGACCGAAGAGGAAGACTCAGGTGTTTGCATGTTTTAGGTGTTTCTGCCACTGCTGCTCATGTTTGGATTGCAGGTGCCGGGTGATGGACATGGTGCAAAGATTATTAACGACTTTGTCTCGCTTCAGAGACTGGTGGCACAGTGTGCAAATGACCCACGTCTTGTCATTTCTGCACTGCTTAAAAAATGCCACACTGGGGACATCCTTTGAGCCAGCTTTGGCATGCTCAGTTCCTGGGCGTGGTGGGCAGTGACAGCAATGGGCTGAACAAGACCCCTGGCACCCTTCTCCCTCTTCTACTGGCTATCTGGGGCTGTGTGACCATCACCTCTAGGTCTAGGTCTTCGTTATCACCCCTGGGATCATCTTCCACCCCTCTTCCATGCTACCCTCCCTCTCAGCCTCCACAATGCAGAGAGCCATAGGAGTTGGCACTAGGGTTACATCATCATCGCAGGTGTCCGGCAATAGTCTGCTGGCCATATCCTCATCCATCAACACAAGTTGGGAACCCTAGGTCTGCAACTGGGGCAGGGGCAGGTGGATGACCCTTGTAACACTATCTAAGTGTCATGATAGTGCATTAGTGACTCCATGACCTGTGGCAGGGATGGCCTTGCTGATTTGAAGGGGGTGAGGGGAAGGGCAGAGCACTCTCGGCAGATGTGGAGTGGGTGGAAGGCATTCCTATGGAACTGGTACTAATGCGTGACAAATAATCTACATATTCCTCAACTTGTTCTGGCCTCACTACTCTGGCAGAGCTACTGGGGTCTATAAAAGGATGCTGCAAACCCTGGTGCCTGCTTGCACCAGAGGAAGGTGAAGCAGGCACAGATAAGATATGTGCTCTCCCTACAGCACCAACTCTATCATTACCAGCAGCAGCACCACTGCCATATCCCTGTCACTTAATTGCTGTTTTCTGTATTGTTATACACAGCGTATATGCTGCCTGTCCCAGTAAGTGCAATGCAGGTGGGCAGAGGTGAGTCATGTTATCAAACCACCAGTAAGTAGAATGCAAGACATGCCAACTAGTAACTAGTTTATCACAGCCTAAAAGTGTCTAATGCAAGGTGTGCCAACTAGTAAATAGTTCATTAAAGCCCAAAGGTGTCTAATGCAAGGTGTGCCCACAAGTAACTAGTTTATCAAAGTCCAAAAGGATTTAATGCCGGGTGTACTCAAAAGTACCTAGTTTACTAAAGCTCAAAAGGGTCTAATGTAAGGTGTGCCAACAATTAAATAGTTTATCAATGCCCAAAGGGTGTAATGCAAGGTGTACCCACAGGTAAGTAGTTTTTCAAAGCCCAAAAGGGTCTAATGCAATGTGTTCCCAGAAGTGACTAGTTTATTACAGCCCAAAGGGTGTATTACAAGGTGTGCTCCCAAGTAACTTGTTTATCAAAGCCCAAAAGGGTCTAATGTAAGGTGTGCTCACTTGCAACTAGTTTATCAAAGCCCAAAAGGGTATAACGCAAGGTGTGCCCATGTTTAACAACTTTATCAAAACTCAAAAAGGTCTAATACAAGGTGTGGCAACTAGTAACTAGTTTATCAAAGCCTAAAATGGGTCTAATGCGAGGTGTGCCCACAAGTAACTAGTTTATGAAAGCCCAAAAAGAGTCCAATGCAAGGTGTGCCCACAAGTAACTAGTTTATCGAAGCCCAAAAGAGTCTAATGCAAGGTGTGCCTACAATTAAATAGGTTTATCAAAGCCCAAAATGGTCTAATGCAAGGTGTGCCCACAATTAAATAGGTTAATCGAAGCGCAAAAGGGACTAATGCAGATGAGCTGTATTACATGCCCTAAATGTGCCCCAGCAGCTGCCCATCCTCGGTGCAATGAGAACAGGTAGACGTCCCACTCCCTATCTGTCCTTCAATGACGCCATCCGCTCTCCCTAGCTACGTGTTCTGATAAGGATAGTTTGAGATGCAGTCAGCCTCCTCTCTCGTCCTCTGTGTCCTCAAAAGAATAACTGGTGCTCTGATCCATAGCCCTAACTGTTCCTGAGTCAGCAGCAGAACTTCTCCCTTATCTACTCAGAGATCTGTAATGACATTTGCGAGTCACGCAACCCCGCCTTTTAAAGGACGGGGTCCTTTGTCTCGTCTGGCCAATCACAACCATGTATAAAACGGGCTGATTGGCTGCTCAGCAGCCAATCAACCAGCTTCCCGGTTTCCAAGTTTGGCTGAGCGGGATCAGATTAGGGGGACCAAGCTCGCAAAGTTCGGTATGAATCCGAACTTTGCAGCTCGGGCTCTCTCATCCCTCATGATACATGTTGCATACTCTGAACCAGGGCCGGCGTCAGCACCCGGCAAGGTGGGGCAGCTGCCGGGGGCCCCTGGCCTCCAGGGGGGCCGACTGACAGGGCCGGCTCTTGGGGTGTGCGATGGTGCGTGAGCAGGGGTGGACTGGGAGGGCACCGGCATAGCTGATGCCCAATCTCCCCTTGGCGCGCCAGCGATGACCGAGGTGGCGGTGCCACTTCTTTTCCCCACTGGGCAGGGACAACAGTATGCAGCAAGGTTCCGCTGCTACCTGTGCTGTCCCAGCCGGGGAGAGAGGAATGGCCTCCACACTACAGCGAACAAACAGCAGGTGGCAACAAGGAGACCGAGAGTGCGTGCCGGGGGGGGGGGAGCACTGTAGATGTAGGTTTTTTCTTTTAAAAAAGGTTTCTTTTTCTTTTCTTTTGATCCTTAGGGGGCATCCGGATTTGGGATGTCTCTCGGTCATGTGATGCAACTCTTCACCACAAAGGGGTCCACTGAGATCATGCCTCCCAATGGCCCAAATTAACCTGGAGCCGGCCCTGCTCTGAACACAAGGATTTTTGTATGGGTGTTATATGTTAATCCTAAGAAGTTTGTAATAATTCCTTTGTGGTTCTTTAATTTTTAAACTTATTAAAACAAAAAAATACGTAAACATCCAATCAGATCAATGAGCAATTCAAAAGCCTTTTTTGCACTTATTATTTTTGCAATTATTTGAAACTAGAGTCCAAATTGTGTCAGGCCCCTCACATCCCAGATGGGCCACCATCTGGAATTTTCAGGCTCTATTCAGCAGCAATGTATGAGCCCCCTCATAACCAATGTGTGATAACTTTGCCCTTAGTTTAAACTGAGCCTCTGGACCCAAGGCAACCAGGCTTACCTCAAAATCCAGACAGACCATATAGGAAACTAAAACTCTAGGGGCTAGAGGCCCAGCTAACACATTGTATGTTATGAGGGGGCAGACATAATATAGGCTATATAGCGACAGGCTCATCTATATCCTATATGTGATCATTGGAGTCTTAGTTTGAACTGGACCTATGTCCCCAAGGCAGCCAGGCTTAGCTTACTGCAGGTCATAAATGAAACTGAAAGTCAGATTAGGGTCCTAGCCATCACATTATAGGTTATGAGGGGCCCAGACACAATATAAGCTCTATATAGTCTGCCCCCCCTACCTATGTGTGATGGTTTGGTCCCTAATTTGAATCGTGCCCCAAGGCAAACTAACCTGGGGGAGGGAGAGCAGATCCCCTCATTAATCATCAATGCCAGCAGCAGGGATGGGCGTATCATTTCTTGGGCCCCACACAAAGTTGGGGGATGTAGCCAAGGCTTGCTCATGCGCTGTGGAACAGAGGGGATGCTGGCATTGTCTATCCATGGCATAGGGAATTGTCCAGCAGTTGCCCATATGGCTATTCAATTTCTACTCCCTGCGACATCGCAATCTAGGAAGCAACACTGTGTAAAACCCCAGTAGCTGCACCCTAAAGTGGACCGACATCCAGGGGGGATCGGCCCGGGAATCTATAAGATTCCCGGGCCGATCAGATCCCTCCCCGCGGGGCATCCGAAATCGGGATGTCCCGCGGGGTGAAACCCCCCAGGAAGCCCACAATCCTACCTTTTCCACGTTCCAGCGGCGCATGCGCGTCCCTTGCCGCCGCCTCCCGCGCGTCCCTCTAGCAGGGCGCGTTCCCTGTAAGAGGGACGCGCGGGAGGCGGCGGCGGACGCACTCTGCTTGTCCGGCGCTGCCTCTCGCTTGTCCGCCGGCGGGGATTGGCTGCAGCGGTCACGTGGGAGCGGGGAGAGGTGAGTTTTGGGGGGTTTCACACAGCGGGGCACCCCCGATTGGGGTGCCCCACCGAAGTGGACCAAAACCCAGGATAGTCAAAATCCTGGGTGTTGGTCTACTTTAAACTGTTTCTATGTCCCCACTGGACAAATCTCAACCAGAAAAAGGTAAATATCTTTTAATTGTGGGTTTTGCCATCAGTTGGAATGGGTGGGTTAGGGTGCCAACCACCTGAAAGCATTAATGAATTCAATTTATCATTTCATGTCCCCATAACATATCAGTCTGGATTAACGTTTGGTGTATAGATGTTATTCTGTCAGTGTATTTAGTTTACAATGTATATTAACCATGCATGTATTCCTGTACCCCATCCCATTGATTCTTATAATCTTTCATTTTTTGCCATAAGGAATTCCTCTTATGTATGTAATGTATATACTTGGCAAACCATAAAACCTATTATGATTCTGAAATGCTATTATATTGTACCTGCATTTCCCTTTAGAGATTAATGTTAACTCAGTCTAAATGTAAAGCAAGACTCAACTCAGTCTAAATGCAAAGCAATACAATGCAAATTCAGGATGAAATCCTGTGTATACTAACCCCACTCTGATCAATGCTGCATCTGCCATGATTGCAGAAACAGAGGCATGTTTTTTTAATTTCCCATTTTACGTACTTTGCACATAATAATTTTTACAGATATCACTTTTGTGACTACAGAATGCCATATCCTGTAGACCATAACCTAAGATTACTTCTGAGGGCTTAAAGGATAATCCAGTGCTGAAATACATAAAATTAGAGAAACCTGAAAAGATTTTCTGATGCTTTAAAATGAACTCCTAAAGCTTTTACAGCAAAAAGTGTTGTGTATCTCTCCAGCCTAGACAGGGCTAATAGATGTTTACAGTCTGCCTAGCTGTAGTTTGTTTTCCAATGGGGTGGATGAGATGTCTTCGCTTCTTTATCTTGACTTCACCATCAGGGGAAGAGATGGATGATAACAGAGGTGGACATTTTATTTTAAATCTAGGAAGTAATATCATATCCCCCTTTTGGTGGCACAAGCCTATTGCAAGAGCACAAACTATTTTAGATCTGCTCCATGCTTAGGGGTTTATTCATCGAGGGATAGCGGCAGGTAGTGACTCGTAGCGACAGGTAGCAAACGGTGAACGCCGGGCGCTGTATGCCATACCACATTTATGAAAGTGATTCCGGTGAGTGACTCTAACAGCGCCATGTAGCTTCCGATTCATCATCACAAACGGCTCAGTGAACAGCGCCAGCGCTCTGGCTTCCAGAGCGCCTGATATTACCTGTCGCTGCTACCTGTCACTCTCCAATACATTTCAATGGACCTTAACCCCATTTAAAGAAAAGAAAGGTTTCTTTTACATTTTTATTTTTTTTTATCAAATCATTGTGTGACCTCTCCTGGCCTATTTAAAGTCATTTTTGAAAAGCAGAATTGTCATTATAGGTCTGGCACTAAAGTGTTAATGTCACAGTGTTATAACAATGTCATTCCATGTGTTTTCGCTTCGTTACTAGTGGATATGTGTTCAAAAACAGATTTTAATCACACAGCTTCTGGCGCTCTGGGCTACAGCGATCCAATTTTGAGCGCCAGTGCTGTTTGAGGCTGTTTTTTTGATGAATATGGTTTGAGTCGCTCACACTGACCAGTCACTCCCGTTCGCTCCCATATAGCTCTGTACAAATTCATCAATGTCGGCCAGCGACTGAGGCGCTTGGTAACAGCGACCCATAGCCTATCATAGCGACTACTAGCGGTTGCTCTGAGCGCCTCGCTACAGACACGCATCTGCCGGTACCTGGCGCTGGTAATGAATCAGCCTGCCTGAGTAGATGAGAGTGGGAGAGTGTGACGGGTTACAACTAGGGCCTATATCGATAGCCATGCCAGGGGGCGTAACTAGCCCGAAGGATAATAGTTCTCTATAGAGGCCATTGTGTTGGACTATAGGATCACTTCTAGCAAATAAGGATCTAAACAAGTAGGTTATAATAAAGAGTAGAGGTTGCAGGTAGTGCAGGAGGTTTGTGCAAAGCTGCTGCCTGAGTTGAGTGGCCAAAAACTCAAAATAAACAATGTTGGGGAAAAGTGATATATTTGCATATAATGGCAGAAATCCCCTTTAAATTAATTTATTATTAAAAGAAAAGAGTCCTGAGGCATGCACACACCTGTTCAGTAGAGCAGCTAGATATTGTAGGGACGTGGTTTCTGCTTTCCCCAGCTGCCAAAGTGGTGAACATGCCAATGTGACTGTTTCTGGATAAAAGATGGGAAAATTGCCTGACATTCTGAGTTCTCCTGAGCTAGGGGAGTGGCATCCACGTGGGCCGGGCAGGCACATCATCCACCCATCCGCACAAGCCATTGCAAGGATACAGCAATTAGGGAGGAAACAGTGGCAGGTTGTATAGACCTGTCCAGTTGCCACCTGGAGATTCGTGGTCAATAAGGGGAGGAGAGACCCCAGAAGGAGGGCTAAACCATTTTGTGAATACTCACCTGTAAAATGGGTATTATAAGTATGTCACACACCCCGCTTCAAGAAATTCATAAGGCGTGGGTGATACTGACCTGTAGAGGGCGATATGCAGAGATGCCAGGAAAAAAGAGAGCCCCTCCCGGTCCATAAATACCTGGGACCTCCCACTCATTACCCAGTATAAGAACAGCAGTAAGGTAAGGGACCAGGAAGAGCCCAACATAAAGCATAACAACGCAAAGTTCACCATATAAAGGATCCAGAATACAAAAGGGCTGGGTGAAGCGGGGTGTGTGACTTATAATACCCATTTTACAGGTGAGTATTCACAAAATGGTATTATTCTAAGTATGTCACACACCCCGCTTCAAGAAATTCATAACGTGTGGGACATCCAACAGCAGTGTCCGTAAAGGGCGGGGATCCAAAACAAGGCAACAAGGCACAAACTTAAACCACTGCAGCTTGCAGAACTTTGCGGCCAAACACAGCATCCGCTGAGGCCCGAACATCAACCTTGTAAAACTTGGAAAAAGTGTGAACAGAAGACCAAGTAGCAGCCTTACAAACTTGCTCAACAGAGGCCTGGTGCTGAAAAGCCCAGGACGCCCCAACCGCACGAGTAGAATGAGCAGTAACACGAAAAGGGGGTACCTTCCCTTTGGCAGAATAGGCCCCAACTATGGTCTGACGGATCCATTTACTAATGGAAGACTTGGCAGGCACCAAGCCCTTTCGGAGCCCGGAGGGCACCACAAAAAAGGCAACTGTCTTACGAAAGACGTTACCTCCAAATAATACTTCACAACACGAACCACACCCAAAGAATGCAGGGCCCTCTCCTTGTCATTGCTGGGATTAGGACACAGAGAGGGCAGAACAATGTCTTGGTTTAGGTGAAAGGCAGAAACAACCTTAGGAAGGAAATCGGACTTGAAACGAAAAACCACCTTGTCCTGATGCCCCTCAAAGTACGGGGATGGAATGGACAAAGCCGCCAACTCAGAGACATGCCTAACCGAAGTGATGGCTACCAAAAAGGCCACCTTCTGCGTAAGTGAAGACAAGGCAATATCATTCAAGGGCTCAAAAGGAGAATCCTGAAGAGCAGAAAGAACCAAATTCAAATCCCAAACAGGGAGCAAAGGTTTTCTAGGAGGCCACACGTGTGTGACTCCCTGGAAAAAAGTCTTAACCAAAGGATGTAGGGCAAATGACCTTTGAAAGAACACCGCCAGGGCAGAAACCTGCCCCTTCAGAGTACTAAGCTGGAGCCCCAGGTCCAGACCATGTTGAAGAAACTCCAGGATTTTGGAGATGGAAAATTCCCTACAAGGCAACGCCCTGATCTCACATCAATGAATATAAGACCTCCAAGTCCTATAGTAGATATTAGAGGAAGACCGCTTCCTAGCACTAATGAGAGTTCGAATCACAGCATCGGAAAGACCTTCCTCCTTCAAGATGGAGGTTTCAGCAGCCACGCCGTCAAAGCCAGCATTGGTAAACTGGGATAACGTAGTTGACCCTGGGTGAGCAGATCCGGCAGCAGGGGCAGAACTAACTGATCCTCTGCTAACCTTACCACATCTGCGAACCAAACCTGTCTTGGCCACCTTGGAGCCACCAGAATTGCTGACGCACCCTCCAGGGCCAGCTTGCGCACCACTCTGGCCACCAAGGGAAACAGAGGGAACAGATACAGAAACCCCGGATCCCTCCAGTTCAGAGACATGGCATCCACTGCCAGAGCCAGTGGATCCCGTAAGAGAGACACAAATGTCGGAAGTTTGTGATTGTGACGAGAGGCAAAGAGGTCCACCACCGGGGACCCCCACCTGAGACAAATCAAGCGAAACACTTTGGGGCTGAGAGACCATTCCCCCCGGCGAGCTGAGAACCTGCTCAGAAAGTCCGCCTCCATGTTCTCCGCTCCCAGAATGTAAACTGCTGAAATGCACGGGACGTGGGTCTCCGCCCAGGCCAGAATCAAAGACACTTCCTTGAGGGCACTCCTGCTGCGAGTCCCTCCCTGGTGATTGATGTAGGCGACCGCCGTCCGATTGTCCGACCGGACTTGAACCGGCAATCCTTGCAACTGATGAGTCAAGCGAAACAGAACCATCCTGATGGCCCTCAATTCCAGAACATTGATGGACTCGTGAGCCTCCTGAGGCCCCCACAGTCCCTGAAACTGACGATCCTTCCAGAACCCCCCCATCCTGATAGACTGGCATCCATGGTGACCGTCTCTCAACAAGGGGCCAGAAAGGATCTGCCCCTCGACAGATTGATTGGATCCAGCCACCACTGAAGGGAGCACCGAACTCAGGGGTCATCAGGAAGGACTGATCCAACGACAGTGGCGACCTGTCCCAGGCCGCCAACAGATGGAGCTGGAGTGTCCTTGTGTGGAACTGAGCAAAGGGAACCGCTTCGAAGGAGGCTACCATCAATCCCACCAGCCTCATCCCCAGTCTGATGGCCAGACGAGGGATAGACAGGAGGAGTCGAACCAACTCCTGAATCAAGAGAACCTTGGACTGAGTAAGAAACACCCTGGCCTGGGAAGTATCCAGGGACATTCCCAGAAAAGACACTAACCTGGACGGAGAAAGGGAGGACTTGGGGTAGTTGATCACCCACCCGAATCTCTCCAGAGTGGACACCACAGTTCTGGTGTCCAATACCGCTTGGCTGAAGGAAGATGCCATAATGAGAAGGTCGTCCAGATAAGGGACAATGCAAATACCCTGGGCTCTGAGGAGAGCCATCACCCCGGCCAGCACCTTGGTGAAAACCCTTGGAGACGAGGTAAGACCGAAAGGAAGTGCCACAAACTGAAAATGCCGATCCTCCACCACGAACCTGAGAAATCTCTGGTGCTCTGGAAAAATCGGCACATGCAGATAGGTGTCCTTGATGTCTACGGACGTCAGAAAATCCCCCTGCCGAAGAGAATGGATAGCTGAACGCAGCGTTTCCATGCGAAATTTCCGTGGACGGACAAACCTGTTGAGGATCTTTAGATCCAGAATGGGTCGAACTGAGCCGTCATTCTTGGGCACCGTGAACAGATTGGAATAAAAGGCCCGACCCCTGTCTGAGGGGGGCACTGGGCAAATAACTGCCATATCCAACAGACTCTTTACTGTCGCCTGGAGCTCCTGCGCGGCCAGAAGGTCCGAAGGCACCCGAGACCTGAGGAATCTGGGAGGGGGCCGGAGCTCGAACTCCAGCTTGTAGCCGGAAGTCACCACTTCCCGGATCTATCTGTCCGAGACCTCCCGGTCCCAGACCTGGGAGAAGTGTTGCAGCCGTCCCCCCACCCACATGGGTGAGGGCGCCCCCTCATTGCTGAGCTGGCTTGGCAGCGGGTTTGAGCTTAGAGCCCCAGCTGTATCCTGGGCGGGCACGTCCTCTGCCCCTGTTCCAGGAATCTCCTCTGGCCGCGGGGAAAACAATTCCTCTGCCAGCTCTAGCCCCACGAAAGGAAGGAGCAAAGGAACCCGCCCCCCGAAAGGGACGACGCTGTTTTTTGCGTTGAGGTAACTTACCACCCTTGGCAACTGAATCCAACTTCTCACCAAAGAGCCGTAATCCCACAAAGGGAAGAGCGGTCAGCGACTTTTTAGACACAAAATTAGCCACCCACTGGCGCAACCAAACCGAACGCCTAATAGTCACCAATAGAGCCGATGTTCTGCCACACATCATCAGTGTGTCATCCAAGGCGGCTAGTACAAATGACAAAAACAATTCACACCTTTTAAGGCCAAGGAACTCGTCACTATCCGGATCTAACCCGGAAGAAGTCAACAGGTCCCTGACCACCGACCTGGTAGCCACCACCAGCAGCGCTGAAGCACAAACCGGCCTCATGGCTGACCCAACACTGGCAAAACCATGACAAGCCATTTGGTCAATGCGTTTATCCTCACCATCTTTAAGCGTAGAGCAATCAGGAGAATTTAAAACAGTAGTGTTGGATAAACCCAGAATCTGTGCATCCACCTCGGGAGGGGACGCCCAACGCTTAACCGTATCCAAGGGAAAGGGATATTTTTTGTCCCAACCCTGAGGGACACCTGGGAGCCGGGCAGGCCTCTCCCATTCCTTAGCAATAATCCCATCAAAATGCTTTTGGTTAGGAAATTCCAAGTGCGGCCTGGATTCTTCGAAAAATTCCCCCTTTTGCTGTGGAACCGCCTCAGGAGGAGAAATAGCCAAAACCTCAAACATCTGAGCCAGAACATTAGGAGTATCCGAAGACCTCCCCAAGCCCCGCTCGGTATCAGCACCCACAAACTGCTGATCGTCTGAATTATCTGATTCTTCATATACCTCCCCTTCCTCAAGTTGGGAGTAATCAGACCAGTCCAGATTATCAACATCATCCAAGTCGGCCGCCGGTGAAGACGGCGACAAGTGCTTTCTCTTAGCCGGAGCCTTTCTGGTGACCGTGCTGGAGAATAATTTTTCAAGATTGGCCAATCGGGCACACATCTCCGATTGCAACTGCCCACCCATGACAACGTCAGACTGGGCACGGATCAAACTGGGAGGGGGGGAGGAGAGACCGGCGGCGCTGAACCAGACGCCTGGGGTCCGGACTGCCGCGTAATAGTCTGCTGTGCGCATGGTATACACAGATATACATCATCGCCAGTAAGGGATGCCTCACACCCCATACACTTCCGGGATTGCCCCGAGGGGAGCCCGAGCACAGTATCCGGGGATGCCTTCATAAGGTGAACATATAGTTGGTTGCAATGACCGAGGGAATAACGCATATAAGCAACCCGGGATGCCCCTTTAATGTCCCAAGTGGGAGGATTTGCAATAAGCCAATTAAGAACCCAGGGACCCTAGGACCGGGAGAAACCCCCTAACACCACTGTAGGTTATATCTGAAAGACATAATAAAAAAGGCTAATAAGAAAAGCAGAGGTGATGGGACAGAAGGGGGGCCCACCGGGCCACTCACTGTGGTCCTGAAGACAGCTTCCTCTCTCCGTGAGGTAAAGAGCAGCTCTGAGGAGCGAAGGGGGCGTGGCCAGCTCCATCTGAGGAAACAGGCACAGAGAAAAGCACCTCAGCGGTGCCTGTGACACAGGGGTGGGCCGCAGCGCTGGAAAGCCCGGCCCCGCCCCCAAGAGTGAAAGCGTGAGGGGAGAAGCTCCCCTCCGCCATGCCAATACAAAAAGGCCGGCACCGCAGCCATGTGCGGCCACGGCGCCGGTCTCAGAAGAGACAGAAGGAGGGGAGCGGGCCGTGGCTTTGACCCTGACGCCCGGCCCGCCCCTTTTACCTCAGGGAGAAAGCCTGCATAAAAATGGCGGCCACAGCGCCGTTTTGACAGAGAAATACACGCTGTTATGAAGTAATAAATAAGTTAATAACTATTGGGAGGATAATTTAATAAATGAATACATTAAAACATTATTAAGAATTAATGATTACAAAATTTGGACCTAACACCGAATAAGGGGCCCTGCTCCTACCCTCCGCTATCCCGCTAGAGAGAGGGGTATTACCCAAAGGGGGGGACCACCCAAAGTGTAAGGCCAAGGGACGGGGCATCCCAAACCGGGGTCACCGTCCCGGATGACCGCCTACCCTCTTATATAGGGTCTCACGGGAGAGCATTTGCTCTTAAGCACCAAGGGTGCTTTTCTACCCTCAACCGGACCGTCAGCCTGGACTGGGAGGCATGAGGTAACAGAAAAAAAAGATCCAGGCGGAAATAGATAACTAAAGGGCCGGGAGTTATCCCGGCTACCTGAAATCCCCCTGTGCAAGGAGGAGACCACATCTTCTGACTTGCTCGCCGCCTGCAGAGATGAAGACTGGGTAATGAGTGGGAGGTCCCAGGTATTTATGGACCGGGAGGGGCTCTCTTTTTTCCTGGCATCTCTGCATATCGCCCTCTACAGGTCAGTATTACCCACACGTTATGAATTTCTTGAAGCGGGGTGTGTGACTTACTTAGAATAATCCGGTCGTGCTATGGCCCATTGGAACATGAGACCCCTTACTTTTCTAGTACAGTATAGAGCACTGGGATAGAGGCCATTAAGGTAGGAAACAAGTTTTCCACTGGTAGTAAATATAAAAATCCGAATCCTATTGTGTTTAAACCGGACAAACAGCCTGGCACAGTTGGAAAAGAAAGGTAGTGGCCATTTTGGAGCTTCCTCTACCAGCATCTCAGCCATGCTGCTGCTTGGATTCAACTGACATACCTTACAATGCACAGTAACAGGAATCCCAGCAGCATTCCTGTTTGCAGGTGGCCTGCAGATGCATGAGTCGCAATTTTGTTTCTAAAATTTACTATAGCGGGAGTTAGAAAAAGGTAAATTAATTTTTATGTGCAGAAATCTAAATTGCCCTGCAGAGGAATGCATATGGTGATGTTTGTTGTGTTGGTCCAGAATAATATTCGACTGTTGGTCCACTTTAGGTGATGTTAAGAGGAAATTCTTTTTTCCCCTTTATACATTTAGGACAGATGCACACCCCTTGGTAAACTTGATGTATAATCATTTTTGGTATGTGAGTGCTTTATATTTTCCGTTGGTTTTCCATGTAGCTATGTGCTATATGAGTGAATTGATCTACATTTTTATATAGAAAATGATTTTGTTGTAGAGGATGACGCAATGATTAAGCAGACAGCCTTGCCAAGAGCCTGTGCTTTTTTGTTTTCTATACCCCTGAGTTGCTGAACACCCATGTCCCACGCTGTATAAACTGTGACAGCCTGCTTCTCCTCGTCCCGATGTGTCTCCATAAACTTGCAACAACCTTGCCCCCTTAATCCTCCTCGCTGCTTTAATTTAAGTGCTGCTCCAAATTGTTACATATTAATTGCAAGGCTGCTTAATGCCAATAAGCCCTAATGCAAAAAGCAACCTATGCTCAAGAGGCAGCCACAGCCATGTTGTGCCTAACCAGGTCTCCTGCCATCATCCACGATTCACAAGTGAATTCATGGACATGACTCCATCCCTTGCATCAGTCAGTAACCGATGCTGAATCCATTACAACGGAAAAGATGTGCCTCAAAACCCTTGTCTGTATGAGGCAGCAGCGGCATGCCTGGATGCTGGGGGACCCGATCTTGGGATCAAGAGAGGATCATAAAGTTGGATATGTATTTACCTGCAGAGGAGAAGAGGCATTTCTTTTAAAGAGGAACATCGGACCTCTTTACAACTAATTTCCATCCTCTCCCTCCCTGGGCGCTGCATACCTTTTGGATGTGGCGACTGTTTCAGAGCCGTTTCTCTGCCTCCTGTCCGCTTAGCCATCTGAAATAGACCACTGTGTCTTTAGCTCCCATAGCAGCACATTATATCAGCACTGCGCAAGCGCAATATCGGGAGCTGCACGCAGTGCCTCATAGGAGAAAAATGGTACGAAGGACACCTGGAATCTGAAGGACAGGGAATACAGATGCCCCAGTGAGGTAAGTAAAGAATGTCCAAAATGCAAACTGGAGGGGGGCCAACAGGCTGATGAGAGGCTGATTTAGGGGCTTTGAATGTGCCTCTGATGTTCCTCTTTAAGCTTCGATAGGAGAGGGATTGTAATTATGGAAGATAAAGGGTGATTCTTCTTCCGCTTTAAAAATACCTTTGGTTGAGGGAGATGCAATTTGAAGTCTTGACAATCCTTTAATTGTGCGTTGCTCTCCAAGGCCACAAAAGACATTGAAAGATGTGGACAATTACCTATAGAGAAGGTGAATGTTCACTGCAGATATTGTTACCCCATGTATAAAATTATTTCCCCTGAGCCAATGTGCCTGTCAGGACAACTGTAGGCAAATAATTATTTCTTACTATACTCCCCCTGGGCATTATGGTTATCCAGAAATACACAAATGCAGCTGCAACGGCTGTTGAAAATAATGAAGGACTTGCATGGTTCCCAACTTGCCCTCCAAGCTTTATGGGCTCTATACACCTATGTATACATTTCCTTCTTTGTCTTTTAGTTAATAACCAAGTTTATCATACCATTGATGGTCTTCTGGAATATAAAACAGCTTTTATTGCCTTCTAGAGGCTAGATTGTTATTTAAGCATCTCAGTACACTAACTACACTGGCTGCCATATCTTGCAGTGCTTCTGTATGCACTGTAAGGCTGTCAAAAAAATTAGATAAATATGAAACATTTTTTTATTTTATTATTTAATATTTTGCTGGTTCTTATTGTTATGTGTCAAAGCTGGAGAGACTGACCTATCTATGCTTTGCGAGCAGCTTATTTTTCATATTTTGTTCAGTTGCTGGGTTGTCGTTGGCCCACCAGTAGAACTGACTCTGGGGGTCAATCCCAGTAAAATGCAAATTTTACCCATTTACAGATGTATCCACATTAAAGGACTATAAACCCAACTGCAATAATAAGGAAGCAAGCAGCTCACCTAATACTTGTTCCATGTGCCTCTCCTCCATTTCCTGTAGGACTGGGTAGAAGCTTTAGCAGGGCTCCAAAATTTACCCTCCTTACAATTTTATTCCTCCAGGACTACACGAAAAAGTAGTCTAACAGACAACCCGGTCCCCTGGAGCTCTCTGTGTGAGTGAGCACATCAAGCCACACTGGTTCCACAGCTGTCTCTGAGCACAGCAGAGCTGCTCAAGACCTATAAAGCTGTAGCATGACATGCCCCAAGAGAGTACATACTATAGAGTCAAGAAAACTGGTCAGCTCACCCTAATCCAGATGGCCAGTGTGCAAGCAGCTGGATCCTGGAAATCCTTATTGTAGAAGAGGTTGAAAATATGGCACGGCCCGACCAGGGTCCCTATAAAATCCAAGGTTTATTTATCTATTGGTTAAAAGCCTCATAACATCAGGTGTCCCATGAACAGTAATGATATTACTCTTTTCATTGCTTAACGCCCCTTAATCCTACCATAGAGGCAGTGCAGGCACGTGCCTCCAGCCCGTGGAACAAGGGGGCCCGGCATAATCTACCTGCACCACTTCTTTAAAATGTACGCCCGGCGCCAGCCTCATAATTACCTACCCAGCAATACCCCTCACTCTCCCCGCCCCACAGCTCTATCACCTCCTCGTCATTGTGCGCAGTCTGCACCTGCACTGCACCCTCCCGTGCTTGGTGGAAAATCACTCTGAAATCAAGTTGCTGCCCCCCCCCCCCGCTACTGGGTCCCAAGATTGTTCTGGAAGTTTCTACACTGGGAAGTACCTCTACTGCTTTACTAAGCCCCGCCCCTTCACATAGTCTGTCTTGTCAAGCCTGTCTGGGAGGTAGTGTAAAGCCATAGACAGTGAGGTCTCATCAAAGTGGGGTGGCCCCCCTCATCCCTCAGTTATGGCTGATGCATTTCTAAACCTTTGCTGCTGTAGCTGTGTCATCTGGTTGAAAGGGGCACAAGATTGTCTAGCCCTTATGCTGATTGCTTTGACATTGCTGTCATATGGATTAACTTGTTCTTTGCAGTGCCCCTGATGTGAATTGGATTAACTTGTTCTTTGTTGTGACCTTGGAACAATGAATTACGCTGATTATTGCATCTGTGCATTGCTACTGTGTCTGTGTAAAGGTGTCTCACCCCATTTTAGTATCCAATAACCTTACCATTCTGGTTACACCCCAACACATACCCCTCGATTCAAAGAGCAAAAGTTAATTGATTTCGGATCTAGAATCCTAAGTTTGGGTGGGTGTTTGTCATTTTTTCCTGTTTTTTTGGCCATTTCCGACTCGCACGAGCCTACGTACGATTTCGTATATGCTCTTACGATCATCGGAAGTTCATGTATGCCTTATAAAAGCATTTTAATGTGGACCTTAATTAGTCCTTTGCATGTAAACCTTTATTTTGCAATACATCCATATATTTGCGTTAATTAAAGAAACTTATGTCCTTTGTTATTTATTTTTAAATTGATGTACTAGAATAATATTTTTAATTTGAATTTATTGGTGTAGTTGTTTACCTTTGCTTTGTTTAATTATTTTAGCTCATCTTTGGTCAGATGCATCACACTTACTGAGGAGAGGAGAGTGGGATAAAGTGCAGGATGTGGGTTACTGCTGTATTTTGCACAGACACAGCAGAGCTGGGGGCACGGAAAGGTCAGAAATCAAAGAATGCAGAGCAACACAGTCACAAGGCCCTTTCTGTTTGCAGGCTGCCCGATAATACCTGACCCGCCATCTTGGCTGTTTCTAGGCTCATAACATGCCGAAGTTGCTGGGTGTTTTTTAATTTTTGAGAGCAATCTGTATGTAGAGGGTGTGGGTAACCACACCAAAATTTTTAAGTTGTACCATTTGAAGCCAAAATATTAAAATTAAATCCACAAGTAAAAAATGCAAGTTAACTAAAAATTAAACAAAGTAAGATTTACTTATGCAAATGCATTCATTAATGGTTGGTTACTACAAAATGAATGAAATAAAGATAAATAAAAAAACAAATATTTAGAATGCACTTTAATGAGGTAAGTTTGTAGTGCGCAGCCGCAAGATCAGAAGGATTTACGTCCAGACAAAAAAGGAAAAAGGGCAAAACCAATGTTGCAACCTGAGAAATGAAACGGAAAATTCAGGATGGAAACTGGCATAGGTCTGATTCCCGAACTGCCATACGAACGGACGTACATTTTAGGATAGAAACGTATTTGCTTATAGAATCACTCGCAAGTTCATACGAACGCACGAGCGTACGGGAAAAATAGGATGATCGGCACCTAAATCAAAGCTGTTACATGTTTCTTTGAATCGACCCTATACTGTATGTTCAGCACAAATCAGCTCCAAAAGGTTTAATTTACAAACTGATCACCTGCCAATTCCCTATAGACACACAATACGGTAGATTAGATACAAAGGAGAGGTGGCCGCTGCTCAGACCAATTTCTAACTAATCTGGGTGGTGCACGTGAGCAGAGCAACATCAAGACTGTTGGGACATAAAAACTGCTGGATCACCTCGGGACACAGGATAGGTGAGTGTCAAAAAATGAATAAAAGTATTTTTTTCTCTGTGTCTTTTTTGTACACTTAACCCAGCTGCATGCAAGCACAACCCCTGACGTGCAAGGCCGCCCTCGTCTAAGGAGAACTAGACACCGTAGGGGCATCCCATCCCAAAATGTTTGGGTGGTCATTCCCTTTAATATTAATCAAAGATTCAGATCCACGCCCCTTGCCATCAAGCCACACCACCCCCTTTTCACAGCTCCTTGTCTACTAATTTGAAATCTCTGCATTGTCATGGCTGATCATTTAAATATTCAAAATGTTTAGATTCCTAGTAATTCAAGCTGTTTACTCATGTGTACATGCAAGAGTTAGTTAAGGATCAATTAAAACCCATTAGGAAGCCCTTTATATCCAGGTCATGCTACAGGCAATCGGACTGCCCATCTCTAGCAACATTTAGCATTCAGCCCTCTAACAACGAAACAAAGAACAGGACGTCAATGTAACTTGCAGTTTGAGGTTAAATTATTCTCAACGCTGTAAAAATCCATGCCTGAGCTAATCCTTTAAAGAAACGGGCAGGCTGATTCATCACTAACGCCAGGTAGCGACAGATGAGCGTCTGTAGCAGGCATTTTCAGAGCGCCTGCTAGTAGTCACTATGCTCAGCACTGGGGCGCTAGTTCATAGTGCAGCAATGATGAATACATTGTGATGACAAGTACAGCGCTGTATGGGAGCGCATGTTAGCGCATGTTAGCTACTGGTCAGTGCGACTGACTCACAACATATTCATTAGTAAAACATTTTCACAAAACTCTGGCGCTGAAAAATGCTTCTATGAAGTCCAGAGCGCCAGAGGCTGTGTGTGTAAAGTCTGTTTTTCAGCATGTATCCACTAGTAAAAAAAAAACCCTGTTTAAAGAGAAGGAAGGTATCGTCCATTGAAATGTATGGGAGAGCAACAGGTAGCGAGAGGTCATACCTGGCGCTGTGCAAGGCTGAACGCCGGCGCTGTTCACTGAGGCTGTGATAATGATGAATCGGACGCTACATGGCGTTATCCCAGTCGCTCAACAGATTCTGCTTGATAAATGTGCAATTGCGTGCTGTGTCCGGCGTTCACCTGTCGCTACCTCTCATTAACAAGGCACTACCTGACGCTATCCCCTCATAAATAAGGCCCATAGACTAAAATGCAATTTCGTGCAGAATTCCTCTTATGGCATCCTCCATCTAGGGCACCCTTTACCAAGGTCATACGTATAATGGGGAGCACCATCCACCTCCTGAGGTAAAAATGTGTTTAGTTATACTTTCTTGCCCGCACCACGAATCCCTACCGGGAGCATGTGGAAGTGATTCAGGTGTTATTGAATTGAATGCAGTAGGCATGGTATCGCAGCACCTGTTATATGGTAAGTGTGTAAACAGTCCAGCTGCTATGAGTGTGCACAGTGTCAGTCTACTATGAGGTAAGCGTGCAGTGTATTTCACAATAGGCAATAAAATGTTAGGCTTCCTATTGTGTTGGGTGTAAGACTGCCCTGAGGTGAGTGTGCACAGCTTTGGCCTGATATGTGGCAAGTGTGCAGGTCCATCTCAGGCCACCCTGTGGCAAGTGTGCTTTAGTAACAAACTGCCATGAATGTTCTATGTGGTGAGCCTTCTCAGTGTCGAGATGATATGTGGTGTATGTGTGTGCAACATCAAACTGATGTTTGGCAAATGTGCAAATAGCTCTATGATAAGTGTGCTCAGCATTAGGTTTCTATGTGGTGAGTGTGTTCCTGGTTGGGGTGCAATGCAATGAGTGTTCTCAATCTTGGAGTGCTATGTGGTGACTGTGCTCAGTATTGTGTGTTATGTGGTGAGTGTGCTCAGTATTGTGTGCTATGTGGTGATAGTGCTCAGTATTGTGTGCTATGTGGTGATAGTGCTCAGTATTGTGTGCTATGTGGTGATAGTGCTCAGTATTGTGTGCTATGTGGTGACTGTGCTCAGTGTTGTGTGCTATGTGGTGAGTGTGCTCAGTATCGTGTGCTATGTGGTGACAGTGCTCAGTATTGTGTGCTATGTGGTGATAGTGCTCAGTATTGTGTGCTATGTGGTGATAGTGCTCAGTATTGTGTGCTATGTGGTGAGTGTGCTCAGTATTGTGTGCTATGTGGTGATAGTCCTCAGTATTGTGTGCTATGTGGTGATAGTGCTCAGTATTGTGTGCTATGTGGCGAGTGTGCTCAGTATTGTGTGCTATGTGGTGAGTGTGCTCAGTATTGTGTGCTATGTGGTGAGTGTGCTCAGTATTGTGTGCTATGTGGTGATTGTGCTCAGTATTGTTTGCTATGCGGTGATTGTGCTCAGTATTGTGTGCTATGTGGTGAGTGTGCTCAGTATTGTGTGCTATGTGGTGATTGTGCTCAGTATTGTGTGCTATGTGGTGAGTGTGCTCAGTATTGTGTGCTATGTGGTGAGTGTGCTCAGTATTGTGTGCTATGTGGTGAGTGTGCTCAGTATTGTGTGCTATGTGGTGACTGTGCTCAGTATTGTGTGCTATGTGGTGATTGTGCTCAGTATTGTTTGCTATGCGGTGATTGTGCTCAGTATTGTGTGCTATGTGGTGAGTGTGCTCAGTATTGTGTGCTATGTGGTGATTGTGCTCAGTATTGTGTGCTATGTGGTGAGTGTGCTCAGTATTGTTTGCTATGCGGTGATTGTGCTCAGTATTGTGTGCTATGTGGTGAGTGTGCTCAGTATTGTGTGCTATGTGGTGAGTGTGCTCAGTGTTGTGTGCTATGTGGTGAGTGTGCTCATTATTGTGTGCTGTGTGGTGAGTGTGCTCAGTATTGTGTGCTATGTGGTGAGTGTGCTCAGTATTGTGTGCTATGTGGTGATAGTGCTCAGTATTGTGTGCTATGTGGTAATAGTGCTCAGTATTGTGTGCTATGTGGTGAGTGTACTCAGTGTTGGGGTGCTATTTGGTGAGTGTGCTCAGTATTGCGGTGCTATGTGGTGATAGTGCTCAGTATTAGGATGCTATGTTGTGAATGTGCTCAGTGTTTGGTTGCTATGTGCCGAGGGTGCTCTGTATTGGGGTCCTATGCAGTGACTGTGTTCGGTTTGGGGGTGCTACAGTATGTGGCGAGTGTGCTTATTATTGGGGTGTTATTTGGTGATTGTGCTCAGTATTGGGGTGCTATGCTATGAGTGTCATCTGTGTTACGGGTGCTACGTGGTGACTGTGCTCAGTATTGGGGGTACTATGTGGTAACTGTGCTCAGTATTGGGGGTATTATGTGGCGAGTGTGCTCAGTATTGGGGGTACTATGTGGCAAGTGTGCTCAGTATTGGGGTACTATGTGGTGAGTGTGCTCAGTGTTGGGGTGCTATGAGATAGGTGTGCTCAGTTTTGGGGATCTACATTATGTGGTGAGTACACTATGTGTTGGGATGCTATGTGGTGATAGTGCTCAGTATTGTGTGCCATGTGGTGATTGTGCTCAGTATTGTGTGCAATGTGGTGAGTGTGCTCAGTATTGTGTGCTATGTGGTGATAGTGCTCAGTATTGTGTGCTATGTGGTGATAGTGCTCAGTATTGTGTGCTATGTGGTGATAGTGCTCAGTATTGTGTGCTATGTGGTGATAGTGTTCAGTATTGTGTGCTATGCGGTGAGTGTGCTCAGTATTGTGTGCTATGTGGTGAGTGTGCTCAGTATTGTGTGCTATGTGGTGAGTGTGCTCAGTATTGTGTACTATGCGGTGAGTGTGCTCAGTATTGTGTGCTATGTGGTGAGTGTGCTCAGTATTGTGTGCTATGTGGTGAGTGTGCTCAGTATTGTTGTCACGAATAACTTATCTTCTACCCGTGCCCGTGGTGTCCCTAGGCAACGGGCTCGGGTTCCTCCTGCCCAGGATCCGCTTATGCCTCAGTTGCCATCCCCTGTGGCGCATGTGTCGCCGAGTAAGTCCTTCCCCCTTGCCCATTGTCACTCAGCTTGTGCTTGCTGGCCTATACAGTCAGCTCATGTCTTCCGGTGGTGCAATACTCAGAATGGCCACCGGAGGCTGTTTAAAAGAACAAAGTCTAGAAGGTGCAGCACTGAGCAGTTTGCCTGGGAAGCTCAGCTGGGGCAATCAGCCCAGAGCTCACCAATCAGACTACAGAGCCAGTGCTCCAATCGGCCGCCAGATCCTATGTGCACCAATCCCAGCCACTGTCTCCCTGTCCAATCCTGCCGGTTTTGCCACTATAAAGGCAATTCCCTCTCAGTTGTGAATTGCCTGTGATAGCGCTCAGAACCCTGTGTTACCTACTCCTGTGAAGTCTAGCCTGTTGCCGATTTGATTGTACGACCACTCTCGATCCTGAATCCTTGTTGCCGACCTCTGCCTGAATTGACGCCTCTCGATCCTGAATCCTTGTTGCCGACCTTTGCCTGAACTGACGCTTCTAGATCCTGATCCTCAGTTGCTGACCTCTGCCTGAACCCCGACTACGTCTTGCCTGACCCCTGGTGCCGCTACGATCTCTGCCTTCCCGTTATCGACCTATTGCCTGTCTCTGGACTTCCGTCACTCACGCTCTTGCTATTGGTTCTCCAGTCCTCCCACATATAAGCTTACATCCTTTGAGCCATTAAGTCCTGGGGGCAACCGATCCCGGGTAGGCGTATCTTGCGTCCCGGCAAGCGGGGGCTCCTACAGGTGAAGCTGGCTGTGGAGATTGGGGGTTGTGAGCTTATTAAGAGGGCTGGAGTTACCCCGAGCGTGACAATTGTGTGCTATGTGGTGATAGTGCTCAGTATTGTGTGCTATGTGGTGATAGTGTTCAGTATTGTGTGCTATGCGGTGAGTGTGCTCAGTATTGTGTGCTATGTGGTGAGTGTGCTCAGTATTGTGTGCTATTTGGTGATAGTGCTCAGTATTGCGTGCTATGTGGTGATAGTGCTCAGTATTGTGTGCTATGTGGTGATAGTGCTCAGTATTGTGTGCCATGTGGTGATAGTGCTCAGTATTGTGTGCTATGTGGTGATAGTGCTCAGTATTGCGTGTTATGTGGTGAGTGTGCTCAGTATTGTGTGCTATGTGGTGATAGTGATCAGTATTGTGTGCTATGTGGTGAGTGTGCTCAGTATTGTGTGCTGTGTGGTGAGTGTGCTCAGTATTGTGTGCTATGTGGTGATAGTCATTAGTATTGTGTGCTATGTGGTGAGTGTGCTCAGGATCGTGTACTGTGTGGAGAGTGTGCTCAGTATCGTGTGCTATGTGGTGATAGTGCTCAGTATTGTGTGCTATGTGGTGATAGTGCTCAGTATTGTGTGCTATGTGGTGATAGTGCTCAGTATTGTGTGCTATGTGGTGAGTGTGCTCAGGATCGTGTACTGTGTGGAGAGTGTGCTCAGGATCGTGTGCTATGTGGTGATAGTGCTCAGTATTGTGTGCTATGTGGTGATAGTGCTCAGTATTGTGTGCCATGTTGTGATAGTGCTCAGTATTGTGTGCTATGTGGTGATAGTGCTCAGTATTGTGTGTTATGTGGTGTGTGTGCTCAGTATTGTGTGCTATGTGGTGATAGTGCTCAGTATTGTGTGCCATGTGGTGATAGTGCTCAGTATTGTGTGCCATGTGGTGATAGTGCTCAGTATTGTGTGCTATGTGGTGATAGTGCTCAGTATTGTGTGTTATGTGGTGAGTGTGCTCAGTATTGTGTGCTATGTGGTGATAGTGCTCAGTATTGTGTGCCATGTGGTGATAGTGCTCAGTATTGTGTGCTATGTGGTGATAGTGCTCAGTATTGCGTGTTATGTGGTGAGTGTGCTCAGTATTGTGTTCTATGTGGTGATAGTGCTCAGTATTGTGTGCTATGTGGTGATAGTGCTCAGTATTGTGTGTTATGTGGTGATAGTGCTCAGTATTGTGTGCTATGTGGTGATAGTGCTCAGTATTGTGTGCTATGTGGTGACTGTGCTCAGTATTGTGTGCTATGTGGTGACTGTGCTCAGTATTGTGTGCTATGTGGTGACTGTGCTCAGTATTGTGTGCTATGTGGTGACTGTGCTCAGTATTGTGTGCTATGTGGTGACTGTGCTCAGTGTTGGGGTGCTATGTGGTGAGTGTGCTCAGTGTTGGGGTGCTATGTGGTGAGCATCCCCAGTGTTGGGGTGCTATGGGGTGACTGTACTCCTCAGTTTTGGGTTGCTATGTGATGCTTAGTGATGGGGTGTCATGTGATGAGGGTGCTCATTGTCGGGGTACTATGTGGTGAGTGTGTTTAGTGTTGTGGTATTATGTGTTATGTATGCCTAGTTTGGCATAGGCTTCCTATTTATAGAGCCCGGAATCCTGTGATATCATCAACAAGACTTCCCACTAAAAGTGTCCTGCACCTGTGTTGTCAGCACGCAGAGGTTCCTTATTAAAGGGCCCTGATCATGTTTATGTGCATGGCCATTCATTCACACGTGTGCACTGCGCATAGGAGTTCCCGCATGCACACTGGCACCAGTGTTCTCAGACCCATGGTATAATCCCACAACCATTATCATCCAAGATACATTTGACCAAACTTAGCTTATTTACCTAAAAGTATGCTGGACAACTTTTCATTCATCATTATAGACAACTGGCAATCCAGCAGATGGAAAACTGCCACTCAGCATGTTATGGGGGGATTCTGCCTCTCAGCATGTTATGGGGGGATTCTGCCTCTCAGCATGTTATGGGGGGATTCTGCCACTCAGCATGTTATGGGGGGATTCTGCCACTCAGTATGTTATGGGGGAATCTGCCACTCTGCATGTTATGGGGGATTCTGCCACACAGTATGTTATGGGGGATTCTGCCACTCAGCATGTTATGGGGGATTCTGCCACTCAGCATGTTATGGGGGGATTCTGCCTCTCAGCATGTTATGGGGGGATTCTGCCTCTCGGCATGTTATGGGGGGATTCTGCCACTCAGCATGTTATGGGGAGATTCTGCCACTCAGCATGTTATGGGGGGATTCTGCCACTCAGCATGTTATGGGGGGATTCTGACACTCAGCATGTTATGGGGGGGATTCTGCCACTCAGCATGTTATGGGGGGATTCTGCCACTCAGCATGTTATGGGGGGGATTCTGCCACTCAGCATGTTATGGGGGGATTCTGCCACTCAGCATGTTATGGGGGGGATTCTGCCACTCAGCATGTTATGGGGGGATTCTGCCACTCTGCATGTTATGGGGGATTCTGCCACACAGTATGTTATGGGGGATTCTGCCACTCAGCATGTTATGGGGGATTCTGCCACTCAGCATGTTATGGGGGATTCTGCCACTCAGCATGTTATGGGGGGATTCTGCCTCTCAGCATGTTATGGGGGGATTCTGCCTCTCGGCATGTTATGGGGGGATTCTGCCTCTCGGCATGTTATGGGGGGATTCTGCCACTCAGCATGTTATGGGGGGATTCTGCCACTCAGCATGTTATGGGGGGATTCTGCCACTCAGCATGTTATGGGGGGGATTCTGCCACTCAGCATGTTATGGGGGGATTCTGCCACTCAGCATGTTATGGGGGGGATTCTGCCACTCAGCATGTTATGGGGGGATTCTGACACTCAGCATGTTATGGGGGGATTCTGACACTCAGCATGTTATGGGGGGGATTCTGCCACTCAGCATGTTATGGGGGGATTCTGCCACTCAGCATGTTATGGGGGGGATTCTGCCACTCAGCATGTTATGGGGGGATTCTGCCACTCAGCATGTTATGGGGGGATTCTGCCACTCAGCATGTTATGGGGGGATTCTGCCACTCAGCATGTTATGGGGGGATTCTGCCACTCAGCATGTTATGGGGGATTCTACCACTCAGCATGTTATGGGGGGATTCTCACACTCAGCGTGTTATGGGGAGATTCTGCCACTCAGCATGTTATGGGGGGATTCTGCCACTCAGCATGTTATGGGGGGATTCTGCCACTCGGCATGTTATGGGGGGATTCTGACACTCGGCATGTTATGGGGGGATTCTGACACTCAGCATGTTATGGGGGGATTCTCACACTCAGCGTGTTATGGGGAGATTCTGCCACTCAGCATGTTATGGGGGGATTCTGCCACTCAGCATGTTATGGGGGGGATTCTGACACTCGGCATGTTATGGGGGGGATTCTGACACTCAGCATGTTATGGGGGGATTCTGCCACTCAGCATGTTATGGGGGGATTCTGCCACTCAGCATGTTATGGGGGGATTCTGCCACTCAGCATGTTATGGGGGATTCTACCACTCAGCATGTTATGGGGGGATTCTCACACTCAGCGTGTTATGGGGAGATTCTGCCACTCAGCATGTTATGGGGGGATTCTGCCACTCAGCATGTTATGGGGGGGATTCTGCCACTCGGCATGTTATGGGGGGATTCTGACACTCGGCATGTTATGGGGGGATTCTGACACTCAGCATGTTATGGGGGGATTCTCACACTCAGCGTGTTATGGGGAGATTCTGCCACTCAGCATGTTATGGGGGGATTCTGCCACTCAGCATGTTATGGGGGGGATTCTGACACTCGGCATGTTATGGGGGGGATTCTGACACTCAGCATGTTATGGGGGGATTCTGACACTCAGCATGTTATAGGGGGATTCTGCCACTCAGCCTGTTATGGGGGGCTTCTGACACTCAGCCTGTTATGGGGGGATTCTGCCACTCAGCCTGTTATGGGGGGATTCTGCCACTCAGCCTGTTATGGGGGGATTCTGCCACTCAGCCTGTTATACGGGGATTCTGACACTCAGCCTGTTATGGGGGGATTCTGACACTCAGCGCGTTATGGGGGGATTCTGACACTCAGCGCGTTATGGGGGGATTCTGACACTCAGCATGTTATGGGGGGATTCTGCCACTCGGCATGTTATGGGGGGATTCTGACACTCGGCATGTTATGGGGGGATTCTGCCACTCAGCATGTTATGGGGGGCTTCTGCCACTCAGCATGTTATGGGGGGCTTCTGCCACTCAGCATGTTATGGGGGGCTTCTGCCACTCAGCATGTTATGGGGGGCTTCTGCCACTCAGCATGTTATGGGGGGCTTCTGCCACTCAGCATGTTATGGGGGGCTTCTGCCACTCAGCATGTTATGGGGGGATTCTGACACTCAGCATGTTATGGGGGGATTCTGACACTCAGCATGTTATGGGGGGATTCTGACACTCGGCATGTTATGGGGGGATTCTGACACTCAGCGTGTTATGGGGGGATTCTGACACTCAGCGTGTTATGGGGGGATTCTGCCACTCAGCATGTTATGGGGGGCTTCTGCCACTCAGCATGTTATGGGGGGCTTCTGCCACTCAGCATGTTATGGGGGGCTTCTGCCACTCAGCATGTTATGGGGGGCTTCTGCCACTCAGCATGTTATGGGGGGATTCTGCCACTCAACTCGTTATGGGGGGATTCTGACACTCAGCATGTTATGGGGGGATTCTGACACTCAGCATGTTATGGGGGGATTCTGACACTCAGCATGTTATGGGGGGATTCTGACACTCAGCCCGTTATGGGGGGGGGGTCTGTACACTGCCTGTTATGAGGGGCGTGGATAGCAGGCCAGACACACTGCAGAAGGGCCGGTTTGACCAGAAAAGTCCCGGACCATTTTTTAACCCCAGTCCGCCCCTGTTCACAGAAGCAAGCTTTAATTCCATGGAACAGATCTCAGCACAGATCCAAAGCACTCTTTGTTTTCTTTTCACAGTTCACAGAAAAACTAACTTGCATCGCTTGTACCAACACTGGCACAATTGCGTTATAAGGACGTTTCAGTATAAGGGTTAAATAGTCATGTGTCCTCCAGGCAGGACACAGGTACTGTAATCCACGTCCTTGGTGGTGGACAAGAAACACTCTGCCGCTGCACACCAACCCAAATGGTCACTTTTGGACTTTGTAGTCAGAGTACAGCCACACAGGATTCTTTTCAAACTGTAAATAGCGTTATTCCACATACGGCCGTAAAAGGGTTACTTACAGCAAATAGAAATTGTTCGACATTCTCTTGCATGACTCCTTCTGGGACCGAAATCAGGACACCGCAACAGATAAGTAAATTCGTCCGGGGCGCTGGCAGGTTGTGGGCCACGCCACTGCAAGGTCACAATTACGGGAGAGCTGTCCCCACCACACTGGACATAAGACTCTGGGTCCCCCACAGCAGCTAGGCCCCACTTTCCACTCTGCACACGGTGGTGTGCCATGTTCCCCGGGTGCCGGCCAGGCGCGGGCCACTACACAGCAAAGACTTTGTCACTGGGGAGCCACTCCACCACCTCAGTCACTCCTCCAAGTTATAGGCCCCGGATTTTACCTCAGGAAATGCCCACCTCAGGTGTATCCCGGCAACAGCAGACTAGGGCCTCTCTCTCCTCTGCCCCGACTGGGGCGTCAGTTCAGCTTAGGAGTGTGCGGTCCATTAGGGAGGATCTCCAGGGCCACCTCCATATGTCAGGGAATGCTGGGGCCTACTCTGCTTGGCCCGGGTGTAACAGGCCAGAATAACCCTGTCCCAGATTAACCCCGGGTATAATTTGGCCTAGGCCAGAGTATACCCCGGGGTGTAAACTGGCCTAGGCCAAACTATACCCAGGTATAAAATGGCCTAGGCCAAACTATACCCCGGGGTGTAAAATAGCCTAGGCCAAACTATACCCCTCCAGGCCAGATTATACCTTTCTATCATGGAACCTGGGGGTAAAGTGGCCTAGGCCAATTTATACCTTTCAGGTCATATTATACCCCAATGAAATCATTGAGTGATATACACAAGAATTGCTTTTTCAACATTTTATTGAGAAACCAAACTGACTTAATTCTTAAACTCTTCATGGGGAAGATTGCTTTTTCAACATTTTATTGAGAAACCAAACTGACTTAATTCTTAAAATCTTCATGGGGAAGATTGCTAAACCAAACTGACTTCATTCTTAAACTCTTCATGGGGAAGATTGCACAATTTTTCCAGTGTACACCAGGTGTAGAAATTAAGGGAGGGTATTGATCCCCCCCCCCCATAGATTTGTTACAATTTTTCCAGTGTACACCAGGTGTAGAAATTAAGGGAGGGTATTGATTCCCCCCCCCCCCCCCATAGATTTGTTACCTTAACCAGAAAAACTTGAACGCGATTATAACAAAAGTTAAACATCCGGAACGTAAACTTGTTAAGGTGGTCTTACATGGGGCGAATGTTTATGGTTCACCTGATCAGTGCATGATGTGTCATGCACTGATCAGGTCAGAGATAGGAAACTGCATAAAATTCAAAAGCTGCAGCCAGAGAAGCGATAAATGGTGGCTTCCGGAGACATGGAGGAGGGACGGAGGAGGACCAGGACATGCTTTAGTCTAGCAAGTCCTTGCAACAATATTAATGTTTACAGCTAAACACTGATAACAACATTGAAATGATCATGCTTATTTTCAAGATACAGTGCATGTTCCGTTGTTGACTGTAGATTGAAGCTTGCAGGATATGTCAACCAATCCATGGAGTCACCGACGTTTGTGTAGATGATTATGTCGCAGCTCAACAGATTCGCTGTGGCCATGATCTCTGCATCAGTTGCCCAGACTCCGTCACAACAGATTCCAGAGATGTTTACATATTCATTCACATTTTGGTTCAAGTAGTCCTGTAGTTTTTTTGTCAAGTCAGTTTTCATGTGGCCTATGACTTTATCTCTGAGAAGGGCATGGTTGTCCTCTGTTCCTGTCAAGATGTAGCTGATGGCCCGGAAGAAGCAGTTCCCATCACCTTTGGTTTTATATGTACGCCGTGGTTGTCCAAGGTCCCTTCTGCATCCATAGTATACAACCTTATTAAACATAAGGCCAAGAGTGGTGCTAAGATACTTCCTTCTTGAACTTGGTAGTAGGTTGAAAGTCTTACTTTCCTTGTGTTTCAGTGTGGCAGAGTCACTGGGACAATCATCATGGGAATGGGGTGGTGGAGAAGTCGCTTCATCCTGGTAAATCTTAAGGTTGCTGGTGTGGTAGGAAGTCTTACTTTCCTTGTGTTTCAGTGTGGCAGAGTCACTGGGACAATCATCATGGGAATGGGGTGGTGGAGAAGTCGCTTCATCCTGGTAAATCTTAAGGTTGCTGGTGTGGTAGGTGTTGATTAGTATCTTGCCTGTCTTATTGTTCTTAAGTTTTACTCGTCCTTTGGTCAAGGATTCCACAACTAAATAGGGTCCAATCAGAGTGCTTCCATCTTTGAACCCATGCGATGAATACGGCGCTGATTCTTGATATAAACTATGGTACCAGCAGTGATTTCTTTGTTGCTGTTGTGTCGGCGATCAAAGGCACACTTCTGGTGTTCCTGGGCAGAGTGGATGTTGGTACTGACGTCTGAGTGGAGCTTTTTAAGAATGGTTGTCAGTGTATTTAGCACATCAGGGGTGGCGTCATCTGAAATGGGCATGGGATCTGCAGTGTCATTTTTTGAGGGATTAAGGTGTATAGGAAGCTTGGCTTTCCTTCCATACATGACCTCAAATGGAGTGAACTTGGTTGAAGCATGCACAGATGTGTGATAGGCAAACAGAACACCAGGGATAAACTGATCCCAGTTGTTTCCTTGGTCAATGACAAGCTTACTAAGAGCTTCTTTGAGTGTTCGATTATCACGTTCCCGCTGGCCATTTGTTTGTGGGTGGTATGCAGATGAAATTCGGTGATCTGTTTGAAAATGCTCCATCAGGTTGTCAATGATGAAGTTTACAAACTCTCATCCCTGGTGGCTAATAAGGGTCTCCATACAGCCAAGACGACAAATAACTGAGTGTAAAAAATTTGCTATTGATTTGGCACTCTTATCTGTAACAGCTGTTGCTTCAGTCCATTTGGAGAAATGATCAGTGGCAGCAACTATATATTTGTTTCCATTTGATGTTTCCTGAAGAGGACCAATCATATCAATCCCGACTAAGCTCCATACTTTTCCAGGCACTGGTATACTATTGAGTGGTGGAGCTTCCTTGGTGATTTTGGGATTTATGACAAAACATTTTTGACAGGCTTTTACATATTGGTGCACGTCATTCTTCATTCCCTTCCAGTAATAACGGTCAGAGATTTTGGCTAAAGTTTTATCTCTGCCCCAGATATTGGGTTGTCATGACAGGCCTTCAGGATATTTGGCAGTCTGCTTTTAGTGAGAACCTCCTTTTCCCCATGATAAACAATTCCTCCTTGTGCATGATATGGCTTTGCTGTTTGTCTGAACTGGGACTTGGCATTTGCACGTTTCTCTAGAGGTAGATCATAGGTCCACTGAGGGTACCTTTGTTGAGTTGCAGTGTAGAATCTCAAAAGCTGGTCATACAGTTGATCTTCCATGTCTCTCAAACTTGTAAAAAGTTTGGAGTCATAGAGAGCAGAAAGAAACATATATAGCAAGTAATAGTACATAAAATGAACTATGCACTGATGGGACAGCGCCATCTACTGTCGGTTCAGATCTGCACACTTTTCAACAAATTAGAGAGGGTGAGAAAAAGCAGTGAAGTGCAAACATTATGCCCTGGAGAAATATAACACATTCCTATACACCAATCACAATGAATATTGGGACTGCGGCAATGCTATATTCTGAATAAACAATGCAGTCAACAACCAAATAATGCAAACAAATCAATTTTATTAGTAGATAATAAAATCACAATAATAAAAAACACATAAAGCACAGCAAAAAGGTAGGGGACACAGAGGTAGTTGATCAATAACCAGGCTATACCAGCCTGAAACTATAAATAGACTACTGACAAAGTGCTCAGATGCTAACACAGGTAAACCCAATAAATAGTAACAATTACCCCAACCAGGGCTCTCAATGGTACAAGTGGGTATAGCTAAATACTCAGCCCTTATACAAGCCTGCACTCCTTAACAGTCATAAAACTACCAGTCACCATTACATAGCCATATCATACCTTCAGATGATGAACGGTCCCCCCCGGGCACGCACCCTAACGCGAGTTTCGCGTTATGCTTGGTCACAGGGCTAGTGAACAGGCGGCTACTCCCTCCTATATATACCAGGTTAACTTCCGGTACGCAGAGGGAGAAATATAGTCTAACCTAGACTATTTTATACCTCCAGGTATAAAGTTTATCCCTCGGGGGTATACTGTAGCCTGGGTCAGTTTTTGAATTTTGCACTATTTCCTTTCTCCGCTTGGCATCTGATTAGTATATGACACTTCAAGTTTTTTTCTGGTTGAAGTAAAAAAAAAAAGTCTGTGAGGGGAATGTATCATTGCCTTCGTTTTCTGCGCATGGAGTAAAATTGCGCATGATAACATTATAGCGTAGAAGGTGTAGCCATAGCCATTTTACATTCGTCAGGTATAGAGTTTATCTCCCGGGGTATATTTTGCTGGGCTAAACTAAACCAGGATTTCACGTTTTGTGCCAATTTTTGCTCAAACTGTGAACTTGAATTGGCCTAGGCTAATTTATTCTTATCTTAAACAGGGATTACGCTATTTTCAATCCATTTGCAGCAATGAAAGTAAACTTGCCAATGCATTTATAACTGCCAAGTCAAACCTCCAATCATAAATCCCTGCCCCAAATATAATAATTGCACCAGTTACTTTTTAGATGATAATTTGGTGCAATCATAAGGTTTGCACTTGGCTTGTTACTTGCAAGAATTTTTACTTGCTATTTGTGACTTTTTTAAATTTGCGCCTGATAAGGCGGGAGGATATAGTCTGGCCTAAGCTATTTTACACTCCCTGTGTAGAGTGTATTACCCGGGGTATACTATGGCCTGATCCAAACTATAGCAAGGTTTCACATTTTTGCACACATATTTGTGCAAACAATTTAAATTGGCCTAGGCTAATTTATACTCCGGGGTATAAACTAGCCTAGGCCGATTTGATCACAGGTGGGTATAATATGACCTGAGAGGTATGAATTGAGCTAAGCTCATTTATACTCTGGGATATAAATTGGCCTAGGCAAAAATAAACCTAGGGTGTATTCTAGCCTAGGCCAATTTAACCCTGGTTATAGTGTGGCCTGATGGTATACTCTGGCCTGCTACAGTTTGGCCTAGGCTATTTTACATCCCGGGGTATAGTTTGGCCTAGGCCAAAATATACCCGGGGTATAATCTAGCCCAGGCCAGTTTAACCCCGGGGGTATAATCTGGCCTGGAGGGGTATACTTTGGCCTAGGCTATTTTATACCCGGGGGTATAATTTGGCCTAGGCCAAAGTATACCCGGGGTGTAATCTAGCCTAGGCCTCTTTAACCCCGGGTATAGTCTGGCCTGAGGGTATACTCTGGCCTGTTACACCGGCAACAGCAGCTACCCTCCTCATTCAACCTCGTGGCTTGGTTCTTCTCCCAGGGCCTCCTGCCCCTTTCTTATATATAGCCTTGCCCCTGATCGCCCCCCTGGCCATAATCTTGTGGCTCACAGGCAGCTAAGGTCCCCTACCCACAACCAAGATCATATCTTCCAACTTTTCAATGTGAGAAAGAGGCACAATTGTCAAATTAAGCCACTTCCCCTCATCGATTGATGTATAGGAGATAGGGTGTAACAGTTACAACAATATAAACACTTGGAATAGGCAAACGAATCATTTATTGATGCAGATCTGCATGTTACTTCAAAGACGGATAGAGGAGAACAACCAGAAACACGGGACATGGATTAAAAAGAGTAAAAAAGCAAGAAAAGGAGCTCTAGGAATTCCCTGAAAAAAGCACGAAAATAAGGTCTGCACTCGCCACAACTGAATGTAAAATTGTATCAAATTTATTGAGGCTCACAAAAAAGGGACAAAACACAAGACAAAATTAAAAAACATCTACACATATCACCAGGGGATCCCTAAAAAAACAGGCTCTCAAAATTACATCAAGTCATCATATTCTAAATACATAAATCACATAAGTAAGTAATTAGTTAAAGACCAGCAGACAATAATTATTATGCATATGTGAACAGTGTGCGTAGTGAACATTAGATACCAACCTAGTATAAAAAGTGCCAATGTGCTATATACAATACTAGTAAGCTGAGAAGGGGATACAGTGTGATGAATAATCACCTGCTATACAGCAGGCAGCTGCTGGTCAATTGTAACCAATATAAAACAGAAAAATTACATCACCTTTGAGACATATTATGAGCTATAGGGTCCCCCAGGAGAGCAGCCAGCCGACGCGTTGCATGGGATTTCCCCTTCACCAGGGAATGATGGTCGCTGACATCACCCCCTCCTCCCTTTATACTGAGCCGCGCCGCATCCAGACACCGTCACTCCGGCTCCCGCACGTGCCCCCCACCCGGCCAATCAGAGCTGGCCGTAGGGGCCAACACCTCGGAAGCGGCATCGCCTAGTTTTTTAGGGATCCCCTGGTGATATGTGTAGATGTTTTTTTAATTTTGTCTTGTGTTTTGCCTCAATAAATTTTACATTCAGTAGTGGCGAGTGCAGACCTTATTTTCTTGCTTTTTGCAGGGAATTCCCAGAGCCCCCAAAATTTCGCATTTAATGGGCTCAAAAGAGAACAAGTCTCTCCAAACCAAGATGAAGGCGGTGGCACTGCTCACCAGACCATTTAAAACAATAATTAAAAAAACATGTTTATTACAGTACTCTTGCTTGTCAGAATGTTTCAGCACAGGGGCTGGCAGTATTGTATCTCCCAATTATATGTTGGCCTTTATCTATTCAGGGTGGCCACCACCCCGCTTTGAGCTGAGCACCCCCTCATAGTGGAAACGATCTATGGGGTATCCCAGACTAGGACACAGGATTACCCAAGGTCTGCAGAGGGGCCATCATGCTGCCAGCGAATAAAACACACAGAGAACTTCTCTTCACCAGGCACCCAGGCCCAAACTGCTCCACAAGGGCTTTTCCTTCACACAACACTCAGAGCAGGGGCAACCACACCTTACTGGAGGCACATCAGCTCCCCCATCGCAGCCTGTCAGTCCTTTTGGTTCCTCTCTACTCTCAAGGCGCTCCTTCTCTGTCACATCCAGCGCCAGAACCTCCCGTGTCCTCTCTTTCCCAACTAGGTCCTCTCCTCTTTCTCTGAATACCGAGCCAGCGGCGAGAACGGAGTCCTGCGATTGGCCGCCGGGTGGTCATGTGGGCAGGTCCTGCCAGTGGCCGGCACAGAGGATGCGACTGCACCCACGTGACCGCCCGGTGGCCAATCGCGGGACTCCGTTCTCGCCGCTGGCTCAGTATTCAGGTTAGAAAAACAAGTTATTTATGTGTTTTGCTGCGAGGGGGGTTCCAGCATTGTGGATGCCCCCCTTCGCTTTTTACAATCCCTACACAGCGGGACCAACACCTGTTTAGGTAAAAACGGGTGTTGGTCCAGTTTAAAGCAGGGCTAACAGTCAAAGATGACTTAAACCGGACCAACACAACAAACAGGGCTTATACGCATCCCTCCCCAGGGCAATTCATATTGCTGCACATAAACATTAATTTACCTTTTTCTAACTCCTGCTGTAGTAAATTCTAAAAACAAAATGGCGGCTCATGTACCTGGAGGCCACCTGCAAACAGGAAGTGCTGCTCAGCATGGCTGGGATGCTGGGAAAAGAAGCCCCAAAATGGCTGCTACCACTAGAAAATCTGTGGTGTGGCATTTCAGCTGTGGATGCAGAAGCAAATGTAAGTGCTGACAATGCTTCAGTATCATGTGTGCGGGAAGGGCAAGGGAGTTTTGGGGAGTTTTGTTTCTCAACAGTGACAGGCTGTTGGTCTGGTTTAACTGCTAGAAGAACCCCATATACTTTCTGCACATTTAGGGATCTAAATCTTAATCCTGCAAATGAAAAAAAAATATTGTATAGCAGTGTACGTCTCTGATATGTGTTTTTTGTTGTCAGCGTGCTTTGCTGGATTACATAATCTTAGGTGGTGTCAGGTCCCGTGGGATGTCTTCCTTCCAATAAGTCAGCAACCCCCAATCTCCGCTGCTTTCTTCACCTATAGCCAAGCCCCCGTTTGCCGGGACGCAGGATACGCCTCACCGGACACGGTTGCCCCCAGGACTTGTTAGCACAAAGGATGCTGACTTATGCAGGGGAAGGTGGACGAACCAGGAACAAGACTGGTAAGGCAATCGGGCAGAGGTCATACACAGGTGATCAGTCCAAGGAAGCACGGTACAAGAGGATTGAGACGGAAGAATGGTCAGGGCTAGCCAAAGGTCACACCAGGAGGTCAGAGATACGTGGTACAGAGGAGCAGGCAGGAATCGTGGTCAAAAACAGGCAAGGTCGGTCCAGGCGGCAATCAGGAATGGTCATACACGGCAGAATCGTAAGGAAAATAGCAATCACAATCACACCCAGCAGCACGCTATCACGGGCCAGGATCAACTGCAGAGCAAATCCCTTTATAGTGGCAAAACCAGCAGGATTGGACAGGGAGACAATGGCTAGGATTGGTGCACATAGGATCTGGCGGCCGATTGGAGCACTGGCCCTGTAGTCTGATTGGTGAGCTCTGGGCTGATTGCCCCAGCTGAGCTTCCCAGGCAAACTGCTCAGTGCTGCACCTTCTAGACTTTGTTCTTTTAAACAGCCTCCGGTGGCCATTCTGAGTATTGCACCACCGGAAGACATGAGCTGACTGTATAGGCCAGCAAGCACAAGCTGAGTGACAATGGGCAAGGGGGAAGGACTTACTCGGCGACACATGCGCCATAGGGGATGGCAACTGAGGCATAAGCGGATCCTGGGCAGCTGAGCTTCCCAGGCAAACTGCTCAGTGCTGCACCTTCTAGACTTTGTTCTTTTAAACAGCCTCCGGTGGCCATTCTGAGTATTGCACCACCGGAAGACATGAGCTGACTGTATAGGCCAGCAAGCACAAGCTGAGTGACAATGGGCAAGGGGGAAGGACTTACTCGGCGACACATGCGCCATAGGGGATGGCAACTGAGGCATAAGCGGATCCTGGGCAGGAGGAACCCGAGCCCGTTGCCTAGGGACACCACGGGCACGGGTAGAAGGTAAGTTATTCGTGACACTACCCCCCCTTCACGAGGGGCCTCCGGACCCTCACCAGACTCCACAGGACAACCGCCCCGAATAGTTCTGACAGACTTCAATGAAGATACACGAGGTACCCTCCTGGATGGAGAGGCAGGCGGACAAACAAACTCTGAGACCAGGGTTGCCCCAACAGTGATGCTAGCGCAGTGTTCTTCACAGTGTGGGCCCCATCCTGTCAATTCCCCAGTTTCCCAATTAAGGGTAGGGTTGTGCATCTTCAACCAAGGGAACCCTAAGACAACCGGGGTTTCAGGGCAGTCAAATACAAAAAACTCAAGATTCTCAGAATGGGAGGGTCCCACAACTAGGCTGATAAAAGGGGTTTTGGAGGTTACTATTCCTCCACGAACAGGAATATTATTTACAGCCAACATCTGGAGGGGCTTCCCAAGGGGTATTAATGGAATGCCTAAGGCGGTCACTATGGATTTATCCAAAAAGTTGCCCACTGCTCCGCTATCGACTAGAGCGGGGATGGATTTCCTGGATAACTCCCAACCCACAGTAACAGGTAACAACATCTTATTTCTGTGAAGGGAAGTTACCTGACCGTCCTGACAAACTTTCTCAGTCTTGTCAGTACGTTGCAATCCCGCCAAAGGTTTTTTATTGGGGCAGGTCCTAACCAGGTGACCAGAAGTCCCACAGTACATGCACAGGCCTAAGGTGCGACGTCTACTCTTTTCATTAAGAGAAAGGTGAGTAGCCACAAGCTGCATAGGCTCATCAGGGGGCGAAGATGAGACCTCTCCTACAGTGGATGACTCCCAATGAGAAGATTCCCGGAAGTCAGAATGATTCTTCTCCATATGTCTCTCCTGTAGCCGTCTGTCAATTTTAATGGCCATAGGCATGAGTTCATCCAGGCTTCTGGGGTAGGGAAAATTCGTTAGAACATCCTTAATACTCTCTGAGAGACCAATACGATACTGACTACAGAGAGCAGGATCATTCCAATGGGATTCAATCGCCCAGCGGCGGAATTCAGCGCTATATTCCTCTGCTGAACGCTTCCCCTGTTTCAGGCTTCGAAGCCTGGCATCGGCGGTCGAAGTCTTGTCTGGGTCAGAATACAGAATCTCCATAGAGGAGAAAAAGCTGCGACAGTTTGCAAGGCCTCATCAGTGGGCGCTAAGCTATACGCCCAGGACTGTGGATCACCCTGGAGCAGAGAGATAACCAGACCAACCCTCTGCAATTCGGTGCCCGAGGAGTAGGGCCGTAGTCTGAAATAAAGTTCACACGAGTTCCTGAAGTTGGAAAATCTTTTTCGGTCCCCATTACATTTTTCAGGAAGGGGAACCTTCGGCTCGACAAGAGGTAAGGATGAAGGTGG
The DNA here is from genome assembly GCA_027917425.1 of Gastrophryne carolinensis. Taxonomy (NCBI): domain Eukaryota; kingdom Metazoa; phylum Chordata; class Amphibia; order Anura; family Microhylidae; genus Gastrophryne; species Gastrophryne carolinensis. Next base: position 53,893,071 of record CM051236.1, on the reverse strand, counting down.
TGCAGCCGGCTGGCGATCTTGATTAGCCACACGTTGGGACAAGTAGTTAATGGCGGTACCCATGCCATGCACTTGTTGTTCAAGTCGCTCAAAATCAAAACTCTCCTGAGTGGCTACACGCTGGGCCAGCTGGTTGATGGCGGTGGCCAAAGCTTGCACCTCCTGCATTAATTCTTCCATCTATGATAATATTTTTGGGCCCGTGATAATGTCAGGTCCCGTGGGAAGTCTTCCTTCCAATAAGTCAGCAACCCCCAATCTCCGCTGCTTTCTTCGCCTATAGCCAAGCCCCCGTTTGCCGGGACGCAGGATACGCCTCACCGGACACGGTTGCCCCCAGGACTTGTTAGCACAAAGGATGCTGACTTATGCAGGGGAAGGTGGACGAACCAGGAACAAGACTGGTAAGACAAACGGGCAGGGTCATACACAGGTGATCAGTCCAAGGAAGCACGGTACAAGAGGATTGAGACGGAAGAATGGTCAGGGCTAGCCAAAGGTCACACCAGGAGGTCAGAGATACGCGGTACAGAGGAGCAGGCAGGAATCGTGGTCAAAAACAGGCAAGGTCGGTCCAGGCGGCAATCAGGAATGGTCATACACGGCAGAATCGTAAGGAAAATAGCAATCACAATCACACCCAGCAGCACGCTATCACGGGCCAGGATCAACTGCAGAGGAAATCCCTTTATAGTGGCAAAACCGGCAGGATTGGACAGGAAGACAATGGCTAGGATTGGTGCACATAGGATCTGGCGGCCGATTGGAGCACTGGCCCTGTAGTCTGATTGGGCTGATTGCCCCAGCTGAGCTTCCCAGGCAAACTGCTCAGTGCTGCACCTTCTAGACTTTGTTCTTTTAACCCTTTAAATGCCAAGCACGTAGTTTCTACGTGGTTGCTTCTCCTACCGTTAAGTGCCAAGCACGTAGAAACTACGTGCCTGGCATTTCCCCCAAACAGTTAAAAAATAGAAAAAAAAAATCACTTACCTCCGGTATCCTTGTGAAGCCTGGGGTCCCCTCTTCCTTGGGGGGGCATCCGATCGCCCCCCCGTCGTCCTCCGTCTTCAGGGGGGGGCCCGAAACCAGCCGCCCCCCCCCCGTTTCCAGCGCTGATCGCCGATCGCCGCTGTAAAAAAAAAAATAAAACTGTCATTTACTCACCTCCGCGCCCGAGCCTTCTGTCCGGGCCTCCTCTTCACCAGGGGGGGGTCCGATCCCCCCCCTGGGCTGCGCAGTCTTCAGGTGAGGACCCTCTTCCGGGTCCTCACCTCTTGTAATGGCGGCGACGGCCGCCGCCGCTTAGCCCCGCCCATTGTGGGAGGAGCGGGATGACGTCATCCCGCTCCTCCTATACCCCCTCCGAGCTCCGGCATCTGTCAGATGCCGGTGGTGATCGGAGCAGAGCGGGTGTCAGGTGAGGAGGCTCCGATCGGAGCCCCCTCACCTGTCACCCGCCCTGCGCCGATCACCACCGGCATCTGTCAGTGACAGCGGCGCGGGACAGCGGCGAGGGACGTCGGATCGGAGGTGAGTATTGTGTAAAAAAGAAAAATAAAGATTTTTTTTTCTCTGTGTGTTTGTCATTTTTTTACTATTAACCCCTTGTGAACTGGTAAGGGGTCCATGACCCCTATACCAGTTCACAAGGCTGGGGAGATGGCAAGCCACCTGCGCTAGCGGGTGGCTTGCCATTAACCCCCGGCACCCCCATTACCTGCCTCCCCAAAGGCCAGGGGGGGGCAGAAGAGCCCGGGCCCACATGGGCTATGTGGGCTCGTAGGCTGCAGGGTGGGGGGGCCACATAAGCTGGCCCCCCCACTCTGTGCCTACAAGCCCCCATAGCTGGTCCCGGGCTGGTTACTGTGGGTAAGGGGGACCCCACGTCAATTTTTTTTTTGATTTTTAAGGGTTTTTAACCCTTAAAAATCAAAAAAAAAATGGGGTCCGCCCCCCCTGGGAGGGGGGACCCTATGTCATTTTTTTTTTTGATTAACCCTTTGTAATCTGTCATCCAGCAGCTATAAAAGGCTTCTAGCAAGTGAGCAGAAGCCAGTGATCGCCGAGGGACAGAGTGCTCCAGGATGGATGGGAGGTGAGTATAGTGTAAAAAAAAAAAAAAATTAATAAAATATTTTTTTCTTTATGTGTGTGTGTCATTATTTACTTTTAACCCCTTGTGAACTGGTAAGGGGTCCATGACCCCTATACCAGTTCACAAGGCTGGGGGGATGGCAAGCCACCTGCGCTAGCGGGTGGCTTGCCATTAACCCCCGGCACCCCCATTACCTGCCTCCCCAAAGGCCAGGGGGGGGCAGAAGAGCCCGGGCCCACATGGGCTATGTGGGCTCGTAGGCTGCAGGGTGGGGGGGCCACAAAAGCTGGCCCCCCCACTCTGTGCCTACAAGCCCCCATAGCTGGTCCCGGGCTGGTTACTTTGGGTAAGGGGGACCCCACGTCAATTTTTTTTTTGATTTTTAAGGGTTTTTAACCCTTAAAAATCAAAAAAAAAATGGGGTCTCCCTCCCCTGGGAGGGGGGACCCTATGTCATTTTTTTTCCCGATTTAACCCTTTGTAGTGTGGATGGTTTTTGTATTTTTTTTGTGAATGTTGTAAAATACTTGTTTCAGTTAGGGGGGTCTCCTGGGCAGGAACGGGGGGCTACCGATAAATATGTGGTACCGTTCTAATCGGTAGAAATGGGGCTTTCACATGCAATATGATTTTCCTTAATAAAATACATTTTTTATTTAAAATAAAGGAGTCAATTTTCTAAAAAAATGTTTTTATTTATTTTTTTTTTTTTCACTTAATAATATTGTAAAAAAAAAAAAAAAAAAATACAAACAAGACATTTCATGTTAAAGTCTAAACTCTGCTGCAAAAAATATATATATAATTTTTCTGAAAGTTACAGCAAAAATGGCGCAAAACATGTCGCAAAACATGACGCAAAATGGGGAAAATGGCCTGTCAACAGAGGGTGACAAAATCTCAAGTAGGCTGGCAATTAAAAGGGTTAATAGTACCTATGCATGTTGGGTATTGTTCTGTTCGGGGGACCTTGCTCTTTCAGACTTAGCTTGTTTTTTCTGGTTTGCATATTTATATTTTAGGAAAAGGTGTTTTTTATTCAGCTTTTTTATAAATTTTTTAGGGAAACCCTGCGCAACCAAAGAATTCTTTGAGGAATTAATTCCAGAAAGATGAGCCCACTAGAACAAGCTGGGTACCCTTAAAAAGCTTAACGTGTGTACTTTCAGGGAATATATGGTTTATGGGGGATATTCCAAATGTAAAGGGTTGTTTTGGTTGAAAAATCGCAAGGTGCGCACTTTGTCTGCAGAGCTGAAATTTTCAAGTAAAATTACCGTTATGCGCACGCTTTACTTTGGGGTGTTTGGCAACTCTTCCCTTGACAGAACCTATGCATGTTGGGTGTTGTTCTGTTCGGGGGATGTTGCGTTTTCAGATTAAACTTGTTTTTTCTTGTTTGTATATAGTTTTTTTAGGAAAATGTGGCTTTGATTCTGCTTTTTTATCCTTTTTTTAGGGAAACTCTTTGCAACCAAAGATTACGTTGAGGGATTACTTCCAGAAAACTATGGCCACATCCACAAGCTTGGTACCACTAGAAAGCCTGAGGTGTGTACTTCCAGAGAATATATAGTTTGTTGGGGGTATTTCAAATGTAAAGGGTTGTTTTTCTGGAAAAACCGCAAGGTGCGCATATTGCATAGCATAGTTGTATTTTATCTGAAAATCTCCTAAAGCGCTGTTTCAGTTTGGGGGAGTCTCCTGGGCAGGAAAGGGTGTCTACCTATACATATGTGGTACCGCTGTAACCAGGAGAAATTGGGATTTCACACGCAATAAGATTTTATTGACAAACTTACATTTTTTATTCCAAAAAAAACTACAATATGTAAAAATTTTTTTTTTTTTTTTTTTTTTGCACATATTTCACCCAAAAATATTAAGAATACACCTAACAAATGACAAACAAGACATTTCATGTTAAAGCCCAGACTCTGCTGAAAAAAACAATATATCATTTTCCTGGGAAATCCCTGGAAATCCCTTCAAAAATCACATTTGAACATGGGGAGCGCAAAATAGTGCAAAATGGTCTGGCAACAGAGTGTGACAAAAACTCCAGGTAGGCTGGCACTTAAAGGGTTAAACAGCCTCCGGTGGCCATTCTGAGTATTGCACCACCGGAAGACATGAGCTGACTGTATAGGCCAGCAAGCACAAGCTGAGTGACAATGGGCAAGGGGGAAGGACTTACTCGGTGACACATGCACCACAGGGGATGGCAACTGAGGCATAAGCGGATCCTGGGCAGGAGGAACCCGAGCCCGTTGCCTAGGGACACCACGGGCACGGGTAGAAGGTAAGTCATTCGTGACAGGTGGATGATGAATGTGTAAATGTTATTTGTGTGTCAATGTGTGTAGTTTATTAAAGTTAATGTACTTTAATAATATATATAAAAACTTGAAAGCCTAGGACCTACTATATCCCCTTCCTACTGTTGTAGATCATCTATGACTAATTTGTCTACTAATTTAATTGGCCAGGAAGACTGGGTTATGTGTATGTGGTCATTTCTTGAGGAACATATAATGAATTTAATTTTCTTCCAGCGACAGAAGCTTTCTCCATGTTTTATCACATTTCATTAAATAGTGAGCTGACAGGGTCATGAGACCTTCCTCTAATTTACAGAAAGCCCCTCTCATTCGATTCCTAGCATCTAACTGGATGGGCTCATTGTAGTCTGCGCTAAAAGCAGCGAGAAATATTAGCCTGGTGGTTCTGGACTGGTCTTGCTGGGGGAAATATTAGCACACATCACCCTCTCTTCAGTACCGAGGCTCTTACCATCTTTATTTTGTACTGTACATTCAACTGAGTCCTCCAGCTAGACTGCGGTGACAGTGTGCTTATTAAAAAGAATGTCAATTCAATTCTGCCTTTTCACCAGGGGACTAGATAAGATTAGAAAGTAAGACCTTATATTTCACTTTTTGATTCAATGGATAGGAGTCAAAACCTATCCGTCATTTATATTTCTATCCATTTACTAGTGTTGCTTGAATATGCTTCTGTGTGATTCAAGAGAAGTTTGTCCAAAGTCGTCCAATTCAGGATTCAGGGTACTCCAAATCTCAACTCTATTTAAAGAGGAACATCCGACCCTTTCTGATGTTCCTCTCTAAACATCACTCCAACTCCCTCACTGCCTTTTGGATGTCAGCGTTATCTAAAACGCAGATTTCTGCCAGCATTCCTGGCCCCTTTCAACCCCCTTAGCCATCACTGAATGAAGGCTGCAGCTTTAGCCGTACTCTCCCTTCGCCGTCCCTCTTCAAATGTCCCTCGCCGCTCTTGCACCAAGTGTCATTGCAGCCTATGCACTGACGCTACGTATGCACGAGATCTAAGGGGCGACGCAGTGCATGATGGGACAGCAAGATGCCGCAGCCCTACAGAAGACCACGCGAGACTGAGGGATGCTGGAGCGCGATGCGACTGGACAGGTAAGTCTTACATCTTAAACTGGAGGGGCAGCGGGGCCTAGCAAGCCAGGTTTGGGGAGTTTTAATTAACTTCCCAGTACCTGCAACGTTCCTCTTTATGATTATAGGGGGAAAACTCTGATGGTGGGTTCCTTGAAACAGCAGCCGAATGACCCCCAAAGAGTGAAATATGTAGAGGGATTTGTCTGTTACTGGGAACAGAGAGGTTTTGTGAAGAATGTGCCAATTGGCCAAGCACCAGGGGAAGTGGTTTCAGCCGTGGAAAGATCATATTTTTTTTTAAACGGGCCACCACTGAGCTGGCAGCATCTCTCCAAGCATGCCAGGGAACCCAGAGAGGATTTTGTGCCGCTTTAACATTTTACAGATAATTTAGGCAATATCAAATTAATAGTAGATAGTTAAGGATACATAAAAAGTCTACCAAACAGTGAAGGAAGTATGATCGGAAATGCCCACAAGGAGGATGCAGTTCCACGTAAAAGGGTGTGTGGGAAGACCCAGAACTTGACCCACTTTCCTAAAGTGACCTCTGTGGTTCAGGAAGATTTAGGTATTTGGTAGGTCTTAGTATTTCATGGTGCAGCAGCAAAACCATGCAGTGTCGGTAGAAGGGTTAACATGAGTGCCCCCTCTTTATTGGGATGCCTCTTCTGGACGAATGGTCTCCGGTACGCAGGGATAAAATTCGAGGTGCCCACCTTCAGCTGCATGGCCAATACCCAGTCCACCTTACTGGAGTCATGTCCTACAGGGAGTTCCTCCCTCTAGTAACTGAAGCCGTTCTGGCCCATAATGTCCAGGGCTTCTTCCTTCAAGCACTGATCTCCATTCTCTATTCAGCCTTCTGGCTCAGAATTCAGGTCCTGCTTCCCCAACTGGAGACACCTGCTCACTCCCTGAGTTTTTTTTTTTTATAAGACCGAGGAACCAATCAGTAACGAGATGGGCAGTCCCTAACTAAATGCCTGAAACTTAACTCCTCAGTGGCAGTGAGGCAGCAACTAAAAGTGCCTTGCCACTGTCCCTAAACACAACCCTACCCTACACTAACCATTAACCCCTAAATTTGCTGAAACATGCAATAAAAAACAAAAAAAGGGCATTTAAAAATTACAAATCAGATCTCTCAGCAGTAACCTCTGAAAAGTAGAAAGCTATCCTGGGTTTTGGTCCACTTCGGTGGGGCACCCCAATCAGGGGAGCCCCGCTGTGTGAAACCCCCCAGAAAGCCCCAAAAACTCACCTGTCCCCGCTCCCACGTGACCGCTGCAGCCAATCCCCACTGACGGACAAGCGAGGTCCGTCGCCGGACAAGCGAGCATGCCCGCTGCCGCCTCCCACGCGTCACTCTTACAGGGAGCGCACCGGCCATTCACAAACGGCACGGGTGCGCACCCTGCTAGAGGGATGCGCGAGCTGCGGCGGAGGCTCGCGCATGGGCCTCTGGATCGAGGAGCAGGTAGGGATTTCGGGGCTTTCTGGGGGGTTTCACACAGCGGGGCATACCCGATCCCGGGCCGATCAGCATCGGGTGTTGGTCCACTTTAAATAGATATCCATTATATCATTCTTGCACCTTTCTTGCCCTCTATCTTGCACCTTGCACTTTTTGCCACTTTTTGCACAAATAGTTATTAAATTCATTTAGTATATGGATTTCATGCTTGCTGTATTATGATTATGATGAGGCATACATTTTCTCCCCATGGCTTACACATCTGGGTTGATTCAAAGAAACATGTAACAGCTTGGATTTGGCTCACGATCATCCTATTTTTCACGTCCGCTCGTGCGTTCGTATGAACTTGCGAGTGATTCAATAAGCAAATACGTTTCTATCCTAAAAGATACGTCCGTTCGTATGATATCTCCCGAACTTGCCTCAGTCAGTTGACAATCGTAAAAATCACGTTCATGTGCTCACCTGTTGCGGCGGCAGCCTGTTTTTTCGGCTGCTTCCATCGTCAACCTCTTCCAATTACTTGCGTTTGCCTCTGGTTTTCATTGGTTTTTGGCCTCTTAGATTCGTGCGTTCGTATGTTTATAAGATCTTGCGCATGCGCACCCTCAACCAGAAACTTACCTAAACCCCTTAGCGGCTGCATCCAACTTCATTTCTCGGTCCCTCAAACTTACCTAAACCCCTTAGCGCTTGCATCCCACTTCATTTCTCGGTCCCTCAAACTTACCTAAACCCCTTAGCGCTTGCATCCAACTTCATTTCTCGGTCCCTCAAACTTACCTAAACCCCTTAGCGCTTGCATCCAACTTCATTTCTCGGTCCCTCAAACTTACCTAAACCCCTTAGCGGCTGCATCCAACTTCATTTCTCGGTCCCTGAAACTTACCTAAACCCCTTAGCGCTTGCATCCAACTTCATTTCTCGGTCCCTCAAACTTACCTAAACCCCTTAGCGCTTGCATCCAACTTCATTTCTCGGTCCCTCAAACTTACCTAAACCCCTTAGCGCTTGCATCCAACTTCATTTCTCGGTCCCTCAAACTTACCTAAACCCCTTAGCGCTTGCATCCAACTTCATTTCTCGGTCCCTCAAACTTACCTAAACCCCTTAGCGGCTGCATCCAACTTCATTTCTCGGTCCCTCAAACTTACCTAAACCCCTTAGCGCTTGCATCCAACTTCATTTCTCGGTCCCTCAAACTTACCTAAACCCCTTAGCGGCTGCATCCAACTTCATTTCTCGGTCCCTCAAAGTTACCTAAACCCCTTAGCGGCTGCATCCAACTTCATTTCTCGGTCCCTCAAAGTTACCTAAACCCCTTAGCGGCTGCATCCAACTTCATTTCTCGGTCCCTGAAACTTACCTAAACCCCTTAGCGGCTGCATCCAACTTCATTTCTCGGTCCCTCAAACTTACCTAAACCCCTTAGCGGCTGCATCCAACTTCATTTCTCGGTCCCTCAAACTTACCTAAACCCCTTAGCGCTTGCATCCAACTTCATTTCTCGGTCCCTCAAACTTACCTAAACCCCTTAGCGCTTGCATCCCACTTCATTTCTCGGTCCCTCAAACTTACCTAAACCCCTTAGCGCTTGCATCCAACTTCATTTCTCGGTCCCTCAAACTTACCTAAACCCCTTAGCGGCTGCATCCAACTTCATTTCTCGGTCCCTCAAACTTACCTAAACCCCTTAGCGCTTGCATCCAACTTCATTTCTCGGTCCATAAAACGTTATAATATCACATAATTTACATGTGTCTATATGTTTCTAAGTGTGTTGTTTCTGGTTTGTGTAATTTTTTGGGTGTGTGCATATTAGAAAAGACACATTTCTGAAGGATTAAAATATAATTTATTTAAAATATTTTCTTTGTTTTTTTTTTAATAATTGTAAAAACTTTGTTTTGTTTTTGGGTTTTTTTTTTGAAAACCTTTTTTTTTTTTTTTACAACGAAAAACAAATATAAATATTTTGTATTTTTTTAACAGTAAAACACCTTTTTTTTTTTTTTTGATTTTTTTTATAAAAATACATCTTTTTGGGTTTTTAACAAAAAACATAAAACAAGTGTTAAAATTTTTTAAAATTTTAAAACAACTTTAAGAAAGGAGCCAGGACCAAGGGCACTAATCCTCCTCGTCTTCTTCATCTGTTGGCCCCAACGTCGCCTGTATGGCCAGCAGCTCGGCCACCAACTCCTTCATTCTTTTTTTTTTTCCCGCCAAGGTTTGGGGGATCATCCCTGGAACCAATAGAGAAAGAAACATAAATAGGAGTCCCAGACCGGTTTGTATGCTGGAAATAGATTTAGGGTTAATCAAATACATGTAAATGCATGACATATGTCCTTCTTCAAAGGGATACAGTTAATGCATTTCCCACAGGTAAGTGTTTAAACTCCTTAAACCGGACCTTCAACATTATTTAATGAAAACCAATAACTATTCACAAATGATTCTGCACCACCTCAAAGTTATTTAGGGTTTTTTGGGGATTACAGCGCCGCCATCTGGACTCTGAAGCATAACACTTAATGAGGAGTGGAGAGTTGGATAAAGTACAGGGGAGTAGGTTACAGTGGTGCGTTGGGAATCCAGAGCATAGCTGGGTTGAGGGAAAGGTCATCACTCACACAATGCATGGCAGCACCTTCCTTTTTTCAATCTGTATCCCATGCTGCCTGTAAATATTGTGCATTCCATATTCCCCAATATTGGTTTTCAGTCTAATAACATGCATTAGATGGGTGAAGGGTGTTTTTCCATGTTTCTAATCTGTAGGTACAGTGTGATGGCTAAGTCTTTGGTTCTTAATACTAGTTAGGGTCCTCTTTAAGCTAACGAAGTGCCCACATGAAAGTGTGAACTACACATTGGCTACGCCTTTAGTTATGTGTGTGTTATTAGCTAAGCAAACATTAATATGAATAATGGCATGGAGACTTACGGAGTTGGTGGCCGACAGATGGCTGGTTGGGGCCAACAGGCTGCCCTTGGTCCTGGCTCTGCTGTGAAGAAGTCCCTGGAGAAACATGTGACATTTGGTTAGTACTTGTAGAGAGTCACTATTCCCCACATATCTGGCTCCCAGTCTGGCTGACATCACTCACCTTCGCCAGGATCGACTTCAAGCATCTCTGCTGCCTCCTCCTCCACTATCTCACCCGCTCCAGAAGCTTCTACAAATACATAATAAAGGATAACTTAGTTTTTGGCCTGCCATGTATATCTTTGTGCCTATACATGAAGAGTGACATACCAGAGCCTTCCCCATGCGTGGCCAGGTATGACTCCACGCCCACGCGCCTTGGCCCCTCCTCTGTGGTAAGGTCCAGGGGCTGGTCTGAGGAGGCCACAGAGGAGGGGTAGGTCCGTCGCCCGGGAGATCCACCACCTTCACTCACAGATGCAGAGTCATGCAGCACTGGTCGGCCTGTACGTCTCCGGGTGCGGCGAATTCTGAAATCCATTTCCAACACTACCAAAGAAAAGTCATTATAAATAAAGGCATAACTTAGACATTTGGAACATATACCATGCAATTGCTTTGTACTTACTTGGGAAATGGATTCCAAAAAACCTCCGCACCCGGGGCATGTGCAGACGCTTCAGGTCCGACCAATGCTGCATTATCTGGGTGTGAGTGAAGGTGGTGCTGGTCACACGGTGGATCTCCGCGATGATCTCCCGGGCGATGTCCCTTTTCTCGCACACATTGGGCGCGAAGTCATACCGGCGCTGAAGCATGATCTGAAAAACATAATGGACACAGAGCTTTTACTTTTACACACAGACCCATATGTGTTGCATCACAAGTTGAGAATTTAATGTCATTAACACACACATTTCGAGTGGCCGCCATTTTTGGGGAGTGCCTTCAAGAGGACGTTGACTGTGATTGACAGTCTGGTCTTATGTTATATGTATCACACACCATGTACATACAGATAATAGCCAACATCAAGAATCAGGCCACCTGCATCTATGGCATGTTCGGATGGTTTAAACATCCAAGATGTAGCCTAATGCTTCGGCTTTTGGACCACGTGTGTGGCTTCCCGTTGTGTTTTTATGGCTTAGGAAAACAGTGTTCCTCAAACATCCGCATCAAGGTCCGAGACAGGCCAGGTTTGCCAGCTCGCCCCGCTACTCCACAGGTCAATTAACTGTTGCTAAGCCGGAGCAATTGGCCGAATTAGGACATCAGCATAGACAGTTGAAAACGTGGCCAGGCTCGGCCCTTGAGGATGAAGTGTGAGGAGCCAGTGATTAAACATTAAGAGACCCCAAACTAGTTCCAAACGCATCATTTACATTTAGGCCATCATTGACTATTCGATTAAAATGCACAGGCAGCCACTTACCAGCATGAGGATCTCTTCCTGTTGACGGGTGAAGATAGTGGGCGCCATCTTTATGCTTCTTCCAGGCAGCAGATAAGTGAAACCCCAGCGGTTTCCTGGTTCCGCTCGAACGTACGTTCGTACGAGCGCGTAGTCGTGCGCATAGACGTCACACGCTGGGCTCATTATTTAAAGGTCCCTGCACCCAAAGCTCATTCTCTTTGAGCATTTGTGTACGATGGCACCAAAAAAGGCGATGAGCAAGCGACCCCAGGCAAGCAAGACCGCGGAGGGCCCCACAACAAGGTCCCAGCAAGCTGGCCGAAAACTGAGAGCCAAGACTCCCACCTCGGCCCCACCAAGGGACCCTGGACCCTTAGGTACCAAAAAAAGGGGCCCCAAGCCCCGTGCCCCTCCTGCAGCCAAAAAGCTGGCAACTGCAGCACCCACCACCTCTGCCCCCAGAACAGGCAGCACCAGTGAGCCCACACCGGCCATGCCTTCAAGTAGGGCAGTTCGGAAACCCATGCCCCGCAGCAGGGCCCGAACCCCATCCAGGGCCCGAACCCCATCCAGGCCCCGAAGCACAGCCAGAGGCCGAAGAACCCAATCCAGGGCACGAAGCCCAGCCAGGGCCCGAACCCCATCCAGGGCCCGAACCCCATCCAGGCCCCGAAGCACAGCCAGAGGCCGCAGATCCCAAACCAGGGCCAGAAGCCCCTACAGGGCCCGCCGAACACAATCCAGGGCCAGAAGCCCATCCAGAGGCCGCAGATCCCAAACCAGGGCCAGAAGCCCCTACAGGGCCCGCCGAACACAATCCAGGGCCAGAAGCCCATCCAGAGGCCGCAGATCCCAATCCAGGGCCAGAAGCACCTACAGGGCCAGAAGAACACCATCCAGGGCCAGAAGCCCCTACAGGGCCCGCCGAACCCAATCCAGGGCACGAAGCCCCGACAGGGCCCGCCGAACCCAATCCAGGGCCAGAAGCCCCTACAGGCCCAGAAGAACACCATCCAGGGCCAGAAGCCCCTACAGGCCCAGAAGAACACCATCCAGGGCCAGAAGCCCCTACAGGCCCAGAAGAACCCAATCCAGGGCCAGAAGCCCCCGACCTGGCACCAGCCGGGAACAGAGCCCCCGACCTGGCACCAGCCGGGAACCTAGCCCCCCAAGAGGGCCCCGAATTGCCCCCATGACCACATCTACACCTGGAAGTTCGGTGGCCAGCCACGCAAGAACACCCAGTCCCTTGGCCAGTCCAGTCCAGTCATTGGGAAGCCACCAATCCGGCCATTCCCCTACCCAGCCCCAGGCCATAATGTCACCACATGTGTCTGCACACATGGAGGAGCAGCCAAGCCAACCATCTGGCCGCACATTGCGCCGCGGCCAGTTGAGTGGGAGATTCTCCCATGACCAAAATATGGCATTGGCTAGTGGCCTTACATTATACTATGACGAGCTATATGGGAGCAAATCCAAACACACCACCAAGCAGCGCAAGATGGAATTGTTTGAAACCATCCTCCGACAAGTAAATGCAGCGGGGGAAGAGAGGAAAGATGTGTCCCAAATCCAGAAGAAAATCTCTGATCTGAAGTATGCTGTACGGCAAAAAGAAATTAAAAGGCATAATTACAGGTAACTAAATGTTTACGCTAAATCGAATGTTTTGGATGTACTGTATGCACCTTTTCTGAGTACAAAACGATTTTCTCTTTTCAGCCTGAAAACTGGCGGTGGCTTTCCATCTAAATTGGAGTTTACCCCTGCTGAGGAGATTGTGCTTGGACTTCTCCATCCGGTCGCGGTCGGTGGACATGCTGGTCTAAGGGACACAGACTCACCGACCCGTACCCACGGTGAGTACTCTTAAATCTGCATGTTTGGCTGTTTGCTAAATAATCTACAGTTCACTAGTAACAAGCTAACGGGATGCCCCTATGGTTTGCCTGGCTTGGCCTCGCACTACTGTGGCTGTTTGTGTCCTCTTTTTGTCCCTGGGAATCACACATTTAGGCCCACAGCCATTAGGGCAAAGTTCAAATGTCCAATTGGATTGTTAAAGTCATGAAGTTTCGCAAGATAAGTGAGATATTTGGAATCAATCACAAAACACACATCATTATGTATGGGTTGCCTTTTGGTTGTGTGAGTTGTGTTTGAGTTAACAATTTAATTAGCCACCCACAAACATATCTGACCTAGAGCAGCGACACTCAACTGGCAGCCCGGGGTCCCAATGCGGACCTTGGCACCACATTCAAGGACCCCTGCCCAGACAGCCCTGCACTCAGTTACTTCTGTGTTGACGTGCTCAGAGCTGCCCCCTTGATCGGCCATGTAGTGGTTGGTCTCCTGCCCAATGTCATGGCTCCCTGAAACATAGCATTGCAATATGAAGTACTGCACAGGAAGTGGCATTGCAAGGTACACAGTAACTTTTTAAAAATTTCTCTGGCCACAATCGTGTCCCGCTGCCCCTGCTCTGGCCCATCTGCCACAGTCCCCCCATGCCCCCCCCCCACATAAGCCCCATACATTTGTAACAGATTGGCTCCATCCATCCCATCACCATCAATACGTTAACTCCCCCCTTTAGCCATCCAATCCCTGTCCCCTCAGCTCTGGCCCATCCAGCCCAGCAAGGGCAAGCAGCCTTTATTAGTTGGCACTTTGAAATCTCCAGCCCCTCCACCAGTGTATTTTTTTTTAACTAGACACCCCCTGCGTCAGCACCATGGCCAGACATTCACCTCTCACCACATACCTTGAAATGGGCGTTTCAAACAATTGTTTGAGTACCCCGGACCTAGCGAATGGTAGGCTAAATCCAAAAATGTGCCTTGAAAGTTGTATGCTGACTGGGTACACTTCATGACTTAGAACTGAGGTCACTTAGCAGTTTTTCAGAGCCATTGCACCTATGTAAACTTGCGTGTGTTTGAACAAAGGTCACCATTGCTCTAGAGTTGAAAAATATTACAAATAGAGCTATATTTGATTACCTATCCTAAAAAAGGTTATGTGTGTGTGTTTACGTGGTTTGTTTTTCTCTTCTTCAGCCCAGCATGATCCCTCAGCAAGGGTAAACTCACCCCCCAGTTTGGTTATGCCTACCAGGTCCGTACAGCATAGGAGCCCAGATCAGAGATTTTCGGTAAGTTAATTTAGTAGCATAAATACTAACAAGTGCTTAAGAATGTGTTAAACTGTTGAAATCCAAAATTTGGACGCCAACTTAGCCTTTTTTTTTTGATATGTCCCTACAGACCCGCACACTCATGGAAGAGATCCAGGACATGGAGGAAGATGATGATGTCTCCGTACAGGGCACGTCGGATGAACTCCCCCTGGGTCCCAATTTGGAACTGCTCCATAATGTTTCTCTGGCCAATCCTCAGCAGCAGAGTGAATCTCCATCCATTGTGCTTGCACATGGGGAGACTGACACTACAGTCCCCAGTGTTCACTCTGCTGCTGAGGATTTGCAAAGCAGGCCGGTTGCTGTTGAGGGTACGACACCACGCGGCAGGGCACGCCCAAGAGCCAGGGTAATTGTGCGGCGGACGCCATTACGCCGCCCCACAATTTCCCAGGGGAGGCAGAGTGCCCTGCTTCAATTATGGACCCAACAAAGGGACTCTTATGACGCCCAGCTCGTTACAGAGCGTGAGCAAAGGCATGCCGACATGGTGAACATCCATACCAGTCTACAGGGCATCCTCGCGGAGTTGCGTACCCTCAACAGCAACGTGGTCACTGCAAGTAATGGCATCCAGTCAGCCATGGCTGAGATGACCAATATGCAGAGAAACATTGTGGAGCAGTTTCAAATTCACAATGCTGCCATGGCCCAGGCTAGGTCCCATTCCCATGGACCTCCACCTGGACCTCCACCTGGGTATTATGGGCAGCCACCCTATTAAGCCATGGGTGTGTGGGACATCTTTTCTCTTAACCCCCACTGTATTTACTTGTCCTTTGAGGTTTCAAACAATCCATTTTGTGTTGCTCTGGCAGGTTGTGTTTTGTATTTGCTCCCATATAGCTCCTTAGAGTAATGCTTAAGGCCACTAGCCAATGCCATAGGTCTATGTGGAGTTTATCTGGCCACTTATGGCTTAACCTATGTATTTGGTTGGTGCTCCTCCTGTTTGCAGACATGTTTGTGTGACATTATGGCCATGCCCAAATATCCCTGGGCACAGGCAATATTAATGACTGGACTAGGCTGGCCTTTGGACTGGGTGTCCTTGTTTGGTTGTGCCACTCACTTCCAGGTGTAGATGTGCTCGATGTTTTTTTTTAATGTTATCCATTTGTTACCACAGATGTATGTGGACTGATTTCTGTTAACCACTATAATTTTTCATTTTCAAAGTAAAACAAAAAATTCACTTACAATACTTGTGGCGTTTTTAGTGGGAAGACATTTTTAACAGCTTGGGCTAAACCAGATAATTTTGGTTTGAAGAGGTGTAACAATGCAAAGCTAAAGCTAAGGAAACTACATGAAATACATTAGGCAACAATTAAGGTCTAAATGTTTTACTTAGAGGTAATGCCACATTACGGCAAAACAACATATGTAACAAAAAGGATAACACAGACATACAGAATGGTGAGACAGGGAAAAAAGTTAACTAAAATGCTGGCTGATCAGGTTGGCTCGAACAGATTGGCCAGACTCACTGGGGGGCCCCTCAAAATTCTCGACTTCATCCTCGACGGCTGAAGAGGGCAGGCTGTCCACATAACGTGGGACACGTTCCATGATGGCAAAATTGTGCAAAACAGCACATGCCATTATAATGTCGATCACTTTCTTGGGATCATATTGCAGGGCCCCCCCAGTATGGTCAAGGCAACGAAAACGTGTCTTCAGCAGACCAAAGGCCCTCTCCACAACAGCCCGGGTCTTGCGATGCGCACGGTTATACGCTTCCTGAGAGGCATCCTGGGGCCGCAGCACAGGCGTCATGAGCCAGGGTAGAAGTGGGTACCCGGAATCACCTTAAACAGAGAATTAAATGTAATCAAAATTAAAAAGGCAACCCAACCAACCACAAAAATTTCACAGATATCATAATGATGTAAGGTAAAGTGTTCCCCAAAAAAAACAGGGCACATTAGGGCCCCCAAAAATTGCACTAAGGTATAACCTAAATAAAAATGGCACTTCTATATACCAAATAATTAACAAACATCTGCACGGCCAAGGGTATTTGTATTTTACATATATTTGTAGTTTTCAGACATGTTACAATTAGGATGCTGCTGAGGGCCTATCCACATTTCTCTGGAAACTACAATGTATGCAGTTTAAGTCCACTTTGACATTTAACGACCAATAGTACAAAAGGAGCCAAATGTCAAAGATCCCTATCCACATTTCACTGGAAACTACAATGTATGCAGTTTAAGTCCACTTTGACATTTAACGACCAATAGTACAAAAGGAGCCAAATGTCAAAGATCCTTGGGTATAAACTCCAAACCAATATATTTAGGCACAAGGAACTTACAGACATCCTAACTAAAGGGAAAACATTCTGAAGGCCAAAGCGAGACAAGGATTTTTTGGGTAAGTTCCTAATATATGAGCCAAGAAAAAGGCAGTTGGACGCTTCTGTCAAGTTTTCCAAAACAAACATATCAACAAATACAAGATTAATGCCACATTTAATAACACACAAATAGGACACACTTACCAAGCAGCCATGCCCCCGAAAATTCACCTGCCTCAAATCTCCGAAACAACCCAGATCGCCGGAGGATATAGGAGTCGTGGGACGATCCGGGGTAGCCGGCAAGGACACTCATAAACCGCATATCCGGACCAACCACGGCCTGGACATTAAGTGAGTGTCCCATTTTACGATTCCTTAAGGAAAAAACATACAAAAAGGGTAATTGATATTTGACCCAAACTAATAAATTAACCACAAAACATGTCTGCACTCTATTGGGAAAGACTAATGAAAAGCCGAGATAAAGCAGCTACACAAATGAGGGATAAACAAATATGCTGCCGCAAAGGAAAACAGGTTACATGACACGTTGGGCAACATAATAACCAATCTCAATACCTATATATATACTCGTCGGCTGCCCTAGGTACGAGGGCCACATGTGTGCAGTCAATTGCACCAATAACGTTGGGCATGTCGGCCACATTATAAAACCCAAGCTTAATGGCGTTTCTGGCTGCCATATCATCTGGAAAATAAATATATTTTTGAGTTATGGCAGCCATGCCTTCCAAAAATTTAGACAGTGCGCGGCTCAGCGTAGGCTGTGACATCCCCACAGAGAGGGCACCCAGCCTCTGGAACGAGCCGTTCGCCAAAAATTGCAGGCAGCCAAGCATCTTGGTCATACCTGAAATTGCATGCCCCTTCCTTGTGGTGCGGGCTAACCATGGCCGCAGCTCACTATATAATTTATGGAGGGAAGCGCGATTAAGCCTGGTCAGCTCGAACAGCTCAACATCATTCATGCTATCGATGTTCATGCGACGACGCAGGGGCAATCTGCTCTCAGACATCTCGATCAACTCAATGCCAAAAAGCATAAGCCCTTGATGTGCCACAAACTCGCTCCGCTCCATCCTACTCCCGAAGCCAAATAGCTGCCGGCAAACATTTCGTAAAGCAGCTCTTTAATGGGCTTCAAAACAATTAGCAATCACCTCTCTGAATTGGGCGCAAGCCCATGTGAAGGACGTAAAAAATAGGATCGGACGCAAATAATACGATTTTGACGGGAAAAACACACGAACTAACGCAAATTATACGATTCTCGTACGAAATGCGTATGTTCATATACGTCTATGCGCGAACGATCGTGCGAATACGAAATGGCCAAAAAAACAAGAAAAAATGACAAACACCCACCCAAACTTACGATTCTCGATACGAAATCAATTAACTTTTGCTCTTTGAATCGAGGGGATCCTGTATGTTTGTATGTCCTGTGTGGTCTTGTCTTACGTTTTTTAAAGTGATTTTAATATGTCCATTGTATAGGTTGTGGTTGTAAACAATTAATACATTTTTATTATTAATTTTTGATTCTGAGTTGGAGTGCCTCCCCTGTTGTGTTTTCCAGTTCATAGAAAGGACGCTCCGAATATGGAAAGGGTGCAGAGGCGAGCCACCAAACTTATAAGAGGAATGAAGGATCTTAATTATGAAGAAATATTACAGAAAATAAATCTGTTTAGTCTTGAGAGGAGACTGAGGTAAGATACAATTAGCTTGTATAAATATATAAATGACCAATACAAAAATATGGGGAAAAACGATATCAGATAAAATCCTCATCTGAAAAAAAGGTTACATCTCTGGAGGCAACAATCATTTTTTTTACCATAAGAACTATAAATCTTAAATTGGAATAGCCTCCCACAGAAGCTTGTTACAGCATCAACAGCTGACAGCTTCAACAAAGGATTAGACAATTTCAATCAAGCAGAAAGTAACAGTATTAGCTGTCATCAGTAAAAAATTAAAAATAAAAATACATTTTCCCAACTCCATCCCTTGGTTGAACTTGATGGATGTGTCTTTTTTCAACTGTACTATGTAACTGTAACTATGTAAAATTATATTTTACTCAAATGAACATTTCTTGGGTGCTAAAAGGTCATTTGGCAGCACCAGATAGTGGGCTCCTGTTGGTGGTCACCTTAAAGTTTATGGGGCTTATTAATAGAACGCTAAGGGCACGTAGTGCCAGATGAGTGTCAGGTGAATGTCAGGTCCCAGTGAAAATTATTGTATTTATCAAGTCAAAAATCCAGAGCACCTGTGCTAGGTACTGTCCCATCTATCAACAGTACCGGCACTGAGTTCCCTACCGTGCCAGATAGGACCAGACACTCACCCGGCACTGTGTGGCCTTATCTCATACATTTCAATAGGCTGAGATGGTTATAATTACTTGAGCATTTTTTGGGCTGTTGCATGTGCCAGGGGATCCCTGGGCTGGTTGGAATTATTTTTGGATGTTTTTTTGTACTTTTGTGTTGTGCTGGAAACTTGTGATTTGGGTCGTGTGAAAGCTGTGTCGTGTTTTTATAGTGTCCCTAAAGCAATTCCTATTTTTATTTTAAAAAACTAATTTCAGGAGGACCCTAAAAAAATAAAGATTGGTATTCCAACAGGCGCATATAAATACTGTGCGCTGCGAACACTGCCTGGCCAGGAGCGCTACAACTGACAGCACTGACAGCTTGAAGCCGACTTTGCGGTGCGGGCGCTGCTGAGTGTCTCGGACGAGGAGCTCAAGTGCCACCCAAACCTATAATAATAAATTATCCTCTATATACTCATGGAGCAGAGGACTGTGGAAAGAAACCCTTGGATAGGTTATTGATTTTAGCATTTTCTAGAGTTCCTACTGGAAAATGTTAAATCTAACCTTGGAGAGGCCTGCAAGCCCAGGACTCTTCTTCGCTGAGGATCCATCATCGGTTTGGCAGCTTTATTTTTTGGCTTGCAAAAGTTATAGAAAGCTTCTGCTAAATAAATGTATATTAATAAGCAATGTGTAATGACTTCTAAGTGACTTTGTCCTAAATGGATTTTAACTAGAAATGATGCTTCACTTCTATCTGGCAAGGAAAAAACATTTGCTATTTAGTACTATGAATAAAGGAGTCTCAACTTTTCTTTCTATTAGTTCCACATAACTCAACAACATTCATTCTGCTGGAAGTGTATTGAGGCTTACAATGTTAATTAGGACTGCCTAATTCAAGCATGCCTCATCAAAGATTCTGCTTTATCAAATGAATCCTAACAGTGCACGCTCCACAGACAGCACCAATATTCATTGCTGGTGTCCAGCTATGACCTAACTCATGAATAGGAGATATTTTAAACAAGTGCCAGCATGGTGCCCTGCTTTACACCTCATGCTGTTATGTTAATGGGATTTTATATATAAATAATACATGTGTAGACGTAATCTGCTTAGTTATTGGGATAAATATGGTGTTGATTGGTTTAGGTAAAACACAGTAACCAGTGCAGCCAATTATATATCCTGGATCAGAAATGTTAATATTTCTACAATAAAAGCAAACATCAAAACTGATAATGTGGGCTGGGGGTTATCCCAAAAGATTTGGGGTGACTGGGATCATGCTCCTCTTATTTTGGATAATTGTAGGCTGAATTACTGCTGCTCTTGATAGGTAGAATTCTCCAAGCAAGGGGCAAAAGAAATCCAAAGAGGTAAAAAGTATTTATTCTGATATGGAAAGCCTTTCTGGCCTCTCCAGTGGTGTAACTAAATATGATGGGGCCCTGGTGTGAACTTTAAATCGGGCCCCTTTCAAGGTTCATACTGTAAACTTTTTTCTGTCTTTTAACTAGACAACTAGGGGCCTTATTCATGAAGTGATAGCGCCAGGTAGTGCCTTGTAAGCAACAGGTAGCATCAGGTAGCGGCAGGTGAACGCCGGACACGGAACGCAATTACACATTTATCAAGCAGAATCTGTTGAGCGATGGGATAACGCCATGTAGCGTCTGATTTATCATTATCCCTGCCTCAGCTTACAGCACCGGCATTCAGCCTTGCAGAGCGCCATGTATCACCTCTCGCTACCTGTCGCTCTCCTATACATTTCAATGGACGTTCTTTTATTTCTCTTTAATCAGGAGGTTTTTTTTTTATTATTTTTTTTTTTTATTCTCAAATAATGTTGTGACCTCTCCTGGGCTAGAAAAATACATTTTTGAAATTATTATTCAGTTTTTATATATTTATGCAGAATTGACATTACAGGTCTGGCATTAATGTGTTCATGTCACAATGTGATTACAATGTAATTCCAAATGTTTTCGTTTTGTTACTGATGGATACATGGTAAAAAAAACTTTAACCACACAGCCTCCGGCAGGCTGAAGCATTTTTGAACGCCGGTGGTGTGTGAGGCTGTTTTTTTTATGAATATGCTGTGAGTCGGTCGCACTGACCAGTCGCTGACATTCGCTCCCATACTGCGCTGTTCTAGTCATATAGCGACTCCCCACAATGTATTCATCAATGCTGCACAGCAACTGAGTCACTCTGAATTAGCGTACCACGACCGAACACAGTGACTACTAGCAGGCGCACAGAAATGCCTGCGACAGAAACAATCTGTCGCTACCTACCGCTAAGAATGAATCAGACTGCCAGTACTAAATCAACCAAGATATGGCTTCATTTCTCTAAATGATACCAAATGAGTACAAATAAAATAAATAAGGTAGAGTAATAACAATGGGTAACAATAGTTATGTCGTAACAAAGGTTATGCCCCTGGGCCTCTCCTACTTCTCCTTACAGGCCTCTCCAGAACTGGTCTATTGCAATATCAGTCAGGTATAGGATTGGCTTGGTCACATGGCACCTTGAGAAAGTGGCACATAGCTACGGAACGCGTGGGAGTTTTACATATCTGCCCAGCAGGAGATGATCACTATGCACATTGAGGTGAACTTTTATTGATTTAAGGATTTGCTTTTTATATATTTAAGGATCATATTTTGCACTGGTCACTTTGGAGATTGGCACTTTAAATTTAGGCACAGAGACTTATACTTAGGGGGGTTAATATGGTTGGTATGGGTTATGTGGTTCGCTCCTGCTGGTGCTATGCTTTGTAGATATGCTTTGTATATATGTTTTTAAATGTATGTTATGGTGTTTATTTTACAGAAAGAGTAGTAGGTGCTTGGAACAAACTTCCAGCAGAGGTAGTTGAAACATCAACAGTCACTGAATGTAAACATGTATGAGTACATACAGTATACACATAAGGGCAGACTAGATGGACCGTATGGTCTCCTTCTGCCGTCAACCTTCTATATTTCTTCTATGTTTCTATGTACAGTCTTGATGTATGTTTTTAAATTATTGATGAATTGATTAATTAAAATGGTTATTAAGATCAGTCTGTAGTATTGATTAATTTATTTTAGGGTTGGAGTGGTGCCTTCTGAGTAACTGTGTTTGTTTGTGGAGGGCTGGAACCACATAAGATTTTTTGTTTATTGTAACAGCAATTTTGGTTACAGATTTGGCACACTTCTGTTCCCCTCATTTGAATTATTTAGGGTGGTGCTTAATAGGGTGTTCCTCTTTTTTGTATAGGATTGGCTTGGGTAACAGATATTTTAAAGGCTTTTTAAGCACATCTTATTTGCCTAAAGCAAACAAACTCCAAAAAAACTTGTCCCACTATGGGCCAGGGCAAAAACGGACTGCTCTGCCAAGGGATGTGGCGCATACTTACTATAAAGCTATAAAATATTTTGAAGTTTTACAAACAGGTTCATAAACATTTTCAGGGTGATAATTATACAATTTGAAGGATTTTTTAGATTGACTATAGACAACATAATAAATGTTTTTACTGCAGTATAGTTTTGGAACAACACTCAGCTCCTGCGTAAGTTCCATTGAAGGTTTATTAAAGGGTAATTCCACTTTCAATGACATTTTAAAAATGATGTATTCAAAGTGATGAGCTTATCTCTTCATTTTACTATTTACTATTTTTTTGCAACTCCACGTTATGAAAGAAAACAGTTTTTCCCTAGCAACAACGTGTTTACCTTAGCAATTTACATCAAAGTGTTCTTTCTGTGGCATGCTAATCATCTTGGCTGGGGCACAAACAACAGCCTTAACCCCATCTGTATTAATTCAGCCTCTTCCGGTGGAGGGTGTGCCAGTCTTGTGTCAGTAGCTAAAGGGTTCCTGGCAGTGTTCTCAACTGGAGAGGTGATTACTGGTGCTTTGTCTAGGCAAAGCTGCTAATGAGCTCACGTGTTATAGTGAAAGGATTCTGGGATGTGTAGTCAGAACATATACAAAGAGCTTTACCAAAGGACAGGAAGGCCACTCCTACTTTACCAAGACAGAGTCACAGGAATATGAGAATCATGGAAGCAGCGTGCTGATAAGTACATCACAGGTCTGGGGGCACAATCCTAACACAAATGTTTATTTTACATTCCAGAAGAGGAAAATGATAAGGCAAAATACAAAAAACCTGACAAAAATTGAGTTTTCCTTTGAAGATCCAGAAGTTCTGTATCCCACTATCATTGATGTCCTTCTACAGGTAGACAGGCCCACATTACATAACTTTTGGGGGTGTGGCCAAACTCTCTAAAAGCCAGCTACACCAAGGAAGCTGGAGGGGGACCTGTTCCACCCCCCCCATAGAAACACCAGTAGGACGGCTGCCATATCGGCTCCCCACCAGCAACAGACCAGCACCCACTAGACCAGGAGGGAGCCACCAACCCAGCAGACCTGCACAGAAGACGCAGCTTGTCAGGGGAAAGATACAGGAAGATGCCTCAACTGTGAGTTTTCTTTTATTTAAAAAATGTATTATTTATTTTTTTTACTGTTTGCAAACTAGTAAGAGGTCCAAAAGACAACAAGTTCTGAGGCAACATCGAAAAAGTTCTGGGCCAACGTCAGAGAGTTTGTGAAACGTCTGACAGATATCGACCTAAGGGATGACCTGGCAAGCTACCGTCTGAATCTAGCGTCCACCTCAGTCCGGATTAGAGGAAAGTCCCTGTTAGCTTCCTTTCTGAATGCGACTAAGACCTGCATCCGCTCCTGCTAGAGGTCCCCAGACCCGTCGACAACAGCCATGTGGTTGTCCAGGGTCAGAGACATCTGCAGGATGGAGGAGCTCACAGCTTTTCTGAGGGACAGCCATGAGAAACATAGGGAGAATTGGTGCCTTTGGGAACAATTCACAGTCTCTGCAGACTCTCTTATATTTCTCCAGTAATAAGTGACCTGTAGGAGCAAGGGCATCTCCTTCCCGCTCAATCCTCACCCCCTTTTTTTTCTTTTTCCTCTATCTCTCGTACCCTTTCCCATATTGTCTGCTTTCTTCTCCCCCCACACATTTGGTGTCTATTCTTTTCTACTAATAGTTATGTATATTTCGTTCTGGTTTCTTCAAAAGTTAAATGAGGAGGCGTGAGGCGCAGGTGAAGTCCATGAAAACTTTATTGCTTACAATGTGTTGACTACTGAGCTAATTGTTTAGTTGATAATCTGATATTGCCACTGTGATGCATTGATGCCTTTACTCTTGGACGAGGCCCAAGGCTCAACACTGGAGAAGCTGGACATTCTGGAACAGGACCAACCCCATATCTGGTTGTAATTGCTGTCACACTGCATGTTCTCGCTAGCCTGGCAAGCTACCGTCTGAATCTAGCGTCCACCTCAGTCCGGATTAGAGGAAAGTCCCTGTTAGCTTCCCTTCGGAATGCGACTAAGACCTGCATCCGCTCCTGCTAGAGGTCCCCAGACCCGTCGACAACAGCCATGTGGCTGTCCAGGGTCAGAGACATCTGCAGGATGGAGGAGCTCACGGCCTTTCTGAAGGACAGCCATGAGAAACATAGGGAGAATTGGTGCCTTTGGGAACAATTCACAGTCTCCGCAGACTTATATTTCTCCAGTAATAAGTGACCTGTAGCAGCAAGGGCATCTCCTTCCCGCTCAATCCTCACCCCCTTTTTTTTCTCTTTCCTCTCTCTCTCGTACCCTTTCCCATATTGTCTACTTTCTTCTCCCCCCACACATTTGGTGTCTATCCTTTTCTACTAATAGTTATGTATATTTCGTTCTGGTTTCTTCAAATGAGGAGGCGTGAGGCGCAGGTGAAGTCCATTAAAACTTTATTGCTTACAATGTGTTGACTACTGAGCTAATTGTTTAGTTGATAATCTGATATTGCAACTGTGATGCATTGATGCCTTTACTCTTGGACGGGCGAGGCCCAAGGCTCAACACTGGAGAAGCTGGACATTCTGGAACAGGACAAACCCCATATCTGGTTGTTATTGCTGTCACACTGCATGTTCTCGCTAATGATAACCTGTCATACGTGTGTCTTCAATAAAAACTTATAACAGTTATATCAGTACACAGGGTAGCAATGACCCCCATTGGCGGCTGGCATGTCGGATGATTTGATCTGGGTCTTGCCAGTATCCGAAATAAGGTGAAATGTCAAGATCCTTGAGAATACAATAGAAATGGCTACGGGGAAAAATTCCCACTTCACCATATGACAGGAGCACCAAAAATATGGAACTAGTAATCTAAAGCATTAAGTACAAATTTTATTAATGGCAAGACAACATAAAATCACACATAACAACATAAAAAACACATTAAAACCCTGCATATCCACAAATTCTACCAGAGCCAAACAATAATAAGGCATACAATCACTGGGAACTCTCCTTACTACCTAAATTGGGGACTAAAATGGCGGGGAACTAAAATGTTTGTGCCGGCACAAAGAACTCTAAGTGAGCCTAAACCCCTCTATTCAAAGACAAAAAAGTAAAGGAAGGGAGGGGAGGGAAAAGGGGGACAGGGAAGAAGAGGGGGGGGGGAGGGGGAAAGAGGGTAATATATACAAAACAATTAAAGTGACTGGTACAAATACAATATACCAATTTATATCAAACTGAAAACCTGTGTGCACTGCAAAAAATATGCATGAACAGTGCTTGCAATGTATTATAAGCAGTGTTCATGCATATATAAAATATACTCTGTATAAACACAACACCTCCTATATACGATAATCTAATGCACAAACTCCTAAAAATATGTCATGTCAACTAATCATGGCCACTAACAATGTGAGAAATAATCCGCAATGCAATAATCAAGACAATACATGTGCCAGAGAAAAATTGATACTTATGAGCCAGACCGCCAGGTCCAAATAGGTAAATGGGAGAGAGGGACTAGCAGGTGGGACACCTGCGCACGCGGCCGCCCGTGCCGCTTCGCTTGGTGGAAAAGATGTCTTTTCCCCCCTTTTCCCTCCCCTCCCTTCCTTTACTTTTTTGTCTTTGAATAGAGGGGTTTAGGTTCACTTAGAGTTCTTTGTGCCGGCACAAACATTTTAGTTCCCCGCCATTTTAGTCCCCAATTTAGGTAGTAAGGAGAGTTCCCAGTGATTGTATGCCTTATTATTGTTTGGCTCTGGTAGAATTTGTGGATATGCAGGGTTTTAATGTGTTTTTATGTTGTTATGTGTGACTTTATGTTGTCTTGCCATTAATAAAATTTGTACTTAATGCTTTAGATTACTAGTTCCATATTTTTGGTGCTCCTGTCATATGGTGAAGTGGGAATTTTTCCCCGTAGCCATTTCTATTGTATTCTCAAGGGTTTTGAGACAGTGTAGCACAGATTGTACTTTGATGTGGTGCACCCCTTTGTGTCTTTGAAATGTCAAGATCCTGGTTGAATCTAGTTCCTTCCCAGATCCAAAGCCTATTGCTAGAAAGTACTCTTGGGCAAAGTGCAGTTGCGTGTGGTGTCCAGCTGAGTGGTGGTTTTAGTGCATTCAAATGCTACACTATTGGGGCTGGTAAACTGGTCAAACGGCAACCAATACATTCTTATTTTTTTATATAAATTCTGCTATAAATTTGTGCATCGCAGAAAATATCTGCCTTTACAGTGAGACGCTCTAGTAATACCGGCACATCTTGCGTTTACAGGGGAGGTTTTACTGGCACAGTGGAAACAATTTGTGTTTTATTTGTAGCACAGAAGGTTAGCTTCCATCATTTCCATCTTTTATGTGAAAATAGTGGCTTTAGGAACAATGTTTTACACCTCTCTTTCTGATTACCCACTTGAAAGCCATAAAGATTACCTTTCTATTTTTCTAAAGGGAATTGTATTCTTCTATCAGCAACAAATATCATACATTTTACTTTAAATGCGAGTAAAAAAAAAAAAATCATCACTAAAATGGCCACTGATTAAACTAAAAAAAAGATTTACCAAGTGACAAAAAATAGTTAAAAGCTTCATAAGAACTACAACGGAGAGATCATTAACACATCGCAGTCATCTGTCAAATTTGGGGTCTGTGTAAAACCTTCCAGAAAAAACACTAAAACTCACCTTTCCCCTTTCCTACGGCACATGTGCAGGCTCTCATCCAATCAGAACCCATTCAGATAGGCTGGGGCGGCCATTCAGATGGGAGGGATGAGGGCCACATGCCAGAGATACAGAGGATGCGTCAGCATGTCCGTCCCATTCATTTAAATCAGAGCCCTTTGCCGGAAGGAAGTAAGCAAGGCAAAGGATTGAAATGAATGGGAAGTCACGAGATAGGTCCCACCCCAATAACGGGGGAACAACACACATGAATTTGACTTTCCTATGTGTTGTTCCTCTCTGTGGCGGCATTCCGAATTGGTATGCCCCACTGTGTGTACCCCCCCAGGTCGGCCCGTTCCACTCACCTTCTTTCCGCTCCCACAGTGCAGACTCGGCCAAGCGCGAGTGAGCTGATTGGCCGAGCGACTCGTTGAGCCAATCAGTGTGCTCGCTGTCACTTGGCACTCTTCAGCGCCGAGGGCGGCTAAGCCAAGCGTCGCCGCCAGCCACATCCACCCACCTGGCAGCTGTGGCATGACCGGGCTACCTATTCAGGAAGGTCATACGCCAGCGCACGAACGGTTAGGGGTGAGCAGGAATGCAGCCGGAACATTCCGGGAGAGGGTGAGTGTTCCAGGGGGGTTTCACACAGCGGGGCATTCCAATTCAAGATGCCCCAAGGACTGGAACTCGGGAGGCCTCCGATGTTTCTCTTTAACATAATGCCATCGGGGAAGCAGTTCCAGGCGTCAAGGGATTCCACAGTGAGAATGAGAAATATTTTTTTCCCACAGGCAGTAATGGCCCTAAACCTAGTTAACCCCAGGCCCCTTCCCCACACTCAACCTGTACTTACACGCCAATAACCCC
This sequence comes from Gastrophryne carolinensis, assembly GCA_027917425.1. Taxonomy (NCBI): domain Eukaryota; kingdom Metazoa; phylum Chordata; class Amphibia; order Anura; family Microhylidae; genus Gastrophryne; species Gastrophryne carolinensis. The sequence continues at coordinate 53,864,874 of CM051236.1, read as the reverse complement.
TAAATAGTGGCAACTTTAGTGGTATAGTGTCTCCACATAAAATCAGGGTCAAGAAGAAGGTGACAGCATAAACTTTCTGGGTAGAGGATCACATGAAGTTCGGATTTTTACACATCACATGGTCCACATACAATGCCACCCATGGAACAGTCCTCATGCACTTACATTTACACATGCTAATTCCTCTGTGTTTTCTTTTCAGGCTTGTCATCTAATAACCAGAGCAGGGGAGAGCATTCCAGAGAAGTGGAGAGGCATGGGAGAAATAGTGATATATATTCTCCACATTTTACCCATCCGTGCATTGTGAACAACACAACTCTGTGTACATACCAGTGAATAAACACTTTATGATTGACTATACACAAGTTAATTACAAACTAAAGAGCAGTGAAGTGCACATGTGCCCGGAGCGGTGGGCTGCCCTCAGCTTAGCGTCCCGGGGTACAATTGGGGGATAGGTGCCTTGCTCAAGGGCACTTCAGTCATTTCCCATGGTTGGGAATCAAACCTGTCACCTTACGGTCACAGTTTCCCTACTGTTTCCCTACATTCTGTTTCCCTACCTCTAGACCATAACTGCCCCACAAAAGCAATGTAAAAGGGGGATGTAACCTATTAGGAAATCTTGCAAAGACTCAAATGTGAAAAATTTACTCTACAAATTACAAATTACACACTTCCTTTGTAAAAGGACTATACCATGCAGTTTCGTAACCACAATCCCAGGGGCCCCGAAAGAGGTAGTGTGGCAGAACCCCCCCACCCCAAGTACCCCATAACAGGCCAAGAATCCCAAAACAGTCAGTGTGGCAGCAGCGCCTCAAGAAGCCCATAATGGGCAGTGTGACAGCCCCCCCCAAGAACCCAAATAACAGGCAGTGTGGCAGCCCCCCAAGAACCCCATAATAGGCAGTGTGGCAGCCCCCTCAAGAACCCCATAATAGGCAGTGTGGCAGCCCCCCAAGAACCCCATAACAGGCAGTGTGGCAGCACCACCTCAAGAAGCCCATAATGGGCAGTGACAGCCCCCTCAAGAACCCCATAATAGGCAGTGTGGCAGCCCCCCAAGAACCCCATAATAGGCAGTGTGGCAGCCCCCCAAGAACCCCATAATAGGCAGTGTGGCAGCCCCCCAAGAACCCCATAATAGGCAGTGTGGCAGCCCCCCAAGAACCCCATAATAGGCAGTGTGGCAGCCCCCCAAGAACCCCATAACAGGCAGTGTGGCAGAGCCTCACCTCTGTAAGAAGCCCATAAAAGAATTCCCCCCAAGAATCCCCAAAAAAGCAGTGTGGCAGAGCTCCCCCCCACAGAACCTCATAGCAGTCAGTGTAGCAGAACCCCCATCCCCCAGAAACTAAGACAGTGGATGACAGGAAGGCATGGTGCTCCCTGTTCAACGCAGCTCAGACAAGTGAGGTAAGCTGTCACGTTACGCTTGTGTCTCTTATCTGAGCTGTGTGGGAGGGGAGCAGCATGCAGAGCTTTTTGGTGAGTTTACCTGCTCTCTTTCTGCCTATTTTCCACTTTATCTGCTCTGTAGCCACCCCTTACCACACACAAACACACACACAGATCCTGAGCACCCCAGGATCTAAAGCACCCAGTACTGACGCCCTACCCCTCATACCTTGTCTCCATGATCGATGGTTAGATGGAGCGGACGGCTGGGACCACCACATGACCACCTGATCTTGGATCCCATCGCAACTGCGACCCCTGCAACTAAGATTATTATGCTACTGATATCATGCGTGTTATTGTAAATCAGTATGCAAGTAGGCAAATATTATTCTCAGCTTGACACTTGCAAAATTGTTGCCTATTGTCTGTTCCCAAAGGTAACACAACATTGATCATGAAGGAGTAAGCATTGTTCACCATCATTCTAACTGCCTTGACATGCTCATTATATAAATCCATAGCTGGATAATTAAAATATACTGTACTTATCACATTCCTAATACAACACACATGTGTCTATATGTCGTTGGTGAAATCTTTAGAGTTTTCCTTTCAGAAACAGATGTATCATTAGCATATTGTTGACCCAACGGCATTTGGTCAATTAATGTAGCTGCTGCCAAATGGTCCCTATGTGAATTCACTGGAGAACATTTTGAGTGAGAAAATGCAGGCAAATGTAGAATTTACACGCATAGGCAAAATCTAAACTAATTTCCCACAAGTCTTTATCCATGGAAACAACTTAACGAACAGAAGTAAGGTTTTTAGTTTCAAAGCTTCAAGAATTTTTTTATTGAGGTGAGAAGTGGAGGCTGATTCACTACTAGCGCCAGGTATTGCCAGATGAGCATCTGTATAGCGGCGCTTAGAGCGACCACTAGTAGACACTGTAAGCGGGTATCGGGCGCTGTAACAGAGCGCCTAAGTTGCTGTAGCAACATGGCCGGCATTGATGAATGTGATGTATGTTGGGCGCTCTAACAACAGTAAAACGCTGCAGCGACCGAGAGGTAGCGCCAGCTTAGTGCGTCCGGCACTCTGCGCTCAACACCATGTTCAAGAAAAAGCTACACACAGCATCGGTGCTCTAAAGCTGGGCGCTGTAGCATAGAGCGCCAGACACTGTGTGATTAAAGTCTGTTTTTGAACACATATACACCAGTAACAAAGCAAAAACACATGGGATGACATTGTTTAAACACTGGGACAATAACACTTTAGTGCCAGACCTGTACATACAATTATGCAGGTTATAGCCCAATCTGGTGGCAACAGGCGGTACCAGGAACTTCAGATGCAGCCAGGAGTCATACACAGGATCAGTCCATCAAAACGACAAAGTACAAGAGCTAAGAGGTCTCGGGGTCAAATCTTGATCCAAGGGTCATGCACAGGAGGACACAGTGGCAGTACAGAATTTGCAGGCAAGATGGAGTTGGGAACGGTGTCCACGGTCACAACAGGAGGTCCACAAGGTGCAGTACAGGAGGGTTCAGATAAGGGCAAGGTCAGGCAAGATACGGGTGATACATGGTAATCACAATAAAAGATAACAAGCTAGAGCCCCCTAAGCAATGGCTATCACAGGCAAGGATGATAAGGATTGGAGCACTTTAATTGAGGAACTTTGGCTGGCAGGTAAAAGGGTTCACTGGTATCATTGGCTCACACTAACCCCTGGGGAATACAAGGGCAATAAACCATAACCAAAAATATGGCTCATTGGCCCAGAGGGCATAAAGCTCACAAGTGTGCACGTACAAACGTGCAGGGATGCAGGGGCGACCTGAGGAAGAGGACGCTGCCCGAGCTGGTACCAAGGAAAGCCAGCACAGGAGCGAAGGACAGGTGAATGGAACTCCATGACACCAAACAACGCCCATGCTCCACTCTTGAGTGATGCAAAAGACAGCATCAGCAGTGCTGTGCTCCACCAGTTCTGGGGGGAGGGGTCCAGACCCCTAGACCACCCTCTTGGGTGCTCCCCTATATATACATAGACATGTTGGAGGTGTCATTGAGCTTTGCTGTGGCTGTGTAAATTAGTATTGTAGGTTTTAACTGGCCTGCTTAGAAGACACTGTGTGGCCTAGTGCAGCACAACTATGCTAAATCCATTTATTTAACACATCCAGATGTCTAAAAATGACAGCATACAGAAAATATCATTGGCTGCAGGGCATTGGTATAATGTTGTCATCTTTTAAGAGCTGATATATTGTATTTGCCTTATACACTAAGGTAAAATGATTTAGGGAAAGTCTTTCATAGGCCCTTATTTATGATGTGCGCCTTGGCATCATTTTTTGTGGCTATAGCGCCAGCTTCGGAGCGCCGGCATTACCGTCTAATCTGGTTTTGTGCTGTGTACTAAATTGGCGCTAGCAGTGGTTGCAGAAATGAAATTTGTGCGTTGGCACTTCAAATAAAATCCTCTGTATATTGTAGACACTTTAGACACTTTAAAACCATCCAATAGCATGTGGCACAACAGACCTAGACAAAGCGCTGATATGAGTTTCAGAGGGAAACCTCCTTAATCATGCTAGCAGTCGTTGTGCTGAACGCTGCTAATTAGCTTTGATTGTTGTACTTAGGTATTGGCCGGCCTATGTCAGCGGCTGTTGGACCCGCTGCCCGATTATCCCAGCGCCAGTGAATGCCACTGTACTGCTGCTTTCCCAGCACTCCCCAGTATAGTTGGTCCATTTACTGACCTACCTCGCTGCTTCCTTTTTCACCCAAACGTCTGGAACAGCACATTCCCTCTGACTTGGCACGCTATATCTCTGCTAACTCCTTACTAGATCCTCTTCAATCTGTATTCTGCTCCGATCACTCTACTGACAATGCTCTTACCAAAGTAACTAACAATCTATTAACAGCAAAATCTAGGCCACTACTCTAGCCTTATCCTGCTTGACCTATCCTCTGCTTTCAACACTGTTGACCATCCTCTTCTACTCCAAATTCTGACATCTCTGGGAATTCAAGCCCGTGCACTTTCATGGCTTTCCTCTTACCTTTCAGATCGCACATTTAGTGTGTCCCGCTTAAACGTGGTTTCCTCTCCCCGCCCTCTGTCAGTTGCCGTGCCACAAGGTTCTGTTCTTGGATCGCTTCTCTTCACAGTCTACACCTATGGTCTTAGACAACTCATAAACTCATTTGACTTCCAACACCACTTCTATGCAGATGATACTCAAATCTATCTCTCTGGCCCAGATTTTCAGAAGAGTTTCATCATTTTCCAGTGAGATAAGGATATTTTCTTTCAAGTTGCTAATTATTTAGCATACCCCATAGGGTACTGTTGTTTCCAAACGCTCAAAAAAATATCCTTAGCTCATTGGAAAAATGATGCACCTTACCTTGATACCATCTTAGAGACCAGTGATTTTTAGGGAAAAAATAAAACAAAAAAGTTTTCATTGCACTTTCTTGTTGTGTTAAAGTAAAAAATCTCAAAGAGATGCAGGGTAAACCTTACAGCTTGCACCCAAATGTGCACCAATAAGCTGCCTTATGTGCACCCTGTGCTAATAGTGATGAGCCTATCAAAACCCTATTTCTGATTATGATGTGTGAGTCATCTCTCCATCGCAGTGCTACGATAGAGAGATGACTCACTTATCTCAGAAAGGCGATTACTCTGAAGAATGGCAGATCCCTAAGCTCCCTTGGTGTGCTGTCTGCATAGAGGTAAGGGCCGTAGGTTTCACAGGATAGAACAAAGATGCTATCAACTGCTGCTAGCATTCTGCAATGGCACCCCAGACATAAAGCAGACCACATCTGGTGTCCCACGGGTGCTGCAAGGTGGAGGAAGACAGCTCACACTGGGCTGCCTTCAGCTGCCTCTGCTTCCTATATGATATGTATGCCCATGTCTAAGATGACAGCCACAGTTCTTCTATTAGCAGACCATGGATGGGCTATCTGAGTCAGATAGGGTCACCTGAAGACCAGCAGAAATCCAAAATTGCCTGGCAGCTCACCTGGTGCAGTGCCAGTCCCATGCAATCTCTTTGCCTTTTCCGCTGCCCCCAACAGCTCCTGCCTGATCCAGATGTAAGAGGGTGGAAGAAGTATTTCATAAAAACTGCCGTTCTGTTGTTTGGCCACAAGGGGCCGCTGGTTCCCCTGTTCATGCAGCTAATGCACTGGAGAGACTTCTCTGTAGAGAGACAGGAAGTGGAGAGATAACCATCTTGGAAAAGACAGAGAAAGGCCATGTGAGCAAGTTTGGTGTGTGGCCTGGCGTGCAGCAAAGAGAGGGACTGACAACTTTCCCGATTGTTGGATCTGAATCAGAGGCTGTGGACTTTTGCCTGAAGGACGCATGAGAGCTGTGTGGTGCATCCGGTCGTTTGTGAAGGAGACCTGTTTAGTCCAGCTGGAGTTCACCGAAGGCCCGGGTCAGTAATTTCAATAATATATGCACGTGACATAGACTGCCTGTTAGTTAGTTAGTCAGATAGAAAGACTTTATACAGGCCAAATATAGTGAAAATCTCAGGTTTTGGTCCACTTTAATACTTTGTGGTCTGCTGCTGCAGTGATTAAGTGACACAACCTCACCAATGATCCACGGGATTCACCAGCCACAAAAGCTCAGGACACAGTGCCCCAATTCCACTACAGCAGGCCAAAAGTTGATGAGTTTTATGAGCCCAGTTGGGCTTAGCGAGTGGGGAAATGGTAGGGGGGTCATTTAATTTTAGGCTTTATGTCCATTTTAACTCCTGAAATGTGTGTAATGAGATTAGAATAGATAGAGTGTACAGAAGCGTATTTAGCAGTCAGGAGATTTCAGTAGAGGGGACACGTCTTTTCCTGTGGTATTTCATTATTCTCACGCAGAGCCAAATTACCGCTGCCAGTGGCGAAGGTCAAACAGAAAAATGTGGGTCTTGAATGCTAATTTTTGATTACATTTCAATATGAGAGCAGCGCGCAGTGTTTACTGGGGAGATTTATCATGTAGGACCAGAGACAGGAACTTCATCTTGTATGGAGGACGCAGAGTGTCTTGAAGGCATGCACAGACTTTCTATATTTATTTCGAGTAAGTGTGAAAAATTAATCATAATAGTAAATCTTTAAGCAGATCACAACCCTGCATGGTGGGTCCTGGAATCCCCCAGTGCTTCCCAATTTGGAATGCCCTGCTGTGTAGAACCCTCTAGATCAGCAGTAACAGCTTACCTTGGCTCTCGTCTAATCAGAGCTGTTTGCTGTGCCTATGTCAGTAAATGGCTTTGATATTTTGCAATGAGGAACTCAAGGAGCCTCATCCACTGCATGTTCGAGCTGTGCGCTTCTGCTCCAGTCATTCAGGTAGGCTTCGGCCGAATTGTGCGGCTGCTGTGAATGTGGATGCTTGTGCTCCCCATTTCAGAATATCAGAGCCGGTTGCAGAATGACATAGGCCCAACAAACGGCTTTTATTGGCTATGAGACCACGGATGCGCAATTGGACCAGGAGGAGGTGTGTTATTTGGGTGACCTGGCAGGTTTTACTCAGCGGGGTATCCTAAATCGTGGTTCCCCAGGGACAGGAAACAAGGCCGGGGATAGTCAAAATCCCAGGTTTGGTTCCACTTTAAAGACCAGCTTGATGAGACCCAATCTCTTCCTATCCCCTCCCCTGCCCTAAACCTAACTCGGTTACTAAAGTAGTGCTTCAGCATTCCGAGCTGCCTGACTGGCTTTAACTGACTCCTTAATCATCCAATCAATGCAAAGAGATTGGCTTCCTGAGCAGTCAATATCCCATGGCAGCCACTTAACACCAGGGGATTGGACTAGATAGGTGAGCCCTCTTTTTGTTGCACAGCCATATTGGGTCTAGCAGTGATGAGTGGCAGATGGATCTTATTTACATTTACAATTTTTCACCGTTACATCAAAGGGGGTTGTTTATTTAAAAGAGTGATAACTATTATGAACCCTGTGGCTGGTTCTTATTCAGCTGATTTATATTCAAAATGTGCACAGGACCATTTTATCTCACACCAACTGGGCATCCTGATCTGGGAGGCCTGTTAACTGTATACCCAAAAAATTGGACCTTTCCACATCCCTGGGTCAGCATCAGTCACAACAAGATCCCCACATTACTGCTGCTGACCACCACGGCAGGGGCACACACATCATGAGTATTGTTAAACAAGCCCCCAAATATCTCCGTTGGTTGCTAGTGATTAGTTTAGGTTGCTTTTGACCATTTCTAGGGATTCCGGATGCCCAGGGAGTGATGCTGTAAATCTGAATGTGAATCACTATAAAGTGAACCAAAACCCAGGACTTTGACGTTCCTGGGTTTTGGGTCCTCTCCCCGGGGCACCCCGATAGAGGGTGCCCACTGTGTAAACCCTCCCAGATCACCAAAGCCAACTCCTCTCTCCTCCGCCAAAGTCACCTCTTCCCAGGCCTACAGCGCATGCATTGCCATTCGGCCAGTCAGCGTGCTCGGCGTCACTTCATTTAAGACTTTGTCTAAGACCAGAGCCTCTGAGTGAGCTGACGGTTGTTTCCCCCGCTACCATCTAACAGGGAGCGTGCCCACGCTGACCATTCACAAATGCCTGGCATGGGCACGCGCCCTGCTAGTTGAACAGCGGGGATGCGCCCACATCTTGCGCATGCACCGTTGCACCGGTAAACAAGGTAAGTGTATGTGGCGACCTGGGGGGTTTCACATCCCGATTTTGGATGCCCAGGGGGGAGCGAATCGATCGGCCTGGGAATCTTATGGTCCACTTTAAGTCTAGAGATGGAAAATCTGTTTGTGTGTTGGGCTCCAAAAAGAAAAAAAGGCAGCCAAATACTGCATGGGAAGACCACCAAACATCTGAGGAACATTGGGTTTTAAAAAAAATAATGATATATTAGAGAAACAGAATGTATAGTGTATATGGAATAAAATGATCTATTCCTTTATGTTAGGATAAACTTTAGCATTATAAACTGATATTTTACTGTAGTTTGAATTTCATGTCCAGGCAACATCATTTAGAGTAGACAGTGTGATGCGCCTATCACATTGCACTGTAAGCTATCTGTAATCTTTTTACATTCCAATAGCAGGCTTTACAATGTACAGTATCACAGCTGATTACAATAGAAACAATTAAGATAAGTGAACGGATCCCTGGCTGTAACACATTTCAGAATTATGAATCTTATTTGTTATAGTCTCAGCAGGAGGGAGAGATAATGCATGCCAGCATTTTAAACTCCCATAAAAAATTATAGCTGTTTGAGCCTCTGTACTTCCCCCACCCTCAGACTCAACTCGAATCCTGTGGGCTACAGTCAGGTTTGGTCAACTCCTGTGCTAATAGAATGCTCCCTGACCAGCCTTGGTGCACGTTGTTGACTCCAGTCTCTAGGGGGCAGGCTCCCTCATTGATTGGCAACAGGGGGCACATCACATGAGGCTTCGCTGCTGATGCTATTGGCAATGGATGCCTATATGTGCACACTCATTAATGCTGTTCACCTGTTTGATTGCAAACAATGGACAATCTCCGGAAGAAATGGTGGGCATGTGTATGTCACAAGAAGGTTTTACAGACAACGCGGAAGCTTCATTAGGAAAGAAACATTTAAAGTGGACCAACACCCAGGATTTTCACTATCCTGGGTGTTGGTCCACTTCCGCGGGGCACCCCGATCGGCGCCCCTCTGTGTGAAACCCCCCAGAAAGCCCCAAAAACTCACCTGACCCCGCTCCCATGTGACTCGCTCCACCAATCACTGCCGACGGACAAGGTGAGAGCGCCCGCCGCCGCCTCTCGAGCGTCCCACTTACAGGGAGCGCACCCGCGCCGGTCATTCACAAACGGCCGGCGCGGGTGCGCGCCCTGCTAGAGGGATGCGCGAGAGGCGGCGGCGGCCCGCGCATGCGCCGCTGGAACGAGGAACAGGTAGGATTTGCGGGCATCCTGGGTAGTTTCACACAGCGGGGCACCCCCGGTCGGGTGTGCCCCGCAGGCAGGGAGCTGATCATATAGATTCTCCAGCTGATCAGCGGTGGGTGTTGGTCCACTTTAATGTAGCTATTTTTATGTTTAGCCAGACTGCCTGATAGTCTGTTTAAAGTGGACCGAAACCCAGGATTTCACTATTTCAGGTTTTGGTCTTTCTTTCTTCCTGGGTCCCTGCTGCGTGAAACCCCCCAGATCACTGGCTTTTCTTAACTTTCCAATGCGCCCTGTCAGGTCTGGAGTTCCTCCACAGCCTGATGTCCCCTGCATTAGCATTGTTAATCTGTCCTTTGAACCTGAACCCCCGGACTTCTGCCCTAGCCTCAGTCATAGCCATTGTTGGACTTTGAACTTCTAACACGTATGTTTTTTGACTTCACAGCAATCTGAGTGTGTTTCTTAATTCCTGGATTTTCTTTGTGTATATAGCAGCTTGGTTGATGTGTACGCACTGTTTGTTGTTATTAAACACGGTTTGTTGCATATCCGCCTTTGTCTCTCAGTCTAATTCTGGTCATTACTACTATTGGGATTTCTCAGAGTAGAAATCCATGACAAGCCCTTGGCACAGATCAGCTTCCTTAGCCACGCATACAAATGTGCAGCTGGAGAAACTGAATGGAATCCTGCCATACACATGATCGCAGCGTGGCACCACCTGCATCCCTCGGCTGTGCATGGCCACGGTTCGTGGGACAGGTAAGAAATGCGGGTGATCCAGGGGTTTTCATGCAGAGGGGAATCCCAAATTGGGATGCCCTGGACCAAAACCTGTCCCATGACCAAAACCTGGGATAGTGAAATCCTGGGCTTTGGTCCACTTTATAGGGAACAACACTTATTTCACATCAAATGAGTGCTGGTCCATCCATCACCGTGAGTTTTAGTCCATTTAGTCCACCCTGAGATCTGTTCCCTTTTCCAGTATTCCCACAGCAAACTCGGACCCTGCAACTGGTCATGTGATCCCAGGTTCAGTTTTGCAATGCAAAGAAAACCTGGACCATGTTCCTGAATGCCTATTCCCCTATACATGGATCAATATTTGATGTTAAATAGGTGTTGTCCTTCCATGTCTTCCAATATGCTAAATTATTTTTATAAAAAAAATGCAACAATCTTTTTCCCAAGTACAAGAACAAGTCTTTATTTATGCTGTTACAGCCTCTTTGGAAAGTTTCTAGTAGGTCCTGATGTTTACCAGTCATTTGACCTTTCAGTTGGCTGACCTTCTGCCCAGTCTGCTCCGCTAGTCTGGCTATCTGGATTCTGGATCAACATCCGAGGGAGTTCTTTAACTGTATAATGCATCAAACTGCTGCTATTTTTATTCCAGCGTGAAAACCAATCCCACTATAGAGAGGACGTAAATATGAAGATTGTGAAACAAATTATTTCTAGATTCTTTTTTATTAGTACAGCAAGCAAACACAAGCTACTCAACCAGCCAAGAGGAAACTCTACGTTGAATTTCACAAACATGTCAAATAAAATCTGGACTCTGGAGTCAGAGTCAGAGGCTTCAGTAAGAGCTGAAAAAAATTCCCATGGTAGTAAAAAGTTCATTTTATGAGAAAAAGGCATTGAAATCTCAATGTTGCTGAATCACCAGCTAGGAAGACAATGAAAATCAATAGAACTTTTTTACTACAGCGTAAAAAGTAATAAAAACTTCACTTCTAGTGTTAGGCGAACTGGTACACGGTCGAGTTCGACTAGTTTTGAGCTAAAGTTTGGTTCAGATACTGAACTGGACCTGAACCTGAACCTGGTCCCCACTGAAATCAATGGAGACCCAAATTTTGGGTCCAGAAAATGCCACGTGCCCTGTAGCGATAACCCTTATCGGCTTTTCAAGTTACCTGAGCCCCGTCATCCATCCATCGGCGCTCTGCGTTCCCGCTGTCAAAATGTCTATGATCAGGGCTTCCGAAAAATGGACACCCCTTGAGTGAGGACGCTTTACACAGTAAGCTGCTGCAAGTGTCCTCACTCATGGACACAGCCATTTTTCTGAAGCCCCTGCCGTAGACACTTTGACAGCGGAACATCGTCCACTGATGGACGGATCGCAGGGCTACGGTAAAACATTTTAGGTGAAGCTGGTTGATCAACCAGCTTTTCCGGGTTCACTGCTTTTCTTAGGAGTGAAAAAAGTACCATTGACTTTTATAGTCTTCCTAGTTGATGATCCAACAGCATTGAGGCTGGTTTCACACCAGCACAGCTGAGGGTCATAAGGTTAGATTCAGCACCATGCTCGAATGCATTTCTGCTAATTTTTCTGCTTGCGATTCAGTAGACCTTTTTTACTTTTGTATTTTATGTGTACAGAATTTAGCAAATGCTGATAAAGTTCTCCTGAAAAACTCTCTTGAAGCCAAGGTTGGGTGTTTCAAAGAGTTTTTAAGTTTTGTTGGGGACATTTTACTCCTTCCAAGAGCAGGAGTAAAAAGTCAGCTTAAACCGAACCTTCGCCATCATTTATTGAAAAGCCCAAAGCCTTAAAAAAACTATTCCCCAGCATCTAAAATTAATATATTTTAAGTTTTTAGTCAATTTTTATTCTTTCCCCCACTGGGCTACAACTCTGTTGAGGACTCTAGGATATGGGGGCAGCCATTTTGCCTCAGAAGTATCACATACTGACGAGAGGAGGAGGGGGACTGCAGGGGGCGGGGTTATAGCTGTGCTTTGCACAGACAGAGCAGACCTGGTGTCAGCAAAAGGACAGCAATCCCAGAATGCAGAGCAGCACAGTCAGAAGACACTTCCTGTTTGCATGCAGCCTGGGACTCCTTGGGCTGCCATCTTGGATGTTTAAAGGCTCAGAAAATGAAGTAGATGCAGGTAGGGTGATTTTTAATGCGGGCAATCTGTATGTACAGGGTGTGGGAAACATATAAGATAGACTCTTATTCAGGGTGAAGGTCCAGTTTAACAAAAAAAGACATCAAAACCTGAACTACTTCAAGGACTACAAAGTAGTAGTAAGTTGTTGTACCGTGTTAGCCATCGATGTAAGCAGGAAATCCAAGGTTAAGGTAATACAAAGAAATATATAAATGTTTCAAAAAATCTAATCTAGCCCATTAGATTTGAAAAATAAATGCGACTACTTCCTTTCACTCCTTTTTTAATTGAGGTCTGCCGTATCTGGATTTCCACAAAAGCCTGTCTAATCATCATCCTAATAGCCCGGAATCTGTTAGGAGCTTGCCCCGAGTGCAGGCACTTGTCAGTACAAGGGTTCGGAGCCATCAATAATGGCAATGACCCTCACCCATTAATCATGCTGTGCGACAGGAGCTGCAATTTTGAGATATGCAAAGTTTTCATATAATAGTAATAGAACAATTTAACATGATGAAATTATTAAAAATTTGATTAAACCAATTTACCTGGTTCAATGTTTGCACTAAAAAAGTTATCATTGTTTCTGAGAAACTTGTAAAGCTTCTAATCTTGAGACAAATATAAGCAGTATAAACCATCCTGAATCACATGCCCCATAGACATTAATACGATTTTGATTCAGGTGATGCAGAAGCAGCATATTGCACCAGAACAGAATAGAGACAGGCTTGGTTCATCACTATTGGATGTTTGAATTTAAAAGGACAGTTCAGGCTAGGTAAAAAATATAATAAATCTTAATTTAGAGCGGACCAAAACCCATTCTTAGCTAGCATCCCCGGAATTGCCACCCCCCCCCCCCCCCCCCACGAATAGTAACTTATGCCAATTTTTACTGCTTTTGTTTCTTTCTGATCCCAGATAATGGTGCCTGTTTTAGCTGTAAAGCTCCGCCTCCTCCATTCATTTTCACTGTAATGAATGATGTAATTGCCACACTTATGCAATGACTAATCACCTGCCATCTTACAGAGAGGGAGAGCAAAAAAACTGTGTTTCAGGGTGATTTGATTAGCGGGTTCTACACCCTAAGAAGAGAGTATCGGCAGGGGCTTTGGTCAAATGTATTTGACAAGTTCAGCGGGTTTTGGTCTGCTTTAATACCCATATCCCTGCAGGTTCAGCTGGTTCACGTGCAGAGCTATCTGCTCCAAACCGTACTGGTGCGCATCTGAGCGCCAACTGCTGAAAATACATATCAGCAGTGGATGCTTGTGGTCAGGTGATGTTCTCCCCTTCTGCCAATCAATGAATTAGACCACTCCCACATGACTGGCAACATGGAAACGCAAAGAGGCTGGAGTCAATGGTGCTAAAGCCAGCAGACTGCAACCGGCACTGAACCTGAAGACTGGCAGGTAAGTGAGCTTTATTTTTTTTTTAACTGTTCTGTTCCTGGACAGGAACTTTAAAGAAACACAAAAGCTGCTGTGTCCATCCCTGGAGTCAAAAACACTACTAGCCTGCCCCCAAGGCATCCAAAATCGATATACCCTGCTGTGAAACCCCCGGGGTCACCGGCAGCTTTGCCAGCAGCTCCCACAATGCTCTGGAAAGCATCTAACGCAGACAAATGCCCCAAATTGCATGATGGGAAGAGCACCAAATCTTGGGCACATCAGGGTTGATTCATAGCCTTCTCAAAACCGTCTTGTTTTTGTCTTGTAATGTGTAATTTTCACTATTTTCCCGTATGTCTACATACACACGCATGATGCAGAGCCACCATCGGGAGCGTTCCGTTGACTTTTCGTTGCTGCATACGCCATCGTGAATGGCTTTTTACGGCTCTCGTTGCATACGTGAGAGGATGAGGTTTTCGTTTACATTGCTTAGTAATCCTCATATACTACCGTTTTTCAGCGTTTTTCATCGTACCTTCCAACGTAGATTTTCAGTGCCCTGCGATATTCAGCTTGCATGTTTCTCAAAATATACGTAGTAACGTAATTTTGATGTAGAAGCTGCTATTTCTGCACGCATGTTGCAATTCCTTGTGGAGTTTTTCGGATTTATGTGCATAAGTGGATTTGTGAACTAATTAAATTTAGATTAATTATCAATAAATGATAGACATAAACATTGTAAAGTTGTAAAAAATGTATTAAAAGTTGTAGTTTTTTTTTTTACTTGTATATATTTATTTTTGTATGGTAATAATTGTTATTATATATTTTTTTAAATATAAAAATATTTAAAAGTTTTTTTAAAAACTATTTACAAAAAAGTGGCAGGCTCCCAGAATTCTATTCTTTTGTGTTCCCCATTGAAGCTGCAAGCCCCTCAATTTCGCCCTCCAGCCCATGAGCAGCAGTTGCTGCAGACGCTCATATTCCTCCACGTAATCCACCTCCATCACACTGCAACTCACACAACGACAGCAAACTTTCACCCAGAAATACACCCCGTAAGTTTAGCGAAAACACACTCGTTTTATTGACCGTGTTCGAACCAACAATCAAGGCTCTGAATCATGCGCAAGCCCATACCATAACGTAACATTCCAAAAATGCGAAAAATACGATCATCGAATATGCTTATTTGCGTAAACGGACATAGGCATGAAAAAAGACACGAAAATCCCGCTAATGGCTGCAAAAACTCACCAAAAATACACAAACACATGTGAAAGTGAATGAAAAGGAGGCTGTGAATCAAGTCTATTGTTCTTTTTGAAACATAAACATCAGAGGTATCCCTAAGAATCTTCCCTTAAATCCTTGCAAAACTGGAGGTTTCCTTTAACAGAATAACATCATTTTACTGTGGGAGAATTTCCCTTTTACTTTAGTACAATATCTGTAAAGAAAGAGCTCTGAGAAACAATCCCAAATAACCTATTTTTGAGCGATACAATTCTAACATGCAATGATACAATATAACAGTTACCGATACATATGTACCCTTGGCTTTATCTGCAGATGTTATACCATAAAGAAAATAGAAATTCTTCCACTGTAAAATTACATTATTCTGTTAACCCTTTCAATGCCAGCCTACAAAGGTATTTTGTCACCCGCTGTTACCAGAGGCATTTTCAGCATTTTGCACTATATAGGTTTAACTGTGCTTTTTGCTGGAATTTCCAGGGGTTTCCAGGGAAATTATATATTGATTTTTTTCACAGAGTTTGGGCTTTAACATGAATGCTCTTGTATGTCATTTTTTCAGTGATTTCTCAATATTTTTGAGTGAAATACGTGAAAAAACAAAAAAACAATTATATTTTTTTAATTTTGCCACTTTTTAAAATAAAAAGTTTAAATTTCCACCCAATGACATTGGTACCGCATACTGTATGTATTGGTAGACACCATTTGCTTGCCCAGAAGACATCTCAAACTGAAAAGAGCACTGTATGAGATTTTCAAATAAAAACAACTCTTATGTACACTATGAAGGGTTAAACCCTTAAAAATGTTTAGAAAATTGCCATGGAGTAGGGGAGGGGGGCTTCACGCTTTTTTTTTAATTTTTAATGGTTAACCCCTTAAAAATAAAAAATGGCATGTAGCTCTCCCTCTCTGGTAAAACAGTAAAAACAGCCAGGACACTTGCTATGGGGGCTGGTAGACCAGGGTGTGTAGGCTGAGCAGCTGGCCCCTGGCTCTGAAGGCGGCAGGCCCACATAGCCCACATGGGCAGTGGGCTCTTCTGCACACCCCTGGCCTTTGGGGCAGGGGGGCAGAAAGCTGAGATCGGTGTAGAGGATCAGTGTCCTATGCTTCCACCGATTACTCGGGCTTCTCTGCTCACTTCCACTGCAGGGAGGGGCCTTTTATACAGGTAGATTGTGCTGATGTCATGTAACTTGCCAGTATGAAAGGCCCCTCCTTGTGGTGGCGAAGCTGTCAGAAGCTGCCATGCGGGGCAGAGAATGAATGATCTTACCCCCCTTAAGACCGCGGGAGGGGTCAGAGGCCCCCCAGGGAAAAAGTAGCCCCCGGTGCAGGATCCCAGATCAGGGTGAGTTGTTTTTTTTTTAGGTTTTTGCAAAAGTGGGGGAAATTGCCAGATACATAGAATCTACATACTTGGCACTTAACGGATGGAGACGCAAGTACATATATTCTAAGTACTTGTAATTTAAATGATTAAAGGGCATCTAACTTTACATTACATTATTCTTTCATTCTGTAACATGGGGCTTATAACATGATTTGTAAAATTTAGTATAGTTTTAGGTCTATTTTTTCCACTTGCTAAAACAATATTTCGTCAGTGGTGACCTCTGCCATTATCTGGTAATAAAATACCAAATACTTTTATGTTTTACCAAAACACAGAGCTGACCAAATTAGACCTGAATTTTGTCAATATTCTGTTTTTGGTCGAACTAAATCAAATTTGCACAATTCTGGTCGAATTTACCTTGACCTGAATCCTAAGCCCAACACCACTCTCCAGTAGGCAGCCACCTGTAAATGACATTCATATATGGCATAAATACAAAACTAAAAAAATGGAAAAGTTATCAACAATTGCAACTATTAAAAGGTTTTTAAATAACAGGGTAATGGAAGGGTGTGAAGAAGAGTCTCTAGCCATTTCAAAGATGAAAGTTTTAGTGCCAGTTTCTGTAAGCTTGGATGCAGAGTGGCTCGTCTTTTATAAACTTTTTGTATAGTTGTATGTGATGCGCATTCACTCTCAGCTAGTTTTCTTACCACAACCTATTGTATGTGATCATTCAATTAAAGTAAATGATGTGTGAAATTAACACCACTGAAATATGTTGCCAGTCGCTGTTCATCAGTATTCAGCACCCAGCAGCCATTCCTTTATAGAAATTCTGAAATTTATCTGAAAATTAAAGGTATTTCATAGCCTTGTCATGACAAAGTAAGCTGGAATCATCAGTCTAGCTTGACAATGAATGGCCAATGTCGGATGTGTTCTCGCACTGTTAAGGCTAACATAACACTATTTGCAAAAGAACTGATGGATTAAGCATAGCAATGTATAAGTCTGCACTTTCCGTAAATGGAGAAAAAGCATTGGCACCATTATTTTCATAGTGTGGGTCATACAGCCTTTTTTTTTTGGTGGATAGCACTCTTTTTTGTTTTTTTTTAAATTACATTGCTTATGCAGATGTTCAGTCATGCAGGCCCAACTTATTATTGGTGCAAAGGAGCACCTGCTGCAGGCCTCCATATATCAGGTGCCCCCCAGCTCTTTTTCCACCCAGGGTGTTTGAAGGGACAGTCTAGGCTTTAAAAAAATGTCCTCGCCTCTTTCCCCTAGTCTCTGAATAAGACTCCTCTATCCCAACCTTGTGACTGTCCTCCACCGTGATCCTATAGTTGGATAAAACATACTGGGTCCTGAGAATATGACCTGTGGACTGTTCAGTGATGGTCCCCTTGTTTCACAACTGCCATCCCCATTTAAATCACAGTAACTCTCCCCCCAGTCCAGTCTTATAGGAGATCAGTTTAATTTAATTTGAGTGAGTTCAACTCTGGGTGAACATTTGGAAGTGGAATGCAGCCTGCATCTTGGTGACCATTTTAACACACAAAAAACTGCAATAAACATTTTTGTTCTAATTTTTCCTTAAAAAATTACCTGCATTGATTACCTTCGGTGGGGAATATTTACAGGTGAGGTAAAAATAATTGTATAAAAAGTTTAGAAAGAATAGCTTATGGGCCATGCTAAAGGATTTGCTACTTTTCCTGCATACACCATAGGGTGCTGTTGTTTCCAAACATTAGCATGACCCCCTCAGTGTTACCCCTCTATCCTTCCATTCTGGTATCCCATGCTTGCTCCATTTGTCACGCCCCTCCACCCAAAAAGTCCACTTTTATGGGAGTAATCATAAAAGGATGGCTCTATACAAAGGATGCTGTTAGTCTGTCTCTGCAGTCATTTCTGTCTGAATTGATGCAGCTCATATCTGTTGTTGGCTATCACCAGCCTCTTGCCTAGCTGCTCAGTAAGCCACTAAAAACCTACTTCTGTGCAACAGAGGCGTAACCATCATGGAAACTGTGTTTGCTGTATTTTTAGTTGCTTCATTAGTCATCACACTACACTTCAACTGAACCAACTCTTTTCTGTGTCTAGTATGTGGACTTGGCTGTCCCAAATATGGCATCCCTTGTCTATTAGAGGTATGCTGTGACAAGAGGTTTTGGTCCTTCTATGCTGGGCCAAATGCTGGTTTTCCGTAGCTTCTGTTTAGTTGTACCAATAGCCTGAGCACTTTTCACTGATTTTGGCTGCACAATCTTGTTGTTTTTTTGGCTTTGGGTGAACCAGTTGCTGCTTAAAGTGGCTCCTGATAGGTGCCAGGGCCACAGAATTTCCTCCCCCCCGGGGGATTCAGAATCGGGATGTCCTGCTGTGTGAAACCCCTCAGGTCGCTCAAACTCACCTTCTTTCCCAGTCCAACAGCGCATGCACGAGCTGCAGCCGCATTACCGCTATCCCTTATTCAGGCATTTGTGAATGGCCAGCGCGGGCACGCTCCCTGTTAAAGGGTAGAAGGAGATGAGGCCGCCAGTGTGCTCGGATCCACTTGCATTAGACAAGCTCCTGGACAAAGGGGCTCGAGTGGATCCGAGCGTGCTGATTGGACAAGGGTGCTGCGCATGCGCCATAGGGGCGGCAAAAAACAAAATAGTAAATAGTAAATAGTACCCAGGATAGTAAAAATTCTGGGTTTTGGTCCACTTTAAGTGGTTTGCTGGGCTTAACCCTTTTGTTGCCAAGCCCGTAACACCTACGTGCTGGCTTGGCTGGGCGTTAAGTGCCAAGCACGTAGGTGTTACGGGCTTGACACTTTCTTACCTTGGGGCCATCAGTGACAGCAGAAGACAGCGATTCCTGTTCAGGGTTCTGGAAGAGTCCTCAGGGGGTCATGTGGAGGTGACCCTGACCTCACCCCAGTCACCTGATCGTCGCTGGACCAATGAGAAGTGGGGCGCACGGCTGCTGTCATCAGCCGGTGCCACCACTACATAAACAGCCTGCAGTCTCCTGCTGCCCTCTTCGATCGTCGGATTCGAGGTAGGAGGAGGCGTGTGGAGGTGTGTGGGGGTGTGTGGGGTGTGTGGGGGGGTCACTGATGTGTTGGGGGGTGAGTTCCCGGGTGGGTGGCTGTATTCATGTTTTGATTCTCAGTGCGGCAGCGGCGGCGGCGGCAGCGGCGTCGGATCGGACGTAGGAGGAGGTGTATGGGGGTGTGTGGGGGGGGTCACTGATGTGTTGGGGGGTGAGTGCCCGGGTGGGTGGCCGTAGTCACGCTTGGATCCTTAGTGCGCCGGCGGTGGCGTCGGATCTGAGGTAGGAGGAGGTGTGTGGGGTGTGTGGGGGGGTCACTGATGTGTTGGGGGGTTAGTGCCCGGGTGGGTGGCCATAGTCACGCTTGGATCTTTAATCCGGCCCTGGTGCATTAAGAATCCAAGCGTGACTACGGCCACCCACCCGGGCACTCACCCCCCAACAGATCAGTGACCCCCCCACACACCTCCTCCTACCTCAGATCCGATGCCGCTGCCGCTGCAGCGGTGTCGGATCTGAGGTCACGCTTGGATCCTTAGTGCACCAGGGCCGGATTATAAGGGAGGTGCAAGCTGTGCACGCCCCAGGGCCTCCACCACTTGCCCTGAAAAGGGGGCCTCCACCTACCTTTGGGTTATTGCCTGGTTTTCAGTCTGATAGGCCGCGGGGCCTGTAACAAGCTATCGACGGCACCTGCACAGTGGTGGCACAAGGGACTTGATCTGACGACCACCGATCAGATACTTGGCTGGACTATTATTATAAAGGAAAAAAAATATTGTATCTGGGGCCTCCACCAGATTTTGTGCCCAGGAGCCTCCACCACATTTGATCCGGCCCTGTCACTGACACATGGCTCTCTTGTGAGCACAGTGCAGAATCCTGTGCAAGTCCATGGAGGGAGCACTTGGGTTATTTTGCCATTTACACTTCCCCTTGGGCTGGCTTCATAAAATTATTCTGAATGGGAAACTTTAAAGTGGACCAACACCGAGAGGTGATCGGCCCGGAAATCTATAAGATTCCCGGGCCGATCACCTCCCACCCCGCGGGGCATCCGAGATCGGGATGTCCCGCGGAGTGAAACCCCCCAAAAAACCCCCAAACACCTTACCTGATCTTCGGCGGCGGCCGGCCGCCGCTGCCTCCCTCGCGCCCCTGTAGGCGTGCTCGCGCCCGCGCCGGCCGTCTGCGAATGGCTGGCGGGGGCGCGCGCGCGCCGAAAGTGACGCGAGGGAGGCGGCGGCGGCGGCAGCCGCTTGGACGTTCCTGATCCCCGCCTGGACGTTGGCGGGGATTGGACCGTCCAGTCACGTGGGAGCGGGGACAGGTAAGATTTTGGGGCTTTCTGGGGGGTTTCACACAGCGGGGCACCCCCGATCGGGGTGCCCCGCCGAAGTGGACCAAAACCCAGGATAGTCAAAATCCTGGGTGTTGGTCCACTTTAAAAAATTTTTTTTTTTTTTGGGGTGTTTTGCCTTATTGTTTTTTTTTTCTCTTTTGGAATGTAAAATAAATGTGATTGAATTGTGGCCCCATATCTGTGGTTTACTTATCAGTACGCTGTTTCTAAGTGTTATATATATATATATATATATATATATATATATATATATATATATATATATATATATGAATGTATATGTATATATACTGTCTTTGAGGAAAGCCCTTTAGTATACCTGCTCCCCATAAATCCCAGCAGCCTTCCCCTGCCAATTGTGAGTTCAGCAGCAGCCCCCCCATAAAGTAGAGCCTGGAAAAATCAGGCAGCAGTAAAAAAATTGGCCCCTTCAACTCTATAAGTTACTGTCAGGGAACTACGGGTCATGTGATCCAACTATCAATCAGGACCTCAGATCATGCAGCCCGCCTTCCCAAAACCTCATTGGTTTGCCCGCCTAGCGGGACTACCAGGCCCAAAGCCTACGGACTCACAGATTCTTGGCTGACCGATTTTTAAAAGTTCGATTCGGACTAACGCAAATTTCTTGGAGAAATTCGTCAAATCGCCCAAATCGAATTTTTAAGAAGTTCGCTCATCTCTAGGGGAGTCACTAGTAGAGTGAATCCCCTCGATTGCCAGTAAAACTTACCTTACCACCGCTCTAGGTATGCATAGTGCAGCTGTTGCCCATGCATGCGTCGTTAGATTGGGGGATCAGGTAGTTATTATCAGGCATTCGGGGGGGGTTCACCCACACTCCCTAATCTTAACTTTTTCCCTTAGGTGGTTTTGGTTTTCCCCGAAGATCGCTACTGCCTTTGTTTGGACCTATCACTTGCTCTTTTGGGACCCTAGCCTCTTCCTCCTTTAGGACCCTAGCCTCTTCCTCCTTTTAGGACCCTAGCCTCCCCCTCTTTTTGGGACCCTAGCCTCTTCCTCCTTTTGGGACCCTAGCCTCTTCCTCCTTTTGGGACCCTAGCCTCCCCCTCCTTTTGGGACCCTAGCCTCCCCTCCTTTTGGGACCCTAGCCTCCCCCTCCTTTTGGGACCCTAGCCTGCCCCTCCTTTTGGGAGCCTAGCATCCCCCTCCTTTTGGGAGCCTAGCCCCCCCTTCTTTTGGGAGCCTAGCCTCCTTCTCCTTTTGGGAGCCTAGCCTCCCCTTCCTTTTAGGACCCTAGCCTCCCCTTCCTTTTGGTAGCCTAGCCTCCCCTTCCTTTTGGGACCCTAGCCTCCCCTACCTTTTGGTAGCCTAGCCTCCCCCTCCTTTTGGTAGCCTAGCCTCCCCCTCCTTTTGGTAGCCTAGCCTCCCCCTCCTTTTGGTAGCCTAGCCTCCCCCTCCTTTTGGGAGCCTAGCCTCCCCCTCCTTTTGGGACCCTAGCCCCCCCCTCCTTTTGGGACCCTAGCCTCCCCTACTCTTTTAGGCCAACCCCCCATAGCTTTTAGGACCCTATTTCTGCTGCCCCAGGAAGACCTTTTTCATCTGCCGGATCTGCTGCTCCAGGGATGGTCTAAGTGCGCTGGGATCCCTTGACCTGCTGCTCCTGACTCCACCCCTTCTCATCGGGTTGTAGCTATACACTTTTATTTCTATTTTTGACTGTTTATTTGCTTTTTTTTATTGTTTATCTGTTAAATTGTATTTTTTGTAATTTGCCTTTAGTTTTAGTCTTTAGTTTTAGCCTTTAGTTTGGGAAGACCCTTTAGTTTTTTTGCATTTGGGTATGGCTGGTAAGCGGTACTCTGCACAGGAAGCTGTGGCTTACCTGATGACGTCTGACTCGGAAGATTTAAGTGAGTCAGGGTCTGAGTACTTCCCATCAGACAGCGGGTCAGACAGTGTATCCTCTACTGAGGAAACACAGCCGCGCAGTGCTACCAGTAGTAGTAGCCACAGTAGAAGGGATAGTGCCGCACAAAGTGAGGCCACGCTACAGGCGAGTGTAGTGCAGGATGAGGCACCGAGTGCTGCAGCTGGTGAAGGAGCGTCTGCGTGGAGGCCTCCTAATAATATTTCCCCCAAAATTCCCCCTTTTGATTCGGTCCCCGGGGTCAATGTAGACACCACAAATTTTGGTGTCATTGACTTTTTCAAATTGTTTCTCACAGAAGCCATCCTACTGGATATGGTCTTCTTTACCAATCTCTATGCCGAGCAGGTCTTGGCGCAAAACCCCCTGCAGAGGCACGCCCGAGCTCAGGCATGGCAACCCACAAATTTGAGTGAGATAAAGAAATTTTGGGGGCTCACACTAGCAATGGGTATCCTAAAAAAATGTAGTATTTCCTCCTACTGGGATACCCAATCCATATTGACAACTCCATTATTTCCGGCCGTAATGTCCAGAAACCGCTACCAAATTTTACTGCGGTTTCTGCATTTTAACGACAATTCCACTCCTATTCCCCGTGATGAGCCCGGTCATGAGAGGCTGCATAAATTACGGCCCCTGCTCAACAGCCTGACAGATCGCTTCGCAGTAGTGTACACCCCTGGCCAAAAATCATGTATTGACGAGTCACTACTGCTTTTCAAAGGGCGCATTGTATTTCGGCAGTATATCCCTAGCAAGCGTGCCCGCTACGGGATTAAATTTGACCAATTATGCGATAGTGTGACCGGGTACATCAAATATTTTCGAATCTATGAAGGAAATGACACCTATCTGGACCCCCCTGGTTGTCCCCTTGATTTGTCAATAAGTGGAAAGATCGTTTGGGAACTCATGACTCCATTGTTAGGTAGAGGTTACCACTTATATTTGGACAACTTCTATACCAGCATCCCCTTATTTCGCGCCCTTTATTCTTTGGATACCCCGGCCTACGGCACCATCAACCCTAATCGCAAAGGATTGCCCAGGTCACTACTTGAAAAAAAAAGCGATGAGGTCCTGGCCATGAAATACATGGGCAAAAAAAATGTATTCCTACTGACAACACTCCACGATGAGTCAGTTGTGAATGTACGGCAACGTGGTCCCCGAGCCCCTTCCCAAAAGCCACGTTGCATAAAAGATTATAATAAATTCATGGGTGGCGTTGATAAAACGGACCAAATATTAACTTATTACAACCCCACCCGAAAAACTAGAGCCTGGTACATTAGTTGCTATCCATTTGGTCCAAATGGCAACTTACAACAGCTTTGTTGCCTTCAAGGCAGCAGTGCCAGGCTCCAGTTTATCTTACATTAAATACCAGCAGCAGTTACTCCCTGCTTTGTTGTTTGGGGATACTGAGGAGGAACCAGATATGCCTAGTAACGACAGTCAGGCCAGATTAGTTGGGAAGCACTTTATAAAGTTGCTTCCCGATAGTGGTAGAAAGCGGTATCCCCAGAGAGCTTGTAGGGTTTGCAGGAAGCGTGGCATTAGAAGGGATGTGCGGTACTATTGCCCGACCTGTCCCAGCCAACCCGGTTTATGCCTACAAGATTGTTTTGAGGTATATCATACTCAATTAGATAATTGAGCAATGCATTTTTTTCTTCTGAATTTTTTTTGTTTTAGTCTGTAGGTGGGCCCCTTTTAGTTAAATTATGTTTCCTGTGTGCTGGCACAGGTATTTTGTGTTGCCATTATATTTTATTTTCATTTAGTTTCTTTGGAGCTGTTGCTAATCCTATGGGAAGTGCTGGAGCAGGAGCAGCTGGTTACTCGTGGCAAGTGATGATTAAAAAATGTGACCCATTTCAGGTTCTTGATTCCTGATATTGGTCATTGATCACTGATCTTATAACTTGATTCCACAGCTACAGTATCCTAATTGCACCTCACCATTCTAACCCTAATTGCACCTCTTAGTACAGGTAAGAAATTGTTTTGTTATTTTTCTATAGCGCATTGTTAGTTTTGGGTGATTGGTAACTGTACCCTTGCAGGTAGCTATGCATGTTGGGTATTGTTCTGTTCGGGGGACCTTGTCGTTTTCAATTAGGTGTGTATTTTTATGATTGGCCTATTTTTTTTAAGAAAATGTGGGTTTGATTTAGCATTTTCACTTTCTTTTAGCAAAATCCAGTGCAACCAGGTCATTCCTTGAAGGTTTGCGCCCCAAAAGCTGCACCCACGGCAACAAGCCTGGTACGCCTAGAATGCCTAAGGCATGTACTTTCAGAGAATATATGGTTTGTGGGGGGTATTTAAATGGAAAAGTGTTGTTTTGGTTGGAAAGCGTAGGGTGTGCATGTTGTCCGCAGAGTAGGAATTTTCAAGTGAAATGCCCTTCATGCGTATGCTTAACTTTGGGGTGATTGGTAACCCTACCCTTGCAGGTAGCTATGCATGTTGGGTTTTGTTCTGTTCGGGAGACCTTGCTGTTTCCAATTTGGTGTGTTTTTTTTAAGATTAAAGTTTTTTTTTTTAAAAACAATGTGGGTTTGATTCTGTTTTTTTACTATTGTTGTCAAGAAACCCTGTGAAAAGCCTGCATTTGTCAATGGATTCCACCTGGACATCTGTGGCCACAACATCAAACCTGGTACGCCTAGAAAGCTTAAGGTGTATACTTTCAGTATATATATGTTATTGGGGGGTATTTCAGATCTAAAGGGGTGTTTTTGTGGAAAAACTGCAAGGAGTGCGGAATAGTTGTTTTTTCGTTGCAAATCCCTTCAAGCACTCTTTTCAGTTTGGGGGGTCTCCTGCACAGGAAAGGGTGTCTATCAATACATATGTGGTACCGCTATAATTGGGAGGAATAGGGCTTTTACACACATTATCATTTTCTGGTAAACTTGCATGTTTTACTGAGGAAAAAACACTACAAAATGTTAAAAAATTGTTTTTTATTATTTTTTTTGACAACTGTTCCACAAAAATAACAAAAAAACACTAACAAACTTAAAAACAAGACATGTCATATTAAAGCCCAGACTGTGCTGAAAAAAACAATATATAATTTTCCTAGGAAATTCCTGGAAATCCATTCAAAAATTACAGTTGAACATGTTCAGTGCAAAATGGCAGAAAAGGGTCTGGCAACACAGAGTCACAAATGCCGCAGGTAGGCTGGCAGCGAAAGGGTTAATGGAGGCAAGTATATGACATTTACCAAAAATACTTTGAACATTTTTTTTCTTTGATTGGGATTTATTTATTCAGTTGGTTGCAGTAGAGCTTACTTCACCCTGAATAAGAGCCTATCTTGTACGTTTTCCCCACCCCGTACATACAGATTGTGCACATTAAAAATCATCCTATCTGCACCTAGTGCATTTTCTGAGTCTTTGAACATCCTAGATGGCGGTCCATGAGGTCTCAGGCTGCAGGCAGGAAGCGTCTTCTGACTATGCCACTCTGCATTGTGGGAATGTTGTCCTTTTTCTGACCCCAGCTCTGTTCTGTCTGTGCAATGTACAACTATAACCTGCCCCCTGCACTCCCCCCTCTCCTCTGTTCTCCTCAGTATGTGTGATGCTTCTGAGGCAAGATGGCGGCACCCGTATCCTAGGGTCCTAAACATAGTTGCAGGCCAGTCGGTGAAAGAATAATTAGTCACACTTAAAATATATTAATTTTAGATGCTGGGGAAATAGTTTTTTAAGAGTTTGGGCTTTTCATTAAATGATCCCGAAGGTCCAGTTTAAAGGGTCACTAAATACAAAACATCAAAACAAGAGGCAAAGTACAGGGTAAAGCCAAGGAAACGGGCAGGGTTCGTCCAGATGGAGTTCAGCAATGGTCAGGCATACTAACATAGGCAGTAGAAAAATAACCAGCGTGGACTGAGATGGGACAAACGTTACTGGAAAAACAGCCAATCAGTTGAGGACGTGAGGTCAGAGGTGCTCATCTTACTTCTTCTATGTTACCAAGATTTCACAGATGTCTTTTCCAAGTGTTCCTCAGAATATTTGCCACTTCATAAGTCCCTTTACTGGTGATTGGTGTATAGAACTGTTCCCTGACACCTCTCCTCTAATAACAAGTGTGCCCAATAACCTAGAGACAGGGGCAAAAGTACAATCAGAAAGGTACAATAAGGCACCAATTAACTTTCCCATCAAGCACTGGCACCTTTTTCTTCTAAAGCAAGGATATGTTAATAGGAAAGAGGGGAAGGAGTTCAAAGCCAAATTACTGTCCTTAAATGTTATCCTTTGGCAGGGCCAGCCTTAGGGTCAGTTTCGCCCTGTGAAAGATTTCAGGATGGTGCTCCCCCCAGACAACAGAAGAAACACAGAAAAGATTGACAGAGAGATGGGCTAAGAAAAACAGGGAAAACAAGTAAATAATATCAAAAGAAGGAAAAGGGATGTATATCGAGATAAGGTTAAAAGAGCCAGGATGGAGGGAAGTGGAAAAGAGAAAGAAGAAGCAAATATTTAAAATAAGGATGAGTAAATTTATCCTTTTTTATATTTTCTCCTTCTTTCTTGGTGAGAGAGAGGAGACTGAAAGAATAGCCTCGATTCATAGACACATTCGTCTGGAATTCCGTAGCTGTCTGTGTATTTTTGTGTTTTTGTGGGTGTTTGTAATTTTTTAAAGGTTTTTTCGTTGCATTTTCCATTCGTACGTTCGTTCGCGCTCGTGCGTATATGCGCTTTCGATTAATCGGATCCTTTGCGTTAGTTCGGATCATTTTCCAACCTAAATCTGATATTTTGAGTTCATTCAGATAATTTACGTTATTGGGATGGGCTTTCATCTCATTCAGAGAGCTGATAGCCGAGGGACCACCACCCTATAAAACCGTTTCATTTGCGATCCCCTTACGGGACCATTTTGACCTCGGATACCTTGCTTTCAACATGTTTTGTGCCTTTGTGGAGGAATATCACCAGCTCCAGCTAATGGGCATTGAATGTATCAGCAGGGCCGAGGCCAGATTGCACCGGCAACGCATGCACATCGATGGCATGCATGACGTTGAACTGTTCGAGCTCACCAGACTTAATTGCGCTTCCCTCCATAAATTGTATAATGAGCTGCGTCCATGGTTAGCCCGCACCAAGAGGAAGGGGCAAGCAATTTCAGGTATGACCAAGATGCTTGGCTGCCTGCAATTTTTGGCGAACGTCTCATTCCAGAGGCTGGGTGCCCTCTCCGTGGGGATTTCCCAGCCTACGCTGAGCTGCGCGCTATCCAAGTTTTTTGGAAGGCATGGCTACCATTAGTCAGAAATATATTAATTTTCCTGACGACATGGTAGCCTGGAACGCGCTTAAGCTGGCATTTTATAATATCGCAGACATGCCCAACGTCATGGGTGTGATTGATTGCACCCACATTGCATTGGTCCCTCCCACAGCCGACGAGTACATCTATAGCTAAGTTCAATCAGTCATTTTGTTATCTAGTTTTGACATTTTAACTATCTATTAATCTATTAATTGTCCCTGTGAAACAGCTTACAATGTATATCTATTAATCCCTCCTTGTAAATTGTCCCTGTGAAACAGCTTACAATGTATATCTATTAATCCCTCCTTGTAAATTGTCCCCGTGAAACAGCTTACACTGTATATCTATTAATCCCTTCTTGTAAATTGTCCCTGTGAAACAGGTCATTGATATCATACTGGCCTGCTGTGTCCTCCACAACTTTGCCATAATGCAGCGTGTCCCCCGGTATGTGGATCTGCCCCCCTCTCCACCCAGCCAGGACCCAGCTGAGAACTACCGGGGCACACCTAGTGCCTCTGGCCAATCTGTTCGGGCCAATTTGATAAGCACCCATTTTGCCTAATTTGTTTTTCCTGTGTTTGTTTGTTGCATGTAATTATTTATTTTTTATATAATTTGGCTTTGTGAATGCTTTAGTATTGTTTTTTGTATCAAATAGTAATGAGTTAATTACTAAAATATTGACACATGATCTGAGCCTCATGCATATTTTTTGGGACATGTTTGTTTAGAAAAAACTTCAGTAATCTAAAAAAAACCCAAACATTAATGCATCAACTTAGTCAACAACGGCTAAAGTCACATTCAATATATTTTATTTAAATATTAAAAATTGGAGTTGAAGGGCACTCGCAGACTTCATGTATATACATAGTACAACATAAATATTCATTGGTGCAGAATCATGGCACCTAGCAATTGGCCACATCCAGGAGTTTTTAAGTAACGCACTCCAGGCCGATGTTTCTATAACAATTAAAATAAACAGACATAGGGAGCAACCATTTGCATGTCAATATTTGGCCAGTAATACATAGGGCCACATACACACCCTCTCCTGCTTGGCCACATTTGCCACAGGCACAGGTGGAAAGCAGCCATAACTATGCCACATCCACGCCTGTAAGTCAGTGGCCCACCAAAGCAATAACCCCCAGTCCAAATGCAAGTCCAGTCCAATCTTTGCCAGGGTTCAAGGTAGTAGTTTGCCAGCCCAGAATGTCCCCCAATCAGGCCTACAAACAGGATGAGCCAGACACAATTTCATTAGGCTCAAGCCTGCAGAGTGGCAGGCTTTAGCTCAGGCATTGGCTAGTGGGGTATCTCAGAACTCTAATGAGCTATATGGGCGAAAATCCAAATCATACAAGCACAGCCATAAAAAAGGCAAGCTTGGTAGCGCTCACCAGACAGGTAAATACATTGTGGATGTAGAGGAAAGATGTGGAGATACAGGGCAAATAGCTGTTAAAATGGGTGTTGCCCATAAAACCCTGGTGGTGGGCCTTGGAGGGGCATGTGTGGCATTCATAATCTGCCACTGTTCCAACATGAGTCTATTGCTAGTTCTAACTTCGTCGAGCATGGCTGTGAAATTATTAGTTAAGGTGGCCATGTGACTGTTGCTCGTCCTAAATTCTGTCAGCATGGTGGTGAATGTATTATTTAATGTATCTAATTGTGCACTAAGCTGCTCTGTGGTTCTTTGAGTCACCTGGCAAAAAAAACGCCTCTCATGGTGCCACGCTGACTCCAGGATCGGCACGCGCCTCCCTTGCATTCACATGCATCAGCAGATTCATCAAAGTCCACTTACCGTATATATCTGGTCCTGGCTCCTAGGCAGCACGGAAGTTGACGGCGTGGTCAAACTGGATGAGGCTTCCACACTTGCTGAGGCTTGATGCTGGGCAGTATTTTAAATAAAAAGTCACGTAAACACCCAAAAATCCCTTGATGATCTGGATTACTACATATGCTTCGAAAAAACACATGGCCAAGCAGGAATGCCAACTCCCACAACTGTGCAAGGTGACCTTCACTATGAATGTCATTATCTGTTATATGTATGACTCACCCTGTGCATACACATTGGTCACCGTAAATAATACAAACATGCATGTACTGCATGTTATGAGGCTTCATTCACACATCTATAAAGGGCCATTAGGGACCCACACTCAGCTTGCAAATAGCATTTTGCTTAAGAGTATGCTGGTGGGCATTCTTCCTATGTAGACCTTTCCCTGACCCCTGATCAAGTATTTGAGAGCAAAGCACAGCTAAAACCCAAGTGGCCTAAAGACAAAGGAAGGAAGTGTTGTATATAATTGAGTAGAATCACATAACAGGCAGTGCTTTGCTAATATAAAGACTATAATAGTGACCATAAATGCTGTCCAAGGTGGTGTATGGCCTGCCAAATTGGAAAATGAACAGACTGCAGACATTAAACACCCTGCTAAAACTGTAACCTCCCCGACAAGGCACTCCCTAGGGGCATGTGTTCATATATGCCTGTGAGCCTCATTTTACATGTTTACAACATTTCACATACACACTAACATTACTAACCTGCAGAAATGGTAGGGATGTCCGTGTCCAGTCGCCAAGAGTGGCCCTCTAATTCCATGGGATGTATCAACGCCGGCACCATCTCCTCAGCTTGGGTAAATTGTAATTTTGTGGGGAAGCCTCCGCCAGTTTGTAAGCTGAAAAATATAGGTTGCCAAATGTAGTAAATTGTGGACAATACAACAAGCAGACAAATGCACAACTCAAATATGTACCTGTAATTGCGCCGTTTATTTTCTTTCTTCCGTGCTGCATACTTCAGGTCAGAAATTTTGCGCTAGATCTGCTCCACATCTTTAAGCTCCTCCCCCGCTGCATTGACCTGTCTGGTGAGCTCCTCCAAGATTTCATTCTTTTGCATTTTGCTTGTAGATTTGGATTTTCACCCATATAGCTCATCATAATGTAGGGTCAGCCCACTTGCCAATGCCAGAGTTTGGGCCTCACCAAACCTGCCACTCAATTGTCCTCGCCGCAATGTCTGCCCTATTGCTTGCTGTTCGGGCTCATCTCTGGATGTAGGCGATTCGGGAGACATTCTGGGCTGGCTCTGTTGTGTTGAAAAGGTGGCTTGATAAAGAATGGACTGGGTTTGGAAATGGACAGGGGGGTCCTTGCCTGGGTGGCCACTGAACTTGCAGGCGTGGATGTGGCATATGGATAGTTGCTTGCCACCTGTGCTGGTGGCAAATGTGGCCGAAGAGGAGAGGGTGTGCTTGAGGGTGTGGTGTTTCTGGCCCTGTGCCTCTTTGTGCCCTTGCCACTTGTGGTTCCATGCCCCTGGGAGGTACTTGCAAGTGGCTCTGGAGATGCTGAGCTGGCTGTGCTTGGCCTTCTGGGCCTGTGGCTTTTGCTCTTTCCATGGCCATGGGTGTGTTTCCCACGTGGCTCTGGAGATGCTGAGCTGGCTGGGCTGGGGCTTCTGGGCCTGTGGCTCTTGCTCTTTCCATGGCCATGGGTGTGTTTCCCATGTGGCTCTGGAGATGCTGAGCTGGCTGGGCTGGGGCTTCTGGGCCTGTGGCTCTTGCTCTTTCCATGGCCATGGGTGTGTTTCCCACGTGGCTCTGGAGATGCTGAGCTGGCTGAGCTGGGGCTTCTGGGCCTGTGGCTCTTGCTCTTTCCATGGCCATGGTTGTGTTTCCCACGTGGCTCTGGAGATACTGAGCTGGCTGTGCTTGGCCTTCTGGGCCTGTGGCTTTTGCTCTTTCCATGGCCATGGGTGTGTTTCCCACGTGTCTGACTACATGCAGAGCTGGTTGGGCTGGGGCTTCTGGGCCTGTGGCTCTTGCTCTTTCCATGGCCATGGGTGTGTTTCCCACGTGGCTCTGGAGATGCTGAGCTGGGGCTTCTGGGCCTGTGGCTTTTACTGGCCTTGCCAGTGGAGCGTTCTTTCAGAATCTAAATGCATGCCTCGGCCTTAAGGAAGCGCAGGAAGAAACAGTTATCTTTAAAAGTTTGTCTAAATCCGTACCAAACAGAAGTGCGCACATGTGCGAACCAACTCACTAACATCTAGAAGGATAGTTTGAGGCTAGAAATGTGTCTGGGAATGTCATTTAGTCAACTGATCTAATTGTGACAGATATTTGTATGCCGTTTGATCTAACAACTATGTTTCTTTTGTGTTTTTTTAGACGATGCTTCAGTGCAGGTACGACTAACTGCCCAACTCTTTTGAGAAAAGGACCGTCGCCCTGGAGATCGTTTCCAGGATCCAGCAGGAGACGGACACCACCTTCACCCATACGCAGATCATGCAGTATTAGTCGGACCTGAAACGGCTCCACATGCCCCGGGTGCGGCGATTTTTCGGGCTCCATTTCCCAAGTAAGTACATAGCGATTGCATGCTAGATGTAACTAATACAGAAGGTAGGCCTTTAATTATAAATGCTTTTCTTTTCTAGTGGAGTACCGAATACGACGCACCCGGAGGAGCACAGGCCGACCAGTGCTGCATGGATCTGCAGCACAAAGTGAAGGTGGTGGATCTCCAGGGCGACGGTCCTACCCCTCCTCTGTAGCGGCCTCCGACCAGCCCCTGGACCTTTCTACAGAGGAGGGGCGGTACGGCTTGGGCAGGGAATCGTACCA
Organism: Gastrophryne carolinensis; assembly: GCA_027917425.1. Taxonomy (NCBI): domain Eukaryota; kingdom Metazoa; phylum Chordata; class Amphibia; order Anura; family Microhylidae; genus Gastrophryne; species Gastrophryne carolinensis. Next base: position 53,832,237 of record CM051236.1, on the reverse strand, counting down.
AGCGACGGAGCCCTTAGCCTAGGGTATGTGACTCTTAATGTAACCGCACACACATACATGCTATTTAAACAAAAGCTGATTCCCTTAAACTCTTTTTCTAGATGAATATGTAGCGGGTGAAGGATCTGTGGAAGAGTCTGCAGCAGATCAGGCCCAGGAGGAACATAGAGAAGGTGGGTGATGTCACACACACATTCAAATTGTCATTTGCTTACTGTTGACTCAGACATTAGAAGTGACCCTATTTGACTTCCCAGCAGTGTCAGGTCCCAGAACCCAGGGTGGTCCCCGAAGCAGACGTCGGCCACCAACGAAGTAAGTTGTAATGTCATTCTTTTGAGTATGTGGTAATCGACATGATCACCAAGATACCTAAAGCCATAGTCAATGGCATTAGCATAATGACATATGCCCTCTTCCTTAGATTAATTACTTAGCATAATGACATATGCCCTCTTCCTTAGATTAATGACTTAGCATAATGACATATGCCCTCTTCCTTAGATTAATTACTTAGCATAATGACATATGGCGTCATGAGTTAGCTTGCCACCTAAAAAAAACATTCCATCCACAGCTGTGAAACATGTATTTGCAAACAAATAATGTTTGTTTCTTTTTTATACAGGGACCACACATGCCAGAGTGGCAGCAATGAGTGCAAGGGTCCTTGCGTTGGTGGCTGACATGCAGGAGCTGCGCGACTGGTTGGGGACCACAGATGAAGACTAATGTTCTGGGTCCTGCCATTGTTATGTATATAGTTATGTATTTTTACAATTTTAAACCAAAAATTATACATTTCTAAATGTTATTTTTTAGAAAAATTTTTTTTTAATGTTGTAAATTAAAAAAAAAGGGGCATTTGTTATTAAAAAAAACAAAAACAAAAATGTTTCTGTGTCATTTCCTTTTCGAAATACATTACCACAAAACAAATGGGCCAAGAAATATTTAGAGATGAAGATTCGCAGGACTGTGAAGTGATTTTGGTAAGTTTTAGGGGTGAGAAATGCAAGAAGAACATGACCACGAAGTGATTTGGGTAAGTTTTAGGGGTGAGAAATGCAAGAAGAACATGACCGCGAAGTGATTTGGGTAAGTTTTAGGGTTGAGAAATGCAAGAAAAACATGACCGCGAAGTGATTTGAATAAGTTTTAGGGGTGAGAAATGCAAGAATATACTGACCGCAAAGTGATTTGGGTAAGTTTTAGGGGTGAGAAATGCTAGAAGAACATGACCGTGAAGTGATTGGGGTAAGTTTTAGGGGTGAGAAATGGAAGAAGAACATGACCGCGAAGTGATTTGGGTAAGTTTTAGGGGTGAGAAATGCAAGAAGAACATGACCGTGAACTGATTTGGGTAAGTTTTAGGGGTGAGAAATGCAAGAAGAACATGACCGTGAAGTGATTGGGGTAAGTTTTAGGGGTGAGAAATGGAAGAAGAACATGACCGCGAAGTGATTTGGGTACGTTTTAGGGCTGAGAAATGCAAGAAGAACATGACCGCAAAGTGATTTGGGTAAGTTTTAGGGGTGAGAAATGCAAGAATATACTGACCGCGAAGTGATTTGGGTAAGTTTTAGGGGTGAGAAATGGAAGAAGAATGAGAGCGTGAAGTGATTTAGCTAAGCACTGTAGCACAAGTGAGTGAACCAAATATGTAGGCGAGCACATTAATGAGTTAAGTTGCTGCTAGAGATGAGCGAACTTTTGAAAAATTCGATTCGACTGATTCGCCGAATTTTCCCACAAAAATCGTTTCGACCCGAATAAATTCGCGACGAATCGCTATTAAAAACGGCTATTTCTGAGCCTCCTAGAGCCTCAATAGGGTTGTAAACCATTCTGCCTTGCTGTAACACGCACAGGATGCGTGCTGGGTTAGTTAAATAATACTTTGAAGAAATATCACATGCAGATCAGAGGCATCGCTAATAGAATCGCAGAGCGGCACAATTGAATTCAAGAGAGTTGAAGTGGCATCACTATGAGGGGCAGGAGCCCAAACATTGCTTTAAAGAGACACTGGAGTTGGCAGCAGCAGGAGCCCAAAAATTGGATGAATCACACCCTGGAGTTGGCAGCAGCAGCAGCAGCAGGAGCCCAAATATTACTTTAAAGAGACCCTGGGGTTGGCTTCAGGAGCCCAAAAATTGGATGATTCACACCCTGGAGTTGGCAGCAGCAGCAGCAGGAGCCCAAATATACACTGGGGTTGGCTTCAGGAGCCCAAAAATTGGATGAATCACACCCTGGAGTTGGCAGCAGCAGCAGCAGGAGCCCAAATATTACTTTAAAGAGACCCTGGGGTTGGCTTCAGGAGCCCAAAAATTGGATGAATCACACCCTGGAGTTGGCAGAAGTTGGCAGTAGCAGCAGCAGGAGCCCAAATATTACTTTAAAGAGACCCTGGGGTTGGCTTCAGGAGCCCAAAATTGGATGAATCACACCCTGGAGTTGGCAGGAGTTGACAGCAGCAGCAGCAGGAGCCCAAATATTACTTTAAAGAGACCCTGGGGTTGGCTTCAGGAGCCCAAAAATTGGATGAATCACATCCTGGAGTTGGCAGAAGTTGGCAGTAGCAGCAGCAGGAGCCCAAATATTACTTTAAAGAGACCCTGGGGTTGGCTTCAGGAGCCGAAAAATTGGATGAATCACACCCTGGAGTTGGCAGCAGCAGGAGCCCAAATATACACTGGGGTTGGCTTCAGGAGCCCAAAAATTGGATGAATCACACCCTGGAGTTGGCAGCAGCAGCAGCAGGAGCCCAAATATACACTGGAGTTGGCTTCAGGAGCCCAAAAATTGGATGAATCACACCCTGGAGTTGGCAGCAGCAGCAGCAGGAGCCCAAATATTACTTTAAAGAGACACTGGGGTTGGCTTCAGGAGCCCAAAAATTGGATGAATCACACCCTGGAGTTGGCAGAAGTTGGCAGCAGCAGCAGGAGCAGGAGCCCAAATATTACTTTAAAGAGACCCTGGGTTTGGCCTCAGGAGCCCAAAAATTGGATGAATCACACCCTGGAGTTGGCAGCAGCAGCAGCAGCAGCAGCAGCAGCAGGAGCCCAAACATTACTTTAAAGAGACCCTGGGGTTGGCCTCAGGAGCCCAAAAATTGGATGAATCACACCCTGGAGTTGGCAGCAGCAGCAGCAGCAGCAGCAGCAGCAGGAGCCCAAACATTACTTTAAAGAGACACTGGGGTTGGCTTCAGGAGCCCAAAAATTGGATGAATCACACCCTGGAGTTGGCAGAAGTTGGCAGCAGCAGCAGCAGCAGCAGCAGGAGCCCAACTATTACTTTAAAGAGACCCTGGGGTTGGCTTCAGGAGCCCAAAAATTGGATGAATCACACCCTGGAGTTGGCAGAAGTTGGCAGTAGCAGCAGCAGGAGCCCAAATATTACTTTAAAGAGACCCTGGGGTTGGCTTCAGGAGCCCAAAAATTGGATGAATCACACCCTGGAGTTGGCAGCAGCAGCAGCAGGAGCCCAAATATACACTGGAGTTGGCTTCAGGAGCCCAAAAATTGGATGAATCACACCCTGGAGTTGGCAGAAGTTGGCAGCAGCAGCAGCAGGAGCCCAAATATACACTGGAGTTGGTTTCAGGAGCCCAAAAATTGGATGAATCACACCCTGGAGTTGGCAGGAGTTGACAGCAGCAGCAGCAGCAGCAGGAGCCCAAATATTACTTTAAAGAGACACTGGGGTTGGCTTCAGGAGCCCAACAATTGGATGAATCACACCCTGGAGTTGGCAGAAGTTGGCAGCAGCAGCAGCAGGAGCCCAAAAAATGGCCTAAAGACATAAATATGTTTTGCACCATTTGGAAAGTGTAAAACGTGGCACCATGCTGAATCTAGTCGCATGCATCAGGCATTGGTGGGTGGAAATCCTGGCTGATCCATCCCTGATTCATTTTGACAAAGGTGAGTCTCTCCACATTTTTAGTTGACAGACGAGTTCTCCTCGCCGTAACTATGGCCCCCGCCGCACTAAACACCCGCTCAGATGGCACGCTACTTGCCGGGCAGGACAGCTTTTCCAGGGCAAACTCTGCTAGTTGCGGCCACAAATCAAGTTTGGCTGCCCAGAAGTCCAGCGGATCCTCAAGGTGTGTTGGCATGGTCATGTCAAAGTATGACATGACCTGCTGGTTGAGGTCCTGCTCCAGGTCTTCCTGCTGCTCATGAGTAGCCTCACTATGCGGGTGTAGAAAGCTACTCATTAGCGACTGAAGACTGAGGCTGCTGCTGCTGATGGAGCTGCTGCTGCTGCTCCTGCCAACCCCCCCAGCGGCCATGGCAGTGGAAGGTGAGCGCAGAGGTCCCCTCGAGTCAGACCTGCGAGAGTATGGACCATGGCGCAGATAGGCATCGGCCAACTGCCTACGTAGAATGTCTTTGTAGTAGTTGAGTTTGTCCTCCCTCTCGGTGGGTTTAAAAAATGCCCCCATTTTGTGCCGGAAGCGAGGGTCCAATAAGGTGGACAGCCAGAAGTCATCCCGCCGACAGATGGAAACAATTCTGGGGTCACTACGCAAGCACGTGAGCATGCTTCGTGCCATTTGCGCAAGTGACTCGGATGGACTACCTGTCTCCATCTCCACTGCATACTGCCACGGTGTGCCCGGGTCCTCTGTCTCGCCTTCCTCAAAAACCTCTAGCTCCTCTGGCTGCTCCTGCTCCTCCTCTCCTGTCCGCTGACTAGATAAACCAGCCATTTCGCCAAGCCTAAACTGTGTTTCGCTGGGCAACTCCTCCTCCTCCTCTTCCTCCTCCTCCTCCAGTTCAGCTCCAACGGGGTTCATGTGGCCGTAAGATGTAAACGCCATGTCTCCAGTGCCCTGACCAGCCATGGTTTCCAACATGTGCTGTAGTACATGAAGCAGTGGAATCACGTCATTCATCCCGTAATCCTGCCGACTGACAAATAAAGTGGCATCCTCAAAGGGCCTGAGCAAACGGCAGGTGTCACGTATGAGCTGCCACTGGTTGACATTGAAGTTACACAGGGGAGTCCCCCTATCTGCTTGGATCATCAGGAAATCCGTGATGGCTTTTCTCTGTTCATATAATCGGTCCAACATGTGAAGGGTGGAATTCCAACGGGTGGAAACATCGCAAATCAGACTATGTTGGGGGATACCATTCTGATGCTGTAGCTCAAGAAGGGTGTGTTTGGCGGTGTAGGAGTGGCTGAAGTGCATGCAAAGTTTGTTAGGATGTCCTGCAGATGGGGGGAACACTTCAGAAACCGCTTGACAACCAGATTGAAGACGTGAGCCATGCAGGGGGCATGGGTCAGGCTTCCTTGGCGCAGCGCAGACAAAATGTTCTTCCCATTGTCGGTAACCATGATTCCCATTTTAAGTTTTCTCGGAGTAAGCCATGTTTGGATTTCCTGATGAATACATTTAAGCAGTTCCTCCCCTGTCTGACTCCGTTCGCCAAGACAAACCATGTGAAGCACTGCGTGACACCTCCGTGCCCTGCACACATGGTAGACTGGAGGGGCACTGAGACTTGAGCCTACAGTGGAGGGTGAGGAGATGGCGGAGGATGAGGAGGCCGAGTCGCACGGTGTCACAGGTCCAATGGGCAGAGAGCGCGGAGGCCGAAGCGGCGTGACCTGTCCAAGTTGCTGCTGCTGCTGCAAAGGGACCACATTCACCCAGTGGGCCGTAAACGACATGTACTGCCCCTGACCGTAGTTACAGCTCCAGATGTCGGCGCTGCCATGTATTTTGCTACACACCGACAGGCTCAAGGACTGGCCCACCTTCTGTTCAACAAAAGTGTGCAGCACTGGTACTGCCTTCTTGGCAAAGAAATGACGGCTTGGGACTCTCCACCTCGGCTCGGCACAAGCCATCAGTTCTCTGAAAGGTGCAGATTCCACCACCTGAAAAGGGAGCGACTGCAGCACCAGCAACTTGGACAGGAGCACATTCAGCTTCTGCGCCGTAGGATGAGTGGGCGCATACTGCTGTCTCTTGGACATGGCTTCGCTGATGGATTGCTGGCGGGATGCATGACTTGGAGGAGGAGGAGCAGGAGCGACAGAGGATGGGTATGACGCACAGCTGCCTTCGGCTGAGGTGCTGGAGCCTTGGCTGGCAGAAATTGGGAGCTCACTTGGTGAGGAAGCAGACTGGACCACCCCTTGGGAGCCTCGGTTCTCCCAGGTCGCTTTATGGTGACGCATCATATGTTGACGCAGGGCCGTGGTGCCAACATTTGGACCCTGGCCACGCTTCAACTTTTGCCTACATATCTTGCATGTGGCCATGTTACCCTCCTGCGGATGCCTCAGGAAAAACTGCCACACTGCCGAGTAGCTACTTTTCCCACCCCCTGGCCTCACTGATTCACTGCTGCTGTTGCCAACTCCAGGAACCCCTGCTCCACTACCTCCTGATAAGGTAGACTGCCGCACAGCAGGTGCTCTACCCCGGCCCCGGCCAGATCCAGCCTTTGGAATTGTGCCCCCATGCTGACTGCTACCACCTTGCTGCCTCAGCTGCTGACTCCGGGGCAACCTGCGCCCCTCTTCTCCTGATGATGACGATGAAGCCCCTTCCTCACCCGGCTCCCAAGTGCGATCGGCTTCATCGTCATCATCATCATCACCGAGTTGTGGCTGTACGTCACTGATGTTCGTGGATTCGTCAACAGTGTCTGGCGCAGGAGCTGGAACGCTCGCAGCACCCACGACACTGTCCACATCACTATTTGTCTGCCTAGCTAAAGAAGCCACCTCCATTTCTTGGCTGGGCAGTAGCTGCTGACTGTCCTCCTGTATCTGATCGTCCTCCTCACTAAAGAGTGGAGCTGAACCCAAAGCATAGGATACGTCGCAGGGGGAGGGAACGGCGTAGGACAGAGGCAATGGGAGGACAGGGACTGCTCTCGGGGCATGCCAACTCAGGGTTGTGTCAGAGGAACCTACCGACCCTAGACTGGGGGTCTCAGACGTAAGTTGTGATGATGTTGTTGATGAGCGCGTCAACCAATCTACCACGGCAGATGCGTTACTGGTGGAGACCCGACCGCTAGCAGATACTGGCAGATTAGGTCTCTCAGCGTGACTCCTGCTGCTACTGGCCCCCAGTCTGATGCGAGCTCTGCCTGCGGAATCTTGGCCTCTGCCACTCCTCTTTTCACTTCCAGGCACTTGTCTGCCCGACATAGTCTAACTGGCGTGGTAGTAGGTGATATTTTAAGATCCCCCGGGCAGCGGTGGGTCTATATGAAACAGAATATAATGCACACCAAAAGTGAGCAGTAACACTCAGCCTCCAACAGGCCTGCTTAGTGTAAATAAGAGAGCTGCTTAGTGTAAATAAAGAGGGGTATGCTATGTTGCAGAATGGGATGCCTCAACAGAAGTGCACCTGGCAGGCAGCAGTAAGCCTATGCCCAGCAAAAGTGTCTTTATCAGGCTAACTTCAAATATAATAAGAGCAAATGGTTATATGGTCTTAAACAGAGGCTGCTGTAGTCACAGAATGGGATGCCCTGGCAGGGTCCAGAAGTACTATGCCGAGCAAAAGTGTCTTTATCAGGCTAATTTCAAATATAATAAGAGCAAATGGTTATATGGTCTTAAACAGAGGCTGCTGTAGTCACAGAATGGGATGCCCTGGCAGGGTCCAGAAGTACTATGCCCAGCAAAAGTGTCTTTATCAGGCTAATTTCAAATATAATAAGAGCAAATGGTTATATGGTCTTAAACAGAGGCTGCTGTAGTCACAGAATGGGATGCCCTGGCAGGGTCCAGAAGTACTATGCCGAGCAAAAGTGTCTTTATCAGGCTAATTTCAAATATAATAAGAGCAAATGGTTATATGGTCTTAAACAGAGGCTGCTGTAGTCACAGAATGGGATGCCCTGGCAGGGTCCAGAAGTACTATGCCCAGCAAAAGTGTCTTTATCAGGCTAATTTCAAATATAATAAGAGCAAATGGTTATATGGTCTTAAACAGAGGCTGCTGTAGTCACAGAATGGGATGCCCTGGCAGGGTCCAGAAGTACTATGCCGAGCAAAAGTGTCTTTATCAGGCTAATTTCAAATATAATAAGAGCAAATGGTTATATGGTCTTAAACAGAGGCTGCTGTAGTCACAGAATGGGATGCCCTGGCAGGGTCCAGAAGTACTATGCCGAGCAAAAGTGTCTTTATCAGGCTAATTTCAAATATAATAAGAGCAAATGGTTATATGGTCTTAAACAGAGGCTGCTGTAGTCACAGAATGGGATGCCCTGGCAGGGTCCAGAAGTACTATGCCCAGCAAAATTGTCTTTATCAGGCTAATTTCAAATATAATAAGAGCAAATGGTTATATGGTCTTAAACAGAGGCTGCTGTAGTCACAGAATGGGATGCCCTGGCAAGGTCCAGAAGTACTATGCCGAGCAAAAGTGTCTTTATCAGGCCTAATTTCAATTATAATAAGAGCAAATGGTTATATGGTCTTAAACAGAGGCTGCTGTAGTCACAGAATGAGATGCCCTGGCAGGGTCCAGAAGTACTATGCCGAGCAAAAGTGTCTTTATCAGGCCTAATTTCAATTATAATAAGTGCAAATGGTTATATGGTCTTAAACAGAGGCTGCTGTAGTCACAGAATGGGATGCCCTGGCAGGGTCCAGAAGTACTATGCCGAGCAAAAGTGTCTTTATCAGGCTAATTTCAAATATAATAAGAGCAAATGGTTATATGGTCTTAAACAGAGGCTGCTGTAGTCACAGAATGGGATGCCCTGGCAGGGTCCAGAAGTACTATGCCGAGCAAAAGTGTCTTTATCAGGCTAATTTCAAATATAATAAGAGCAAATGGTTATATGGTCTTAAACAGAGGCTGCTGTAGTCACAGAATGGGATGCCCTGGCAGGGTCCAGAAGTACTATGCCCAGCAAAAGTGTCTTTATCAGGCTAATTTCAAATATAATAAGAGCAAATGGTTATATGGTCTTAAACAGAGGCTGCTGTAGTCACAGAATGGGATGCCCTGGCAGGGTCCAGAAGTACTATGCCGAGCAAAAGTGTCTTTATCAGGCTAATTTCAAATATAATAAGAGCAAATGGTTATATGGTCTTAAACAGAGGCTGCTGTAGTCACAGAATGGGATGCCCTGGCAGGGTCCAGAAGTACTATGCCCAGCAAAAGTGTCTTTATCAGGCTAATTTCAAATATAATAAGAGCAAATGGTTATATGGTCTTAAACAGAGGCTGCTGTAGTCACAGAATGGGATGCCCTGGCAGGGTCCAGAAGTACTATGCCGAGCAAAAGTGTCTTTATCAGGCTAATTTCAAATATAATAAGAGCAAATGGTTATATGGTCTTAAACAGAGGCTGCTGTAGTCACAGAATGGGATGCCCTGGCAGGGTCCAGAAGTACTATGCCGAGCAAAAGTGTCTTTATCAGGCCTAATTTCAATTATAATAAGTGCAAATGGTTATATGGTCTTAAACAGAGGCTGCTGTAGTCACAGAATGGGATGCCCTGGCAGGGTCCAGAAGTACTATGCCGAGCAAAAGTGTCTTTATCAGGCCTAATTTCAATTATAATAAGTGCAAATGGTTATATGGTCTTAAACAGAGGCTGCTGTAGTCACAGAATGGGATGCCCTGGCAGGGTCCAGAAGTACTATGCCGAGCAAAAGTGTCTTTATCAGGCTAACTTCAAATATAATAAGAGCAAATGGTTATATGGTCTTAAACAGAGGCTGCTGTAGTCACAGAATGGGATGCCCTGGCAGGGTCCAGAAGTACTATGCCGAGCAAAATTGTCTTTATCAGGCTAATTTCAAATATAATAAGAGCAAATGGTTATATGGTCTTAAACAGAGGCTGCTGTAGTCACAGAATGGGATGCCCTGGCAGGGTCCAGAAGTACTATGCCCAGCAAAAGTGTCTTTATCAGGCTAATTTCAAATATAATAAGAGCAAATGGTTATATGGTCTTAAACAGAGGCTGCTGTAGTCACAGAATGGGATGCCCTGGCAGGGTCCAGAAGTACTATGCCGAGCAAAAGTGTCTTTATCAGGCCTAATTTCAATTATAATAAGTGCAAATGGTTATATGGTCTTAAACAGAGGCTGCTGTAGTCACAGAATGGGATGCCCTGGCAGGGTCCAGAAGTACTATGCCGAGCAAAAGTGTCTTTATCAGGCTAATTTCAAATATAATAAGAGCAAATGGTTATATGGTCTTAAACAGAGGCTGCTGTAGTCACAGAATGGGATGCCCTGGCAGGGTCCAGAAGTACTATGCCGAGCAACAGTGTCTTTATCAGGCTAATTTCAAATATAATAAGAGCAAATGGTTATATGGTCTTAAACAGAGACTGCTGTAGTCACAGAATGGGATGCCCTGGCAGGGTCCAGAAGTACTATGCCCAGCAAAAGTGTCTTTATCAGGCTAATTTCAAATATAATAAGAGCAAATGGTTATATGGTCTTAAACAGAGGCTGCTGTAGTCACAGAATGGGATGCCCTGGCAGGGTCCAGAAGTACTATGCCGAGCAAAAGTGTCTTTATCAGGCCTAATTTCAATTATAATAAGTGCAAATGGTTATATGGTCTTAAACAGAGGCTGCTGTAGTCACAGAATGGGATGCCCTGGCAGGGTCCAGAAGTACTATGCCGAGCAAAAGTGTCTTTATCAGGCCTAATTTCAATTATAATAAGTGCAAATGGTTATATGGTCTTAAACAGAGGCTGCTGTAGTCACAGAATGGGATGCCCTGGCAGGGTCCAGAAGTACTATGCCGAGCAAAAGTGTCTTTATCAGGCTAACTTCAAATATAATAAGAGCAAATGGTTATATGGTCTTAAACAGAGGCTGCTGTAGTCACAGAATGGGATGCCCTGGCAGGGTCCAGAAGTACTATGCCGAGCAAAAGTGTCTTTATCAGGCTAATTTCAAATATAATAAGAGCAAATGGTTATATGGTCTTAAACAGAGGCTGCTGTAGTCACAGAATGGGATGCCCTGGCAGGGTCCAGAAGTACTATGCCCAGCAAAAGTGTCTTTATCAGGCTAATTTCAAATATAATAAGAGCAAATGGTTATATGGTCTTAAACAGAGGCTGCTGTAGTCACAGAATGGGATGCCCTGGCAGGGTCCAGAAGTACTATGCCGAGCAAAAGTGTCTTTATCAGGCTAATTTCAAATATAATAAGAGCAAATGGTTATATGGTCTTAAACAGAGGCTGCTGTAGTCACAGAATGGGATGCCCTGGCAGGGTCCAGAAGTACTATGCCCAGCAAAAGTGTCTTTATCAGGCTAATTTCAAATATAATAAGAGCAAATGGTTATATGGTCTTAAACAGAGGCTGCTGTAGTCACAGAATGGGATGCCCTGGCAGGGTCCAGAAGTACTATGCCGAGCAAAAGTGTCTTTATCAGGCTAATTTCAAATATAATAAGAGCAAATGGTTATATGGTCTTAAACAGAGGCTGCTGTAGTCACAGAATGGGATGCCCTGGCAGGGTCCAGAAGTACTATGCCGAGCAACAGTGTCTTTATCAGGCTCATTTCAAATATAATAAGAGCAAATGGTTATATGGTCTTAAACAGAGGCTGCTGTAGTCACAGAATGGGATGCCCTGGCAGGGTCCAGAAGTACTATGCCCAGCAAAAGTGTCTTTATCAGGCTAATTTCAAATATAATAAGAGCAAATGGTTATATGGTCTTAAACAGAGGCTGCTGTAGTCACAGAATGGGATGCCCTGGCAGGGTCCAGAAGTACTATGCCGAGCAAAAGTGTCTTTATCAGGCCTAATTTCAATTATAATAAGTGCAAATGGTTATATGGTCTTAAACAGAGGCTGCTGTAGTCACAGAATGGGATGCCCTGGCAGGGTCCAGAAGTACTATGCCGAGCAAAAGTGTCTTTATCAGGCCTAATTTCAATTATAATAAGTGCAAATGGTTATATGGTCTTAAACAGAGGCTGCTGTAGTCACAGAATGGGATGCCCTGGCAGGGTCCAGAAGTACTATGCCGAGCAAAAGTGTCTTTATCAGGCTAACTTCAAATATAATAAGAGCAAATGGTTATATGGTCTTAAACAGAGGCTGCTGTAGTCACAGAATGGGATGCCCTGGCAGGGTCCAGAAGTACTATGCCGAGCAAAAGTGTCTTTATCAGGCTAATTTCAAATATAATAAGAGCAAATGGTTATATGGTCTTAAACAGAGGCTGCTGTAGTCACAGAATGGGATGCCCTGGCAGGGTCCAGAAGTACTATGCCCAGCAAAAGTGTCTTTATCAGGCTAATTTCAAATATAATAAGAGCAAATGGTTATATGGTCTTAAACAGAGGCTGCTGTAGTCACAGAATGGGATGCCCTGGCAGGGTCCAGAAGTACTATGCCGAGCAAAAGTGTCTTTATCAGGCTAATTTCAAATATAATAAGAGCAAATGGTTATATGGTCTTAAACAGAGGCTGCTGTAGTCACAGAATGGGATGCCCTGGCAGGGTCCAGAAGTACTATGCCCAGCAAAAGTGTCTTTATCAGGCTAATTTCAAATATAATAAGAGCAAATGGTTATATGGTCTTAAACAGAGGCTGCTGTAGTCACAGAATGGGATGCCCTGGCAGGGTCCAGAAGTACTATGCCGAGCAAAAGTGTCTTTATCAGGCCTAATTTCAATTATAATAAGTGCAAATGGTTATATGGTCTTAAACAGAGGCTGCTGTAGTCACAGAATGGGATGCCCTGGCAGGGTCCAGAAGTACTATGCCGAGCAAAAGTGTCTTTATCAGGCTAATTTCAAATATAATAAGAGCAAATGGTTATATGATCTTAAACAGAGGCTGCTGTAGTCACAGAATGGGATGCCCTGGCAGGGTCCAGAAGTACTATGCCGAGCAAAAGTGTCTTTATCAGGCCTAATTTCAATTATAATAAGTGCAAATGGTTATATGGTCTTAAACAGAGGCTGCTGTAGTCACAGAATGGGATGCCCTGGCAGGGTCCAGAAGTACTATGCCGAGCAAAAGTGTCTTTATCAGGCTAATTTCAAATATAATAAGAGCAAATGGTTATATGGTCTTAAACAGAGGCTGCTGTAGTCACAGAATGGGATGCCCTGGCAGGGTCCAGAAGTACTATGCCCAGCAAAAGTGTCTTTATCAGGCTAATTTCAAATATAATAAGAGCAAATGGTTATATGGTCTTAAACAGAGGCTGCTGTAGTCACAGAATGGGATGCCCTGGCAGGGTCCAGAAGTACTATGCCGAGCAAAATTGTCTTTATCAGGCTAATTTCAAATATAATAAGAGCAAATGGTTATATGGTCTTAAACAGAGGCTGCTGTAGTCACAGAATGGGATGCCCTGGCAGGGTCCAGAAGTACTATGCCCAGCAAAAGTGTCTTTATCAGGCTAATTTCAAATATAATAAGAGCAAATGGTTATATGGTCTTAAACAGAGGCTGCTGTAGTCACAGAATGGGATGCCCTGGCAGGGTCCAGAAGTACTATGCCGAGCAAAAGTGTCTTTATCAGGCCTAATTTCAATTATAATAAGTGCAAATGGTTATATGGTCTTAAACAGAGGCTGCTGTAGTCACAGAATGGGATGCCCTGGCAGGGTCCAGAAGTACTATGCCGAGCAAAAGTGTCTTTATCAGGCTAATTTCAAATATAATAAGAGCAAATGGTTATATGGTCTTAAACAGAGGCTGCTGTAGTCACAGAATGGGATGCCCTGGCAGGGTCCAGAAGTACTATGCCGAGCAACAGTGTCTTTATCAGGCTAATTTCAAATATAATAAGAGCAAATGGTTATATGGTCTTAAACAGAGACTGCTGTAGTCACAGAATGGGATGCCCTGGCAGGGTCCAGAAGTACTATGCCCAGCAAAAGTGTCTTTATCAGGCTAATTTCAAATATAATAAGAGCAAATGGTTATATGGTCTTAAACAGAGGCTGCTGTAGTCACAGAATGGGATGCCCTGGCAGGGTCCAGAAGTACTATGCCGAGCAAAAGTGTCTTTATCAGGCCTAATTTCAATTATAATAAGTGCAAATGGTTATATGGTCTTAAACAGAGGCTGCTGTAGTCACAGAATGGGATGCCCTGGCAGGGTCCAGAAGTACTATGCCGAGCAAAAGTGTCTTTATCAGGCCTAATTTCAATTATAATAAGTGCAAATGGTTATATGGTCTTAAACAGAGGCTGCTGTAGTCACAGAATGGGATGCCCTGGCAGGGTCCAGAAGTACTATGCCGAGCAAAAGTGTCTTTATCAGGCTAACTTCAAATATAATAAGAGCAAATGGTTATATGGTCTTAAACAGAGGCTGCTGTAGTCACAGAATGGGATGCCCTGGCAGGGTCCAGAAGTACTATGCCGAGCAAAAGTGTCTTTATCAGGCTAATTTCAAATATAATAAGAGCAAATGGTTATATGGTCTTAAACAGAGGCTGCTGTAGTCACAGAATGGGATGCCCTGGCAGGGTCCAGAAGTACTATGCCCAGCAAAAGTGTCTTTATCAGGCTAATTTCAAATATAATAAGAGCAAATGGTTATATGGTCTTAAACAGAGGCTGCTGTAGTCACAGAATGGGATGCCCTGGCAGGGTCCAGAAGTACTATGCCGAGCAAAAGTGTCTTTATCAGGCTAATTTCAAATATAATAAGAGCAAATGGTTATATGGTCTTAAACAGAGGCTGCTGTAGTCACAGAATGGGATGCCCTGGCAGGGTCCAGAAGTACTATGCCCAGCAAAAGTGTCTTTATCAGGCTAATTTCAAATATAATAAGAGCAAATGGTTATATGGTCTTAAACAGAGGCTGCTGTAGTCACAGAATGGGATGCCCTGGCAGGGTCCAGAAGTACTATGCCGAGCAAAAGTGTCTTTATCAGGCTAATTTCAAATATAATAAGAGCAAATGGTTATATGGTCTTAAACAGAGGCTGCTGTAGTCACAGAATGGGATGCCCTGGCAGGGTCCAGAAGTACTATGCCGAGCAACAGTGTCTTTATCAGGCTCATTTCAAATATAATAAGAGCAAATGGTTATATGGTCTTAAACAGAGGCTGCTGTAGTCACAGAATGGGATGCCCTGGCAGGGTCCAGAAGTACTATGCCCAGCAAAAGTGTCTTTATCAGGCTAATTTCAAATATAATAAGAGCAAATGGTTATATGGTCTTAAACAGAGGCTGCTGTAGTCACAGAATGGGATGCCCTGGCAGGGTCCAGAAGTACTATGCCGAGCAAAAGTGTCTTTATCAGGCCTAATTTCAATTATAATAAGTGCAAATGGTTATATGGTCTTAAACAGAGGCTGCTGTAGTCACAGAATGGGAGGCCCTGGCAGGGTCCAGAAGTACTATGCCGAGCAAAAGTGTCTTTATCAGGCCTAATTTCAATTATAATAAGTGCAAATGGTTATATGGTCTTAAACAGAGGCTGCTGTAGTCACAGAATGGGATGCCCTGGCAGGGTCCAGAAGTACTATGCCGAGCAAAAGTGTCTTTATCAGGCTAACTTCAAATATAATAAGAGCAAATGGTTATATGGTCTTAAACAGAGGCTGCTGTAGTCACAGAATGGGATGCCCTGGCAGGGTCCAGAAGTACTATGCCGAGCAAAAGTGTCTTTGTCAGGCTAATTTCAAATATAATAAGAGCAAATGGTTATATGGTCTTAAACAGAGGCTGCTGTAGTCACAGAATGGGATGCCCTGGCAGGGTCCAGAAGTACTATGCCCAGCAAAAGTGTCTTTATCAGGCTAATTTCAAATATAATAAGAGCAAATGGTTATATGGTCTTAAACAGAGGCTGCTGTAGTCACAGAATGGGATGCCCTGGCAGGGTCCAGAAGTACTATGCCGAGCAAAAGTGTCTTTATCAGAGTAATTTCAAATATAATAAGAGCAAATGGTTATATGGTCTTAAACAGAGGCTGCTGTAGTCACAGAATGGGATGCCCTGGCAGGGTCCAGAAGTACTATGCCCAGCAAAAGTGTCTTTATCAGGCTAATTTCAAATATAATAAGAGCAAATGGTTATATGGTCTTAAACAGAGGCTGCTGTAGTCACAGAATGGGATGCCCTGGCAGGGTCCAGAAGTACTATGCCGAGCAAAAGTGTCTTTATCAGGCCTAATTTCAATTATAATAAGTGCAAATGGTTATATGGTCTTAAACAGAGGCTGCTGTAGTCACAGAATGGGATGCCCTGGCAGGGTCCAGAAGTACTATGCCGAGCAAAAGTGTCTTTATCAGGCTAATTTCAAATATAATAAGAGCAAATGGTTATATGGTCTTAAACAGAGGCTGCTGTAGTCACAGAATGGGATGCCCTGGCAGGGTCCAGAAGTACTATGCCGAGCAAAAGTGTCTTTATCAGGCCTAATTTCAATTATAATAAGTGCAAATGGTTATATGGTCTTAAACAGAGGCTGCTGTTAGTCACAGAATGGGATGCCCTGGCAGGGTCCAGAAGTACTATGCCGAGCAAAAGTGTCTTTATCAGGCTAATTTCAAATATAATAAGAGCAAATGGTTATATGGTCTTAAACAGAGGCTGCTGTAGTCACAGAATGGGATGCCCTGGCAGGGTCCAGAAGTACTATGCCCAGCAAAAGTGTCTTTATCAGGCTAATTTCAAATATAATAAGAGCAAATGGTTATATGGTCTTAAACAGAGGCTGCTGTAGTCACAGAATGGGATGCCCTGGCAGGGTCCAGAAGTACTATGCCCAGCAAAAGTGTCTTTATCAGGCTAATTTCAAAATATAATAAGAGCAAATGGTTATATGGTCTTAAACAGAGGCTGCTGTAGTCACAGAATGGGATGCCCTGGCAGGGTCCAGAAGTACTATGCCGAGCAAAAGTGTCTTTATCAGGCTAATTTCAAATATAATAAGAGCAAATGGTTATATGGTCTTAAACAGAGGCTGCTGTAGTCACAGAATGGGATGCCCTGGCAGGGTCCAGAAGTACTATGCCCAGCAAAAGTGTCTTTATCAGGCTAATTTCAAATATAATAAGAGCAAATGGTTATATGGTCTTAAACAGAGGCTGCTGTAGTCACAGAATGGGATGCCCTGGCAGGGTCCAGAAGTACTATGCCCAGCAAAAGTGTCTTTATCAGGCTAATTTCAAATATAATAAGAGCAAATGGTTATATGGTCTTAAACAGAGGCTGCTGTAGTCACAGAATGGGATGCCCTGGCAGGGTCCAGAAGTACTATGCCGAGCAAAAGTGTCTTTATCAGGCTAATTTCAAATATAATAAGAGCAAAATGGTTATATGGGTCTTAAACAGAGGCTGCTGTAGTCACAGAATGGGATGCCCTGGCAGGGTCCAGAAGTACTATGCCCAGCAAAAAGTGTCTTTATCAGGCTAATTTCAAATATAATAAGAGCAAATGGTTATATGGTCTTAAAACAGAGGCTGCTGTCGTCACAGAATGGGATGCCCTGGCAGGGTCCAGAAGTACTATGCCGAGCAAAAGTGTCTTTATCAGGCTAATTTCAAATATAATAAGAGCAAATGGTTATATGGTCTTAAACAGAGGCTGCTGTAGTCACAGAATGGGATGCCCTGGCAGGGTCACAGAAGTACTATGCCGAGCAACAGTGTCTTTATCAGGCTAATTTCAAATATAATAAGAGCAAATGGTTATATGGTCTTAAACAGAGGCTGCTGTAGTCACAGAATGGGATGCCCTGGCAGGGTCCAGAAGTACTATGCCCAGCAAAAGTGTCTTTATCAGGCTAATTTCAAATATAATAAGAGCAAATGGTTATATGGTCTTAAACAGAGGCTGCTGTAGTCACAGAATGGGATGCCCTGGCAGGGTCCAGAAGTACTATGCCGAGCAAAAGTGTCTTTATCAGGCCTAATTTCAATTATAATAAGTGCAAATGGTTATATGGTCTTAAACAGAGGCTGCTGTAGTCACAGAATGGGATGCCCTGGCAGGGTCCAGAAGGTACTATGCCGAGCAAAAGTGTCCTTTATCAGGCCTAATTTCAATTATAATAAGTGCAAATGGTTATATTGGTCTTAAACAGAGGCTGCTGTAGTCACAGAATGGGATGCCCTGGCAGGGTCCAGAAGTACTATGCCGAGCAAAAGTGTCTTTATCAGGCTAACTTTCAAATATAATAAGAGCAAATGGTTATATGGTCTTAAACAGAGGCTGCTGTAGTCACAGAATGGGATGCCCTGGCAGGGTCCAGAAGTACTATGCCGAGCAAAAGTGTCTTTATCAGGCTAATTTCAAATATAATAAGAGCAAATGGTTATATGGTCTTAAACAGAGGCTGCTGTAGTCACAGAATGGGATGCCCTGGCAGGGTCCAGAAGTACTATGCCAGCAAAAGTGTCTTTATCAGGCTAATTTCAAATATAATAAGAGCAAATGGTTATATGGTCTTAAACAGAGGCTGCTGTAGTCACAGAATGGGATGCCCTGGCAGGGTCCAGAAGTACTATGCCGAGCAAAAGTGTCTTTATCAGGCTAATTTCAAATATAATAAGAGCAAATGGTTATATGGTCTTAAACAGAGGCTGCTGTAGTCACAGAATGGGATGCCCTGGCAGGTCCAGAAGTACTATGCCCAGCAAAAGTGTCTTTATCAGGCTAATTTCAAATATAATAAGAGCAAATGGTTATATGGTCTTAAACAGAGGCTGCTGTAGTCACAGAATGGGATGCCCTGGCAGGGTCCAGAAGTACTATGCCGAGCAAAAGTGTCTTTATCAGGCCTAATTTCAAATATAATAAGTGCAAATGGTTATATGGTCTTAAACAGAGGCTGCTGTAGTCACAGAATGGGATGCCCTGGCAGGGTCCAGAAGTACTATGCCGAGCAAAAGTGTCTTTATCAGGCTAATTTCAAATATAATAAGAGCAAATGGTTATATGGTCTTAAACAGAGGCTGCTGTAGTCACAGAATGGGATGCCCTGGCAGGGTCCAGAAGTACTATGCCCAGCAAAAGTGTCTTTATCAGGCTAATTTCAAATATAATAAGAGCAAATGGTTATATGGTCTTAAACAGAGGCTGCTGTAGTCACAGAATGGGATGCCCTGGCAGGGTCCAGAAGTACTATGCCCAGCAAAAGTGTCTTTATCAGGCTAATTTCAAATATAATAAGAGCAAATGGTTATATGGTCTTAAACAGAGGCTGCTGTAGTCACAGAATGGGATGCCCTGGCAGGGTCCAGAAGTACTATGCCCAGCAAAAGTGTCTTTATCAGGCTAATTTCAAATATAATAAGAGCAAATGGTTATATGGTCTTAAACAGAGGCTGCTGTAGTCACAGAATGGGATGCCCTGGCAGGGTCCAGAAGTACTATGCCGAGCAAAAGTGTCTTTATCAGGCTAATTTCAAATATAATAAGAGCAAATGGTTATATGGTCTTAAACAGAGGCTGCTGTAGTCACAGAATGGGATGCCCTGGCAGGGTCCAGAAGTACTATGCCGAGCAAAAGTGTCCTTTATCAGGCTAATTTCAAATATAATAAGAGCAAATGGTTATATGGTCTTAAACAGAGGCTGCTGTAGTCACAGAATGGGATGCCCTGGCAGGGTCCAGAAGTACTATGCCGAGCAAAAGTGTCTTTATCAGGCCTAATTTCAATTATAATAAGTGCAAATGGTTATATGGTCTTAAACAGAGGCTGCTGTAGTCACAGAATGGGATGCCCTGGCAGGGTCCAGAAGTACTATGCCGAGCAAAAGTGTCTTTATCAGGCTAATTTCAAATATAATAAGAGCAAATGGTTATATGGTCTTAAACAGAGGCTGCTGTAGTCACAGAATGGGATGCCCTGGCAGGGTCCAGAAGTACTATGCCGAGCAAAAGTGTCTTTATCAGGCTAATTTCAAATATAATAAGAGCAAATGGTTATATGGTCTTAAACAGAGGCTGCTGTAGTCACAGAATGGGATGCCCTGGCAGGGTCCAGAAGTACTATGCCCAGCAAAAGTGTCTTTATCAGGCTAATTTCAAATATAATAAGAGGCAAATGGTTATATGGTCTTAAACAGAGGCTGCTGTAGTCACAGAATGGGATGCCCTGGCAGGGTCCAGAAGTACTATGCCGAGCAAAAGTGTCTTTATCAGGCTAATTTCAAATATAATAAGAGCAAATGGTTATATGGTCTTAAACAGAGGCTGCTGTAGTCACAGAATGGGATGCCCTGGCAGGGTCCAGAAGTACTATGCCCAGCAAAAGTGTCTTTATCAGGCTAATTTCAAATATAATAAGAGCAAATGGTTATATGGTCTTAAACAGAGGCTGCTGTAGTCACAGAATGGGATGCCCTGGCAGGGTCCAGAAGTACTATGCCGAGCAAAAGTGTCTTTATCAGGCTAATTTCAATTATAATAAGTGCAAATGGTTATATGGTCTTAAACAGAGGCTGCTGTAGTCACAGAATGGGATGCCCTGGCAGGGTCCAGAAGTACTATGCCGAGCAAAAAGTGTCTTTAATCAGGCTAATTTCAGAATATAATAAGAGCAAATGGTTATATGGTCTTAAACAGAGGCTGCTGTAGTCACAGAATGGGATGCCCTGGCAGGGTCCAGAAGTACTATGCCAGCAAAAGTGTCTTTATCAGGCTAATTTCAAATATAATAAGAGCAAATGGTTATATGGTCTTAAACAGAGGCTGCTGTAGTCACAGAATGGGATGCCCTGGCAGGGTCCAGAAGTACTATGCCCAGCAAAAGTGTCTTTATCAGGCTAATTTCAAATATAATAAGAGCAAATGGTTATATGGTCTTAAACAGAGGCTGCTGTAGTCACAGAATGGGATGCCCTGGCAGGGTCCAGAAGTACTATGCCCAGCAAAAGTGTCTTTATCAGGCTAATTTCAAATATAATAAGAGCAAATGGTTATATGGTCTTAAACAGAGGCTGCTGTAGTCACAGAATGGGATGCCCTGGCAGGGTCCAGAAGTACTATGCCGAGCAAAAGTGTCTTTATCAGGCCTAATTTCAATTATAATAAGTGCAAATGGTTATATGGTCTTAAACAGAGGCTGCTGTAGTCACAGAATGGGATGCCCTGGCAGGGTCCAGAAGTACTATGCCGAGCAAAAGTGTCTTTATCAGGCTAATTTCAAATATAATAAGAGCAAATGGTTATATGGTCTTAAACAGAGGCTGCTGTAGTCACAGAATGGGATGCCCTGGCAGGGTCCAGAAGTACTATGCCCAGCAAAAGTGTCTTTATCAGGCTAATTTCAAATATAATAAGAGCAAATGGTTATATGGTCTTAAACAGAGGCTGCTGTAGTCACAGAATGGGATGCCCTGGCAGGGTCCAGAAGTACTATGCCCGAGCAAAAGTGTCTTTATCAGGCTAATTTCAAATATAATAAGAGCAAATGGTTATATGGTCTTAAACAGAGGCTGCTGTAGTCACAGAATGGGATGCCCTGGCAGGGTCCAGAAGTACTATGCCCAGCAAAAGTGTCTTTATCAGGCTAATTTCAAATATAATAAGAGCAAATGGTTATATGGTCTTAAACAGAGGGCTGCTGTAGTCACAGTATGGGATGCCCTGGCAGGGTCCAGAAGTACTATGCCGAGCAAAAGTGTCTTTATCAGGCCTAATTTCAATTATAATAAGTGCAAATGGTTATATGGTCTTAAACAGAGGCTGCTGTAGTCACAGAATGGGATGCCCTGGCAGGGTCCAGAAGTACTATGCCTGAGCAAAAGTGTCTTTATCAGGCTAATTTCAAATATAATAAGAGCAAATGGTTATATGGTCTTAAACAGAGGCTGCTGTAGTCACAGAATGGGATGCCCTGGCAGGGTCCAGAAGTACTATGCCCAGCAAAAAGTGTCTTTATCAGGCTAATTTCAAATATAATAAGAGCAAATGGTTATATGGTCTTAAACAGAGGCTGCTGTAGTCACAGAATGGGATGCCCTGGCAGGGTCCAGAAGTACTATGCCGAGCAAAAGTGTCTTTATCAGGCTAATTTCAAATATAATAAGAGCAAATGGTTATATGGTCTTAAACAGAGGCTGCTGTAGTCACAGAATGGGATGCCCCTGGCAGGGTCCAGAAGTACTTATGCCCAGCAAAAGTGTCTTTATCAGGCTAATTTCAAATATAATAAGAGCAAATGGTTATATGGTCCTTAAACAGAGGCTGCTGTAGTCACAGAATGGGATGCCCTGGCAGGGTCCAGAAGTACTATGCCGAGCAAAAGTGTCTTTATCAGGCCTAATTTCAATTATAATAAGTGCAAATGGTTATATGGTCTTAAACAGAGGCTGCTGTAGTCACAGAATGGGATGCCCTGGCAGGGTCCAGAAGTACTATGCCGAGCAAAAGTGTCTTTATCAGGCTAATTTCAAATATAATAAGAGCAAATGGTTATATGGTCTTAAACAGAGGCTGCTGTAGTCACAGAATGGGATGCCCTGGCAGGGTCCAGAAGTACTATGCCCAGCAAAAGTGTCTTTATCAGGCTAATTTCAAATATAATAAGAGCAAATGGTTATATGGTCTTAAACAGAGGCTGCTGTAGTCACAGAATGGGATGCCCTGGCAGGGTCCAGAAGTACTATGCCGAGCAAAAGTGTCTTTATCAGGCTAATTTCAAATATAATAAGAGCAAATGGTTATATGGTCTTAAACAGAGGCTGCTGTAGTCACAGAATGGGATGCCCTGGCAGGGTCCAGAAGTACTATGCCGAGCAAAAGTGTCTTTATCAGGCCTAATTTCAATTATAATAAGTGCAAATGGTTATATGGTCTTAAACAGAGGCTGCTGTAGTCACAGAATGGGATGCCCTGGCAGGGTCCAGAAGTACTATGCCGAGCAAAAGTGTCTTTATCAGGCCTAATTTCAATTATAATAAGTGCAAATGGTTATATGGTCTTAAACAGAGGCTGCTGTAGTCACAGAATGGGATGCCCCTGGCAGGGTCCAGAAGTACTATGCCGAGCAAAAGTGTCTTTATCAGGCTAACTTCAAATATAATAAGAGCAAATGGTTATATGGTCTTAAACAGAGGCTGCTGTAGTCACAGAATGGGATGCCCTGGCAGGGTCCAGAAGTACTAATGCCGAGCAAAATTGTCTTATCAGGCTAATTTCAAATATAATAAGAGCAAATGGTTATATGGTCTTAAACAGAGGCTGCTGTAGTCACAGAATGGGATGCCCTGGCAGGGTCCAGAAGTACTATGCCCAGCAAAAGTGTCTTTATCAGGCCTAATTTCAAATATAATAAGAGCAAATGGTTATATGGTCTTAAACAGAGGCTGCTGTAGTCACAGAATGGGATGCCCTGGCAGGGTCCAGAAGTACTATGCCGAGCAAAAGTGTCTTTATCAGGCCTAATTTCAATTATAATAAGTGCAAATGGTTATATGGTCTTAAACAGAGGCTGCTGTAGTCACAGAATGGGATGCCCTGGCAGGGTCCAGAAGTACTATGCCGAGCAAAAGTGTCTTTATCAGGCTAATTTCAAATATAATAAGAGCAAATGGTTATATGGTCTTAAACAGAGGCTGCTGTAGTCACAGAATGGGATGCCCTGGCAGGGTCCCAGAAGTACTATGCCGAGCAACAGTGTCTTTATCAGGCTAATTTTCAAATATAATAAGAGCAAATGGTTATATGGTCTTAAACAGAGGACTGCTGTAGTCACAGAATGGGATGCCTGGCAGGGTCCAGAAGTACTATGCCCAGCAAAAGTGTCTTATCAGGCTAATTTCAAATATAATAAGAGCAAATGGTTATATGGTCTTAAACAGAGGCTGCTGTAGTCACAGAATGGGATGCCCTGGCAGGGTCCAGAAGTACTATGCCGAGCAAAAGTGTCTTTATCAGGCCTAATTTCAATTATAATAAGAGCAAATGGTTATATGGTCTTAAACAGAGGCTGCTGTAGTCACAGAATGGGATGCCTGGCAGGGTCCAGAAGTACTATGCCGAGCAAAAGTGTCTTTATCAGGCCTAATTTCAATTATAATAAGTGCAAATGGTTATATGGTCTTAAACAGAGGCTGCTGTAGTCACAGAATGGGATGCCCTGGCAGGGTCCAGAAGTACTATGCCGAGCAAAAGTGTCTTTATCAGGCTAACTTCAAATATAATAAGAGCAAAATGGTTATATGGTCTTAAACAGAGGCTGCTGTAGTCACAGAATGGGATGCCCTGGCAGGGTCCAGAAGTACTATGCCGAGCAAAAGTGTCTTTATCAGGCTAATTTCAAATATAATAAGAGCAAATGGTTATATGGTCTTAAACAGAGGCTGCTGTAGTCACAGAATGGGATGCCCTGGCAGGGTCCAGAAGTACTATGCCCAGCAAAAGTGTCTTTATCAGGCTAATTTCAAATATAATAAGAGCAAATGGTTATATGGTCTTAAACAGAGGCTGCTGTAGTCACAGAATGGGATGCCCTGGCAGGGTCCAGAAGTACTATGCCGAGCAAGAAGTGTCTTTATCAGGCTAATTTCAAATATAATAAGAGCAAATGGTTATATGGTCTTAAACAGAGGCTGCTGTAGTCACAGAATGGGATGCCCTGGCAGGGTCCAGAAGTACTATGCCCAGCAAAAGTGTCTTTATCAGGCTAATTTCAAATATAATAAGAGCAAATGGTTATATGGTCTTAAACAGAGGCTGCTGTAGTCACAGAATGGGATGCCCTGGCAGGGTCCAGAAGTACTATGCCGAGCAAAAGTGTCTTTATCAGGCTAATTTCAAATATAATAAGAGCAAATGGTTATATGGTCTTAAACAGAGGCTGCTGTAGTCACAGAATGGGATGCCCTGGCAGGGTCCAGAAGTACTATGCCGAGCAACAGTGTCTTTATCAGGCTAATTTCAAATATAATAAGAGCAAATGGTTATATGGTCTTAAACAGAGGCTGGCTGTAGTCACAGAATGGGATGCCCTGGCAGGGTCCAGAAGTACTATGCCCGAGCAAAAGTGTCTTTATCAGGCTAATTTCAAATATAATAAGAGCAAATGGTTATATGGTCTTAAACAGAGGCTGCTGTAGTCACAGAATGGGATGCCCTGGCAGGGTCCAGAAGTACTATGCCGAGCAAAAGTGTCTTTATCAGGCCTAATTTCAATTATAATAAGTGCAAATGGTTATATGGTCTTAAACAGAGGCTGCTGTAGTCACAGAATGGGATGCCCTGGCAGGGTCCAGAAGTACTATGCCGAGCAAAAAGTGTCTTTATCAGGCCTAATTTCAATTATAATAAGTGCAAATGGTTATATGGTCTTAAACAGAGGCTGCTGTAGTCACAGAATGGGATGCCCTGGCAGGGTCCAGAAGTACTATGCCGAGCAAAGTGTCTTTATCAGGCTAACTTCAAATATAATAAGAGCAAATGGTTATATGGTCTTACACACAGAGGCTGCTGTAGTCACAGAATGGGATGCCCTGGCAGGGTCCAGAAGTACTATGCCGAGCAAAAGTGTCTTTATCAGGCTAATTTCAAATATAATAAGAGCAAATGGTTATATGGTCTTAAACAGAGGCTGCTGTAGTCACAGAATGGGATGCCCTGGCAGGGTCCAGAAGTACTATGCCCAGCAAAAGTGTCTTTATCAGGCTAATTTCAATATAATAAGAGCAAATGGTTATATGGTCTTAAACAGAGGCTGCTGTAGTCACAGAATGGGATGCCCTGGCAGGGTCCAGAAGTACTATGCCGAGCAAAAGTGTCTTTATCAGGCTAATTTCAAATATAATAAGAGCAAATGGTTATATGGTCTTAAACAGAGGCTGCTGTAGTCACAGAATGGGATGCCCTGGCAGGGTCCAGAAGTACTATGCCCAGCAAAAGTGTCTTTATCAGGCTAA